>JASDFA010000018.1:124220000-125470000 GCA_035772735.1 Datura wrightii
CCGTATTAGCCAGCTAGACCCAGGAAACTCCGAATTTCTAAAGGATTCACCGGTCTGGGATAGTTCTTCACCGCCTCAATCTTCTGGGAATCTACCCTTATGCCTTCGCTTGATACCACATGACCCAGAAATGCCACCGAGTTTAGCCAAAATTTTCACTTGCTAAACTTTGCATACAACTGACAATCCTTGAGGGTTTGCAACATTATTCTCAAATGAGTGGCATGCTCCTCCTCACTCTGGAAGTATATAAGAATGTCATTGATGAACACGATCACGAACATATCCAGATATGCCTTGAACACCCTGTTCATTAAATCCATAAAAGCTGTAGGGGAATTGGTTAGTCCGAAAGACATAACAACAAATTCATAGTGACCATACCGAGTCCTGAAAGCGGTCTTCGGGATGTAACTCTCACGAACTCTGAGCTGGTGATACCCAGACCTGAGATCAATCTTAGAGAAACACTTGGCACCCTGAAGCTGGTCAAAAAAATCATCGACCCTGGGTAAGGGGTACTTGTTCTTGACGGTAACCTTTTTCAACTGTCGATAGTCAATACACATGCGAAGGGAACCGTCCTTCTTTCGAACAAATAGAATTGGTTCACCCTACAAAGACTGGCTCGGTCTAATGAAGCCCTTATCGAACAGATCCTTTAACTGATCCTTCAATTCCTTTAGTTCGGCTGGGGACATCCTATAGGGAGGAATAGAGATAGGCTGCATATCGGGTGATAGATCAATACCGAAATCAATTTCCCTATCCGAAGGAACACTGGCAAATCATCAGGAAACACCTCCGGATATTCATACATCACCGGAACTGACTGAATAGTCGGGGTCTCGGACTCCACATCCTTAACCCTAACTAGGTGGTACATGCAACCTTTAGAGATCATCTTCCTGGCCTTAATATAGGAAATAAACCAACCTGCTGGTACCGCCAAACTACCCTTCCACTCCAACATTGACTCACCCAGAAAACGAAATTCCACCATACGGGTCTTACAATTAATTAAAGCGTAACTTGCAAACAACCAATCCATGGCAAGAATAATGTCAAATTCAGTCATGGGTAACTCTACATGGTCTGCGGAGGTAACCTTATGCAACATAGTGATCGGGCAATATCCATATACTCGTCTAGCTATGACCTAATTACCAACAGGGGTCGAAACTGAAAACGATTTTGACAAGGTCTCAGGACTAACTCCAAGGTTACTAGAAATGTAAGGAGTCATGATAGACAAGCTAGCTCCCAGATCTAGCAAGGCATAGACATCAATATGAAATACACGCAACATACCAGAGACCACGTCTGGCGAAGTCTCCGACTCCTGGCTCGAGCCAAGGGCATAGAATCAGTTTTGGTGCTGTCCGCTAACTCCATTAGTCGATGCTCCCTCCAGAGCGGAAAGGACTAGAGCTGCTACTATCCTGGTGGCCTATGCACGACCCCTATCATCATCCTGTCTAGCATATGGGAACACTTGGCGCATGTGCCTAGATTTACCACACCCATAAAAACATCTGAACCAAGCAAGCACTCCCCGGCATGACTCTTGTCGCACTTCCCGTAGGCTGGAGAGGTATACTCTATTTGGGTGCCCTTCTAATACCTAGACCCTGAAGCCCTGCTCTTCTGATCACCCTTGGGCCTGGATGAAACACTAGCTGATGACAGTGCTGGGGCTAGTGATCTTTGCTAAAATTGTGGATGGTAGCCACCGCCGGACCTCTGATGTGAAAACGCACGGTTGTCTGTCCGAGTCCTCCTTGCCTCCCTCTGCCTCGCATGAGTTCCCTCCATCTGTTGGGCGTACAATACATATGCGATGAAAGTCCATATCCTGGTGGAGCATAGCAGTCCTGCAATCCTTGTCTAAATAACTAGCCATACCATGAACGAATCGGCTCACCTGCTCCCTCTGTTCCATCACTAACTCTAGGTCGTACTTTGACAAATGAGTGAACTTAAGCGAATACTCTAGAATTGTCATCTTTACTTTCTTGAGGTTCACAAAGTCAGCTGCTTTCAACTCTCTTATCTCCCGGGGAAGAACCTGTCGAGAAAGGCCATGTGGAACTCATCCTAGCTGATAGGACCCACTCTCGTTGCCCTGCTATCCTAGCGTTGCTTGTACCAAATATGAGCGACCTATTTTAGCTGATAAGAGGCCAAGTCAACACATTCCCCATTTTTCACCCACGTAACCTGAGTGACCTTCAAGATCCCTTCAATAAACTCGTGTGGATCCTCGTCCATCTTTGACCTCGTAAACTCAGGAGGGTTCATCCTCAAGAAGTCTCTAATTTGAGCCGCTACTGCATTTCCATTCTATGGGACCTGTGCAACAACCTATTGGTTGACCTGAGCGGTCAAGGCCTGCGCCAACATCACATCTGAATAGCCGGCCGAAACTCAACGTCAACAGCTGGCTCTGGTTCCTGGGGATCCTGAACAGGTGGGGCTTGCTGATGCCCATGGTCATTTCCATCTCCGTGTCCTTCATCATTTCCATTCCTCCTTTTGTTCATTCTTCTCAGAGCCATAACTCTGCAATTGCGAATCACAAGAATTAGAAGGATGGAGAGACTTTTTATCGCACGACATAGAACATGAAAGAAGGGGACATTTCCTAAACGTCTAGTAGCCTATTCTTCATAAGTATGGCGCACTATATGCCCATGAAAAAGACTCTACTTAATGCGGCTTTCAGACATCTTAGGACACTTAAAACCTATGGCTCTGATACCAAATTCGTACGCCCGGATCGTAGACACGAGACAAGGGACCCCGAGAGACCCCAAATTGACCCATGGAACATGCATACAACTAATCTCATTCAAATAAGCGGAATGATAATCATAAAAACATAGTGGAAATGTAATTATAGCATAACATCAGGAAATATTGGACATAAACATAGCTGAGCACTACATACTTGTCTGAAAGCCTCTAATACATAAGATGGGTTGAAGGGACAACCTCCCACACTAACCTGACTAATAATGAAACAGAAATAACATGAAAGTCTGTCAAACGACCCTCGGAACATGAGGTCTCACCAATAAGCTGATAGCGTAAGCTGAGATGGACTTGGGGTGAGGATGAGCCTGAGATCCAGACCCTGCATCATGAGACAATACATCATAGAAGTTATGTGGTCAGTACGTGGAATGTACTGAGTATTCAAGGTAAGTAAAAACGGACATTTTAGAGTAAATAAAACTCATAAATAATATGAGAGAAGGACATCATGCTTACATCAAAATCTTCGTAATAAAACATAAGGCTCAAGACTCTCAAATCATTCATAATCATTCATTTTCATAATCGTAAGTAAACTTTATCAAAACATAACTTGAGCCAACAACGTAAACATAACAATGCATAAAACATGCGGAATAACGGGAGGCATCATAACTGACACCATCATGGTAGAGCCTTTCATTATGCCCCACTATCTCGATCAATTGGGCAGAGCCAACCCTAGCTTGCCAGGTGAGGGTCGTGCATTAGGCGTGATATCGCATTTGAGGGATAATTATCAATACATCATATCATTTAGAAACCCACGGTGGCAAGTGGTTATGAGACACCGAGGTAGTCCTTTGAATGCCGGGCTACTCGGTGCTAGACACATCTCCCAAAAACATGCATATAGGCTCATACATAAATCAATAACATTAATAATTAAGATTCATTATCTAGAATATAACATTTATCATTATGGATCCCCTTTAAAACATGCTTAGCAAAGAGTGATAGGCCCTTTTCATCAACCAATATCTTAAATCAATAAATCAAGTAATTCATTTCATAAATCATAAATCATCTTCAACATGTGGGAATTTCCCAATACTTCATCATATTCAATTCTTTCAAAATATGCTCATAAATATGGCAGTTTGGAATCATACTTTTCCATCATTAATAAATACAAAATATGGAGTATTCATCATAAATCATAACTTCCATGAACTTTTATCAAATGGGCATTTTTGATTAAAAAGATTGAAACATGATTTTAAGGAAAATAATGTAAAACCTGCCCATCAATCAAAATTCAATAATTAAAACTCAATTAAGTCAAACCCATAAAGAGAAATCACATTTTCATGGATTTGGGTAAAACCCCATAGACTTGGATAGAAGGATTCATGATTTAAATCAAAATCTGAGCATGGGTGAGGAAGAATTTAATCAATTCTAAAACCCTACATACCTGGGAATGGATTGATTTCGAGGTTCCTTGAATACCCACAAAGAAATTGATGGAAATTTGGGGAAGAAGGCCTTGAATCTCCCAAAAATCTTTCTAAGCTTTTGCATGAGAATGGGCATGCATAAAGGACTTAACTCATATTATCCCACTCAAAAAAATACACATAACGACATTGTTTAGGGTCTCAAAGCATGTAAAAGTCAGAAATGTCCGTAATAAAATTTTCCTGAAAACTGCTCCGAGCGGACCAATGATCGATCCAACGGGTCGTTGCTCGACACCATGACTCGTGGTATCGATTCGTTGGGTCCACTGCCTCATGACCTATCTTAGGTCCTTCCCATGACTTGTAAGGATGAGTCTTTACATCAAATGGCGGATCGTTGAATCGGCTGTCGTCTACTCCTTGACCAATCTGACGTTCCTTTCCATGAGCCTCACCATCACTCGTGGTTCCTTCCAATGAGTTGTGCTCTCCATCTGTTGAGTGCACTAAAATCTTCGACCCTCAAATAACAACTAGGAACAACGGGCCGTCGCTTCTCACCATAAACCGTGAAGTTTGTCACAACCCGAACGTACACCCGGATCATAGACACGGGAAAAAGGACCCCGAGAGATCCCAAGTCGACCCATGGCACATGAATACAACTAATCTCATTCAAATAAGCGGAATGATAATCATAAAAACATAGAGGAAATGTAATTATAGCATAACATCAGAAAATACTGGACATATACATAGCTGAGCACTACATACTTGTCTGAAAGCCTCTAATACATAAGATGGGTTGATGGGACAACCTGCCCAACTAAACTGACTAATACTAAAACATAAATAACATGAAAGTCTGTCAAATGGCCCTTGGAACATGAGGACTCACCAATAAGCTGATAGCGTAAGCTGAGATGGACTAAGGGTAAGGATGAGCATGAGATCTAGACCCTGCATCATGAGACAATTCAACGTAAAAAGTATGTGGTCAGTACGTGGAATGAACTGAGTATGCAAGGTAAGTAAAACAGATATTTTAGAGTAAATAAAGCTCATAAACAATATGAGGGAAGGACATCATGCTTATATCAAAGTCTTCGTAATAAAACATAAGGCTCAAGACTCTCAAATCATTCATAATCATTCATTTTCATAATCGTAAGTAAACTTTATCAAAACATAACTTTATCCAACAATGTAAACATAATAATGCATAAAACATGCGGAACAGTGGGAGGACTCGTCATAATGGACACCATCATGGTAGAGCTTTTCATGATGCCCCACTATCTCGCTCAATTGGGCAGAGCCGACCCTGCCTTTCCAGGCGAGGGTCGTGCATTAGGCGTGATATCACATCAAAGAGGATCATTATCAATACATCATATCATTTAGAAACCCATGGTGGCATGTTGTTATGAGACACCGACGTAGTCCTTTGAACGTCGGGCTGCTCGGTGCTAGACACGGCTCCAAAAAACATGCATATAGGCTCATACATAAATTAATAACATCATGCATTAAGATTCATTGGCTAGAGTATAACATTCTCATCATGAAACCCCTTTAAAGCATGCTTAGCCAAGAATCATAGGCCCTTTTCATCGGCCAACATCATAAATCGATAAATCATGTAATTCACTTCATAAATCATAAATCATCTTCAACATGTGGGCATTGCCCAATACTTCATCATATTGAATTCTTTCAAAATATGCTCATAAACATGGGAGTTTGGAATCATGCTTTTCCATCATCAATAAACTCAAAATATAGAGTATTCATCATAAATCATAACTTCCATGAACTTTCATCAAATGGGCATTTTTGATTTAAAAGATTGAAACATGATTTTAAGGAAAATAATGCAGAACCTACCCATCATTCATAATTCAATAATTAAAACTCAATTAAGTAAAACCCATAAAGAGAAATCACATTTTCATGCATTTGGGTAAAACCCCATAGACTTGGATAGATGGATTTATGATTTAAATCGAAATTTGGGCATGGGTGAGGAAGAATTTCATCCATTCTAAAACCCTACATACCTGGGAATGGATTGATTTTGAGGTTCCTTGAATACCCACAAAGAAATTGATGGAAATTCGGGGAAGAAGGCCTTGAATCTCCCAAAAATCTTTCCAAGATTTTGCATAAGAATGGGTATGCATAAAGGTCTCATATTATCCCACTCAGAAAAATTCACATAACGACGTTGTTTAGGGTCTCAAAGCATGTAAAAGTCAAAAATGCCTTTAATAAAATTTACCCGAAAACAGCTCCAGGCGGACCAACGACTGATCCAACGGGTCGTTGCTTGACACCATGACTTGTGGTATCGAGTTGTTGGGTCCACTGCCTCATGACCGGTCTTAGGTCCTTCCCACAACTCATCAGGATGAGTCGTTACATCAAACGGCGAATTGTTGAATCGACTGTCGTTTACTACTTGACCAATCTGACGTTCCTTTCCACGAGCCTCACCACTACTCGTGGTGCCTTCCAATGAGTTGTGTTCCCCACCCATTGAGTGCACTAAAATCTTCGACCCTCAAATAACAACTAGGAATAATGGGCCATTTCTTCTCACCACGAATCGTGAAATTTGTCACAGCCCGAACATACACCCGGATCGTAGACACGAGACAAGGGACCCCGAAAGACCCCAAGTAGACCCATGGCACATGCATACAACTAATCTCATTCAATTAAGTGCAATAATAATCATAAAAACATAAAGGAAATGTAATTATAACATAACACCAGAAAATACTGGACATATACATAGTTGAGCACTACATACTTGTGTGAAAGCCTCTAATACATAAGATGGGTTGATGGGACAACCTCCCCAACTAAACCAACTAATACTAAAACATAAATAACATGAAAGTCTGTCAAACGGACCTCGGAACATGAGGACTCACCAATAAGCTGATAGCTTAACCTGAGATAGACTAGGAGTGAGGATGAGCCTAAGATTCGGATCCTGTATCATGAGACGATACAACATAGAAAGTATGTAGTCAGTACGTGGAACGTACTAAGTATGCAACGTAAGTAAAACAAACATTTTAGATTAAATAAAACTCATAAATAATATGAGGGAAGGACATCATGCTTATATCAAAATCTTCGTAATAAAACATAAGGCTTAAGACTCTCAAATCATTCATAATCATTCATTTTCATAATCGTAAGTAAAATTTTTCAAAACATAACTTTATCCAACAATGTAAATAACAATGCATAAAACATACGGAACAGTGGGAGGACTCATCATAACCGACACCATCATGGTAGAGCTTTTTATTATGCCCCACTATCTCGCTCAACTGGGCAGAGCCGACCCTGCCTTGCCAGGCGAGGGTCATGCATTATGCGTGATATCACATTTGAATGGATCATTATCAATACATCATATCATTTAGAAACCCATGGTGGCACATGGTATGAGACACCGACATAGTCCTTTGAATGTCGGGCTGCTTGGTGCTAGACACAACTCCCAAAGACCTGCATATAGGCTCATACATAAATTAATAACATCATTCATTAAGATTCATTATCTAGAATATAACATTTATCATCATGAAACCCCTTCAAAACATGCTTAGCCAAGAATCATAGGCCCTTTTCGTCGGCCAATATCATAAATCAATAAATCATGTAATTCACCTCATTAATCATAAATCATCTTCAACATGTAGGCATTGCCTGATACTTCATCATATTCAATTCTTTCAAAATATGCTCATAAATATGGGAGTTTGGAATCATAGTTTTCTATCAACAATAAACTCGAAATATAGAGCATTCATCATAAATCATAACTTCCATGAACTTTCATCAAATGGGCATTTTTGATTTAAAAGATTGAAATATGATTTTAAGGAAAATAATATAAAACCTTCCCATCATTCATAATTCAATAATTAAAACTCAATTAAGTCAAACCCATAAGGAGAAATCACATTTTCATGCATTTGGGTAAAATCCCATAAACTTGGATAGAAGGATTCATGATTTAAATCGAAATTTAGGCATGAGTGAGGAAGAATTTCACCCATTCTAAAACCCTACAGTCCTGAAATGGATTGATTTCGAGATTCGTTGAATACCACAAAGAAATTGATTGAAATTTAGGGAAGAAAACCTTGAATCTCCCAAAAATCTTTCTAATCTTTTGCATGAGAATGGGCATGCATAAAGGAATTAACTCATCTTATCCCTCTCATAAAAATACACAAAACGGCATAGTTTAGGGTCTCAAAGCATGGAAAAGTCAGAAATGCCCTTAATAAAATTTCCCTAAAAACTGCTTCGGACGAACCAACAACCATCTAACAGGTCGTTGCTAGACACCATGACTCGTGGTTTCGAATCATTGGGTCCACTGCCTCATGACCTATCTTAGGTCCTTCCCACGACTCGTCAGGACGAGTAATTACATCAAACGACGGATCGTTTAATCGAACATCGTCAACTCCTTGACCAATCTAACAATCCTTTCCATGTACAACTCGTGGTGCCTTCCAACGAGTTGTGGTCTCCATCGGTTGAATGCACTGAAATCTTTGACTCTCAAACAATGACTAAGAACAGTGGGCTGTTGCATCTCACCAAGAATCGTTGGATGCCCCGTTGTTCCCCCTCAGCCTATGCTCAGTCCTTCCAATGACTGGTAACAACGACTTGTTGTTCCTGACAACAAGTCGTTATACCGTCCGTTGTCACCACTGATTCCCTGAACCCCCCATTCCACGACTATTTTTGATGACTTGTGGTATCCAACCACTAGTCATTTGGTCACCCATCCTATGATGTTTTTTCTAGTTTTCTTTCAAATTAAACTCCTGAGTCTATTCTTAGGCCTCTCCGGGGTATTACACGGGGGATTGGAGCTGGCCCCGTAGGTTGGGATGAATTGATGACTGCATTTCTAGACAGGTTTTTCCCTAGGGAGTTGAGAGAGGCCAAGGCAGCAAATTCATCATCTTGAAACAGAATGACATTACTGTCTAGAAGTAAATGTTTGGAGTTTACCCGGTTATCCAAGTATGCACCGGAGATGGTAGCCGACCATAGGGCCCGAGTAAGCAGGTTCGTGAATGGAGTGTTAGACTCCTTGGTTAAAGAGTGCTGGACTGCCATGTTGCACAGGGATATAGATTTCCCACGTTTGGTGATATTCTCTCAAAAAATGGAAGTGAAGTAGGTGAAGGAAAAAGAGAGAGAGGCTAAGAGGGCCAGGATAGGAAATTCAGAGTTGTCCCCGTAGATGACGAGTGATGCACACCGCTCACATTCCCAGCAGAAATCATCAGACCCAACACTTTTGATAGTCAGTGCTCTGTACAAACCCAAAGTAAGGGAGATTTTGTATCTGTTGTGTACCAGGTAGAGGAAGCACCACTTGGGAGAATGTATGGCTGAATCGGATGTTTATTTTTGGTGCGGCAAGTCGGGCCATAAGCACCGAGATTGTGCAGTAGCTAAGAGAGGCGAGAGTAGATCCTCGGCCACCTCTTCAGTAGCTCCGATAGCCAGTCCATTTCAGCAGGGTGCATCATCTAGCCCAGGTGGCGGGCATCGTCAAAACTGCTCCTATGCCGTAGCAGCACACAAGGGTAAGGGAAAGTAGCCAGTAGTGGCCATAGGTACATTGTGAATCTTGCGTTACTATTTGTGTGTTGCTAGTCCCAAAACCCCAGTATTGAATAAGAAACTCTATGATAGTTGTTGAGAAGAGGTTGTCAATGTGTGATGTGAATAACTATTAGTGTAAGGATTGCAATGAAGGTTAGAGGTGAAAGGAAAGCCAGGAATTAGTGAATTAGCCCCAACCTCAAGAAAGATTCAGGAGCCTTAGGATGATAGCTTTGAGCTAAGGGGGAGACTGTAAGTATGTGAGACTAGTCGGATATTGAATATTCTAGTGGTGTGTGTGTGCGTGTGTGTGGGGGGGGGAGTTCCAACCCTAACAGTTGCAGTATGTCAATATCTTCAGGTTCGGATAACCTCTCTTGTATTTCAGTTGAAGTTATGCCCATCCCCATGTGCAGACTACCAGAATTTATAGATGACCGCTTCACACAGCGACACTAGTCTTACTCTACAAATCTTTTAGGCTCGTCTTCATGTTGTGAATCAGTTATGTGTGTTAACTCATGTTCTCTAACATGATCAACTCGAACTCAGTCTTTAGAAGTTGTTAGTAGCTCAGTAGAATCAGGTTATCTCATGTATGTGTTCAGTTATGGATGTCATGAATGATTTGTGCTCATGAGACCTTTACTTGCAGTTAGACCAGATATTCTGAATTCTAACCCCATAACATAAAGTGATTTGAGAACGAAGGCTCAGTCGGTATCATTTCAGTGCCAGTTAAAGGGGAAGAATCCTTCTTAGTGTTCTATCTAGTTCCATGATTAGTTTCATGTCCTTCGGTCTCTCTTGTGCCATAGCATGCATGTTCAATTTAGATATTCAGTTCTGAGGTGTAAGGTCAGATCAAAGTCAGATACTCCATTGGCTTTAGTTGTGATTGATTGATTTTAGGATTCCAGTTCCGTCCCTATATTTTCAATATGTTTAGCCAACATTCGAGGATGAATGTTCCCAAGGGGGAGATATTGTAACACCCCAAAAGTTCAAAAGATTTTTAACTAGGAAGTTGAGATGAGCTCAGCAGAAAAATCTGCAAAAATGCCTCCGAACGACTCATCCAATGAGTCATTGTTGGGACAAACGGGTCGTTGGAGGTAGTCGTTAGAAGTACTTTAGGAAAGGTACCAGGTGATACCATGAGAAGAGGTATGAGTCATTGTAGGAGAAAACAACTCGTTGGAGGCAGTCCTGATGAGATTTCAGTCTAGGCTACTTGGAAAGAATGAGTCAGGTGATGACTCGTTGGTGGCTTTAACGGGTCATCATGAGGAGCCATGGGTTGGAGGCCAGGGTTTCAGGTCAGTGGCAACGGGTGGTTATAACGGTCCGTTGAATCTAGTGAGGACCCGTGGAGTCGATCGTTGGAAGGGACTTAAGGATGGTCCAGTGGGGATGATGGAAGGACTGATGAGTCATTGGATCAAGTAACAACTCGTCATGTCGGTCGTTGGATGGGTAGCAGGTTGGGGAACTAGTGTAGTTAACTGAAGGTGTTGACGAGTCGTTACAGGTAGTAACGACTTGTCCTGTTGGTCATTTTTTAAGGAAGAAAGAACCGTGAAACAGACCCCTGAAACAACGGATGGTCACCACGAGTCGTGGTGAGGATCATGGTCTCAGATCGGGCAGATTTTTAAGTTTTTCCTAGGGGTATTTTCGTAAAGTCCTATGCGTC
This sequence comes from Datura wrightii, assembly GCA_035772735.1. Classification (NCBI taxonomy): domain Eukaryota; kingdom Viridiplantae; phylum Streptophyta; class Magnoliopsida; order Solanales; family Solanaceae; genus Datura; species Datura wrightii. The sequence continues at coordinate 124,231,578 of JASDFA010000018.1, forward strand.
CAGTTTTAAAATGAAAATTTTTTGGGCTTTTAAGGGACGTGCTAAGGGGGTTTTCAAGCCTAACCTCCCATTCCCTAAACTCTCCTTTCTTTCCTCTCAAAATCAAGGATTCAGTCAAGGGTTTCCTCAAGGCTATGAGGTGCAAGTTTGAGGGGAATTTCTCCTACCAGGTATGTGGGTTCTTCAAAGGATATTCTTCCATCCTTGTTCCCTAAAATGTTTTATCAAAAACCCGCTATCAATTATTCTAGAAAAGCATGACCTAGGGTTTGATTGACGAGTGATTTTTTCTATGTCTTCTATGAATTCTAGAAACCATTAGGATTATACGTTAATTATGCATATGGAATTATTTGATTATCTTGAATTATGTGCTAGGTGATGATAATGAATGATTACAGAACGTTCTTCATGAAATGGATTGAACTTTGATTGGGACTTTATTATTGTCACTCGATTATATCAATAACTCGTAACCATGTTTAAAATATGTGAAGATCATAAGAATTCCCTTAATAATTATAATATACAATTTGATAAATATGATGAGATGAGAATATAATTTATGGGCTAGATAAATTGAAGGTAAGTATGTGTTCTTCTTACGTTTCGATGAAGCTATTTTGGGCATTGTTATACACCGTAAGCCCATAGATCAGACCCGGGAGTTGAAACGGCGAAAAAATCAAAAGTGGCACCAGATATCAGGAAGGGTCATGAGGTGACCTGTGAGAGCAGCCAGGAGTCGTGATGTGACTCATGGGGAGGCTAGGTGAGGAGTTTGGATATTTAAGAAATGCGATCCCACGAACGTGACCAGGACTCGTGGTCAGGCCCCAAGAGTCGTTAGGTCAGTCGTGGGGTCTGGGAGTAAGAAAAGAGAAGGAAGAGAGACATTGTACTTGACTGGAGGACCCCATGAGTCGTGGTCAGTCCCCACGATTAGTAGGGTGAGTCATGACCAAGCAGGGAAAAATATATCTGAGGCCAAGGTTGTGTACATCATGGATGGGGACCACGAGTTGTGATTTCCTGGAACGAGTCGTTAAGTCATCCGTGAAGAGCCCAGGAGACTTGAGAGGCAGTGTACTTCACGGACCATGTCACGAGTCTTGGCCAGATGGGACGAGTTGTTAGGTCTCTCGTTGGGACCACCTGACAGTTATTTTCTGCGAATTTAGTAAGGGCTTTTCCGTAATTCCTAAGTTCCTAAGGCTTAAAATACGTTGTTTTGAGTTATGAATGATGACTTTTAAAGGGTTTAAGTTCATTTTAGGCCTTATTCATTCATGCATGCAAGATAGAAAGGTTAGAGAGGGTGATCAAGCTAGTGTCTTCAATTTCCTACTGGGTATTCAAAGAAGTGTAAGAATCAGCTACCGACAGGTATATCGAGTTATGAATGGGTGAATTCTTTCACATCCATGCCCAATCCCTCTCTAGATCATGAATTCCTATGTCTAATCTACGGGATTTTAACCCAATGCATGTTTCTCCCTAATTATATACATGGGTATGATCTATATATGTTTCTACGATTGAATAATGAAGCATGGAATATTTTTATAATGTTTTCAATCAAAAATCATGTTTCTAGTTTTATGAATTAAAAGCCCATTGATGAGAAGTTCATGAAAGATGAAATTTGTGACGAATGTATGATGATGATGAGATATGATGAAAAGCATGTATTTAAAAGCTACCCATGTTTATAATCACGTTTCCAATGTGAATTTAGAATTTCCAAGTATGATAAAGCTTTGGGCAACTCCCACATGTCTAAGTATGAATTATGATTTTCCCGAATTGAGCTTACCACATGGTTTTGAAGCAAAGAATCCCAATTATCTTTCAGCTTTCGGTATGTTTTGAGCTAAAGCTTCTCATATGCATGATTTCTTATTTTAGATGTACTTGATTATTGACCTTCGTAAATAAACGATGTTGAGCTTCGTTACAAAATAATGTAGAGCATATGCATGTTTTTGGGAGTAGTGTCTAGCACCGAGTAGGCTAAAGGTCGATCACCCTATGCCTTAGAACTAAATGCCAACATAGGTCAATACTACTATATATTACTTTGGGACCTCCCTTGTGAGCTATCTCCCGCCTTATTAGCCCACAAGCTTGTTATCGATATCATGGTATCGTCCCTAGCCTTGGCAAGGCTTTGGACGGCTTTACCCGCTTGAATGTGATAGTTGGGACCACAGAAGCTCTATCGTGGTATGTCGGTTAAAAGATGAGTCTATCATTGTTCCTCATGATTTCAGTTAAGTATGTTTATTACTGATGAGATTTACATATGTAGGCATTTTGTAAGCAGGTTTGACTCAATGTTCAGCTTTAGTTATAATGTCAGATTTCAGCTTTGAGTCAATCGAGTATGCTATGATATGTTATGATGATGTGTTATGTATAATGAGATCATGATTTCAGAAAGAATGCACGCAAGACCTACTCTCAGACTCTTAATGTTTATGTTATATATTATGCATTGTCATTAAATGATTTTACTTACCCTACATACTGGGTACATTCCACGTACTGACCGCATACTCTATGTTGTATCATTTCATGATACAGGATCCAACTCTCAAGTTTAGCCCCGCTCATAGTCCATCTTATGAGATAGCATCATACATTGTTGGTGAGTCCTCATCTCCCGAGGACTAGACTATTTAGATTTCCTATATGTATTTTAGTTTAAATTTTGTTGAGTTAGTTGGGGTCTTGTCCCATCAACTCATCATGTTTAGAGGCTTTTCAGACATATGTATGTATTTAGCTTCGGATTGTGTATTCTGATGTTATGATTGATTTAGACTTCTACTACAATTATCTTGTTGAATATTCAGGTTCATTGATCGAGTTAGATGTATGCTTATTCCATGGGTCGACTTGGGTCTCTCGGGGCTCCTTGTCTCGTGTTGCAACCCGGGCCTCCGTTTAGGTCATGAAAAATATGGTATTAGAGCAATAGGTTTGAAGTGTCCTACGGTGTCGTTTGTGCTCCAGCGCACTCGTAAGCGTACGCGGTCCTACAAGTAATACAGTGGCCCTTTTTAAGAGCCGAATGTCGAACCCACATGGACTGGACCAATTCAGAAAATTATGAAGTTCAAGTGTGAGATTAATCCTTACAAGTGTTGATTATAGAAGTTTTCATTAAAGTATAATTAAATCTAGGGCTGGTCATAGAAATAATCTGAAACAATATAATAAGCAACTAGAGCTAAGGCCCGATAATCATGCAATGCTATACTTTGTAATGGTTCAAGTATGAAATTATCAATTGTTATCTCACATAGCTGAAAATGCGATGTTCATGGTCTCTCGAGCCTCTAAACACGACAAACTAGCCTCACAACTACATCGTTGAGCGGGGATGTGACATCCTAGTTTGTGGGCAATTCAACTACATGGATGTGGCTTACGAGGTTTATGCTCTTGATTTTGGACTTTCGTACCTCTAATCATTAAACTCAACATAGCTTCACAACTACTTCTATGAGTGGTGGAGTGACAATTCTAAGCCGGTGTCTTTCTATCATCCTGTTTTATCAACCAAACAAGGCAAATTAGGTATAATTTCTATCCTAACCGCGAATCATATCGAAAGATAAGAACTTGCTCCCTACATTCTCTTGTTCTTGCCTAGGGTTGCTCTTTCAAGCTTTTACCTAAGCTTAACACATTTGTTGTCATGGTGATCAAGCATAAAAACAACCATAATGTACAATGTAAGACAAAACAACAATTAACAACTCAAACCAAAATGAATTCATGCAATTACAATCATATCACGTAGCCTCAACCCTAGAGGAAGGGTTTTAGCCACTCATGATCGTACAAATACTCAATAACATTGTTAAGGTAATGTACTTACAAGAATAGATAAAAGAGAATGTAAATTTGGTGAACCCTAGGTGAGTTCTTCACTTCTCCCTTTGCTTCTTTATGGTTTTTAGAAAATATTTCGTGACAAAATGATTTTAGAAGCTAAGGGTTCAATTTATAGTAAATAGGGAATGTACAAAATTTTTCCCGTCATGGAATGGCTCCGTGGCATGAAGGTGGTGTTGTATCCTCGGGAACGGCGCCAAAAACTTATTGACGACTGCGCCCAAGCGCACACGCAAGTGTATGTGGTCTTACAAGTAATATAGTGGCCCTTTTTAAGAGACGAATGTCGAACCCACAGGGACTGGACTAATTAAGCTAATTATCAAGTTCAAGTGTGATATTAACTTTCACAAGTGTTAATTTAGACTTTTTCGATAACGTTTAATTAAGTATAGGGATGGTCCCAGAAATATTCTGAAGTAATTGAAGGAGTAACTAGAGCTAAGTCCAGATAATCATGCGATACTACGCTTTGTAATGGTTTAAGTATGGAATTTTCAATTGTCGTCTCACATAATTACAATTGCATGTTCATGGTCTTTCGAGCCTCTAAACACGACAAACTAGCCTCACAACTACATCGTTGAGCGGGGATGTGATATTCTAGTTCGTGGGCAATTCAATTATGGGAATGTGGTTTCCGGGGTTTATGCTCTTGATTAAGAACTTTCGTACCTCTAATCATTTAACCGAACTTAGCTTCACAACTACTTCTACGAGTGGTGATGTGATAATTCTAACTTGGTGTCTAGCTCATCCCGTTTTAGTAACCAAGCAAGGAAAATTAGGTATAATTTCCTATCCTAACCGCGAATTATATCGTAAGACACAAACTTGCTCCCTACATTCTTTGTTCTTGCCTAGGGTTACTTTCTCAAGCTTTTACCTAGGTGTAACATGTGTGTTTTCATGGTGATCAATCATAAAAACAACCATAATTAAGAATGTAAGACAAAACAATAATTAATAACTTAAAATCAAAACAAATTCACATAGTCACAATAATACCTTGTGGCCTCAACCCTAGAGGAAGAGTTCTAGCCACTCAAGTTCGTATAATTACAAGAAAACATAATTAATATACTTACAAGAATTGGTAGAAGAGAAGATGAAATTTAAGAACCCTAGGTGAGTTCTCCCACTTCTCCCTTCACTCCTTGGTAGTTTTTCAGAAATATTACGTGACAATATTTTTAGGAGCTAAGGGACCTATTTATAGTAAATGAGAAGTGTATAAAATTATGCCCGACATGAAATAGCTCTGTGGCACGAAGGTGAACGCGCCAATTTACCTCCGTGACACGGAGGCATCGCGTATGCACACTAGAAATCCAAAACAGTTCGCAAACAGCTCCCTGCCGCGTTGGCAGCATGTCACGCTGCTTGTGCAGTGCGCTAGGGGCCGTGGCACACCACTGGTCTCACAGCCTGCCTACCGTGGCACGTTGCTGTCATGCAGGTGGGCTGTTTTGCGTGTCCTCCGTGCCGACTTTCGCGTTTTTCTTCCGGTTCCATTCCTCCACTTCACCAACTCATAGATTACTTCCTGAAATTCATTTTAAACCTACAAAAACAAGAACTAATCATGTTGGTTAGTATATATATTCACATTTACATAAAATTATATGACAATGTATACAAATAAGTAGCTAAAAAAGGCAAAACTAAGTTGTAAAGTATCCCTTGGGCATGCCATTTTGCCCAAGATCAGATGGTCACGTAATTTACCTCCATGACATGGAGATCTCGCGGCAACACACTGGAAATCACCTAAAAATTGAGCCTTGGTAGAAGCTTGCCGCGATGACAGTGTGGCACACTGCTTGTGCAGCACGTTTGCACCCGTGACATGACCCTTATCGCGCAGCTGTGCCTGGCGTGGCACGGTGCTGTCGCGTAGGTGGCCTATTTTGCATGTTTTCTTGCCGACTTTTGCATTTTGCTTCTGCATCCATTCCTCCACTTCACCCATCATAAATTAGTTCCTCAAATGCATTTTTAACCTACAAAAACAGGGACTAATCATGTTGGTTAGTACATATCCAAATTTACATAAAATCACATGACAATGTAAGTGCATAAATAGACAAACAAGACTAAGCTAAGTTATAAAATAGCACTTGGGCACACAATTATGCCCAAGATCACTATCCCACACTTAAAATTTTGTTCATCCTCGAACAACCCTTTTATATCTCATGCATATGAAGACTCCCACATAGCTAATTTAGCAAAACAATTCAAGCTACGGCTACAATGTCTATTTAATATAGCAAGTTAAAAATAGAGCATGCAATATTTAACCATTAAAATTAAATACAACCATGTTAAGACTTCCTAACCTCAAGAATCGACTCTCAATCTCATCAAACTCATGCACATCAACCGATCAAGATATCCGACATGAATTTTATCTTTCATTAAACATGTGCCCCCACAACACAAGAGAGTTACCCATTTTCACTCACAAAAATTTCAAATCACACCATGTGTGGGTATATAAATGGAAATTAAGCTCGCTCTCACAAAGAATTCACATGCATCATGTAGTGACCCATAAGCTTGCCTTTAGTGTATTACTCCACTAATTAAAGGATATGTGAACGTAAGATCAAGTAGGACTTATTGGCTTGTAATGTAAGCTCAGGGACGGGTAGGTACTATTATGGATAACAACAGTGGCTATCTTTCCCAAGCGCTTTTAATACATCACACCTTCATTATGGACATCTCTTCTCTTACTTCACCCTCCTTCTTTTCACTCTTAAATTTCCTCTTCTTATTCCCATTTCTTTAAGCACACTTAGCTTATTACTAAGGAGTACTTAAGCAACTTTTTCATTCATTTATTTTCTTACTCCCTGCCAATACTCAAGCATTTTCAAACAAGTGCACCTTTGACCTTTCTCAACTTCCACAACTGTTATTTTTCCTTCTTTTTCCAGATTCTCACTGCTTTACTTTTTTGGATTTTTCACTTAAGCGCTTAGGAGTTTAGGATCAAATTTAGGGCTAGTGAAAGAAAAATGATTAAGCTTATGTTGTATCTATCAGAGAATAGGCTTAAGGCTCAATGGGGCTAACAAGGATTCAATATTCAAGTTAGGTAAGGCAAGGGTTAGCAATTTGGCTCATTCAAAGAAATTCCTAAATCATCTCCTACACTCTATCTCCTTCATTTCATTTTGTATACACACCAGGCAAGTTCTAGACACTCCACAGTAGCATGAAATATTCAAAAACCTTATACTCTCAGCATATGCTCAATTCAAGACACATTCAGCAGACTCTTAACTCAACTAATCACATAAATTCAGAATTAAGCTTAGAATCACATCAAGTCACATTCACGAGTTTAGGTGTCTCAAACAAAGTTATACACTTCTTACATGCTTCAACACTATCCACATTTGCATCTTAAAATCATGTTTAGCATACAACAAGAACATCAAACAATCAATTAGCTACGGGTTCAAAACCAAAACCTATTGACTAATTTTCCCTCAAGACGATCGTCATCCATCCATCGTCGGAAATAGTCTCTAACTATGACTAAAAAAACTATATACAGACAAAGAAAGTTTTTATTCTTCGGTTCAAAGACCCCGTCAGAAAAGAACCGAAAAGAAAAACCAACGGGTGGTGAAGTCATGCTCAACTCATAAATTTTCCAATATGTATCAAGCACTACATTCACCAAAAATCATTAAGCAAATTTTTTTTAAATTTTCCTCCTACCCCACACTTGAATCATGCTATGTCCCCAAAGAATCTAATTAAAATTCAAAAGGGTGAGAAATACTCCCTAGGCCTCTATGCCTAGCTAACAACATGTTTTTCTTCCTATTTGCACAAGTGGGTATTTGACCCCACACTTTCCCTCTTCCATGCTTCTTAGTTTCCTCCTCCAAGGGTACTCATATTTCCCCTCCATCTGTGCTTAAATTTTCACCAAAAACACAAACACGATGAAAATAAAAAAAATCAACACAAACAACAATTACAAATTCTACCTATGGTACCCTTGGGTTGTCTCCCAAGCAGCGCCTAATTTTATGTCGCGGCACAACGTGAACTATCCTTTTCAGGACATCCTCATACCTGGGTTCCCTTTCGAGAACCATCTTCTTCTCTTTTGATTTTTAGAGAGAACAACCTCCACTCTGTCCCTCTCTTCCTCCAACTTCTTCATATACTGAAGCCCTTCATCAGACTTGGGCTGAAAACTAATCAGTTCCTTTGACCGTGGACCTGTGGAATCTTCCAGCCCACACTTATCCTCTGACAAAACACTGACCTTACATAGGTTTCTATAGTGTGTGTGTGTGTGTGGGGGGTTAATCTCTTGGTAGAATCGGAAGAGTTCTTCTTCATCCTCGACCCTCATTTTTAGGGTCCCTGCTCTCACATCGATAATGGATACTCTAGTGGCCAAGAATGGTCGTCCCAAGATTAAGAGTACTTGATCATCAACATGAAAATCCAATATGATAAAATCAGCGGGTATAATGAACTTACCCACTTTGATGAGAAGGTCCTCTATAATTCCATCCGGTGCCACTCGCGACTTATCTGCCAGCTGCAGCATCAAACTCGTTGGGCTCGGTTGACCCAACGCCAAGGTGTTAAATAAAGATAGGGAAATTAGATTAACTGTTGCCCCTAGATCACACAAAGCTCTTATCACCTCAACTTTACCAATTTGTATTGGGAGGGTAAAACTCCCTGGGTCTTTGAGCTTTTTAGGTATCTTGCTCATCACCCTGTGACTGCACTCCTCAGTCAGTGCTACCGTCTGGACATCCACCAATTTTACTTTGTTGGCCATCACATCTTTCAAGTATTTAGCATACTTGGGCATTCCCTGCAAAACATCAAGCAAAGGCAAATTGATGTGAAGTTCTTTGAAGATCTCGAAGAACTTTTTGAAGCATTCCTCCTCCTTGCTCTTTTTGAATCTCTGCGGGAATGGTCGTGGTGGTCTCTGTGCTGGTTGCAATGATGATTGTGCATTTTGTTGCGCAGCACTCTGATTCTCTCCCTTATCAGTGGATGGTCCTTTTCTAACCAACTCCGGCAGCACCTCAATGCTCTTCCCTTTCGATGTTGCATCAGCTAATTGCTTGCCACTCCTCAGACTGATGACATTGACCTGGTGGGGGTTAGTATCTATGTCATTGGGTAGTCCTCCCTATGGTCTCATGTGTTGAGCAACTGCTATTTGACCCATCTGCTTCTCTAGATTGCAGGTGGCCAACTGCTAATTTTTCAATCCGATGCCATCCTTGCCCGATTCTCTGCTAATTGAGTCGGGTCTCCATGATTTTTTGCAATGTCTCCTCAATGTTACAGCTCAACTGGCCATCAATCCGCTTGTTCTGGTGATACTGCTGTTGCTGAGGTTGCTGGTAACTTTGCCTTTGATTTCCACCCCGAGAAAAATTTGGGTGGCTTTGCCAATTCTTGTTATAATTGTTCCCAAAATTCTAATTGTTCCTTTGAACATTCCCAACAAAATTGATTGAATTCCGGATTGGCCCCGCATGATTCTGCATTATGCCCATTATTGCCGCAGATTTCACACCAACTCAGAGCTTGCTGAACTACGTTTACTTGACCCTGCTGTCGGTTCATACTCAGTTTACTGAACTGAGTCATCATCTGATGCTTAAATAAAGCTAGCTGTGCCACCAAAGAATTCATACCATCTACCTCTATCAGCCCCGCTGTCTTTCCTGCCCCTTTGGATGCTTTGCTGTGCCACTCTGGATTTTCCTAAGCAATTCTATTCAACAAAGTGTATAGCTCATCATAAGTCTTCTCTAAGGCCTTCCCACCCGATGCAGAGTCTAGTAAAATTTTTGTGTGTGGGTCTAGACTTTTACAAAGGTATGGGCCAGCACTTCATTGGATTGTTGATGATGAGGGCAGTCTCTCAGTAATGACTTGAATCTCTCCCAAGCCAAATACAAGTTCTCATCCGGCCTCTGCTTGAAACTCAATATCTCACTTCTAAGTTTGGCAGTCTTGCATGACGGGAAGAATCTGATAAGGAACTTCTTTGCCAAATCATCCCAAGAATTTATGGAGTTCGATGGCTAAGACTTCAACCACCTCTTTGCCTCCACCAACAATGAAAATGGGAAGAGGGTAAGTCGGACATAATCTGTGGACACTCTGGTGGGGACGAATGTGTCACTGATCTCAAGAAAGTTCTGTAAGTGCTGCTGCGGGTCCTCATGTGCCATCCTAGTGAATTGACCACTAGAATGTAATAGCTGCACCAATTCTGCTTCAATTCAAAGTTTCCTCCAGGTTTCGGTTTACGTATACTAGAGTTCACATTTGTTTCTAGTGGGAATGCCACTTCGCGAACTGGTCTGGCTGCCATGATCTCAGGTGACAACTTTGCTTGTCCTGCTGGTGGTTGTTGTTGTATCCTCTCTTTTAGTCTCTTTAGCTTTTGCTCCAGAGCTTCCCTCCTGCGTAAATGAATTTGACGCTCTGGTTCAAGCAACGGTTCCACAAGCTCTCTATTCCTTGCCAGCTCTGCAAGAACAACCTATCACTTGCAATATGTCAGACTAAGACCAAGTTTCTCAACAATTAAGGAAATTAAAAATCACACAAAAATAGAAAAATTTACTAAACTTTGCCTGTCCCCGGCAATGGTGCCAAAAACTTGTTTGCGCTCTAGTGCACTCGCAAGCGTACGCGGTCGTACAAGTAATACAGTGTCCTTTTTAAAGATCCGGATGTCGAACCCACATGGACTGGACCAATTTAGCAAATTATGAAGTTCAAGTGTGAGATTAACACTCACAAGTGTTGATTATAAAAGTTTTCGTTAAATTATAATTAAATCTAGGGTGGTCATAGAAATAATCTGAAACAATATAAGAAGCAACTAAAGCTAAGGTCGGATAATCATGCAATGCTATACTTTTTAATGGTTCAAATATGAAATTATCAATTGTTATCTCACATAGTTGAAAATGCGATGTTCATGGTCTCTCGAGCCTCTAAACACGACAAAGTAGCCTCACAACTATATCGTTGAGCGGGGATGTGACATCCTAGTTCGTGGGCAATTCAACTACAGGGTTTATTCTCTTGATTATGGACTTTCGTACCTCTAATCATTTAACTCAAGTTAGCTTCACAACTACTTCTAGGAGTGTTGGAGTGATAATTCTAAGCCGGTGTCTTGCTATCATCCCGTTTTATCAACCAAGCAAGGCAAATTAGGTATAATTTCTATCCTAACCGCGAATCATATCGAAATATAAGAACTTGCTCCCTACATTCTCTTGTTCTTGCATAGGGTTGCTATTTCAAGCTTTTACCTAAGCTTAACACAATTGTTTTCATGGTGATCAAGCATAAAACCAACCATAATGTAGAATGTAAGACAAAACAACAATTAACAACTCAAACCAAAACGAATTCATGCAATTACAATCATATCACGTAGCCTCAACCCTAGAGGAAGGGTTTTAGCCACTCATGTTCGTACAAATACTGAAAAACATTGTTAAAGTAATGTACTTAGAAGAATAGATAAAAGAGAATGTCAATTTGGTGAACCGTAGGTGAGTTCTTCACTTCTCCCTTTTCTTCATTATGGTTTTCAGAAAATATTTTGTGACAAAATGATTTTGGAAGCTAAGGGTTCAATTAATAGTAAATAGGGAATGTAAAAAATTTTTCCCGTCATGGAATGGCTCCGTGGCACGGAGGTGGTCGCGCTAATTTACCTCCGTGACACAGAGATATCACGACAACACACTGGAAATCACCTAAAAATTGAGCCTCGGCAGAAGCTTTCCGTGATGGCAGCGTGGCACGCTGCTTGTGCAGCGCGTTTGCACCTGTGATACGACCCCTGTCGTGTAGCTGTGCATGGCGTGGCACGGTGCTGTCACGCAGGTGGCCTGTTTTGCATGTTTTCTTGCCGACTTTTGCATTTTGCTTCCGATTCCATTACTCCACTTCATCCATCATAAATTAGTTCCTCAAATGGACTTTTAACCTACAAAAACAAGGACTAATCATGTTGGTTAGTACATATCCAAATTTACATAAAATCACATGACAATGTAAGTGCATAAATAGACAAACAAGACTAAACTAAGTTATAAAATAGCACTTGGGCACACAATTATGCCCAAGATCAGGTGTCTGAAAGCCGCATTGAGTAGAGTCTTTTTCATGGGTGTGTAGTGCGCAACACTTATGACGAAGAGGCTACAAGACATTTAGGAAATTTTCCCTTCTTTCCTGATCTATGCCATGCGATGAAATGTCCCCCTTCCTTCTAATTCGTGCTATTCTCAATTGCAGAATCATGGCTCCCCGAAGAATGAATGGTAGAAGGAATGTGAATGGAGAAGGTCACAAGGATGGCGATGGACATGGGCACCAACAGGCCCCACCAGTTCAGGAGCACCAGACACTGGAGCCAGTTGCCCATGCTAAGTTTCGGGCAGCTATTCAGATGCTTGCGCAGGGCTTGACCGCTCAGGTCAATCAGCAGGCGGTTTATCATGTTCCGCAAAATGGCAATGCAGTAGAGGCTCGAGTCAAAGACTTCTTGAGGATGAATCCGCTGGAGTTCCTCTGGTCAAAAGTAGATGAGGATCCGCATGAGTTCATAGATGAGATTGTAAAGATCACCCAAGTAATGGGGGTGAATGGAATTGAGTGCGTGGAGTTGGCCTTGTACCAGATGAAAGGGGTGGCACACATCTGGTTTCGCCAATGGAAAGATAGCAAGGTCGCCGGAGCAGGCCTTGTCACTTGGGAATAGTTTCATGTTGCATTCTTGGATTGATTCTTCCCTCGTGAGATGAGGGAGTTGAAGGCAGCTGAGTTCATAAATTTGAAGCAAGGGAGGATGATGGTGTAATAGTATGCCCTTGAGTTCACTTGCCTATCGAAATACACCCCAGAGTTAGTGGATGATCAGAAGGCGCGGGTGAGCAGGTTCGTGCATGGAGTAGCGGGCTATTTGGACAAGGATTGTAGGACCCCTATGCTCTACTAGGACATAGACTTCCCTCGAATGGATTAGTATGCCCAGTAGATGGAGGCGGCGCATACGAGGGAGAGGGAGGCCAAGAGGGCCAGGACTGATAGTCATAGATTCTCACAACCGAGGTCAAGTGGTAGGAACTGATAGAAAAACTACCAGAGATCATTAGCCCCAGCATCTTATGCATTGAGTGTGCCATCCAGACCGAGGCACGATCAGAGGGGGCGAGCATTAGGGTCGAGAGGTCAAAGCAGTAGACCCCGCATATTCTAGCATCCCATCTTGTCGCAGATTTGGTCGGGGCACACAGGCTAGTGCTTGGCAGGTTCAACTTCTTGTTTCGGGTGTGGTAAGCCCAACCACATTGTTAGAGCCCAGTAACGAGACGGGATTAGGACGGGGGCCGAGGCCCAACTTCTAGTTTAGCAGCCCCTCCTCACGTTCTGTCCATCAGGGGGTATCGACTAGCACAGGTGGCGATCAGTACCAGAACAGATTCTATGCCTTAGCATCCCGCCCGGAGCAGGAGGTCTCCTCGGATGCAATCACTGGATTGTTGTGAGTTTTCCATATTGATGTTTATGCTTTGTTAGATCTGGGGGCTACTTTGTATTTTGTGACACATTATGTGGCCAGTAGCTTCGGAGTCAGTCCCGAAGTCTTTTCAGAACCCTTCTCGGTTTCTACCCAGTAGGTAATTTAGTTATAGCTAGACGGGTGTATAAAGGTTGCCCAGTCTCAGTCCTTCAGAAAGTCACCTTAGTAGATTTAATAGAGTTAGCCATGACCGATTTCGATGTTATCCTTGGCCTGGATTGGCTATTTGCATGCTATGCTTCAGTTAATTGTAGAAGCCGTGTAGTAGAGTTCAGATTTTCGGGTGAGCCAGTCTTAGAATGGAAGGTTAGTTCAGCTGTGCCTGTAGGTCATTTCATTTCCTACCTTAAGGCCAGGAAGATGATTTCCAAAGATTGTGTGAACCATCTAGTTAGGGTTAAGGATGTTGAGTTTGAGACCTCGACTATCCAGTTTGTCCCAGTAGTCTGTGAGTATCCAGAGGTCTTTCCTGATGATTTACCGGGAATCCCTCCTGAGCGTGAGATTGATTTTGGTATTGACCTTCTTCCCGACGCGCAACCTATATTTATTCCTCCATATAGAATGACTCCAACCGAGCTAAAGGAGTCAAAAGAATAGTTGAAAACTTGTTAGATAAGGGTTTCATTAGACGGAACAAGTCCCTATAGGGTGCACCAGTTCTCTTTATCCGAAAGAAAGATGGTTCTCTTCATATGTGCATTGATTATCGGCAATTGAACAAGGTCACCATCAAGAATAGGTATCCTCTACCCAGGATTGATGATTTATTCAACCATCTTCAGGGTGCCAAGTGTTTGTCAAAGATAGATCTCAGATCCGGGTACCATCAGCTCAGAGTTCAGGAGAGCGACATTCCGAAGATAGCCTTCAGGACACGGTATGGTAATTATGAGTTTGTAGCTATGTCTTTTGGACTAAATAATGCACCTATAGATTTTACAGACTTGATGATTAGGGTGTTCAATCCATACCTAGACATGTTCCTAATTGTGTTTATTGATGACATCTTGATATAGTCTCGAAGCGAGGAGGAGCATGTTGCTTATTTGAGAGTGGTACTATAGACTCTCAAAGATCGCTAATTATATGCCAAATTCAGTAAGTGTGAGTTTTGGTTGAACTCCGTAGCATTTTTTGACCACGTGGTCCCAAGTGAGGGCATAAAGGTGGATTCTCAGAAAATAGAGGTGGTGAAGAATTGGCCCAGACTGGTGAATCCTTCCGACATTTGGAGATTCTTGGGTTTAGCTTGCTATTATCAGAGGTTTGTTGAAGGTTTCTCAACGATTGCAACACCCTTGACCAAATTGACCTAGAAAAAGGTGAAATTCCAATGGCGGAAGCTTGTGGGAAGAGCTTCCAAGAGTTGAAGTCCCAAATTACTTCAGCACCGGTGTTAACTCTACCGGAGGGTACTAATGGGTTCGTGGAATATTATGATACTTCAATGATTGGACTTGGGTGTGTATTGATGCAACACAGGCAAGTTATAACATATTCCTCCAAATAGTGAAAAGTTCATGAGAAGAATTACCTGACCCATGATCTTGAATTGGCCGCAATTGTATTTTCCTTGAAGATATGGTGACATTATTTGTACAGGGTCCACATGGATGTGTTTACGAACCATAAGAGCTTACAATATGTGTTTACTCAGAAGGATCCAAAATCTTTAGCAAAGGAGGAGGTTGGACCTACCAAAGGACTATGATATGAGTGTGTTATACCATCCGAGAAAGGCTAATGTAGTAGCGGACACGCATAGTAGACTCTTTATGGAGAGTGTGTCTCATGTGGATGAGGGGAGAAAGGAGCTAGTGAAGGATGTGCATCGACTCGCAAGGTTGGGAATTAGGTTGATTAACTCGACTGATGGCGGTGTTGTTGTTCAAAATAGATCAGAGTTGTCCTTGGTGACTGATGTAAAAGCTAGACAAGATGAGGAACAAATTTTGGTATAGTTGAAGGAGGCCGTCCAAATTAGAAGGTCGAGGTCTTCTCCCAAGGGGGAGATGGTGTGCTTCGATACCAGGGTCGCCTATGCATTTCGGATGTTGATGATTTGAGGAGTCGGATGTTGCATGAGGCTCATGGATCTAGGTATTCTATGCATCCAGGTGGCACCAAGATGTATCGTGAATTACAGTAAATCTATTAGTGGAATGGCATGAAGAAAGATGTTGTAGCTAAGTGTCCGAACTGTCAACAAGTGAAGGTCGAGCACCAAAGGCCGAGAGGTGTGGTTTAGGATATTAGCATTCCTACTTGGAAGTGGGAAGAAATTAATATGGACTTTATCACAGATTTATCTCGTAGTCGCCGGTAACATGACTCCATTTGGGTTGTGATAGACAGCTTGACCAAGGCTGTACATTTTCTATCAGTCAAAACCACGGATTCAGCACAGGATTATGCCAAACTATATATCCGGGAGCTAGTTCGATTGCATGGAGTGCCCTTATCCAATATTTCAGAAAGAGGAACCCAATTTACCTCTCAGTTTAGAGGTTGTTTCAAAAAGGGCTTGGTACTCAAGTTAAGCTCATCACAACATTTCACCTGCAAATGGATGGTCATGCGTAGTGAACAATCCAGACTCTCGAAGACATGTTGAGGCATGCGTGATTGAATTCAGAGGTGGTTGGGATGATCACTTGACCCTTATAAAGTTTACCTACAATAACAACTATCACTCCAGTATTCAAATGGCACCATTCAAGGCTCTATGGGCGGAGATGTAGATAGCCCATCAGGTGGTTTGGGTTGGTGAGGCAGTAGTGATAGGGCCGGATTCGGTGCATGAGGCTATGGAGAAGGTTCAGTTGATCAGGGATAGGTTGAAAACCACTCAAAGTAGCCAAAAGTCTGATGCTGATGTGAGAAGGAGAGATTAAAGTTTGAGGTGGATGATTGGGTGTTTTTGAAGGTATCTCCCATGAAGGGAGCAATGCAGTTTGGAAGGAAAGAAAAACTTAATCTCGTTATGTTGGCCCCTACTGAATTGTGAGACGGGTTGGTAAGATGGCATACGAGTTGGAGTTGCCCTTAGAGTTAGCTTCTGTGCTTCCTGTTTTCCATGTATCGCTCTTAAAGAAGTGTTTGGGTGATCCAGCTCTAGTTGTCTTGATTCAAAGTGTTGCTGTGAGAGATAGCCTTAGTTATGAGGAGGTTCCAATGGAAATACTGGATTGTCAAGTTCGAAAGCTAAGGAACAAGGAAGTAGCTTCAGTTAAAGTATTATGGAGGAATCAACATGCGGAGGGAGCTACATAGGAAGCCGAAGCGGATATGATGGCTAGATACCCACATTTATTTTCTACCGGCTTAGTTCCACCTTGAGGGATCCGTTTTACTCTCAAACTCTATTTAGTTTTCATGTTTAGTTTATGTGCCCAAGTTTCTTTTATGTATGTGGGTGTCTGTATGATTCCTGAATTTAGTTCAGCTATGTAGTTTGAATCGGAGGTAGTCATTCCATTAGTTTTCGATTTAAATGATATGTATTTTAAGATGATAATTGTATCTCTCTGCTTTTCTATATGTTTTCCAACATTCGAGGATGAATTTTTTCCCAAGGGGGAGATATTGTTATAGCCCGAAAGCCCAAAAATTAGACCTGGGAGTTGAAGTGGAGAAAAACTCAAAACTGGCACCTGGTATCAGGATGGGTCGTGAGGTGACCCACGAGAGAAACCCATGAGTCGTGATGTGACTCGTAGGGAGGCCAAGTGAGGAGTTTGGAAATTTGAGAAATGCGATCCCACGGACTTGACCACGACTCGTGGTCAGGCCCCATGAGTCGTTAGGTTAGTCGTGGGGTGGGGGAGTAAGAAAAGAGAAGAAAGAGAGATAGTGTACTTGACGGGAGGACTCCACGAGTCGTGGTCAATCCCCACGATTCGTGGGGTGAGTTGTGACCAAGTAGGGAAAAATATATCTGAGGCCAAGGCAGTGTACATCACGGATGGTGACCTTGAGTCGTGGTCACCTAGAACGAGTCATTAAGTCATCCGTGACGAGCCCAAGAGACTTGAGAGGCAGTGTACTTCACGAACAATGTCAAGAGTCGTGGAAAGAGGGGACGAGTTGTTAGGTCCCTCATTGGGACCACCTGGCAGTTATTTTATGTGAATTTAGTAAGGGATTTTCCGTAATTCCTAGGTTCCTAAGGCCTAAACTAAGTCGTTTTGAGTAATGATTGATGACTTTTAAAGGGGTTAAGTTCATTTTAGTCTATATTCATTCATGCATGTAAGGTAGAAAGGTTAGCGAGGGTGATCAAGCTAGTGTTCTTCAATTTCCCTTCAATTTCCTACTGGGCATTCAAAGAAGTGTAAGAATTAGCTACCAACAGGTATGTATGGTTATGAATGGGTGAATTATTTCACATCCATGCCCAATCCCTCTCTAGATCATGAATTCTTATGTCTAATCTATGGTGTTTTAACCCAATGCATGTTTCTCCCTAATTCTACACATGGGTACGATCTATATATGTTTCTACGATTGAATTATGAAACATGGGAAATTTTTATAATGTTTTCAATCAAAAATCATGTTTCTAGTTTTATGAATTAAAAGCCCATTGATGAGAAGTTAATGAAAGATGAGATTTGTGACGAATGTATGATGATGATGAGATATTACGATGAAAAGCATGCATTTAAAATCTAGCCATGTTTATAATCTTCTTTTCGATTGAATTGAATATTTCCAAGTATGATAAATATTTGGGAAATGCCACATGTCTAAGTATGAATTATGATTTTCCCCAATTAAGCTTACCACATGGTTTTTGAGCGAAGACTCCCAATTATCTTTCAGCTTGTGGTACGTTTTAAGCTAAAGCTTCTCATATGCATGATTTCATATTTGAGATGTATTTGATTATTGATTTTTGCCAATAGATGATGTTGAGCTTCATTACAAAACGATGTAGAGCATGTGCATGTTTTTGGGAGTAGTGTCTAGCACCGAGTAGGCTAAGGGTCGATCACCCTATGCCTTAGAACTACGCGCAAACGTAGGTTTATACTATTATATATTACTTCGGAACCTCCCTTGTGAGCTATCCCTGGACCTATTGGCCCACGAGCTTGATTTCGATATCATGGTATCGTCCCTACCCCTGACAAGGCTTTGGACGGCTCTACCCACTTGAGTGTGATAGTTGGGACCATGTCAGCTCTGTCGTGGTATGTCGGTTAAAAGACGAGTCTCCCATTGTTCCTCATGATTTCAGTTAAGTATGTTTATTACTCATGAGATTTACATATGTATGGATGTTCTAAAGCAGTTTTGACTCAATGTTCAGCTTTACTTATAATGTTAGATTTCAGCTTTGAGTCAATCGACTATGCTATGATATGTTATGATGATAGGTTATGTGTAATGAGATCATGATTTCAGAAAGAATGCATCCAAGACCTACTCCCAGACTCTTAATGTTTATGTTATATATTAAGCATTCTTTAAATGATTTTACTTACTTAGCGGTTTTACTTACCCTACATACTCGGTACATTCCACGTACCGACCGCATACTCTATGTTGTATCATTTCATGATACAGGATCCGGCTCTCAGGTTCAGCCCCACTTATAGTCCGTCTTATGATATAACATCGTACGTTGTTGTGAGTCCTCATCTCCTGGGGACTAGACTATTCAGATTTCCTATTTGTATTTTAGTTTCAGTTTGGTTGAGTTAGTTGGGGTCTTATCCCATCAACTTGTCATGTTTAGAGGCTTTTCATACATATGTATGTGTTCAACTTCGTATTGTGTATTTTGATGTTATGGTTGACTTAGAATTTCGCTACGATTATCTTGTTGAATATTTAGTTTTATTGATTGAGTTAGATGTATGCTTATTCCATGGGTCGACTTGGGTCTCTCGGGGCTCCTTGTTCTGTGTTGCATTTCGGGCTTCCGTTCGGGTTGTAACAAACTTGGTATTAGAGAAATAGGTTTTCAAATGTGATAGGGTGTTTGAAAGCCGCATTGAGTAGAGTCTTTTTATAGGTGTGAAGCATGCCACACTTATGGCGAAGAGGCTATGAGACATTTAGGAAATGTTCCCTTCTTTCCTTATCTATGTCGTGCAGTGAAATGTCTCCCTATCTTTCTAATTTGTGCTATTCGCGATTGTAGAATCATGGCTCCCCGAAGAATGAATGGTAGAAGGAATGTGAATAGAGAAGGCCACGAGGATGGCAATGGAAACGGGCACCAGCAGGCCCCACTAGTTCAGGAGCACCAGGCACCGGAGCTAGTTGCCCATGCTGAGTTTCAGGCAGCTATTCAGATGCTTGCGTAGGGCTTGACCTCTCAGGTCAATCAGCAGGCAGTTTCGCATGTTTCGCAAAATGGCAATGCAGCGGCAACTCGAGTCAGAGACTTCTTGAGGATGAACCCACTGGAGTTCCTCGGGTCAAAAGTAGATGAGGACCCACATGAGTTCATTCATGAGATTGTAAAGATCACCCAAGTCATGGGGGTGAATGAAGTTGAGTGTGCGGAGTTGGCCTCATACCAGTTGAAAGGGGTCACACACATCTGGTTTCGCCAATAGAAAGATATAAGGGTCACCGGAGCATGCCCTGTTACCTGGGAAGAGTTTCATTTTGCATTCTTGGATCGATTCTTCCCTCGCTAGATGATGGAGGTGAAGGCAACTGAGTTCGTAAATCTGAAGATGAGGAGGATGACGGTGCTAGAGTATGCCCTTGAATTCACTCGCCTATCGAAATACTCCCTGGAGTTAGTGGTTGATCAGAGGGCGTGGGTAAGTAGGTTCGTGCATGGAGTAGCGGGCTATTTGGACAAGGATTGTAGGACCGCTATGCTCCACCTGGACATGGACTTCCCTCGAATGGTTTTGTACTCCCAGTAGATGGAGGCGGCGCATACAAGGGAGAGGGAGGCCAAGAGCGCCAATATAATAGTCACAGATTCTCACAGCCGAGGTCAGGTGGTGGGCACTGAAAGCAGACCCACTAGAGACTTTCAAGCCCAACATCTTCAGCATTGAGTGTGCCATCCATATCGAGGCACGATTAGAGGGGGTGAGCATAAGGCTCGAGGGGTTAGAGCAGCAGACCCGCAGATTCTAGCATCCCAGCTTATCGCAGATGTGGTCAGGGGCACATGGGCCAGTGCTTGGCAGGTTTAGATGCTTGTTTCGGGTGTGGTAAGCCCAGACACAAGCTTAGAGATTGCCCAACATAGAGATAGGATCAGGATGGGGGCCGAGGCCCAGCTTCTAGTTCAGCAGATCCTCCCACACGCTCAGCCCATCAGGGGGCATCGACTAACACCGATGGCAGTCAGCGCCAGAACAGATTCTATGCCTTAGCATCCCGCCAGGAGCAGAAGGTCTCCCCGAATGTGGTCACTAGTATGTTGCGAGTTTTCCATATTGATGTTTATGCTTCCAGGGGATACTTTGTCTTTTATGACACCTTGTATGGCCAGTAGCTTCGGAGTCAGTCCTAAAGTCTTGTCAGAACCCTTTTCAGTTTTTACCCCGGTAGGTGATTTAGTTATAACTAGATGGGTGTATAGAGGTTGCCTAGTATTAGTCCTTCAGAAAGTCACCTTAGTAGATTTGATTGAGTTATCCATGACCGAATTTTATGTTATCCTCAGCATGGATTAGCTATTTTTATGCTATGCTTCAATTAATTGTAGAACCCCAGTAGTAGAGTTATGATTTTCGGGTGAGCCAGTCTTAGAATGGAAGGGTAGTTCAACTGTGCTTGTAGGTCGTTTCATTTCCTACCTTAAGGCCAGGAAGATGATTTCTAAAGGTTGTGTGTACCATCTAGTTAGGGTTAAGGATGTTGAGTCTGAGACCTCGACTATCCAGTCTGTCCTAGTAGTATGTGAGTATCCAGAGGTCTTTCCTGATGATTCGCTGGGAATCACTCCCGAGCGGGAGATTGATTTTGGTATTGACCTTCTTTTTGACACGCAACCTATATCTATTCCTCCCTACATAATGGCTCTAGCTGAGCTAAAGAAGTTGAAAGAACAGTTGAAAGACTAGTTAGATAAGGGTTTCATTAGACCGAGCAAGTCCGCTTAGGGTGCACCAATTCTTTTTGCCCGAAAGAAATACGGTTCTCTTTGTATATGCATTGATTATCGACAATTGAACAAGGTCATCGTCAAGAACATGTATCCTCTACCCAGGATTGATGATATATTTGACCAGCTTTAGGGTGCCAAGTGTTTCTCAAAGACAGATCTCAGATCCGGGTACCATCAGCTCAGAGTTTGGGAGAGCTACAGTCCGAAGACAGCCTTCAGGACGCAGTATATTCATTATGAGTTTGTAGTTATGTTTTTTGGACTAAAAATTTCTCCTGCAGCTTCTATAGGCTTGATGAACAGGGTGTTCAAGCCATACCTGAACATGTTCGTGATTGTGTTTATTGATGACATCTTGATATACTCTCGGAGAGAGAAGGAGCATGCCGCTCATTTGAGAGTGGTGCTACAGACTCTCAAATATTTCCAATTATATGCCAAATTCAGCAAGTGTGGGTTTTGGTTGAACTCCATAGCATTTTTAAACCACGTGGTATCAAGTGAGGGCATAAAGGTGGACTCCTAGAAAATAAAGGCGGTGAAGAATTGGCCCAGACTAGTGAATCTTTCCGACATCCGGAGCTTCTTGGGTTTAGCTGGATACTATCGAAGGTTTTGTTGAAGGTTTCTCATTGATTGTAGAACCCTTGACCAAATTGACCCAGAAGAAGGTGAAATTCCAATGGTCGAAGGCTTGTGAAAAGAGCTTCTAAGAGTTGAATACCCGACTTACTTCAGCACCGGTGTTAACTGTATTAGAGGGTACTAATGGGTTCATAGTGTATTCTGATGCTTCAACGATCGTACTTCGGTGTGTATTGATGCTGCATTGGTAAGTTATAGCATATGCCTCTAGATAGCTAAAAGTTCATAAGAAAAAATTACCGAACCCATGATCTTGAATTGGCTATGATGGTATTCACCTTGAAGATATGGAGACATTAGTTGTATGGGGTCCACATGGATGTGTTTAAGTACCATAAGAGCTTATAATATGTGTTTACTCAGAAGGATCTCAATCTTCGTCAAAGGAAGTGGTTGGAGCTACTCAAGGACTACGATATGAGTGTGCTATACTATCCAGGCAAGGCTAATGTAGTAACAGATGCTCTTAGTAGACTATCTATGGAGAGTGTCTCTCATGTGGATGAGGGGAAGAAGGAGCTGGTGAAGGATGTGCATCGACTCGCAAGGTTGGGAGTTAGGTTAGTTGACTCGACCGATGGCGTTGTTGCTGTTCAGAATGGATCAGAATCGTCCTTGGTAATTGACGTAAAATATAGACAAGATGAGGACCCGATTTTGGTAAAGTTGAAGGAGGCCGTTCAAAATCAGAAGGTAGAGGTCTTCTCCCAAGGGGGAGATGGTGTGCTTTGGTACCAGGGTGCCTCTGCATTCCAGATGTTGATGATTTAAGGAGACAGATGTTGCATGAGGCTCATGGATCTAGGTATTCTATCCATCCAGGTGCCACCAAGATGTACCATGACATATGGGAAATCTATTGGTGGAATGACATGAAGAAGGATATTACAGAATTCGTAGCTAAGTGTCCGAACTATCAGCAAGTGAAGGTCGAGCACCATAGGCTGGGAGGTATGCTTCAGGATATCAACATTCCTACTTGGAAGTGGGAAGAAATTAATATGGACTTCATCAGAAATTTACCTCGTACTCATTGGCAACATGACTCCGTTTGGGTTGTGGTAGATAGGTTGACCAAGGCTGCACATTTTTTATCGGTCAAAACCACGGATTCAGTGGAGGATTATTCCAAAATATATATTCGGGAGCTAGTTCAATTGTATGGAGTGCCCTTAGCCATTATTTAAGATAGAGGAACCCAATTTACCTCTCAGTTTTGGATGTCGTTTCAAAAAAGGCTTGGTACTCAGGTTAAGCTTAGCACAACATTTCACCTGCAAATAGTTGGTCAAGTGGAGCTGACAATCCAGACTCTTAAAGACATGTTGAGGGCATGCCTAATTGAACTCAAAGGTGGTTGGGATGATCACTTGCCCCTTATCGAGTTTAGCTAAAATAATAGTTATCACTCCGGTAATCAGATGGCACTATTTGAGGCTCTCTGTGGGCGGAGATGTAGATTGCCCATCGGGTGGTTTAAGATTGCTGAGGAGGCAATGATAGGGCCGGATTCGGTGCATGAGGCTATGGAGAAGGTTCAGTTGATCAGGGATAGGTTGAAAACCGCTCAGAGTCGCCAAAAGTCTGATGCCGATGTGAGAAGGAGAGAATTAGAGTTCGAGGTGGATGATTAATTGTTTCTGAAGGTATCTCCCATGAAGGAAGTGATGCGGTTTTGAAGGAAAGGAAAACTCGTCCCTCGTTATGTTGGCCCCTATCGCATTGTGAGACGGGTTGGTAAGGTGGAATACAAGTTGGAGTTCCCTTCAGAGTTAGCTTTTGTGCATCCTGTTTTCCATGTGTCGCTCTTAAAGAAGTGTTGGTGATCCAGCTATAGTTGTCCCGGTGGATAGTGTTGGTGTGATAGACAGCCTTAGTTATGAGGAGGTTTCAGTAGAAATACTGGATCGTCAAGTTAGAAGGCTAAGGAACAAGGAAGTAGCTTCAGTTAAAGTGTTATGGAGGAATCAACATGTGGATGGAGCTACACAGGAAGCCAAAGCAGATGTGATGGCTAGATACCCACATTTATTCTCTACCGACTCCGTTCCAACATGAGGTATCAATTTTGCTCTCAAACTCTATTTAGTTTTCATGTATAGTTCATGTGCCCAAGTTTTTTTTTATGTATATGGATGTATGTATGATTTGTGAAATTTAGTTCAGCTACGTAGTTTCAATCAGAGGTAGCCATTTTGTCAGTTTTCAGTTTAAATGATCAGTATTTGAAAATGATAATTGCATCTCTCTGCTTTTCTGTATGTTTTCCAATATTCAAGGATGAATGTTCCCAAGGGGGAGATATTGTTGTACCATGGAAGCCCAAAGATCAGACTCAGGAGTTGAAATGGAGAAAATCTCAAAACTGGCACTAGGTATCAGGATGGGTCGTGAGGTGACCCGTGAGAGCAGTCCACGAGTCGTGATGTTACTTGTGGGGAGGCCAGGTGAGGAGTTCGGAAATTTGAGAAATGGGATCCCACGGACGTGAGAACGACTCATGGTTAGGCCCCACGAGTCGTTAGGTCAGTTGTGGGGTGGGGGAGTAAGAAAAGATAAGGAAAAGAGACAGTGTAATTGACGGAAGGACCCTACGAGTCGTGGACAGTCCCCACAATTCGTGGGATGAGTCGTGACCAAGCAGGGAAAAATATACATGAGGCCAAGGCAGTGTACATCACAAATGGTGACCACGAGTCGTGGTTACCTGGAACAAGTCATTAAATCATCCGTGACGAGCCCAGGAGACTTGAGAGGCAGTGACTTCACGGACCATGTCATGAGTCATGGCCAGAGGGGACGATTTGTTAGGTCCCTCATTGGGACCACTTGGCAGTTATTTTCTGCGAATTCAGTAAGGAATTTTTCAAAATTTCTAAGTTCTTAAGGCCTAAGCTATGCCGTTTTGAGTTATGAATGATGACTTTTAAAGGTGTTAAGTTCATTTTAGGCCTTATTCATTCATGCATGCAACCTAGAAAGGTTAGAGAGGGTGATCAAGCTAGTTTTCTTCAATTTCCCTTCAATTTCCTATTGGGCATTCAAAGAAGTGTACGAATCAGCTACCAACAGGTATGTGGGGTTATGAATGGGTAATTCTTTCACATCCATGCCCAATCCCTCTCTAGATTATGAATTCTTATGTCTAATCTATGGGGTTTTAACCCAATGCATGTTTCTCCCTAATTCTATACAAGGGTATGATCTATATATGATTCTACAATTGCATTATGAAGCATGAGCAATTGTTATAATGTCTTCAATCAAAATTCATGTTTCTAGTTTTATGAATTAAAACCCCATCGATGAGAAGTTCATGAAAGATGAGATTTGTGACAAATGTATGATGATGAGATATTTTGATGAAAATCATGTACTTAAAAGATACCCATGTTTATAATCATGTTTTAGATTTTAATTGAGTATTTTCAAGTATGATAAAGCTTTGGGCAATGCCCACATGTCTAAGTATGAATTATGATTTTCCCGAATTAAGCTTACTACATGGTTTTGGAAAGAAGACTCCCAATTATCTTTCAACTTGTGGTATGTTTTGAGTTAAAGCTTCTCGTATGCCTGATTTCGTATTTGAGATGTATTTGACTATTGAGCTTCGTCAATAAACGATGTTGTGCTTTGTTACACAATGATGTAGAACATATGCATGTTTTTGGGAGTAGTGTCTAGCACCGAGTATGCTAAGGGTCGACCACCTTATGCCTCAGAACTACACGTCAACGTAGGTTTATACTACTATATATTACTTTTGGATCTCCCTTGTGAGCTATCCTCGGCCCTATTGGCCCACGAGCTTGATATCAATATCATAGTATCGTCCCTAGCCCTGAAAAGGCTTTGCACGGCTCTACCCACTTGAGTGTGATAGTTGGGACCACATAAGCTCTATCGTCGTGTTTTACTTAAAAGACGATTCTCCCATTGTTCCTCATGATTTCAGTTAAGTATGTCTATTACTCATGAGATTTACATATTTATGCATGTCCTAAAGCAGGTTTGACTTAATGTTCAGCTTTACTTATAATGTCATATTTTATCTTTGAGTCAATCGACTATGCTATGATATGTTATGATGATAGGTTATGTATAATGAGATCATGATTTCATAAAGAATGCATGCTAGCCCTAATCTCAGACTCTTAATGTTTATGTTATATATTATGCATTTTCTTTAAATAATTTTACTTACTTTAACGGTTCACCGTGGATACTCGGTATATTCCACGTACTGACCGCATACTCTATGTTGTATCATTTCATGATACAAGATCCGGCTCTCATGTTCAGCCCCGCTCATAGTTTGTCTTCTGAGATAGCATCGTATGTTGTTGGTGAGTCCTCATCCCCCAAGGACTAGAATATTCAGATTTCCTATATGTATTTTAGTTTTAGTTTTGTTGAGTTAGTTGGGTTCTTGTCCCATCAACTCGTCATGTTTTGAGGCTTTTCAGATATATATATGTATTCAGCTTCGGATTGTGTATTCTTATGTTATGGTTGATTTAGACTTCTGCTACGAATATCTTATTGAATATTTAGTTTCATTGATGGAGTTAGATGTATTCTTATGCCATGGGTCGACTTGGGGTCTCTCGAGGTTCCTTGTCCCGTGTTACGATCCGAGCCTCCGTTCGGGTTGTGACAGGCATGAGATAAACCTAAGAAAATGACATAATATGAATTGAGAGTAAATTTCGAAATGGGTTCTATGAAATGAAAATGTACGCTTCTCCCATGATCTCATTGTAAATAATTAAGGAATGAGATAAGTGTATGGGTTTTCCGTAAATTTAAATATATGAAGCATTGTATCTATGTTAAAGTGTAAATTTTACCTATGGATCCTACATGACCCTATGTTATATGTTGTATGATATGAACTCGGAACTTGAATATTGTAGAGGTGTGTAAAGTATGATATGAATTTATGGATGTTTATAAATGTAAGATGTGTGGACTAAATGGTGATTTGGTACTATCACGATGTGAAGTATGACGATAAAGCATAAGAATGATATTTCAGACTGTTGGACTTATTGTTAGTAGAAAGTATCCCTAATCCTTTCTAAATGAATGTCATATGATGAAACCAGTTAATACTCATGTTTTTGATTAGCTGTTGTAGCATAGACCAGATGTATAATATTAGATCAGTACTTCTTATGTTCTAGTCAGCCAGGGACTCTCGATAGCCGAGAATGTTTCCCTTGGTCAACTCGGGACTCTCCATAGCAGAGAATGACTTCTTAGTTCAGTCAAGACTTTCCATAGTAGAGAATGACTCCCTAGTTCAGTGGGACTCTCCATAGCAGAGAATCACTCCCTAGTTCAGTCGGGACTCTCCATAGTAGAGAATCACTCCCTACTTCGGTCGGGACTCTCCATAGCAGAGAATGACTCCCTTAGTTTAGTTGGGACTCTCCATAGTAGAGAATGACTTCCTTAGTTATGTTATCAGTATGGCTCAGTTCCCTATGATTCAGACTTCAGTTTAGAACAGATATAATATAATGAAATGCAGAAAAGTTTCATATTGAATATGTGAATGTGACCCAGAAAAGACTTGTTGCATTCAAAATAAGTTAGATGTCGATGTACTTGATGTGCTGTGAGTTTACAACACTTTCGATGCTCAAAAACTAAGAAAATAGCATGGACTTAGGTATGTTTATAGGGATATAAGGAACTTTTTCTTTGGTTATAGGACAAATAGGTGTTGGAGAAAGAATGTACTAAAGATGGCCTGAAAGTGCAGAAAATAGGCTTAAGTCACAATTCTCAGTACGAGCTGTAGAATGGTGCTACGAGCCGTACTGCAGATCATGAGATGTTTCAGATGGCTAAGTATGAAGAGTGCATCCTACAACTCTCCGTATGAGTCGTATAATGCTTGTTTGACCATAGTATTGAGTCGTGGGAAGATTCAGAAGATTTGCACAAGAGGATGACTCCTGACATGGATAGACAGTACAAGTCGTGGCATCAAAGTAGAGACGTACCATATCACTCATGAAGAACTTCGGAAAAATTAAAAAGTCTCAGAGTCAGACCACGGAAACACAGTACGACTCATAGGAAGAATGTATAAGTCATATCAAGGTCCAACACTTCGCTAAATTTTAGTCAGTCAATGACATACGGGAAGTAGGTACGACCCGTACATACCTGCTATGGGTCGTAGGATTGGTCATGACACAGGTGACATTAGTTATGGAAATTCACCCTGTTAGCCTAGGAAAAAGATTTTTATGTCTGTATAAATACATTTTATATTTTATTTTCATCAGAAATCAAAAGATAAACATTAAACAACACTAGAGGATGTGAGAATTAAGGGATAGAACATAGAATTGAGTTGATTGGCTTGAGATCAACCTTTTCTTGATTTTCTCTTGATCTCTATACTTTGTTCTTGAGGATTTTGCTGATATATTTAAAGAAGTTTTTCTCTCATCCATAATTGTAAGTATTGATTTATGTATTTAATTATGAATGCAAATCACAATCTTGCAACTATGAGAGGCTAAAACCTCCATAGCTAGGGTTGTGGGAACCATGATTGATTAACAATCTAGGGTTGCATAAAACTTATTCAAAACCAATGAAAAACACTTGTATTGTATTCTCTTCATGCTTAAACGTTTCTTAAGTGTACAACATTAGGACTTTTTCGAATTTCTTTACTTGCTTGAGCCTAGAGAGATAGAGATTAGGAAAAGAGAATTACAACAAATCCTTGATCTTGATGATCATTTTATTAACTTGAGTTGTGGTCGCAGGATAGTTAAATTTGGATCATATTGATAACGGCTAGTTTGCAATCGCTCATGAGACCTGACCCGGTGATTGAGTATAGTCATTCAATAGGGACGTAACAGTCGTTTGGATGAACCTAAGTTATAAGTTCTACAAGTAAGCATTGGTGATGATCACATAAGTATATCCGAAGCAGTTATGAATCCATGGGAAAAACAAACCCTAGTTATCTTTCATTCTTGATTTCAACCAAAGTTTTAACAGTTATTTTTAATTATTGTTTTCTTTAGAACCTCCAATTTGGAGTAACTACCCAACAAGTTCACTTACTGGCTTTAGTCTAGCTCTTCCATATTCACTGTGGGATCAACCCCAACCTCTAGTTGGGTTCTTATTGACAACGTCCTCTTCATACTTCGGTAGGAGTATGGTTTGAGAATTATTAGTACTCAGTTTATTTTCTTCTTGTATAGTTATATGTTTGGTTTGTTTACGTTTCCCCGCATGCTCAGTACATTCCAAGTATTGATCACACACTTT
The DNA here is from genome assembly GCA_035772735.1 of Datura wrightii. Taxonomy (NCBI): domain Eukaryota; kingdom Viridiplantae; phylum Streptophyta; class Magnoliopsida; order Solanales; family Solanaceae; genus Datura; species Datura wrightii. The sequence goes on from JASDFA010000018.1 coordinate 124,261,169, forward strand.
TTGTGCTATGTCATTTCATGATATAGATTCAGGTATCCAAACTCAGCCTCGTGGGTAGACACACTGCTTCCTCCATCTCAGCGGACTATGATGAGTCCTCATCTCTTAAGGACGAGATCTATGTTCTTATTCAGTTGTATTTTAGTTTTTAGACTTTAGGAGTTAGCTGAGGTCCTTTCCCAGCAACTCATTAGTTTAGTAGAGGCTTTCAAACATGTGTAATCAGATTCAGTCTATGTATTATGTTTTGCTAAGTTATGTCCTTAAGTGTTAAACTTGGCTCTTAAAGTTAACTTCCACTTAGTTATGTTTTGTTAATTGTTTATGTTGTTAAGTATTATTCTATGATTACGCCATGGGTTGACTTGGAGCCTTTCGGGGTTCCGTGTCCCCTGTTACAGCTAGGGTGTAAACTTGGGTCGTGACAACTCCCAACTAAACATGAAGATATATGTAACCTGATAATCTGAAGTTGATGTCCTAAGACTAGTCGGAACCACTTTATCTAGCAAGAGTCGTGAGAGCCTAAAGGACCATGACATACTGATATTGAGGGCCATAACTTATGTTCTAAGACTAGTTAGGGCTACTTTCTAGTAGCAAGAGTCCTGAGAGTCTAAATAACCATAAACATGCCGATCAAACTGATATCATGAAAATCATAGACTCGAATCATAATTAAATCATATGTACTGAAATCATGGTAAAGTCATATATATATATATATTTCAGAAGGGCCATATTCTCGAAAACAGTGCTAAATCATGGCTAAATCTTAGAAATTATGCTAACATCATATCATGGGTATAAATCTTGGATTAGAGAGATGGAATCATGAATATACATAGCTATTGATCATAAGAGCCTTGAAATAATCAACATTATATGCTATTTATTATGAGGACCTTGAAAATCATGGAATACATGAAAGAAATCATTCATAGAATGGAAACCCTAAGACATGCTCTTTTAGGGAATCAAAATAGCTAGGATTTTGAACATAAATTAGGACACAAGAATGAAAGAAGATCCTTGTTGAAGTCCCACATATCTGTCTTGAAGAAACCCCCCACTAGCACGTGAATCTTGATGTTCTTGGAGAAGAACCCTAGGTGTCCTTGAGCCTTGAGAGGAAGAGAGAAGAACTTATGGATGATTTGAGTAGAATGAGGGTTTAGGATAGGAAAATCCTGTTAATTTGTCCCTTAGAATATAAAAAATGACCTCACTTAGGAATTAAAAGCACAAAAAATTACTAAAATACCCCTACAGATTCGCTTTAAAAATCTGCCCATCAGTGCCAACGACTTATACAATGAGTCACTGTCTGCCATAATGAGTACGCTGGATCCATCCAGAGGATATTTGGGTTATAAAGGGGGTGCCTAATATTATTTCTTCGTTTATATATTTAGTTTTTACAAAATCATTAATAAAGCAGATTCCATTATTACATATGTGTGCCTTATGGAGTTTGTAATTTATTTTGAGTCTTTCTCCTATCGTGGAGAATAACCGCATTGTATTCTTTTCAAGGTACGTAGTAGGGGTTATTCCTTTAATAATGCAGTTTTGGTCAACACCTATATCTAATAGTGTAATTTTTTAATAGTATAATTTTTGTTTATAACTAATGTGATAGGTATATGCCAGCTCTAGGCTTTAACTATTGGAATAGTTTTTACTCCTGATTTACTTTCTCAAGGGATTTCTAGAGACCCAATTTCTTCTTCGTACTTTTCTAATTTTGATGTTTCTCCTAGTTCAGATTGATATAATTCAGATCCTTGCATTGGGTTTAGTTCATTTAATAATATATTAGCAAGGGCATCTGTTTCTAGCTTGTTAAGTCTTTGCATAACTTCTTTAACTTCATTTTTAATATGTAATAATTCAATTTGAAGATCTTGTGTTGTTGTATTAGACTTTTGTTCTTTACAATTTTTAGTACATTTTTCATATACTCAATTTTTTCTTTTTCATGTTGTTGGTCAAGAACTATATTTTTTAGTTCTATTAAATATTTCTTTTAAGATCTTTATCTTCAATATGATCAATCATATCAAAGAGGATCTCCTTCTTATTATTGGTAATGAAATTTATTGAGTGGCTATCACAAGTGCAGACTGCTCCCGTGCATCCACAATGATTAGTTGACTCACTATTGTCAGAATTATATGCAATATTAAGCTGGTCTTCATCATTGAAACTTTCTTCAGGGGAAGAATTATTCTCATGTTTATAAAGAATAAAATATAATATATTTTCTTATTTTTGGCTCAAGTTCTAACATATTGATCTTATCTTTCTTTTTATTAGGGACCTGACAATCCTTAGCCTCGTGGCCAAATTTTTCACAGTTCCAACACTTATCAGTATTTCCTTAAAAGCCACCTTTGTTGGCTTCTCGTTTAGGCCTTTTAAATCTTTTTCTGTAATGATGGGGTTTTTCAAATTTATTCTTATGGTTTTTGTATCTTCTTTTGATTTTCTTGGATGCTTCTTTTGAAGGGGCAGACAACTTAATATATCCAAAATCTTGAAAAAAGCTTTCTATTTCTTTTTTGAATATTTTATTGTCATTTTTACCTTTTTATAATCCCTCTTTTGGTGTCGTCCTCCCTAGTGCTAATGTTGAAAGTTTGAAAATTGAGGCTCAAAGCCCAAAATTTGGGGAGAGATAAGCAAAAATGAGGCAAAAGCCTATGTTTGTGGGTTTTACAAAAAGGGGAAAGAAGTTGTGAATTTCAATATAAGGTAGCACCAATTGTTGAGGAAATGAATGAATTGTGTGGTTAAGAAACCACTAAACAATAGAAGAAAAAGAATAGTTGAAAGGTGCTATCGCTTGCTTAGATGAGGCTAATGGCGGAAACCAAGGTGCTATAAAGGTGGCTCCTGATACAAAATTGAAGATGTTGATCAAGGAGAGATAAGGTTGGGTGATCTCAATAGTGAAATGGGGTATGCAAAAGTGTTAGGGCATTAGGGAGGTTCTAGTCACTAGAACTAAAAAGTCATCTTACCTTTACCCCTAGCCTTCATTATGACCCCCCTGTCCTAAATGATTTTGAGTGTAGTTGCTCTATATTAGTGGTGAGTTACATGAAGGGAAAGCATATGGATCAATTTTCATGCACTTAAATTTCATTATGAGAGAATGTATTTGAGTTATCTTATAATCCCTATGTGTGAGATGCATGAAAAATGAAAAGGGATTCTCTCTTTGTGTCAGTATCATCACTTCTTTGGGGTACATGCTTAAATGAGTGCCAAAGTGGAAGATATGATTGAGATAAGTATGCAGTGAACTTCATGGAACAATTTGAATGTGAACTTTTAATGAGTTAAGAAAAGAAACACTTGTGAATCATGCCACTTGTTTGTGGTCACCTCTTGAAGCATTTGCAAAATCGTTGAGTCTTTTCTTTTCACTGAGTTAGTGAGCGATTTTGGCGTTGTCTTAGTCCTAGTGGTCCCTTGTGCATAACTCATGTGGTGTGACATGATTAATTCAATTTTTCAACTTTGAAGAAATGCCTTGCTTGAGGACAAGTAATGGTTTGATCTTGGGCAAATTTATATGCCTAAGTGATACTCAAAGGTGTCATTTTAGCCTTGTTTATCTATCAATGTTTATACATTCTCATGTGATTGATAATAAAATGTCAATTTATACTAACCAACATGATTAGCGTTGTTTTGCAGGTGAAATATAATTTTGGAAAGCTAAAATATGTGTTGGGAGAGATTGGGGTTGGACTCGGATGTTAGCAAGGGAAAAAGCATTTGAAGGCACAAATTAAAGGGGCTCCGCGATGGAGCCGTGTCACGCTGCCATCGCGGATGCCTTCTGCCTGGATAGGGATTTTTTGCCAAAATCCAGTGACGGTGCGCGTTGGGGTCGTGGCACGTTGGCCTAGCCCCGCGTTGCACGCCGTGCCACGTTGGGTCTTATTACCTGGACAATCAATTTCCAGTAAGGGTCCGCGTCAGTGGCATGTCACGGAGGCAGTGCTCCGCGATGCACTCCGTGACACGTTGCTTGTTATTCCGGGAAAAATTCCCACTAGAATAAATAGAACACTTAGGTTCATTTTTAATAATGCTGACTTGGTAGAGCAAGAACGTGGGTAACAGGCAGTTGAGGGGACGAAATTATCAAGGTTTTTCTCTATCTCCTTCTTCTTTAATTCAATTGCTTGTATGTTTAACACTCATTTAATTCAAATGAGTGGCTAATTCCTCTTCTTGCTGAGGTTAAGAACAATTGTATTGAAATGTAGTTATTGATCAATTGGGTTTTTCATCTTTTCTTCCATGGTTGTTCTATTGATTCTTGTTCTTACTGCATTAATGTGTGGCTAATGTTAATGTATATCTAAAAAGTCCGGTTTCACTCGAGAGAGCAAGAAATTGAAAAGTTGTGAATTAATAGGATATGATCTTTTCTTAGTTTGGGAAAATTGAGAATTGATTTACCTTCAGGATAGAAATATACCTGAAAGTCGTATTAGTCAATTAAGGAATCGGTTTTGTATGTCTAGAACATGAATTTCATTTAATCACATAAATGTAGGTGGACGGTTCATGATTCTTAAGTTGGGTTAAATGCGAGAGTTTTAATCCATTGGCAATAATTCTTGACTAGCAACCGGAGGAATGATTAACCAAAAATTGTATCGATAATTAGTTTCTATACATGTTCATTTAGCCTCAACATGCTCACATTCATAGTTTAGACTCACATTAGATACTCATTTTAGACTTAGCATACAATTAGAAATCAAAATATCAAACTCTTCTTTGCACTGTTGTCTTCATTTTTAGAGTAAGTATAGTAACACTTAAGTAGTTTGTTACCTTATCCCAGTCCCTGTGGGATCGATACTTGGCTTACTTAAGCCACTTTACTACTTGTTCGACCATGTGCACTTGCGTGTAGTTAAATACCCCAAAGCAGACCGCGAACATGGTTCAAGTTTGGGGGTTTGATGAGTTGGTAATTTACCAAATCATTAGTCTTTTAAACATGAGCTTTGCTTGGTTTCAAGTCATTTAGGAAGGTTTTATGCCCTTTCTCTTTGGTTTTTGCAGGTATTCAAGTCATTGCAGGAATTGAACAAAAGCCATGGCAATGAACAAAAGAGGACCTGCACTTCCTAGGATGACATCTGTGAAACGTAGGCCAAACGCAGGAACACACTGGTCTGAGGCTGAAAGAGCACCTGCAAAATACAAGTCAGCACCTGCGAAATGCAAAACCATGTAAGGATTCGCTGGCCCAGAGCTGCGAGCTACTTGCACCTTAGCAGGTGACGTGCAAGTGAGGTAGTGCTGAAATGGGTAAAATCATCCAGTTCTAGCACAAGGACATTTTTGATGCTTCTTCGGGAAAAGTGAGCATACAGGCACAAGAAAATAGGAGTATCCTTACCCTATTCATGTACACCTTTTTTAAAGAATAGGATATTCCATTCTCATTGTATAATTTTTCAATTGAATTTTAGAGAGAGAAAAAGATATAGAGAAGTGAGACCTTTCCCTTCATCTTCTTCATCTTTCTAAGGTAAACCTCTATTAAAGAACAAATTGATATTGAAGTTTCTTCTTAATGATGAATGATATTGATTCCTCTATTGGTATAATATCTTGTTCTTCATCTATGAGTAGCTAGACATCTTGCTAGGGTTGTGTGCATGATAGGGGCTAGAATGGACTGGGGTTGATCATCTTGTTTTTTCATCTTTTCTCCATGGTTGTTCTATTAATTCTTGTTCTTACTGCATTAATGTGTGGCCAATATTAATGTATATCTAAAAAATCCAGTTTGCGCTCGAAAGAGAAAGAAATTCGAAAGTTGCGAATTAATAGGATATGATCTCTTCATGGTTTGGGAAAATTGAGAATTGATTTACCTTCAGAATAGAAATATATCTGAAAGTCATATTAGTCAATTAAGGAATCGGTTTCGTATGGATAGAACATGAATTTGCTCTTATCACAGAAATGTAGGTGGAAGGTTCATGATTCTTAAGTTGGGTTAAATACGAGAGTTTTAATCCATAGGCAATAATTCTTGACTAGCAACCGAAGGAAAGATTAACCAATTTGTATCAATAAATTGCTTCCCTGCATGTTCGTGTTAGCCTTAGCATGCTCATTATTATAGTTCAGACTCACATTGTATATTTGTTTTAGACTAGTATAAATTAGGAAACAACCTCCCAAAAATCTTCTTGAAACTGTTGTCTCCATTATTAGAGTTAGAGTTTATTAACGCTTGATTCGATTATTACCTTGGTCCAGTCCCTGTGGGATTGATACTTGGATACTCTAGCCATTTTACTACTTTTTCGACCACATGCACTTGCGTGTAGTTGCGAAACAGCACGAACAAGTTTTTGGCGCCGTTGCTGGGGACTGACAATTGGTAAAATTCTAGTCTTAAGTGTTAGTTTACTATTTCTTATTAGTGTTGACAACTTGGTCTTAGCTTGTCTTTTGCATATATTTTGAATTCTGTTGAACACTGGCAAGGGACAAGGAGTTGGTGGATTCACACTTAGAGCCGGAAAGACAATTCCATCGCCAAAGGAGAGAAGCTCTAGAGAGAAAGTTGTAGTTGCTCAGACAGACCATCCTAGAGCAACAACAGAATCCACCCTGGGCTGTGTTAGTGCCCGAAGAAATGGAAGCTAGGCCGGTTCGCGAAGTGGCAATCCCACATGCTAACAACGTTACATCTAGCATTCGCAAACTTGAGCCAGGAGGGAGGTTCGAGCTTAAACAGAATATGATGCAATTGCTGCACACCAGCGGGCAATTCACAAGTCTCCCTCACGAGGATCCACAACAACATCTCCAAAACTTTTTGGAGATAAGTGACACTTACATCCTCACTGGAGTGTCACCCGATTATGTCAGGCTTACATTGTTCCCATTTTCACTTTTGGGAGAAGCAAAGAGATGGCTGAAAGCTGAGCCACCTAATTCCATCACTACTTGGGATGATCTTGCAAAGAAATTCTTGATACGGTTCTTTCCATCCGGTAAAATAGCAAGACTTAGAAGTCAAATTCTATGTTTTAAACAGAGAGAGGGAGAGAATCTGTATCAAGCCTGGGAAAGATTCAAATCTATGTTGCGGGATTGTCCTCATCATCACCAATCCAGTGATGTGCTGGTGCATACTTTCATAGAGGGTTTGGAACCCCACACAAAAATCTTGCTAGATTCAGCAGCTGGGGGACAAGCATTAGAAAAAACTTATGAGGAGCTGTATACCTTGTTGAACCGTATTTCGCAGGGAAATCCAGAGTGGAATGCGGACTCTTCTAGAGGAGGAACAAGGAAAGCGACAGGAGTCTTAGAAGTGGATGGTTTTACAGTTATCGCTGCATAGATAGTTGCATTATAGAATCAACTCAATACCCATTTCAGCAATATGGGCATGAATCATTATCAAGCCCCAGTGAATGTAGTGCAGCAGATTTGGTGTGAAGTGTGCGACAGTAATGAACACTCAGCTGAGTGTTGTGGTGTGAATCCTGATTCAGTAAACTTTGTTGGTAATGTACAGAGAAATAATCACCAACAGTATGGCAACAACTACAACTCTAATTGGAGAAGTCACTCGAATTTCTCTTGGGGTAGTAACAGCCATCAAGGGTAGAGTTCGAGTCAGGGAGCACAGAGAAATCAAGGAGGGCAACAACACTATAAGTCGCAATACAGAAGCAACAATGCACCTCCTCCACCACCATCACCCAGTATCGAGGAAATGTTGAAAATGATGATAGCTAACTCAATTGCAGGCTGACTATGTGAAATTGGCAGCCGATGTAAAGAACAATTAGTTAGCTACCAAGGCATTGGAGTACCAGTTTGGGCAACTAGCTGGAGCTCAGAACACCAGGCCGAGAGGAGGACTTCCAAGTTACACTGACCCCAACCCCAAGCAAGTAAATGCAGTGACCACAAGGAGTGGTTTGCAACTCAAGGAGGTGGAACCAGAAAGACCACCACAGCAGTCGGGAGCATTGGAGAAGAAAAGGGAACACAATGATGATAGGGGGAAGGAGAAGGAAGCTGAACCAAAAAGACCACCACCCCCGTTCCCTCAAAGACTAAGGAAACACAAGGAGGAAGCGTGTTTCAGAAAGTTCATGGAGGTGCTTAAATAGGTACACATTAATTTACCTCTTGTGGATGTTCTGCAGGGAGTGCCAAAGTACGCAAAATATATCAAGGACATCGTGGAGAACAAAAGCAGGTTGACGGAGTACGCTACGGTGGCACTTACGGAGGAGTGCACTTCCTGGATACAAAATCGGTTGCCCACAAAGCTCAAAGACCCTGGGAGCTTTACAATTCAACTTACAATAGGGCAGAGTATCCGAGCTCGTGGATTATGTGTGGGAGCGAGCATTAACTTGATGCCGACATCGATATTCAAGAAATTAGGGCTAGGCAGTCCTAGACCGACAACAGTGATCTTGCAACTAGCGGATCATTCTTTGGCTAGACCAGATGGCATTGTGGAGGACGTGTTGGTGCAAGTTGGCTCCCTTATCTTCCCGGATGACTTCATTGTGCTGGATTTTGAGCCTGATGCGGAAGTCCCATATATTTTGGGACGTCCTTTCTTGGCAACCGGGAAAGCACTGATTGATGTAGCTGCAGGGCAGCTAACCATGCGGGCACACAACAAGGTGGAGGTATTTGATGTGTACAAGGCCACGAAGCTTCCGGCCGTGTATGAGGAACTCTCAGTGATCAACGTGCTTAATCGAGCGAATATTGCTCAGAGTGTTGATTTGCGAGAGCCAGTGGGAAAACCACCAGTGAAGGACCCCCCAAAAGTGGAATCGTGGTAAAAAGACCGAAGTGCCACGTTCTTAGTCAATGGGCAGCGATGTAAGCATTACTGGGGTGAGGACGGTAGTCGAGAGAAGACATCCGTCATCGTAGAGGATGACTAAGCTTCAATGACGTCGAGCCGCGACGGTAAACCAGGCGTTGCACGGGAGGCAACCCGTGAAATTGTTGTAATAATTGAGTAGAATTAGTAAAAAAAATAGAAAAATAAAAATAAAAACAAAAATTGTTTGAAATCTATGAATTCTAACCAATTTCTTGTTGTGAGATGAATTTCAGGTTGAACGGAGGGCAAAAATGCAAAGGATTGCAAAGGAAAAATCGAGGTGAGAAAAATAATAAAAAGTGGCAAAATAGTAAGCCTGCGCGATGGCTCCGTGTCACGGAGGAGGGCCTCCGCGTTGACCTCCGTGACACGTTGAGGTGCAATTCTGGAATTTCTAAAATTCCAGAACACCTCCATGTTGGCTCCGTGTCACGGAAGGGGTGCTCCGCGTTACCCTTCGTGACACGTTGAGGTGTTAATTGCGATGGGTCACACTGGGTCACCGGGTGACCCGTGCAAAATTAACCCTTTTTAACCTCGAATTCCCTCTATTTTCCCTCATTTCTCACCCCCTCCGTGACAAAAACCCAAAAAAATCCCCCTTCCCCAATGTGACACGGACTTAGGCACAAGTTTTCTTCGATTTTTCTTCGGTTTCATCGAACTAAACGTATGTTCTCTATTTTCTTCTCAATTCTTGTCAAATTTGTCGAGTTTGAGCATGTAAAGTGAGAAAGCCTTGCCCTAGTTGTAAATTGAGCTTGAATTCCTTTAAGTTAGTGTTGATTGAAGTTCGGAGTATCATTTTTATTGTATGAACTCGATAAATACATGCTTGATCGAATTTTGGTGTAATATGTAGCTAGGGTTAGAATTTGATTACGAAGAAACGAAATGTGATTGAAAATGTGGAAATTATGGGTTGGGCATGTTGGGTAAGATGAATTACGTTGTGCTTATTGTGAATATGCTAAGTAAACGATGGATTTTTTTTGGGAGAATGAAATTGTGAATTGCATAGAACTTGGTGAATTGCATAGGTTGTGTTGAGAGTTTTTCTGTGCTAAGTGCTATGGGATGAAATGGTATTGATGGTGATATGTTGATTAACTGTACGAAGTCTGAGTAGTACGTAAAATATATTCCATCGAATTCTCTGAATGCACAAGGCATGTTGTTGTTTCTTATTGTAAATTGGAAAGTGAGAATTGTCTTGCCATAATGTTGTGATTGTGGCTAAAGACTAAGTGTGGGGTGGCCTAGCTTAACCCAACCTTAGTCGAAGCTAATTTTAATTTGAATAACATTGGGACTGTTTGTTTGATTTGACAAGAACAATGGCAAGCAGGCAAGATAAAGGAAAGGCCGCATCTATATCGGGCACCGGAAGGAAAAGAATTAGACTGGGAACAACAGTCCCAGCAGCACCAGCGGTTCCACACGGCCAACGCCGTCAATACGGAACCCAATGGGTGACAGAAGAAGGGAAGAAATGGTACACAAAGCACAAGGAGAACAAATACTTCCCTGAGGAACATATTGCAAGGGAGCCGTTGGCACAGGAGTTCCCTAGAATTGTACACCAGATTGACGTTGTCGGGCTGAACTTCATCTTTGAAGAGCCCAAGGAGTGCAATCTCCACCTGATTCGGGAGTTCTATGCCAACTGGAACCCGACACTCCGAAATCACACTGTCAAAATAAGGGGGCAGGTAGTCACTTTTGAGCCCCATCACCTTAATGCCATCTTGGGGGCGCGGGACACAGACGCCCATGTACTCTGGCAGCTGAACATCACTCCACCATATGCGGACATCAGAAGCACTCTGTGTGGAGCCCGTTCGACAGCACGGTGGAGCAGGCATAATGAGAGGGGCTACCATCAAATGCTGCCCTACTCTCAAATGAATAGGGAAGCCAGAATTTGGCTTAAGATCGTGTGTTCCTGCCTGATCCCGAGGGTGCACATGACAGATGTCACCCGGGATCGTGTGTGCTTGGTACGCCCTGATGAAAGGGCTGGAGATTAATGTTGGGGCGGTGATCATCTCCGCCATGAAGAGAGCCCGTTTGCATCAAGGGCACAAGTACAGGTTTGGTGGATTGCTGAGCACTTTCCTGAGGGGCCTAGATGTTGAGGAGGAGGCCCTTGACTACATCCCGCAGATGGAGAGGCGTGCCTTAGACGTCACCAAAACTAAGGCACCCGACACCACTAACAGGCCAGTTCTTACATTAGCCGAGCGACATGCTCGAGATGATCAGTATATGGCCCGTATGTTCGGGATGCAGATGCTACAGTTGTGCATAGGCAGGAGGCCAGCAACAGAAGATGAGCCATGACAGCTAGAGTTGGACTACCCCTTCAGCGAAAATGCCAGGGCTCTATGCCGAGTGGGGCCGACTTTTATGGAGCCCACTGATGATGATGTCCCCACAGATGAGGAGACGCGCAGTGATGACTTAGATGTTGAGTTAGATGATGATAGCGGGGGCGATTCGGATATGGGGAACGAGGCAACTGCACCTGACGAAGAAGTGGAATACTTCGATTGATCAGGGAGTTTCACCACCTACTCTTGTGCTATGCTGAATTTTGTGAACACTGGGGACAGTGTTCAATTTAAGTGTGGGGTGGGAGTAGTTTGGTGTTGGTTGTTTTGTTGTTATTTATGTTTCTGTTTGTTGTTGTGCCTGTGAAAGATTGTGACCCTGTGATTTTGGTGTTTATGTTTTGTATTGTAATTTGGTGTTGTAATTAATGTGAAGCTGTTGTGTGCTGTATGGAGTTGTTGTTAGCTGGTTTTGTAAATATTGTTGTTTTATCGAAATTATCGATATTTGTTTTATCAAAATTATCCATATTTTTGAAATTTTTTGTAAAATCTTTTTTTATTGGATTTCTCGGTGTTTGTTTTCGGTGCTTTTACCGAGAATAGTCCCATCGAACCGAAGTCATAAATACTGACTGTTCCCTATGATGGATGAATGACGACCGTCTTAAGGGAAATGTAGTCGATAGGAGTAGATTTCTTTTTTGCTTTTTAATTGTTTTCTTTTGTTTGTTTGAATCCCAAACGTGTCGTTACTTTATGGTTCAGAATTCAGGTTGTGTGTTGTACATGATATTTAGAATGCAAAGGTGATTCGTATGAAAGCATGCAACTTTGTGAACATGTTGAGATACCTAGACCGTAGAGTTTGATTCGGTGTGATTGAGGCAGAATTATATGCCCAAGTGATACTCAAATGCTTCATTTGGTCTTGTTTATACATTGATAATTGTACATTCTCATGTGATTTGTAGTTAAAATTTGAATTTATACTAACCAACATGATTAGTATTGTTTTGAAGGAAAAATGGAATTTTAGGAAGCTAAGATGCATGTTGGGAGAAATCGGGAATAGACTCGGAAGCGAGTAGGGGAAAAGGCCCAGGTTATGCAGCAAATTAAGGGGCTCCGCGATGGAGTCGTGTCACGCTGCCATCGCGGATGCATTCTGCCCCGAATGATGAAAATAGGCCAAGTTCCAGTGAAGGTCCGTGTTGGGGCCGTGGCACATTGGCCAAACCCCGTGTTGCACACCGTGGCACGTTGGGCATAATTAACTGGAGGACCGGATTCCAGTGAGGGTCCGCGTTTGTGGCGTGTCACGGAGGCAGTGCTCCGCGATGCACTCCGTGACACGTTGCTTGTTATTCCAGGAAAAATTCCCAGTAGTATAAATAGCAGACTTAGGTTTATTTTTAATTATTCTGACTTGGTTGAGCAAGAACGTTGGTTACAGGCAGTTGAGGGGATGAAATTGTTAGGGTTCTTCTCTATCTCTTTCTTCCTTATTTCAATTGTTTGTATGATTAACACTCATTTAACGATGTTTAATCCACAAATGAGTGGCTAATTTCACTTCTTGTTGAGGTTACAAACATTTGTAGTGGAATGTAAGTATTGATCATCTTGTTTTTTCATCTTTTCTTCCATGGTTGTTCTATTAATTCTTGTTCTTACTGCATTAATGTGTGGCCAATATTAATGTATATCTAAAAAATCCAGTTTGCGCTCGAAAGAGAAAGAAATTGGAAAGTTGTGAATTAATAGGAAGTGATCTCTTCTTGGATTGGGAAAATTGAGAATTGATTTACCTTTAGAATAGAAATATATCTGAAAGTCGTATTAGTCAATTAAGGAATCGATTTCGTATGGCTAGAACATGAATTTTTTCTTATCACATAAATGTAGGTGGAAGGTTCATGATTCTTAAGTTGGGTTAAATATGAGAGTTTTAATCCATAGGCAATAATTCTTGGCTAGCCACCGAAGGAAAGATTAATCAATTTGTATCAATAAATTTCTTCCCTGCATGTTCGTGTTAGCCTCAGCATGCTCATTACTATAGTTCAGACTCAAATTGTATATTTGTTTTAGACTAGTATAAATTAGGAAACAACCTCCCAAAAAGCTTCTTGAAACTGTTGTCTGCATTATTAGAGTTAGAGTTTATTAATGCTTGATTCGATTATTACCTTGGTCCAGTCCCTGTGGGATCGATACTTGGCTACTCTAGCCATTTTACTACTTGTTCGACCACGTGCACTTGCTTGTAGTTGCGAAACATCACAAACAAATCTCTAATAACAATGACCCCTGCATGCGACCATTGAGGCAAGGGAGACACTCTCAAATAATAAGGATCCCATATTCCTCAGGCTAAGATAACCTTTTCTAATATTGAGAATCCCATATGCTATGGTGGCACATAGTTCTAAGACCTGCGTGCGCTGGAACCCTTGCTTACTCGGTACTAAATACTACTCACAACTGAACATAAAGGTATATGTAACCTGATAATCTGAAGCTGATGTCCTAAGACTAGTCGGAACAACTTTATTTAGCAAGAGTCCTGAGAGCCTAAAGGACCATGACGTACTAATATTGAGGGCTCATAACTTATGCTCTAAGCTAGTCAGAGCTGCTTTCTAGTAGCAAGAGGCCTGAGAGTCTAAAGAACCATAAACATGCTGATCAAACTGATATCATGAAAATCATAGACTCGAATCATAATTAAATCATATGTATTGAAATCATGGTGAAGTCATATATAATTTAGAAAGGCCATATTCTCAAAAATAGTGCTAAATCATGCGTAAGTCTTAGAAATCATGCTAACACCATATCATGGGTATAAATCATGGATTAAAAAGGGGGAATCATGAACATACATATCTATTATCATAAGATCCTTGAAATAATCAACATTATATGCTATTTACTATGAGGACATTGAAAATCATGAAAGACATGAAAGAAATCATTCATAGAATGGAAACCCTAAGACATGCTCTTCTAGGGAATCAAAATAGCTAGGATTTTGAACATAAATTAGGACACAAGGATGAAATAAGATCCTTGTTGAAGTCCCACATACCTGTATTGAAGAAACCCCCCACTAACACATAAATCTTGAAGCTCTTGGAGAAGAACCCTAGGTGTCCTTGAGCCTTGAGAGGAAGAGAGAAGAACTTATGGATGATTTGAGTAGAATGAGGGTTTAGGATAGGAAAATCCTTTTAATTTGTCCCTTAGAATATAAAAAATGACATCACTTAGGAATCAAAAGCATAAAAAATTACTAAAATACCCTTGCATATTCGCTTTAAAAATCTTCCCATTAGTGCCAACAACCTACACAACGAGTTGTTGTCTGCCATAATGACTCGCTGGATCCATCCATTTCCTCTAGAGAAAATTTGTGGTTGTCTGATTCTCCAACCAACGACCAGATAGGACGACCCGTCACCATATACCACAATTCATTCTATGACTCGTGGTTAGTAGACCATCTAGCACCTCCTCTGAGTTTCCTCCAATGGGTCCTCGCCATGGGTCGTCACTCGTCATAACAAGTCATTACATCCTTTCATTTCTACTGGGCTAAATTCTCTGAACTCCATATAATGGGCATCGTAACGGGTTGATGGGGTACCATAAGTTATCCTTTAACTCGTGGTCATTGGGATCCTTCTTGCATATTCTCTAAGCTTGTCTCCCATATTCTCACTACGATCCGTTACAAGTCACCATGAGTTGTTACTTGACTTATGGTCATGGGAATAGTTTACCATTTCCTGAACTATTATTCATGACGGGGGACATCATGACTCATCATATCACCCCACAAGTCATGACATGGGTCATTACATCTGGGCCCTAAAAAATTCCACTAACTGTTTCCCACAAGTCTGGCCATGATTCATTGTATCATCTAACGAGTCATACCACAACTCATTTTGAGGCAAACGTTTCATGTTCTAGCTGGTTTCTTGCTTTTGATAATGCTCAAACCACACCTCCTCCTGAAGTATGAAGCGGACGTTGTCAATAAAGAGCCCAACAAGAGACTGGGGTCGAATCTATAGGGAATTATGGAAGATCTTGAATAATGTCGGAAAGTGAACTTGTTGGTTAGTTACTCCAATTGGAGGGTTTAAGAAAATTAATAATTAAAAACAATGATTGAAATTGTGATATAAAATCAATCTTTAAGACTAACTAGAGTTTGTGTTCCCCATGGGTTCATAACTGCTTCGAGTGTGCACATGTGATCAATACCAATTCTTACTTGTAGAACTGATAACTAAGGTTCATCCAAACGACTGGTTCTTCCCTATTGAATGACTGTACTCAATCATCGGATCAGGTCTCATGACTGATTTCAATATAACCGTTATCAATTTGTTCCAAATTTAACTATCCTATGACTACAGCTCAAGTTAATACAACGATCATCAAGATCAAGGCTTTGTTGTAATTCTCTTTTCCTAATCTCTACCTCTCTAGGCCCAAGAAAGTAAAGAAATCGGGCATGTCCTAATGTTATACACCGTTAAGAAGCGTTTAAGCATGAAGAGAATACAATATAAAAATTTTGCATTGGTTTCAAACCACTTTTGTCCAACCCTAGCTCATTAATCCACCATGGTTCTCACAACCCTAGCTATAGAGGTTTTAGCCTTTCATAGTTGTGAGGTTGTGATTCACATCCATAATTAAACACATAAATCAATACTTACAATTATGGATGAGAGAAAAAATTCTTTGATTATATCCAAAATACTCAAGAACAATTTACAAAGTTCAAGAAGAGTTGAAGAAAAGATCGATCACAAGCTCATCAACTCAATTCTATGTTCTCTCAGATTTTCTAACAACTTCTAACCTTCTCTAACTTCTCTCTTCTAAAATAAAACATAAAAAGTATTTATACAAACATAAGAATCTTTTTCCTAAGCTAACAGGGTAAAATTTCCATAATTGATGTCGCCTGAGCCACGACAGATCCTACGACCCATAACAAGATTGTATGGGTTGTACTTGCTATCCATATGTCTTTGGCTTGCTGAAATTTGGCTAAGTGTTTGTCCTTGGTACGACTCGTACTGTTCTTCCATGGATTAACTCTGAGATTTCTCAATTTTTTGAAGTTCTTCACGAGTGTGATGGTACGACTCGTACCTTGACGCCACGACTCGTACTGTCTATCAGTGTCAGGAGTCAGCCTCTTGTGAAAATCTTCTGAATCATTATGCGACTCAATGCTATGGCCCATACAAGCGTTGTACAATTCGTACTAAGAGTCATAGGATGCACTCATCATAACTTAATCATCTGAAACTTTTCACGATCTTTTTGCATCAGCCTACGGCTCGTACTGAGACTTGGGACTTAAGCCCATTTTCTGCACGTTTGGGATATCTTTTGCACATTGTGCTCCAACACCTATTTGTCCTGTATCCAAAGAAAAAGTGCCTTATATCCATATAAACATACCTAATTCCATGCTATTTTATTAATTTTGAGCGTCGAAAGTGTTGTAAACTCACAGCACATCAACACCCTCAACTTAAGACTTTTGCATGTCCTTAGGCAAAGAAAAGAAAAAAACTAAACACGACCTTCAACTAGAAAATAAACCTAGAATACAATAGCCAACACCAAACAAAACGTGCACTATACATTCAACAACTTTTGACCCTTTTTCCATGAACCAACATCAGCAAATGTACTACAAGCAACCAGAAAACATGCTAAGCAGGGATCAACACATTTCATCTAGCTATCAACAGGCAATCAAGTCATCATCAATGCTTTTCACACAGACCCATGGTAGAAGTAAACATAATCCATATACCCTCACAACAAATGAAATCCCCACTCACAAATTTAGTGTCATATATTTCATGGGACTAAACAAGAGAGACGCTCAGTCTCACAAAGAAGTTTCAAGTACTGTGTATCAGATACCATAGGCTTGCCCTTATTTTCTATGCTTCGATTTATCAGATGGTCAGATTGAGATCACTATAGGATTTGTTGTGGCTTGTAATGTAGGCTTTAGGGCTGGACATGATAAATATGAGAGATTTTTGAGTGACTATCCCTTCCTTGGCACTACATACATTGTCTTCACCATTAACCTATTTCACCCTTCATTCTTTCCATTCCCTTTCCTCCCTTTTCACCTATTTTGTGTGTATTTATGTGGGTGTGGTGTATCTTCAACTTTTTCAAGCATTATTATTTTTTTCTTTTGAATTTTCTTTTTCAAGATTTTCAACTTTTTCATCTTGTTTTTTTTTTCACACCACACCTCATTTTTAACATTTTCTCTTTTCTTTCTCGTTCCCACCATTTATGCACCCCTACTCTAGACACCCTCAACTTAAACATTTTGCATATGTTGATGTTCACAATGGCCAAGGAAGGACCAGGGCCAAAACAGGTTCATTATAAAAATTGGGTATGGGTCATCGATTAATTAAAGAAGAATCATCTATTAAAGGCTCAAAATTGGGATCAAGGGAATCGTATGATTTTGGTAGGGTTATTTAGTATAAAAGTGAGCTTAACGAAGAATGATGTATGATCATATCCTCACCATCCATCCTTAGCCTATGCAAAGGCCAACCAGGCAAGTTTTAGATCTTTAACACAATACTGAACTAAGTATTACACCTTACTCACTCATGGCACATGAATTATATTCACTTAACCTGTCTGATTTACACATGGATTAACCAGACTCCTCGTGCTAATAAACTAAATGACATCAAAAGATCCATAGAAATCATGCATAAAATTACAAATACATAGCTAGTGCATCAAAAATTTTAAATAGGGTCAATTTTTTCAAAAATCCAAAACTAGTGCACTTTCATTGGCTGAGTACTCCTAAGTTATTTCCTAATTAAACAAAAATCACAAAATAAAAAAATAAAATCCTAAACATGCTGGTTCTACTAGATAGAATGCACGAGGGAAAAGAAACACGGCAAGAAAAACCCTCGAACGAATCCAAAAATCCCAAAAATCACAAGGACAACCCCTCCCCTTTTTGAAAATTGTGCTTCGTCCCCGAAGCATGAACTACAAGAACAAAGGGAAGGGAACATACATGTGGCTACTCAGACTTCACCATTCATGAGTTGCCTCCCATGCAGCACCTGATTTAACATCGCTTTGCCCGACGTGACTCCTCAGGCATCATCAAGGTATACTACCTCTATTCCTCTAAATTCCACCATATCTCCCAGATACAACTTTATTCTTTGCCCATTCAATTTGAACCTTTTTCCTTCTTTATTCTCAAGTTCCACTCCACCATATGGGGACACATGTACTACTCTATAGGGTCCCATCCATCTACATTTCAACTTTCCAGGGTGCAATCAGAGCCTTGAATTGAACAGTAGGACCAAATCACCTGGGCTAAACTCCCACTTTGCAATCTTCTTATCATGGTAAATCTTCATCCTTTCTTTATAAATGGCCGCAGTCTCATAAGATCTAAGTCGGAACTCATCCAGCTCATTGAGCTAGTTAAGACTCAGCTTGACTGCTTCATTCCAGTTCATATTTATCTTTTTCAGAGCCAAAAGCGCCTTATTCTCTAGTTCAACTGGTAAATGACATGCTTTGACATAAACCAATTGGTACAGAGATGAACCAATGGGGGTCTTATAAGCTCTTCAGTAAGCCCACAGCGCATCATCGAGCTTTCTAGACCAATTTGTATGGCTAATATTCACTATTTTGTCCAGAATGGTCTTGATTTCCCTATTCGAAACTTCCAGTTGTCCACTTGATTGAGGGTGGTAAGGTGTGGCCACCTTATGCTTGACACCATATTTTTTCAATAGGGTCCTGAAGAGGCGGTTACAGAAGTGAGATCCACCATCACTGATAATAGATCTTGGAGTGCCAAACCTGGCTAAGATGTGCTTTCGTAGGAATATTGTAACACTTTTGCCTTCATTGTTTGGTGGTGCAATAGCCTCCACCCATTTGGAGACACAATCCACTACCACCAAGATGTATTTCATTCCATATGAGTTAACAAATGGGCCCATGAAATCGATGCCCCACACATCAAACAACTCAACTTCCAAGATGAGGGTCAATGGCAACCCATGTTTACGGGTAATACCACCCTGCCTTTGGAATTGATCTCAGGACTTGGCATAATCATATGCATCTTGGTGAATAGAGGGGCAATAATATTCGTATTGTAAAATCTTATATGCAGTTCTAATACCACTATGATGACCCCTAACTGGAGATGAATGACACGCCTCCAGAATGCTCAGCATCTCTATTTCAGGCACACACCTGCGAATGATCCCATCTGCAAAAATGCAGAAAAAATATGGCTCGTACCAGTAATATCTTCGGGCATCAAACAAGAAATGTTTCTACTACAGAGGAGTCAAGTCTACCGATATCATATCGCTAACCAAGTAATTTGCAAAGTCGACAAACCAGGGAATCAAATCCTACGATCCAGCTAGTACTTTTTCGTCTGGAAAGGCATCATTAATATCAATCTCCTCCCTTTCCCTAGCTTCAGACTCGAGCTTGGATAGATGATCCGCTACTTGATTTTCCATTCCCTTTCGATCATTAACCTCAAACTCAAATTCTTGAAGCAAGAGCACCCTCTAAATCAATATGGGTTTAGCATCTTTTTTGGACATCAGGTACCTCAAAGCGACATGTCTATATGAATGATCACCTTGGTTCCAAGCAAATATGCTCGAAATTTTTTGAATGCAAAGACCACCGCTAATAGCTCATGTTTTGTGACCGTGTAATTCTTTTGGGCTGTATTGAGTGTTTTACTAGCGTAATTGATCAGATGAAATATCTTTGCTCTTCTTTGGACCAAAACAGCACGAAGAGCAACACCGCTAGCATCGCACATTACCTCAATCAGAATAGACCAATCTGGATCTATGAGGATAGGAGTAGTGGTGAGTTTCTGTTTTAAGCACTCAAAAGCCTTTAGACATGCTCATCGAACAAGAACTTTACATCCTTCTCCACTAATTTACATGATGGCTGTGCAATTTTTGAAAAGTCCTTGATGAATCGTCTGTAGAATCCTGCATGCCCTAGAAAGCTTTTGACCCTTTTTATGGAAATGGGGGGTGGGAAACCAACTATAACCTCTATTTTTCTCCTTGTCCACCTCAATCCCCTTTGCCGAGATTTTATGACCCAACACTATTCCCTCCTTAACAATAAATT
The DNA here is from genome assembly GCA_035772735.1 of Datura wrightii. Lineage (NCBI taxonomy): Eukaryota > Viridiplantae > Streptophyta > Magnoliopsida > Solanales > Solanaceae > Datura > Datura wrightii. The sequence goes on from JASDFA010000018.1 coordinate 124,281,680, forward strand.
GACATTTTTCCCAGTTTAGGACCAGATTAATTTCTTCACATCTTTTCAATACTTTGCCCAAGTGGTCGAGGCAAGATTCAAATGAGTCACCTACAACAGAGAAGTCATCCATAAATTCTTCAATGGTGTCCACCATGTCTGAGAATATAGACATCATGCAGCGCTACAATGTGGCTGGTGTATTGCACAATCCGAACAACGTTCTTCTAAAAGACAATGTTCTATATGGACAAGTAAAGGTCGTCTTTTCCTGATCTTCTGGAGAGATAGTAACTTGTTTATATCCCGAATATCCATCAAGAAAACAGTACCAACCTCTACCCGCCAGACTATAAAGCATCTGATCCAAGAATGGCATTGGAAAGTGGTCGTTTTGGGTCCAGTGGTTGAGTTTCGTGGAATCCATGCATACATTCCATCCTGTGACTGGTCGTGTTGGTATCAACTCGCTCTTTCGTTAGGCACCACTGTGATCTCACCTTTTCTTTGATACGCACTGTATTGGGCTCACCCACTTGCTATCTGCAATGGGATATATCATTCCAACGTCCAGCTACTTGATGATCTCCTTCTTTATCACATCTTGCATAGGGTGTTCAGGCGGCGTTGATGTTCTATACTTTGTTTTCAATTTGGCTCAAGTTGTATTTTGTGAGTACATATGTCTGGCGGGATTCCGATGATATCAACTATGATCCAGCCAATTGCCTTTTTATACCTTATTAATATGTCAACCAAGGCTTCAACCTGAGCATCTAATAGATCTGCTGCAATTATTACAGGTAAGGTAGTATATTCCCCGAGGAATGCATACTTGAGATGGGGAGGTAGTGCTTTCGGCTCAAGGATTTGTGATACCTCCACAGATGGCTTGTCTGGCGGCATTGAACGATTCTTCAAATCCAAGTCTAACTTCTTTGGCTGAATATATATGACCCCATTTCATTAAAGCGTTCAACATCTCCATGTATTCCAATATCCCGTCTCCCTCATAATTCATCATCACAACTGCTAATGTATCAATAGTAATCATTTCCTCCACAAGCATTGGCATCTTATCACATTCCATCTAGGTGTTTGAATGAGGGATCGCACCCTTGATGTATCTTGAAGGAGTCACAAAAGAAAAACAAAATAAAACGTAAATGGGGAAATAACTACCAAAAGTCAAATACAACCAATTAATCCAGTCTTAGTCGTAATCCCCGGCAACAGTGCCACTTGTTAATAACGCTCAAACCACACCTCCTCCTGAAGTATGAAGCGGATTTTGTTAATACAGAACCTAACAAGAGGTTGGGGTCAACCCACAGGGAATATAGAAGATCTAGACTAATACCAGTAAGTGAACTTGTTGGTTAGTTACTCCAGTTGGGGGATTTAAGAAAAATAATAATTAAAAACAATGATTGAAATTATGATGTAAAATCAAGATTTAAGACTAACTAGGGTTGTGTTCCCCATGGGTACATAGCTGCTTGGGGTGTACACATGTGATCAATACCAATGCTTACTTGTAGAACTGATAACTAAGGTATATCCAAATGACTGGTTCGTCCCTATTTAATGACTATACTCAATCACCAGGTCAGGTTTCATGAGTGATTTCAATGTAACCGTTATTAATTTTTTCCAAATTTAACTATCATGCGAACACAACTCAAGTTAATATAATGGTCATCAAGATCAAGGCTTTATTGTAGTTCTTTTTTCCTAGTCTCTACCTCTCTAGGCTCAAGAAGGTAAAGAATTCGGGCATGTCCTAACCTAGTACACCATTAAGAAATGTTTAATCATGAAGAGAATACAATACAAGCATTTTGCATTGGTTTCAAATCACTTTTTTGCAACCCTAGCTCATTAATCCATCATGGTTCCCACAACCCTATCTACGGATGTTTTAGCCTCTCATAGTTGTAAGGTTGTTATTTTCATTCATGATTAAACACATAAATCAATACTTATAATTATGGATGAGAGAAAAATTTCTTTGATTATATCTAAAATACTTAAGAACAATTCACAAAGATCAAGAAGAAATCAAGAAAAGATCAATCACAAGCTAATCAACTCAATTGTATGTTCTCTCACGAACTCTAACAACTTCTAACCTTCTCTCACTTCTCTCTTCGAAAATAAAGCATAAAAAGTAATTATACAGACATACGAATCCTTTTCCTAAGCTAACAAGGTAAATTTCCATAATTGATGCCGCCTGAGCCACGACAAATCCTATGACCCGTAGCAGGATTGTATGGCTCGTACCTGCTATCCATATATCCTTGGCTTGCTGAAATTTGGCTAAGTGTTGGTCCTTGGTATGACTCGTACATGCTTCCTACTAGTCGTACTATTCTTCCATGGCTTGACTATGAGATTTCTCAATCTTTTTTGAAGTTCTTCGCGAGTGTGATCGTATGACTCGTACCTTGACGCCATTACTCATACTTTATATCCACGTCAGGAGTCAGCCTCTTATGAAAATCTTCTAAATCTTTCTACAACTCAATGCTACGTCCTGTACAAGCATTATATGATTCGTACTGAGAGTTGTAGGATGCACTCTTCATAACTTATCCATCAGAAACTTTTCATGATCTTTAGTAAGACTCGTAGCATCAGCCTACGACTCGTACTGAGACTTGTGACTTAAGCCCATTTTCTTCACTTTCAAGCTATCTTTTGCACATTCTTGCTCCAATACCTATTTGTCCTGTAACCAAAGAAAAAGTGACTTATATCCATATAAACATACCTAAATCCATTTTATTTTCTTAATTTTGAGCATCGAAAGTGCTGCAAACTCACAACACATCAGCTTCAAGTCTAGGGTTTGATCTTAGGAACTTCTGGGTTGTTACATTATCTCCCGCTTGGGATCATTTACCCTTGAATGTATATTAAGCATACTGAAAGGCTGGGGAAAGAATTGTAATCCTAAGACTAAACAACCATGGCTGAAGACTGACAAAGTGACCGACTCTGGACTGATATGCATGACTAAACTGAAATCATGATTTATGAATACAGTTTAAGACATGAGACGGACTGAAAGACATGACACTGCCATGGAACTAGGTAGAGAACTAAGGAGGGACTATTTACTCAAACTAGAGTTGGAGCTGGTAAGGCTGGAGCAATAAATCCTGAAACTACTTTTGATTTCTAAATAGATGACATGATAACGGATCTAACAGAGAGTAAGAATTATCTGAATCCATCTTCTCAAGTAGTGTTTTCTACTGGTTAGTTGCTCCATAAAACCTTCACTGACACGCTACCTTGTTTCCCCCAACTTATGAACCTGTTGGCCCAAGATTTCAACTGGAACCTCCTTTTATTAGAGTCTTCCATTCCCATCAACACTTCGCCACTGTTCGGTGTGTTTCGCAACTACAAGCAAGTGCACATGGTCGAACAAGTAGTAAAATGGCTAAAGTAAGCCAAGTATCGATCCCACAGGGACTAAACCAAGGTAATAATCAAATTAAGTGTTCATGAACTCTAACTCTAAAAATGCAGACAACAATTTAAAGAAGATTTTGAGAGTTGGTTTCCTAATTTATACTAATCTAAGACAAAATGATAAAGTGAGTCTGAACTATAGTAATGAGCAAGCTGAGGCTAAAACAAACATGCAGGGAAGTATTTTATCGATACAATTCAGTTAATCTTTCCTTCGGTTGCTAGTCAAGAATTATTTCTTATGGATAGAAACTTTCGTATTCTACCCAACGTAAGAATCATGAACCTTCAACCTACATTTCTGTGATAAAAGAATTTCATGTTCTAGCCATACGAAACCGATTCCTTAATTGACTAATACGACTTTCAGATATATTTCTATTCTGAAGGTAAATCAATTCTCAATTTTCCCAAACTAAGAAGAGATCATATCCTACCAATTCACAACTTTCCAATTTCTTTCCTTTTCAAGATAAAACTGGATTTTTTAGATATATATTAACATTGGCCAGACATTAATGCAGTAAGAACAAGAATTGATAGAACAACCATGGAAGAAAAGATGAAAAACCAAAATGATCAACAATTACATTACACTACAAATGTTCTTAACCTCAGCAAGAAGTGAATTTAGCCACTCATTTGTGGATTAAACATCATCAAATGAGTATAAATCATACAAACAATTGAAATAAAGGAGAAAGAGTTAGAGAAGAACCCTAAGAATTTCGTCCCCTCAACTGCCTGTAACCCACGTCCTTTCTCAACTAAGTCAGAATAATTAAAAATAAACCTAAGTGTGCTATTTATACTAGTGGGAATTTTTTCCGGAATAACAAGCAACGTGTCACGGAGTGCATCGCGGAGCACTGCCTCCGTGACACGGTGCAAACGCAGACCCTCACGGGAAATTTATGTTCCAGGTAAATATAGGCAATGTGCCACGACATATAACGCGGGGCTTGGCCAACGTGCCATGGTGCCGTCCCGAACCTTCACTAGAAATTTGCCAAAATAAATCATCCAAGGCAGACTGCCTCCGCGATGGCAGCGTGACACGGCTCCATCGCGGAGCCCCTATATTTGTTGCTTTTCCTTGACCTTTTCCACTGCTCCTTCCAATTCCATTCCCTATTTTCACCTACATGCAACTTAGCTTCCTAAAATTAGATTTTTCCTGCAAAACAACACTAATCATGTTGGTTAGTATAAATTCACATTTTAACTACAAATCACATGAGAATGTACAATTAACGATAGATAAACAAGATGAAATAGAGCATTTGAGCATCACTTGGGCATATAATTCTGACGAAGATCAGCCACACTAGTTTCTCATCTCACATATAAGAACACCATGCTAACTGCACCCACTTCTCGATTGCAAACACACAATGCAATCCTATCACTACACTCTTTTTTACGGCTCTGCTATAGCTTATGCTATTCCAAAAGCTCCTCAAACTTCTTAACAAGGCTAACAATTGTATTTTATGAAATTCTACCTACCGAGCATCAAAGGAATGAACAAGGAGTCCATTCAGGACATATTTATTACAACCATCATTTTAATATGGGTTAACCTACTTAGGGTTGAGAGTAAGGAAATCATAAGCATGAATTATTTACAAATATCTAAACCGAGCACATTCATGAGGTAGCATGATCTGCTGATCCGTTAAGGCATATTCTAAGGATTGAGTTCATCGAGATGAGCATATTGAGAGACATGATTTTTCATACCTAATCGGTTTCATAACATCAAGCTGAGATCTACGAAATCCTAGAAGAAGACTGGGATCGTTGTCTGATATCGTTACCTATCATTCTGGAAGTCTAAACACAGGCATGAGTAGAGCATAATGTTGACTAAAACATAGGAAAGGAACCTAAATAGGAATGGATCGACATCCTAAAGATACTACATCTGGAACTCCCCTACTAGAGCACTTAAAACCTAACTTGGCCCTTCAACTTATCATATCCCCTTTAGCTTAAAGTCATCATTCTAAGACTCTTGGATACTCTCTGAAGGCTGGGCTACATCACCAACTCTTGACTTTCCATTCGCCTCTAACCCTATTACTGTAGACTTCATACTTATAATCATTTCATACCAACCACAGACAAATCTCATACTAGGATGCAAAAAGACTCTTAATACCTTAAATTGTGACTCCTGGGCCGAACAATATGAGAGGATCAACATGAAAATCTCATAACATACCTGTGACTACTTCTGGCGAGCTTCCCCTATCCTAATGTGATGACAGAGCGTAGAAGCGGTCCTGACGTTGTCCACTACCTGCACTAGTTGATGTCTTTTGCTGAGGCGGGCGGGCTGTCAGAGTTACTGAAAAGGGGTTGGGGCCCTACCTTCACCCTGTTTGGCTGCTGGGAAATCTATAAGTTTATGGCCCAACTTGCCGCACCAAAAGCAAGCTCCTGAACCAGCCATGCACTTTTCCAAATGGTTCTTTCCACAGTTCTTGTAGGCTGGGTATATGATTTCCCTTATCATGGGTCTGTACGGAATACTGGTTGTCGATGGTGCTGGGACTGACGACCTCTGATGGGATTGGGAACGAGGTCCACCACTCATCCTCTGCTGGGAATACTTTGAGTCCCCTGTCCTTGTTCTCTTACACTCTCTTTCCAACTCCTTTAACTTTTCCTCCTTGATCTATTGAGCATGATTCATGATCTAGAAATTTCTATGTCACTAATGAGCATCACGGTCCTTACTCCGTATCCATTAAATCTGAGACTCTAATTAGAACCTGCTCATATGAGCCCTCGGATCGGCCATCATCTCCGGTACATACTTAGACAATTGGATAAACTCCAAGGAATACTCCTGGACAATCATGTTGTTCTGCTTCAGGTTGATGAACTCGACTGCCTTCGCCTCCTTCAACTCTCGAGGAAAGAACCTGTGCAAGAACGCTGTCACGAACTAGCTCTAATTCACCAGAGTTGCACCTGCCCTTTGGCGTTCCTTCCATTTTCTGAACCATATAATGTGCAACCCCCTTTAGCTGATAGGAGGCTAAGTCCGCACTGTCCTCACCAGTCACCCCCATAATTTGGGTGATGTTGTAAATCTCCTCTATGAACTTCTGTGGATCCTTATCCACCTTCAACCCAAAGAATTTCGACGGGTTTATTCCAATAAAACCTTGCACCCTTCCAGCCCTAGAGTTCCCGTTAGGGTTCACGGGTGCCACTGCCTGATGGTTGGACTGTGCTGTGAACACCTATGCCAACACCTAAAATGCAACCCAAAACTCTGCATAGGTAACCTGCTCATTCGTCGAGCCCGCTGGGGCTGGTAGGGCTGGTTGGTGCCCATTATCATTTCTCCTTCCGTTTATTTGTCTAGGAGGCATTGTTTGTAAACACATAAAGTATGAGTTAGAATAGCAACTTTTAGAGTTTCACACTCTACGCATGATAAGAATCATGAAGAAAGGGAATTTTCCTAAAAATGCCTTGTAGCCTCTTCCTCATAAGTGTGACGCGCTTCACACATGAAAAAGAATCTACTTGACGCAACTTTCAAACACTCTAGGACACACCTAAACCTTTTCTTTGATACCAAGTTTTTCAAAAATCAAGCTAAGACCTCGGGCGCGACACAGGACTGAGAACCATGAATGATTCCAAGCTACCCCATGACAAAGAACAATTCTAACATAACAACAGTTAATAGATTTTATCTGAGTGGATGCTTAACTGAAACATAACTAATAAAAAGGAAAGGATAAAAATATGATAACAATATTAAGTCATAAGCTGAAACAAGTACTACACTGTCTGAAAGCCTATACTAATCTGATGAGCTACTAGGACAAGCCCCCAACTAACTCCAACATCTGAAACTAGAATTATACTGAAATAAAGAAAACCAAACTCTCGTCCTTGGAAGATGAGGACTCCCACTTTCTGCTGATAAATTCTGAAGCATGTCTAACCCCGGGGCTGAGTCTGAATACTTAGATCTATATCATAAAAGTATATAGCAGATAAAGTATGAGCTCAGTACTAGGAATGTACTAAGTATATGGAAAGTGTAACTAAAGCTAGGAACATGCTAGTATGTTGAGAAAGACTGATCTGATTACATAACTAATGATATAACTGAGGTGAAATACAATGACCCTATCTGAGATGCATAGTTACTGATATGATATGATCTTTTGAAAACATTAAAAGAAATATAAGTAAATCTTGTTTTGGGTCATGTACATGTATTGAAGATTAAATCTAAAATCATAAACGGAAAACTGTAACTGAACTAACTATATTGAACATGAAATAGAACTATAATTTGGGAGAGAATATTAACTGACAAACTCCAATGTGAGCCTCATGGAGCCCAACCTATAACCCCAATTGGAAGGTGTTCATACCTTGCCAAGGGTAAGAACTCTAACTGGCGTGATATCACTTGTGAACTCAGGGAGGCAATCTCTAATAACAATGACCCCCATATGTGCTCATTGATTCAAGGGAGACACTCTTAAATCATGAGGATCCCATATTCCTTAGGCTAAGGGAAGCCTTATCTACTATTGAGAATCCCTTATACTATGGTGGCAAATATTTGAGACTTGGGTATGCTGGAACCATGGCCTACTTGGTGCTAAGTATTACTCCCAACTAAAGGGAAATCCTTGAGTACTACCCTACGATGCCCTATCTAGATGAAGGGCAATCCCTGAGTCTATGTTTGGGTTTTCTACACTCGAAACAAATATAAGAGCCAACTAAACATCGCCAGGGTGGTTCTTGTCACACCTTGCACAAGATGGAAATGTGCACTTTCCTTCCATGCACCCCTGGCCTCTAGAGCCTAATGCTCTTCCCCTCTGGTCATGTATTGGTCTTGATGGGATGCTAGCTGATGATGGAGCTGGGGCTGATGATCTTTGGTGGGACTGAGGGCGATGTCTACCACCGAATCTCTATTGGAACTGCCCATAGCTCCCTGTCATGGCCTTCTTGTCCTCCCTCACCTTCTCCTTCATCTTTTGTGCCTCTATCTGCTGGGCATATATGATCAGCCTAGAGATATCTATCTCATTGATCAACATGCTGGTCCTGCACTCCTTGACCCAGGAATCTGCCACCCGATACAAGAACCTATTCATACGAGCCCTCGGATTAGCAACCATCTCCTGTGCATACTTGGACAACTGGGTGAACTCCAATACATACTCTTGGAAAGTCTTGTTGTTCGGCCTCAAATTAATGTACTCAGCTTCCTTTACCTCTCTCAACTCCCTAGGAAAGAACCTGTCCAAGAAGGCAGTTACAAACTTGTCCCAACCAATGGAAACCGCTCCAACTCCCCTGTTGTCCTTCCATTGATGGAACCATATGTGAGAAACCCCCTTTAGCTGATAGGAGGTGTTCACTCCCAATTGCACGCAAGTGCACATGGTCGTACAAGTAATATAGTGGCTTTCTTTCAAGCTAGGTATCGAACCCACAGGGACTGTAACTTGGTAGTAATTTTTCTCTTTGTGTTTAGTAGTCACACGTCTTTATACAAGTATACAAACAAAACCAATGATAATTTTTATAGAATAATATCTAATGTAACACTAAGTAAGAATGATGGATTATAGTCTAAACAATAGCACGAACAAGCTGAGGTTAAGGCAGAACATGCAGATATGTAATTTATCGGCTATATTTCAGCTAACACTTCTCTTCAGTTGTTAGTCAGGGATTATTAACCAATGGCTCGGGTCTTTCGAACCCCTCACCAATTAAAGAATTATGCGGCCTACAATACACATTTCTATGATGCAAAAACCCATATTCTGGTAAAACACACTAATTTCCCTAGATGATCAAATATGACATTACAGATATATTTCTATTCTGCACGTTAATCTTCCTAATTTTACAACTAAGATAAGAACATATTCCACTATTCCACATCTATCCAAATAATTTTCCTTTCGAAAATAAAATTCGAATTCTAATATGTACATTAACGATGGCAAAGAATTACTGTGTTGAAAAACAAGAAATAGTAGAACAACCGTTCTTAAGAGAAGAGAACAAACTGCAATAACATAAATTACATACTTCTGCAATTAGCCTCAACCTCAACCGGAGGTAATTTAACCACTCATTTGTTGATTAAACATCTTCAAACAAGTAGTAATCATACAAGCAATTGAAATTTGAGAGAAAAGAAAGAGAATTAACCCTAGAATTTCTTCAGCTCAACTGCCTACTACCCCACATTCTTGCGTGAAATGTCAGATATCTTAAAATAAAACCTAAGTGTGCTATTTATACAAGTGGGGAATTTCTCAGAATAAACTGGCAACGTGGCACGGAGGCTATCGTTGAGCATCAGATCCGTGCCACGGCCTTGTTGCGGAGCCTCACTAGAACTTGGATGCACAGATTCATAGCCTCAGCGTGGCACGGAGGCTATCGCGGAGCCTCAGCTCCGTGCCACGGACTTGTTGCGCACCTTCACTGGAATCTGGGTGTGCAGCAAAGTCTTCCCAACATGTCACAGAAGTGAACGCGGAGCATAGGCTCCATGACATGGTGTCGTCGTGCACCTTCACTGGAATTCGCCTAAAATTTCACTCTAGGAAGAAATCTACGGAGATGGTAGCGTGCCATGGCCTCTATCGCGGAGCATCAATTGTGATCTTGGGCAGATTTATATGCCCAAGTGATACTCAAACGTATCATTTTCGCCTTGTTTATTGTGCAATGTGTATACATTTTCATGTAATTGGTAATAAAGTGTGAATTTATACTAACCAACATGATTAGCATTGTTTTGTAGGTAAAACATGATTTTGAGGAGCTAAAATGCATGTTGGCACAATATCGGAGTTGGACTTGGATGCGAGCACGAAAAAGACATTGGACTGCACAATGCAAAGGGGCTCCGCGATGGAGCCGTGCCACGCTACCATCGCGGAGGCACACTGCCTGGAGGGTGATTAAATTGTCAATCTCCAGTGAAGCCTCGCGATAGCTCCGTGGCACGGAGGCAAGCCTCTGTGTTGCATGCCGTGCCACATTGAGGCTATATTCCAGGACCCCAGATTTCCAGTGAGGGTCCGCGTCCACGCCGTGTCACGGAGGCAGTGCTCCGCGTTGGCCTCCGTGACACGTTGCGTGTTATTCCGGGAAAAATTCCCACTAGTATAAATAGAACACTTAGGCTTATTTTGAATTAATTCAGACTTGGTGGAGCAAGGACGTGGGTTACAGGTAGTTGAGGGACGAAAAAGCTCAGGGTTTTTCTCTCTTTCCTTCTTCTTTCAATCAATTGTTTGCATGATTAACACTTGTTTTAGGATGATTAATCCACAAATGAGTGGCTAATTCTTTTCCTTGCTGAGGTTATGAACAATGGTTATGAATTTTGATTGTTGAATTATATGGTTTTTCATCTTCTTCTTCCATGTTGTTCTATTAATTCTTGTTTCTACTGCATTAGTGTGTGGCCGACATTAATGTACATCTAAAAAGTCCGATTTCACTCGAGAGAGCACGAAATTGGAAAGTTGTGAATTAATAGGGTATTGTTCTTAACTTGATTTGGGAAAATTGGGTTTTGATGTGCTTTCCTGATAGAAATATACTTGAAAGCCGTATTAGTCAATTTAGGAACCGGAATTGTATTGCTAGGTCATAAATTACATTTGATCACAGAAATGTAGACGGATGGTTTATGATTCTTAAGTGAGATTAAATACGAGAGTTTTAATCTCTAGGCTAATGTTCTTGGCTAGCAACAGGAAGAGAAGAATAACCAAATTATGATTATAATCAAGTTCATTACTTGTTCTTAACCTTGGCATGCTCATATCCATAGCTTCAATTCAAAGTAGATATTTGTTAATAGTTTTAGTATATAATTTATAAACAAAATTATTTAACTTTTGGTTACGTTGTTGTCAGCATATATAGAAGTAAGATAGAATATAGTATACTTGAGCAATTTTACCTATCCAGAGTCTCCTTGGATCGATACTTGGCTTACTTAGCCACTTTATTACTTGTTTGACCACGTGCACTTGCGTGTCGGTTTTTAACCTCTACCGAACCAACCGAACAAATTGCTTAGTATTTTCTTGACGACTTCCGCGTTTTGCTTCCGAGTTCATTCCTTCACTTCACCAACTTGTAGATTAGTTTCTAAAATTCATTTTAAACTGCAAAAATAAAATTCATGTTAGTGCCCGACGAAGCAGCAGCAAGGCCGGTTCGCGTGGTGGCAATCCCACATGCCAACAATGTACATTCAAGTATCCGCAAACCAGAGACTGGAGGGAGATTTGAATTAAAGCAGAACATGGTGCAACTATTGCACACAAGCGGGCAATTTACCGGTCTCCCTCATGAAGACCCACAACAACATCTCCAAAACTTTTTGGAGATAAGTGACACTTATATACCCGCTGGAGTGTCACCTGATTATGTTCGGCTCACACTATTTCCGTTTTCCTTACTTGGTGAAGCCAAGAGGTGGTTAAAAGCTGAACCACCAAATTCTATATCAACGTGGGATGATCTAACACGAAAGTTCTTGATAAGATTTTTTCCCTCTGGTAAAACAACCAGACTTAGAAGTCAAATTCTAAGTTTCAAACAGAGGGAGGGAGAAATTTTATATCAATCCTGGGAGAGATTTAAATCCATGTTGCGGGACTGTCCTCATCATCATCAGTCCAATGAGGTGTTGGTGCACACATTTATTGAGGGTTTGGAACCCCATACTAAAATTTTGTTAGACTCAGCAGCTGGAGGGCAAGCGCTGGAAAAGACTTATGAGGAGCTGTACACTTTGCTCAACCGGATTTCACAGGGCAATCCAGAATGGAATGCTGATTCATCTCGAGGTGGAGCAAGGAAAGCAGCAGGAGTGCTTGAAGTGGATGGATTTACAGCTATCGCTGCACAGATAGCTGCCTTGCAGAATCAGTTGAACAACCACTTCAGCAACATGAACTTGAACCAGCCTTCAGCTTCAGTCAATGCGGTCCAGCAAATGTGGTGTGAAGTGTGTGGAAGCAGTGAGCACTCAGCTGGGTGCTGTGGAGCAAACCCAGATTCTGTTAACTTTGTGGGCAATGCACAAAGAAATTAGCAGCAGTTTGGTAGTGGCTACAACTCAAATTGGAGGAACCATCCAAATTTTTCGTGGGGTAGCAACAACCAACAAGGCCAAAGTTCGGGTCAAGGTATGCACAGGAATCAAGGAGGGCAATAGAACTACCAATCTCAATTTAGAAATCACAATGATCCTCCTCCACCACCATCACCTACCATTGAGGAAATGTTCAGGACCATGATCGCTAATCAGGCGCAATTGCAGGCTGACTATGTTAAATTGGCAGCCGAAGTGAAAAACAATCAATTAGCGACCAAGGCTCTTGAGTATCAATTTGGGCAATTTGCTAGTGCCCAAAACACAAGGCCGAGAAGAGGACTGCCTAGCGACACGGATCTTAATCTGAAGCAGGTAAATGCGGTGACCACACGGAGTGGTTTGCAGCTAAAGGAGGTGGAACCAGAGAGACCACCTCAAAAGTCAGGAGCAGCAGATGTTGAGGAAGAACAAAGTTCAGATAGGGGGAAGACCAAAGAAGCAGAATCAGAAAGGCCTCCACCCCCGATCCCTCAACGACTCAAGAAACACAAGGAGGAGGCGTGTTTCAAGAAATTTATGGAGGTGCTTAAATAGTTACATGTTAATTTACCTCTTGTTGATGTCTTGCAGGGAGTGCCAAAATATGCCAAATATATTAAAGACATCATGGCCAACAAAAGTCGTTTGACTGAGTATGCCACGGTGGCTTTGACGGAGGAATGCACTTCCCGGATCCAAAATAGACTGCGTACAAAGCTAAACGACCCTGGAAGTTTTACTATCCAGCTTACTATTGGGCAGAGTATCCGAGCTCGTGGATTGTGTGACTTGGGGGCGAGCATAAATCTGATGCCATCTTCGGTATTCAGAAAGTTAGGTCTGGGGAGTCCTAGACCTACAACCGTAATCTTACAGTTAGCAGATAGTTCCTTAGCTAGGCCGGATGGCATTGTTGAGGATGTGCTTGTGCAAGTGGATCCCTCATTTTTCCGGTTGATTTTATTGTTCTGGATTTTGAACCAGACGCTGAAGTCCCATTTATTTTGGGACGACCCTTCTTGGCAACCGGGAAAGCATTAATCGACGTGGCTGCGGGTCAACTTACAATGCGAGCACACGACAAGGTAGAGGTGTTCGATGTGTACAAAGCACCCAAGCTCCCGATGGTAAATAAAGAACTCTCGGTGATCAATGTACTTGATCATGGGAATGCTAATCGAATGAATGATTCCCGAGAGTTGATAGGAAGACCACCAGATAAGGGTGAGCACTACTGGGGGGAGGACAATGATTGTGAAAAATCGTCCATCACCCTAGTGGATAATTTAGCGTAAAGGACGTCGAGCCGCGACGGTAAACCATGCGCTGCATGGGAGGCAACCCGTGAAAAATATTTTTTTCTGTTCTTTTGTAAAGTGTAAATAGATTTTATTTTATTTTTTTTCTTTTTCTTGATTTGGTACAAATTTTTCGTTTTAGTTAGTATTTTTCATTTTAGTTAGGGAAATCTATTAATCTAACAAATTTTGTTTAGTAAGGTGATTTTCAGGTCAAACGGAGAAAAATGTGAATGGAATCGGGAAGGAAAAGGCAAGGTATGAAAAAATGAATAAAATGAAGAGATAGTGAGTTGGGGCGATGGCTCCGTGTCACGGAGGAGGACCTCCGCGTTACCCTCCATGACACGTTGAGGTTTAATCTAGAATTTTAAAAAAATTCCAGTGAGCCATCGCGATGGCTCCGTGTCACGGAGGAGGGGCTCCACGTTACCCTCCGTGACACGTTGCCTTATATTTTGTGACGGGTCACATCGGGTTGCCGGGTGACCCGCATATTTCCTTCATTTTAAACCCCAATTTTAGGCCTTTTTCCCTCATTTTCTCTCTTCTCCACGACCAAACACCCAAGTTTCCCACCCCAACCAACGTGCCACGGTATTAAGCAAACAAATTGTCGAGTTTCTTCGAGTATTCAACTTAAAGGTATGTTTTCCTCTACTCTCTCAAGTTTTTGTCGATTTTAGTCAAATTTGAGCATGGGAGGTGAGATATATCACCCTAAGTAGCAATTTAGCATGAAATTGAGTTATTCCTTGATTGATAAATGTTCGGAATGTTGTAATGAGCGTTTGAACTTGTCGATTGCATGAATGATTCGAATTTGATTGTAAAATTCAATTCTAGGGCTTGGGTTGTTGAAATCGAATTGGGTAACTTGGTAAATTGGTGAATTATATGCCGGGGTGTGTTTGTGAATTAAGATAAGTCGTTGTAAATATTGTGTGAATGTAATAGACGACGAATTCTCGGGTTTTGGGAAAATGTGAAATTGTTCGAATTGGTTTGGTTATTTAGATTCACATGTACATAGAATTTTTGTCGTTGTTTTTGTTTGTTGTTTTCTTTGCTAAGTACGATGGTTGAATTGCTAGCTATGGTAGGATTGGGATCAGCTGTATGAAGTCTGAGTAGTATGCTAAAAGTTATACTGTCGAAATTTTTTTGCGAACGCACTAAGCATAAATTGTATAGTTGTTTGTTTTTGGTGTAAATAAAGTGATCCTTGCCGTAGTATAGTAACCGTAGCTAAGGACTAAGTGTGGGGTAAACTTAGCTTACCCGACCTTAGCCGAAGCAAATATGCATTTAGCTTGACATTGCGCTTGTTTATTTATGTTGACAGGTACAATGGCAAGTAGGCAGGATACGGGTAAAGGTGCATCTACTTTAGGCACCGGGAGAAAACGACTTAGACTGGGCACAACAATCCCAGCTGCGCCAACAGTTCCGTGCGGCCAACGCCGCCAATACGGAACGAGGTGGGTAACCGATGAAGGGAAGAAATGGTACACTAAACACAAGGAAAATAAATACTTCCCTGAGGAGCATATTGCACAGGAACCACTAGCACAGCAGTTCCCCTGCATAGTGCAGAGGATCGAGGCAGCTGGGCTCAGCTTCATATTTCAGGAGCCCAAGGAGTGCAACTTACATCTAGTCCGGGAGTTCTATGCAAATTGGAACCCGACCATCAGAAGCCACACAATAAAAATCAGAGGGCAGATTGTCACTCTGGAACCCCAGCAATTAAATGCCATCATTGGAGCGTGGGACACAGACGCCCACGTTCTCCGCCAGCTGAATATCACCCCACCATACGCCGATATTAGACGCACTTTGTGTGGGGCTCGATCCACAGCCCGATGGAGCAGACATAAGGAAAGGGCTTACCACCAGACTCTGCCGTATTCTCAAATGAACAGGGAGGCAAGAATTTGGCTAAAAATAGTTTGTTCGTGCCTAATCGCGGGGGTGCACATGACGGATGTGACCCGGGACCGTGTGTGCCTGGCGTATGCCCTGATGAAAGGGCTAGAGATTAATGTTGGGGCGGTCATCATATCCGCCATGAAGAGAGCCCGACTACACCAGGGCCACAGGTATGGGTTCGGCGGACTTATCACCACCTTCCTCTGGGGCCTCGATGTCGAGGAAGAGGCTTTGGACTACATCCCGCAGTTGGAGCGGAGGGCCCTTGATGTGACCAAAACTAAGGCCCCCGACACCACACACGGGCCAGTGCTGACACTGGGCGAGCGACATGCTCGCGACGACTAGTACATGGCACGGATGTTTGGGATGCAAATGCTTCAGCTTCGGATTGGTGGGAGACCAGCCACAGAGAAGGAGTTATGGCAGCTGGAGCTGGATTACCCATTTGGCGAAAATGCCAGAGCTTTGTGCCGAGTGGGGCCAGCCTTCGTTGAGCCCACTGACGATGATGTCCCCACGGACGAGGAGACACATCGGGAGGACTCCGATGTGGAGTCCGATGACAACGATGGAGGTGACTCGGACATGGGCGATGAGGCAGCAGCACCGATGAAGAAGTCGAATATTTCGACTGATCTGGGAGTGCCACCACCCAATTTTGTGATTTTTAATTTTTGTGAACACTGGGGACAGTGTTCGATTTAAGTGTGGGGTGGGAAGTAGTTAGGTGCTGGGGGCTGGGCTGATTTGCTGTATGTTCTTCCTTTGTTTTGTATTTATGTTTATGTTTCCTTGTGGTTGTGAAGTGCAAACTGGTCTGTATTTGTACATAATTGTGGTAATTGATGTGTGTTGTGTGAAATGTTGTGGTTTGCCAGGTATGTCTGTAGAATTTTTTTAATTTTTTTTGTAAATATTTTCTTATATTTTTTTTTCTCTATCGAAATGATCGATATTTTTAAAATTTTGCGAAAATATTTTGTACATATTAAAATTTTTTGTAAATATTTTTCCATCGAAATGATCGATGTTTTGCAAAAATGTTCCGATTTTTATTTTTGGGTTTCTCGGAGTTTGTTTTCGGTTCTTTTACCGAGAATAGTCCCATTGAACCGATGTCATAGTTAGTGACCGTTCCCTATGATGGATGGATGATGACCTTCTTAAGGGAAATGTAGTCGATAAGAGTAGTGATTTTAATTTATTTTCAGTTTTTTTTCTTTGGTGGATTGCATCACGGAACCTGTAGTTACTATATGGTTGTGAAATTTTGGTTGCGTGTTGTAACTGATATTCAAAATGTAAAAGTGATTCGTTTGAAAGCATGCAATTTTGTAAATATGTTGAGTTACCTTGGCTGTAGAATTTGATTCGGTGTGATTGAGGCTTAATTTTTGAATTCATGTAATTGGTTAATTAAAGAGTCTGTGAATGCATCTTGAATCGAGCATGTGCATAAAGTGTGAAGTGAGGTATTGTTATTCCATGCTATTGTGAAGTGTCTAGAACTTGCCTGGTGTGTGTACAAAACGAAATGAAGGAGGTGTAGTGTGGGAAAGGATGTAGGCATTTCTTTGTCTTAACCGAGAGTTTCTATTTTTTCTTGTCATACTCTACCTTTTTATGTGATTGTATACCCTAGTCAGCCCATTGAACCTTTAGCCGATTATTTCTTTCTTTTGTCCAAAATTGTATAAACTGAGCTTAATTCTTTCTTTTCATTAGCCGTAAAGTCTATACAAAACTCTTAAGCGCTTAAGAAAAGAAAAATTTGTCCCAAAGGGTCAAAGAGTGAGAAGGGTGAAAAGAAAAAGAAAAGCAGAGTGAGGAAAGAAAAGAAAAGGTTGAAGAGGCACTTGTTATAATGAAATGATAATGAAGGTGCATGAAAAACCTTTGTGTCATGTCAAGTGTGTTTGATGAAATGGTCCATACGAAAGTAAACCAGCATGAATGGGATGATGAGAAAAAGAAAAGAGAGAAACAATGTTCATGAGTTGATGGGAATGTGTTGAAAAGGCCCTTGAGGATGCTAGTGACTATTATTGGCTAATCCAATATATGCTAGTTCCATAGCTTCCATTACAACCCATTAAAGTCCTACGTGATCTTACATTGCATTTCTTTATATTAGTGGAGTAATACACTAAGGGAAAGCCTATGGGTCATGACATGATGCATGTGAATTCTTTTGGGAGAGAGAGTGAAATTAATTTTTACATGCCCCTGCTTGAATGTTTGTGTGTCGCATGAACATAAAAGGGGAAGATTCTCTTGAGTTGTGAGGGCACATGCTTGATGAAAGATTGATTTTTGTGTCGGATATCTTGATTAGCTGATTTGCATGAGTTTGCCGATATCGAGGGTCGATTCTTAAAGTCTAGGAAGTCTTGATGTATTAAAGGTCATTGCATTGTTAAGACCATGCATGTTTTCTTGATGATTTACAATATTGAATGATCGGTATGACCGTAGCGTAAATTGTCGCACCATAGTGGCGAGGTTGGGATGTAATTTGCATGAATTGTGTATATGTTGTTCGAGGACGAACACGGATTTAAGTGTGGGGTAAGTGATCTTGGGCAGATTTATATGCCCAAGTGATACTCAAACGTATCATTTTCGCCTTGTTTATTATGCAATGTGTATATATTTTCATGTAATTGGTAATAAAGTGTGAATTTATACTAACCAACATGATTAGCATTGTTTTGTAGGTAAAACATGATTTTGAGGAGCTAAAATGCATGTTGGCACAATATCGGAGTTGGACTTGGATGCGAGTACGAAAAAGACATTGGACTGCACAATGCAAAGGGGCTCCGCGATGGAGCCGTGCCACGCTACCATCGCGGAGGCACACTGCCTGGAGGGTGATTAAATTGTCAATTTCCAGTGAAGCCTCGCGACAGCTCCGTGGCACGGAGGCAAGCCTCCGCGTTGCATGCCGTGCCACGTTGAGGCTATATTCCTGAACCCCATATTTCCAATGAGGGTCCGCGTCCACGCCGTGTCACGGAGGCAGTGCTCCGCGTTGGCATCCGTGACACGTTGCGTGTTATTCCGGGAAAAATTCCCACTAGTATAAATAGAACACTTAGGCTTATTTTGAATTAATTCAGACTTGGTGGAGCAAGGACGTGGGTTACAGGCAGTTGAGGGACGAAAAAGCTCAGGGTTTTTCTCACTTTCCTTCTTCTTTCAATCAATTGTTTGTATGATTAACACTTGTTTTAGGATGATTAATCCACAAATGAGTCGCTAATTCTTTTCCTTGCTGAGGTTATGAACAATGGTGATGAATTTTGATTGTTGAATTATATGGTTTTTCATCTTCTTCTTCCATGTTGTTCTATTAATTCTTGTTTCTACTGCATTAGTGTGTGGCCGACATTAATGTACATCTAAAAAGTCCGATTTCACTCGAGAGAGCACAAAATTGGAAAGTTGTGAATTAATAGGGTATTGTTCTTAACTTGATTTGGGAAAATTGGGTTTTGATGTGCTTTCCTGATAGAAATATACTTGAAAGCCGTATTAGTCAATTTAGGAACCGGAATTGTATTGCTAGGTCATAAATTGCATTTGATCACAGAAATGTAGACGGATGGTTTATGATTCTTAAGTGAGATTATATACGAGAGTTTTAATCTCTAGGCTAATGTTCTTGGCTAGCAACAGGAAGAGAAGAATAACCAAATTATGATTATAATCAAGTTCATTACTTGTTCTTAACCTTGGCATGCTCATATCCATAGTTTCAATTCAAAGTAGATATTTGTTAATAGTTTTAGTATATAATCTATAAACAAAATTATTTAACTTTTGGTTACGTTGTTGTCAGCATATATAGAAGTAAGATAGAATATAGTATACTTGAGCAATTTTACCTATCCAGAGTCTCCTTGGATTGATACTTGGCTTACTTAGCCACTTTATTACTTGTTTGACCACGTGCACTTGCGTGTCGGTTTTTAACCTCTACCGAACCAACCGAACAAATTGCTTAGTATTTTCTTGCTGACTTCCGCGTTTTGCTTCCGAGTCCATTCCTTCACTTCACCAACTTGTAGATTAGTTTCTAAAATTCATTTTAAACTGCAAAAATAATAGCTAATCATGTTGGTTAGTATAAATCCACATTTACATAAAAATCACATGAGAATGTACACATAGAATTAGATAAACAAGTCAAAATTAAGTAATAAAGTATCACTTGGGCATGCATTCTGCCCACGATAACCTACCCCACACTTAAAGCCTTGTTCGTCCTGGAACAACCCTTTTACATCTCATGCAAATGAAACTCACACATAGCTAATTTAGCAAGACAATTCGAGCTACGGCTACAATGACTGGTTGAGATGACAAGTAAAAAATTAGTGCATGCAAGGTTTACCCATTAAAATCGTATTTAACTATGTTGAGACTTCCTAGCGTCAAGACTTGACTCTCAATCTTAGCAAACTCATGCCAATCAACTGATCAAGAAATCCAACATAAGTGTTATCCCTCATTAAACATGTGCCCTCACCACATGAGAGTTACCCATTTTTTATTCACGAATTTTCAACTCACAATATGTATGGGTGTATGAATAGAATTTCGCTCACTCTCTCAAAGAATTCGCATGCATCATGTGGTGAACCATAAGCTTGCCCTCAGTGTTGTACTCCATTAATTTAAGGATGTTTGAATGTAAGATCAAGTAGGACTTTTTAGGTTCTAATGTAGGCTAAGGGCAGGTGGGATCACCTTATGGCTAATAACAGTGACAATCTTTCCCAAGCGCTTTTACTACATCAGATTTTTATTAAAGACACATTTTCTTTTGCTTCACCTTCCTTCTTTCACTCTTGAATTATCTTCCTTCCTGTTCCCATTTCTTTAAGGACACTTGTCCTATTGTTAAGGAGTACTTAAGCACTTCTTCATTCATTTATTTTCTTACTCCCTACCAATAATTAGGCATTTTCAACCAAGTGCACCTCTAAGTTTTTCCTTAACTTCCACAACTGCTATTTTTCCTTCTTTTTCCCACTCTCACTCCTTCACTCTTTCGGATTTTTCACTTAAGTGCTTAGGAGTTTTGGATCAAATACAAGGCTCATGAAAGAAAAGGATTAAGCTTATGATGTAGCTATCAAAGAATAGGCTTAAGCTCAATGGGGCTAACTAGGATTCAACTGTTATACCCCGTAGAATTCCCGGCACTTAGATGACCTGTTCGCACGTTGGTTAAGCGTATTTGAAAGCCATACGTGCTAGGGAAAGGCCCGGGAAAAGATCGTTCGAGAAACCTGTCGAACCATCGCGGGAGGAGCCGAGGCAGAGCCCCTCCGCGATGGCAGCGTGTCACGGAGGTGAGGCCTCCGCGATGGCTCCGTGACACGTTGCCTGTGTCCAGGCCCAAGTATATAAAGCCCCCACTTCAGTTGGAAGTCATTCATACTTATAAAAATTTCCAGAGAGCGCTGTAAACAGAGAAAAACGAAGGGGAATTAAATATTTTCGTTCGATTACGCTGCCAAACGCTGCCCAAACCCAAATTAATCCTAGATACCAAGGTATTTAGCAGCAGAGAGCATTTCTACGAAGTTAGTTTTGCGAAATACGGTCGAGGAATCGGCGAGCCGCCGAACTAAAGTAAGTAGAATTGCTCTAAATTAATGTCTATGTGTTCCTAGCTGAGAAGTAAATAATTCTCCCTTCTGGGCCGCTAGAAAATAGCGAGTTTTTGACCGTCCTTCGATAAGCCTAAGTTTAGGCTATAAATTAAATCGAAAGTAACGTCGCTCTTTACAATAATGTTGTATTTAGTATTGATTGACGTATTTATGAATGCAGTTGGGAGAAAATAGTTGAAGTACCGGCCGAGCCTCGTCCGACGGACGAATAGTCGAAGATGAGGTATGTAAAGTTAGTTTCCTTCGGCAAGTTAAGTAATATCAGTATAGCGTAATAAATTACGGACCAGTAGAATATTCAGAAGTCGAGTATTGCGTTATTATGAATGTTGGTACGATGTGAGAAACATTGGGTTGTAATGTGTATGAAACCTATCAGTATGATACAGATTCTAACGCAAGTGTTAGAGATTGCCCAGTATACTCAGTATGTAATGTGATATGCCATGTTGAGATATGGTTGTATTTAGTTGAAGCCCCGTATAGTAATGCAATACCCGTAAAGCACTTCAGAAATAGAATAGCAGACTAAAATGAAGTTCAGAAAGCATGTCAGGTTTAGTAAATCCTGTTACTATAGAAAGTTAGTATACAGCGTAGTCTAGCAGAAAGATTATATTCGTACATACATATATAGTACTTCCAGCCTCAGCATGTATTAAGATTGTACTTATTCCTATCACTAGTTCAGCATATAGTGTATACAAAAACTTAGTAAACAACAGAGTTTTCAATAGAAACATTATCTTATATAGCATTTGCCCAGTACAGCCCGGCAGGAGACTATATTCATATTTATATATCTTTACCTGCCTCAGCACGTATTAAATACGTACAGATTACTATCATTAGCCCAGTATGTAATATATATGATACTTTACCCCTAGTAGCCTCAGCATGTGAGATACACAGATAGTATTACCAGTTGAGACCGTTGTACTGTTTGGGGTTGGATTACCTAGCATCCATGACCGCCCAGGGTTAATAGCTGTATCGACTCGTCCGCCAGAGGACGAGGATACGTCACTCTACGGAGTGGCATGCTGTCCCGCCAGGGGACGAAGATGGGATGCCAGTTTTTCCCCATATTTGTGCCTTGATCGGCCCTTACCCACCCCAGTCGAGCGGATACGCCCGGGTGCAGATTCAAGAGTCCTCCGGACTCAGATACAGTTATAGTCAGGGGCTCAGCGAGCCCAAGTGCATACCCAGGGGACCGGCAGGATGCTTACAGCCAGTATAGGAGATGGGTTGACCGGGGTAGGGGTATAGATTCTGTGTTGGTTGTACCTCCCGGCTTATGGGGGCCGGGTAAGGTTGTGTATGCCATGTTATGTTATGTATGTTATGCTATATTACAGTAGATACGAGCAGATTAGTAGTAGAATGATACGTCTCCAGGTATGATTCCTACTCCCTTCCGTATGATTAAGAACAGGTACGATCTACACCATCAGACAGTTATCTACTCCTTCTTATTTCAGTTTTGACAGTTATCTTATTGATTTCAGATATCCCTTCAGTTCTTACAGATTCAGTTAGCTCCTACTATTCAGAATTTTTAGTTATATTACTTGTATTCAGCTGTATTCAGTTTGCTTTACATACTCAGTACCAGCGGTACTGACGCCCAGTGGGGCGCTGCATTACTTGCCTGCAGGTACCCATAGACGCGCAGGCGATACCACGTGATCCCTATCAGCGGTCGAATATTCAGCTCCTGTCATCCGGAGACTGAATTTCTAGAGGTGTAGTTCAGTTCCTTTTGTTGTACAGTACGGGTAGGTCGGGGCCCTGTCCCAATCATTTCTATTATCCTTCTTAGAGGCTTGCAATCTGTATATATTCCCTGTGGTCAGATGAGCCGGTCGTGTGGGGCCGTGCAGTTGTATAGTTGCCCTTACTCTTTTTTTTCCTTTTGTAATGGACGTGTGGGGCCATAGTTTGCCAGTAGTGGTGACCTTGCCGGTCACGTAGCTTTTCAGTATGTTATGCTTGAGTTGCAGATAACTAGACAGCATGGTGGCCTTGTCGGCCCACATAGGTTCCCCTGAATTACCTTGTTTCTGGTCAGCTGTAATACAGGTACAAAAGGCTATAGGCCAATGGGCCGGGGGCTGTATTTGCAGCCGTTATATAGCCCTTTGTTTCCAGAAATTTGAGTTAGAGCCAGCCAGGCGCCAGACGCGCCCAGGCTTAACAGTTCAGCAGGTCAGGTCTTAGTTGGGCACCAGGTGCCAGTCATACCCCCCAAGGTGGGGCGTGACATCAACATTCAATGTAGGTAAGGCTATGAGTAATAATTAGGCTCATTAGAAGTAATGCCTAAATCATCTCCTACACTTTACATCCTTTATTTCGTTTTATATACACATCAGGCAAGTTCTAGACATTACATAATAGCACGGAATATTCAAAAAACTCACACTTACTGCACATGCTCAATTAAAGACATATTCAACAGACTCTTAACTTAGCTAATTACAAGAATTCAAAATAAAGCTTTAATCACATTGAGTCAAATTCTAGAGCCTAGGTGTCTCAACATATTTAGAACACTTGCATGCTTCCATACTAACCACACTTGCATCTTACAACAATGTGTAGCACATAACAAGAATGTCGAACCATTAATTAGCGACGTGTTTAAAAAACTCAAAACCTACTAACTAAATTTCCCTTAAGACTGTCGTCATCCATCCATCATAGGGAACAATCTCTATCTAAGACTTCGTTCAAAGGGATTATTCTCGGAAAAAGCACCGAAAACAAAAACCGAGAAACCCAAAACAAAAATTTCAAAATAGATATAGCAAAAAGTTTTTTTTTTCAAAATTTTCAATTTTTCACTTTTCATCAATTTGCAATTTTTATCACATCATCACATAACTTGCATAAATAATTATCCAACAATTTATTACATCAAAAGCACCAACACACACACCAACACACACAATCATCAACAACAACACGAACACAATGTCACACATCCAACCACATAAACACAAGCACAACACAGTCTTACAATGCCACACATCCAACCACATAAACACAAGCACAACACAATCTTACTACACCAACACCTAACCACTCCCACCCCACAATTAGTCGGAACACTGTCCTCAGTGTTTGCATATCTGCAATTAAAAGAAAAGTTTAGGTGGTCTAACTCCCAGATCAATCAAAATGTTTGATCTCCACATCAGGTGCCAATGCTTCATCTCCAATATCATAATCTTCTCCGCCGTCCTCCTCTGACTCAATTTCTGAGTCATCCCGGTGAGTTTCCTCATCAGTGGATACGTCATCGTCCATCGGTTCTACAAACGCGGGCCCAATTTTGCATAGTGCTCGGGCATGCTCATTCAATGGGTAATCCATCTCGAGTTGCCACAATTCATCCTCAGTCACGGGCCGTCCACCTATCCTCAGTTGTAACATCTGCATTCCAAACATTCTGGCCATATATCGGTCATCCCTAGCATGTCGCTATGCTAATGTAAGCATAGGCCCAAATGTGATATCGGGTGCTTTAGTCTTAGTGACATCCAAAGCACGACGGTCAAATTGAGGAATGTAATCTAGGGCCTCTTCTTCAATGCCATGGCCCCTAAGATAAGCTATTAGAAGACCACCGAACCCATACTGATGCCCTTGATGAAGTCTGGCTTTATTCATTGCTGAAATAATCACCGCTCCAACATTTATCTCGAGCGCTTTCATCAATGCATATACCAAACAGACTCTGTCCCGGGTGACATTCGTCATATGCACCCCTGGGATTGGGCAAGTACACACTATCTTCAGCCAAATCCTTATTTCTCTGTTCATTTGGGTGTATGGTAATGTCTGGTGATATCCTCTTTCTTTACGATGAATCCACCTAGCTGTTGATGGTGCTCCACATAATGTGTGTCTGATATCCGCATATGGTGGAGTGATGTTTAGCTGGCGGAGAACATGCGCATCTGTGTCCTGCGTCCCCAAGATGGTATTAAGATGTTGTGGTTCAAAAGTAACCACCTGTCCTCTGATCTTTACTGTGTGGCTACGCTGGGTGGGGTTCCAATTAGTGTAGAATTCCCTTATGAGGTGATGATTACACTCTTTGGGTTCTTCAAATATGAAGTTTAACCCCACAATGTGTATCCTGTGTAAGATTCTCGGGAATTCTTGAGCTAGTGGATCCCTTGCTATTTGCTCCTCAGGGAAGTACTTGGTTTCTTTGTGCTTGGAGTACCATTTCTTCCCCTCGTCCAATACCCGTCGCGTTCCATATTGCCTTCGTTGGCCCCTTGGAACTGGTGGTGCTGCTGGAACTACTGCACCAACTCTAAGTCTTTTTCGGCTGGGGATAGATGTGGAGGAACCTTTTGCTTTTTCTTGTCGTCTAGACATTTTTCCTGTTCATCAAAAGCATATATTTTCAATGTCATTCATGGTATAGTTAGCTACTACTAAGGCTGGGCTTAAATTGATCACCCCTCACTTAGTTGTTAGTCGTAATTCATACAATTCCACAAGAACAACCACATAATTCCATCTCTTATTTCTCACAAGGTGCAGTGCATCAATAAAAGTCGATGGAGTAGCTTCATTATACTACTCAGAATTCATACAATGCATTGTTAAAGTTCAGCCATCTATCCATTTACAAAGTGCATAAGCAATTCACAATTTTGTGCACAACAACCTATTGGATTTTTCCTACTTTCATCCCCAAAAATCAACCTTCAACCTTAACATAATCGAATTTTAATCACAAATTTTTAACTCCAACAACATACACAGCCCAAGATTTTTTTCTTTTTCTACCCTTTCTTCTTCTTCCAAACTCAATTTCTCATCCCTTGTTATCAACAATGTAAGATTTTTAATACAAATCATGTAATTATTGAGTTCATAACACAACATTAGCACAAAATCAACATTCATCCATGACCCAATCAATTACACATCTTATTAATAACTTAGGGAAGAATTTCATCATAAAACATGTTCAAGAATCGAAATATGCAACAAGAATGACAAAAATTCGAGAACATACCATTACTTGAAGAGTTTGAAGAAGACTTGAAGAAATTTCTTCAGTTAGAGTCGTGGCACGTTGAGGGAGAAGGGAGAATGGGGGTTTTGTCACGGAGGATTGCAGAAAAATGGAGGAAAAAAGTTTTTTGGGGTTAAAAATAATGATTTCGCGCGGGTTGACCCGATGCCCCGAGCTGACCCAACGCGAATTTGGCCTCAACGTGTCACGGAGGCCATCGTGGAGGTCAATCTCCGTGACACAGAGCCATCATGGAGGTTCACTGGAATTTGACATACCTGGAAATTAACCGCAGCGTATCACGGAGCACAGGCTCTGTGACACGGGGCCATCGCGGTAGCTCACTGCCTCTTGCCCCAATTTTCACTTTTTACCTTTGTTTTTCCACTTGTGATTTTGTATTTTGCCCTCCATATCTCCTGAAAATCATCCAACAACAACAACTCGTTAGAAAATAGTGGGTTGCCTCCCACCTAGCGCCTTAGTTTTCGTCATGGCATGACCATCTTTTTTTAAAAAATAGTTTCTAACTATTATAGTACATTACATTCACGGGTTGCCTCCCGTGCAGCGCCTGGTTTACCGTCGCGGCTCGACGCCTCTTATCTTCATCCATCTACTAAGGTGATGGACGTCTTCTCTCGATTCACTCCTTCATCCTAGTAGTGTTTACACCGCTGACCGTTTACTAAAAATGTGGCACTTTTATCTTCTTGCCACAATTCAACATCCCCGTGCGGGGTCATCCTTACCACCTCAAACGGTCCAGACCACTTAGAGCGCAGTTTTCCCGGGAATAACTCCAACCTGGAGTTGAATAGCAACACCATCTGGCCCAGCTCAAATACTCGATGCACTATATGCTTGTCATTCCACCTCTTCGTTTTATCCTTGTACAATTTTGCACTCTCATATGCATGCCATCGAAACTCCTCCAACTCACTCAATTGCAGTAACCGTTTCCAAGTTCAGCTTCCGCACAACCCAATAGGCTTGATGTTCAAGCTCTACAGGTAGATGACACGCTTTCCTATAAATTAACCGATACGGTGAAGTTCCAATTGGAGTCTTGTACACGGTGCGATATAGATATCAAATAGCCGGCTTTCCAGTCAGTCAGGTATGGGGAGCCAGTCGCACCCTCCCCCCAGATTTGGGGTATGACACGAGTCCTGTATCATGAAATGATATAGCATAGAGTATGCGGTCAGTACGTGGAATATGCCGAGTATTCAAGGCAAGTAAAACCGCTTAAGTAAGTAAAATCATTTAAGAACATGCATAATGTAAAACATAAGCAATAAGAATATGAGAGTAGGCCATGCATGCATTCTTTCTGAAATCATGATCTCGTCATAACATAACATAACTTCATAACTGAATTGATTGACTCAAAGCAAAAATATGATAGTCATGACTAAAACTGAACATTAAATCAAACCTGCTTTAGAACATATGTAGATATATATAACATGAGTGATAACATGCATAATTGAAATCATGAGGAACAATGGGAGACTCGTCTTTTAACCGACATACCATGATAGAGCTTACATGGTCCCGATTATCATACTCAAGTGGGTAGAGTAGTCCAAAGCCTTGCTAGGGCTAGGGACAATACCATGATATCTATATGAAGCTCGGGGCCCAATCGAGGTAGGGAATAGCTCACAAAGGAGGTCCCAAAGTAATATATATAATAGTATAAACCTCGTTGGCACGTAGTTCTGAGGCATAGGGTGATCGACCCTTAGCTTACTCGGTGCTAGACACTACTCCCAAAAACATACATAGGCTATACATCGTTTTTCAAGGAAGCTCAATAATCAAATACATCTCAAATCTGAAATCATGCATATGAGAAGCATTAACTCAAACCATACCACAAGCTAAAAAATAATTGGGAGTCTTCGCTCCAAAACCATGTGGTAATCTTAATTCGAGAAATTCGTAAATCATACTTGAACATATGGGCATTGCCCGATACTTTAACATGCTTGAAAATACTCAAATCACATCAAAAACGTGATTATAAAATGGGTAGCTTGGATACATGCTTTTCATCATAATATCTCATCATAACCATACACTCATTACAAATCTCATCTTTCATGAAATTCTCATCAATGGGTTTTTTAATTCATAAAACTAGAAAAATGATTTTAATTGAAAACAATATAAAACTTGCCCATAAATCATAATTCAATAGTAGAAACATATTTAAATCATACCCATGTAGAGAATTAAGAATTTCATGTATTGGGTTAAAACCCCATGGATTAGACATAGGAAATTCATGATTTAGAGAGGGATTGGGCATGGGTGTGAAAGGATTCACCCATTCATAAACCTACATACCTGATTAAGGCTGATTCTTTCACTCCCTTGAATTCCCAAGAAGAAATTGAAGAGAACCTTGAAGGATTTGCCTTCATCACCTCTCTAGACTATTACTCTTGCATGCATGAATATGAAAATGGCCTAAAATGAAAACCCCTTTAAAAGTCATTATTCATAACTCAAAATGACGTAGCTTAGGCCTTAGGAACTTAGGAATGATGAAAAGCCCTTACTAAAGTCATAAAAAATAATTGCCAGTAAGTCCCCATGAGGGACCTAACGACTTGTCACCTTTGGCCACGACTCGTGGCTTCAACCGTCAAGTACATTGTCTAGTAGTCGTCTGGGGCTCGTAACAAGAGACTTCATGATTCGTTACTGGATGATCACGACTCATGGTCACCACTCGTCCTGTACACTACCTATGATTTTCAAATAACTTCCATCATCTGACCACAACTCATCCCACGAATTTTGGTGACTGACAATGACCCGTGGGTGCCTTCCGTTAGGTACACTGCCTCCTTCTTCATCTATTCTCAATCACTCCCCACGACTGACCCAATGAGTCATGGGGCCTGACCAAGATTTGTGGTCACGTCCATGGGGATCCCATTTCCCAATTTCAAACTCATCATCTGGGCCTCACCACAAGTCACATCACAACTCGTGGGATGCTCCCACGGGTCACCTCACGACCCCTTCTAACGCCTGATGCCAAAGCTGTGTTTTCTCCATTTCAACTCTTGGGTCTGATCTTTAGGTTTTCGAGGTATAACAACATCTCCCACTTGGGAACATTCTTCCTCGAATGTTGGAAAACATATAGAAAAGCAGAGAAATACAATCATCATATTTAAGTACAAATCATTTAAGCTGAAAACTGATGGAATGACTACCTCCGGTTCAAACTACATAGATGAACTGAATTCATGAATCATATACACATCCATGTACATACAAGAAACTTGGACACATGAACTGAAGATGAAATCTAAATAGAGTTTTAGGTCAAAACTAATACCTCAAGATAGAACTGAGCCGATAGAGAAAAAATGTGAGTATTTAGCCATCATATCTGCTTCGACTTCCCTCGTAGCTCCTTCAACATGTTGATTCCTCCATAACACTTTGACTGAAGCTACTTCCTTGTTTCTTAGCCTTCGAACCTGACGATCCAGTATTTCTACCGAAACCTCCTCATAACTAAGGTTGTCTTCCACACCAACACTGTCCACTGGGACAATTAGAGATGGATCACCCAAACACTTCTTCAAGTGCGATACATGGAATACAGGATGCACATAAGCTAATTCTGAGGGCAACTCCAACTAGTATGCCACCTTACCAACCCGTTTCACAATCCGATAGGGGCCAACATAGGACTGAGTTTTCCTTTCTTTCCAAATCGCATTACTCCTTTCTTGGGAAACACCTTCAAAAACACCCAATCATCCACTTTGAACGCAATTTCCCTCCTTCTCACATCGGCATAGGACTTTTGGCGACTTTGAGTTGTTTTCAACCTGTCCTATTCGAGCTGAACCTTCTCCATAGCCTCATGAACCGAATCTGGTCCTATTATCGCCGTTTTTCACCAACTTCAAACCAGCCAATAGGCAATTTACATCTCCTCCCATAGAGAGCCTCAAATGGAGCCATCTGAATACTGGAATGATAGCTGTTATTGTATGAAAACTCGATAAGAGGCAAATGATCATCCCAGTTTCTCTTGAAGTCAATCACGCATGCTCTCAACATGTCTTCGAGAGTCTGAATTGTCCCCTCTGCTTGACCATCAATTTACAGGTGAAATGTTGTGCTGAGCTTAACCTAAGTACCAAGTCCTTTTTGAATGACCACCAAAAATTGAGAGGTAAATTGGGTACGTCTTTCTAAAATAATGGATAAGGGTACTCC
Source organism: Datura wrightii (assembly GCA_035772735.1). Taxonomy (NCBI): domain Eukaryota; kingdom Viridiplantae; phylum Streptophyta; class Magnoliopsida; order Solanales; family Solanaceae; genus Datura; species Datura wrightii. The sequence continues at coordinate 124,312,556 of JASDFA010000018.1, forward strand.
ATACAATCGAACTAGCTTTCGAATATATAGTTTGGCATAATCATTCGCCGAATTCGTGGTTTTGACCGGTAGAAAATGAGCAGCCTTAGTCAACCTGTCTACCACAATCCAAATGGAGTCATATTGTCGACGAGCACGAGGAAAACCTGTGATGAAGTCCATACTAATTTCTTCCCACTTCCAAGTAGGAATACTGATATCCTAAATCACACCTCTAGATCTCTGATGCTCGACCTTCACTTGCTGACAGTTTGGACACTTTGCTACAAACTCCGCAATATCCTTCTTCATGTCATTCCACCAATAGACTTCCCGTAAGTCGCAGTATATCTTGATGGCACTTGGATGGATAGAATACCTGGATCCATGAGCCTCGTGCTACATTCGGCTCCTCAAATCATCAACATCTGAAACACATAGGAGACCCTGGTACCGATGCACACCATCTCCCCCTTTGGAGAAGACCTCCACCTTATGATTTTGAACAGCTTCCTTTAACTTTACCAAAATTTGGTCCTTATTTTGTCTAGCTTTTACCTCAGTCACCAAGGATGATTTTGATCCATTCTGAACAACAACACCGCCATCGGTCGACTCAACCAATCTAACTCCCAGCCTTGCAAGTTGACGCATATCCTTCACCGACTCTTTCTTCCCTTATCCACATGGGCCAGACTCTCCATAGAGAGTCTACTAAGTGTGTCTGCTACTACATTAGCCTTATCAGGTTGGTAAAGGACACTTATATCGTAGTCCTTGAGTAGATCCAACCACCTTATTTGCCGAAGATTGAGATCCTTCTGCGTGAACACATATTGTAAGCTCTTATGGTCCATAAACATATTCATGTGGACCCCGTACAAATAATGTCGCCATATCTTCAAGGTGAATACCACTGCGGCCAATTTAAGATCATGGATCGGGTAATTCTTCTCATGAACTTTCAACTGTCTAAAAGCATATGCTATAACTTTCTCGTACTGCATCAATAAACACCCAAGTCCGATCCTTGAAGCATCGCAATACACCACAATCCCATCAGTACCCTCCGGTAGAGTCAACACTGATGTTGAAGTAAGTCGGGTCTTTAACTCTTAGAAGCTCTTCTCACAAGCCCCCGACCATTGGAATTTTACCTTCTTCTGGGTCAATCTGGTCAAGGGTGCTGCGATAGATGAGAAGCCTTCAAAAAATCTTCGATAGTAGCCAGATAAATCCAAGAAGCTCCGAATATCTAATGTATTCACCAGTCTAGGCTAATTTTTCACCGCTTCTATCTTCTGAGAGTCCACCTTTATACCCTCACTTGATACCACATGGCCCAAAAACTCCACAGAGTTCAACCAAAACTCACACTTGGTGAATTTAGAATATAATTGGCGATCCTTGAGAGTCTGAAGAAGTATTCTCAAATGAGCGGCATGTTCCTCCTCACATTGAGAGTATATCAAGATGTCTTCAATAAACACAATCATGAACATATCCATGTATGGCTTGAACATCCTATTCATCATGTCCATAAAAGCTACAGGAGCATTCGTTAGTCCGAAAGACATAACTACAAACTTATAATCACTACCGCGTCTTAAAGGATGTCTTTGGGATATCGCTCTCCCGAACTCTGACCTGATGATACCTGGATCTGAGATTTATCTTTGAAAAGCGCTGGGCACCTTGAAGATGGTCAAATAAATCATCAATCCTAGGTAAAGGATACCTGTTCTTGACGGTGACCTTGTTCAGTTGCCGATAGTCAATACACATGCGAAATGAACCATCCTTCTTTCAGACAAAGAGAATTGGTGCACCCCAAGGGAACTTTGCTTGGTCTAATGAAAACCTTATCTAACAGGTCCTTCAACTATTCTTTAAACTCTTTTAGTTCAACTAGAGACATTCTATAGGGAGGAATAGATATAGGCTGCATGTTGGGAAGAAGGTCAATACCAAAATCAATCTTCCGCTCGGGAGGGATTCCCGGTAAATCATCTAGGAAGACTTATGGATACTCACATACTATTGGATCTAACTAGATAGTCGGAGTCTTGGACGTCGTATCCTTAACCCTAACTAGATAGTACATACAACCTTTGGAAATCATCTTCCTAGCCTTAAGGTAGGAAATGAAACGACCTACAAGCATAACTGAACTACCGTTCCATTCTTGGACTAGCTCATCTGGAAATCTAAACTCTACTACCCAGGTTCTACAATTAATTGAGGTATAACATGCAAATAGCCAATCCATACCGAGGATAACATCAAAATCGGTCATGACTAACTCTATCAAATATGCTGAGGTGACTTTCTGAAGGACTGAGATCGGGAAACTTCTGTACACCCATCTAGCTACAACTGAGTCACCTACTAGAGTAGAGAATGAGAAGGGCTCCGACAAGATTTCGGGACTGACTCCGAAGCTACTGGACACATAAGGTGTCACAAAAGACAAGACAGCCCCTGGATCTAACAAAGAATAAACATCAAGATGGAAGACTCGTAACATACCAGTGACCACATCCGGTGAGACCTCCTGCTCCTGGTGGGATGTTAAGGCATAGAATCTATTTTGGTGCTGATCGCCACCTATGCTGGTAGATGCCACCTATGGTGCTGAGCGTGCGGGTAGGGCTACTGACTAGAAGATCCCACCATGGTCCTTTATCGCTGCTTGGCAATCTATAAGCATGTCTCTGGGCCTCCAACACCCGAAACAAGCACCTGAACCTGCCAAGCACTGGCTCGCGTGCCCCCAACCACATCTGCGGCATGTTGGGATGCTAGAATCTACGGTTCTACTACTCTAAACCCTAGAGCCTGATGCTCGCCCCTCTAATCGTGCCTCGGTATGGATGGAACACTCAATGCTGAAGAGGCTAGGGCTGATGATCTCTGGTGGGTCTGTTGTCGATGTCCACCACCTGACCTTGGCTGTTAGAATCTGTGACTATCAATCCTGGCCCTCTTGGCCTCCCTCTCTCTCATATGCGCCGCCTCCATCTGTTGAGTGTAAAAAACTATCCGAGGTCCTAATGGAGCATGGCAGTCCTGCAATCCATGTCCAAATAGCGTGCCACTCCACGAACAAACCTGCTCACCCATGCCCTCTAATCAACCACTAATTCCGGGGCATACTTCGATAGGCGAGTGAACTCAAGGGCATACTCTTGCACCATCATCCTCCCTTGCTTCATATTTACGAACTCAGCTGCTTTCAGCTCCCTCATCTCATGAGGGAAGAACCGATCTAAGAATTTAACATGGAACTCTTCCTAAGTGACTGGACCTGCTCCGACGGCCCTACTATCTTTCCATTGACGAAATCAGATGTCTGCAACCCCTTTCAACTGGTAAGAAGCCAACTTCGCACACTCAACCCCATTCACCCCCATGACTTGGGTGATTTTCACAATCTCATCAATGAACTCATGCGGGTCCTCATCCACTTTTGACCCGAGGAACTCCGGCGGGTTCATTCTCAAGAATTCTCTAACTCGAGACGCCACCGCATTACCGTTCTACGAACATTCACAACTGTCTTTTGATTGACCTAAGCGATCAAGGCCTGCGCGGGTATCTGAATAGCTACCAAAACCACAACATAGGCAACCGGCTCTAGTGCATGGTGCTCTTAGACAGGTGGGGCCTGTTGGTGCCCGTTTCCATTGCCATCCTCGTGGCCTTCTCCATTTCCATTCATTCTACCATTTACTCTTTGGGGAGCCATGATTCTGCAAATCGCGAATAGCATGAGTTAGAGGGATAGGGAGACTTTTCATCACATGACATAGATCATGAAAGAAGGGAACATTTCCTAAATGTTTCGTAGCCTCTTCATCATAAGTGTAGCGCGCTTCACACCCATGAAAAAGACTTTACTTAACGCGGCTTTCAGACACCCTAGGACACTTCAAACCTATTGCTCTGATACCAAGTTTTTCATGACCCGAATGGAGGCCCGAATCGCAACATGAGACAAGGAGCTCCGAGAGACCTCAAGTCGACCAATGGCATAATCATTCATCTAACTCAATTAATAAAATTGAAGAATCAACATAATAAACTTAGCGTAAGTCTAAATTAAACATAACAATAGAATACGCAATCTGAAGCTGACTACATCCTTTGTCTGAAAAGCCTCTAAACATGACAAGTTGATGCAACAAGACCCTAACTAACTCATTAAAGCTGAAACTAGAAACAAATGGAGGAAATCCAAATAAGTCTAGTCCTAGGGAGATGAGAACTCACCAATAACATAAGATGCTAACTCTGAAGACTAACTATGAACGAGGCTGAGCCTGAGAGCTGGGTCCTTTATCATGAAATGGTACAACATAGAGTATGTGGTTAGTACGTGTAATGTGTCGAGTATGCAAGGCAAGTAAAACTGCTTAAGTAAGCAAAATCATTTAAGAACATGCATAATGTAAAACATAAGCATTAAGAATCTGAGAGTAGGGCTTGCATGCATTTTTTCTGAATTAATGATCTCATCATAACATAACATAACATTATAACTAAATCAATTGACTCAAAGCTGAAATCTGATAGTCATGAGTAAAACTGAACATTGAGTCAAACCTTCTTTAGAACATATGTAGATTTATATAACATGAGTGACAACATGTATAATTGAAATCATGAGGAACAATAGGAGACTCATCTTTTAACTGACATACCACGATAGAGCTTACGTGGTCTCAACTATCACATTCAAGTGGGTAGAGCCGTCCAAAGCCTTGCCAAGACTAGGGACAATACCATGATATCGATATTAAGCTTGGGGCCCAATCGGGGCAGGTGATAGCTCACAAGGGAGGTTGCAAAGTAATATATATAATAGTATAAACCTACATTGGCGCGTAGTTTTGAGGCATAGGGTGATCGACCCTTAGCCTACTCAGTGCTAGACACTACTCCCAAAAACATGCATATGCTCTAAATCATTTTTCAATGAAGCTCAACGTCGTCTATTGAAGAAGCTCAACAATAAAATATATCTCAAATCTAAAATCATTCATATGAGAAGCTTTTACTCAGACCATACCACATGCCAAAAAATAATTGGGAGTCTTGACTCCAAAACTATGTGGTAAGCTTAATTCGGGAAGTTCGTAAATCATACTTGAACATGTGAGCATTGCCCAATACTTTAACATGCTTGAAAATACTCAATTCACATTGAAAACATGATTATAAACATGGGTATCTTGGAAACATTCTTTTCATCATAATATCTCATCATAATCATACACTCATCCAAATCTCATCTTTCATGAAATTCTCATCAATGGGCTTTTTAATTCATAAAACTAGAAACATGATTTTAATTGAAAATAGTATAAAACTTGCCCATAAATCATAATTCAATAGTAGAAACGTATTTAAATCATACCCCTGTAGAGAATTATGAATTTCATGCATTGGGTTAAAAACCCATGGATTAGACATAGGAAATTCATGAATTAGAGAGGGATTGGGCATAAAGTGAAAGGATTCACCCATTCATAACCCTACATACATGATTAAGACTGATTCTTACACTCCCTTGAATGCCCATGAAGAAATTGAAGAGAACCTTGAAGGATTTTTCTTGATCACCTCTCTAGACTATCACTCTTGCATGCATGAATATGAAAATGAAATAAAATGAACTTAACCTCTTTAAAAGTCATCATTCATAACTCAAAATGAAATAGTTTAGGCCTTAGGATCTTAGGAATGACGGAAAAGCCCTTACTAAAATTGTAGCAAAAAACTGTCAGTTAGTTCCCACGAGGGACCTAACGACTCGTCAACCACGACTCGTGGCTTCATCCGTCAAGTACACTGTCTAGTTGTCGTCTGGTGCTCGTAACAGGAGACTTCACGATTCGTTACTAGATAACCATGACTTGTGGTCACCACTCGTCCTGTACACTACCTATGATTTTCAAATAACTTCCATCAGCTGACCACGACTCATCCCATGAATCGTGGTGGCTAACCACGACCCATGGGTGCCTTCCATTAGGTACACTGCCTCCTTCCTCTTTTCTCAATCACCACTCCCCACGACTGACCTAACGAGTCGTGGGGCCTGACCACAACTCGTGGTCACGTCTGTGGGGATCCTATTTCCCAATTTCAAACTCATCATCTGGGCCTCACCACAAGTCACATCACGACTCATGGGATTCTCCCACATGTCACCTCACGACTCATTCTAATACCTGATGCCAGTTTTAAGTTTTCTCCGTTTAAACTCCCGGGTCTGATCTTTAGGCTTCAGGGGTATAACATTTCTAAAATGGATAATTAAGAACACCTTCCAATAACTGAAATTGAGTGTTAAGAATCAGCTGAACAAACTGTGAAGGTGCATTTTGGACCACCTTTTCCTCATTCAAATGTCCATTAGTCAAAAATTGAGATATAACCATATTGTTGAGCCTTGGAAAGATATCTCTATGATAAGCTAGAGGCCCAATACCTAACCAATCATCTCACTAGAAGTAACATGTGCCTAAATAGAGGGTCCACTATATATGGTTCTCTGCCACCTTCTTATTCTTGTTAGCGTTAGATCTTATCTAACACTTTGGCCACCATGCCAGAGAAGTAGATGATTATTTGCCTTCCTATGTAAACAGAGCAACCAAAGTAAGTGATAGGACTATCCTTCTGAGTGAAACTAGTGATATCCTCAATTCTGCACACAATATTCTAAGGAGTATATGTAGGGATCATGAAATGGCTCTTCTCCTTGTTGATGAGTTGGCCAGACACACCCTCATAAGTAGATAAAACTCGATAATCAGTTGCAATGAAGAACTAGTCATTGATGAGAATATGATAACATCATCTGTGAAACTTAGGCGATTTATCTGAGGCCCATTTCTCTTCATTGTGAAACCCTTGGTACAAATGATGTTGATGAAGGCAGTTCATCATTCTATATAAAACTTTATCCCTGATGATGAAAAGTGTTGGAGGCAATGGATCTCCTTACTTGAGACCTCTAGTAGAGTGAAAATCCATGTCTTGCACAATTGACTATGAAAGAATACTAGCTGTTAGCAATAATTCTCCAAATCAAATCAATGATAGTCTCACCAAATCCCATCCTTCTCATCACTAGGCAGATGTAGGACCAAGAAACCCTATCGTATGCCTTGGCGATGTCCAATTCATTTACTACATATCTCCATCCTTAGGATTCTTGATACTGTGAAAGATTGTCGCACCCCATTTTTCTCGTGAAAAGCGGGATACAACATGTGACAACTCTTAAGGGTTTATTTTGAAAGAAGAGTCACCACCTAATGATTTGAGGTGTGTTAGGGCACCGTTCTTTACTACAAGTCCATTTAAATTAGCCTACATCACTAGATTGGGGCAAGGGCTTTAAATTACCTCGAAAGGAAGGTGTTAGGCACCTTTTGAGGTCCACAAATGTGGTTCCCGGCCGGATTCATTAATATGTGGGAAAAATTAACTAATGATCAAACAAAAGTTGATTTCAACTCTTGAGTTATTTTAAAAAAAATTAAAGATTGGAAAAATATAAATGAACTCAGACAAGTGAGAAGAAAGAAAGTGCGATAGAAGTATTTCAAGACTATTATTATTACCTATTTCAAAAGTTAGAACAATTGACAATTCGATCTAAAAGTTGGCCAAAAATATAGCTAATTACAAATAAAAATATTGATTGTAATAGACATTAACAACTAAATAAAAAATTTGATAAACAAATAAATAATTTTTTTAAATAAGGGGTCGAACCTCAATGAGGTGCCTACGTATCCCTAAAGGGAATCAGGCTAGATGTAGTTCTACAATAAATGGGGGGGTGTTATTTTAACCTAAAGGGATCACCCCGTGCAACTTAAATAATACTTCGCAACCATTTAGATTGCTCGCATTATTCAGCAAGCACCGACTATCATATCCCGTGTACCTAAATAGTTAATTGATTATTAACCCTAAAGCATTTCTAGGCGAAGAAAACTAATGTCCTAATATTTTCCTACCCGTCCCGACCCTAAGGTCCAAGAGGCATTGGACAACTAATTTGGATTTTGGGTCTAAAGTTCTTAGGGCTTTTAAAGGTGACTTAAACGCAAACAAATAGGTTGAAACAGATAGCAAATATCAGTTTCAAGTAGGCCTCTAAAATTAAAATGCATGATTAAAACATAATATCTAAGCGAATGCGAACGTATTTGTAATCCATACAGACATGAGTTCTAAAGAATAAATGCACGCAAATTAATATATACGAAATCCAACTTCTGAAGGGAGACTTTTGACAGATTAAACAACTGTATTTGAATATTAATCTAAAAGTATGACTTTTGATTATTAGATTAAACACGTTAAGCATCATATAACTTCTAACAGGTTATTTATTTATTTATCCTAAAAGTCATGGTATCTAATTATTGCAAAGAAAACGAACTGTAATTAAATAATTGCAGAATTCTATCTGGGAATAACACGTATTTCTTGAGAAAGATGACAACTATAAATTGTATAGGCAGTTTTTCTAATCAGTTACTCCGGCCTTATTATTAGATTAATTCAAGGTTAAACAGGGGATGCGCAGGATAAGAATTAATTTAGTTATACAAACAGATTTATTACATTATACGCCGCATGCTTTAAATCTAAAAAATGTTATACCTTATGCAGGCATCACTTTTAACAAATCAACCTCAAACATTATTCCAACTATTCATTTTTGATTAAGTTCCTATAAGTATGAGATCTAGTGTTACACATGTTAAATTCCCATAAACAGTGCTTATAAAATGCAGTCATAAGATCTATTTCAAGTTAAATTGCTTGAAACTCTATAGGCATGATTTCTAACGTGGCATATGTTATAAGATTCCTATAGGCATGATTTCTAACAATATTAGCAATTAGAAAAATAAAAGAAACATACAATCCCCACCCCCAGGCCCCTTTCTACTATTTATCAGTGTTTATTACAACTTACAACTTTATGAGAACAAAGTAAATAAAAAAATTACAAATGAAACAAAAGAGAATTTGATTAGGTCTAGAACCCCATTTTGTCCCGGCAACATCTTCGGGTCATTATAAGAGAGGAACGGTTAAACAATAACATTACAAATGTGCATGCACAAATGATATATTTTTGGGAATCCATGAGTCCCAACTATTTTAATTAGTTACTTTACAAAAGTAAGAACTAAACAATGTAAGCAAATTACTACGTCAGAATATCTTAAGTAGTCCGTTTTCCTAATAACATGATGCAAGAGGCAAATTCATAGCAACGTAGAGAAATAAAACTAACCAGTTGATAGGGAGTAAAATATCGCAGTTCTAAAATAGGGAGCAATCAACACTAGTTCCAAGGAGATTTTCAGTAGATTAAACTCAAACCTCAACACATCAAGATCACAAGAATCTCGTGGATTCCGAGCAATGCTCGTGTTGAGGAGGGAAAAGAGGACTGAGGGAATAAAAGAATTTTAGAATTAAAGTAATTTTCAGTTATTACAGTCAAGTCTCTCCTCCATATAGAAGAGACCGAGAGGGTCCTCTATATAGTCAAATAGCAGGAGGAATTAAGGAAGGGGAAAATTCGAATATAAATAAAGGAAAGAAATAATTTCCGTTAAATCAAATATTTTCCTATACAAGTGAATTGTCCTAATTTTACGCATTCAGAAATAAATCAGGAATTTGACTATGATTTCACGTAATAATAAGGAAAAAAATTTTAGAAAAACAAATTATGGGGATTTTTTCCCTTTTTAACAAATCTGGAAATTATATGATATATTTGTTATAAATCACAAAATAATCAGCCAAGAGTCTAATAAATCAAATTGAATCAATTAATGGAGCATAAGACAGATTGTAACAAAATATTTTCCTTATCTAATAAAATTGAAAATTTCAGTAAATCCCTATTTACCATAATTCAAATAACAAACAAGGATTCAGTCATTAAATATATCCTTTAAATAAGGCTAATCACACGGGAGGAGGTTTCCCAAGAATCAATAAGCAAATTGTATTAAAAATGAATAAATGAATACATTAATAACAGAATAAATAAATATATAAATAAACCAATGGCTATGTTCACGCCCTAACGCACACAAGTGCACGTGGTCGTACAAGTAATATAGTGGCTCTTTCAAGCTAGGTATCGAACCCACAGGGATTGTATCTTAGTGATTTTTCCTACTTTAGTAGTCACAATTACTTTATGCAAGTATGTAAATAACACAATGAATTAGAAGTTGACAAAGAGTAATATATAAAGTAACACTAAATGAATCTAAAAATGTTGATTTAAACAATAGCAAGAACAGTCTAAGTTTAAGGCATGACATGCAAGCATGTATAATTTATATTATTCTTTAGCTACCCTCTCTCTCAGGTTGATGGTTGGGAAAGATTAGAATGTGGCTCTGGTCTCTCGAACCTCTAGCCAATTACCCTGTTATGAACCCTGCAACTACACATTCCTGTGATGCAATAACTCATCCTAGGTCTAGTCAAAATAGTTCCCTTGATAACCGAATATGATGTTGCAGGTATATTTCTATCTTACACGCGAATCTTACCTCTAATTTACAGCAAATATAAGAACATATTCCCCTATTCCAAGTCTACCCTAATAATTTTCCTTTCAGAGTCAAATTAGGATTCTAAATTTACCTTAATGCTGGCCAAACATTAAAACAATGAAAATCAAGAATAGAAGAACAACCGTTCATAAGAGAAGAAAATTCAGCTGAAACTAATATTAAATTACACAATCCTACAATTAGCCTCAACCTTAGAATGAGGTAATTTAGCCACTCATTTGTTGATTAAACATCATCAAACAAGTCTTAATCATACCAATAATTGAAATTTAGAAGTAAAGATAAGAGAAAGAACCCTAGAATTTTCTTCAGCTCAACTGCTATTTTCCACGTTCTTGCCAAAACGTCAGATAATCCAAAATAAAAGCCTGAGTGTTCTATTTATACAGGTGGAAAATTTTCCAGTGATAAACTAGCTCCGTCGCACGGAGCCTAATGCGGTGAAATAGCTCCATGACACGGAGCTATCGCGGACCTTCACTGGAAATGGGGAGAGGCTAGACTTCCTTTCAACGTGGCACGGAGGCTAACGCAGAGCATCAGCTCTGTGCCACAGAGCTGTCGTGCACCTTCACTGTTTTGTACCTTCCAAAGTCCAAAATTTTCTTCCTCCACCCAGGTACTATGGCACGTTGTTCAACGCGAACAATCCTCAACGTGACATGGTGGTGAACTTTCAACTCCATGTTTACGCTCTCCAAACATTTCCAAACTCCCACTCAGAATTTAACTCGCTCTTCCCGCTGACATCTTTGTCTTATCCACCTGCAAATAGTCACAACACAATTATTAAATCGAAAAAGAAAAACAACCATAATTAACTCAAAACATGTGTGAAGACATCAATATTATCCTTAATTAGACTCCCGAAGGGTTGAAAATCCAGAGTTTGGTCTTATAAATACGCCCAAGATCACCACCCCACACTTATACCCTTATTCATCCTCGGACAAGCTTTTAGTATCCTCGACATGATTTCAAAAACATTACCATCATTAGAGGACCAAAGTAACTCACCTAGCTGTGCTAAACACTTTAATCATGGAGTACAATTCACTTCATCAAGCATGGTCTTCACTAACTATTTTCATGAGAAGAATCACACAAGACCTAATGAATAACATTTCAATTGAAAATCCGGCCAACATGTCTGAATCATAATAGTGAAGTATTAGTTTAACCAAAAGCCTACCATTATGTGCCCTCACTGATGTATAACGGTTCTATTTCTATGAAATCAAATCACAATTAAGCACATTGTGTACTGAATCGCCCACACTCCAAAGATTATTCCAAGTAAATCTAATGCATCATGAATTTGCCTTTAGTGTACTACTCAACCAAACATAACATCACTTGTAGGATCAAAAGGGCTTTTTCCAGGTTGTAATGTCGGGTAAGGGACTAGTAGGATTATTTGGGTTGTAGTGACTTTTATCCCTATGCACTTTAAGACAATTACACATTTTTCTTTTCAGAAACTTACTTCTTTCTTCTTTCACTTTAACTCCGTTCAAAGTGTCCTCATAGATGTACGGATTGTGTACCCTTGGCTGAAACTTATCAATAGACTATATATATGCATGTGTATAAGTATATACATCATCTAAATGTATATACATATTGTTACATCCCGGAAAACTTTTGGAAATTATTTTATGTTCGTATGCTATGTTAAGGGAAGTACGGGTTGTGTATTGATCGTAGATGATAAGGGAAATGTGTACGAATGGAAAAAACAAAGAGTATGTAATGTTTATAAATTAGGGTCAACTTTAGATGACCATATCCCCCAATATATAATGAATTATAATCCCCACAACCTATCAAATTAAAGGACTTTGAGTCTAGTTTTCAGAACATAAAACAATTGGTCAATCGGAGTTTGGAGTAAAAAGTTATAGGTTCTTTACAGTAGCACTATCGGGCAGTGACATGGCCACCGCCCTAAAAACGGTCACCGCCCAAACACCTTTATATTTTATGTTTTTGGTTATGAAATAATTTTCAAATTTTCCAGGTTTGAGGTGCTTTCTTACCCTATGAAATCCTATCTCTTTTACAGTAGCAAAGCCTTAGAAACCAAGAGAAAATCCCTCAAGAAAACACCATCAAAACACAAGCAAAAGTTGATGGAATATGTTGACTTGTTGTAGTTGTTGTGCTGTTATTTTGCTGCATTTTGGGCAGCAAGATTTTTGCATTATTGGGAAGTGATTTGGAGGAAAATACTCCTATTATCCAACAATATTTTCATGCCAATGGTAAGTGTTTCTAATTTCTTAACTTGTCTAACAATCCTAGCTAAAGCTAGAAGTTGGAGGTTATGTTGGGCTGCCGTTGTTGGTATGTTGTTGTTGAAGTTCTGCCCGTTTTTGAAGGTTGGAATAGCTGTGTTTCTTCTGAGAATATACTCTATATTTGTGGGAGTTTTTCATTAGAAAATTGAGGTAATTTCCTACCTCTATTTTCCCCCAAAGTTGTAGAAACAAGTTGAAAGAAGAAATGCTAAGTGTTGCCTTATTTGTTTCTGTTGTGACTGCCTATTGATGTAATATTTTGGCAGGATAAATTGGCTTGAAACAGCCTTTTCACTTGGTGATAAACTCAATTAATTTATGGGGCTAAAGTTCAGGTTGTTGAAAGAAAGAAACGACATAAGAAAGCTCGCTTGAAAAAAGGTATGTGAGGCGTTCTTTCTCTCTTGATTTGCAAGCACGAATTCATGCCGAGAATTAATCCGGTATTCCCCTGTACTTGAGCTTCTGTAGTAGTATATTTTGGTTCCTCCCAATTTTTATGATTACTTCGTATTAAGGTGTGTATTTGCTAAAGAGTTGGAATGCATGAATGTGAAGAAGAGAGGGCAATTGCCTTCTATTATTGTCATAGTTGTAAATTGAGTCTGAAGTCCCCTCGGCGTGGGCACTGTGAGCTGGTCCTTTACATTATGTTATGTATTTGTGGTGTAAAAGTTTTTTCACATTATGGTCGCTAAGAAATTTGGTAATCATGGCAAGACGACGTCGTGCAGACAATCCTAATAATTGAAATCGGGTTTTAACTCAATAAGTGCTAACGAGGGTAACGAAATGGAATTTCCTTATGGAAGTTACCTACCCTCTCATATTCATGTTTTAAGGTACCTAGGGCCATGAGCGGATTCCCCGATCCCTCTTCCTTAAGCTAAGAGACTAATTAATACGTTTCTTAATTAACCGATACGTTAAACTTGGAAGATAGAACCCGAATGGGTAAACTATTGATATTTCTACAGGACCATCTTTATTGGCAGGTTATGAACAAATCTTGATGTTAACATGTTATACGGAAATCATAATATATATATATATATTTATTTATTTATTTATGCTTACATTCAAATTACACGCTAAAGCGGCAAGGATTGCTTTTAGAAAGTCACTATATGTTTTTTAGAGCTCTTGAGTTATCTAGACCTCCTGAGAATTGCTTAAGGCTTTAAGTATACATGTCGCATGTTCTTTAAAAGTTGTAGATGTGTAAGGAATTTAAGCTAAGTGTAAAAGTTGAGGTGCTAGTAGAAAAGGAGAGATAAGAGTAAATGTTAGACCTTTTAAGGTAATATGTGAGGTATATGCCTTCTTCCCGTAGTTGATTTGAAGAACCTTTGAGCGACGTTAAAATATGAGCAAGACGAGTTTTAGAGACAAGGTTGGAAATTAGGTAAGAAGGTAAGTGCGTACAACAATTGCTGAAATAGTGAACATGGGAGTAAATAATTAGGTAGGGAATGATGAATCCTTTTTGGAAAAGAATTTAAGATGAATACGAAAAGTAGAGCTAAAGGTTGTTAAATTTGATGATAAGTGTTACGATTGTTAATTAATTAGGCAAATAGCTAGAAAGATTTACCCTATTCTAAAGACGTTTAGCAAAAGAGTTATAATTAAAGTTGTTTATGTTCAGTTGTGTTAAGCTAATGAAAGGCCAGTAAAGTGTTAACTCCTTAAAAAATAATTAGGATCGAATATTTTGAGATAGTGACTCAAGTTAAAGAGAAGTTCTTCATTGTACTTTTAAACAATTATCTTTGATTATTTGTTCTAAGAGTTGGATTAACTTTTTTAAGTTTTAAAGGATTTTATTTTTCTTGGAAGTTTCTAACTGTTTATAATGCTGCTAAGCTTTTCTAAGCTCCACATATATTGAAATGTTTCACATGAGCTTTTCCTACGCTGTCTGAAGCACGACTATAAGTCTTTATTTATTTTAAGGCAGCCCCTAGATAGTTGCCTAGAATTTGTATATTAAAGAGCTCTAGGTTTGAGACACACAAGTTATGTCTTCTTGTTCATAAGTTACCTCGAGATGTGATATGATGTGCAATGAATGAGGTATGCTCACAATTCTTGATATGAAAGTATGTAAGTCAAACGAGTATAAGAACTAAATGAATGCTAAGATTGTTAATAGAAAATGTTAGGTTAAGTGATTCCTCTCTGCTCCTCGTGTTAGAATTGCTAGGAGATGTTTAAAATCATGAATGTGAGTCTACATATGTCTTTATGATATTCCAGTTCTAGGAACTTCCCTAGAATTCATTCACAGCATATGTATGTATTTAAATGCTAAATGAAAGACCTATATGTGTATGGAATAGTTGTAGTATTAGGCGTCGTGGTAAGATCCTGCACATGTTATAGTTACTAATCAGCATATTTAATGGTTTCTAGTGTTCAAATAATTTGTATGAGCTCTGTCAGCTTCATTTATGATGGTGATTAAGATTTATTTTTATTTTACCCCGGTGTGGTACACCGGCTGGATATCTTTTTAATTTACCCCCGTGTGGTACATCAGCTGGAGATATTTTTATTTTACCCCGGTGTGGTACATCGGCTGGAGATATTTTTATTTTACCCTGGTATGGTACATTGGTTGGAGATATTTTTATTTTACCCCGGTGAGGTACACCGGCTAGAGATCTTTTTATTTTACCCCGGTGTGGTACATCAGCTGGAGATATTTTTATTTTACACCGGTGTAGTACAATGGCT
This sequence comes from Datura wrightii, assembly GCA_035772735.1. Classification (NCBI taxonomy): domain Eukaryota; kingdom Viridiplantae; phylum Streptophyta; class Magnoliopsida; order Solanales; family Solanaceae; genus Datura; species Datura wrightii. The sequence continues at coordinate 124,328,217 of JASDFA010000018.1, forward strand.
GGACGAATTTTATATATGGAATTACGGTTGGCTGGTTGATGGCATTACAGTTATAGTTTTTTTCTTGTGCATTTCTTAATTGCATTTTCATCTCTTTATAGAGTTATTATCAGGTTGTAGTTTCCAGGATTTCAGGTTGTTACCACTCCTTATTCCTGGTTGAGTTATCTTGAGTTTAGTTATGTTATAGTAAGTTGATATCAATTACAGGTTGCAGAATTCCAGGTTATATTTATCCTCTATATGTTTATGTGCTAATCAGTTATTACAGGATTTTTATCTCATGGTTACAGTTTCAGCCTTACATACCAGTACATTTCATTTGTACTAAGGTCCCCTTGTTTGGGGACCTGCATTCGTGCCGCAGGTACAGGTAGAGGTCAGGACGGCCAATTGAGTAGTTGTTCGTGAGATCAACAGATGGTTGGTATGCTCCTTTCTTCCTAGTGCTAGGGCTTAGTTATTTATGCCTGAGTTTTGAGAGGCAGGTATGGGTAGGTCGGAGCCCTGTTCCAACCATCAGTTAGTTTACTCTTTAGAGGCTTTGTGGACTTAGTGTGTATAGTGTTATTTAGTTTGTGTCCTCGTCGGCTTATTGTTGCTTGGTTAGCACACTAATTGCCTTGATTGCATTTTGATTGTTTACCCCGTATTGTTGAGACCTTATGGGTCCAGTTTATTCTTCAGTTGATTGTGACAGGTGGCCGGGATGGCCTAAGTGTTACAGTTATAGATGTCATATAGCCGGCTTCTCGATCAATCATGAATCGAGTGCCAGTTGCGCCCTACCCCAATTTTGTGGGGTGACAAACTTGGTATCAAAGCGAATTCGTATCCTAGGGAGTCCACAAGACGTGTCAAGTAGAGTCTTGCTTATGAGTATGTTGTGCACCATACTTATAATTAGGATGCTACAGGGCATTTAGGGGTTGTTTCACTTTGTTCATTAATAGATCGTGCTATAGAGCAAAGATGTAAGGGCTGTTTGAAGTCTAAATTGTGCTTATGTTTAAGAATTCACCTGAAGTTAGGAAAATGGCTATGAGATTCTTGAAAGGATCCCAGTCGCCCCTCCTATCGATCCGAGAAATACATTATATGCTCGAAGTGAGTTTTTTTTACTCCCCGTGTTATAGTTCCTCTAGTTCTAGTTAGAGCTACCGTGAGAAGGGATTCAGCCCCTCATGTTGTCGCAGTTTCAGTAGAGCCAGAAGGAGGTAGAGTCTTTTTTTCCTTTTTTTCCTCTAGCACCTTTAGCTATATCAAAGGGATGAGATTTTGAGGAATCATTTCATTTGTTAACCCAAATAGTGACGTTTCAAGAATCAGCTGCTGAAAGTAATGACAGGTTCTAGGGAAATACTTCTGAGAGCTTTAGTGCCTGTGGACTTTTAGTCTAAATCTCCTAGCCTTTACGGATTAGTGCTTACCATGGGAACTTCAATGAGTTCGAGTTAGTATATTTTTGTACCTAAGGCACGGCAGTATGAGTATTCATGAATATAGTCTCAGGTTTAATTCTTTGTCCAATATGCTTCGGATAAGGTGCGAAATATGAGGGGGTATATCAATTGTATTAGGTTTGATAGAGTATCTGATTCACCGTCTTCAATTACCGACATAAAAGTAGAATAGAGTGGAGGATACCAGGTCAACAATATTATTTAGGCTCCTTATAGTGTTTCAAGGCACTAGGTGGCCAGACATTTAGTTTCTCTTGAACACTTAGTCCTTTTGTGTCTTCCTAGATTACGCTTTAGTTTCAGTTATCAGGACCACCAATAATGGGTTGTGGTAAAAGCAAAGGTAAAAGCATTGCTTCAGATTTAACATTGATCTTGCATCTTATGTAGTGAATTGAAAGTGGTATTGGAGTTAATTATATGTCGTGGTAGTGTATAAATTTGCTTATGGTTAGAAAAGTTCATCGATTATGTAGTTTTAAGGCACGTCTGCCTTATGTTAGGTAAATAGAATGAGTTAAATAAAAATAGTTTGATATGAATCAATGACTAGAAACAATATGTTTATGAATATATGGAATGTATGTTTATGATGGAAGACAAGGATGAGTTAAAGGTGTTATGACATTCGAGGACGAATGTTTCTGGGGGGGGGGGGGAGGATGTTACATCCCAAAAATTTTTTGGAAATTATTTGATGTTCGTATGCTATGTTAAGGGAAGTACGGGTTGTATATTGATCGTAGATGACAAGGGAAATGTGTACGAATGGAAAAAAACAAAGAGTATGTAAAGTTTATAAATTAGGGTCAACTATAAAAGACCATATCTCCCAATATATAATGAATTAGAAGCCCCACGACCTATCATATTAAAGGTAACATCAAACGGCTCGTCAATCGAAGTTCAGAATAAAAAGTTATATGTGTTTTACTGTAGCACTACCGGGCAGTGACATGGCCACCGCCCTAAAAATAGCCTCCGCCCAAACACCTTTATATTTTATGTTTTTGGTTATGAAATCATTTTCAAATTTTTCAGGTCTGAGGTTCTTTCTTACCCTCTGAAATCCTCTCTCTTTTGCAGTAGAAAATCCTTACAAACAAAGAGGAAATCACTCAAGAAAACACCATCAAAACACAAGCAAAAGTTGATGGAAGTGAAGGCAACATTGTGGTGAAGTTGTTGCTGCCTTGTAGCTTCGTTTTGGCAATGTTGTTGCTTCGTTTTTGGGACAATTTTGAGCTAATGTTATACTCAATCTTAGTAGTAATTGTTCCTAATAAATAGTAAGTCACTTCCCTCTTTTGAAATCTCTAATAAGTGTATGAATTTTTGAAGGAAAACTAGAAGAAAGTTATGGTTTGGATGTTGACTTGTTGTAGTTGTTGTGCTGTTATTTTGCTGCATTTTGGGCAGCAAGATTTTTGCATTATTGGGAAGTGATTTGGAGGAAAATACTCCTATTATCCAACAATATTTTCATGCCAATGGTAAGTGTTTCTAATTTCTTAACTTGTCTAACAATCCTAGCTAAAGCTAGAAGTTGGAGGATATGTTGGGTTGTCGTTGTTGGTATGCTGTTGTTAAAGTTCTGCTCGTTTTTGAAGGTTGGAATAGCTGTGTTTTGCTGAGAATATACTCTATATTTGTGGGAGTTTTTCATGAGAAAAGTGAGTTAATTTCCTACCTCTATTTTCCCGCAAAGTTGTAGAAACAAGTTGAAATAAGAAATGCTAAGTGTTGCCTTATTTGTTTGTGTTGTGACTGCCTATTGATGTAAAATTTTGGCTGGATAAATTGGCTTGAAAAAACCTTGTCACTTGGTGATAAACTCAATTAATTAAGGGGCTAAAGTTCTGGTTGTTGAAAGAAAGAAACGACATAAGAAAGCTCGCCAAAAAAAAGGTATGTGAGGCATTCTTTGTCTCTTGATTATCAAGAACGAATTCATGCGGAGGATTAATCCGGCATTCCCCTGTACTTAAGCTTCTGTAGTACCATATTAGGGTTCCTCCCAGTTTTTATTATTACTTGGTATTAAGGTATGTATTTGCTAAAGAGTTTGAATGCATGAATGTGAAGCAGAGAGGGCATTTGCCTTCTATTATGGTCATAGTTGTAAATTGAGTCGGAAGTCCCCTCGGCATGGGCACTGTGAGCTGGTCCTTTACATTATGTTATGTATTTGTGGTGTCAAAGTTGTTTCACATTATGGTTGCTAGGAAATTTGGTAATCATGGCAAGACGATGACGCACAGACAAACCTAATAATTGAAATCGGGTTTTAACTCAATAAGGGCTAACGAGGGTAACGAAATGGAATTTCCTTATGATAGTTACCTACCCTCTCATATTCATGTTTTAAGGTACCTTGGTCCATGAGATGATTCCCTGATCCCTCTTCCTTAAGCTAAGAGACTAATTAATGCATTTCTTAATTAACCAATACGTTAAACTTGGAAGATAGAACCCGAATGGCTAAACTATTGATATTTCTATGTAACCATCTTTATTGGCAGGTTATGCACAATATCTTGATGTTAACACGTTAGACTAAAATCATAATATATATATATATATATATGCTTATGCTTACATTCAAATTACACTCTAAAGCAGCGAGGATTGCCTTTAGAAAGTCGCTATATGTTTGTTTGAGCTCTTGAGTTATCTAGACCTCCTGAGAATTGCTTAAGGCTTTAAGTAGACACGTCGCATGTTCTTTGAAAGTTGTAGATGTGTAAGGAAATTAACCAAAGTGTAAAAGTTGAGGCACTAGTAGCGAAGGAGAGATAAGAGTAAATGTTCGACCTTTTAAGGTAATATGTGAGGTATATGCCTTCTGTCCGTAGTTGATTTCGATAACCTTTGAGCGACGTTAAAATATGAGCAAGACGAGTTTAAGAGACAAGGTTGGCAATTAGGTAAGAAGGTAAGTGCGTACAACAATTGCTGGAATAGTGAACACGGGAGTAAATAATTAGGTAGGGAATGACGAATCCCATTTGGAAAAGAATTTAAGATGAATACGAAAAGTAGAGCTAAAGGTTGTTAAATTTGATGATAAGTGTTACGATTGTTAATGAATTAGGCAAATAGCTAGCAAGATTTACCCTTTTCTAAAGACGTTTAGCAAAAGAGTTATAAATAAAGTTGTTTATGTTCGGTTGTGTTAAGCTAATGAAAGGCCAGTAAAGTGTTAAATCCTTGAAAAATAATTAGGATCGAATATTTTGAGATAGTGGCTTAAGTTAAAGAGAAGTTCTTCATTGTACTTTTAAACAATTATCTTTGATTATTTGTTCTAAGAGTTGGATTAACTTTTTCATGTTTTAAAGGATTTTATTTTTCTTGGAAGTTTCTAAACTGTTTATAATGCTTCTAAGCTTTTCTATTCTACACATATATTGCAATGTTTCACATGAGCTTTTCCTACGCTGTCTGAAGCACGACTATAAGTCTTTATTTATTTTAAGGCAACCCCTAGACAGTTGCCTACAATTTGTATATTAAAGAGCTCCAAGTTTGAGATACACAAGTTATGTCTTCCTGTACATAAGTTACCTCGAGATGTGATATGATGTGCAATGAATGAGGTATGCTCACAATTCTCGATATAAAAGTATGAAAATCAAACGAGTATAAGCACTAAATTAATGCTAAGATTGTTAATAGAAAATGTTAGGTTAAGTGATTCCTCTCTGCTCCTCGTGTTAGAATTGCTAGGAGATGTTTAAAATCATGAATGTGAGTCTACACATGTCTTTATGATATTCCAATTCTAGGAACTTCCCTAGAATTGATTCACAGCATATGTATGTATTTAAATGCTAATGAAAGACCTATATGTGTATGGAATAATTGTAGTATTGGGGATCGTGGTAAGATCTTACACATCTTATAGTTAATGATTAGCATATTTTATGGTTTCCAGTATTCAGATAATTTGTATGAGCTCTGTCAGCTACATTTATGATGGTGATTATGATTTATTTTTAATTTACCCCGATGTGGTACACCGGCTGGAGATCTTTTTATTTTATCCCGGTGTGGTACATCGGCTGCAGATATTTTTATTTTACCCTGGTGTGGTACACAGGCTGGAGATGTTTTTATTTTACCTAGGTGTGGTACATCGGCTGGAGATATTTTCATTTTACCCCGGTGTAGTACATCGGCTGGACGAATTTTGTATATGGATTTACGGTTGGCTGGTCGCTAGCATTACAATTATAGTTTCTTTCTTGTGCATTTCTTAATTGCATTTTCATCTCTTTATAGAGTTATTATCAGGTTTCAGTTTCCAAGATTCCAGGTTGTTACCATTCCTTATTCCTGGTTGAGTTATCTTGAGTTCAGTTATGTTATAGTAAGTTGTTATCAATTACAGGTTGCAGAGTTCTAGGTTATATTTATCCTCTATATGTTTATGTGCTAAGTCAGTTATTATAGGATTGTTATCTCATGGTTACAGTTTCAGCCTTACATACCAGTACATTTCATTCGTACTAACGTCCCCTTGCTTGGGGACCTGTGTTCGTGCCGCAGGTGCAGGTAGAAGTCAGGATGGCCAGCTGAGTAGCAGTTTGTCAGATCAAATAGATGGTTGGTATGCTCCTTTCTTCCTGGAGCTAGGGCTTAGTTATTTATGCTTGAGTTTTGAGATGCAGGTATGGGTAGGTCGGAGCCCTGTTCCAACCATCAGTTACTTTACTCTTTAGAGGCATTGTAGACTTAGTGTGTACAGTGTTATTCAGTTTGCGGCCTCATCGGCTTATTGTTGCTTGGTTAGCACACTAATTGCCTTGATTGCATTTCGATTGTTTACCCCATATTGTTGAGACCATATGGGTCCAGTTTATTCTTCAGTTGATTGTGACAGGTGGCCTGGATGGCCTAAGTGTTACAGTTACAGATGTCATATAGCCGGCTTCTCGATCAATCTTGAATTGAGTACCAGTTGCGCCCTACCCCAGTTTTGGGACATCACACACACACACACACACACACACACACACACACACACATATATATATATATATATATATATTTGTTCATGCATATGTATAGCTTATGATTAACAAATGAAGTACGCACACCCTTTCTTTCCCCTTTTATTCTTCCTCCTTTAAAATATTGTCTCTATAAAGTGCAATAGGATCTATTTGGATCCAAGCAACATTGAGGCGATTTGAACAAATAAGGTAAGGCTTCTTAGTGAGGTTGTTCCAATAAAATTAGGCTTAAAGGCTCAAATAGGGCTTACTAGGGACAATCATTAAGGTCAGGGACAATGAATGAGATAGGTTAACTATCTAGGTTCACAAAGAAGTTCCTTAATCATATCCTCTAAGCTTAATTCCACTTCCAGTTTTTTGTATACACAAGGCAAATTATAGACGTTAGGTTGCAAGAAATACAACTAGTTCTCACCACACATGGCACAGAGGGTCACTTTTTGTTAGCTTAGACTCCTTTCATGATTTCATCCATATTGAGTGACAGGCACAATTAAGCCTATGATTTTGCAATTTAGAGTTAAACGCCACAACCTATGTGATCCTATCATTTTCTCTTCTTTTTTTTTCATTTGCTTGTCCAAATGTATTTTCCATGAAATCTAGCATCTAACCAACTGATCTGCTTTAGCCCAATAGTGATGGGTTTATTTTCTATTTTCTAATGTGACTAAATTTCCTTAAGACGGCCGTCATACATCCATCATAGGGAACACTCTCTACCTATGACTTCGGTTCAAAGGGACTATCCTCATCAAAAGCACCGAAAACAAAAGCCAAGAAACCCAAAGCATGAAAAATAATCACAAGCAACAGAGCACCCTAAGAATAGAGTTTACAAGCTATTACAAACCAGTTTATACATGCCAAAGTCATAGGACCACTCAAATAAACAAACATAAAATAACCTCAACCCCACACTTAAAGTGACCACTATCCTCAGTCCTTGCAACAAATCAATGTAAAAACAGAGTTAGGGTGGTAAAGACTCCCTAATCAATTAATTGGTTCAATTTCTTCATCCGGTGCAAAGGCCTCATCACCGAGGTCCGAATCATTTCCCTCATCTTCATCTAACTCAATGCCTGAGTCCTCCCGGCACCTCTCCTCATCGGTGGGTACATCATCGTCCACCGGCTCTACAAATATTGGGCCAATCCTGCACATGGCTCTAGCATGCTTGTTCATCGGGTAGTCCATGTCCACCTGCCACAATTCATCCTCTCTTGAGCATGTCACTCGGCTAACGTGAGCACTGGCCCGTATGTGTTGTCTGGCGCCTTAGTCTTGGTCACGTCCAAAGCACGCCATTCTACCCTCGGTCTGTAGTCTAAAGCCTCCTCTTCAATGTCACGGATTCTTAGATAGGTGGTGAGTAGACCGCCAAACCCATACCTATGCCCCTAATGCAGCCTTGCTTCATGGCTGATATGATCATCGCCCCAATATTAATTTCCATGTTTTTTATCCAGGCAGACTCTGTCTCCCAGCATCAGTCATATGCACCCCGGGAATGAGGCAAGTGCAAACAATCTTCAACCACACTCGGGCTTCTCTGTTTATCTGTGAATAGGGAAATGTTTGGTGGTACCCTTTCTCTTTGTGGCGCCTCCACCCAGCTGTTGATTTTTGGCCGCATAATGTGTGTCGGATATCAGCATATGGTGGGGTGATGTTCAGCCGACGGAGTGGATGTAGGTCTGTGTCAGGTGTCCCCAAGATGGCATTTAAGCGATGTGCCTCCAAGGGAACCACCTGTCCCCGAATCTTGATTGTTTGGCTGCGAAGGGTGGGGTCCAATTCACGTAGAATTCCCGCACCATGTGTAAATTACACTCCCTAGGCGCATTAAAGATGAAGTCCATACCCAAGGTGTGTATCCTGTGCAGTATCTAGGGGAACTCTTGTGCCAAATTGTCTCGGTCAATTTGCTCCTCAAGGAAGTATTTTGACTCCTTATGCTTTCCATACAACTTTTACTTTCCTCCACCACCCATCTAGTACCGAACCGCCTTTTCTGGCCCCTGGGAATTGGTGGGGTTGCTGGAACAGCTGAGCCCATTCGGTGCCTTTTTCTACCTATGTCGGAGGTTGAGACACCTTTTCCCTTATCTTGTCGAGCCGACATTGTTCCTGTTCAGCCAAAAGCATACACTAAATTCGTAAGTGACAAACATGGCTAGCCAACACTAAGGCAGGGCTTCAGCTGGTCACCCCACACTTTGTTGCTAGCGTGGTTTCACTTGTCATAGTCATTCGGGTACTCAGACTTCCCCTTCTTTACACTTCAATGACTAGTTACTCCCAAAATTAATCAGAATCACCACTTCGACAAGATAAAGCAAACATAACTTTATATAGCATTTTCCTGAAAGGCGCATTGCGTTTGAAACATTAGATGTGGCTATTATCTTGTACTACTCAGACTTTGTACAATAAAATTACTCATGTTCATACTCTAGCAATTTCATGAAGTTGATACTACTTTACTCAGACTTCAAGCAGTTGGAAACTTGCACTTAAGAACACTTACCGTTTTGATTTTACATGCTCGCATTTACAGAGAATATCATTTTCCACAATAGAGATTATGCAAAATGGGAGGTGTAGCAATGTGCACATTAACTGCAGAATTTAGGCATGAATTCCCTCTTTTTGTTTGTTTTTCACTTTCCCTTGGTCATCTTCATCCAAACCTTTCAAGCACCCATACTTAGTTTATATTGCCAATTCTAAGAAGAGAAGCATGAATTTCCCAATTTCTGTTTTTCCCCCTTTTTTCTTCTTCCTTCAACCCATCAAGCATCTCCAACATATAGGTAATATACAAAATGCAACAAGTCATGTCATTATCGAGTGCATAGAGCAATTACCATCAACTAACTTCATGATTAACTAACAAAAACTTGATTCAATCAAGTGCCCATGACTTAGGGTTGACTTTGGCTTAACTATGTGTTCATGCTAAGAAATTCACATAAGAACGGAACAAAAACACTAAAACATACCTGTTAATCTTAGTTGTGAAGAAGATGGGATGAATCTTTACTGTCCCGGCGTGGCACGCTCAAGAGGGGAGAGGGAATGGGGGTTTTGTCGCGGAGGTAATGGGAGAAAATGGGGTTGAAGTGATGATTTTGGGGATAAAAGGGAGGGATTTTGGACGGGTCGACCCGGCTCTTTAAGTAAACCCGTCGCCAAATACACCTCAACGTGGCACGGAGGCTAACTCAGCTCCGTACCATGGAGCCATCGCTCACCCTCACTGGAAATAGGCATATCTGAATATCCAAGCAACGTGGCACGAAGGCTAACATGGAGCATCAGCTCCGTGCAACGAAGTGGTTGCGCAGGCCCACTGTTTCTTGGTCCTTATTTTTCCAAACACTTACATTTTCACACACTTCCTTAAATTTTGTTTGGGCTCTATACATCTTGAAAATCGTCCAAAAACACCAATGAGTTAGAAAATAGTGGGTTGCCTCCCACCCAGCGCCGTAGTTTTAGTCGTGGCATGACTGTTGTGTTTTTATTTTTCCAAAAGTAATTCCTAGCTGTTATATTACATTCACGGGTTGCCTCCCGTGTAGTGCCTGGTTTACCGTCGCCGCACGACCCAACTCACATTCATTCATCAGCTAAGATGATAGACATCTTCTCTCGATTTACGCCCTCACCCCAGTAGTGCTTTCACCTCTAACCATTTACTAAGAATGTGACACTTTTATCTTCCTACCACAATTCAACTGCCCCATACGGGGTCATCCTCACTACCTCAAATGGTCTAGACCACTTAGATCTCAGCTTTCCTGGGAATAATTTCAACCTGGAGTTGAATAGCAACACCATCTTTCCAGGCTCAAATATTCGATGCACTATATGCTTGTCATGCCACCTCTTAGTTTTTTTCTTTGTACAACTTAGCACTTTCATATGCATGCCAACAAAACTCATCCAACTCACGCAATTGCAACAACCGCTTTTTCCCAGCTAACTCAGGGTCCATGTTCAACTTCCGCACAACCTAGTATGCCTAATGTTCAAGCTCCACAGGTAAGTGACATGCCTTCCCATAAACTAATACGATAAGGTGAAGTCCCAATTGGCGTCTTATAAGCAGTTCTATATACCCACAAAGCATCATCTAATTTGCTTGCCCAATCCTTTCGTTGAGCATTCACAGGTTTTTGCAGAATCTTCTTGACTTCCCTATTTGACACTTATACCTGCCCGTTAGTTTGGGGGTTATATGTTGTAGCCACTTTATGCCGAACTCCATATTTAGCCAACAAATTCCGAAACCAGGTATTAACAAAGTGTGACCTCCATCGCTAGTAATAGCTCATGGGGTTCTAAATCCGGTAAAAATCTGCTTCTTCACAAATTTAGCCACTGCCGTGGTATCATTGGTGGGAAAAGCTGAGGCCTCAACCCGTTTGGATATGTAATCTACTGCTAACAGAATATATTGATTACCAAATAACGGTGGAAACGGCCCCATGAAATCTATCCCCCAGACGTCGAATACCTCAACTTCCAAGATGTTATGCAATGGCATCTCATATTTCTTGCTGATTGTCCCCGTTCTCTGGCACTGATCACAAGACTTGGGTTATGCTGCTGCATCCTTGAATAACGTTGGCCAAAAGAAACCAGACTGGAGCACTTTATGAGCAGTGCGCTCTCCTCCATCATGACCGCCATACGACGATGAATGACAGCTTCTCAACACTTCAACTATCTGACTCTCTGGAATGCACCGTCTCATCACTTGATCTGGTCCTTGCTTGAATAAATATGGCTCATCCCACATATAGTATCAGGACTCATGCTTCAGCTTCTTTCTTTGTTGAGCGGTTGCCTCTGGTGGGTACACTCCACTTACTATTAGGCTTACTATATCTGCATACCAAGGAAGTTTCGCCTTAGTCAGTGCCAAGAGTTGTTCATCAGGGAACTCTTCTCGAATGCGCCCAACCTCATTCACATGTGACCTGTCCTTTAGTCATGACAGGTGATTTGCTACCTGACTTTCACTGCCCTTCCTATCTCAGATTTCCAAGTCAAACTCTTGCAGCAATAATATCCACCTAACTAACTTGGGCTTTGCATCTTCTTGCTGAATAAGTACCGGATTGCAGCATGATCCATGTGTACCACCACCTTCGTCCCCACCAGATAGGACCTGAACTTGTCAAATGCATAAACAAGTGCCAGCATCTCGTTCTCTGTGACTGTATAGTTCGCCTGAGAAGCATCTAGCATTTTACTTGCATAGTATATGGAGTGAAAAATGTTTTCCCTCCTCTGCACCAATACTGCACCCATAGCTACATCACTGGCATCACACATCAGCTCAAATGGGCGTTCCCAATCAGGAGCAATGAGAATGGGAGCTTCCACCAACTTGTTCTTCAGCTCCCCAAATGCTTCAACACATTCTACGCCAAAATCAAACTTTCATATCTTTTTCTAGTAGTCGGCACATTGGTCTAGAGATCTTTGAGAAATCCTGAATGAACCGTCTATAAAACCCAGCATGTCCAAGAAACTGCAGATACCCTTAACCGATACTGGTGGTGGCAGCTTCTCAATCACCTCAATCTTTGCGCGATCAACCTCGAAACCACTTTGAGACACTTTGTGGCCAAGAACAATGCCTTCCTTGACTAAAAAGTGACACTTCTCCCAATTTAGCACCAGGTTTGTGTCTTCACACCTCGCCAAGACCCTGTCAAAATTCTGAAAACATACAGCAAACGAGTTACGAAAAATAGAAAAATCATCCATAAATACCTCAACATAGTCTTCCATCATGTCATGAAATATAGTCATCATGCATCGCTGGAAAGTGGCTGGTGCATTGCATAACCCAAAGGGTGTACACTTGAAGGCGTATGTCCCATAGGGACAGGTAAATGTGGTCTTCTCCTAATCTTCTAGGGCTATATCTATTTGATTATAGCTAGAATAGCCATCTAGAAAGCAATAATAATCGTGGCCTGCGAGTCTGTCCAACATTTGGTCGATAAATGGTATGGGATAGTGATCCTTATGAGTGGCCTCATTTAGTTTTCTATAATCCATGCAAATCCTCCAACCTGTGACTGTGTGAGTGAGAATCAACTAATTCTTTTCATTAGTGGCAACTGTCATTCCCCCTTTCTGTGGAACACATTGAACCGAGCTGATCCACTCACTTTCAGAGATCGGATATACCACTCCTGCAGCTAGCTACTTAATCACCTCCTTCCTCACTATATCTTTCATTACCGAGTTCAGCCTCCTCTGATGTTGGACAATTGGTTTAGATACTTCCTCCATCAATATCTTGTGCATGTAGAAAGCCCGATTGATTCCACGAATGTCTGACATCTGTCATCCTATGGCTCTCTTTCGCCTTTTCAGAACCACTAACGCTTCTTGAACCTATGAATCTGTTGTTCTACTAAAATAATGACTGGCAATGTGTCAGCTTCTCCCAAAAATACATACTGAAGGTGTGGAGGCAACACTTTCAGATCCAATTTGGGTGCCTCCTCTATTAATGGATTTAGTGGTGGCTCTAAGGACCACTGCAAGGGCTCGAACTCCTACTTTTGATAGAACATTTTAGCCTCATTCAGAGCTTGCACCATTTCATATGTTGCATCATCCCCTCACTGATCATGTCCCACCAATGCTCTTTTCAAGGGATCTTTCGGGCCAATAAGCTGAGGTGCGGACTCTTGGTCCACAATAGTGATGGCTAATAGCTCTTCATAAATAGCCGGTAGCTTCATGTCTTTGTAGACATCAAATACTTCCACCTTATCATGGGCTCTCATGGTTAGCTGCCCAGCAGCTACATCTATTAGAGCTCGCCCGGTTGCCAAAAAGGGACGTCTCAAAATAAATGGGACTTCTGAGTCTGGCTCAAAATCAAGAATTATGAAATCTACCAGAAAAATAAGGGAGCCCACTTGTACTAGTACATCCTCCACAATTCCATCTGGCCTCGCCAGTGAACGATCGGCTAGCTGCAAAATCACTGTTGTGGCTCTAGGACTACCCAACCCCAATATCTTGAACACAGATGTAGGAATCACATTAATGCTCGCTTCTAGATCACATAAACCACAAGCTCTACTAGACTTCCCAATAGTGATCTGGATAGTAAAACTTTCTCAAATCTTTGAGCTTTGTAGGCAATCTATTCTGTATCCGAGAGGTGCACTCCTCAATAAGTGCAACCGTGGCATATTCCGTCAGTCTGCTCTTGTTTGCCACTATATCCTTTATGTACTTCTCATACTTAGGAATTCCTTGCAAAACATCTACCAAAGGACGATTAATGTGTACCTACTTCAATACTTCCATAAATTTCTTGAAGCATGCTTCTTCCTTATGCTTCCTCAATCTCTGCGGGAATGGGATTGGTGGTGGTGGCTTTTCATTATCTGTTGACTTTCCACTCCCCATCTCGTTATCATTCTCTTCAGCCTTCTCTATTGTTTCAGCTTGGTGTGGTGGCTCTTCGGGTCCCAAATCCTTCAGTTGTTTTCCACTTTTGATGGTGAAAGCATTTACTTGCTTGGGATTGGTGTCTGTACCACTTGGAAACCCGCCCCGGGGTCTCGTATTCTGTGCTCCAGCTAACTGTCCCAGCTAAATCTCCAAAGCCTTTGTAGCCAACTGTTGATTTTTCATGTTAGCTGTCAATTTTACTTGGTCAGCCTGCATCTGAGCTTGGTTGGCTATAATGGTCTTCACTATGTCCTCAATGTTGCTGGACTGAGTAGGTGCATTATTCCCTCTGAATTGAAGCTGGAAATTCTGATGAGCCCCTTGGTTCCTGTGCAGACCCTGACTTCAACTTTGCCCTTGGTGACTATAACTACCCCAGGAAAAATTCGTATGGTTCCTCCAATTGGAGTTGTAATTGTTGCCATACTGCTGATTGTTGCCCCTTTGTGCATTCCCAACAAAGTAAACTGATTCTGGATTAGCACCACATGTATCAGCTGAGTGCTCACTACTACCACAAACTTCACACCATACTTGCTGGACTGCATTGACTGGAGCTTGTGAATGCCCCAAGATCATGTTACTAAAATGAGTGTTGATCTGATTCTGTAATGCAACTATCTGTGCAGCAATAGCTGTGAGTCCATCTACCTCCAAGACCCCTGCCGCTTTCTTCACCACACCTTGGGTTGTGTCAGCATTCCATTCTAGATTACCTTGTGAAATACATTTCAATAGTGTATTGATCTTGGGCAGATTTATATGCCCAAGTGATACTCAAAAGTATCATTTTCGCCTTGTTTATCTATCAATGGCTATACATTTTCATGTAATTGGCAATAAAATGTGAATTTATACTAACCAACATGATTAGCATTGTTTTGCAGGTAAAATGTGATTTCGAGAAGCTAAAATGCATGTTGGATGATATCGAAGTTGGACTTGGATGCGAGCAAGGGAAAAGGCATTGGACAACATGAAATAAAGGGGCTACGCGATGGAGCCGTGTCACGCTGCCATCGCGGAGGCATTCTGCCTGGATGGGAAAATTCACCCAATTTCCAGTGGAGGTCCGCGTTTGCTCCGTGGCACGGAGCCAGTGCTCCGTGATGCACGTCGTGCCACGTTGAGCTTGAATTCCTGGACCCCCAGTTCCAGTGAGGGTTCGCGTTCATGGCGTGTCACAGAGGCAGTGCTGCGCGAGGCACTCCGTGACACGTTGCTCATTATTCCGGGAAAAATTCCCAGCAGTATAAATAGAACACTTAAGTTCATTTTTCATAATTCAGACTTGGTGGAGCAAGGACGTGGGTTACAGGCAGCTGAGGGATGAAAAGTTCAGGGTTTTTTCTCTCTTTCTTTCTTCTTTAATTCAATTGCTTGTATGATTAACACTTGTTTTATGATGATTAATCTACAAATGAGTGGCTAATTCCTCTCCTTGCTGAGGTTATGAACACTTGTGATGAAATTTGATTATTGATTATCTGGTTTTTCATCTTTTCTTCCATGTTGTTCTATTAATTCTTGTTCTTACTGCATTGGTGTGTGGCCTACATTAATGTACATCTAAAAAGTCCGGTTTCACTTGAGAGAGCACGAAATTGGAAAGTTGTGAATTAATAGGATATGTTCTTTACTTGATTTGGGAAAATTGAGTTTTGATTTGCTTTCCGGATAGAAATATACCTGAAAGTTGTATTAGTCAATTTAGGAACCGGAATCGTATGGCTAGGACATGAATTGCATTTGATCACAGAAATGTAGACGGATGGTTCATGATTCTTAAGTGAGGTTAAATACGAGAGTTTTAATCTCTTGTCAAATGTTCTTGGCTAGCAACAGGAAGAAAAGATTAACCAATTTATGATGATAATCAGTTTCATTACATGTTCGGTTAACCTTAGCATGCTTTCATCCATAGTTCAGATTCAAATTAGATAATTGTTCTTAGTTTTAGTATAAAAATTTATAAAAAAAACTATTAACTTTTTGGTTACGTTGTTGTCGGCATATTTAGAAGTAAAATATAGTATACTCGAGCAAATTGCACTTAATCCAAGTCTCTGTGGGATCGATACTTGGCTTACTAAAGCCACTTACTACTTGTTCGACCACGTGCACTTGCGTGTTGGTTTTATAACCCAAAACCAACCGAACATGTTTTTGGCGCCGTTGCCGGGGACTTGGCAATTGGTGAATTTGTTTTAAGTGTTAATTTACTGTATTTTTATTTTCTTAGTGTTGACAACTTGGTCTTAGCCTGTATTTTGCAGACTTAGTTGCTGTGAACACTGGCAAGAGACAAAGAGCTGGTGGAATCTTATATAGAGCCTGAAAGAATATTTCACAGTAAGAGAAGAGAAGCTCTACAAAGAAAGCTGTAGTTGCTCAGACAGACGATCATGGAGCAACAACAGAATCCACTGGTAGTACGGGCAGTGTTAGTGCCCGAAGAGGCAGCAGCACGGCCGGTTCGCGAGGTGGCAATCCCACATGCCAATAATGTTACATCAAGTATCCGCAAACCAGAGCTTGGAGGGAGATTTGAACTTAAACAAAATATGGTGCAGTTGTTGCACACAAGCGGGCAATTTACCGGTCTCCCTCATGAAGATCCACAACAGCATCTCCAAAACTTTTTGGAGATAAGTGACACTTACATACCCGCTGGAGTGTCACCAGACTATGTCCGGCTTACATTATTTCCATTTTCATTACTAGGAGAAGCCAAGAGGTGGTTGAAAGCTGAGCCACCAAATTCTATTTCTACGTGGGATGATCTTGCACGGAAGTTCTTGATAAGGTTTTTTCCCTCTAGTAAAACAGCAAGACCTAGAAGTCAGATTCTATGTTTCAAATAGAGAGAGGGAGAAAATTTATATCAAGCCTGGGAGAGATTTAAATCCATGTTGCGGGACTGTCCTCATCATCATAAGTCCAATGATGTGTTGGTGCACACATTTATTGAGGGTTTGGAACCCCACACCAAAATATTGCTAGATTCAGCAGCTGGGGGGCAAGCGTTGGAAAAGACTTATGAGGAGATGTATACCTTGTTGAACCGGATTTCACAAGGCAATCCAGAATGGAATGCTGATTCATCACGAGGTGGGATAAGGAAAGCAGTAGGAGTTCTTGAAGTGGATGGGTTTACAACTATCGCTGCACAGATAGCTGCCTTGCAAAATAAATTGAACAATCACTTCAGCAACATCACTTTGAACCAGCCTCAAGCCTCAGTTAATGCAGTCCAGCAGATGTGGTGTGAAGTGTGTGGAAGCAGTGAGCACTCAGCTGAGTGTTGTGGAGCCAATCCTGACTCGGTAAACTTTGTGGGTAATGCACAAAGAAATCACCAGCAGTATGGTAGTAGCTACAACTCCAATTGGAGGAATCACCCTAATTTCTCATGGGGTAGCAACAACCATCAAGGCCAAAGTTCGGGTCAGGGTGTGCAAAGGAATCAAGGAGGGCAACAGAACTACCAAGCTCAATTCAGAAACAACAATGCACCTCCTCTACCACCATCACCCAGCATTGAGGAGATGTTCAAGACCATGATAGCTAACCAAGCTCAATTGCAGGCTGACTATGTGAAATTGGTAGCCGAAGTGAAAAACAATCAGTTAGCTACCAAGGCTCTTGAATATCAATTTGGGCAATTTGCTAGTGCCCAAAATACAAGGCCTAGAGGAGGACTGCCAAGCGACACGGATCAAAATCCAAAGCAGGTAAATGCAGTGACCACAAGGAGTGGTTTGCAGCTGAAAGAGGTGGAACCAGAAAGACCACCTCAACATTCGGGAGCAGCAAAAGTTGAGAGGGAGCAAAGTTCGGAAAGTGGGAAGACCAAAGAAGCTGAATCAGAAAGACCTCCACCCCCGTACCCTCAACGACTCAAGAAACACAAAGAGGAGGCGTGTTTCAAGAAATTCATGGAGGTGCTTAAACAGGTACATGTTAACTTACCTCTTGTTGATGTCTTGCAGGGAGTTCCTAAACATGCCAAGTACATAAAGGACATCGTGGCCAACAAAAGTCGATTGACTGAGTATGCTACGGTGGCTCTAACGGAGGAATGCACTTCCCGGATCCAAAATAGACTGCCCACAAAGTTAAAAGACCCTAGAAGTTTTACTATCCAGCTTACTATTGGGTAGAGCATCCGAGCTCGTGGATTGTGTGACTTGGGGGCGAGCATAAATTTGATGCCGTCACCGGTATTCAGAAAGTTGGGTCTAGGGAGTCCTAGACCCACAACGGTAATCTTGCAGTTGGCGGATCGATCCTTAGCTAGGCCGGATGGAAATGTTGAAATTTGTTCGAATTTGGTTGGTTGGATAGGTTTATGTATATAAGTTTTTGTTGTTATTTTTTTCTTTGTTTTTCTTGGCTAAGTGCGATGGTTAAAATGCTAGCGATGGTAGTGATTGTGATTAGCTGTATGAAGTCTGAGTAGTACGCAGAAGTTATACAGTCGAATTTTTCAAACGCACTAAGCATGATTGTATAGTTGGTTGTTTTGTGTAAATAAAGATATTCTTGCCGTATTGTTGTAACCGTAGCTAAGGACTAAGTGTGGGGTGAACTAGCGTAACCCGACCTTAGCCGAAGTTAATATCCGTTAGCTTGACATTGATCTTGTTTACTTGGGTTGACAGGTGAAATGTCAAGCCGAAAAGATAAAGGAAAAGGCGCGTCAACTTCAGGCGCCGTAAGGAAACGGATCAGACTGGGCACAGCAGTCCCAGCTGCACCAGCAGTTCCACGCGGCCAACGCCGCCAGTACGGAATGAGATGGGTGACCGATGAGGGGAAAAAGTGGTACGTGAAGTTTAAGGAAAATAAATATTTCCCCAAGGAGCATTTAGCACGGGAACCATTGGCACAGGAGTTCCTCAGAATGGTTCACCGGATCGAGGCAGCTGGGCTCAAGTTCATCTTTGAGGAGCCCAAAGAATGCAATCTGCACTTGGTTCGGGAGTTCTATGCCAATTGGAACCTGACGATCAGGAGTCACACCATCAAGATTAGAGGGCAAATAGTCACTCTGGAGCCCCACCACCTCAATGCCATCATAGGAGCGCGGGACAAAGACGCCCACGTCCTCCGACAGCTGAACATTACCCCACCGTATGCGTACATCAGACGCACACTGTGTGGGCCCCGATCAATAGCTAGATGGAGCAGACACAAAGAGAGGGGCTACCATCAGACTCTACCCTATTCACAGATGAACAGAGAAGCCCGAATCTAGCTGAAGATAGTCTGCTCATGCCTCATCCCGGGGGTAAATATGACTGATGTAACCCGGGATCGTGTTTGCCTGGTATACGCCCTGATGAAAGGGCTGGAGATCAATGTCTGGGCGGTTATTATATCCGCCATGAAGAGAGCCCGGTTGCACCAGGGGCACAGGCATGGTTTTGGTGGACTACTGACCACCTTTCTCAGGGGCCTCGATGTTGAGGAGGAGGCCCTCGATTATATCCCTCAGTTGGAGCGGCGAGCCTTAGATGTTACCAAAACTAAGGCTCCCGACACCACCCACGGGCTAGTGCTTACACTTGGCGAGCGACATGCTCGTGATGACCAGTACATGGCACGGATGTATGGGATTCAGATGCTCCAACTGAGGATAGGTGGGAGGCCAGCGACAGAGGAGGAGCTATGGCAGCTCGAGCTGGACTACCCCTTTGGCGAAAACGCCAGGGCTCTATGCCGAGTAGGGCCAGCATTTATAGAGCCCACAGATGATGACGTCCCCACAGACGAGGAGACGCTTCGGGAGGACTCCGATGTGGAGTCTGATGATGACGACGGAGGCGACTCGGATATGGGAGATGAAGCAGCAGCACCCGATGAAGAAGTGGAATACTTTGACTGATCAGGGAGTTCCACCATCCGAATTTGTGCTATTTTGACTTTTTTTGAATACTAGAGACAGTGTTCGGACTAAGTGTGGGGTGGGAGTAGTTAGGTGCTGGGCTGGGCTGTTTTGTTGTATGCTCTCTTCTGTTAGCATGTATGTTGTGTGTCCCTGTGTTTGTGAATTTTCAAATTGTTCTGTATTTGTAAATATTTGTGAAATTGATGTGTGTTGCTGAATGGTTGTTAGCTGATTCTGATTCTGTACATATTTTTGTTATTTTGTTATCGAAATGATCGATTTTTTTTTTAAAAAAAATTAAAATTATAAAATATTTTGTAAATAATTTTTCTATCGAAATGATCGATATTTCTTCTTAAATGCTAAAATCCTCTGAAATTATGATTTTTTTTGGAACGTAAGTTAATGGGTTACTTTGAAATGTGGATTATATGTTGGGAATGCAAGAGTGTAGCATGTTCTTCATAGATTGTCTTGAGTATTGAATAGGATTTGTTTATTGCTCACTTGATTATCGTAGTAATTCATGAACATGATGGAATAGTAGAAATATTGTATGATTAACTCTAAGGACCCTATTATGAAATTGATGACTATGTTGGGATGAGTTGGAGTTTGTGGGCTTGAGCAATTGAAAGTAAATTACGTATTATCACAATGTTTTCGATTTAATTGATTGGATATGATTAGATTGTATTTATATTGATGAATTATGAAGCTTGGGCGGATTCTAAATTATTTTTCCTTACAAAATTGTTTTCCAAATTTTTGAATCTAAAACACCCATGGATGAAAAGTTCATAAAAGAAGTGATAGATGATAAATGTTAGATAATGATGAAAAGCATGTTTCTACAACTACTCATGATTATGTCATTGTTTTCAAAATGAATTTATTAGATCCAAGTGTGATGAAGCTTTGGGTAATGCCCACATGTCGATTTAGAATGATGATTTTCCCGAAATAACCTTACCACATTGTTTGGAGTGAAGTCTCCCAAATTTTATAAATGTTAGCTTGTGGTATGTTTTGAAATCAATGAAGCCATGTATCTATGATAAAGAATGAGTGGAATCTATTAATTATGCATGAACTTATGCTACATGTTGAATGAGATGAATTTGGAGTTTGGAATGCCATGATAGTATAATGCACAAGGTGAATCTATGAGATTCTCATTAGCAAGAATGTTTCCCTAGTCAGTTGGGATTCTCATTAGCAAGAATGTTTTCCCTAGTTAGTCGGGATTATTGTTAGCAAAAATGTTTCCCTAGTCAGTCGGGATTCTCGTTAGCAAGAGTAGTTCCCTAGTCAGTCGGGACTCACATCCCTAGCTACTAGCCATGCATGTTTCTCCTTAGCCGGTCAGGACTAACATCCCTAGCCAGTTAGTGACTCTCTATTAGCATCTTCTCCCTTTGACAGTTGAGGATTATCGTTAGTAAGAATGTTACCCTTTGATAGTCAGGGACGCTCCCTTTAACAGTCAGGAACTTTCCTTGAATAGTCAGGGACCTTCTTGATATCAGTCACGGCATCGTACCTCTGTATTATTTCTGATTATAACTTTTGCCCATTAGTTGATCTTATATTGATGTATGTCCTTATAATGTGGTAATGTTGATATGAATATGTGAATATCATGTAAGGTTATCGTATCTCATTTCAGTTACATTACTATTATTGTGTTTTTATATACTTCCTTTTTGTATATGCTTATGAGTTAGTTGATTACGCTTCCTGCATACTCAGTACATTTCATGTATTGGATGCATGCCTCTTATGCTATATCATTTCATGATATAGATTCGGGTCTCCAGGTTCCGCCGTGTGGCTAGATATGCTTCTCTCTCTCCCAGCTGCTAGTGGTGAGTCCTCATCTTCCGAGGATGTGGTTTATGTTATTATTTTTACTATGTTTCAGTTTTTAGACTTTGAGAGTTAGTTGGGGGCTGGTCCCGGCAACTCATTAGTTTATTAGAAGGCTTTCAGACTTGTCTAGACAGATTCAAAGTTGTATCTAAGTGTTGTTAAATTGTCCTTATGGTTTATATTAAATTCTTCATATTAGCTTCTGCTTATTTATGTTTTTAGTCATGTCTGATGTTAAGTGCATGCTATGATTACACCATGGGTCAACTTGGAGCCTTTCGGGGTTTTTTGTCCCGTGTTACAACTAGGGTGTGAACTCGAGTCATGACAACATTTTTCTTCTTATTATGATTATTTGCTCCATTTTTTTTCAAAATAATTGAATTCTAAAATCGATTAATCTACAATGCTTAATACATATTGTAGGCGCTATCCTTCAGGGAAATTTATTTAATCGAAACTTTTCATCTTGAAATATAAAATTAATCTTAGGTCAATAAATTTTTCTAGCATTTGACTTGAATTATCTTTGAATGAGGATCATACTAAAGATAATTCACGATATATTTCTTAGTTACTTATTTATCTTCCTCATTTTAGAAAAACTAACATATTTCTTTGATCTTCTCTGTAAAATTCATCTATATGCATTGTGATAGATTCATTAATCATATATCACACATTAAAAGCTATTAGATGAAATATATTTGGTTTTTGACCCTAAATAAATTGAGAGGAGGGAGAATTAATTATAATTTATTGGTCTAATGCATATAAATATTGTTGTATGTAATATATCATATCATAGACCAATACACTAAGTTTTATTCTCATAAGCAATAGTTCAACTATTTATAGGAGATACTTCAAACCAACTTAGATATAAATCAACATTATCAAGATGAAATGTCATGATTTTACACAATCTGAAAATTATGCGCTTAATATAATTATATTAAGCAAGAAACTTTGCAAATGTCAAATTCCAGGTTGATAATAAACATACATGTGACCATCTTAAAAATGCATCTATTTAAGACATCACATGGTAGGCAAACGAGTCAATATTCACCTTTTATACTTTTCAGAATCTTGAGGATTTGGTCCAAACATTAGTTAGTACAATCAACTAATCATGAGAACAAGCAACACAAAAGGTTTGTTCAAGAATCTTCTAGTTCTTCAATTAGCACATCATATCAGGACGACCAAATCGATCATGTCAATTTTATCAAATTATCTTACTAGTAAACTTCAGGTTTACCATAATATGTGTTATTTATTTTAGTAAACTTCAAGTTTACTATGCCATGAATTCTACATCAATAAATATTTGATTTACTATATCATGTAATTTCATCATGCTTATATTTGTAGTAAATTGAGTATTCTTTCATATACATATTTCTTACCCATAGTTATTTAGAGATATTTTATTTTCAATCCTTTCTAATCCTAACCATTTTTATTAGTAAACTTTAGATTTACTACAATATATGCTTTGATCATAACAAATTTGTATATTACAATATAAGATGAATGACATAATAATAAATAAACTC
This sequence comes from Datura wrightii, assembly GCA_035772735.1. Lineage (NCBI taxonomy): Eukaryota > Viridiplantae > Streptophyta > Magnoliopsida > Solanales > Solanaceae > Datura > Datura wrightii. The sequence continues at coordinate 124,351,534 of JASDFA010000018.1, forward strand.
TTCGAGAGCTTCAATTTATTTTTCATAATATGAATATTGTTTGGACACTACTGGTGTCATGATTCTACATAGACAAATAATTAGGCTCTTTTGGAGACCTTGATAATTAATTATATTGTCAAATATTTCTTAGATACTTCTAGTATCATGCAAGCAAATTTAGACACTGTTGGTGTCATGAAATAAATAAAAATAAGTAAATATTCAAAAAAATCATAAATTTATAAATAACAAAAAGTAGACATTAAGTTCTAAACTTTAGTATTAAAAACAACTCATTTAGGACATTAATTAACATCTGAATATTTTATATCAAAGAGATAATCAACCAGTAATTATATCTTCTAGAAAAAGATACATGAATTGTTAATCTTTCAAAAAAATCATTACATACAATAAAAAATATTTAATAAGATTTGTTATATTTACCTCATACTTAATAAATTTATTCAAGATATATCCATGTACGACAAACATATATTAGAATGACCTTCATAGTACGAAAATAATATTTTTATTTTTTGTTATATTATCCCTCCAGGAGGTAAGTTGTGATACTTTTTTTATTCACTTTGCACAATGAAACCTGATTATTTGATTGTGCTTGTGTCACAACTCGAACGTACACCCGGATCGTAGACATGGGACAAGGGACCCCGAGAGACCCCAAGTCGATCCATGACACATGCATACAATTAATCTCATTTAAATAAGAATGATAATCATAAAAACATAGAGGAAAGTTAATTATAGCATAACATCATGAATATTAGACATATACATAGTTGAGCACTACATACTTGTCTGGAAGCCTCTAATACATAAGATGAGTTGATGAGATAACATCCCCAACTAACCCGACCAATACTGAAACATATATAACATGAAAGTCTATCAAACGACCCTCGGAACATGAGGACTCACCAATAAGCTGAAAGCGTAAGCTGAGATGGACTAAGGGTGAGGATGAGCCTGAGATCCGGACCCTGTATCATGAAACAATACAACATAGAAAGTATGCGGTTAGTACGTGGAATGTACTGAGTATGAAAGGTAAGTAAAATGGACAATTTAGAGTAAATAAAACTCATAAACAATATAAGAGAAGGACATCATGCTTACATCAAAATCTTCGCAATAAAACATAAGGCTCAAGACTTTCAAATCATTCATAATCATTCATTTTCATAATCGTAAGTGAACTTTATCAAAACATAAATTGAGCCAATAACATAACCATAACAATGCATAAAACATGCGGAACAATGGGAAGACTCGTCATAACCAACACCATCATGGTAGAGCCTTTCATGATGCCCCACTATCTCGCTCAAATGGGCAGAGCCGACCTTGTCTTGCCAGACGAGGGTTATGCATTAGGTGTGATATCACATTTTAGGGGATCATTATCAATACATCATAACATTTAGAAACCCACTGTGGCATGTGATTATGAGACACCAACGTAGTCCTGTGAACGCCGGGCTGCTCAGTGCTAGACACGGCTCCCAAAAACATGCATATAGGCTCATATGTAAATCAATAGCATCATGCATTAGGATTCATTGGCTAAAATATAACATTTATCATCATGGATCCCCTTTAAAACATGCTTAGCCAAGAATCATAGGCCCTTTTCATTGGCCAACATCATAAATCGATAAATCATGTAATTCACCTCATAAATCATAAATCATCTTCAACATGTGGGCATTGACCAATACTTTATCATATTCAATTCTTTCAAAATATGCTCATAAACATGGGAGTTTGGAATCATGCTTTTCCATCATCAATAAACTCAAAATATAGAGTATTCATCATAAATCATAACTTCCATGAACTTTCATCAAATGGGCATTTTTGATTAAAAAGATTGAAACATGATTTTAAGGAAAATAAAGTGAAACCTGCCCATCATTCATAATTCAATAATTAAAACTTAATTAAATCAAACCCATAAAGAGAAATCGCATTTTCATGCATTTTGGTAAAACCCCATAAACTTGGATAGAAGGATTCGTGATTTAAATTGACATTTGGGTATGGGTGAGGAAGAATATCACCCATTCTAAAACCCTACATACCTTGGAATGGATTGATTTCGAGGTTCCTTGAATACCCACAAAGAAATTGATGGAAATTTGCGGAAGAAGACCTTGAATCTCCTAAGAAATCTTTCTAAGCTTTTGCATGAGAATGGACATGCATAAAGGACTTAACTCATCTTATCCTACTCAGAAAAATAACACAAAATGACGTAGTTTAGGGTCTCAAAGAATGAAAAAGTCCGAAATGCCCTTAATAAAATTTCCTTGAAAACTGCTCCGAGCAGACCAACGACCGATCCAACAGGTCATTGCTCGACACCACGACTAGTGTATCAAGTTGTTGGGTCCACTGCCTCATGACCTGTCTCAGGCTCTTCCCACGACTCGTCAGGATAAGTCGTTACATCAAACGACAGATCGTTGAATCTACCGTCGTCAAATCCTTGACCAATCTGACTTTCCTTTCCATGAGCCTCGCCATGACTCGTGGTGCCTTCCGACGAGTCGTGGTCTCCATCCGTTGAATGCACTGAAATCTTCAACACTCAAACAAAGACTAGAAACAATGGGTCGTTGCTTCTCACCACGAATCATGGGGTGCCCCGTTGTTCCCCTCAGCCTAAGCTCAGTCCTTCCAACGACTGGTAACAATGATTCGTTGTTCCTGACAATGAGTCGTTACACCGTCCGTTGTCACCACTAATCCCCTGAACCTCCCATTCCACGACTGCTTTCGACGACTCGTGGTATGCAACCACGAGTCGTTGGGTCGCCCGTGCTATGATGTTTTTTGCCAGTTTTCTACACTTTTCAAATTAAACTCCTGGCTCTATTCTTAGACCGCTCCGGGGTATTACAATATCTCCTCCTTGGAAACATTGGTCCTCGAATGTAGGAAACAAGCAGCAAACGGAAACATACAATTCATCATATCCATATACTACTCATTTTAACCGAATTTTCACGGAATAACTACCTCCGTATGAAACCACACAGCTGAACTAATCTCATACTTCACATACACATTCATACATATAAAAGAAACTTGTACACATGAACTGAACATGAAAACTAGATAGAGTCATAGGGAAAAACTGGTACCTAAAGTCGGAACTGAGCCGGTAGAGAATAAATGTGGATATCTAGCCATCATATCTGCTTCGGCTTCCCCGTAGCTCCCTCAACATGCTGATTTCTCCATAATACTTTAACTGAAGCTACTTCATTGTTCCTTAGCTTACGGACTTGAAAATCTAAGATTTTCACCGGAATTTCTTCATAGCTGAGGCTATCCTTTAAACTAATGCTTCCTTCCGGGACTACTAAATCTGGATCACCAAAGCACTTTTTCAAGAGCGATACATGAAACAAGGGATGAACTGAATAACTCTGAAGGCAAGTCCAACTCATACGCCACCTTACCGACTATCCTCATAACCCGGTAAGGACCAACATATCGGGGACTGAGTTTCTCTTTCTTCCCAAACCACAGGACTCCCTTCATGGGAGATACCTTTAGAAATACCCAATCGTCCACATCAAACTCCAGATCCTTCTCCTCACATCAGCATACAATTTCTGATGACTCTAAGCAGTTTTTAATCGGTCCCTTATCAACTGGACATTTACCATTGCCTCATGGACCGAATCTGGTCCTATCATGGCTGCCTCGCCAATCTCAAACCAACCGATAGGCGATCTACACCTTCGCTCGTAAAGAGACTCAAATGGTGCCATCTGGATACTAGAGTGATAACTGTTATTATAGGCAAACTCAATCAAGGGTAAATGGTCATCCTAACTTCCTTTGAAATCCATAAAACATGCCCTCAACATATCCTCGAGGGTTTGAATCATTTGCTCTGCCTGGTCGTCTGTCTGCGGATGGAAGGCTGTACTAAGCTTAACCTGCGTCCCAATTCCTTTTTGAAAAGAATGCCAGAATTGAGAGGTAAACTGAGTACCTCGGTCTTAAATGATAGATAAGGGCACTCCATGAAGTCGAACCAACTCCCATATATACAACTTAACATAATCATCCGCTAAATCCATGGTGTGCCGCCTTAGTTAACCTATCTACCACCACCCAAATGGAGTCATAGTGTCAGCTAGTAAGAGGTATGCCTATAAGAAAATCCATATTTATTTCCTCCCACTTCCAAGTGGGAATGCTAATATCCTGAAGCACACCTCCCGGCCTTTGATGCTCGGCCTTCACTTGCTGACAGTTTGGACATCTAGCTATGAACTACGCAATATCCTTCTTCATACCATCCGACCAATAGATTTCTCGCAAGTCCCGATACATCTTCGTGGATCCTGGGTGGATAGAATATCTAGTAACATGTACCTCATGCAATATCCGAACTTTCAAATTATCAACGTCCGAAACACATAGTTGACCCTGGTATCGTAGCACACCATCTCCCCTTTAGGAGAAAACCTCCACCTCTTGACTCCGCACTGCTTCCTTCAGTTTTCTCAAGGTTGGATCCTCATCTTGCTTAGATTTGACATCGACTACTAAGGATGATTCTGACCCATTCTGCACAATAACACCGCCATCAGTCGAGTCGATCAATCTAACTCCCAATCTTGCAAGTCGATGGACATCTCTCACCAACTTCTTCTTTCCCTCATCCACGTGGGACACACTCTCCATGAAGATCCTAGTAAGCGCATTTGCAACCATATTAACCTTTCCCGAATGGTAGAGGACACTCATATCGTAGTCCTTTAGTAACTCAAACCACCTCCTTAGCCGAAGATTTAGATCCTTCTATGTGAACACATATTGAAAGTTCTTGTGATCCGTAAATACATCCACGTGGATTCTATACAAGTAATGCCGCCATATTTTCAATGCGAACACCACCGCGGCCAACTCAAGGTCATGGGTCGGGTAATTCTTTTCATGAACTTTCAGCTGTCTCGAGGCATATGCTATTACCTTCCCACATTGCATCAACACACATCCCAGTCCGACTCTCGAAGCATAGTAATATACTACAAAGCCATCAGTGCCTTCAGGTAAGGTCCACAATGGTGTTGAAGTGAGTCGAGTCTTAAACTCTTGGAAGCTTTTCTCACAAGCATCTGACCATTGGAACTTCACCTTTTTCTGAGTCAGCTTAGTCAAAGGTGCCGCAATAGAAGAGAAACCCTCAACAAACCTCCGGTAGTAGCCAGCTAGACCTACGAAATCCTGAATTTCGGAAGGATTCGCCGGTCTAGGCCAATTCTTCACCGCATCAATTTTCTGGGAATCTACCCTTATGCCTTCGCTTGATACCACATGACCCAGAAATGCCACCGAGTCTAGCCAAAATTCGCACTTACTAAACTTTGCATATAGCTAACGATCCTTGAGGGTCTGAGTACTACTCTCAGGTGAGCGGCATGCTCTTCCTCACTCCACGAATATATCAAGATGTCGTCAATGAACACAATCACGAACATGTACAAATATGCATTGAACACCCTGTTCATTAAATATATAAAAGCTGCAGGGGCATTAGTTAGTCTAAAAGACATAACAAAAAATTCATAGTGACCATACCGAGTCTTGAAAGTGGTCTTCGGGATGTCACTCTCCCGAACTCTGAGCTGGTGATACCCGGACCTGAGATCAATCTTGGAGAAGCACTTGGCACCCTGAAGATGGTCAAACAAATCATCGATCCTGGGTAAGGGGTACTTGTTCTTGACGGTAACCTTGTTCAACTTCCAATAGTCAATACACATATGAAGGGAACCGTCCTTCGTTTGAACAAATAGAACTGGTGCACCCTATAGAAACTGGCTTGGTCTAATTAAGTACTTATCCAACAGATCCTTTAACAGATCCTTCGATTCCTTTAGTTTGGATGGGGCCATCCTATAGGGAGGAATAAAGATAGGCTGCGTATTAGGTAATAGATCAATATCAAAATCATTTTCGCTCTCCGGAGGAACACCGGGCAAATCATCAGGAAACACCTCTGGATATTCGCACACCACCGGAACCGACTGAATACTCGAGGTCTCGGACTCCACATCCTTAACCCTAACTAGGTGGTACATGCAACCTTTAGAGATCATCTTCCTGGACTTAAGATAGGAAACAAACCGACCTACTGGTATCACTAAACTAGCCTTCCACTCCAACACCGACTCACCCGAAAAATGAAATTCCACCGTACAGGTCCTACAATTAATCGAAGAGTAACATGCGAACAACCAATACATGCCAAGAATAATGTCAAAGTAAGTCATGGATAACTCTACAAGGTCTAAGAAGGTAACCTTATGCAACAAAGTGACCGGGCATCCTCTATATACTCGTTTAGCTACGACCGAATCACCCACAGGGGCAAAAACTAAAAATGGTTCTGACAAGGTATCGGGACTAAATCCAAGGCTACTAGCAATGTAAGGAGTCACGAAAGGCAATATAGCTCCTAGATCTAGCAAGGCATAAACATCAATATGAAAGACACGCAACATACCAGTAACCACGTCTGGAGAAGTCTCCTTCTCCTGGCACGAGGCAAGGGCATAGAATCGATTTTGGTGCTGTCCGCCACCCCCACTAGTCGATGCTCCCTGCGGAGCAGAATGGGCTGGAGCTACTGCTGTCCTGGTGGACTGTGCACAACCCCTATCATCACCCTATCTAGCATATGGGCACGCTCGGTGCATGTGCCCAGATCTACTACACCTATAGCAAACATCTGAACCGAGCAAGCACTCCATGACATGACTCTTGCTGCACTTCCCGCATGATGGAGAGGTATACTCTAACTGGGTGCCCCTCTGATCCTTAGACCCTGAAGCCCTGCTCTTCTGATCACCCCTCGGCCTAGATGGAACACTAGTTGATGATGGTGCTAGGGCTAGTAACCTCTGCTGAAACTGTGGATGGTAGCCACCACTGGACCTCTGACGTAAAAACCCACGGCTGTCCGTCCGAGCCCTCTTTTCCTCCCTCTCCCTCGCATGAGCCGCCTCCATCTGCTGGGCGTACAACACTATATGAGGAAAGTCCATATCCTGGTGGAGCATAGCATTCCTGCAATCCTTGTCTAAATAACCAGCCACACCATGAATGAATCGGCTCACTCGCGCCCTCTGATCCATCACTAACTCTGGGGCATACTTTGACAAACGAGTGAACTCAAGCGAATACTCCAACACTGTTATCTTTCCCTGTTTGAGGTTCACAAACTCAGCTGCTTTCAACTCCCTCATCTCCTAAGGGAAGAACCTATCGAGGAAGGCCATATGAAACTCATCCCAGCTGATAGGGCCTGCTCCAGCTGCCCTGCTATACTTCCATTGCTTGTACCAAATATGAGCGACCTCTTTTAGATAATAAGAGTCCAAGTCCACACACTCCCCATTTGTCACCCCCATAACCTGAGTGACCTTTAACATCCCTTCAATAAACTCGTGTGGATCCTCATCCACTTTTGACCCCGTAAACTCGGGAGGGTTCATCCTCAAGAAGTCTCTAATCTGAGCCGTCGCTGCATTACCATTCTGTGGGACCTGCATAGAAACCTGCTGGTTGACCTGAGCAGTCAAGGCCTGCGCCAACATTTTAATAGCCGCCCGAAACTCATCGTGGGAAGTTGGCTCTAGTGCCTGGGGCTCCTAAATAAGTGGGGCTTGCTGATGCCCATGGTCGTTGCAATCTCCGTGGCCTTCATCATTTCTATTCCACCTTCCGTTCATTCTTCTAGAAGCCATAATTTTGCAATCATGAATCGCACTAATTAGAAGGATGGAAAGGCTTTTCATCGCACGACATAGAACATGAAAGAACGGAATATTTCCTAAACGTCTAGTAGCCTCTTGGTCATAAGTGTGGAGCGCTTTACACCTATGAAAAAGACTCTACTTAACGCGACTTTAAGAAACCCTATGACACTTCAAACCTATTGCTCTGATACCAAGTTTGTCACGAATCGAATGTACACCCGGATCGTAGACACGGGACAAGAGACCCCAAGAGACCCCAAGAGACCCCAAGTCGACCCATGGCACATGCATACAACTAATCTCATTCAAATAAGTGGAATGATAATCATAAAAACATAGCAGAAATGTAATTATAGCTTAACATCAGGAAATACTGGACGTATACGTAGCTGAGCACTACATACTTGTCTTGAAGCCTCTAATACATAAGAGGGGTTGATGGGACAACATCCCCAACTAACCCGACCAATACTGAAACATAAATAACATGAAAATCTGTCAAACAACCCTCGGAACATGAGGACTCACCAATAAGATGAAAGCGTAAGCTGAGACGGACTAAGGGTGAGGATGAGCCTGAGATTCGAACCTTGTATCATGAAAAGATACAACATAGAAAGTATACGGTCAGTACGTGGAATGTACTGAGAATGTAAGGTAAGTAAAATAGACATTTTAGAGTAAATAAAACTCATAGACAATATAAGAGAAGGACATCATGCTTACATCAAAATCTTCTTAATAAAACATAAGGCTCAAGACTTTCAAATCATTCATAATCATTCATTTTCATAATCGTAAGTAAACTTTATCAAAACATAACTTGAGCCAATAACATAACCATAACAATGCATAAAACATGCGGAACAATGGGAGGACTTGCCATAACCGATACCATCATGGTAGAGCCTTTCATGATGCCCCACTATCTCGCTCAAGTGGGCAAAGCCGACCATGGCTTGCCAGGCGAGGGTCGTGCATTAGGCGTGATATCACATTTTAGGGGATCATTATCAATACATCATGTCATTTAGAAAACCCACGGTGCACATGGTTATGAGACACCGGGGTAGTCCTTTGAACGTTGGGCTGCTCGATGCTAGACACGGCTCCCAAAAACAAGCATATAGGCTCATACGTAAATCAATAACATCATGGATTAGGATTCATTGGCTAAAATTAACATTTATCATCATGGATCTCCTTTCAAACATGCTTAGCCAAGAATCATAGGCCTTTTTCATCGGCCAACATCATAAATCTATAAATCATATAATTCACCTCATTAATCACAAATCATCTTCAACATGTGGGCATTGCCCAATACTTCATCATATTCAATTCTTTCAACATATGCTCATAAACATGGGAGTTTGGAATCATGATTTTCCATCATTAATAAACTCAAAATATAGAGTATTCATCATAAATCATAACTACCATAAACTTTAATCAAATGGGCATTTTCGATTTAAATGATTGAAACATGATTTTAAGGAAAATAAAGTGAAACCTGCCCATCATTCATAATTCAATAATTAAAAATCAATTATATCAAACACATAAAGAGAAATCACATTTTCATGTATTTGGGTAATACCCCATAGACTTGGATAGCAGGATTCATGATTTAAATTGACAATTGGGCATGGGTGAGGAAGAATTTCACCCATTCTAAAATCCTACATACCTTGGAATGGATTGATTTCGAGGTTCCTTGAATACCCATAAAGAAATTGATGAAAATTTGGGGAAGAAGACCTCGAATCTCCCAAAAAATCTTTCTAAGCTTTTGCATGAGAATGGACATGAATAAAGGACTTAACTCATCTTATCCCACTTAGAAAAAATACAAAAAATGATGTAGTTTAGGGTCTTAAAGCATGGAAAACTCAGAAATTTCCTTAATAAAATTTCCCTAAAAACTGCTTCAGACAGACCAACGACCGATCCAACGGGTCGTTGCTCGATACCATGACTCGTGGTATCAAGTCGTTGGGTCCACTGCCTCATGACCTGTCTCAAGTCCTTCCCACGACTCGTTAGGATGAGTCGTTACATAAAACGATGGATCGTTGAATCGACCGTCATCAACTCATTGACCAATCTGACTTTCCTTTCCACAAGCCTCACCACGACTCTTGGTGCCTTTCAATGAGCGTGGTCTCCATCCGTTGAATACACTGAAATCTTCAACCCTCAAACAACGAATAGAAACAATGGGTCGTTGCTTCTCACCACGAATCATGGGATGCCCTGTTGTTCCCCTCAGCCTAAGCTCAGTCCTTCTAGCGATTGTAACAATGATTCGTTGTTCCTTACAACGAGTCGTTATACCGTCCGTTATCACCACTGATTCCCTGAACCCCCCATTCCACGACTGCTTTCAACGAATTGTGGTATCCAACCACGAGTCGTTGAGTCGCCCGTCTGTGATGTTTTTGCCAGTTTTCTGCACTTTTCAAATTAAACTCCCGGGTCTATTCTTAGGCCTCTCCAGGGTATTATAGCTTGAAATACAATATCTTTCAATAACTTATTATTTTGGTCAAACACAAGAAGACATTACTTGAGAATATTTCTAAGATATTTTTTTTTTTTACTTCTGAAGAAAATTTTAGAGTTTTACCACTTTAGGAGTAAAGTTTTGACGTTATACTACTTAAGGAGTATATGCCAGATTCTAATAACTCCAGGAGTAAATTTTAGATTCCTTAATACTTTGAAAGTAAATTTTAGGTTTATAGTTTTGAAATTATGTTTAGCTTGTTTACTACTTTGGGAATAAATTTTAAATTTACTACTCCCACGGTAAATTTTAAAGTATTCCCTATTCACTTGTAAATTTCAGATTTACTACTTCAAAAAACTCGTTCTTTGAGACTAAAACAAAATCATCTAAATTGTCTTAATTATATTAAATTATGATAACTTAAAACCTCTTTTAATATATTGCTATTTTGAAAGAAAATCGAGGTATGCATATAATGAGAAGATTTATCTTATAACAGATCTATAAAAATATTATCACTTTTAATGATCATATATTTCTTGCAAATTCTTAGTCTAACTTATTCATGGATATGGAATTAATATCATCATATATTTTGTTATTTTGAAACAAATATGACACATGAATTGCTAAGTAAATTAATTAGATTGTTCTCAGATTCATTGTAACACCCCAAAAGTTTCTTAGACCAAACCCAAACTTGGTGCAAAAAACTAGAAAAGGAAATTGAATATTTCATATCAAAATGACTCAACCAACGAGTCATTGTCAGTAACAACATTGACTGACATTGTCAGTGAATGTCAGCCTCTGCAGATTTCTTCTTCAGATTCAATGAATGGTATAATGACCCATTGTTGGTGTCAATGAGTCATTGTGTAGCCCGTTCTGTCAGGTTCAGAATGAGATCAAATACTTTCTCCCAAGCCACGAACTAGACAATGAGTTGTTAATTTGTATAAAGACTCATCGTAAGGAGCCGTTGAAAGAAATACAGAAAGAGTTAGAAATCCCTCCAGTGGCAATGGTTGGATACAATGACCTGTTATTTCATATGAAAGGTCATTCTGTTTGTCCATTGGGGATACCTAGAACTGTTCAAAAACTCTTCTAGTGGCAACAAATGGAACCAATGACTTGTTGTCCCATCTAACTAGTTGTTGTTCCTGTCCATTGTTCAAGTCCAGAAAATGTTCAGAATTTTCAGTAGTGATGACGAGTAGTGACAATGACCTGTTGTACCAACCAATGAGTCATTGTGTCATCCGTTGGCAGAAGTTCAACAGTTGATTGAAATCCTTCATGTGACTACGACTGGGTACAACAACCCATTGTTATGGCCAACAAGTTGTCATATCCGTCGTTGGTCGAAGTTTAGAAACTGACATCCCAGGCCCAAAACGAATGAATGGTCCCAATGAGCCGTGGTCAAAACCAGCAAATCATTGGGAGGCCTGTTGGATTGGGACAACCATATTTTTGAAACGGTTGTCCAGGGTTTGTAACTTTCTACTATTTTAACTCCTATACTACTTCGTTTTGGGGTGTGTTTAGAGGGGAATTAAGGGAGTCGTTCGAATTTTTACTCTCATTCTCTCCCAAACTCATAGAATCAAAACGTAGAAACTCAAACAGTTATGTTCCAAGCAAGAGCTAGGGCTTCTCCTCTTCCTTATAATTTAGGTGCTTTTCTCAGAGAAATCCTTCTATAGGTGTCACGACCCGAGTTTACACCCTAGCTGTAACATGGGATAAGGAACCCCGAAAGGCTCCAAGTTGACGCATGGCATAGTCATAGCATAAAACTTAAAAATATAAATAGCTAACAAAAACATAACCGAGCGGAAGCTAGTTGTAAGAAGTCAAATTTAAAACTCAAAGACATAATCTATTAGAACTTTGATACATAGACTTAATCTGATTACACATGTCCGAAAGCCTCTACTAAACTGATGAGTTGCTGGGACAGGTCCCCTGCTAACTCCTAAAGTATGAAAACTAAAATATAACTGAAATAAGAAATATAGATCTCATCCTCAAGAGATGAGAACTCACCACAATCCGCTGAGTTGGAAGGAAAAGCATGCCTACCTGCGGGGCTGAGTCTAGATACTTGAATCTATATCATGAAATGATATAGCACATAAAGTATTTGGTCAGTACATGGAATGTACTGAGCATGCGGGGAAACATAAACAAACTAAACATACAAATATACAAGAAGGAAATAAACTGAGTACATCGACATGTAACTGATTTAGAATGAAATCACCCTCTTTTGAGTCACATACACATGTCAACATGAAACTTTCATTTGGAACTCCCATTCTGAAGCATCATCAAACTCATGCATAAGGGTCAGACACTGAACATATAATGAGACCTAAAGCTGAAGCTAATATCATACACTGTACTAGATATCTGCTGATAACTGAGACTGCATTATGCTATATCTGTTTTAAACTGAAGTCTGAAATATACTAACTGAGCAAGACTGATAATGTGAACTAAGGGAGCCATTCTCTGCTATGGAGAGTCCCAACTGATCTAAGGGAAACGTTCTCAGCTATGGAGAATCCCTGACTGACTAAGGGAAACATTCTCAACTATGGAGAGTCCTTGACTGACTAAGGGAAACATTCTAAGTTATGGAGAGTCCCTGATTTTCTAAGGGAAACCTTCTCGGCTATGGAGAGTCTGTGGCTGTACTACCACATGAGGAGTACTAATCTGACATTATTCATCTGGTCTAAGCTACTACAGCTAATCAGAAACGTGAGCATTTACTGATTCCATCATATAACATTCATTTAGAAAGGAGTAAGAATACTTTCTACTAACAACAAGGCCAAAAGTATTAAGCATCATTCTCATGATTTATCTTCATCATTCATATCGTCATGGTACCAAATAATCATTTAATCCACACATTTTACATTCACGAATATCTATAGGTTCAAATCATACTTTACACACCTCCACAACATTCAAATTCTGAATTCATAACATATGACATTTAACATAGAATCATGTAGGATCCATAGATCCAATTCACACTTTAACATGAATACATTGATTCATATATTCAAGACTTATAGAAAGCCCATATAATTAACTCATACCTTTAACACGTACAACAAGATCATGGTAGAAGCATATATTTATTTCATGTAACCCATTTTGAAATTTACTTCAATTCATGGAGAAGATTTGATAATTATGTCGTTATCATAGGTTCACTGATCGTGGGCAAAATTGCATGCCCAAGTGATACTTTATAACTTAGTTTGTGTCTTGTTTATCTACTTATTTATATACATTCTCATAAGTATCAACTTAGTTTGTGTCTTGTTTATCTACTTATTTATATACATTCTCATGTAATTTTATGTAAATGTGAATATATATACTAACCAACATGATTAGTTCTTGTTTTTGTAGGTTTAAAATGAATTTGAGGAACTAATCCATGAGATGGTGAAGTGCAGGCATGGAATCGAAAGTAAAACGCGAACGACGGCAAAGAGGATGAGCGAAAGAGCACACCTGCACGTTGACAATGTGCCACGGCAGGCAGGCTGCACGACCATGGCATGCCACGGCCCCTAACGTGCTGCACAAGCAGCGTGCCACGCTGCCAACGCGGCAAGGGGCTGCTTGGTGACGGTTTTATGAGTTTCCAGTGTGCATTCGCGATGCCTCCATTTCACGGAGGCATATTGGCGCGATAACCTCCGTGACACGGAGCAATTCTATGCCAGACATATTTTGTACAATTCTCATTTACTATAAATAGGTCCCTTAGCTCCTAAAAACATGGAGTCAAGATTTATTTCTGAAAAACTGCCAAGGAGTGAAGGGAGAAGTGGGAGAACTCACCTAGGGTTCATCAATTTCATCTTCTCTTCTATCTATTCTTGTAAGTACGTTACTTTAATTATGTTTTCTAGTAATTGTACGAACTTGAGTGGCTAGAACCCTTCCTCTAGGGTTGAGGCCACATGGTATGATTGTGAATACATGATTTTGTTTTGGTTTTAAGTTATTAATTGTTGTTTTGTCTTACATTCTTAATTATGGTTGTTTTTATGATTGATCACCATGAAAACACACACGTTAAACTTAGGTAAAAGCTTGAGAAAGTAAACCTAGGCAAGAGCAAAGAATGTAGGGAGAAAGTTTGTATCTTACGATATAATTCGCAGTTAGGATAATAAATTATACCTAAGTTGCCTTGCTTGGTTATTAAAATAGGATGACCTAGACACCAACTTAGAATTATCACATCACCACTCGAAGAAGTAGATGTGAAGCTAAGTTGAGTTAAATGATTAGAGGTACGAAAGTCCCTAATCAAGAGTATAAACTCTGTAAACCACATCCACGTAATTGAATTGCCCACGAACTAGAATGTCACATCCCCGCTCAACGATGTAGTTGTGAGGCTAGTTTGTCGTGTTTAGAGGCTCGAAAGACCATGAACATGCAATTTTGATTATGTGAGACGACAATTGATAATTACATAGTTAAATCATTACAAAGCGTAGTTTCTCATGATTATTCGGCTTTAACTCTAGTTGCTCCTTGAATGATTTCAGAGTATTTCGATGACCACCCCTAGACTTAATTAAACTTTATCGAAAAGTCTATAATCAACACTTGCGAAAGTAAATATCACACTTGAACTTGATAATTAGCTGAATTGGTCAAATCCCTGTGGGTTCGACATCCGGCTCTAAAAAAGGGCCACTATATTACTTGTACGACCCGTACACTTGCCGGGGATACATCAAGTTTTTGGCACCACTGCCGGGGACTCGGCGAAGTTTATTAAATTTGTTTGTTTTTGTGTGATTTTTAAATTTCCTTAACTGTTGAGAAATTTTATCTTAGTCTGTCTTATTGCAGGTGACAGGTTGTCTTGCCGAGATGGCTAAGAATAGAGAGCTTGTGGAATCGTTGCTTGAACCAGAACGTCAGATTCATTTGCGAAGGAGAGTAGCTCTTGAGAAAAAGATGAAACGACTTCAAGAAAAGGTACAACAATAGCCACCCGCAGGACAAGCACAATTATCACCAAAAGCAATGGCAGTCAGACTAGTTCGCGAAGTGGCAATCCCACAAGCGACAAATGTGAACTCTAGTATCCGTAAACCAGAACCTGGAGGGAACTTTGAATTGAAGCAGAATATGCTGCAGCTGTTACATTCTAGTGGTCAATTCACTGGGATGGCACATGAGGACCCGCAGCAGCACTTACAGAACTTTCTTGAGATTAGTGACACGTTTGTCCCCACCGGCGTGTCAACAGATTATGTCCGACTTACCCTCTTCCCATTCTCATTGTTGGTAGAGGCAAAGAGGTGGTTGAAAGTTGAGCCACCAAACTCCATAACTTCTTGGGATGATTTGGCGATGAAGTTCTTGATCAGATTCTTTCCTTTAGGCAAGACCGCAAAATTGAGAAGTGAAATACTGAGTTTCAAGCAGAGGCCTGATGAGAATTTATATTTGGCTTGGGAAAGATTCAAGTCATTATTAAGAGACTGTCCCCATCACCAGAAATCCAATGAAGTGCTGGCCCATACCTTCGTAGAAAGTCTAGACCCACACACGAAGATTTTTCTAGACTCTACATCGGGTGGGAAAGCCTTAGAGAAGACTTATGATGAGTTGTACACGCTGTTGAATAGAATTGCACAGGGAAATACAGAGTGGCACAACGAGTCATTGAGAGGGGCAGGAAAGAGAGTAGGGTTGATAGAGGTAGATGGTACGAATTCCTTGGCGGCACAGTTAGCTTCATTCTAGCATCAGATTATGACTCAGTTCAATAAACTGAGTATGAACCAACAACAGGGCCAGGTTAATGCAGTTCAGCAAGCTCCAAGTTGGTGTGCAATTTGCGGAAATAATGGGCACAATGTAGAATCTTGTGGAGCCAATCTGGAATCAGTCAATGTTTTTGGGAATGTGCAGAGGAACACTCAGAATTTTTGAAACAACTACAACAAAATTTGGCAGAGCCACCCGAATTTTTCTTGGGGTGGAAATCAAAAGCAAAGCGATCAGCAACCTCAACAGTAGCAGTATCAGAAGAATAGGTAGAATGATGGCCATTTGAGAAGCAACATTGAGGAAACATTGAAGAAAATCATGGAGACCTAGACTTAGTTATCAGAAAAATCAAGCGAGGATGGCATCAAACTTGAAGAATCAGCAGTTGGCTACCCGTAATCTAGAGAAGCAAGTGGGTCAGATAGCAGCTTCTCAAAACATGAGACTGTAGGGAGGACTACCAAGTGACACAAATCCTAACCCCCGCTAGGTCAATGCCATCAGTCTGAGGAGCGACAAGCAATTAGCTGATGCAATGCCTAAAGAGAAGAGAAATGAGGTGCAACCAGAGTTGGGTAGACAAGGACCATCCAATGACAAGGGAGAGAATCAGAGTGCTGTGCAACAAAATGCACAGTCTTCATTGCAGCCAGCACAAAGACTACCACCACCATTTCCTCAGAGATTCAAAAAGAGTAAGGGGGAGGAATGCTTTAAAAAGTTCTTTGAGATTTTCAAAGAACTTCACATAAATTTGCCTCTTATTGATGTTTTGTAGGGAATGCCCAAGTATACTAAATACTTGAAAGATGTGATGGCGAACAAAGTTAGATTGGTGGATGTCCAGATGGTAGCACTGACTGAGGAGTGCTGTCACAGGGTATTGAGCAAGATTCCTAAAAAGCTCAAAGACCCAAGGAGTTTTACCTTCCCTATACAAATTGGTAAAGCTGAAGTGCTACAAACCCTATGTGATTTAGGGGCAGCAGTAAATCTAATGCCCCTATCTTATTTAACACCCTGGGTTTGGGAAAACCGCGACCAACAAGATTGATGCTGCAGCTGGCTGACAAGTCGCGAGTGGCACCAGATGGAATCATAGAGGACCTTCTCATCAAAGTGGGTAAGTTTATTATACCTGCTGATTTTATTATCTTAGATTTTCATGTTGATGACCAGGTACCCTTAATCCTGGGACAGCCATTCTTAGCCACCGGAGGAGCAGTAATTGACTTAAGAGCAGGGACCCTGAAAATGAGGGTCGAGGATGAAGAAGAACTCTTCCGAGTATACCAAGAGATGAACCCACCCACACACTACAGAAACCTTTGTAAGGTTAGTGTGTTGTAAGAAGATAAGTGTGGGGTGGGTGATTCAATAGGTCCACGGCCAAAGGCAATGATAAGTGTTCAACACGAGTTTGATAAAGGGCTTCAGAGTGTGAAGAAGTTGGAGGAAGAGAGGAACAGAGTGGAGGCTGTTTCCTCTAAAAATCAAAGGAAACGGAGATGGTTCTTGAAAGGGAACCCAGGAATGAGGATGTCCTGAAAAGGATAGTCCACGTCGTGCCGCGGTGTAAAATAAGACGTTGCTTGGGAGGCAACCCAAGGGTACCACAGGTACAATTTGTGATTTTTGTTTGTGTTGATTTTGTTTATTTTCATCGTGTTTGTTTTTTTGGTGGAAATTTAAGCACAGATGGAGGGGAAGTCTGAGTACCCTTGGAGGAGAAAGCTAACAAGTATGGAAGAGAAAAGTGTGGAGTCAAACACCCACTTGTGCAAATTTGAAGAAGAGCATGCTCTTAGCTAGGCCTAGAGGCCTCAGGGAGTATTTCTCATCCTGTTTAATTTTAATTTGATGCTATGGGGACATAGCATGATTAAAGTGTAGGGTGAGGGAAATTTTTAAATTTTTTTTGTGCTTAATGATTTTTGGTGAATTAGTTCTTGATACATATTGGTAAAATTTTTGAATTAAGCATGACTTCATCACCCGTTGGTTTTTCTTTTCGGTTCTTTTTCGACGGGGGGTCTTCGAACCGAATAGTAAAAAAATTTTCTTTGTCTGTATATAATATTTTTAGTCATAGTTAGGGACTGTTTTCGACGATGGATGGATGACGGCCGTCTTGAGGAAAATTAGTCAATAGGTTTTATTTTTCGAACCCGTAGCCAATTGATGGCTTGATGTTCTTGTTATGTGCTATACAAGATTGTAAGATACAAGTGTGGTTAGTGTTGAAGCATGTAAGAAGTGTATAACTTTATTTGAGACACTTAGGCTCTTGAATATGACTCAATGTGATTGAAGCTTAATTTTGAATTCTTGTGATTAGCTGAGTTAAGAGTCTACAGAATGTGTCTTGAATTGAGCATGTGCTGTGAATGTAAGTTTTTCGAATATTCCATGCTACTGTGGAGTGTCTAGAACTTTCCTGGTGTGTATATAAAACAAAATGAAGGATGTGAGTTGTAGGAGATGATTTAGGCATTTCTTTGAATGAACCTAAATGTTATCCCTCACTTTACCTACCTTGAATATTTAATCCTAGTTAGCCCCATTGAGCCTTAAGCCTATTCTTTGATAGCTACAACATAAGCTTAATCCTTTTCTTTCATTAGCTTTGAATTTGATCCAAAACTCCGAAGCGCTTAAGTGAAAAATTCCAAAGAGTGAAGGAGTGAGAAGCGCAAAAAAGAAGGAAAAGTAGAAGTTGTGAAAGTTGAGAAAAGGACAAAGGTGCACTTGTGTGAAAATGGTCGATTATTAGTAGGGAGTAAGAAAATAAATGACTGAAAAAAATTGCTTAAGTACTCCTTACTACTAAGCGAGTGTGCTTAAAGAAATAGGAACAAGAAGATAAAATTCAAGATTGAAAAGAATGAGGAGGAAGCAAGAAAAGAGATGTCCTTGATGAATGTGGGATGTATTAAAAGTGCTTGGGAAAGATAGTCACTATTACTGGCCAGAATAGTACCTACCCATCCCTTAGCTTACATTACAACCCATTAAGTCCTACTTGATCTTACGTTCATACATCCTTAAATTAGTGGAGTAAAACACTAAGGGCAAGGTTATGGTTCACTACATGATGCATGTGAATTCTTTGAGAGAGTGAGCGTAATTTTATTCATATACCCATGCATGTTGTGATTTGAAAATTGTGTGAGTAAAAATGGGTAACTCTCTTGTGTTGTGAGGGCACATGTTTAATGAGAGATAACATTCATGTCGGATTTCTTGATCGGTTGATTTGTATGATTTTGCCAAGATTGAGAGTCGATTCTTGAGGTTAGGAAGTCTTAACATAGTTGTATTTCATTTCAATGATTAAATCGTGCATGCTCTATTTTTAACTTGCTATCTTAAATAATCATTATAGTCGTAGCCTGAATTATCTTGTTAAATTAACTATGTGGGAGTCTTCATTTACATGAGATGTAAAAGGGTTGTTCGAGGACGAACAAGGCTTTAAGTGTGGGGTAGGTGATCGTGGGCAAAATTGCATGCCCAAGTGATACTTTATAACTTAGTTTGTGTCTTGTTTATCTATTTATTTATACAAATTCTCATGTAATTTTATGTAAATGTGAATATATATACTAACCAACATGATTAGTTCTTGTTTTTGTAGGTTTAAAATGAATTTGAGGAACTAATCCATGAGTTGGTGAAGTGGAGGCATGGAATCGGAAGTAAAACGCGAACGTCGGCATGGAGGATGTGTGAAACAGCCCACCTGCGCGTTGGCAACGTGCCACGGCAGGCAGGCTGCACGACCATGGCGTGCCATGGCCCCTAACGCTGCACAAGCAGCGTGCCACACTGCCAACGCGGCAAGGGGATTCCCGGCGACGGTTTTATGAGTTTCCAGTGTGCATCCACGATGCCTCCGTGTCACAGAGGCATATTGGCGCGATAACCTCCGTGACACGAAGCTATTCCATGCCGGGAATAATTTTGTACAATTCTCACTTACTATAAATAGGTCCCTTAGCTCCTAAAAACATGTAGTCACGATTTAGTTCTGAAAAATTGCCAAGGAGTGAAGGGAGAAGTGGGAGAACTCACTTAGGGTTCATCAATTTCATATTCTCTTCTACCTATTTTTGTAAGTACGTTACTTTAATTATGTTTTCTAGTAATTGTATGAACTTGAGTGGCTAGAACCCTTTCTCTAGGGTTGAGGCCACATGGTATGATTGTGAGTACATGATTTTGTTTTGGTTTTAAGTTATTAATTGTTGTTTTGTCTTACATTCTTGATTATGGTTGTTTTTATGATTGATCACCATGAAAACACACACGTTAAACTTAGGCAAAAGCTTGAGAAAGTAAACCTAGGCAAGAACAAAGAATGTAGGGAGCAAGTTTGTATCTTACGATATAATTCGCAGTTAGGATAAGAAATTATAACTAATTTGCCTTGCTTGATTATTAAAATGGGATGAGCTAGACACCAACTTAGAATTATCACATCACCACTTGAAGAAGTAGTTGTGAAGCTAAGTTGAGTTAAATGATTAGAGGTACGAAAGTCCCTAATCAAGAGCATAAACCAAGTAAACCACATCCACGTAATTGAATTGCCCACGAACTAGAATGTCACATCCCCACTGAACGATGTAGTTGTGAGGCTAGTTTTTCATGTTTAGAGGCTCGAAAGACCATCAACATGCAATTTTTATTATGTGAGACCACAATTGATAATTTCATACTTAAACCATTACAAAGCGTAGTTTCACATGATTATTCGGCTTTAACTCTAGTTGCTCCTTGAATGATTTCAGAGTATTTCGATGAACACCCCTAGACTTAATTAAACTTTATCAAAAAAGTCTATAATCAACACTTGCGAAAGTAAATATCACACTTGAACTTGATAATTAGTTGAATTGGTCCAGTCCTTGTGGGTTCGACATCCGACTCTAAAAAAGGGCCACTATATTACTTGTAAGACCCGTACACTGGCCGGGGATACATCATTCACCTCATACCCAAAATATTTACATCATGAAAACCCATACAAGCTTCCCATTAATCAAGCCCATAAGTTCTTATCTCATCTCAACATACCTATCAAAACATATATTCTAGTTTTTAAGGGAATTGTTACGATCTTCACATATTTTAGACATGGATACAAGGTCTTGATATAATAAAGTGAACAATAATGAAAACCCGAATCAAAGTTTTAAGCTATCTCATGAAGGAAATTCCATAATCATGCATTTAACCATCAGGTACATAATTAAAGATATTAAAAATAATCCCATAAGCATGAAAAACTTTTAATCCTAATGGGTCTTAGAATTCATAGAAGGCATAGAATAAATCATCCATAAATCGAAACTCTAGATCATGCTTTTCTAGAACAAGAGATTCGGGTTTTGAATAAAAGTTTGGGGCATCAGGATGGAGGGATATCCTTGTTGAGAAACCCACATACCTGATTCAAAGGAATCTCCACTTGAACTAAACCCTTGAAGCGTTGAAGAAAATCTTAGTTGAATCCTTGATCTTGAGAGGGGAGGAAGATGAGTTGAAGGAATGAGAGGTTAAGCTAGAAAACCCCTAAAAACGTCCCTTAAAATGCTCAAAATGACGCCATTTAGGAACTGGGATCATAGGAATTTACCAAAATACCCCTGGGAAAAACTTTAAAATCTGCCCGATCTGTGACCACGACCCTCACCACGAGTCGTTGGTCCTCACCCTGACTCATGGTGACCATCCATTGCTTCTGGGGGGTCTGCTTCTCAGTTTCTGCTTCCTCAACTAACGACCAATAGGATGAGTCATTACATCATCCAATGACTCATCACCACCTCCTGTCGACTCCACTGGTCCATCCTACAAATTTCCTTCCAACGACCAACACGACAGATCATTGTTACTTCAAACGTCTTGTTGTATCCATCTGTTGTTACTGACACGAAACCCTGCACTCCAACTAAAGACTCCTCATGGCAACCAACGAGTCGTCATCTGACTTGTCCCCTCTGAGAAGTCCAAACTGTAGACTTACCATGATTGCATCCAACGGGTTGTCGTTTCACATAACAACTCGGTCCTTCTTCCCGTGGCATCAAAAAACTTGGTACCATTTTATGAAATCCTTCCTATGACTGCCTCTAATGAGTCTTTAGAGTGACCAACGACTCATTGGACGAGTCGTTCTGAGGCACTGCTGCAGTTTTTTCTGCTGAGCACATTCTAAATTCTGATTTTAAATCTTAGGAACTTTTGGGGTGTACCCTTGGAAACATTCATCCTCGAATGTTGGCTCACCACACTAAAAGTATAGGAGCTGAACTGAAATCCCAAAACTGATCAATTACAGTTGAAACAATGGAGTATCTGATTCCGACTAATCTTAATATCTGAATTGGACATCTAAACCATACATGCACGCTAGGGAATAAGAGGGACTGAAAGACATGAAACTAACATGGAACCAGATAGAACACTGAGAAGGATTCTTTCCCTCTAACCAGAACTTAGTTGATACAGACTGAGTCTTCGTTCTCAAGTCTCTTTCTGTTACGGGGTTAGAATTCGTGATATCTGGTCTAACTGAAAGTAAAGGACTCATGACCACAAGTCATTCATAACATCTATAACTGAGCACATACATGAGTTAACCTTATCCTACTAAGCTACTACAGCAACTTCTGAAGTCTGAGTTCAAGCTGATCATACTGGAAGACATGAGTTGATACACATAACTGATTTATAACATGAAGATGAGCCTTAAGGATTTGTAAAGCAAGACTGGCATCGTTGTCTAAGCGGTTATCTAGAAATCCTTGGAATCTGCACATAGGGATAGGTATAACTTAGATTCAACTGAAATACAAGAGAAGTTATCTGAACTTGAAGGGATGACATACCACAACTACTAGGGCTGGAACACCTCTATTAGTATTCTCAAGACCCGACTTGTCGCACATACTTACCATCTCCCCCTTAGCTTAAAGTCGTCATTCTAAGGCTCTTGAGTCTTTCTTAAGGTCGAGCTAAATCACTAATTTCTAGCTTCTCTTTCACCTCTAACCTTCACTGCAAGACTTACACTAACAACTATTCACATCACACATCGACAATATCCCCCTAACAACCATCATAGAGCTTTTTATTCAATATTGGGGTTCTAGGGCTAGTAGCATGCAAAGAGTAACACAAGATTCACAATATACCTGTGATTACTACTGGTGACTTTCCCTTATCCTGGTGTAATGCTATGGCATAGGAGCAGTTTTGACGTTGTCCGCCACCCGGGCTAGATAATACACCTTGCTAAAATGGGCGAGCTATCGGAGCTACTGAAGAGGTGGCCGAGGATCTACTCTTGCCTCGCTTAGCTGCTGCACAATCTCGGTGCTTATGGCCCAACTTGCAGCACCAAAAACAAACATCCGAGCTAGCCATGCATTCTCCCAAATGGTGCTCCCCATAGATGGTGCACAAAGGATATGTAATATCCCTTACCCTAGGTTTGTATGGAGCACTGACTGTCAAAAGTGCTGGGGCTGATGATTTCTGTTTGGAATATGAGCGGTGTCCACCACTCGTCCTCTACGGGAAAAACTCTAAATATCCTATCCTGGCCCTCTTGGCCTCTCTCTCTTTTTCCTTCACCTGTTCCTCTTCCATTTTGTTGAGTGAATATCACCAAATGTGGAAAGTCTATATCTTTGTGCAACATTCCGGTCCTGCATTCTTTGATCAAGGAGTTTGACACTCCGTTCGCGAACCTGTTCACCCGGGCCCTCTAGTCAGCTACCATCTCTAGTGCATACTTGGATAACCGGGTAAATTCCAGCGCGTACTCCTGGATAGTCATGTCATTTTGTCTTAAATTGATGAACTTTACCGCCTTTGCCTCTAACTCTCTAGGGAAAAACCTATCCAAGAACGTAGTCGTAAACTCATCCCAACTTACAAGGGCTGCTCAAACTCCCCGACTATCTCTCCACTGGAAAAACCAAATATAAGCAACTCCTTTTAGTTAGTAGGAGGCTAAGTATGCGCTCTCAGTTCCCATCACCCCCATGATTTGGGTGATCTTCTGGATCTCGTCCAAGAACTCGTGTGAGTCCTCACCTACCTTTGACCCCAAGAATTCGGGTGGATTCATTCTAAGGAAGTCTCTTACCCTTGCCGTCGCTACATTCCCATTCTACGGATGTAATACCCTGGAACCCAAGGATCAGATCCGGGAGTCAAAATCGGGAAAATGTAAAATTAATGTTGCAAGAACAGAATGAGTCATTGGATGACTCGTGAGGACAGCCCACGGACATCAGGTGACTCGTGGGGAGGCTGGGGGAGAGTTGGGAAGTTTGGAGGAAAAAGGATCCCCACGAGCGTGGCAATGACTTGTGGTCAGACCCCACAAGTTGTTAGGTCAACCGTAGGATAAGGGAGAAGGAAAATAGGAGACGTCATCAACCAACGAGTTGTCACCTGACTTGTCCCCTCTGAGAAGTCCAAATTGCAGACTTACCACGATTGCATCCAACGGGTCGTTTCGCACAACGACTCATTCCTTTCTCTCGTGGCATCAAAACACTTGGTACCATTTTCTGAAACCCTTCCAACGACTGCCTCTAATGAGTCGTTAGAGCAACCAACGACTCGTTGGACGAGTCGTTCTAAGGCACTTTTGTTGATTTTTCTGCTGAGCACATTGCAAATCCTGATTTTGAATCTTAGGAACTTTTGGGGTGTTACAACATGTATGTAGGACTTCAACAAGAAAATTTTCTTTCACCCTTGTTTACTAAATTAATTACAAAAATCTTGTTATTTCTAGCCGTGTAGAAGATAAAAAGCTAGGGTTTCTTTAATCAGCTTATGAATTTCTCCATTTTAATAAATCTTTAAGTTTTCCAGGAGTATGACTAGTGGTAATTCATGCCTTGGTTTTATTTATACAATATGCTTTCCTAGCCTTGATCCCTAACATGATTTTGGAATAAAACTTACATGATTTAGAACTCAGATATAAATATTGTATTATCATGATATTTTCATTTGAATTATGAATTCTAGCACATATGCTTGAACTGAAAGTCAATGCATTTAGTATGTTCAATCTCAGTAATATTGGCAGTATTTAGTATATTTAGTAGTATTAGTTTATCAGCATGTTCGTCATTTTTTAGACTTTCCCAACACTTTCAGATAAGCAGCTCTGACAAGTCTTAGAACACAATTTCCTTTAGGTCCTTAGACTGTCAGGACACTTCTAGATAAGTAGTCTTGACTTAGTCTTAGGACATAAGTTTCGAGCTATCAGCACACTTAGATGTAATTAGGTTTTGGTGGAAGTAGTACTTAGCATCGAGCGAGATGGGAATCAGCTAACCCAGGTTCTAAAATTATGTGCCACCGCATGTTATTAGCTCAAATTCCTCCTAGGCAATGATCACACAACTCAGCTACTATACCCTGGAAATTTACCATGGGCTCTCTTTGATGGGATGAATACATCAAACTCCACGTCTAGCTCACATGACTATATATCGTTTATAGGCTCTCTCACTGTCCAGTATAGTCAGGATTCTCAGTCCAATCCGTACTATAATATTCCGACTATAGTACTTCTGATTACAGATAGAGTCTTTGCATGTTACTTCAGTTTAGTTTACTATTCTTTAGTCTATCTATGTTTTAGTTACATCTCCTATACGCAGTACATTCAAAGTATTGATCGCACATTTCTATTTTCTATATTATTTCATAATATAGGCTCAAGTACCCAGCCTCAGCACCGCAACCAGTTTCTCTCGGTGATTCTCCGACAGCTCCAGTGATGAGTCCTCATTTGCCAAGGACCAGAGTTTCCATTTCCAGTTATTATTTTTAGTTAAATTTTCAGATATTAGAGTTAGCTAGGGGTTTGTCCCAAGAACTCACCAGTTCTTTTAGAAGGCTTTCGGACAGTTTATGTTAGATTCAACTTGTGATTTCAGTGTTTGAACAAATCTTTGTTATTATTCAGTATTTGGTTATTTCTTTAAACAACTTCTACTTAATATTATTTTACAGCAGATCATTCTTATTAGCATTATATCTTATCATGGATTTTCTTGGGGTCACTTGTGATCCTAAGTACCATATCGTGTCCAAGGTGTAAACTTGGCCCGTGATAAACTATATTGTCCTAGGATGTGTAAAAGCCACGTCAAGTAGAGTCCTTTCATGGGTGTGAAGTGCGCCAAACTTATGTGGGGGAGGCTACGAGATGTTTTTAGGAAAATTCCTTTTCTTCATGATTCTTATTGTGCCTAGAGTTTGATCTCTAGAATGTCCTCCTAACTCGTGCTCTACCCTTTTCAATTAACTATACCTCCCAAGAGAGAAAATGGAAGGAGGACTGAAAATTTTAACCGGCAATCCCTACCAGCTCCAACAGCTCCTCAAGACGATCAGGTGTCACATGCGGAGTTTTGAGCTATCATTCAAATGCTGGCTCAGGAAATGACCAATCAAGTCAACCAGCAGGTCATAACAGTCAATACTAATGGGTTTGTAGCTACTGCCAAAGTCCGGGATTTTACTCGAATGAATCCCACAGTATTTCACGGGTCCAAGGTTGATGAGGACCTATAGGAGTTCATTGACGAAGTGCAAAAAATCACCCAAATCATCGGTGTTACTTCTGTAGAAACTGCAGATATGACTACTTATAGTTAAAAGGAGTGGCTTGGATTTGGTATAAGCAGTGGAAAGAGGGAAGACAAAATGGTGCAGGTCTGGTGGAATGGGATGAGTTTGTGACGACATTCCTAGATGGATTCTTTCCCCTGGAGTTAAGGGAAGCTAAGGCCACTGAGCTTGTTAACTTGAAGAAGAATGACATGACAGTGTAGGAGTACGCCTGGAAGTTCACCCAACTGTCAAATATGCTCCAGAAATGGTTGTTGAGCTGAGGGTTCGCATGCTCAAGTTCATGAATAGAGTTTTAGATTGGTAGTCAAGGAGTGTAGGACTACCATGCATGTCAACGAAATGGACATCTCCAGGATCATTATTCATTCCCAACAAATAGAGGAAGAGAAGTTGAAGTAGATAGCGAGGGAGAGTAAATGGGCGAGAACAAGTCAGTTTGAGTACTTCCAATAGAGGTTAGGCGGTGGTAATCACCCCAGTAGCAGCAGAGATCTCCAACACACTCATCATCCAGTGCTCCTTCTTTCAGGCCCCGCAAAGATTGGAGGGGTGGAGCATCAAGCTCCTAGTCTCAGAGTCATGTCTCCAGTAGCCGTACTTTTCCAGTATGTTCAGAGTGTGGCAAGAACCATCTGGGTGAGTGATATCTAGGCAAGGATAGTTGTTTTGGGTATGGATGGTTGGGTCATAGATTGAGATATTTCCCATCAGTAGGATGGGGAAAGGCCCAGTCCACTGATAATGTCCAAACACACACCTCTTAACGAGAGGTCGTACACGGTCGTTGCTCAAAATAAATATTTCCAAGAGATGTCAGGGTCGAATCCCATAGAGTCGAGTGAATGATTTACGCAAGCATTGTTTTAGGAAATTCGAATTAATTCGCACCAATCAAGAGAAATAAAACAATAAATTTTTGGGAGAAAAATGAAGTTAAAAATATTGTGGGTTCTAAACCAACTAGGCAAAATAGAAAAATAACAAAAATTGGTAGACTATAATGAGTGAAAGCTTGAGGTGTGGTGTAGATGGGGTGCTAATCAAAAAAGGATATGCTAGCTCATCAAGTCATTGTGAATAAGTGTAAATAACATTTGACGAGATGACACCCTATGTTTTTCAATCTCATGGACAACTTTTTCTCGAGTCCTTTTGAATCTCGAGACACAATTCAATTAGCCCAATAGAGTTTGGGTTAATAGCTAAGTTGTCTCTAGTCGTCAACTACTAATTAGGATTATGAATATGGATTTTGGCCATTTCTAGCCCAACTCCACACAATCACGTCTATTCCCACCATCAAATTCTATTCAAATACTTGAAATCGTCTCTTTCAAGATGAAATCAAGAAAAGTAGACCCATATTTGCAACCATGGATCATCAATTATAAATTGAAGAGAACTTAATAGATTTATATTAAAAAATCAATATTGAGATGAATCTAGCAATACCCAATTTAATTAAGCACCCATCATCACACACTTCTAGTTGATGATTTAGCTACTCATGATTAAGAAACTAAAGAGTATATTCCTTAATAAACTAAATGATTTCATTACTAAGAGCAAGCAAAATCAAACTCAAAATATGTTAGCAACAATGGTTATACCTTGCTAAGGAAGAATATGAAAAAATAGGAAAAACAATATTCAATAATCTCCTCCAATGGGGTTCTTCTCTCAAAAGCAAAGGGAATGTTCAAAAAGATAGAAAGTATATACAGAGTACTTTATTCTAGACAATATACAAAAATAAGGCAGCCAATCTCCTCTTTTTCAGTGCTAGATGTAATTTCCCCTATTCAGGTGTTTTGTCACTTGAGGGGGAACCAGTGGTTTGCCGGTTGCATTCCGCAAACCGCCATTCATTTTATTCTGCACTTCCAGTGATATTCCAGGACCATTCAGTGAAATCTTTAGTGGTTCACTGGCTTCCATCCGTGATCCGCCGATTACTTTACTCGGTCCAGTAAGATCCAGCACCTGTTGGCTATTTAACCAGTGAGTCACCGGTTAATGTCCGCGACCTCCGGTTGCATTTTCTCCTCAAATAGATGGTCATCTACGCTTGGCTGGCGTTTCACGGTGTCCTCTGAAGGAGCGCCAATTTTCACTTGATTTCATCCTTCCTAATCCACTTCTTGCTCTTTTTCTTCAACTCAAGTACCTACACATAAAAAGGAAAAAAGGGCATAAAATTCATCTAGATGACTTGAAAACTAAGCTAAAGCTCATGCTTAAGAGCCTAATGAGTTGGTAAATTACCAACTCATCAAGCCCCCAAACTTAAATCATTGCTTGTACTCAAGTGATGCAATTCTTATCAGTTGAGAAACATGTCACTCCACAAGAGTTTAGACATCAATGGCCATTTATCCATCACAATCCAAAAAGGCTCACCAACTCACAGAAAAAGAGAAGCAAATTCCTCAAACAAATATATGGAAAAGTTCCAAGAGACCACCACAATTCAAAGGCTTGTTTTCATTTTGCAAGACAAGGGCATAGCTTATCCAACGAAATACACATAGCATCTCAATTCGTAATCACTGCACATTGAAAGTTTGCTTTAGAGTTTGCACTACTCATGCCTCAATCACACCTTTACCTTAATGCAAGTGTGTCTTCAAAAGGAATGATTTCACTCACCAAAGAGAGAATCCCTTTTCTTTATCATGAATTGAAGCACACACAAGGGATTATAAAACAAACTGAGCACACTCACTCTCCCAAAAGAAATCTTCATGCACACAACTCGACCCATATGCTTGCCTTTCCTGTAATTCACTACTAATGTAGAGCAACTAAACTCAAAATCAATTAAGACCTGCGGGTCATGGTGAAGGCTAGGGGCAGTGGTAAGACAATTATTTATCTCTAGTAACTAGCTCCTCCCTAATGCCTTATGTGAACACTTTAACCCTTCTCATCTAACATCTTATATTTCTCCACCTTATTCCTCCTTTTGCAACCATTTCCCTCTTTTATTGTTCAAAGATCTTACTTGTAGCACCTTTGACTATCACACTAAGCCTTTTCTAATCAAGAGGTAATACCATTTCACTTTTCTTTTCTACTTTGGTACCTTAAGGTTTCTCAGCTCATCATTTCATTCTTTTTTCTAATAATTTGGTGCTACCTTAGATTTAGGCTTCTTATATATCCCTCTTTCTTGAAAAACCCCCCAAACTTAGGCTCTTTTCCTCTTTCTTACCGATTCCTTATCTCTCCCTATGCCTTTGGGCTTTCAGCCCCTATTTTTCTCATTCGCTCACCACTAGCAATTGGGGAGGATGTGCGCTAAGAATAGGGGATCAAAAAGGGAAATTTTATTGTAATGTGGTTTCCAAGAATAAAGAGTTCAAAATGTTCAACACTAGTGTAATACCCCAGAAGCCCTAACATCAGACCCGAGAGTGAAACGGAGAAAACTGGAAATCTAGCACCAGGACACAGAATGAGTCATTTTGTGACCCGTGGGGTATACCACGAGTCGTGAGGTGACTCATGGTGATGATCAGGGCGTGAGTTGGAAATTTTGGGATTTGAGGTCCCCACGGATGTGACCACGAGTTGTTGTTAGATCCCACGACTCGTTGAGTCATCCGTGGGCAAGGAATTTTTTGGGAATGTGAAGGAGGCCTGGCGGTGTACCCTACGGAAGGTCCCCCCAGTCGTGGTCAGTCACCACAATTCGTGGGATGGGTCGTGGTCAGCATGTTGGATATAATTTGAAATCTAAGGTAGTGAAGGTGATGAGTAGTGACCATGAGTCGTGGTCACCTGTAACGACTCATGAGGTCCCCCATGATGAGCCCTGGATGATCTACTGGATATAGTACTCGAAGACTGATGCCTCGACTCCTTCCCTTAGATGAAGACTCATCCAATCCCTCATTGAGACTGGCAGTCAATTATTTTTTGCGAATTTAGTAAGGGTGTTTCCATAATTCCTATGATCCTAAGGACTAAACTACATCATTTTAAGCTATGAATCGTGAGTTTTAAGAGGGTTAAGTTCATTTTAGGCAATTCTTACACATGCATGCAAAGTTAGGGAGTTAGAGAGGTGATCAAGCTCATGCTCCTTCAAGTTTTCTTCAATTCTTCAGTGGGCAATCAAGGAGTAGCAAAATCAGATCTTCCCCAAGTATATAGGGTTCTGAATGGATGAATCCATTCACACCCATGCCCAATCTCTCTCTAAATCATGAAAATTCCTATGTTGATTCTATGGGGTTTTAACCCAATGCATGAGATTTCTAATTTACTACTTGGGTATGATGTATATGTGTTTCTACTATTGAATTAGGATTCATGTGCAAGTTTTATGTTGTTATCAATTAAAATCATGTTTTATGCTTTATAAATTAAAATGCCTAATTATGAGAAGTTCATAAAAGTTGAGATTTATGATGAACGTTAAAGTATGAAGAGATATTATGATGAAAAGCATGTTTTCAAGTTACCCATGTTTATGATCATGTTTTCGAGTGAATTATGTATTTTCAAGCATGTTAAAGTATCAGCAAATGCCCATATGTTCAAGTATGAGTTATGATTTTACGAATTAAGCTTACCACATGGTTTTGGAGAAAAGACTCCTATTTATATTCAGCTTTTGGTATGCTTTGAGCAAAGAGCTCCACATATATATGATTTCAGATTTGATATGTATTTGATTATTGAGCTTCGTCAATAGACGATGGTAAGCTTCATTGAAAACGATGGAGAGCATATGCATGTTTTTGGGAATATTGTCTAGCACCGAGTAGGCTAAGGGTCGATTACCCTATGCCTCAGAACTATGCGCAAATGTAGGTTATACATATCTTATATACTTTGGGACCTCCCTTGTGAGCTATCCCCTGAACCTATTAGGCCCCGAGCTTTATATCGATATCATGGTATCGTCCTTAGCCCTGGCAAGGCTTTGGATGGCTCTACGTACTTGAGTGTGATAGTTGGGACCACGTAAGCTCTATCATGGTATGTTAGTTATATAATGAGTATCCCATTGTTCCTTATGATTTCAGTTATGCATGTTTATTATTCATGATATATATATATATATATATCCATACGTCCTAAAGTAGGTTTGACCCAATGTTCAGCTTTACCTATGACTATCAGATTTCAGCTTTGGGTCAGCCGATTCAGTTATGATGTTATGTTATGTAGAGTCCATGATTTCAGAAAAATAACATGCAAGCCCTACTCTCAGATTCTTATTTTGTTTATATTTTTTAATTATGCATGTTTTAAATGGTTTTACTTATTTAAGAGGTTTTACTTACCTTGCATACTCGGTACATTCCACGTACTAATCTCATACTCTATGCTATATCATTTCATGATACAGGCCCCAGCACTCAGACTCATCCTCGTCTTAGCCAGCCTTTCAGAGTAAGCATCCCACACCGGTTAGTGAGTCCTCATCTCCCGAGGACCATGCTTTATCGATTTTCTTTATGTATTTCCAATTTGCAATTTTAGCAAGTTAGTTGAGGTCTTATCCTATCAACTCATCAGACTTAGAGGCTTTTCAGAAAGAAAAAAAAAGGATGTACTTAGCTTCAAATTCGTGTGTATTTCTAATGTTATGCTTATTTCATACTTTTTCTAACTTTATCATGTTATTCCTTCCATTTTTACTGATTGAGTTAAATGTATGATCATGCCATGGTTCGAATTGAGGTCTCTCGGGGCTCCTTGTCCCGTATCTCGAACCGGGCCTATGTTTGCATCGTGACAAACTTGGTATCAGAGTAATAGGTTTGAAGTGTCCTAGGGTATCTAAAAGCCGCGTTGAGTCTTTTTCATAGGTGTGAAGCGCGCCACACTTATGACGAAGAGGATACGAGATGTTTAGGAAATGTTCCCTTTTTTCATGATCTATGTCGTGTGATGGAATGTCTTTCTATTCTTCTAACTCGTGTTATTCGTGATTGAAGAATCATGGCTCCCTATATAGTTATCGGTAGGAGGAATGGGAATGGAAACGACCATGAGGATGGCAACAGAGATGGGCACCAGCAAGCCCCACCAGTCCAGGAGCACCAGCAAGCCCCACCAGTCTAGGAGCACCAGCAAGCCCCACCAGTCCAGGAGCACCATACACTGTAGTCGGTTTCCCATGATGAATTTAGGGCAGCTATTCAGATGCTAGAGCAGGCCTTGACTGCTCAGTTCAACCAGCAGGCAGTGGCGCATGTCCCGCAAAATGGAAATGCGGTGGCAGCTCGAGTCAGAGATTTCCTAAGAATGAACCCACTAGAATTCCTTGGGTCGAAGATGGACGAGGATCCACATGAGTTTATCGATGAAATTGTGAAGATCACCCAGTTCATGGGGGTGAATGAATTTGAGTGTGCTGAGTTGGCCTCATATCAGTTGAAGGGGGTGGCACACATATTGTTCAGACAGTGGAGAAATAGTAGGGCAGCCAGAGCAGGCCATATCAGTTGGAAGGAGTTCCACGTTGCATTTCTAGATCGATTTTTCCCTTGTGAGATGAGGGAGTTGAAGGGAGTTGATCTCATAAATCTCAAGCAGGGAAAGATGATAGTGCAAGAATATGCCTTAGATTTCACTCTTTTATCAAAGTATGCCCCAGAGATAGTGGTTTATCAGAGGGCGCGAGTGAGCAGGTTTGTTCATGGGGTGGCGGGCTATTTAAACAAAGATTGCAGGACCCCTATGCTCCACCAGGATATGGATTTTCCTCGGATAGTCCTATACACCCAACAGATGGAGGTGGCGCATATGAGGGAGAGAGAGGCAAAGAGGGCCCGAACAGATACCTATGGATTCTCTCAACCGAGGCCAGGTGGTGGGCACCAACAACAGACCCACTAGAGATCTCCAAAGAAAACAGCTTCAGCGTTGAGTGTGCCATCCAGACCTAGGCATGACTAGAGAGGGTGAGCATTAACCTCTAGGGGTCAAAACAATAGGCCCGCGGATTCTAGTATCCCAGTTTGTGGCAGGTGTGGTCAGGGGCACGCGGGTCAGTGCTTGGCGGGTACAGGTGCTTTCTTGTGGGAAGATCAGACATATGCTTAGAGATTTCCCAACAGCTAGGCATGGACATGATAGGGGTTGAGTCCTAGCTTCTAGTTTAGCCGTTCCACCCACACGCTCAGCCCAGCAAGGGCATCTACGAGCACAGCTGGCGGTCAACGCCAAAACAGATTATATGCCTTAGCATCCCCCCAAGAGCAAGAAGACTCCCGGGATATAGTCACTGGTATGTTACGAGTTATCCATCTTGATGTATATGCTTTGTTAGATCCGAGGGCTACCTTGTCTTTTATGACACCTTATGTGGCCAGTAGTTTCGGAGTCAGTCTTGAAGTTTTGTCAGCACCCTTCTCAATCTCTACTTTAGTAGGTGATTCATTGTAGCTAGACAGGTGTATAGAAGTTGTCTGATCACAGTCCTTCAGAAAGACACCTCAGCAAATTTAGTAGAGTTAACCATGATTGATTTTGATATTATACTTGGCATGGATTGGCTATATGCATGTTATTCCTCATTTAATTGTTGAACCCGGGTAGTAGAGTTTAGATTTCCCGGTAAGACAGTCATAGAGTGGAAGGTAGTTCAGTTGTGCCTATAGGTCGTTTCATTTCCTACCTTAAGGCCAGAAAAATGATCTCCAAAGGTTTTGTGTACCATCTAGTTAGGGTTAATGATGCCATATCCGAGACCCCGACTATCCAGTCAGTCCCAGTAGTATGTGAGTATCCAGAAGTCTTCCTAGATGATCTACTAGGAATCCCTCCCGAGCGGGAGATTGATTTTGGTATTGACCTTCTTCCCAACATGCAACCTATATCTATTCCTCCCTATAGAGTGGCTCCATCCGAGCTAAAAGAGTTGAAGGAATAGTTGAAGGATATTATAGATAAGGGTTTCATTAGACCGAGCAAGTTCCCATGGGATGCACCAGTTCTCTTTGTCCGAAAGAAAGATGGTTCTCTTCATTTATGTATTGATTATCGGCAATTGAAGAAGGTCACCTTCAAGAACAGGTATCCTCTACCCAGGATTAATGATTTGTTTGACCAGCTTAAGGGTGCCAAGTGCTTTTCGAAGATAGATCTCAGATCCGGGTACCATTAGCTCAGGGTTCGGGAGAGCGATATCTCAAACACAGCCTTTAGGATGCGGTATGGACATGATGAGTTTATAGTTATATCTTTTGGGATAATGAATTCTCCTACTACTTTTATGGACTTGATGAACAGGGTGTTCAAGCCATACTTGGATATGTTCATGATCATGTTTATTGATGAAATCCTGATATACTCTAGAGGCGAGGAGGAGCATGCCGCTCATTTGAGGGTGGTGCTATAGACTATCAAGGATCACTAACTATATGTTAAATTCAACAAGTGCGACTTTTGGTTGGACTCAGTGACATTTTTAGTCCATCTGGTGTCAAGTGAGGGCATAAAGTTGGCCTCTCAAAAAATAGAAGTGGTGAAAAATTGTCCTAGGCCAGTGAATCCTTCAGATATCTGGAGCTTTTTGTGCTTAGCTGGCTACTATCGAAGGTTTGTTAAGGGTTTTTCATCCATAGTAGCACAATTGACCAAATTGACCCAAAAGAAAGTGAAATTCCAATGGTCGGAGGCTCGTGAGAGGAGATTTCAGGAGTTGAAAACTCGACTTACCTCAGCACCGGTGTTGACCCTACTCGAGGGTACCAATTGGGTTTGTGGTGTATTGTGATACTTCAAGGATCGTACTTGAGTGCGTACTGATGCAGCATGGAAAATTTATAGCTTATTCTTCTAGAAAATTGAAAGTGCATGAAAAGAACTACCCGACCCATGATCTTGAATTGGCCGTGGTGGTATTCGCCTTGAAGATATGGAGGCATTATTTGTACGGGCTCTACGAAGATGTGTTTACGGACCATAAGAGTTTACTGTATGTGTTTACCTAGAAGGATCTCAATCTTTGTCAAAGGAGGTGGTTGGAGCTACTCAAGTACTATGATATGAGTATCCTTTACCATCGACGAAAGGCTAATGTAGTAGCAGACGCACTTAGTAGACTCTCTATGGAGAATGTGTCCCATGTGGATGAGGGAAGAAAGGAGCTGGTGAAGGATGTACATCGACTTGCAAGGTTGGGAGTTAAGTTGGTTGACTCGGCCGATAGCGGTGTTATTGTTCAGAACGGATCCGAATCGTCCTTGGTAACTGATATGAAAGCTAGACAAGACGAGGACCCGATTTTGGTAAGGTTAAAGGAAGCTGATCTTGGGCAAATTTATATGCCCAAGTGATACTCAAAGGTGTCATTTTAGCCTTGTTTATCTATCAATGTTTATATATTCTCATGTGATTGGTAATAAAATGTGAATTTATACTAACCAACATGATTAGCATTGTTTTGCAGGTAAAATGTAATTTCGGGAAGCTAAAATGCATGTTGGAAGAGATCGGGGTTGGACTCGGATGCGAGCGAGGGACAAGGCAGTGGAAAGCACAAAATAAAGGGGCTCCGCGATGGAGCCGTGTCACGCTGCCATCGCGGAGGCCTTCTACCTGGAGAGGGAATTTTCAGCCTATTTCCAGTGAGGATTCACGATGGGTCTGTGACACAGTGGCATGGCTCCCTATTGCACGCCGTGCCACGTTGGGCCTTATTCCTTGGACCCCCAGTTTCCAGTGAAGGTCCGCGTCGGTAGCGTGTCACGGAGGCAGTGCTCTGCGATGCACTCTGTGACACATTGCTTGTTATTCCGGGAAAAATTCCCACCAGTATAAATAGAACACTTAGGTTCATTTTTCAACATTCTGACTTGGTGGAGCAAGAACGTGGGTTACAGGCAGTTGAGGGGACGAAATTATCAGGGTTTTTCTCTCTTTCCTTCTCCTTGTATTCAATTTCTTGTATGTTTAACACTCATTTAACGATGTTTAATCCACAAATGAGTGGGTAATTCCTCTTCTTGCTGAGGTTAAGAACACTTGTAATGAAATGTGATCATTGATTCTTTGGTTTTTCATCTTTTCTTCCATGATTGTTCTATTGATTCTTATTCTTACTGCATTAATGTGTGGCCTACGCTAATGTACATCTAAAAAGTCCGGTTTCACTCGAGAGAGCACGAAATTGGAAAGTTGTGAATTAATAGGATAGGATCCTTTCTTGGTTTGGGAAAATTGGGAATTGATTTACTTTCAGGATAGAAATATACCTGAAAGTTGTATTAGTCAATTTAGGAATCGGTTTTGTATGGCTAGAACATGAATTGCATTTAATCACAGAAATGTAGGTGGATGGTTCATGATTCTTAAGTTGGGTTAAATACGAGAGTTTTAATCCATTGGCAGTAGTTCTTGACTAGCAACCGGAGGAAAAGACTAACCAAACGATATTGATAATTAATTTCATTACATGTTCGTTAACCTCAGCATGCTCACCTTCATAGTCAGACTCACATTAGATAATTGTTTAGACTTAGCATAATTATTAGAAATCAAAATATTAGACTCTTGGTTACACTGTTGTCTGCATTTTTAGAATTGAAATATAGTACACTTGAGCAGATTGCACTTCGTCCCAGTCCCTGTGGGATCGATACTTGGCTTACTTAAGCCACTTTACTACTTGTTCGACCACGTGCACTTGCGTGTAGTTATATACCCATATAATGCGAGCTGAACAAGTTTTTGGCGCCGTTACCAGGGATTGGCAATTGGTGAATTTGTTTTAAGTGTTAATTTACTATATTTTTATTTTGTTAGTGTTGACAACTTGGTCTTAGCCTGTATTTTGCAGATTTATTTTCTGTTGAACACTGGCAAGAGACAAGGAGCTGGTGGACTCGTATTTGGAGCCAGAAAGATTATTTCATCGACAGCGGAGAGAAGCTCTAGAAAGAAAGCTGCAGTTTCTCAGACAGACAATCATGGAGCAACAATAGAATCCACCGGTAGTATAGGCAATGTTAGTGCCCGAAGAAGTAGCAGCTCGGCCGGTTCGCGAGGTGGCAATCCCACATGCTAATAATGTCACATCTAGCATCCGCAAACCTGAGCCAGGAGGGAGGTTTGACTTAAGAAGAACATGGTGCAATTGTTGCATACGAGCAGACGTTTACAGGTCTCCCTCATGAAGATCCACAACAGCATCTCCAAAATTTTTTGGAGATAAGTGACACTTATATCCCCGCTGGAGTGTCATCAGATTATGTCCGGCTTACATTGTTCCCATTCTCACTATTGGGAGAAGCCAAGAGGTGGTTGAAGGCTGAGCCACCTAATTCTATTTCGACGTGGGATGATCTTGCAAGGAAGTTCTTGATACGATTTTTTCCCTCTGGTAAAACAGCAAGACTTAGAAGTCAAATTCTAAGTTTCAAACAGAGAGAGGGAGAGAATCTATATCAGGCTTGGGAGAGATTCAAGTCCATGTTGCGGGATTGTCCTCATCATCATCAATCCAATGATGTGTTGGTGCACACTTTTATAGAGGGTTTGGAACCCCATACAAGAATATTGCTAGACTCAGCAGCTGGGGGACAAGCGCTGGAGAAAACTTATGAGGAGCTGTATACCTTGTTGAACCGTATTTCGCAGGGCAATCCGGAATGGAATGCTGATTTGTCAAGAGGCGGAACAAGGAAAGCAGCAGGAGTTCTAGAAGTGGATGGGTTTACAGCTATTGCTGCACAGATAGCTGCTTTACAGAATCAACTCAACACCCACTTCAGTAACATGACAATGAACCAGCCTCAAGCCCCAGTTAATGCAGTGCAACAGATTTGGTGTGAAGTGTGCGGAAGCAATGAGCACTCAGCTGAGTGTTGTGGAGCAAATCCTGACTCGGTAAACTTTCTGGGAAATGTACAAAGGAACAACCACCAACAGTATGGCAACAACTACAATTCCAATTGGAGGAATCACCCAAATTTCTCCTGGGGTAGCAACAACCATCAGGGGTAGAGTTCAAGTCAGGGTGTGCAAAGGAACCAAGGAGCGCAGCAGAATTATCAAGCACAATTCAGAAACAACAATGCACCTCCTCCACCACCATCACCCAGCATTGAGGAGATGTTCAAGACTATGATAGCTAATCAAGCTCAATTGCAGGCTGACTATGTGAAACTGGCAGCCGAGGTGAAAAACAACCAATTAGCTGCCAAGGCACTTGAATATCAATTTGGGCAATTTGCTGGAGCCCAAAACACCAGACCTAGAGGAGGACTTCCGAGTGAAACAGATCCCAACCCCAAGCAGGTGAATGCAGTGACCACAAAGACTGGTTTGCAGCTGAAAGAGGTGGAACCAGAAAGACCACCTCAACAATCGGGAGCAGCAGCAGTCGAGAGGGGGCAAAGTGATGAGAGGGGGAAGACTAAGGAAGCAGAATCAGAAAGACCACCACCCCCATTCCCTCAACGATTAAAGAAACACAAGGAGGAGGCGTGTTTCAAGAAAGTCATGGAGGTGCTGAAACAGGTACATATTAACTTATCTCTTGTTGATATTTTGCAGGGAGTGCCGAAATATGCCAAGTATATAAAGGACATCATGGCAAACAAAAGTTGGTTGACTGAGTATGCTACGGTGGCTCTCACGGAGGAGTGCACTTCCCGGATACAAAACAGACTGCCCACAAAGCTCAAAGATCCTGGGAGCTTTACTATACAAATCACTATTGGGCAGAATATTCGAGCTTGTGGGTTATGTGATCTAGGAGCGACCATTAATTTGATGCCATCAGCGGTATTCAAAAAGCTGGGTCTAGGGAGTCCTAGACCCACAATAGTGATCTTGCAATTGGCAGATTGGTCCTTAGCCAGACCTAATGGAATTGTGGAGGACGTTCTGGTGCAAGTTGGCTCCCTGATCTTCCCGGTAGATTTTGTCGTGCTGGATTTTGAACCAGACGCGGAAGTCCCATTTATTTTGGGACGTCCTTTCTTGGCGACCGGGAAAGCGCTGATTGATGTAGCTGCGGGGCAGCTAACAATGCGAGCACACAACAAGGTGGAAGTATTTGATGTGTACAAGGCACCCAAGCTCTCGACGGTGTACGAAGAACTCTCAATGATCAATGTGATTGATCAAGTCGATGATGAGCAGATTAAGGATTCACGAGAGTTATTGGGAAAACCACTAGAATGGTGTAAGCACTACCGGGGGGAGGATGGTTTTCAAGAGAAAACGTCCATCACCCTAGAGGACAACTGAGCTGAATGACGTCGAGCCGCGACGGTAAACCAGGCGCTGCACGGGAGGCAACCCGTGAAATTTTTTCTTTGTAAATTGTGAATAGATTTTTCTTTTTCTTTTTCTTGTTTAACAACAAAATTTTTAGTTTTTTTTTATTTTTTTATTTTTGAGTGAAACCTGTAATTCTAACCAATTTCTTGTAGTAGAATGAATTTCAGGTCGAACGGAGGAAAATTATGCAAGGAATCGCAAAGGAAAATTCGAGGTATGAAAATCAATAAAAAGTGGAAAAACAGTGAGCTAGGGCGATAGCTCCGTGTCACGGAGGAGGACCTCCGCGTTACCCTCCGTGACAAGTTGAGGTATAAATCTGGAATTTTAAAAAAAAAATTCCAGAACGCCCTCGCGACAGCTCCGTGTCACGGAGGCAGTGCTCCGCGATGCACTCCGTGACACGTTGTTGTGTATATCGCGACGGGTCACACCGGGTCGCCGGGTGACCCGCGTGATTTTACCACTTTTAAACCCCGAATCCCCCTCAATTTTCCTTATTTCTCACACACTCCGCGACCAAACTCCCTAAAACCCATCCCCCATCAACGTGGCGTGGAATAAGCCAAGAAATTCATCGAGTTTCCTTCATTTCTTCAATCTCAAGGTATGTTCTTCGATTCCATCTCATTTCTTATCGATTTTCTTCGATATTGAGCATGTGATGTGAGCTAAGTTCGCCCTAAGTAGAAATTAAGCGTGCATTCAATTGAATTAGTGTTGATGAATGTTCGGAGTATCATTGTGGATGCTTGAACTTGTTAATTGCATAATTTAAGCGAATTTTGTTGATACAATCATATTTAGGGCTTGTTTTTGAATTTGAAGTGGAAAAATGTAATGAACTTGTGAAATTCATGCCGGGTTGTACATGTTGAGTGAGATGAGTCGATGTTCTAATTGTTATGATGTTAAAAGACCGACGGATTCTCAGGTTAGGGGAATATTGAAATTTGCAAGAATTGGGTGAGTTGTATAGGTTCGTGTAGATAAAGTCTTGTTGTTTTCATTTCTTTGTTTTTCCTTGCTAAGTGCGATGGGATAAAAAGTGATTGATGGTAATGACGGTGGTTAGCTGTACGAAGTATGAGTAGTACATAGAATATATACCGTCGAATTCTTCGTATGCACTAAGCATGTCTGTATAGTTGGTTGTTTATTTGTGTAAATAAAGATGATCTTGCCGAAATGTTGTAAATTTGGCTAAGGACTAAGTGTGGGGTAGCCTAGCTTAACCCGACCTTAGTCTAAGTTAATATTCATTGGCTTAACATTGATCTTGTCTACTTGGGTTGACAGGTAAGATGGCAAGCAGGCAAGAAAAAAGGAAAGGCGCATCAATATCTGGTGCCGGAAGAAAGCGAATCAGATTGGGCACAACAGTCCCAGCAGCACCAGCGGTTCCACGCAGCCAACGCCGCTAATATGGAACCAGATGGGTGACGGATGAGGGGAAGAAGTGGTATGCAAAGCACAAGGAAAACAAGTACTTCCCCAAGGAACACATAGCACGGGAACCGTTGGCACAGGAGTGATCTTGGGCAGATTTATATGCCCAAGTGATACTCAAACGTATCATTTTTACCTTGTTTGTTGTGCAATGTGTATATAATATCATGTAATTAGTAATAAAATGCGAATTTATACTAACCAACATGATTAGCATTTGTTTTGCAGGTAAATGTGATTTTTAATAGCTAAAATGCATGTTGGAACTATGTCGGAGTTGGACTTGGATGCGAGCGTGGAAAAGACCTTGGAATGCACATTTTATAGGGGCTCCGCGATGGAGCCATTCCACGCTACCATCGCGGTAGCACACTGCCTGAACAGGAATTAAAATGGCAAATTCCAGTGTGCCTTCGCGTCAGCTCCGCGGCACGGAGAGAGGCCTTCGCGTTGGCCTCCGTGCCACGTTGAGGCTAATTTACCGGACCCTAAAATTCCAGTGAAGGTCCGCGTCCACGCCGTGTCACGGAGGCAGTGCTCCGCGTTGGCCTCCATGACACGTTGCTTGTTATTCCGGGAAAAATTTCCCACTAGTATAAATAGCACACTTAGGTTTATTTTAAGCAGTTTTTTAGTTTTTAGACTGAGTTCAGAAGTGGAGAGCAAGGACGTGGGTTAGTAGCAGTTGAGGAACGAAAAAGCTAAGGGATTTCTTCTCTTCCTTTCTTCTTTTTATCAATTGTACGTATGATTTACACTCATTTTAGGATGATCAATCCAAATGAGTGGCTAATTCTCTTCCTTGCTGAGGTTTTGAACATGTGTAATGAATTTTGATTATAATTGATATGGTTTTCTTCTTCTTCTTTCATGTTGTTCTATTAATTCTTTTTCTTACTGCATTAGTGCTTGGCCAACATTAATGTACATCTAAAAAGTCCAATTTCACTCGAAAGAGCAAGAAATTGGAAAGTTGTGAATTAATAGGGTATTGTTCTTAACTTGATTTGGGAAAATTGGGTTTTGATGTGCTTTCTTGATAGAAATATACTTGAAAGCCGTATTAGTCAATTTAGGAATCGGAATTGTAGTGCTAGGTCATAAATTGCATTTGATCACAGAAATGTAGACGGATGGTTTATGATTCTAAAGTGAAATTAAATACGAGAGTTTTAATTTCTAGGCTAATGTTCTTGGCTAGCAACATGAAGAAGAGATTAACCAAATTATCATGATTATAAAGTTCATTACTTGTTCTTAACCTTGACATGTTCATATCCATTGTCTAAATTCACAAGTAAATAGTTGTTATTAATTGTAGTATATATAGTTTAGAAACAAAAACTCAAGTAACTGTTGGTTACATTGTTGTTAGCATAATTAGAAGTGAAATAGGAATATAGTAATCTAGGCAACTTTACATATCTTGAGCCTCCTTGGATCGATACTTGGCTACTTAGCCACTTTATTACTTGTTTGACCACGTGCACTTGCGTGTCGGTTTATAATATATAATACCAATCGGAATAGCACCGAGCAAGTTTTTGGCGCCGTTGCCGGGGAGGCTAGGCGATTTGTGAAATTGTGTTTAGGGTAAATTTACTGTATTTTTATTTTTATTTTCTTAAGTGTTAACAACTAGGTCTTAGCCTGTATTTTGCAGATTTTGTTTCTGTGAACACTGGCAAGGGACAAAGAGCTGGTGGAATCTTACTTAGAGCCTGAACGTGAATTTCATAGTCAACGTAGAGAAGCTCTACGAAAGAAGCTGCAGTTGCTTAAACAGTGTATGATGGAGCAACAAAATCCACCAGTTGTGAGGGCAGTTTTAGTGCCCGATGAAGCAGCAGCAAGGCCAGTTCGCAAGGTGGCAATCCCACACGCTAATAATGTACATTCTAGCATCCGCAAACCAGAGCCTGGAGGGAGGTTTGAATTAAAGCAGAATATGGTGCAACTTTTGCACACAAGCGGGCAATTTACCGGTCTCCCTCATGAAGATCCACAACAACATCTCCAAAACTTTTTGGAGATAAGTGACACTTATATACCCGCTGGAGTGTCACCTGATTATGTTCGGCTCACCTTATTTCCATTTTCCTTACTTGGTGAAGCCAAGAGGTGGTTAAAAGCTGAACCACCCAATTCTATATCAACGCGGGATGATCTTGCACGGAAGTTTTTGATCAGATTTTTCCCTTCTGGTAAAACAGCCATACTTAGGAGTCAAATCCTAAGTTTTAAACAGAGGGAAGGAGAAAATCTATATCAAGCCTGGGAAAGATTTAAATCCATGTTGCGGGACTGTCCTCATCATCATCAGTCCAATGAGGTGTTGGTACACACATTTATTGAGGGTTTGGAGCCCCACACTAAAATTCTGTTAGATTCAGCAGCTGGAGGGCAAGCACTGGAAAAGACCTATGAGGAGCTGTACACTTTGCTCAACCGGATTTCACAAGGCAATCCAGAATGGAATGCAGATTCTTCAAGAGGTGGAGCAAGGAAAGCAGCGGGAGTGCTTGAAGTGGATGGATTCACAGCTATCGCTGCACAGATAGCTGCTTTGCAAAATCAGTTAAACACTCACTTCAGCAATATAAATTTGAACCAACCTTCAGCTTCAGTCAATGCAGTTCAACAGATGTGGTGTGAAGTGTGTGGTAGTAGTGAGCATTCAGCTAAATGCTGTGGTGCAAATCCTGATTCTGTTAACTTTGTGGGCAATGCACAGAGAAATCAGCAGCAGTTTGGTAGTGGCTACAACTCAAATTGGAGGAACCATCCGAATTTTTCGTGGGGTAGCAACAATCAACAAGGCCAAAGTT
The DNA here is from genome assembly GCA_035772735.1 of Datura wrightii. Taxonomy (NCBI): domain Eukaryota; kingdom Viridiplantae; phylum Streptophyta; class Magnoliopsida; order Solanales; family Solanaceae; genus Datura; species Datura wrightii. The sequence continues at coordinate 124,395,891 of JASDFA010000018.1, forward strand.
CAGGGCAGGGTATGCACAGAAACTAAGGAGGGCAACAAAATTATCAAGCTCAATTCAGAAATCACAATGCCCCTCCTCCACCACCATCTCCTACCATTGAGGAGATGTTCAAAACCATGATCGCTAATCAGGCACAATTGCAGGCTGACTATGTTAAATTGGCAGCCGAAGTGAAGAACAATCAGTTGGCGACCAAGGCTCTTGAATATCAGTTTGGGCAATTTGCTAGTGCCCAAAATACTAGACCCAGAGGAGGACTACCTAGCGACACGGATCCTAATCCGAAGCAGGTAAATGCAGTGACCACGAGGAGTGGTTTACAGTTGAAGGAGGTGGAACCGGAAAGACCGCCTCAAACGTCAGGAGCAGCAGATGTTGAGGGAGAGCAAATCTCAGATAAGGGGAAGACTAAAGAAGCTGAACCAAAAAGGCCTCCACCCCCGTTCCCTCAACGACTTAAGAAACACAAGGAGGATGCGTGTTTCCAGAAATTCATGGAGGTACTTAAACAGGTACATGTTAACTTACCTCTTGTTGATGTCTTGCAGGGAGTGCCAAAATATGCGAAATATATTAAAGACATCGTGGCTAACAAAAGTCGTTTGACTGAGTATGCCACGATAGCTTTAACGGAGGAATGCACTTCCCGTATTCAGAATAGGTTGCCCACAAAACTGAAAGACCCTGGAAGTTTTACTATCCAGCTTACTATTGGGCAAAGTATCCGAGCTCGTGGATTATGCGACTTGGGGGCAAGCATAAATCTGATGCCATCTTCGGGATTCATAATGTTAGGTCTAGGGAGTCCTAGACCTACAACGGTAATCTTGCAGCTAGCAGACAGGTCTTTAGCTAAGCCGGATGGCATTGTTGAGGATGTGTTAGTGCAAGTAGGCTCCCTCATTTTTCCGGTCGATTTCATTGTTCTGGATTTTGAACCAGATGCTGAAGTCCCATTTATTTTGGGACGACCCTTTTTGGCAACCGGAAAAGCATTAATTGATGTAGCTGCAGGTCAACTCACGATGCGAGCACATGACAAGGTCGAAGTGTTCGATGTGTACAAGGTACCTAAGCTCCCGACTGTTTATAAGGAACTCTCGGTGATCAATGTGATTGATCATGGGAATGCTAATGGAATGAGTGATTCCCGAGAGTTACTAGGTAGGCCACCGGATAAGGTTGAGAACTACTGGGGGGATGACCATGATAGCGACAAATCGTCCATCACCCTAGTAGACAAGTGAGCTTAAAGGACGTCGAGCCGCGACGGTAAACCAGGCGCTGCACGGGAGGCAACCCGTGAGAAAAATATTTTATTTTTTTCTTTTACACAGTGTAGTTAGTTTTTATCTTTATTTTTGTTTTTATTTGTTTATTTCCAATTTTTATTTTTCTTTTTCTTTTCTTGATTAGGTTTAGATTTTCATTTTAGTTAGTATTTTTTTATTTTAGTTAGGGAAATCTATTAATTTAACCAATTTTTGTTTAGTGAGGGGATTTTCAGGTATAACAGAGGAAATATACATGGAATCGAGAAAATGAGGCAAGGTATGAAAAATCAAATTAATTGAAGAAACAGTGCACTGGCGCGTTGGCGCCGTGTCACGGAGGCAGTGCTCCGCGTTGGCCTCCGTGACACGTTGAAGGCAAAATCCGGATTTTTCAAAAATCCAGTAAGCCATCGCGTTGGCTCCGTGTCATGGAGGAGGGGCTCCGCGTTACCCTCCGTGACACGTTGCCCCTTATTCAGTGCCGGGTCATACCGGGTTGCCGGGTGACCTGCGTGTTTTCTTTAAATAAACACCCGATTTCGCCCCATTTCTTCCCATTCCCTCTTCCCTCCACGACCAAACACCCATTTCCCCCTCCCCAAGCACCGTGCCACGTTCCTAGGCAAGGAATACGTCAAGTTTCTTCGGTTTCTCAATTCAAAGGTATGTTTTCATCATCTATCTCAATTTTTTGGCTATTTTTGTCAAATTTGGGCATGTGAGGTGAGATACATCACCCTAGGTAGAAATTAAACATGAATGTTGGATTATTTGTGATTGATATACGTTTGGATTGTTGTATTTAGCGTTTGAACTTATCGATTACGTAAATAATTCGAATTTGCTTATAGAATTGTATTCTAGGGCATGAGTTGTTGAATTTAACTTGAGCGACTTGATAAGTCGGCAAATTAGATGCCGGGGGGTGTTTGTTATTTGAGAGAAGTCGTGGTAAATATTGTGTAAATGTCAAAGACGACAAATTCTCGAATTTTTGTGGGAAAATGCAAAAAGTGTGTAAATTGGTTAGATTGTTTGGATTAGATTGTATATAGAATGTTTTTATCGTTGTTTTTATTTTGTTGTTGTTTTTGTTGCAAAGTGCGATATGTGAATTGTTAGCGATAGTAGGATTGGGATTAGCTGTATGAAGTCTGAGTAGTACGCTAACAGTTATGCTGTCAAAATTTATGTTGTGAACGCACTAAGCATGAAGTGTATAGTGTTGTCTGTGGTGAAATTAGTGTTATTCTTGCCGTAATTTTGTAGAAGTAGCTAAGGCCTAAGTGTGGGGTAAATGTTGTGTAACCCGACCTTAGCCGAAGTCAACAAGTTTTTAGCTTAACTTTGTGCTTGTTTGTGTAAATTGACAGGTACAATGACGAGCAGACAAGATAAAGGCAAGGGTGCTTCTACCTCAGGCACAGGTAGGAAAAGGATGAGACTGGGCACCGCAGTCCCAGCTGCACCCGCTGTTCCGCGCGGCCAACGCCGCCAATACGGAACAAGATGGGTAACCGATGAAGGGAAGAAATGGTATGCTAAGCATAAAGAAAACAAGTACTTCCCGGAGGAACATATTGCAAGGGAACCACTCGCACAGGAGTTCCCTCGCATTGTATAGAGAATTGAAGCAGCTGGGCTCAGCTTTATTTTTCAGGAGCCCAAGGAGTGCAACCTTCACTTGGTCCGGGAATTTTATGCAAACTGGAACCCGGCCATCAGAAGCCACACAGTGAAAATCAGAGGGCAGATTGTCACTCTGGAACCCCAGCAGCTGAATGCCATCGTTGGAGCGCGGGACACAGACGCCCACGTTCTCCGCCAGCTAAACATCACCCCACCGTACGCCGACATCAGACGTACGTTGTGTGGGGCTCGATCCACAGCCTGATGGAGTAGACATAAGGAGAGGGGTTACCACCAGACTCTGCCTTATTCGCAGATGAACAGGGAGGCCAGAATATGGCTAAAGATTGTGTGTTCGTGTTTGATCCCGGGAGTTCATATGACGGACGTGACCTGGGACCGTGTCTGCTTGGTGTATGCCCTTATGAAAGGGCTTGAGATTAATGTGGGGGCGGTAATAATATCCGCCATGAAGAGAGCCAGACTGCACCAGGGCCACAAATATGGGTTTGGCGGACTCATCACCACCTTCCTCCGAGGCCTCGACATTGAGGAAGAAGCCTTGGACTATATTCCGCAGTTGGAGCGGAGGGCCCTCGACGTGACAAAGACTAAGGCCCCCGACACTACACACGGACCTGTACTGACTTTGGGCGAGCGACATGCTCGGGACGATCAGTACATGGCCCGTATGTTCGGCATGCAGATGCTGCAGCTACGGATTGGTGGGAGACCAGCCACCGAGGAAGAATTATGGCAGCTGGAGCTGGACTACCCCTTTGGCGAGAACGCCAGAGCCTTATGTCGGGTGGGACCAGCCTTCGTGGAGCCGACAGATGACGATGTCCCTACTGATGAGGAGACACGTCGTGAGGACTCCGATGTGGAGTCCGAAGAACGACGATGGAGCTGATTCAGACATGGGCGACGAGGCCGCAGCACCGGATGAAGAAGTCGAATATTTCGACTGAGCAGGGAGTTCCACCACCCAAAATTTTGTGCTGTGTATTTTTGTGAACACTGGGGACAGTGTTCGATTTAAGTGTGGGGTGGGGAGTAGCTAGGTGCTGGGACATAGGCTCTAATTTGCTGTATGTTTTTCCTTGGTTTGTATTATGTTCGTGCTTTCCCTGTGGTGAACTGTTTGGTGATGTATCTGTATATATTTGTTTTGTGGCTGATGATGTGTGTTTTTGAAAGTTATGGTTGCTAGTGTAAATATTTTGTAAATTTTGTAAATATTTTTTTCTATCGACATGATTGATATTTTCCAAAATTTTTGCGAAGATATTTTGAAATTATCAAAATCTTTTGTAAATATGTTTCTATCGAAATGATCGATGTGTTGCAAAATTATTCGATTTTTAATTTTTTGGGTTTCTCGGAGTTTGTTTTCGGTTCTTTTACCGAGAATAGTCCAATTGAACCGATGTCATAGTTAGTGACCGTTCCCTATGATGGATGGATGACGACCGTCTTAAGGGAAATGTAGTCGGTAGGAGTAGGATTTTTATTTGTTTTTAGTTTTTCTTTGGTGGATTGCATCAATGAACTGTAGTTGCTTATGGTTGCTAAAATCTCGTTGCGTGTTGTAATTGATGTTCAAAATGTGAAAATGATTCGTTTGAAAGCATGCAATTCGGTAAATATGTTGAGTTACCTAGGCTATAGAATTTGGTTCAGTATGATTGAGGCTTAATCTTGAATTCATGTAATTGACTAATTAAAGAGTCTGTGAATGCATCTTGATTCAAGCATGTGCATGAAGTGTGAAGTGAGGTTTTGCTATTCCATGTCATTGTGAATTGTCTAGAACTTGCCTAGTGTGTATACAAAACGAAATGAAGGAGGTGTAGTGTTGGAAAGGATGTAGGCATTTCTTTGTTTTAACCGATAGTTTCCATTTTTTTCTTGTCAAATTCTACCTTTTTATATGTTGTATACCCTAGTCAGCCCGTTGAGCCTTTAGCCGATTTCTTTCTTTTGTCCAAAAATTGTATGAACTCAGCTTTATTCCATCTTTTCATTAGCCTTAAAGTCTATAAGAATCTCTTAAGCGCTTACAAAGAAAAGAAAATGTTTCCCAAAGTGTTAAAGAGTGAAAAGAAAAAGAAAAGCAAAGTGAGGAAAGAAAAGATGATGTTGAAGAGGCACTTGTTGTAATTAATTGATAGTGAGGGTACTTGAAAACCCTTTGTTTTGTGTCAAGTGTGTCTGATGAAATGGGCTGTATGAAAGTAAACCAGCATGAATGGGAGAAAAAGAGAAAAGAGAGGAACAATGTCCATGAGTCGATGGGAATGAGTTGAAAAGGCGCTTAAGGATGCTAGTGACTATTATTGGCTAATCCAATATATATATACTAGATCCATAGCCCCGTTACAACCCATTAAAGTCCTACGTGATCCTATATTGCATTTCTTTATATTAGTGGAGTAATACACTAAGGGCAAGCTTATGGGTCATGACATGAGGCATGTGAATTCTTTTGGGAGAGTGAGTGAAATTAATTTTTATATGCCCCTACTTGCATGTTTGTGTGCTGCACGAACATAAAGGGGAAGTTTCTCTCGAGTTGTGAGGGCACATGCTTGATGAAAGATTGATTTTCGTGTCAGATTTCTTGATTAGCTGATTTGCATGAGTTTGCCGATATCAAGAATCAATTCTTAAAAGTCTAGGAAGCCTTGATGTATTAAAGGTCATTGTATTGTACGACCAAGCATGTTTTCTTGATCATTTGCAAAAATTGAATAATCGGTATGACCGTAGCGTAAATTGTTGCACCATAGTGACGAAGGTTGGGATGTAATTTGCATGATTTGTGTATATGTTGTTCGAGGACGAACAAGGATTTAAGTGTGGGGTAAGTGATCTTGGGCAGATTTATATGCCCAAATGATACTCAAACGAATCATTTTTACCTTGTTTGTTGTGCAATGTGTATATAATATCATGTAATTAGTAATAAAATGCAAATTTATACTAACCAACATGATTAACATTTGTTTTGCAGGTAAATGTGATTTGTAGGAGCTAAAATGCATGTTGGAACTATGTCGGAGTTGGACTTGGATGCGAGCGTGGAAAAGACCTTGGAATGCACATTTTATAGGGGCTCCGCGATGGAGCCGTGCCACTCTACCATCGCGATAGCACACTGCCTGAACAGGAATTAAAATGGCAAATTCCAGTGTGCCTTCGCGTCAGCTCCGTGGCACGGAGAGAGGCCTCCGCGTTGGCCTCCGTGCCACGTTGAGGCTAATTTACCGGACCCTGAAATTCCAATGAAGGTCCGCGTCCACGCCGTGTCACGGAGGCAGTGCTCCGCGTTGGCCTCCGTGACACGTTGCTTGTTATTCCGGGAAAAATTTCCCACTAGTATAAATAGCACACTTAGGTTTATTTTAAGCACTTTTTTAGTTTTTAGACTGAGTTCAGAAGTGGAGAGCAAGGACATGGGTTAGTAGCAGTTGAGGAACGAAAAAGCTAAGGGATTTCTTCTCTTCCTTTCTTCTTTCTATCAATTGTACGTATGATTTACACTCATTTTAGGATGATCAATCCACAAATGAGTGGCTAATTCTCTTCCTTGCTGAGGTTTTGAACATGTGTAATGAATTTTGATTATAATTGATATGGTTTTCTTCTTCTTCTTTCATGTTGTTCTATTAATTCTTGTTCTTACTGCGTGCTTGGCCAACATTAATGTACATCTAAAAAGTCCAATTTCACTCGAAAGAGTAAGAAATTGGAAAGTTGTGAATTAATAGGGTATTGTTCTTAACTTGATTTGGAAAATTGGGTTTTGATGTGCTTTCCTGATAGAAATATACTTGAAAGCCATATTAGTCAATTTAGGAATCGGAATTGTAGTGCTAGGTCATAAATTGCATTTGATCACAGAAATGTAGACGGATGGTTTATGATTCTAAAGTGAAATTAAATACGAGAGTTTTAATTTCTAGGCTAATGTTCTTGGCTAGCAACATGAAGAAGAGATTAACCAAATTATCATGATTATCAAGTTCATTACTTGTTCTTAACCTTGGCATGTTCATATCCATTGTCTAAATTCACAAGTAAATAGTTGTTATTAATTGTAGTATATATAGTTTAGAAACAAAAACTCAAGTAATTGTTGGTTACATTGTTGTTAGCATAATTAGAAGTGAAATAGGAATATAGTAATCTAGGCAACTTTACATATCTTGAGCCTCCTTGGATCGATACTTGGCTACTTAGCCACTTTATTACTTGTTTGACCACGTGCACTTGCGTGTCGGTTTATAATATATAATACCAATCGGAATAGCACCGAGCAAGGAGTTCCCTAGGATTGTACACCGGATTGAGGCAGCTGGGCTCAACTTCATCTTTGAAGAGCCCAAGGAATGCAAATTGGACCTGATTCGAGAATTCTATGCCAATTGGAACCCGACTCTAAGAAGTCACACCATAAAAATCAGAGGGCAAATAGTCACATTTGAGCCCCCACCTCAATGCTATCATAGGGGCGCGGGACATAGACGCCCACGTGCTTCACAGTTGAACATCACTCCACTGTATGCGGACATCAGACGCACATTGTGTGGGACCCAATCGACAGCTAGATGGAGCAGGCACAAGGAGAGGGGCTACCATCAAACTTTGCCCTATTCACAGATGAATAGGGAAGCTAGAATATGGCTTAAGATCGTCTGTTCTTGCCTAATCCCGGGGGTACATATGACAGATGTAACCCAGGATCGTGTATGCCTGGTGTACGCCCTGATGAAAGGGCTGGAGATCAACGTGGGGGCGGTGATTATCTCCGCCATGAAGAGAGCCCGGTTGCATCAGGGGCACAGATACAGATTTGGTGGGCTACTCACCATATTCCTGAGGGGCCTAGATGTTGAGGAAGAGGCCCTTGATTATATCCCGCAGATGGAGCGGCGGGCCTTAGATGTCACTAAAACTAAGGCACCCGACACCACCCACGAGCCAGTGCTTACACTAGGCGAGCGACATGCTCATGATGATTAGTACATGGCTCACATGTATGGAATGCAAATGCTCCAGCTGAGGATAGGCGGGAGGCCGGCGACAGAGGAGGAGCTATGGCAACTCGAGCTAGACTACCCTTTTGGTGAAAACGCCAAGGCTCTATGCCGAGTGGGGCCAACATTTGTAGAGCCCACGGATGATGATGTCCCCACAGACGAGGAGATACATCGAGAGGACTCCGATGTGGAGTCCGATGATGACGACGAGGATGATTCAGACATGGGAGATGAAGCAGCAGCACCTGATGAAGAAGTGGAGTACTTTGATTGATCAGGGAGTTCCACCACCCGAGTTTTGTGCTATTTTAATTTTTTGTGAACACTGGAGACAGTGTTTGAGATAAGTGTGGGGTGGGAGTAGTTAGGTGCTGGTTGTGCTGTTATGTATGTATGTCCTAATCTGTTGTTGTGCCTGTGAACAAATTTTTCTGACCCTGTGATTTGTGATTGTAAGTTGTTGTTCTGTATTACAAATATATGTGAACCTGTTATGTGTTGCTGAATGTTGCTAACTGATTTTGTACATATTTTTGTTATCGAATTGATCGATATTTTTGTTAATCGAAATGATCGATTTTTTTTTTCAATTCTTGGGTTTCTCGGCATTTGTTTTCGGTTCTTTTACCGAGAATGGTCCCATTGAACCGAAGTCATAGTTAGTGACCGTTCCCTATGATGGATGGATGACGACCGTCTTAAGGGAAATGTAGTCGTTAGGAGTAGATGTTTTTCAATTATTTTTCAGTTGTTTTTCTTTTGTGGGTTGCATCCCAAAACCTGTAGTTACTTTATGGTTGCGGAATTATGGTTGCGTGTCGTACGTGATATTTTAAATGCAAAGGTGATTCGGATGAAAGCATGCAACTTTGTAAATATGTTGAGATACCTAGGCCATAGAGTTCGATTCAGTGTGATTGAGGCTTAATGTTTGAATTCCTGTAATTAGCTGATTCAAGAGTCTGTGAATACATCTTGAATTGAGCATGTGCAATAAGTGTGAAGAGAGGTTTTGTTATTCCATGCTATTGTGAAGTGTCTAGAACTTGCCTGGTGTGTGTACAAAACGAAATGAAGGAGGTGTATTGTAGGAAAGGATGTAGGCATTTCTTTGTTTTTAATCGAAAGTTTCTATTTTTCATTATCGTACCCACCTTGATTGTGTACCCTAGTCAGCCCGTTGAGCCTTCAGCCTATTATTTTTTTCTTTTATCAAAAAGTGTAAACTGAGCTTAATCCCTTCTTTTCATTAGCCGTAAGTTTGATCCAAAACTCTTAAGCACTTAAGAAGAGAATCATTTTCCCAAAGTGTCAAAGAGTGAGAATGGTGAAAATAAAAGAAAAGTCGAGTGATGGAAGAAAAGAAAAGGTTGAAGGTGCACTTGTTATGAATAAACTATAATGAAGGTGCATGAATAATCTTTGTTATTGTGTCAAGTGTGCTTAATAAGATGGGCCAAACTAAATAAATACTTCAAGAATGGGAGGATGAAGAAAGAAACAATGTCCATGAGCTTGATGGGATGTGTTGAAAAGGCACTTAAGGATGCTAGTGGCTATTATTGGTTAGCCCAATACTTACTAGTTCTGTAGCTTCCATTACAACCCGTTAAAGTCCTACGTGATCTTACATCACACTTCTTTATATTAGTGGAGTAGTACACTAAAGGCAAGCTTATGGGTCATGACATGATGCATGTGAATTCTTTTGGGAGAGAGAGCGAAATTGTGTTTATATGCCCCTGCTTGAAATTTTGTGAGTTCATATAATCAAAAAGGGGAAACTTCTCTCGTGTTGTGAAGGCACATGCTTGATTAGAGATTAATTTTCGTGTCGGATATCTTGATCAGCTGATTTGCATGAGTTTGCCAATATCGAGAGTCGATTCTTAAGTCTAGGAAGTCTTGATGTATTGAAGGTCATTGCATTGATAGGACCATGCATGTTTTCTTGATGATTTGCTGTATTGAATAATCGATATGACCGTAACCTAAATTGTCGAACCAAAGTAGCGAGGGTGGGATGTAAATTGCATGAGGTGTAAGATTGTTGTTCGATGATGAACAAGGATTAAGTGTGGGGTAAGTGATCTTGGGCAAATTTATATGCCCAAATGATACTCAAAGGTGTCATTTTAGCCTTGTTTATCTATCAATGTTTATATATTCTCATGTGATTGATAATAAAATGTGAATTTATACTAACCAACATGATTAGCATTGTTTTGCTGGTAAAATGTAATTTCAGAAAGCTAAAATGCATGTTGGAAGAGATCGGGGTTGGACTCGGATGCGAGTGAGGGACAAGGCAGTGGAAAGCACAAAATAAAGGGGCTCCGCGATGGAGCCGTGTCACGCTGCCATCGCGGAGGCCTTCTACCTGGAGAGGGAATTTTCAGCCTATTTCCAGTGAGGGTTCGCGATGGGTCCGTGGCACGGTGGCATGGCTCCGCGTTGCACGCCATGCCATGTTGGGCCTTATTCCCTGGACCCCCAGTTTCCAGTGAAGGTCTGCGTCGGTAGCGTGTCACGGAGGCAGTGCTCCGCGATGCACTCCGTGACACGTTGCTTGTTATTCCGGGAAAAATTCCCACCAGTATAAATAGAACACTTAGGTTCATTTTTCAACATTCTGACTTGGTGGAGCAAGAACGTGGGTTACAGGCAGTTGAGGGGACGAAATTATCAGGGTTTTTCTCTCTTTCCTTCTCCTTGTATTCAAATACTTGTATGTTTAACACTCATTTAACGATGTTTAATCCACAAATGAGTGGCTAATTCCTCTTCTTGCTGAGGTTAAGAACACTTGTAATGAAATGTGATCATTGATTCTTTGGTTTTTCATCTTTTCTTCCATGGTTGTTCTATTGATTCTTGTTCTTACTGCATTAATGTGTGTCCTACGTTAATGTACATCTAAAAAGTCCAGTTTCACTCGAGAGAGCACGAAATTGGAAAGTTGTTAATTAATAGGATATGATCCTTTCTAGGTTTGGGAAAATTGGGAATTGATTTACTTTCAGGATAGAAATATACCTGAAAGTCATATTAGTCAATTTAGGAATCGGTTTTGTATGGCTAGAATATGAATTGCATTTAATCACAGAAATGTAGGTGGATGATTCATGATTCTTAAGTTGGGTTAAATACGAGAGTTTTAATCCATTGGCAGTAGTTCTTGACTAGCAACCGGAGGAAAAGACTAACCAAACGATATTGATAATTAATTTCATTACATGTTCGTTAACCTCAGCATGCTCACCTTCATAGTCAGACTCACATTAGATAATTGTTTAGACTTAGCATAATTATTAGAAATCAAAATATTAAACTCCTGGTTACACTGTTGTCTGCATTTTTAGAATTAAAATATAGTACACTTGAGCGGATTGCACTTCATCCCAGTCCCTGTGGGATCGATACTTGGCTTACTTAAGCCACTTTACTACTTGTTCGACCACGTGCACTTGCGTGTAGTTATATACCCATATAACGCGAGTTGAATAGAAGCCATTCATAATTAGAAGGTAGAGGCCTTCTCCAAAGGGGGAGATGGTGTGCTTCGATGCGAGGGTCGCTTATGTGTTCCGAATGTTGATGATTTAAGAAATCAGATGTTGCATGAGGCTCACGTTTCCAAATATTCAATACATCCAGGTGCCACCAAGATGTTTTGTGACCTACAGGAAGTCTATTGGTGGAATGGCATGAAGAAGGACATAGAAGAATTTGTGGCTAAGTGTCCAAACTGTCAGCAGGTGAAGGTTGAGCACCAAAGACCCGGAGGTGTGCTCTAAGATATCAGTATTCCTACTTGGAAGTGGGAAGAAATTAATATGGACTTCATAACTTTTTTTTCCTCGCACTCGTAGGCAATATGACTCCATTTGGGTTTTTGTAGAAAGGTTGACAAAAGCTGCTCATTTTCTACTGGTCAAAACCACTGATTCCGTGGAGGATTATGCCAAACTATACATCCGGGAGCTAGTTTGATTGCATGGAGTTCCCTTGTCAATCATATCAGACAGAGGCACCCAATTTACCTCTCGTTTTTGGAGTTCATTTCAAAAAGGACTTGGTACTCAGGTTAAGCTCAGCACAACATTTCACCTGCAAACAGATGGTCAAGTGGGGCGGACAATTCAAACTCTCGAGGACATGTTGAGAGCATGTGTGATCGACTTCAAGGTAGTTGGGATGATCATTTGCCTCTTATCGGGTTTGCATACAATAACAACTACCATTCTAGTATCCAGATGGCCCTGTTTAAGGGTCTTTATGGGCGGAGATGTAGATCGCGTATTGATTGGTTCGAAGTTGGGGAAGCTACCATGATAGGACCAAATTCAGTCCATGAGGCAATGGAGAAGGTTCAGCTCATACGGGACAGGTTGAAAACAACTCAAAATTGCCAAAAGTCCTATGTTGATGTGAGAAAGAGAGAATTGGAGTTCGAAGTCGATGATTGGGTATTTCTGAAGGTGTCTCCAATGAAAGGAGTGATGAGGTTTAGAAAGAAACGAAAACTCAGCCCTCGTTATGTTGGGCCCAACCTGATAGTGAAATAGGTTGGCAAGGTGGCATATGAATTGGAGTTGCCTTCAGAATAGCCTCCATACATACTGTTTTCCATGTATCGCTTTTGAAGAAATATTTGAGAGATCCCGCTCTTAGTTGTCCCGGTGGACAGTGTTGGTGTGGAAAACCACCTTAGTTATGAAGAGGTTCTGGGGAAAATACTGGAACGTCAGGTTCGAAGTCTAAGAAGCAAGGAAGTAGCTTCAGTTAAAGTTTTATGGAGGAATTAGCATGTTTAGGCAGCTACATGGGAAGCCGAAGCAGACATGATGGCTAGATACCCACATTTATTTCCTATCGGCTTAGTTCCAACTTGAGGTATCAGTTTTTCCCCAGTACTCTAATTATTTTTCATGTTCAGTTCATGTGCCCGTTTCTTTTATGTCAAAGTATGTATGTATAGTTTGTGAATTCAGTTCAGCCATGTAGTTCAGTTCGGAGGTAGTCATTCCGTCAGTTTTCAACTTAAATGATCAGTATGTGAATATGATGATTGCATCTCTCCGCTTTTCTGTATGTTTTTCAACATTCGAGGACGAATGTTACCAAGGGGGAGGGATATTTTAATACCTTGGAATCCCCAATATCAGACCCCGGAGTGGAATGGAGAAAACTGAAAATCTGGCACCAGGTCACAAAACGAGTCATTCTGTGATCCTTGGGTTAGACCACGAGTTATGAGGTGACTCATGGTGAGGTTCAGGCGTGAGTTGGAAATTTTGGGATTTGAGGTCCCCACGGACGTGACCACGAGTCGTGGTCAGATCCCATGACTCGTTGAGTCAGTTGTGGCCAAGGATTTTTTTGGGAAGGTGAAGGAGGCCTGCCAGTGTACCCTACAGAAGATCCCCCGAGCCGTGGTCAGTCACCATGATTCGTGGGATGGGCCGTGGTCAGCATGTTGGATATAATTTGAAATATAAGGCAGTGAAGGTGACAAGTGGTGACCACGAGTCATGGTCACCTGTAACGACTCGTGAGGTCCCCCATGATGAGCCCCAGATGTCTATTGGACAGTGTACTCGACGACCGATGCCATGACTCGTTCCCTTGGACGACGACTCGTCTAGTCCCTTGTTGATACTGGCAGTCAGTTATTTTCTATAAGTTTAGTAAGGGCTTTTTCGTAATTCCTATGATCATAAGGCCTAAACTACATTGTTTTAAGCTATGAATGATGAGTTTTAAGAGGGGTAAGTTCATTTTAGGCCATTCTTACTCATGCACGCAAAGTTAGGGAGTTAGAGAGGTGATCAAGCTCGTTCTCCTTCAAGTTTTCTTCAAATCTTCAATAGGCAATCAAGGAGTAGTAAAATCAAATCTTCCCCAGGTATGTAGGGTTATTAATGGGTGAATCCATTCACACACATGTCGAATCTCTCTAAATCATGGAAATTCCTATGTTGATTCCATAGGGTTTTAACCTAATTCATGAGATTTCTAATTTACTACATGGGTATGATTTAAATGTATTTATACTATTGAATTATGATTCATGGGCAAGTTTTACGTTGTTATCAATTAAAACCATGTTTCAAGCTTTATAAATTAAAATGCCCAATTATGAGAAGTTCATGAAAGTTGATATTTATGATGAAAGTTCAAGTATGAGGTGATATTATGATGAAAAGCATGTTTTCAAGTGAATTACGAATTTTCAAGCATGTTAAAGTATCGGGCAATTTCCATATGTTCAAGTATGAGTTATGATTTTATGAATTAAGCTTACCACATGATTTTGGAGTGAAGACTCCCATTAATATTCAGATAGTGGTATGGTTTGAGCTAAGAGTTTGATCTTGGGCATAATTACGTGCCCAAGTGCTATTTTATATCTTAATTTAGTAGTGCCCATGACATGCCTCGACCAACTTTCCAGTGTGCATCCATGATTGCTCCGTGTCACGGAGCAAGATTAGCGCGACTAGGTCTGTGACACGGAGGCAGTTCACTCACGGCCAAAATTGCATTTTCTTACTTAGTATTAATTAAACCCTTAGCTTCTAAAATCATTTATCATGAAATATTCTTGGAACAAGGGAAAGGAGTGAACGGAGAAGCGAAGAAATTCACCTAGGGTTTGTTATTTTTCATTCTCTCTTAATTACTCTTGTAAGTACATTACTTTGATTATGTTTTTGATTAATTGAACGGACATGAGTGGCCAAAACCCTTCCTCTAGGGTTGAGGCCACATGTATGAATGTAAATGCATGATTTCATCTTTGGTTTCAGTTTTGAGTTGTTGTTTCGTCTTGCATTCTTAATTATTGTTGTTTTTATGCTTGATCACCATGAAAACAAACTCGTTAAGCTTAGATAAAAGCTCGAAAGAGTAACCCTAGGTTAGAATACAATAATTCAAGGAGCAAGTTCTTGTATTTATTATAGGATTCGCGGTTAGGGTGGAAACTATACCTAATTTGCCTTGCTTAGTTAATAAAACAGGATGATACCTACACACCGACTTAGAATTATCACATCACCGCTCGTAGAAGTAGTTGTGAAGCTAAGTCAGGTTAATGATTAGAGGTACGAAAGTCCATAATCAAGGGCATAAACCCTGTTAACCACATGCACATTGTCAATTGCTCACAAATTAGGACGTCACATCCCCGCTCAATGATGTAGGTGCAAGACTAGTTTGTTGTGTTTAGAGGCTTGAGAGACCATGAGCACTACATTTTAACTCTGTGAGACAACTGAAGTTTTCATACTTGAGTCATTGTGAATCGTAGCATTGCATGATTATCAGAACTTAACTCTAGATGCTTCTTGTATTGTTTCCCGATTGTTTTGTGATTACCTAGATTTAATTACAATTATCCAAAAATCTCTTAAATCAACACTTTTGAAGGTTAACTTACACTTGAACTTGAATATTCGCTTAATTAGTCCAGTCCCTGTGGATTCGACATCTGGCTCTCAAAAAGAGCCACTGTATTTACTTGTACGACTGCGTGCGCTGGGGCACAACAAGTTTTTGGCGCCGTTGCCGGGGACTGGCAGCATTTAGTGAATTTTTAGTTTTTGTGTAATTTTTACTTTCTTAAGTGTTGAAAAACTTGGTATTAGTCTGCTCTATTGTAGGTAACAGCTTTTCCTTGCAGAACTGGCAAGGAATAGAGAGTTGGCGGAATGATTTTTGGAGCTAGAGCACCGATTACATTTGCTCCGAAGAGAAGCTCTAGAGAGGAAGCTAAAGAAGTCACAGGAGCAGTCACAACAACATCCACCAACAGAGCAAGAAAAGTAGTTGCCTGAACCAAGGCAGCCCGTCCAATTCGTGAAGTGGCAATCTCACTAGTGACGAATGTGACCTCCAGTATCCGCAAACTAGAGCCCGGAGGAAATTTTTAGCGGAAAGAGAACGTGGTGCAGCTGTTACATTCTAGTGGCCAGTTCACTGGGATGACTCATGAGTACCCACAGCAGCACTTACAGAATTTTTTGGAGATTAGTGACCCTTTTGTCCCCATCGGAGTGTCAACTGACTATGTATGACTCACCCTCTTCCCGTTTTCAATGTTGGGAGAGGCAAAGAGGTGGTTAAAGGCTGAGCCACCGAATTCCATTACTTCTTGGGATGACCTAGCAAGGAAGTTCCTCATCAGATTCTTTCCTTTTGGCAAGACTGCTAAGCTTAGAAGTGAGATATTAAGTTTCAAGTAGAGGCCGGAGGAGAACCTATATTTGGCTTGGGAGAGATTCAATTCATTGTTGAGAGACTGCCCCCATCACCAACAGTCCAATGAGGTGTTAGCCCATACCTTTGTAGAGAGTCTAGATCCACACACTAAGATATTGTTCGACTCTGCATCGGGTGGGCAAGCACTGGAGAAGACATATGATGAGCTGAACACTCTCCTAAACAGAATTTCTCAAGGAAACCCGGAGTGGCATAATGAATCATCAAGAGAGGAAGGAAAGAGAGTAGCAGGGCTGATAGAAGTGTATAGTGTCAATGCCTTAGCAGCACAACTAGCATCATTGTAGCACTGGATGATGAATCAGTTTAGCAAACTAAGTATGAACCAACGGCAGGGATAGGTGAATGCAATTCAACAGGCTCATAGCTGGTGCGAAATCTGTGGTAATAATGGGCATAATGGAGAATCTTGCGGGGCCAATCTGAATCAGTCAAATTTGTAGGAAATGCTTAAAGAAATAATCAGACTTACAGGAACACCTACAACAAAGTTGGCAGAGTCACCCAAATTTTTCTTGGGGTAGAAGTCAGAGTCAAACCTACCAGCAGCCTCAGTAGTAGTAGTATCAGTAGCAAAACAGGCAGAATGGTGGCCAGTTGAGCAGCAGCAACATTGAGGAGATGTTGCAGAAGATTATTGCTACTCAGATCCTACTAGTAGAGAATCAGGCAAGGATGGCTTCAGATTTGAAAAACCAGCATATGGCCACCCGAAATTTAGAGAAGTAGATGCGTCATTTAGCAGCTGCTCAGCACACTAGACCTCAGGGAGGGTTACCCAATTACACAGATACAAACCCCTGATAGGTCAATGCCATTAGTTTGAAGAATGGCAAGCAATTGGTTGATGCATCCCCGACGGAAAAGAGAGATGGGGTGCAGACGGAGTTGGTTAGATAGGGTCCATCCATTGATAGAGGAGATAATTAGAGTGCAGCAAAACACAATGCACAATCATCATTGCAGCCAATACAGAGACCACCACTGCCATTCCCACAGAGGCTCAAGAAGAGCAAGGAGGAGGAATGTTTCAAAAAGTTCTTTGCTATATTAAAAGAACTTCACATCTATTTTCCCTTACTTGATGTTTTGCAGGCAATGCCAAAGTACACTAAGTACTTGAAAGATTTGGTGGCCAACAAAGTGAGGTTGGTGGATGTCCAGACGGTGGCACTGACGGAAGAGTGCAGCTGCAGGGTAATGATCAAAATGCTGAAAAAGCTCAAGAACCTAGGGAGTTTAACCCTTCCCGTACAAATTGGTGAAGCTGAAGTCAAAAGGGCTCTTTGTGACTTAAGGACAACAGTAAATTTAATGCCCATATCTCTGTTTAACACCCTGGGGTTGGGTAAACCAAGGTCCACATGAGTAATGCTTCAGCTGGAAGACAAGTCCATAATTGCACCAGAAGGAATAATTGAGGACCTTCTCATCAAAGTGGGTAAGTTCATTATACCTACTGATTTCATCATTCTTGACTTTAAAGTTGATGATAAGGTACCCTTGATCTTGGAATGGACATTCTTGGCAACTGGAGAAGCAATCATAAATGTAAGAGTAGGTACCCGTAAAATGAGGGTCAATGATGAGGAAGAGCTCTTCAGAGTCTATCACGAAATCAACCCACCTACACACTATAGAGGTCTTTGTAAGATCAGTGTGTTGTCAGATACTAAGTGGGGGCGGTGGATTCCATGGGTCCACCGCTGCATGACATGATGACATTTCATCCTGAGTCTAATGGAGGGATAAAATTAAATAAGAAGATGGAAGAAAAGAGGGACAAAGTGGAGACTGTTCCTTCTAAAGACAAAAATAGGAGAAGGTGGTTCTAAAAAGGGAACTCTTGTTTGAGGATATCCTAAGAAGGATAGTGCACGTCGTGCCGCGACGTAAAATCAGGAGCTTCTTGGGAGGCAACCCAAGAGTACCACAGGTACCTTTTTCTTTTTAGTTTTTTTTGTATTTTGTTATTTTTCACTTGGGTTGTGTGTTTTGGTTGTTAAGCATAGATTCAATGGAAGCCTGAGTACCCGAGGACGTAAGGCTAAGGAGCATGAAAAAAATTAGTGTGGGGTCGATGACCCAAGTGTTCAGAAATGAAGAAGAACATGTTGTTAGCTAGGGCCTATAGGCCTCAGGGAGTATTTCTCACCCTTGTATTAATTTTATTTGATTCTTTGGGGACATAGAATAATTCAAGTATGGGGTGAGGGAAATTTCAAAATTTTGAATTGTGTGCTTGGTGATATTGGGTGAAGTTGGTGCTTGATATTATATTATTTTGATGAAAAAGATTGAAGTTGAGCACAATTCACCCACCCTTTGGTTTTTCTTTTCGGTTCTTTTCTGAAAGGGGCACTTTGAACTGATGAAATTTTTTTTCTTTGCCGATACATAATTGGTGTTAGTCATAGTTAGGGACTTTTCCCGATGATGGATGGTGAAGACTATCTTGAAGGAAAATTAGTCAATAGGGTTTTTCTTTGAACTCGTAGCTGATTGATAGCTTGATGTTCTTGTTATGTGTTGTACATGATTGTGAAATGCAAGTGTTGTAAATTTTGAAGCATGTTAAGAAAATGTATAACTCTGTTTAAGACACCTAGGCTCTTGAATATGAATCTATGTGCTTAAAGCTTAATTCTGAATTCTTGTGATTAGCTGAGCTAAGATTCTACTGAATTTGTCTTGAATTGAGCATGTGTTGTGAGTGTAAGGCTTTTTGGATGTTCCATGCTATTGTGTAGTATCTAGAACTTTCCTGATGTATATACAAAATGAAATGAGGGATGTCGACTGTAGGAGATGATTTAGGCACTTTTTTTGAATGAGCCAATTTTTATCCATCTCTTTACCTACCTTTAATTTGGAATCCTAGTTAGTCTCATTGAGTATTTAGCCTATTCTTTACTAGCCATAAAATAAGCGTAATCCTTTTCTTTTCAATATCCTTGAATTTGATCCAAAACTCCTAAACGCTTAAGTGAAAAATGCAAGAGAGTTAAGGAGTGAGAAGTTGAAAGAAGAAGAAAATAGTAGTTGTGGGAGTTGAAGAAAAGACTAGAGGTGCACTTGTTTAAAAATGAATAAGAATTAGTAGGGAGTAAAAGAAGAAAAGAGAGAAACAGAATAGTTGCTTAAGTACTCCTTACTAATAGCTTAACTGTGCCTAATAAAATGGGGAAACAAAGAGGAAAATGAGAGTTGAAAATAATAAGGGTGAAGTAAGGGGACAGATATTCGTAAAGAAAGTGTGATGTATGAAAAGCGCTTAGGGAAGATAGTCACTATTATTAGCCAGAATAGTACCTACCTATCCCTTAGCTTACATTACAACCCATTAAGTCCTACTTAATCTTACTTTCAAACATTTCTAAATTAGTGGAGTAAAACACTAAAGGCTAGCTTATGGATCAATACATGTTGCATGTGAATTCTTTGTGAGAGTGAGCTTACTTCTTATTCATATACCCATACATGTTATAATTTGAAAATTCATGAGTGCAAAATTGGATAACTCCCTTGTTGTGAGGACACATGTTTGATGAAGGATAAAATTCATGTTGGATGTCTTACTTGGTCGATTTGCAGGAATTTGCTGAGTTTAGGAGTCAATCTTTGAGGCTAGGAAGTTTTAACTTAGTTATATGGGGTCTTAATGGTGAGATATTGCATGCTCTAAAACAATTGGTGTAGCTGTAGCTTGAATCATCTTGTGCCAATTAGCTATGTGTAAGTTCTTCATGTGCATGAGATGTAATATAGTTGTTCAAGGACGAACAAAGATTTGAGTGTAGAATAGTGATCTTGGGCATAATTATGTGCCTAAGTGCTATTTTATATCTTAATTTAGTCATGTTTTTCAATTTAAATTGATTATATTCTCATGTAATTTTGTATATTTATAAGCATACACTAACCAACATGATTAGTCTTTGTTTTGTAGGTATAAAATGCATAGGAGGGACAAAATAATGATGGTTGAAGTGAAGGAATGGAGTTTGGATTAAGTTGCAAATGAAGGCAAGTGGACATGCCAAGGCAAGGCTGGCTGCGCAAGGCGGTGTGCCATGCTAGGCGTGCGCGGCGCCCAGCATCGTGGTGCGCCCATGCCATGCGTGCACGGAAGATACCATAAGGCAGGCGCCCTGTGCGATGGCAATGTGCCACGCTAGGCATCCTGCACATCCAAGTCGTGCCACGGTGTGCATTCAGCGCGATGGCCTCCGTGCCACGCCATTTGGCCAGCGCCCATGACATGCCTCGACCAACTTTGCAATGTGCATCTGCGATTGCTACGTGTCACGGAGCAAGATTAGCGCGACTAGGTTCGTGACACGGAGGTAGTTCACTCACGGCCAAAAATTGCATTTTCTCACTTAGTATAAATTAAACCCTTAGCTTCTAAAATCATTTACCACGAAATATTTTGCAAACAACGGAAAGAAGTGAAGGGAGAAGTGAAGAACTTCACCTAGGGTTCATTATTTTTCATTATCTTTTAATTACTCTGTAAGTACATTACTTTGATTATGTTTTTGAGTAATTGTAAGAACATGAGTGGCTAAAACCCTTCCTCTAGGGTTGAGTCCATATGATATGAATGTAAATGCATGAATTCATATTTGGTTTGAGTTTTGAGTTGTTGTTTGGTCTTGCATTCTTAATTATTGTTGTTTTCATACTTGATCACCATGAAAACAAACTCGTTAAGCTTAGGTAAAAGCTCGGAAGAGTAACCTTAGGTTAGAATACAAGAATGTAAGGAGCAAGTTCTTGTCTTTATGATAGGATTCGCGGTTTGGATAGAAACTATACCTAATTTGACTTGCTTGGTTAATAAAATAGGATGATAGCTAGACACTGACTTAGAATTATCACATCATCGATCATAGAAGTAGTTGTGAAGCTAAGTCAGGTTAAGTGATTAGAGGTACGAAAGTCCATAATCAAGAGCATAAACCCCATAAACCACATCCACATTGTAAATTGCTCACGAATTAGGGCGTCACATCCCCGCTCAATAATGTAGGTGTGAGACTAGTTTGTTGTGTTTAGAGGCTCGAGAGACCATGAGCACTGCATTTTAACTCTGTGAGACAACAACTGAAGTTTTTATACTTGAACCATTGTAAATTGTAGCATTGCATGATTATCAGGCCTTAACTCTAATTGCTTTTTGTATTGTTTCCAAATTGTTTTGTGATCACACCTTGATTTAATTATAATTATCCAAAAATCTCTTAAATCAACACTTATAAAGGATAACTTACACTTGAACTTAAATATTCACTGAATTCATCCAGTTTCTGTGAGTTCGGCATTCGGCTCTCAAAAGGGCCACTGTATTACTTGTACGACCGCGCGCGCTTGTGTGTGCACTGTGGCACAACAGAGCTCCTCATATATATGATTTTAGACTTTCTAAAGCAGGTTTGACCCAATTTTTAACTTTACTTATGACTATCAGATTTCAGCTTTGGGTCAATCGAGTCGGTTATGATATTATGTTATGTAGAGACCATGATTTCAGAAAAATAGCATACAAGCCCTACTCTCAAATTGTTATTTTGTTTATATTTTGTTATTATGCATGTTTTAAATGATTTTACTTATTTAAGAAGTTTTACTTACGTTGCATACTCGGTACATTTCACATACTAACTGCATACTCTATGTTGTATTGTTTCATGATACAGCCCCGACACTCAGACTTATCCCCGTCCTTGGCCAGCCTTTCAGAGTTAGCATCCCATACCGGTTGGTGATTCCTCATCTCCTGAAGACCATGCTTTATCAGTTTTCCTTATGTATTTTCAGTTTCCAACTTTAGCGAGTTAGTTGGGGTCTTGTCTCATCAACTCATCAGACTTAGAGGCTTTTCAGACAAAAAGGGATGTACTCAGCTTCAAATTCGTCTGTATTTCTGATGTTATGCTTATTTAAGACTTCTGCTAAGTTTATCATGTTATTCCTTCAGTTTTTACTAATTGAGATAGATGTACAATCATACCATGGGTCGAATTGGGGTCTGTGGGGCCTCCTTGTACCATGTCTCGATCTGGACCTACGTTCGGGTCATGACAATTGGCTAGCAACGGAAGACATTTATGAAGGTCATTTTGGGTAGAGTGACTAGTCAAATGAAAGCCTAAAATCATGTTTTAAGTTCAGCTACCTCTAGGATTTCGCCTTGAGTCACAATTAGGACAAGTTCTAGACAAGAAGCTATGAATGAGATACACAAAAATCCTTACCACACAAGGCATCGCACCCAAAGAGTCCATAAAAGTCATTATCATCACAAGATTTTGATTCAAGACATTAGAGCATGCGAATTCATAAGCCAAATAAAGAATCTATAATGTATGACAAAAGAGTGCTACATTTCTCATTTCAAATGCCCATTTTTAATTTCTCATTTTCATGCCACATCTCAAAATTTTTGGTGGTACCTCTCAAAACAGCTCCATAGAAGACTCAAGAAAGACATGGCATTTCCCTTAAGAGAGTAGCCTCACAATCTATCATCGGGAAGTGTCAACCCAATTCAACAACAAAAAGAAAAGAAAAATAAATATGTTCCTTAGGAATGAACCGTGGTATGAATAAAACCCTTAGAGTTTGATTACTATTCTACTATTTACACAGGCGAACAAAAGATTTTGGGTCACAATGCAACATTTGGCAATTCAAAGAAAGGACCTATTTTTTGACACTAACATCAAAAAATCATTCATTTCATTCACTGATAATTTTATCAACAGAACGATCCTGACAAGGGCAATCATCAATAATACAAAAATGTGTCAGGCCCCGCCTTGGGAGGCATGACTGGCACCTGGTGCCCTACTAGGACCTGGACTGCTGTACTAACTGAGCCTAAGCTCTGGTGCCAGGCTGGCTCTAATTCTGGATTCATGAAAACAACGGGCTATATAATGGTTGTAAATATAGCCTCCGGCCGAC
The DNA here is from genome assembly GCA_035772735.1 of Datura wrightii. Classification (NCBI taxonomy): domain Eukaryota; kingdom Viridiplantae; phylum Streptophyta; class Magnoliopsida; order Solanales; family Solanaceae; genus Datura; species Datura wrightii. The sequence continues at coordinate 124,419,097 of JASDFA010000018.1, forward strand.
AAGGCCTATAGCCACCTGTAGGAATATAACAGCTACCTAGAACAACTGAACATAAGGGAACCTATGCGAGTCGACAAGGCCACCATGCTGACTAGTTATCACTGAAAAGTATAAACAAGTGCTGAACTGATCTGTGACCGACAAGGTCACCAACTGCCAATTGAACAAGGCCCCACACGACCATCACATGCAAACTGAAACATACATACAGCCCCACATGACCGGTACAACTAACCATAGGGAATATACAATCCACAAGCCTCTAAGAATAATACGATGGTCGGGAAGGGCCCCGGCCATCCCATACTGTACAAACAAAAAAGGGAAGTAAACCTTTTGCTGTCATGCTCCGGATGATAGGAGCTGAAGACTCTATACGCTGGCCGGAACTACGAGGGATCTGCTCCTTGTCTATGAGTACCTGCAGGCAAGTAATGCAGCGCCCCAAAACGGGCGTCAGTACCACTGGTACTAAGTATGCAAAGCAATAACTGAAAATAACTGAAAGCAAACAATAATACTAATAGATATTGAAGTAATAGGAGACGGGCTGAGACTGACTGAAAAGAGCGTAACTTTACTGAAGAGAGTAAGAGTCATACTTGATAACATGGAGGTCTACTTTCTATCTATTAATAACTAACACAACATAGCATACAAGAACCTTACCAGCCCCCATAAGCCGTAAGGTACCAACCAGCACACAATCTATATACCCCTACCAAGGTTATACCATCCACCTAGTAACTATGAGCATCCTGCCGACCCCCTGGGTATGCAACTTGGGCTCGCTGGGCCCCTGACTATAGCTGTATTTGAGTCCGAAGGACTCTTGAAATCTGAAATCTGAAATCTGTAGTCTGTAATTTGAAATCTAAAATCTGCACCCCGGGCGCAAGTGCTCGACATGGGGTGTGGTATAGTGCTGATCAGCCTACTATAGGGAATCTGCATCCCATCTTCGTCCGCTGGCGGACGGCATGCCACTCTGTAGAGCGGCGTATCCTCACCCTCTCGCGGGCGAGTCGACACATCTATTAACCCTGGGGCAGTCAAGGAAGCTCTAAGGGTGCCCAACACAGAACAATCATGTCTCCACAGATAGCAATAGGCACATGTAATATATATACTGGATTTGATAATACTATTTATGTTCTGGTATTCTGTTCTGAATCTAATATTGAAATGTACTGAATCTGATACTGAAATATACTGAATCTGTATAATATTTCTGGAATATTCTTCTGGGTATTATACTATTTTACTGAGTTTCATGCTGAATACTGTATAACAATTCTAACATGCTTACTGAACTCATACGGAATATAATATACGGCTTCTAAAATATTCTACTGGAATTTGTACTATTTTGCTATACTGGAACTACTAGCTTGCCAAAAAAAATTGGCTTTACATACCTCAACTGTCGACTTTCTAATTAACTGGCGTAGCTCGGCTAGTATTCAACTATTTCTCCCAATTGTATTCATATTCACGAAAGAATAGAATTAATTCCACTATTATTTTGGAAAGAAACCATATTATGGCTATACTTACTGCCTAATCTTTGACTTATCGAAGAACGACTGAAAATTCGCTATTTCTCGGGGTCCTAGAAGGGAGAAATACTTACTTTAATGATGGGAGTATATTAACACTAGTTTGGAGCAATTCCACTTACCTTAGCTCAGCGTGACGACGATTTGCCGGCTGAATTTCGCGAAACTAACTTCGCAGGAATGCTCCAGGCAGCTTTATACTTTTCTACCCAAAGTTAATTCAAGTTTGGACTGCGTTTGACGGCGTAATCAGACGAATATTGATGTTGAACCCTTATTCTCCTCTATTTTCTTGTTTTTTCTGCTGGAAATAAAATGAAAAGTGACTTAAAAACGAAGTGGGAGGCCTTTATATACTTGGGGCCTTTAAGTCGCATTTGTCGAATGCGATTTATAAGTCGCATTTGTCGAATGCAATTTATAAGTCACATTTGCCTTGCGATGCTCTGACATGGCGCTTGTTCGGTCTCTCCCCGGGCGCTTTTCTCGCACGTATGGCATTCTAAAACTCTTAACCAACATGTGACTAGGCCAACTAAGTGTCAAGAACTTATAGGGTGTAACAAAATGAGCCCAACAAAGGCTCACAACTTCGCATCAGATTAAAACAAAATCCCGACAAGGGCTACGTCAACCTTAAACAAAATAGGACACAAATGACCACCCAGAAAAATACTCATCCCACCCCCAAGTAAATTATTACATTGTCCCCAATGTAGGCATGCAAAATAAAGGGGGAGAGAGACTCCCTTAGTGGGTCACTCCTCCTCATTCGCATCATCATCTGCACCTGCTCTTGCCTTACCATCAAAGCCTTCATCACCCAAATCTTCAACATCATCTCCCAAGCCCTCAAACAAATCATCTATGGGGCCTCAAACTGTAGAAGGGGCACCCATTGAGGCATCAAGAGCACTCAAATCAGGAACCTCCACGGATGTTCGACTTTTCCATTTCCTTACTTCAGTCCGGAGAGAGGTGACAGCCCCCTCCACAGCATCTACCCATTTGCACAATATGGTAAGACTCTCATACATAGACTTCATTCCCTTTACACTATTCGGGCGAAGAGGGCAGGGAGGCTCTTAGCCAACTTTTGAAGCTAACTCTCATGAGAGTTGGTCATTTCCACAAGCTTGTGGAGAACACTTGATTAGGAGGATGTTGGAGGGGGTGATGCTCCCCGAAGAGGTATGTCATTGGAGGTTTGGCCCGAAATTTCTGGTTGAGGCATATTCAAATCCGAAGCTTGTGGAGACTGCTCAGAATCATGAGATAGAGAACCCTCTAGCAAATCAAAATCCTGCATCTGCTTCTGCTTGACCTTGTGTGCCTTAACATCCTTTTCTCGATCTATTGTAATTATGTACGAAGTAGGACTAGGGATCTTATTTGGGAACAATGGCACATTGGCTTTCAAGCATAGTTGGGAAATGAGCACGACATATGGCATGGAGATGCTGGCCTACCTTGCTTTCCTCTTCATTTGTAGAGCCACAATTTCCCCAAAGTTTATGGGGAGCCCTGTCATAATGCAAGCGATAAGGATACTTGCTTTCAAGCTGACATGTTGCTCATTCTTGGAAGGTATGATGCGGCCACAGATGAAGTCTAGCCACAACTTTGCTTCAAAGTTCAGATCATGGAGAGAAATTTCACCGCCTATAGTAGCCCATAAGGGTGTGCCTCCTTATCAGCTACCCTAGCCATACATTCTGAGCCAATGTCAATCTCGTCCTCCCAGAATAGATAATTGATGGCTGCTGGAGTAATGTTACCTCCACCCTTAGCACCATAACTAAAGGTAGGCAGGAAAATTCATCCACCTTGCCTCTGTGGTTCATGCTTTCCTTCCTAACCTGGTAGGAAGCGTAGAACTCTGGCACTAAGCTTGGATAGTAATCTGGGAGAGGATTGCTGAAAGCATGCCATTATTTGTCAGTGAACTATGATGTGATGTTGGGAAGGTCACCACGCATCCCCACCAAATCAAATCTCTTTTTGGTGATTGATCGTCCTTTGTAGATGGAATAGTGTCCCTTCATGTCGGGCACACAAAAAATGATGGCCTCCCAAGAGTTGGTTGGTGTTGCAGATACCTTTGTCTTTCCGTTGCCCTTTGTGTATGAGAAGATGGGGCTTTGCCCTTGCTGGGATTCCTGGATGAAGTCATTTTTTGCGAACACGATGTTAGTGACATCCACAATGTATCTTTTTGTATTTTTCTAATGATAAAATGAAACACCTAATAACTAATCTAAAATTTAAATGATATACAAGAGGAGGAATTAGCAATGATGAAATTGCAGCAATTGTAAATTGTCGGTGAACCACAGGAGGTTATCCGCGGACCGATGAAGAACCGTCGGTGATAGGCAGAGAACTAAGGTAGAAAGTTTTCTACCGGCAATAGATCGGCGAACCGCCGGTCATGATCCGTGAAGCGCAGATGCGATGCAGGGTCAACGCAGTGGCCTGAAGCCAATATTATCCCGAACAGACATTTCATTAGCATTTCACCAGACCTAACCGGTGAATAGCCGATGGTTGATTAACTTACTGAACTGATCATCCTTCTTTTTCTTATCTAACTGTTGCGGATAAGGAGGTGGAACTCTTGGTTCTTGTTCTTCTCAACTGAGGCTTTCATACTCGCCTCTTCTTCATTAGCATTTGAGGTAACTTCATGAATGTCACAACCGTAACATAAGCCTAGATCGAGACACGGGACAAGAAACCCCCGAGAGGCTCCAAGTCGACCCATGGCATGAACATACATCTAACACAATCATGGATAAGCGGAGATCATCATAAATAACATAGAAGAAGTTTAACAAAACATAAAATCTAGTTACATACATCAATCTAAAGATAAATACTTACTATGTCCGTAAAAGCCTCTAACAGTGACGAGTTGATAGGACAAGACCCCAACTAACTCACTATATTCTGAAAACTGAAAAGACGAAATGCAACTAATAAGAAGGGCCCTCACAAGATGACGACTCACAAACTGTGGCTGAGGAAAGCTAACTCCGGGAATCTAACTAGCAACTGGACTGAGTCTGGATATCGGAGCCTATATCATGAAACAATACAACATAAAGTATGCAGTCGTATGTGGAATGTACCGAATATGCAAGGTTTCTAAAACTGCTAAGTAAAATCATTAAATCATGCATATAATAAAACATAATCAAGATAAGATTCTGAGAGTAGGGCTTGCATTCTATATTGTGAAATCATGATCTGAACATAACTTAATATCATAACTGAATCAAATGACCCAAAGCTGAAAACTGATAATCATAAGTAAAACTGAATATTGGGTCAAACCTGCTGAAAACATAATAACATGACTAATGTACATGCATAACTGACGCGTGCCCGCAAGTGTACGGGTCGTGCAAGTAATATAGTGGCTCTTTTTAAGAATCGGATTGTCGAACCCACAGGGACTGGACCCATTCCTCTAACTATCCATTTCTAGTGTGATCTTAACTTTCTCAAGTGTTGGTTATAGACATTTTCGATTAAGATTAATTAGGTCTAAGTTTGGGTCAACGAAATATTCTGAAATTACTCTAGGAGCAACATATAGTTAAAACCAATTAATCATGCGATACTACGATTTGCAAAGGGTTAAGCATGGAACTATCAATTGTTATTTCACATAATTAGAATTGCATGTTTATGGTCTTTCGAGCCTCTAAACACGGCAATCTAGCCTCACTACATCATTGTGAGCGAGGAGTTTAATTTCTAGCCGCAGGCAATCAATTATGTTGTGGTTTACGGGGAAACGATTAGGAACTTTCGTGCGTCTAACCATTTTACTCAACTTAGCCTCACAACTACTTCTTCGAGTGGCGATGTGACATCCCAAGTTGGTCTTTCATAACCCTCGTGTGTCAACCAAGCATGGTGTTAGGTATATTTCTATCTTGACACAAAAATCTCTCCCGAGATACAAACATGCTCCTCACATTCTCATGTCCTGACCTAGGTAATGCTTTCTCAAGCTGTTACTCAAGCTAACAAATATGCTTTCATGGTGATCAATCATAAAAACAACCAACAATCCAGAATGCAAGACGAAAACAACAATCAATAACTTAATTCCAAAACAATTTCATAAAATCACAATCATAATTCATGGCTTCAACCCTAGAGGAAGGGTTCTTGCCATTCATGTTCGTAAAACTACACTAACTACTACTAAAATACATACTTACATGAATTTGGTAGATGAGAAGGGAATTTGACAAACCCTAGATGAGTTCTCCCACTTCTCCCTTCACTCCTAGGTAGTTTTTCAGAATAAAATCGTGACCCCTCTGGAATTAGGAGCTAAGGGACATATTTATAGTAAATGGAAAACGTGCTTAATTTAGCCTGTCATGGAATGGCTCCGTGTCATGGAGTGTATCGCGGAGCACTGACTCCATGACACGGAGGCAACGCGAAAGCTCTCTGGATATCACCCAAAATTTGGCCTCGGCAGCACCCTGCCGCGTTGGCAGCGCGTTGACACCTCCATGTAGCGCAGCCAGCCTGCCGTGGCACGTTGCCGATGTGCAGGTGGGCTGTTTTGTGCCTCCTCTTTGCCAACGTTCGCGGGTTACTTCCGTTTCCAAGCCTCTACTTCACCAACTCAGGGATTAGTTACTAGAAAGTCATTAAAACCTACAAAACAAAGGCTAATCATGTTGGTTAGCACATATCGTCACATTCATATAAAATTACATGAAAATGTATACCATAACTTAGATAAACAAGACTAATTTAAGTCATAAAACATATCTCGGGCATGCTATATTTGCCCGTGATCACAACCCCACACTTAAAGCCTTGTTCGTCCTCGAACAACCTTTTACATATCATGCATATGGAGACTCCCACATAACTAATTTAGCAAGATAATTCAAGTTATGGCTATAATGATTACGTAAGATAACAAGCTACAATTAGAGCATGCACGGTTTGATCATTGAAATGAAGTACAACTATGTTAAGACTTCTTAACCTCAAGAATCGACTCTTGATCTTAGCAAACTCATGCAAATCAACTGATTAAGAAATACCACATGAATTATATCCTTCATTCAACACGTGCCCTCACGGAAAGAGAGTTACCCAATTTCACACGCAAAAACAATTTTTAAATCACAACATGTGTGGGAACATGAATAGAATTACGCTCACTCTCACAAAGAATTCAAATGCATCATGTAATGACCCATAAGCTTTCCCTTAGTGTTTTATTCCACTAATTTAAGGATGCGTGAATGTAAGATCAAGTAGGACTTTTTAGGTTGTAATGTAACTCAGGTACGGGTAGATACTATTATGGCCAGTAACAGTAACTATCTTTCCTAAGCGCTTTTAATACATCACGCCCTGACAAAGGTTAGTGTAGTGTGCGGATGGGTTCATTTCTTGGTAAACACGGAAGAATTCTTCTTCATCTTCAACCCTCATTTTCAGGGTCCCTGCTCTCAGATCAATCACCGCTCCACCGGTGGCCAAGAATGGCCGTCCCAAGATTATGGGTACCTGGTCATCAACCTGAAAATCTAGAACAATAAAATTAGCAGGTATAATAAACTTACCTACTTTGATGAGGAGGTCCTCTATTATTCCATCAGGTGTCACTCGCGACTTGTCAGCCAACTGCAGCATCAACCTTGTCGGCCTCGGTTCTCCCAACCCCAGGGTGTTGAATAAGGATAGGGGCATTAGATTAACTGTTGTCCCTAAGTCACACCAAGCTCGTAGCACCTTAGCTTTACCAATTTGTATGGGGAGGGTAAAACTCCCTGGGTCTTTGTGCTTCTTTGGCATTTTACTCAATACCCTGTGACTGCACTCCTTAGTCAGTGCTACAGTCTGGACGTCCACCAATCTAACTTTGTTCTCCATCACGTCCTTCAAGTATTTAGCATACTTGAGCATTCCCTGCAAAACATCAATAAGAGGCAAATTTATGTGAAGTTCTTTGAAACTCTCAAAGAACTTTTTGAAGCATTCCTCCTCCTTGCTCTTTCTGAATTTCTGAGGGAATGGTGGTGGTGGTCTTTGTGCTGGCTGCAATGAAAGTTGTGCATTTTGTTGTCCAGCACTATGATTATCTCCCATGTTGATGGATGGTCCTGGTCTAACCAATTCCGGCTGCACCCCCTTTCTCAGCTCTTTTGGCACTGCATTAGCTAATTGCTTACCGCTTCTCAGACTGATGGCATTGACTTGCCGGGGGTTAGGATCTGTGTCGCTTGGTAATCCCCCCTGCGACCTCATGTTTTGAGCAGCTGCTATCTGACCCACTTGTTTTTCAAGATTTCGGGTGGCTACTTGCTGATTCATTAAGTCTGTTGCCATCCTCGCCTGATTTTCCACTAACTGCTTTCGGGTCTCCATAATTTTCTGCAGTGTTTCCTCAATGTTGCTACTCAATTGCCCATCATTCTGTCTATTCTGCTGATACTGCTGTTGTTGAGGTTGCATATAATTCTGCTTTTGGTTTCCACCCCAAGAAAAATTCGGGTGGCCCTGCCAATTTCTATTGGAGTTATTCTCAAAATTCCAATTCCTATGCACATTACGAACAAAATTGACTGATTCCGGATTGGCTCTACAATATTCTGCATTGTGCCCATTATAACCGTAAATTTCACACCAACTCAGAGCTTGCTGAACTACATTAACCTGGCACTGGTGTTGGTTCATACCCAGTTTATTGAACTGAGTCATTATTTGATGTTGGAATGAAGCTAACTGTGCTTCCAAGGCATTCAAACCATCTACTTCTATCAACCCTGGTCTCTTTCCTACCCCCCTCGATGACTCGCTGTGCCACTCTGGATTTCCTTGAGCAATTCTGTTCAACAAAGTGTACAACTCATCATATGTCTTATCCAAGGCTTGCCCACCCGATGCATAGTCTAGTAATATTTTTGTGTGTGGGTCTAGACTTTCTACAAATGTATGAGCCAGCACTTCATTTGATTGCTGGTGATGGGGACAGTCTCTCAACAATGACTTGAATCTTTCCCAAGCCATATATAAGTTCTCATCAGGCCTCTGCTTGAAACTGAGTATTTCACTTCTCAACTTTGCAGTTTTGCCTGAAGGGAAGAATCTGATAAGGAACTTCTTAGCTAAATCATCCCATGAAGTTATGGAGTTCGGTGGCTCAGCCTTCAGCTACTTTTTCGCCTCTCCCAACAGTGAAAATGGGAAGAGGGTCAGTCGGACATAATCTGTGGACACACCGATGGGGACAAACGTGTCACTAATCTCTAAAAAGCTATGTAGGTGCTGCTTCGGGTCCTCGTGTGCCATCCCAGTGAATTGACAACTAGAATGTAATAGTTGCACCATGTTCTGTTTAAGCTCGAAGTGCCCTCCAGGCTCCGATTTATGAATGCTAGAGGTCACATTCGTCGCTAGTGGGATTGCCACTTCGCGAACTGGTCTTGCTGCCATTGCTTCTGCTGACACTTGTGCTTGTCCCGCGGGTGGTTGTTGTTGTACCCTTTCTTGAAGTCTCTTCAGCTTTTGCTCCAGAGCTACTCTCCTTTTCAAATGGATATGACGTTCAGGTTCCAGCAACGGTTCCACAAGCTCTCTATTTCTAGCCAGCTCGGCAGGACAACCTGTCACCTGCAAATAAACAGACTAAGACCAAGTTTCTCAACACTTAAGGAAATTTCAAAAATCACACAAAAATAGATAAATTATCAAAACTTTGCCTAGTCCCCGGCAACGGCGCCAAAAACTTGACGCGTGCCCGCAAGTGTACGGGTCGTGCAAGTAATATAGTGGCTCTTTTTAAGAACCGTATTGTCGAACCCATAGGGACTGGACCCATTCCTCTAACTATCCATTTCTAGAGTGATCTTTACTTTCTCAAGTGTTGGTTATAGACATTTTCAATTAAGATTAATTAAGTCTAAGTTTGGGTCAACGAAATATTCTGAAATTACTCTAGGAGCAACATATAGTTAAAACTAATTAATCATGCGATACTACGATTTGCAATGGGTTAAGCATGGAACTATCAATTGTTATTTCACATAATTAGAATTGCATGTTTATGGTCTTTTGAGCCTCTAAACACGGCAATCTAGCCTCACTACATCATTGTGAGCGAGGAGTTTAATTTCTAGTCGCAGGCAATCAATTATGTTGTGGTTTACGGGGAAACGATTAGGAACTTTCGTGCGTCTAACCATTTTACTCAACTTATCCTCACAACTACTTCTTCGAGTGGTGATGTGACATCCCAAGTTGGTCTTTCATAACCCCCGTGTGTCATCCAAGCATGGTGTTAGGTATATTTCTATCCTGACACAAAAATCTATCCCGAGATACAAACATGCTCCTCACATTCTCATGTCCTGACCTAGGTAATGCTTTCTCAAGCTGTTACTCAAGCTAACAAATATTCTTTCATGGTGATCAATCATAAAAACAACCAACAATCCAGAATGCAAGACGAAAACAACAATCAATAACATAATTCCAAAACAATTTCATAAAATCACAATCATAATTCATGGCTTCAACCCTAGAGGAAGGGTTCTTGCCATTCATGTTCGTAAAACTACACTAACTACTACTAAAATACATACTTACATGAATTTGGTAGATGAGAAGGGAATTTGACAAACCCTAGATGAGTTCTCCCACTTCTCCCTTCACTCCTAGGTAGTTTTTCAAAATAAAATCATGACCCCTCTGGAATTAGGAGCTAAGGGACCTATTTATAGTAAATGGAAAACATGCTTAATTTAGCCTGTCGTGGAACGGCTACGTGTCACAGAGTGTATCGCGGAGCACTGACTCCATGACACGGAGGCAATGCGAAAGCTCTCTGGAAATCACCCGAAATTTGGCCTCCGCAGCACCCTGCCGCGTTGGCAGCGTGTCACGCTGCTTGGGCAGTGCGTTGACACCTCCATGTCGCGCAGCCGGCCTGCCGTGGCACGTTGCCGACGCGCAGGTGGGCTGTTTTGTGCCTCCTCTTTGCCGACGTTCGCGGGTTACTTCCATTTCCAAGCCTCTACTTCACGAACTCGGGGATTAGTTACTCGAAAGTCATCAAAACCTACAAAACAAAGGCTAATCATGTTGGTTAGCACATATCTTCACATTCATATAAAATTACATGAAAATGTATACAATAACTTAGATAAACAAGACAAATTTAAGTCATAAAGCGTATCTGGGGCATGCTATTTTTGCCCGTGATCAATAACTGAAATCATGAAGAACAATAGGAGACTCAGCATATAACCAACATTATCATGATAGAGCTTACGTGGTCCCAACTATCACACTCAAGTGGGCAAAGCCATCCAAAGCCTTTCCAGGGTTAAGGACGCCACCATGATATCGATATCAAGCTCAAGGCCCCTTGGGGGTAGGGGAAAGCTCCAAGGGAGGTCCAAAAATATATAAGTAAACCTATGTTGGCGCGTAGTTCTGAGGCACATGGTTGATTGATCCTTAGACTACTCGATGTTCGATACTAGTCCCAAAAACATGCATATGCTCTCCATCATTTTTCAATGCAGCTGACCGTCATCTAGTGATGAAGCTAAATAAAGACATACATGCATAATCTGAAATCATAACATGAGGAGCCTTGTCCCAAACCATACAATAATTTGAAATAATGGGAGTCTTGACTCCAAAACTATGTGGTAAGCTAATTCGTGAAATCATAAAACATACTTGTTCATATGGACTTGCTCATTACTTAACATTCTTGAAATCAACTTGATTCACTTTGAAAACATGAACATAAACATGGGTATTTCGAAATCATGCATTCTTCATAAACATCTTATCATACTTGTAAACATATCTTATAGATCTCAACTTTCATGAACATTCATGGATGGGCATCATAGTATAGAAAATTTGAAAACATAATTTATAATTTAAAACATTGTAAAATCTGCCCGTTAATCATAATTCATCATTCAAAACATGCTTAGACCATACCCATGATTAAAACATTGAAATCCATGCAGTGGATAAAAACCACATGCAATCATCAATTAGAACATCATGAAATGAGAGGGAATTGGGCATGGTTGTGGACAACTGCACCCATTGGTAGCCTTACATACCTGAAGAAATCTAATTTCTACCACATCCTTGATTGCCCAAAGAGAATTAATGAAAAACCTTGAAGAACTACGCTTGATCACCTCTCAAACTTCTAAACTTGCATGCATGAATTAGGATAGGCTGAGAATGGCTTAACCCTTCTTAAAACACTCTATTCTGAGTTTAAAACGACGTAATTTAGGCCTTAGGAACATAGGAATTGGAGAAAAACAGACTGGCAGTCCCAACAAGGGATGGACGAGTTGTCATCCCTGGCCACGACTCGTGGTCTACATTCATCATGAACACTGCCAAAAATATGCTGAAGGTTACCACAAGGGATACCATGACTTGTGGTGACCAATCCATTAGGTACACTACCCAAATTTTCCAACTTTTGCCCATCCCTTGACCACGGCTCACATAATGACTGGTGGTGTGGTCCATGACTCGTGGTCACACCCGTGGTCACCTCAACTCTCAACCTTTCCAACCAAGTCCCAGCCTCTCCCCACGAGTCACTTAATGACTCGTGGGATTCCTGACAGGTCACTGGACGACTCATCCTGTGACCTGGTGCAGAAATTCTTATTTTCTCCGTTTCAACTTCCGGGTTTGATCTTAGGGCTTTTAGGGTATAACAATCAACATATCCCTCACATTCATCCTCAACACTATAACAACCATTTGGTGCTTTTGGCACCGCATCAGATTCTTTTTCATCATTTGTCTTAGGAGCAACAACTTCCTTGGGCTTAACACCTGCATCTCCAAGCATTTTACCACTCCTCGTGATAATGACCATGCATTGACTATCTTTCTTGGGGTTTGTCATTGTATCACTGGGAACTGTTCCCTCCATTTGGGGCTTCATTTGAGATGATAAGTGGTTTATTTGAGCTTTTCCAAATTCTTGATGGAAGCTGAGAGTGAACTCACAGTTTGTGAAAGGTCAGACACTTCTCCTTTTAATTTCTCGACTACGTTGTTGGTTGACTCCACTTTGTTAAGAATCCTTGCTAACATCTCTTCAACTTTCGAGCAACCTTCATCACCTACACTAGGTTGAGCTTGGGCGTTCTCATCTTTAGGAGGGGGAACATATGGATTCAAACATTGATAATATCGGTCCCCCTCACAATTTTGCTCTCTGTTGCCCCATCTCTCATTTCTGTCGGGCAATCCCTATGCGTCATGGTTTCTCCAACCTTGGTTCTCTTCTCATGGGCACCAAGGGCCTTGATTAGTCTCTTAATACCCGAGTTGAGAACTCCCCATCTGATTTTCCATGTATTTGCACTCCTCATATCTAGGTGGTGACATTCTCCTTCAAAATGCATTGGACCTTGCATTCCTACAACATTCAAAACTTTAGGCCTAGCCCTCATCACATGTTTAGTCATTAACTCCAGGTGAGTCCTCATTTTAGCAAGATTTCATCTCGCTCTTCATCTCTTTTTTGCATTTCACCTGCTAATGCACTAGAACCAATATCATGTGATGATACATTAGTCTCCCTCGTATTCTATGCCGGATTCATATTTGTCATTCTATCTAAAAGGGCCTTGGCTAACCCATATATCTGATGCATAATTGATCCTCCAGCTAAATTATTAGCAATAGATTTATTCATAGAGTCTAGGACTCAGTAAAAGCTTTAAAGGAGCATTCCATCAGGGAGACCATGGTTAGAACAAAGGACACCTTCTTCTTGAACCTTAGAGATGCTTCATGCAAAGGCTCCCCTATCTCTTGCCTAAAGTTTGTAATATCATCCCTCAGCTGCAACATTTTTGAGGGAGGGAAAAAACGATCCAAAAAAGCTTCAGTTAGTTCTTGCCACTAGGTGATACAACCCTGAGGGATCTCCTCCAATCACACAGTCGCCTCTCCCGTTAGGGAGAATGGAAAGAGCCTTAACATGATAGACTCTTGACTTATATTAGTTATGTTAAAGGGTTGGAAAATCTCTAAGAAATTCCTCAAGTGGCTCTTTGCATACTCACTAGGTTTACCCCCGAAGAGCCCTTTCATTTGTAACAAGTGTAACATTGTACTCGTAACATGAAACACTGCATTTCCTCTCATGGTTGGTAGGTGAATGGCTCCTGCAACTTCAGGCATAACTGGGTTATCCTCTTCAAGCTCCATGTGACCTTCAACCAAACTATCCCCTTCTCGTGAATGTTGCCTCATATGAATTCACCCTAATAACCAACAGAGAGATCAACGTTAACAACTAAGATGCAAGACTAACTAAAATTAACAACAAACACAAGTATATCAAGTGCTAGTCCCCGACAACAACGCCATTTTTGATAACGTGCAAATTACACCCCTCTTAATGAGAGAGTGTACACGATCATTGCTCAAAATAAATATTCCCGACGGATGTCGAGGTCGAATCCCACAGAGACTAGTGAATGATTTGTGCAAGAGTTATTTTAGGAAATTTGAATTAATTCGCACCAATCAAGAGAAATAAAATAGTAAATTTTTGGGAGAAAAATAAAGTTAACAATATTGTGGATTCTAAACCAGCTAGCCAAAATAGAAAAATAACAAAAATTGACAGACAATAATAAGTGAAGGCTAGAGGTGTGGTTTAGATGGGGTGCTAAATATTCTAGCTCATCGAATCATTGTGAATAAGTGTAAATAACTTTAGACGAGATGGAACCCTATCTTTTTCAATCTCGTGGACGCCTTTTTCTCGAGTCCTTTCGAACCTTAAGATACAATTCAATTAGCCCAATAGAGTTTGGGTTAATAGCTAAGCTATCTCTTGTCATCAACTACTAATGAGGATTATGAATGTGGGTTTTGTCTATTTCTATCCCATCTCCACACAATCACATACATTTTCACCATCAAATTCTTTCCCAATACTTGGATTCGTCTCTTTCAAGATGAAATCAAGTAAGAAAAGTAAAAAAACATTTGCAACTATGGATCATCAATTATAAATTGAAGAGAACTCAATAAATTTACACTACTTAAGCAATATTGATATGAATCTAGAAATACCCAATCTAATTAAGCACCCATCATCACACACCTCTAGTTGATGATTTAGCTACTCATGATTAAGAAACTGAAGAATATATTCATCAATAAACTCAATGATTTCATTACTAAGATCAAGCAAAATCAAACTCAAAATATGTCTGCAACAATGGTTATACCTTGCTAAGGAAGACGATGAAAATATAGGAAAAGCAATATTCGACAATCTCCTCCAATGGAGTTCTTCTCTCAAAAGCAAAATAAATTTTCAAGAAGCTAAAAATTATAAAATTACTTTCTTCAAGACTATATACAAAAATAGGGCAACCAATCTTCTCTTTTCAGTGCTAAACGTAATTGCCCTTGTTCAGGTGCTTTGTCACTTGTAGGGGAATCGACGGTTCACTGATTGCATTCTGCAAATCGCCGTTTGTTTTCTTCTACACTTCCAGTGATGTTCCAGGATCATTCGGTGACATCTTTGACAGTTCTCTTGCTTCCATCCGTTATCCGCCGAATACTTTACTCCTCGATCCAGCAAGGTCCAACATCTTTCGGCTATTTAATCGGCAAGTCACCAGTTGATGTCCATCGCCGCCGGTTGCATTTTCTCCTCAAATTAGTGGTCATTTGTATTTGAATGGTGTTTTTCCAGTGTCCTCTAATGGAGCACCAATTTTCACCTGATTTCATCCTTCTTCCTTCACTTCTTGCTTTTTCTCTTTAACTCAGATACCTACACATAAAACGGAAAAAAGGGCATAAAATTCATCTAGATGACTTGAAAACTAAGCTAAAACTCATGCTTAAGAGCCTAATGAGTTGGTAAATTACCAACTCATCATCCACCACATCGGTAGCTCTGTCAAGTCATTCAATTCAGCAGGGTACTGCTTCTAGTACAAATGGCGGTCAGTGCCAAAACCACTTCTGTGGTCTATTCTCTCATCAGGATCAGGAGAATTCACCTAACGTAGTAACTGTTATGTTACGCCTCTTCCCTATGGATGTGTATGCTTTACAAGACCCAAGAGCCACACTTTCTTTTATTACTTCTCATTTAGTTTGACATTAGCCCTTAAATTCTCTCAGATCCATTTTCAGTGTCTACTCTGGTTTGTAAGTCAATTAGAGCTAGCCGGGGTGTATGGGGATTTTCCGGTCATAGTGTTACATAAAGTCACCACAGTTGATCTAGTAGAGTTAGATATGATCGACTTCGACCTTATTCTTGGCATGGACTGGTTACATTCTTGTTATGCCCCAATTAACTTTAGAAGCAGGGTATTTAGATTCCAGTTTCCTAACAAACAGTCCTAGAGTGGAAAGGTATTACTTCAGCGCCTAAGGGACAGTTCATCTCATACCTTAAGTCTAGGAAAATGATCTCTATAGGGTACATGTATCACTTGGTTAGGATCAAAGATTCTAGTTCCGAGACCCCGACACTTCAGTCAATTTTAGTTGTAAATGAGTTCCCCGATGTATTTCCCAAAGATCTTCCTGGAGCCCCTCCCAAGAGAGAAATAGACTTCAACATAGACCTTCCCCCAGATACTCAGCCTATCTCAATTCCTCCTTACTTAATGGCTCCAACTGCACTAAAGGAATTAAAGGAATAGTTGAAAGACCTTCTAGATAAGGGCTTCATCATACCCAGCATCTCTCTATTGGGTGCCCCAGTCCTATTCATGTGCAAGAAAGATAGTACACTCTGAATGTCCATTGACTATCATCAGCTGAACAAGGTCACAGTCAAGAAAAAGTATCCTCTACCCAGGATTCACAACTTGTTCGATCAACTTCAGGGAGCTAGTTATTTTTTCAAGGTAGATCTCAAAGCAGGATACCACTAGCTTAGGGTCAGAGAATGTGACATTTTGAAAACAGCCTTCAAAACTTAGTCTGGTCACTACAAATTCGTAGTTATGTCTTTTGGACTAACCAATGCTCCTACAACATTTATTGATTTAATGAATAGGGTATTTAATCTGTACCTGGAAAAATTCGTAGTTATGTCTTTATAGATGATATCTTGGTCTAGTCTAGAACAGAGGAGGAGTATGCAGACCATCTGAGGGTAGTGTTGCAAACTCTTAGGGACCGCTAGTTTTTCGCTAAATTTAGCAAGTGAGAATTCTAGTTGAATTCAGTTGCATTCCTCAATCATGTGGTCTCTAATGAGGGTGTTCAGGTAGATCCATAGAAGATAGCAGTAGTCAAGGACTGCCCAAGACCACTTCTCCGTCAGACATTAGGTGTTTCATGGACCTAGCCGGTTATTACAAAAAGTTTATAGAAGGTTTCTCCTCCATTACCTCTTCTTTAACCAGAATAACTTTAAAAAAGGTGAACTTTTAGTGGTCTGATGCATGTGAGAAGAGCTTTTGGGAGTTGAAGACTTGACTCACTACAACCCCAGTGCTGACTTTGTCGGAAGGTTTAAATAGGTTCGTGATCTATTATGACGCCTCCAGAGCTGGCCTTGGTTGTGTTCTGATGCAGCATGGTAAAGCCATAACTTATGCTTCCAGACAACTCAAGGTTCATGAGAAGAATTTTTCGACTCACGATCTAGAGCTAGCAGCGATAATATTTCCCTTGAAGATTTGGAGGCACTACCTTTATGGATTTCATGTGGATGTTTTTACTGACCACAAAAGCCCACGGTATGTGTTCAATCAGAAGGACCTGAATCTGCATCAAAGAAGATGGCTAGAACTATAAAAGCATTATGACATGAGTGTGTTGTATCACCCGAGCAAGGCCAATGTACCGACTAATGCCTTCAGTAGGAAGTTGATTGGGAGTGTTACTCATGTTGAGGAGGATACAAAGGAACTTATGAAGATATTCATAGACTTTCTCGGTTAGGGGTCTAGTTGGTTGGTTTAGAAAAAGGTGGAGTTGTAGTCCAGAGTGGGTTAGAATCCTCCCTAGTAGGGAGGTTAAGTGAAAGCAGGATGAAGACCCAATTCTACTTAAGCTAAAGGAAGTAGTCCTAAGGAAAGAGGTGGAAGCATTCTCTAAAGGGGGAGATGGTGTGTTCCGTTATGAGGGTAAGTTATGTGTTCCAATGTGGACCATTTAAGATAGTTGATACTAACGGAAGCTCATATCACTATGTACTCTATCCACCCATGTTCCACCAAGATGTACCGTGATCTGCAGGAAGTCTACTGGTGGAATGGCATGAAGAAGGACATTGCAGAATTCATGGCTAAGTGTCCAAATTGCCAACAGGTCAAGGTTCAACATCAAAAGACTTGGAGGTATGACTAAAGATATTAGCATTCCTACTTGGAAGTGGGAAGAAATGAACATGGACTTCATTACAGGTCTACCTCGTATGAGCCAACAACATGACTCAATTTGGGTGGCTGTAAATCGAATGACTAAGTTATCCATGTTCTACCAGTTAAGACCAAAAACTCAGTAGAGGATTATGCTAGACTGTACATTCGGGAGTTAGTCAGATTGCATAGAGTTTCCTTATACATAATTTTAGATAGGGGAATTTAGTTCACCTCGCACTTCTAGAAGTCATTTCAGAAAGGACTTAGTACTCAGGTCAAGCTCAGCACAGCTTTTCACCCATAGATAGATGGCCAAGATGAGCAAACTATTTAGACTTTGGAGGATATGTTGAGGGCTTTTGTGATTGATTTCAGTGGCAGTTAGGATGATCACCTACCTCTCATCGAGTTTGCATACAATAACAGCTACCACTCCAGTATTCAGATGGCCCCAATTGAGACATTATATGGTAAGAGGTATAAATCTCCTGTAGGGTGGTTTGAGGTTGGTGAAGCTACCTTAATAGGACCTGATATAGTACATGAGGCCATGCAGAAGGTTCACCTTATCATGGAATGGTTTAAAATAGATCAAAGACGACAGAAATCATATACAGATGTAAGGAGAAGGGAGCTGGAGTTTACTGTGGATGAAACCCATATCTGAAATTTTTACCTATGGAAGGGGCGATGAGGTTCAGGAAGAAAGTAAAGCTCAGTCCTAGATATATTGATCCTTTTATAATGTTGAGATGCATTCACAATGTGGCTTATAAGCTGGAGTTGCCTGCGGAGTTAGCATTGGTGCATCCAGTCTTTCATGTGTCTCTGTTGAAAAAATGCATCGGTGATCCGACCTCAGTAGTGCCTTTAGAAACTGTTGGTGTAAAAGGCAGTCTCTCTTATAAAGAAGTTGCAATTCAGATCCTAGACCTTTAGGTTCATAAGCTGAGTTGAACAAAAAGGTCACTTCAATAAAGGTTTTACGATGAAACTAGCTAGCTGGGGGAGCTACATGGGAAGCAAAAGCAGATATGGCTAAATACCCTCACCTATCCCCTTCTAGATCAGCTTCAGCATCAGGTATTAAATTCCTCCTCGGTACTCTATTCAATTCCATACCCTTCTACTCTATTCATGTTTTACCAGACACTCTAGTTGCATAAGGAAGTTAGTATGTCTACCTTGTCTGGAGTAAGTCACTCATTCAGTAATCAGCTTATAGTCTTCAGTTCGGGATTGCAGCTCTTTCCCCTAGTCTTTCAGCTTACCTAGCCTTCATTCGAGGATGAATGGTCCCAAGATGGAGATATTGAAACACCCTAAAAGATCCCTAGACCAAACTCTGACTTGGTGTGAAAAACCAGAAAAGACACAATATAATTTCTTCTAAGAACGACTCAACTAATGAGTCATTTTCACTAACGACGACCCGTTCTCTGAGTCATTGTCAGCGTCTGCAAGTTTCTTCCTAAAATTCAATGAATGGTACAATGACCCATTGTTGGTTGTAACGAGTCATTATGTGTCCCATTCTGTCAAGTTCAAAATGAGATCAAAAACCTTTTCCTAAGCCATGAGCCAGACGATGAGTCATTGTTTGGTATAATGACTCATCCTAAAGAGCCGTTGAAAGAAATATAGAAAGAGTTAGAAATGCCTCCAGTGACAACGATTGGATAAAATGACCCATTATTTCATATGATGGGTCGTTCTATTCGTCCATTGGGGGATACCTAGAACTGTTCAAAAACTCTTGTAGTGGCAACGAATGAAACCAACAACTCATTGTCCCATCTAACAAGTTGTTGTTCCTATCCATTGTTCAAGTCCAAAAAATGTCCAAAATTTCCAGTAGTGATGATGCTTGTTACAACGACCTATTGTACCAACCTACGAGTCGTCGTGTCGTCCGTTGGCAGAAGTTTTTCGAAATACTTCCCATGACTATGACTGGATACAATGGCCCATTGTTACGACCAATGTTTCGTCCTATTTGTTCATTGGTTGGAGTCTAGAAACTAACTTCCCATGCCTAGAACCAATGACTCATCCCAACGAGTTATGGTCAAAACCAATAACTCATTGTGAGGCTCATTGGATCTGGACAGTCAAAGTTTTTAAATGGTTGTCCAGGGGAATTTTTGTAACTTCCCACTATTGAACTCATATACTACATCTTTTTGGGTGTGTTTAGAGGGGAATTAAGGGAATCGATCAACTTTGTCCTCTTATTCTCTCTCAAACTCACAGAATCAAAATATTGAAACTAAAATAGTTTTGTTCCAAGCAAGAGTTAGGGCTTCTCCTCGTCCTCAGAATTCAGGTGCTTTTCTAAGAGAAATCCTTCTACAAGTATGTGGGACTTCAACAAGGAAATTTTCTTTCACCCTTGTGTCCCAGATTACTAACAGAAATCTTTTTAGTTCCAATTCTATAGAAGATACAACGCTAGGGTTTCTTCAGTTAGCTTAAGAATTTCACCATTTTAATAATTCTTTAAGTTTTCCAAGACTATGAGTAGTTGTAATTCATGCCTTGGTTTTATTTATACAATTTTTTTTCCTAGCTTTGATCACTAACATGATTTTTGAATAAAACTTACATGATTTAGAACTCAAATATAAATATTATATTATCATGATATTTTCATTTGAATTATGAATGCTAGCACATATGCTTGAATGGAAAGTCCATGCTTTTAGTATGTTCAATCTCAGTAATATTGTCCGTACTTAGTATATTTAGTAGTATCAATTTATCAGCTTGTTCGTCGTTCTTTAGGCTATCACGACACTTTCAAATAAAGTAGCTCTAACAAATCTTAAAACACAGTTTCCTTTAGGTCCTTAGACTCTCAGGGCACTTCTAGATAAGTATTCGTGACTTAGACTTAGGACATCTTTTCGAGTTATCAGCATAGTTAGATGTAATTAGGTCCGATAGGAGTAGTACTTAGCACCAAGAAGACCGAGGGTCAAGGTACCCAGGTTCTCAGAATTATGTGCCACCGTATGTTATAAACCCAAATGGGCCCCCAGACAGTGATCACACAGCTCAACCACTGTACACTGGCAAGGTACAGTGGGTTTTCCTTGATGCGGTGCATAAATTAAACTCTGCGTCTAGCTTATGTGGATAAATGTCAATTATAGGCTCTCTCACAGTCCAGTATAGTCAGGGTTCCTAGTCTAGTCCAGACTAGCATATTTAGACTATTTGCAGTACTTCTGATTATAGATAGAGTCTTTGCATGTTACTTCAGTTCAGTTTACTAGTCTTCAGTATATGTATGTTTTAGTTAAATCTCACATACTTAGTACATTCAAAGTACTGATAGTATAATTTTATGTGTATATATCATTTTATGATATGGGCTTAGGTACCCAGCCTCAGCACCCAGCTAGTTTCTCTTGGCGTTTCTCCAGCAGCATCAATGGTAAGTCCTTATTTGCCGAGGGCTGGAATTTCCATTTTCAGTTTCTATTTTTAGTTAAATTTTTAGATATTAGAGTTAGATGGAGGTTTGTCCCATTAGCTCATTAGTTCATTTAGAAGGCTTTCAGATAGTTTATGTTAGATTCAGCTTGTGATTTCAGTGTTTGAACAGATCTTTGTTATTATTCAGTATTTGATTAGTTCTTTAGTCATCTTCCACTTAATATTATTTTACATTAGATCATTCTTATTAGAATTATGCTTTACCATGGATTTACTTGGGGTCACTTGTGATTCTAAGTAACGTGTTGCGTCCAGGGTGTAAACTTGGGTCGTGACATTCATAAACAAAATCGATATCATTATTAGCAAAGATATAAATAAATAAATACTAACATTTTATTTCATGGAATCATATTCTCTTCATTTTTATTTTGCGATTATTGATAGAAACAATATCACCAAAGGAATACCATTCATCTGGCTAAGTTATACATCTTTCAAAAGAAATTTTGATTTTTCTTACCTCATATATTTGGCTAAGTAATACATCTTTTGAAACTAACTTTGATTTTTCTTACCTAAGATCTTTTCAAAGTGTGTGCTCAAGGTAGAGACTCATGATGATAACGTGTTATAGACTAATAAAGGAAGAAGAATATTATAGAGAAAAAGAGAAGAGAGAAGATTTCTTATTTCTCTTGATAGATGAAATACAATGAATGAAAATCCTTTATTTACAAGGGAAAACTTATCATAACTTTTTTTCAAAGTAATAAGATAGACATTCACTATAATAAAAAATATATTTATAGACATTCAATATAATGTAAATATGTTTATAACATAGATGATAATTTTTTCTATTACAGAGTTCTTTAATGTAGGGCAAAAAGTTTGATCAACATTTTTAAGGACATTCTGCTTTTAACATATTACTAGTTACTATGAATGTACTTTGCACGTTATCTCTTATCAATCAACACAAAGAATATTAGATAATTTAATTATTTTAGTTTTAGTGTATCTTTATTAATTAAACGAAATAAAATCACAAAAACTAAGATATGCTTTTTAAAGAATTGTGTTCTTCAGTTTCAGTCAATTTTTCTCATTTCACACAGTAGGCTGATTTCTCGATGATGTTTTTATACTTGTATGTAATGTCTAATCATATTTGTTTTTAAAAAATTAGTACATGTATCACGTAATTATATATTTAAAAGAATACTTAATTTTTGTAATGATCCGTCCATGGTTAGGGGTAATTAAGGTTTTAGCACCCTGTTTCGCCTATGTGCAAGGTGAAAAGTTTTGGGAAGCTAGATTTAAGGTTTGTGTTTTGAGAGATGGGAAATGTGTAGGAATTTTTGAGCTACTGGTTAGTAGGGACCGCTGCAGCGGTGTAGGTTCCACTGTGGTGAGATCGTCATGACGGTTGAAGTTCAGCCATAGCAGGGTAAGGTAAATAATTGTCAGGTCTGCTGTGGTGAGGCCCTAGCCTCCATAGCAGGAATTTGACCACTACAGTGGACGATAGGAGGCAGTGTGATGGTTTAAGTCAAAATTTTAGGATTCTATAGCCCATTACACTAAGGCATAAACTTGGAGAGCAGAAGAATGATTTTCAAAAGGAAAAGTAGTTTCTACTTCCTAATGTAAGAATTCTATCTCTTTCTTTCCCTCATTCGATTCCCAAACAATCGAGAATCAAAGGGTAGTATCTAATGGTGAATTCCTAGCTAAGAACCCCTAAGATGTGGAAACTAGGGCCAGTGTTATGAGAATGATTAGTTGTTGACTCGTAGGCTTAAAAGTGGGTAATGGACACTTCCTAGAAGAATGTGAAGGTATGTATTTCGATAGTGGTATAGTTTAAGACCTGGATATTGATAAAATTGAGGCCTTTAACATTATTAACTACTTAGAAAGGGTCTAAGGAGTAGAAACTCCATAGAATAGGTAGGAATGACCTATATGGGGATAAGAAGTGATAATGGATCGTTCAAATATCGAAATTAATCGTGATACCGGGTAGAATAGGGCAGAATTGAATTTCTAGGCCCTGAATGAAGAATAGATAATTAAATTTTATCTATTTTATTGTGTTTAGAATTTGAACATTAGGAGGTGTTAAGAAAAGGCAAAGCTCCTGTGGGGTAGCTGTATTCTATTATCCTGCAATCAAGATAGGTTATGCTTTTATGAGGATTTAGACATTATATAAGAATTTTTATATGTGTGGAATTACAACATGCTTAGTTAGTCTTGGGACTCTAATTGATTCTAAAGTATGATGTATTTTTTGTATTGGTAATTCGAACTTGAGATGTTGGTTGTTAGAATGTTTTGTATGAATGTAAGGTGCTTTGTGATGTTCAATGTGTTCTATTAATTGTATCATGATTGACAAAATGGTGGTGAGTGGAACCAATAGGGTTAAGGTAAGTTGATACCTTGAATGGCCAGCTGAAGTGACCGATGGCAAGCACATAGAACCAGGGAATGAAATTGGATAACATGTTTTATCCATGACATGAGAGGCTCATGCCCGAGGTGAGTGTCCAAGTGAGCAGTTATGACATTATTAGCTAGTGTTTGAGAGGAGCATCTGGACAAGTAGATGAGTGAGATAAGGTACCGCGCCAGTATAGTACATGAATTTTTAGAGTCCCCTACAAGTCATGACTGGAAAGGTAGAATAAGACCCTCAGACATGTGCGTACAATGACATACAATGATGTGTGTTAGATAGTGATATGGAAGAGGCGTGTGCCTAGCACATTACTGATGGTATGATATTGGAAAAGAGTTGGAAAAGGTCAAGATTGGTTTTGGAATATGAGACCATTTGAAACAGAAATTCTTGATTGTGTGGTTTAAATGTGGATTATAATGTTGTTGTACTTGGATATGCCTTATTTTATATTTGCAAATTAATGTATAAATTGCTAATAAGTTGATGAGTTGATTGTTGTGGATACATTTATATTAACTCTTGTGATGAGTTGATGAATTATTTGTTGCAAATTTAGCTATTCACAAACCTGTACTAAGTTGATGAATTGATTTTTGAGAAATTACATAGTGAGTATCTGAGGTTGTTAGTTTGGTCAAGTTACTGCTTATGCAGTATCACTGCACTGTTGTGGTGAGAGTGTTGTCGATATCTAACCACCACTGCATCGAGGCCTAATCCAGTGAACAGCCAAGCTTTTAACCTTAATCTGATTCATTCAAGAATTCATGTTACCTGGTGATTACCTATTTCAGTAGTTCTATGTTGTTTTGTTTACATAAATATACATTATTATTTAAGGTTGATCGATGATGCCTACCATCACATTGTGTTTATACTGATGCTACTCCTGAACCCGTTTTCTGAGTGCAGACTGTGACCCAAAAAGTTCTACTCGACCCCATCCATAGTAGCAGCGAAAAGTTATCTGAGGTTGAGCTAATTTTCTTCCCAAGCTACTACAAATCCTTATAGAAAAGTTGTCTTTGATTCCGGACATTATCTTGTTGTTTATATATTTCACTACTCTTAGACGATGGTTAAGTATATGTCCTTTATATAATAACTTTCAGTTTATGGGGATGTAATAGATAGATTTTGCAAGTATTTTCTTTTATTATTACAAGACTTCCACTAAGTGATTTACTAGTTCTTATTTTAATGGTATGAATTATTTAGGACACGTTGGTTCACCCACCGGTAGGGATTAGTGTGGGTGCCAATCATGACCACTTGGATCATGAAAAAGATGAACTTCATTCTGTACATGCCAAATCATGAATTAGTAACTGCGTCCAATTTCAAAAAAAAATCCAGAGCTTAGGTTCATTGATGTCATTGTATAAGGATGAGTCTAGTAGAGTCTCGCGGATAGGTGTAGAGACGTTCATTACTTATCTTCAGGAGGCTACAGGACTTTAGGAGAACTCTCTTCTTCTTTCTTTTGTGCTATTACTTGATTTCAATTGGTATCTCGTTATCCAAATTTGTACCTAATAATCTTCTTTATTTCTCTAACAGGTAGTGAGGACACATACAGAAGGAGTCCAAGAGGAGGCACCAGAAGCAGTTGTTGTTGCTGCAGCTCAGGCCAAAGGATGAGGTTGAGGCCATGGGCGAAGACCTGCTACTGCCAGACACAATGCCCAGGATAGTCGTCTTTCCCAAGAGAGGTGGGAATCCCCAATGTCTCCAGAGGTTTAGGAAGGGGTAGAAACAGAGGTAGAAGTACTGGTACAAGAAGGTGTTGCGGCAGCACTAGCTTCCTCTAAGGTCCTAGCTTAGGTGTTGAATCTTCTAAGAATTCTAGTTGGTAATGGAGTAGCGCTAGCAGCTCCAGCAGGTCAGCACTCGGGGTTACAACATCCAGTAGGTATAGCTCCCTGCATGGATGATATTTCTAATATAGGCATGTTCCCGAGGCTTGTGAATGGATCGGTGATGACTAGAGAGGAGCATGATTTATTTTGGAGGTTCACGAATATGAAGCCTCCCACCTTCTACAGCACTGAGGTTAAGGATGCCTATGGGTTCATTATCAACTACCATGAGAAGCCCCATAAAATAGGAGCAGTGAAAAAGTATGGGGTAGAATTCATTACTTTCCAGCTTATGGGAGATTCTAAGCTCTGGTGGAGTGCAGGCCGGCGAGGACACCTCCATTGACATGTACTCAGTTCTACTCCACCTTCCTAGATAAGTATGTGCCTCATACCTTGCAAGACTAGAGGCGTGAAGAGTTCACTAGCATTAACCAGGGGACCTCCTCAGTTACAGCCTATGAGGCTCATTTTCTCTCATTGTCGAGGTATTCATTACCATTACTTCCCACGGAGGAGGAGAGGATCAGGCAGTTCATGAAGGGCCTAAATGTAGGGCTCTAGTTTACAGCTCTGTAGATTGACTCATCAGGTAAGACCTTCGATGAGGTGGTGGAGTATGTGAAGAATGTGGAGGGTGTTAAGCAAGATGGTTATGCAAAAAATGTCGAGAAGAAGGCTCAGAAGGGAGGTAGTTTCAGTGGTTCTTTTTTTTAGGATCTAATTCCTCAGGGGTACTCTAGGTGCCCTGTTCATTCAGTAATGTAGGTATCATCCAGGGGACCACTAAGGGCTAGTCAGTGCACTTCAGGTACCGTGGGCAGCACATAGATGGTTTATTCAGATTTTGGGGCTTTCCCTTTCAGTTCCTGCTCAAAGGCCCCTTCTCGATAAGAGGTTACGAGTGTGGCGAGTATGGACACATTCAAATATGGTACCCTAAGTTTGGATAAGGTGGGCAGATCATCCCACATCTGACTACTCAAGCTCCAGCTACATCAGGTAGGGGAGGTAGTGCCTTCAGTGAGGATCACCCTCAGCTTGGGTGGGGCGGCCACTCAACGGGTAAAGGTAGAGCCCAGCCTGGAAGGGAGGGTGTTCAGATGGGAAGGGGTGGTAATCATTCTAGTAGAGAGGGTACATAGCCCACTAGAGGCAGGTTATAAATAGGTGGTCAGACTCATTTCTCTGTGTTTCTCGATCGTCCTGATTGGAGAGGCTTCGGATGTAGTTATTACAGATGCTATTCTCGTATATGACTGAACGGCTATTGCTTTATTTGATCCTAATTCTACTTTTTCATATGTTTCTACTAACTTTGTTTTGGGGTTGAATCTTGTTTGTGATATTCTTGATACCTTCATTCATGTGTCTATGACCATAGGGGATTCTGTGATTATGGAAAAAGTCTATCATGCCTATTCGGTAGGATTCATGTGTTATGATACTCACGAGATTTAGTGATCTTAGATATGGTAGATTTTAATGTTATTCTTGGGATGAGTTGGTTGTCTCTTTACCATGCTATTTTGGACTTTCATGCTAAGACAATCACCATAGCGATGTTAGGTATGTCTAGATTGGAATGGAAGGAGAATTGTAGCCCTGCTCCTAGAAAATTATCTCAAGTATTTTTGCTAAAAATGATAGAGCAGGGGTGTTCTACTTACCTAGCAAATATTCAGAACACTAGTACAGAGGGTCCTTATGTAGAGTCTATTTCGGTAGTTCTCGAGTTTCTAGAGATTTTTCCCGTAGATTTTCCTGGTATACCACCAGACCACGACACTGATTTTTGCATAGACTTAGAGCAAGGGACCCGATCTATTTCTATACCACCATATAGAATGGCAACAGCTAAGTTGACAGGACTAAAGGAACAATTATAGGAATTTCGTAGTAAGGAGTTCATTCGCCCGAGTATCTTTGTAGGGTGCCCCAATGTTATTTGTAAAGAAAAATAATAATAGCATATGTATGTGCATTGACTACTGTTAGTTGAATAATGTCACCATCCGAAACAAATTTCCCCTTCCCCGAATAGATGATCTGTTTGATCAGCTTCAAGGTGTAGCAGTACTCTCAAATATTGATTTGAGGTTGGTTATCATCAGCTAAAAATTTGTGCTGCGGACATTCCAAAACCAGCCTTTCGAACCTGGTATAGGCATTATGAGTTCTTCGTCATGTCATTCGAACTTAGTAATGCTCCAATTGCCTTTATGAGCTTGATGAAAGGTATTTCAAACCCTATCTAGACTCTTTTGTGATCGTTTTCATTGACAATATACTAGTGTATTCAAAGACTAAGCAGGAACATAAGGATCATATAAGAATTTTATTGGGGCACTAAAGGAGAAATAGATGTATGCAAAGTTTTCCAACTGTGAATAATGGATGAAGTCGGTGTCCTTTTTGGGACACGTAGTCTCCAAGGAAGGAATCATGTTGGATCCAAAAAAGTATAAGTAGTTTAAAATTAGGCTCTCCCGTGATAGTGTTAGAGGTTCGTAGCTTTGTGGGATTAGCTAGTTTACCACCATTTGTGAAGGAATTTTCGGCCATTATATCTCGGTTGACATAGCTGACTCAAAAAGATGTGCCCTTCCAATGGTCAGATGAGTGTGAAGAGAGCTTCAAAAAGCTCAAGACCTTGCTGACCACAACCTCTATCCTAGCACTACCAGTGGAAGGTAAAGACTTTGTGGTTTATTGCGATGCCTCACGGTCTGGTTTGGGTGCTATGTAAATGTAGGAGAGATAGGTAATTGCGTATGCTTCTAGGTAGCTAAAGGTGCATGAGAAGAACTAACCCATGCATGACTTAGAGTTGGTAGCGATGGTATTTACTTTGAAAATCTTGAGGCATTACCTGTATCAGGCCTGTTGTGAGGTGATCACTAACCATCGCAGCTTATAACATGTATTCACCAAGAAGGATCTTAAATTGAGGTAGAGAAGGTGGATGGAACTACTTAAGGACTATAATGTCATGATCATATACCATACAGGGAAAGCTAATATGGTGGCAGATGCGTTGAGCAGGAAAGATGTAAGCGTGGGTAGTTTGGCTTGCTTGGAAGCTACCCAGCGTCTGATGGCTAGGAAAGTTCAAACATTGGCCAACAACCTTGGGAGACTTACACTGTTAGAGTAGAGTGGAGTATTTTCTAGTGTGGAGGATACATTGCCACTGCAAGATGAAATTAAATCCATATAGTTTGAGGATGCAAAGGTGAGTAAGATTCATGACCAGGTATTACTAGGGGAGGCCAAGGAGGCAGTAATAGATGATGAAAGGGTCTTGAGGATAAAGGGACGTGTATATGTTCCCCGTGTTGGTGATATTATCAAGACCATAGTGTTAGAGGCTCATAGTTTGAGGTGCTCTATACATCCCAGAGCCACCAAAATGTATCATGACCTGAGGAAAACACTATTAGTGGAGTAGGATGAAGTGAGACATTGTGGAGAAGGTTGCCCAATACTTAAATTGCCAAAAAGTGAAGTGTGAACATCATAATCCTAGAGGAGTGCTCCAGAGGATGCCCATCCTAGAATGAAACTGGAAGATGATAGCAATAGACTTCATAGTTGGTCATCCGAAGACCTTGGGGAAGTTCAACTCAATCTGGGTCATTGTTGATAGACTGATTAAGTATGCCCACTTCTTTCCAGTTCAAGTGACTTACAATGTAGAAAGGTTAGGCAAATTGTATGTCAAGGAAGTAGTTCAGTTGCACGGGGTGCCCGTGTCGATTATCTCAGACAAAGGCACTTAGTTTACTTCTAACTTTTGGAGAACCTTATAGTCTGAATAGGGCACTACACTGGACTTGAGCACAGTGTTTCACCCACAGACGGATGGACAGCCAGAGAGGACGATCAAGATGTTGGAGGATATGCTTCGGGCCTGTGTGATAGACTTTGGGGGCAATTGGGATAAGTTCCTAACCTAGAAAAAATTTGCATACCATAACAGTTATCACTCAAGCATCAATATGGTGCCATTTGAGGCCTATTATGGAAGGAAATATAGATCTCCTATTGGCTAGTTTGATATGTTCAATGTGAGGCCATGGAAAACTGACATATTAAAGGGATCCTTGGAGAAGGTCAAGATAGTTCAAGAATGGCCCTTGGCAGCTTAAAATTGGCTAAAGTAGTACGCTGACCGAAAAGGTTAGAAATATGAAGTTTATGGAGGGGGAGCAGATATTGCTCAAGGTTTCACCCACGAAGGGTGTGATACAGTTTGAGAAATGAGGCAAGCTCAGGCCCAGATGCATTGGGTCATTTAAGGTTCTTCGATGTGTGGGAGAGGTGGCCTACGACTGGCTTTGCCACCAGGTTTTTCTAGAGTTCATCCTGTATTTCATATTTCCATGATGAAGAAATATCATAGGGATGGTATTTCCATTATCCAATGGGATTCGGTACTGCTTGATGAGAATTTTTCACCCTCCACCTTGGGAGGCATGACTGGCACCTAGTGCCACAATAGGATCTGGACTAACCCGATTGGCCTGGTGCACTTCTGGTGCATGTCTGTAACATAAGTCAAGAAATCAATGAGCTATATCTTGGCTGTAAATACAGCCTATGGCCAACAATGCCACCTGTAAAAAATAGGTAACCAAGAGCAACACAATAAATGGGATCCTATGCGGGTCGACAAGACCATCATGTTGTCTAGTTATAACTGGAATGAAAGCAGGCAGCTATACTAGGTCCCCCACGGCCAACACATAAAAGAAGACATACATGGGCCCCACACAACAAACAACAACCAACTAACTAAAGACTGTAGTCTGCAAGCCTCTAAGAATAGGAATAATGGTCGGGACAAGGCCTCGGTCTACCCAAATGCCATATAAATAAAAGACTGTAATCTCTATAACCTGACAGTTTTGAATGAAAGAAATTGGCCGAATTTCTTGCTCTAAATAGCTGCTAATGGAGATCCTTAACTCTGTCTGTCTAAACCTGCAGGATGGTATGCAACACCCCATAGTCGAGCGTCAGTACAATATGTACCGAATATATAAGGCAATAGCAAAAGCTGAGTAAGACTGATAAAAACTGAAAATGAACAGTAATAAGGGCCAGAAGTTAACCTGTAATCTTTCTTATCCATAACCTGCATCTAATTAAACACTACGCGTATATGAGCTAAAACTATACAACTATCTATTCGTAAACTATAGCTGGCAGAAAAATGTACAGATAAGAACCTAATCGGGCCCCCATAAGCCTTGAAGGTACAAACAACATAGAATAACCTACCTGGGCCCCCATAAGCCCCAGCAAGGATAAATAATGTACACTTCTACTATCTGGCTACTAAAGGTTCGTAAATATACTGTAACTCTAAAATTTCTACTCTATTAAGTTGTATCCTAGCCTGATGGCTCCTGTAGCTTTGTCTTAGACTGAACTATCTAGTTGTGTAACTAGACCCCGAGCCTTGGCTTGACTGTGGGTCATAATGTAATATATGATAACTGAATCCCGAGCCTTCGCTCGAATATGGGTAATCTCTAATAACTGGACCCTGTGCCTTGGCCCGACTATGGTTTATAATATGACTATTGTAACTGGATCCCGAGCCTTGGATTGACTATGGATCATACACAGCTGCTGTAACTAGGCCTGAACCTTAGCTCAACTGTGGTCCATAATATAACTGTTGTAGCTGGACCTCGAGCCTTGGCTCGACTATGGGTCATAATATAACTGCTCAAGCTGGACCCCGAGCCTTGGCTCGACTATGGGTCATAATAGAAGCTCTGAAAACTGGATAAGGCCCTCACAACCTCAATCTGGTCCCTCCGGACATCATACTGCTCCTACAAGCAAAACCCTGTAGGCAACAACATCCAATCCCCGAATAGCACATACAACAATCAATCAGGCTAGGGTTAACTCTGATGAAGGTTACTACATCATCGCTATCCTATCAATTCTATTGGTAACAGCTGACCATAATAGGCTTACTCTAAGATAATTGTCTTCTACATGAAAAAACTGTGGGGCTGCTACTAATTGGATATGCTCTTAAGCAGTCAGCCCTAACCTCCCATAGGTAGCTCATTAAAACTCTTAGCCTGGAGGTAATGCTATAATACTGTGGTTCTAATTCCTTAGGCACTAACTGAGTCTGTTTAGATTTCATAAGCCTTCTCTAGGTGATTCCTAACCTCGTGGATGTGTTTATCTGGACTTAGCCATTTTTGGCAACCTGTACTTGAGTATTTAATAAGAGCAGGCTGGGGCGTTAGCCTCATTTCTAGCTACTAACAAAGCTTCCTCCTTAGGGTATCTACTGTTCTATCAAACTGGTAACAACTAGGATGGTGTCCTGAGTGACCTGTGCGATAAGCACCGTGTCAACTAAAACTAACTGTCATTGGCGGTAGCCACTATATGGCAGACTGACCCCCAACTCACTGGGCAACTCTGATGCTACTGACTCTAGGGTAAGACCATACTAACATAATTCTGGCCCTGGAGGCATCAAGGTGTCCAAAAGCCTTTGGGCGAGCTTTGCTGACAATACAGGCGCCAAATTGATAACTATATCTTTCGACTATGCCTAGGTTGTTCAATTTACTAACTTAGGCCCAATGATTATCCACAAACTTCTAAAGCCTATGCACGACAGTAAAACATTAATTCTACTATCACAATGGATAGAAGAACAGAGGAGTTTCTATGACGCTTCTAGCGTGAGTCACATTTAACATGTTCTTTCCCGAAAAGGGGTACTGCAATATACTCTTGATATGCTTTCTAGCCGCTGGCCTCAACATGTGTAATCATAATCTATTGATAGCAACTAATCTCGACATACTTGATCTTTATATACTAGCAACAGCTAATTATGACATGTAAGATCATTATCTACGTTCAAAAGCTTAGGTCGTATCATTATACGACGAGAATAACTTACCAAATGGATAAGCCTTAACATACCTCGAATGTCGATTCTCGTTTATTCGATTAGTTCAACGTGTAGCCGATGATTCCATTCTATTGCAGCCTTTATACTGAGGAAATGAGGCTATTTCAATAACAGGAATTGGTGAATAACGATAGCCTTCAATAGGTTTAACTACAACTTCAACTTCATATTATTCAAATGAAAACTTACAATTTATCGGAATTTTAGAAGGGAGAAATGCTTACCTATTGCCCGTGGACATTTAGAATCCAATTTGGAAAAATTTTGACAACCTTTACTCAGAGGGGTTCCGGTTTCCCGAGCGAATTTTCAAGAAATAACTCCACAGAGATACTTCTCGTAGGTCTAGAATTCGTTACCCAAAGTTAATTTGCGATTGGACGGTGTTTGACAGCATAATTTGACGGAAATTTGATGAAAATTGCATGCTTCTCTCTTCATTAGCCGAAGTCTTATGTTTAAAATTATTTGCATTCACTTGGACAACTTATATATAAACATGAGCAGTGGCCTTGGCGTCGCCCTGTGCTGGCTAAAGCGCCAAGAGCCTTATTGCGTCGCGCCTCCCAGGGTGCTGATGTGCCTGGCATGCTGCGCTGCCCAACGCACCGGCCAGCTGGCGTGTCACGCTAGCCCCTTGCGACCTGGCCTCGCCCATCCCTGCTTCCGAAGCTCTTCACACAAGCATCAAGCTCTCCTTACTTGTCTTAAATCCACGTATACGGCTACTAACTGATAACATTTTATGGGGTGTAACATCCTCCCCCCTTGGGAACATTTATCCTCGAATGTCATTTTTAGGCTTAAAGGAGTTAACTCTTTTAACTAATATTTAGAAAAATTTCGGCAGAGTCTCTTCTGTATTATGGACTATCCAGCAAACTTGAAACGAAGAAAAGTCCAACATAGGCGTCTCACAAGACGCTACTTGCAATTGAAACATAGCTCTATCACATATAACATAGTCAATTGATAATAATAGCAACAAAGTCAACTATATAACATCTGAAACTATCTTGTCATAACTTAAATCATCTGGGTCTGTATACTATCGTCGTAGAGCCAAGAATAACTGAAACTGTCCAAACTTTGCATTATTCGTGGTTTTTCAATCTATTTCTTCTATATTGTTTTGCCCCATGATACGCTAATAAGCTAAATCTGTAGTTCTCAAATTAGCTTCCACGAATTTTACCATCTAATATAACTATTGGAGTCTCTCTGTGGAACATCGCTTCTCTACCCTGAGTATTCCCCGCTGGGTCAATCTGAGAAGAAGCCTCCTACACGCTTGCATAGGATTAATAAATAGATCCTAGCTTCAAAGGCAACTCTATCTCATAGGCCACTTGGCCAATCTCCCGAAGGACCCGGTATAGCTTAATGAATCTAGGACTGGACTTGCCCTGCTTGTCGGATCTCATAACGCCCTTCATTAGCGAAATTTTTAGGGACATCCCGTTAGTTCTTCAATTTCTAATTTCTCTATATACAAAAGTAAGGCTCCTGGTGCCCCTGGGTTGTCGGTACATATCTCTGAATTAGTTTAACTGTTTCCCTCCAGCTAACGCATTATGCTCGGTTCAATTATCCTTGACTTACCTGTTTCAGGCTATCATGTAGGGAACCTACATTTCCACCCTTAACACATCCTTAGGCATCTAATCGTGCGCTCTACTTGGCCATTCATTTGGAACAAGAAATTGTACTCAAATTGCCTTGCATCTCAATCTGCTCTGACATCCTTCCCACAACCTAGCAGTGAGTTGGCCCCCCTGATAAACTGTAATAGATATGGGGACATCACATAGTCGGGCTATCTCTTTATTATTTAAATCAGCGTAATCTTTAGCTAAAATGTGATTCTGATCAATAAGGATGAGTTGACCTCATTAGCCATTTAACAATGACTCAAGTGGGATCAAATTTATGACTGGTACATGGCTTTTCTCACCCTTCAGTGTGACTACTTCCTACTTTCACTGAACATGGGCACGACTATCTCCTAATTTGGCCTGCCCAGTTCCTGCTACTTGGCCTGCCCTTGCTGGCCATTGGAGCTCTGTGCCATAGCTCGATAATATCCTTTTTCTTCTCATACCACCAATAGGTCTCTTTTATAACCTAACGCGTTTTCATCAAACCCAGATGGGGAAATAACGGACATAGTATGCCTTGCTACAAGCTACTGATAGAACTCTGCCACATTTAGAACATAGAAGTGACCTCTAGTTCTCAAGACTCTTTCCTCTACTATCTCAAAGGCTAGTGACTCCTTCTACTCGGACTTATCTATGGTTGTACTAGGCTAGGGTCTCCGTATCATCGCTCCTTTGCCTCCACAATTAGTAAGGACATTGCAGTATTCTAGATTACAACCTTACTATCCTGTAAATGTCAACCTGCTATTTATTTCTCGACATTCAGTGGTGATTCCAAGCTCTATCAGCTCGCTACCGCTTGGAGGTGGTGCTATTTTCCTCTCAAGTTCGATGCTCATGCCTTTCTCTTACTTCTATAAGCTAGGGTTCGTGCTCCACACACCTTACTAGTAGGGATGTTACTGGCTAAGTCTACCAACCTGTATCATTCTGACCCGCACTCGGCCTAATTTCATCCATATAATCTCTCTGTCCTTCGACATAACAAACTAGGGACATAGCCATTATTCTGCAGGTATGCCTTACTGTTATCCACACACCGTGATGGTTTTAGTCTATCTCTAGCTTAAAATTTACTATTGATGGGAGTTTATTTCTTATGGACCCTCACCCGTACTTGGGTGCTACTTACAATCTTATCTACCTTCCTGATTTATTACCGTAAGGGTCTAGATAACTTTGTAACACTATTGGCCTTAACCACTTTCTAATCCTTCTCGAAGTCAATAATTCTATCCCTTATTCACTATTTATTCTAGGCAACATGGAAATGATACGTATGCCTTCTGTATTACTAAAGGAACAAGCTGGGAGGTGTAAAATGACCGCATCATTCTTATGCAGGGCTAAAGCACAAAATTCAACAAACTTTAAAAACTGGAGGTACAACCCTCAATCCTTCACATATTCCAAATAACCCAACATTAACTGTTGTCCCTGTCTAATTCTAAACATCTACTAGGCAAACCAAATCATATATATACTATACTCCTAACCTCCTATTCCGAGGATGAAAAATAAACTGTGGGCGATGCTGGAATATCTATTACCTTATGATATTCCTGGTGCCACAGGAGGATGCTGGGGAGATTAAAAGACGTTTGCTCTTACCCTTAGGCTGATTGTCCCCCAACTGTGGTACCTTACTTGTACCCTTCTCCTACTACTGCAGCTAACTTGCGGCTGGTAGGAGCCTGTCTTATATCTGATATTTCTCCAGACAGGCATAACAATCAAAGCTTAGGGTTTCAATCCTATATAACTCATCTCTATAGCACGATTTGAGAAGAAGGAGGGGTGACCATACTATCATGCCTCATAACCTCCTATTTATAAAATGTGGTGCACAACATATTTATAAACAAGGCTCTACTAGACACGGCTTGCAGACTCCTAGGATACGACCTGCTCTGATACCAAGTTTGTCACACCCTACCTTGGGAGGCATGATTGGCACCTACTGCCACACTAGGATTTGGACTAACCCGACTGGCCTGGTGCACTTCTAGTGCACATTTGTAACTTAAGTCAAGAAATCAATGAGCTATATCTCGGTTATAAATACAACATCTGGCCGGCAAGGCCATTTGTAAAGAAAACAACTAACCAAAAGCAACGCAATAACAGGGATCCTATGCGGGCCGACAAGACCACCATGCTGTCTACTTACAACTGGAATAAAAGCAGGTAGCTATACTAGGCCCCACATGGCCAACATGTAAAAGAAGACATACATGGTCCCCACACAGCCAACAACAATCAACTAATTGAAGACTATAGTCTGCAAGCCTCTAAAAATAGGAATAATGGTCAGGACAGGACCCCGGCCTACCCAAATGCCATATAAATAAAAGACTGAAACCTCTATAACCTGATAGCTCCGAATGAAAGGAACTGGTCGAACTGCTGACTCTAAACAGTTGCTAATGGAGATCCTTAACTGTCTATCTAAACCTGTAGGCAAGTATGCAGTGTCCCATAGTTGGGCATTAGTACAATATGTACAGAATATGTAAGGCAATAATAGAAGCTGAGTAAGACTGATAAAATTTGAAATTGAACAGTAATAAGGGCCAGAAGTTAACCTGTAAGCTTTCTTATCCCTAACCTTCATATAATAAAATACTATGCGTATATGAACTGAAAATGTACAACTATCTATTCGTAAACTATAGCTGGTAGGAAAATGTATAGACAAGAACCTAACCGCGCCCCCATAAGCCTGGAAGGTACAAACAACACAGAATAACCTACCTGGGCCCTTGTAAGCCCCGGCAAGTACAAACAATGTACACTTCTGCTATCTGGCTACTAAAGGTTTGTAAACATACTGTAACTCTAGAATGTCTAGTCTATAAAGTTGTATCCAAGCTTGATGGATCCTACAGCTGTGTTTGAGTCTGAACTATCTGGCTGGGTAATTGGACCCCGAGCCTTGGCTCGACTATGGGTCATAATGTAATCTCTGATAACTGAACCCCAAGCCATAGCTCGACTATGGGTAATCTCTGATAACTAGACCTCGGGCCTTGGCCCAACTATGGGCCATAATATGACTACTATAACTAGATCCCAAGCTTTGGCTCGACTATGGATCATACTGTAGCTGCTGTAACTGGGCCCCGAACCTTGGCTCGACTATGGGCCATAATATGACTACTGTAGCTGGACCCCAAGCCTTGGCTCGACTTTGGGTCATAATATAACTGCTCATGCTGGACCCCGAACCTTGGCTTGACTATGGGTCATAATAAAAGCTCTGAAAACTGGATACAACCCTCACGACCTCAATCTGGTCCCTCCGGACATCATACTGCTCCTGCAAGCATAACCCTGTAGGCAACAACATCCAATCCCCAAATATCACAAACAACAATCAAGCTGGTTAGGGTTAACTCTGATGAGAGTTACTACGTCATCGGTGTCATCTCAATTCTATTGGTTACAACTACCATAATAGGCTTACTCTAGGATACTTTTTTCTATGTGGAACAACTGTGGGACTGCTACTAATCGGATATGCTCCTAAGTAGTCAGCCCTAACCTCCCATAGGCAGCTCATTATAACTCTTAGCCTGGAGGTAATGCTATAATACTGTGGCTCTAGTCCCTTAGGCACTAATTAAGTCTGTTCAGATTTCATAAGCCTTCTCTGGGCAATTTCTAACCTCGTGGGTGTGCTTATTTGGACTTAGCCATTTTCGGCAGCCTATACTTGAGTATCTGATAAGAGTAGGCTGGGGCATTAGCCCCGTTTCTACCTACTAAAAAGCTTCCTCCATAGAGTATCTACTATTCTATCAGACTGTTAACAACTGGGATGGTACCCTGAGTGACCTGTGCGATAAACACCAAGTCAACTGAAACTAACTGTCACTGGCGGTAGCCACTATATGGAAGACTGACCCCCAACTCACTAGGAAACTCTGATGCTACTGACTCTAGGGTAAGACCATACTAACAAAATTCTCTCCATGGAGGCATCAAGGTGCGCCAAAGGCCTTTGGGCGAGCTTTGCTGATAATACAGGCGAGAAACTGATAGCTATATCGCCCGGCTGCGCCTAGGCTGTTCAATTTACTAACTCAGGCCCAAAGATTATCCACAAACTTCTAAAGCCTAGGCACGACAATAAAACATCAATTCTACTAACAAAGTGGACAAAAGAACAGAGGAGTTTCTATGACGCTTCTAGCGTGAGTCACATTTAACATGTTCTTTCCCGACAAGGGATACTGCAATATACTCTTGACATGCTTTCTAGCAGCTAGCCTCAACATGTGTAATCATAATCTATTGATAGCAGCTAATCTCGACATACATGATCTTTATATAGTAGCAGCAGCTAATTGCAACATGTAAGATCGTTATCTACGTTCGAAGACATAGGTCGTATCATTATACAACGAGAATAACTTGCCAAAGGGATAATCCTTAACATACCTCAAATGTCGATTCTCGTTTATTCGGTTAATTCAACCTGTAGCCGATGATTCCATTCCACTGTGGCCTTTATAATGAGGAAATGAGGCTATTTAAATAATAGGAATCGGTGAATAATGATATCCTTCAATAGGTTTAACTACAACTTTAACTTCATTTTATTCAGCCGAAAATTTATAATTTCTCAGAAGTTTAGAAGGGAGAAATGTTTACCTATTGCTTGTGGCCATTTAGAATCCAATTTGGAACAATTCCAACAACCTTTACTCGGCGAGGTTTTGATTTTCCAAGTGAATTTTCAAGAAATAACTCTGCGGAGATGCTTTCCATAGGTTTAGAACTCGTTACCCAAAGTTAATTTGCTATTGGACGACGTTTGATAGCGTAATTTGACAGAAATTTGATGAAAATTGTGTTCTTCTCTCTTCACTAGCAAAGTCGTATGTTTAATATGATTTGCATTCACTTGGACAACTTACATTTAAACATGAGCGGTGGCCTGGGTGGTGCGGGGCACTGACCGCAGTGCCAAAAGCCCTGCCGCCGCATCTCCCAGGGTGCTGATGTGCCTGGCGTCTCGTGCTGCCTAACGCATCGGCCGGCTGGTGCATCGTGCTAGCCCCTCGTGGCCTGGCCTCGCCTGGCCCTGCTTCCGAGGCTCTTCCCACATGCGTCAAGCTCTCCTTACTCATCACAAATCAATGCATACACCTACTAACTGATAATATTGTATGGGGTGTAGAAGAATTAGTTTTATGAAAGGATCTAGTGGCTATATCATATAGGGAGGTCTGCAAGTTGAGTTCGAAAGAGATTGCGATTGTAAAGAACCATTGGAAAAACCATCTAGTGGACGAGGCCACTTGGTAGACCAAAGCTGACTCATGAGACAAATACCCCTACCTTTTTGTTGAGCTAGGTACTTTCCTTCTCTTGTTCCCTTTTTGACCATTCGGGGATGAACAGTATTTTAATTGGTATCTGATATAATGAACCATCCGTTACACAGGGTAATTAATGCCTTAACATCTTGTTTCGCTTATCTGCATGGTGAAAAGTGCTGGAAGTTGGATTTCAGACTTATTTTTTGAGAGATGGAAAATATGCTGGAATTTCTGAGCTACTAGATAATGGGGACCACTGCAGCGGTGAAAGTTTCACCATACTGAGACAGTCATAACAATTGAAGTTCTGCAATATTGAGGTAGGGAAATAGCCATCGGGTCCTCCATGACAAGGCCCTGGCCGCTATAGTGGGTCTGCTGTAGTGGACAATGGGAGGCAGAGTGACAGTCTAAGTCAAAATTTCAAGATTTCTCACCCTACTACTCTAAGGCACAAACTTTGAGAGTATAAGGGCAATTTTCAAAGGGCAAAGAAGTTCTTCCTTCCCAAGGAAAGAATTCTAGCTCTTTCTTTCCCTCATTCGATTCCCTAACACCCTAGAATCAAAGGGTAGTCTCTAATGGTGAATTCCTATCTAAGAACCTTAGGGAGTGGAAACTTTGGACATGGTCATGAGAATGATTAGGTGTTGAATCCTATGCCTCAAATTGGGTAATGGATACTTCCTAGGAGAATGTGAAGGTATGTATTTGATAGTGGGGTAGTTTGAGACCCGAATGTTGGTGAAATTGAGGCCTTAATATTATTAACTGCTTAAAAAGGATCTAAGGAGTAGAACGCCATACAATAGGTGGGAATGACCTATATGGGGATAAGAAGTGATAATGGACCGTTAAGATATCGAATTTGATTGTGATACCGGGTAGAATGGGGTAGAATCAAAATTCTAGGCCTGAATGAAGAATAGATAATGGAATGTTGTTTATTTTTTTGTGTTTAGACTTTGAACATTCAGAAGCACTAAGAAAAGGCAAAGCTCCTGCGGAGTAGCTGTATTTTCTTATCCTGCAATCGAGGTAGGTTATGATTTTACAAGGAGTTAGAGTTTATATAATCGTTTTTATATGTGTGGAATTACAACAAGCTTAATTGGTCTTCGGACACCAATTGATGCTAAAGTATGATGTATTTGCTGTATTTGTAATTCAAACTTTAGATGTTGGTTGTTAGAATGATTTATATGAATGTAAGGTTCTTTTTGATGTTCAATGTGTTCTCTTAATTGTCTCATGAATGACCAAATAGTTGTGAGTGGAACCAAGGGGGTTAAGGTAAGTTAATACCTTGAATAGTTTGGTGAATTAAGCGATGGTAAGCACATAGAACCAGGGAATGAAAGTAGATAACATATTTTATCCATGAGATGAGAGGTTTATACTCGAGTTGAGCATCTGAATTAGCAGTTATGACATTATTGGCTTATGTACATGGGAGCATCTAGACGAAAAGAATAGTGAGAGCGGATGCCGCACCCTATAGTACATGGATATTTAGAGTCCCCTGCAAGTCATGACTGGGAAGGACATAAATAAGACCCTTTAGCATGTGTGTACAGTAATATATAGTGATGTGTATTAGATAGTGATGTTACGGAGGCATGTGCCCAGCACATTACTGATGGTATGATACTAGAGAAGGGCCAGAAGAGGTCAAGATTGGTTCAGAAATATGAGACCATTTGAAGTAGGAATCCTTGATTGTGTGGTTTACATGTGGATTATAATGTTGTTCTACGTGGCTATGCCTTATTTTACACTTGCAAAGTTATGTATAAATTTGTGATAAGTTAATGAATTAATTATTGAGGATTAAGTTATGCACCTCTTGTGATGAGTCCATAAATTGATTGTTGTGAATTCAGCTGACAAACCTGTACTGAGTTGATGAATTGATTATTGAGAAATTTCTCAGTGAGAATTTAAGGTTGTCAGCTTTGTCGAGTTACTGCTTGCGCAGTACTACTATAGTTATACCTTTACTGTTGTGGCGCGGCCACTGCAGCGATTATATATATATATATATATATATATATATATATATATATATATATATATATATATATATATATATATATATATATATATATATATATATATATATATATGTACATACATACACACACACGTTATTATTTAAGGTTGGCAAAGATGCCTATCAGTACATTGTGTTTATTATTATGCTTCTCCTGTACCCATTTTCTGGGTGCATATTGTGACCCTGGAAGTTCTATTCGACCCTCTCTATAGCAGCAGCGGCAAGTTATCCGAGAGTGACCTGATTTCCTACCCAGGATGCTGCAAATCCTCCTAGAAGAAGATGTCTTTGATTCAAGACATTATTTTGTTGTTTATTTGTTTCCACTACTCTTACCCTTTGATTGTATGGTGGTTACCCATGGTATAATATGGTATGATTACTAAGAGTATCATATTTTTTTATTGTTATTTAAAGTATATGGTATAGTATGGTTTGATTACATGGTTAGATAACCAAAAAAAGCCTCACTTTATTAAACCACCAATTGGGTGTAATCTCATTGTTCCCAATTTTTCTTTTCAATTATGCCCTTACATAATATTACATAATCCTATTTTATCCTTTTATCTTATACTATTTAACTCCATCCAAAAATCCAAGTCTTTTGGGTTCAGTTATCTTCTGCGTTCAGTCTTCTCTTTTTCTAGGTTTGATTTCTTAAACTTTTTCCAAATCTGCTTGCTTTTTTGTTGTAATCCATGTATATTTATTTTGACATGTTTCCTTTTTTATTTATTTTATTAGAATTTGCACGAATTTAACAACGTAATATATTCATAAGGTATAATTTGTGACAAATTAGCAGAAAAAATTATCTCAAATTATTTTATTAGTAATTGTTGATAAATTTAACATATATAATAATTTAGTGCATTTTAGTAAACTTACCAATTATGATACAGTATGATACAGTCTATTCAAACATTGTATTTACATTACAATATAGTACAATATCATACAATATAGTACTATACATTATAAAACCATGAGTAACCATAAGTAACCACAATCCAAACAAAGTGTTAGACGATGGTTAAGCAGATGTCCTTCGTACAATGACTTTCAGCTTTTGGGGACGTAATAGATAGATTTTTCGAGTATTTTCTGTTATTATTACAAGATTTCCGCCACTTGATTTAAGAGTGCTTATATTAATGGTATGAATATTGCAATTGGATCAATTAATTGGGACATATTGGTTCACCAATCGGAGGGAATTAGTGTGG
Source organism: Datura wrightii (assembly GCA_035772735.1). NCBI lineage: Eukaryota > Viridiplantae > Streptophyta > Magnoliopsida > Solanales > Solanaceae > Datura > Datura wrightii. The sequence goes on from JASDFA010000018.1 coordinate 124,462,090, forward strand.
GTGTCAATCCTGAGCACTTGGGTCATGACAAGTTTTAACGAATATAATATTCACATATAGAATTCTTTGAATATTAATTTTTATCGATCTCAATTGTTTAATGATAGTCAAATTTATAAACATTGAAAAATTTATTCATCATGAACAACCTTCCGAAGGAATCATATATCTCTTGAAAGGCATCTAAAAGACTTTGTCAACATTTCGCATTTGACACTCATACTTTTTAATCGTAAATATATGTTGTAAATTTAATATCATATATGTTAGACTGAGCCAAACTACAATTCTTGACCATAATATTTTCTGTTTTTAAATTAGCAAGCTTAAATTAAACAGCATATATTATAAGAACAATAACAAATGTTAGAGCAGTGCTGAGTTGTTTGCTTTAACTTGAAATGTAAAAATTCATATTCTCTTGTTTGAAATTTCTATATGACATATGCGTTATCTTTTGTGGTATAATATTATAAATTAAACGGAAAAAAATTCAAAAGAAGTACTCCATAAGACTTTGTAAATGAAAGAAGGCGAAAAAAGAATAGCTCCATTTTTCTTTGTATTTTTTTAACTTGCTGCTTTGAAAATTATATTATAAATTAAGTAATTTTACTCATATAGTGATTGAATTCTATTCATGCATTTTTACATTATATAAAAATAAAATATAAATATATTCTAAAATATACAATAATAATAAATTTTTAAAAAAAAATTAACGATCATCATTAAATCCTTGAGAGTAAGAGAAAAATGGAGCTGATCTTAAAATATAAACTATCTCAGAGTTGGATCCATAAAAAGCCTAGCAAGATGTAGTTGTGCACGTTCAAATTGGAAAATATCTTTTAGATAATCATTGTTATGTTTGATTATTTTTTGAAAATAATTAAAATTTGTGAGTGAGGAAAAATTCTAATTTCATATGAACCAAAACACAAAATATAATACATGGGCTAATAAAAACACAAAAAGTTATATAAGGATCTTAATATATTTCTATTCAAATTGAAATTTGTATAACTTGCAATCTATTCCTGCTCAAATTTAGAGATAAAGGAGGAATCAAAATTCTTAATTTATAAGTTTTGAATCATATTATAATTGCTTAACTTGCCAGACGAGCGGGCATCTGAGCTCAGCAGTGCATTTACTATTTGAAGATGAATAGCGTCAGACAGGATAAAAAAAAGGATTTTTTTTATTAGCCGAAGATATTGGGTTTTAAATATATTATCTATATTTTTTTAAAAAATACAAATACAGAATTTGAAATAAAATTATTAAAAAGAAATCCACCGAACCATAACTATCATTATGGCTCCACCCTTCTTTATGGTCTTTTAGAGAAAGTAATCATACAACAACAATTAATACAAAATAAGTTAACAAAAATTAAAATATTCATGTTAAAAGTGAAACTCTAAATCAATATTGTAACCACTCACACGGTCATTATGAGGTGGTTAGGGCCATAGTATCCTTATTAAAGTCCCAATGGTAAAATTTAGCTAATAAAATTCGAATATGGGGAGATTGAAAATATGAAACTTGCATCTGATCCAAATAAATTGTGTTGTGTTGGTTTCCATTAGGGGGGTGACCTAATGAACTAGACCTCCTTAGAGAATTATGAGACCATGAGTGAATTGGTAGCGATGTTTTACAATGGGTGGCATATCTGGGTTCGACTGTGATATCTTGAGTTGATATTTGTGCTGTGAAGTAAAACTTGGTACAGTTTTTTACAGAGCTACTAGTTAACAAGAAATTATTGTAGCGGTGGATTTTTCGTTGCAGCGAGATTGCTATAGTGATTGAAAGTTCCTTCGTAGCAGATATCGATGAGATGCCAGGTCTTTCCATGACGAGGCCTTGATCGTCATAGAGGGTCTGCTATAGCAAAGATAATAATTGTTGCAGCAAATGACGCGAGGAAAAATATGCGTTTAAGTCAGTTATTTCAAATTTCTCACCTTATAATCCCAACACTCAAAACCAGAGACCTGTGAGACGATTTTTCCAAGACTAGGGAATAATTCTCCTCCAATATACGTTTATCCCATCAATTCTTTCATCTAGTAATTCTCTAACATCTTAGAATCATTAGGAGTGGCATACATGGTGAATTGTGGGCTAAAATTGTAAAACTTATGAAAGTTATAGGGAATTAAATGGGTCAGCATAATTATTGCTTCCTATGCTTCTAAATTGTTAATTAATACTTCTTAGGATGGAATTGGATGTTTTGATGCATAGTCATGATAATTTGGAACCTAGAGTCCGATAAAAATGATACTTTTAGCATACAAATTGCTATAAAGCGGGTTAAAGGAGTAGAAGTTCAGTGATTTAGGATGATGTGATCAATGCGAAACTAGGCTATGGTTAATTAACCCTTGACTAATGATTTAAACTGTGATAACGGATAGAATAAGGTGTGTTTGAATTATCAAAATTAGTATTTGAAGAGTAGATGAGTAAATACTCCTGCATTATTTATTTTTAGACTTTGAGCATCCCGAGGCTTTGAAAAAAGGAAAGACTCACATGAAGTTGCTTACTCGTTCAAGTTCTTTGATTGGGATAGATTATGGTTTATTTGGAGTTAAACTTTGATTACTCACTTGTATTTGTTATGAGTTGATAAAACATGCATGATTGATCTTCGGCCATAGACTATGATTAAGAATCATTGACTTGAAAATGCTTGTATGACTAAGTTGTTAAATTGATGAAGCATGTTTGAATATATAACTTCTGATTGTGGTGTGTACTTGTGATAATTAATGTGTACTAGTAATTATTATCTTGTGTGATGACTAAATAGAAAACATACTGAGATATATTGATAATTATTGAGGAACACATAATTATTCTGATATGGGTAACTCAAATCCAATGTGAGCTTATAGATAAGCAGTTTTGTGTGGAGCAGGTACCACACTAGTATAAAATATGGTTCATATATGAGTTATTCGAGTCTGATGTGAGCTTATGGACAAGTGAGTATGTGATGAATCGAGTACCATATTGGTGATGATATGAGTGGCTTGAGTCTGAAGTGAGCTTACAGGCCAGGGTTGCGTGTGGAGTGGATATCACACTGGTATGGTACATAGACACCTAGGGTCCCCCACAGGTCGTGACTAGTTGGGAAATACTAAAGATCCACTAATATGCGTACACAAATGAGTGACAGATGTGTTCAGATATGGTACAAAGTGAGACTGATGAGATACAGAGGCTATACAACTGTGGTTCAGTATGTATATAATTCTATGATTGTGTTGTGACTGCATTATGCTTGCAAATTCTTGTTATGTCTTCTTATGTCTAGTTTAGAGACTTTTATGTCCCGTTTTGATAGGTATTATTTAGTCTAAGACTAGTGTATTTACTTGGATATTGTTAACTACCTGATTTTCTGAATTATTGATTATGTATTGTTATAACTATCTATTTATTTCATCAATTATGTGATGTGTACTTGTTACTAATATGAATCAGTCTATGATGCCTACCAATACATAGTGTTACTAATGCTACTCATGGACTTTTCTTTGAGTGCAGACTGTGTTTCAGGGTCTTCTTTGTGACCTCACATTAGTATTGACCTGATTAATATGAGGGTGAGCTATTCCTATCCAGGCTGATGCTAATTTTTCCTTTGATAGATGTATACTCCTTTTCAACATTGATTTATGTTTTCTTTGTCTTTGTTAATCTTAGAAATTGCTAGTTAGAGTTCTTGTACGATGACTTTTGGATTTTGAAATTGTAATAGCTAGACTTCCGCAGATTGTTTTATAGTTATTTAAACCTTTTATATTTATCTCTCTTATGCCTTATTTTTGGTTAAATGAATCTATAACTATTGGGTTAGCTGGTAAGTTATGGTTCGCCCACTGAAGGATTAGTGTGGATACCAATCATCGCAGTTAGGTTGTCATAAAGTTAGTATCAGAGTCCTAGGCTTGTCGATCTCATTTTACAAGGATATATCTAGTAGAGTCTTGCAGAACGGTAAATAGATGTATATACTGCTCTTCGAGAGTCTACAAGCTCGTAGTAGAGGATGAGCTAGAGGAGGCAGTCGAGGTAGAGGACGAGGAGCAACGCTAGCCAGAGGCAAGGCTCGAGCTACTAGTCCAATTCAAGATAGGTTAGAGTCACCCATACCTCTTGGGGTCTAGGATGGGGCTATAAAGGATGCAGCAGCACCAGTTCTGGAAGGTGTTGCTCCTTCTCTGGTTTTATTAGATATGTTATCCCAGGTGTTGAATTTTTTGAGTACATTTATAGGGATCGAGATGGCACCCATAGCTCTGAAAACTTAGTATCCAGGAGTTCATCATGTTGCTATCGTGGCTCTACAAATGGATGATGCTTCATATACTAGAGTGTTTCTAGGATCAGCAATTAGAACGCTGATGACTAGATGAGCACGATGTATTTGGAGGTTTATTAAGATGAAACTTCCTATCTTCTATTGTACTGAGTCAGAGAATGTGTATGAGTTCATCATCGACTTTCACAGAGGCTTCATAAGATGGGGGCATTGGAGAGGTATAATGTTGAGTTTGATACCTTTCAACTATTGGGAGATGCTAAGTAGTGGTGGTGAGCTTTTGTGGTATATAGGTTAGCTGGGTCACCACCATTGTATTGAAATCAGTTTTACTCCATCTTTTTGGAGAAGTATATTCCTCCTACCCTGTGAGATAGAAGACGAGATGATTTCACCAATATTATGCAAGGTAGTTCGTTTGTTACAGTATATGAGGCTCGTTTTCACTCATTATCCAGGCATGCTTTACCATTTTTTCCTATTGAGGAGGAGAGGATCAAGTGGTTTATAAAAGGGTTGAATGTAGGGCTTCAGTTGTGTTACACCCCGTAAATTTTAAGTGAATAAATATCCTAAGGGCATGTTGTTTAAGGGATTTAGAAATTAAAAAAAAAAAAAAAAAAGGAAAAATGAATAAAAGTCGGCTTCTTCATCCAAAACACATATATTTCCAGCAAAGAAACAGGGGAACAAGTATTAGGAGTAACCCACTTCAATATATATAAATTTCCTTCCAATTACGCGAGGAAACGCGGTCTAAACTCCGTTCCGGCTTAGGTACAGGTGTATAAAGCTGCAGAGAGCAATCCTACGGAGTTGGTTTCGTGAAATTTGGCCAGCGAAACGTCGTGCTACCGAGGTAAAGTAAATAGAATTAGTTTAAATTAGTACCAATGTGTTCCTAGCGTTGCAGTGAGTATTTATCCCTTCTGACTATCGAGAAATAACGAGTTTTCGACCGTTTTTTGAAAGGTTAAAGTTGGGATAAATATATATATCAAAAGTGATAATTTCTCCCGAATATTAATGTATTTAGTTCTAATTGATGTGTAAATGAATGTAGTTGGGAAAAATAGCAGAAATACCAACGGAAATCACATCGGTCAGTCGGGTACTCAGAAACCAGGTATGTAAAGTTATTCTTTCGGCAAGACAGGAAGTACAGGGTAGAAAATAAATAGAATAAACGCTATTAGCAGATACCCAGCGTACAGGAACGATTTTAGTACAAATTCCAGCAAGCATGCTAGTATATTATTACGTATCATGCGATAATTAGAATAATAGATATTTAGGCAATACGTATTTCATCTGTTGAGATTGTATCCAGTAGTAGATGGTACATTTTATATCATTGAGCTATATTCAGTTATAGATGGCATGTACTATGTTATTGAGTTATATTCAGATATAATTAGATAGACAGATAAAGGTCAGGTAGCAGAAAGTCCAGCAGCTAGAAACAGTGTAAGACAGCATATAGCATCAGTTATTTAATACAGATTAGCCTCGAAACAAAAGAAGAGAATATGATTAGTATTTTTCATTTGAGCATGCTTGTTGTGTATGTGTTTGTATGTTGAGACTTGTTGTGGCATGTGGGCACCCTTTTAGCATCCCCACCGCCCCTAGGTTATAGCTGTGTCGATACCAGATTCAGATACCGCCACCAGCTGGGTGATGCCGTCCGCCTAGAGGACGATGATGGCCGACCACCATGATAATACGATCCAGACCACCCTGCTTGCAGGGGTAGTTCAGTTTACTCTGCGCAGAGCTAGAACACCCTGTTTACAGGGGCAGACCACTCTGTGTGCACACCTGTGCCCAGAGGCAGGAGTCTTCGGACTCAGACACAGTTTATTGTCAGAGGCCAAGGCTTGAGCTACGTACCCAAGGGGGCCGGTAGGAGGAGCTCACAGTTATCAGATGAGTGGAGTGACTTGTTTTTGGTTGGTTTAGACCCGGGTAGGGGTAAATAGATTGCTTGCTTGGTTGGCACCTTCCGGCTTATGGGGGTCGGTCAGGTATTGTGTGTATTATTATGTATATTGATATGTGCTAGTAGATACTGATAGACATAAGGACGACACGTCATCAGGTACGCTCAGTTTAGTTATAGAATAAATAAACTCTCCCCAGTTATTCTCAGCTAGATAGACTTAGCTACTTTCTACTTATATCTCATGTTACTGTTGTTATTCATTTCAGTTGTGTATTTCAGTTGCTTTACATGCTCAGTACCTGTGGTACTGACGCCCAATGGGGCGCTGCATTACTTGCCTGCAGGTACTCATAGACGAGGAGGCGATCCCTCGTGATTCCAGTCAGCTATTGAGTATTCAGCTCCTGTCATCCGGAGTCTGAATTCCAGAGGTGTATTTCATTTTCTTTGTTATACAGTACGGGTAGGTCGGGGCCCTGTCCCGTTCATTTATTGCTATTCCTAGAGGCTTGCAGTCTGTATATTTCCCTGTGGTTAGATGAGCCGGTCGCGTGAGGCCGTGCTGTTGTATAGCTGTTAGTACTTTTTCCTTCTTTTATGATGGCCGTGTGGGGCCATAGTTGCCAGTAGTGGTGACCTTGCCGGTCACGTAGCTTTTTAGTACTTCATGATTGAGTTGCAGATAACTAGACAGCATGGTGGCCTTGTCGGCCCGCATAGGTTTCCCTGTAGTTGCATATTCTGGTCAGCTGTTATTACAGGTACAGGAGGCTACAGGCTAGTTGGCCGGAGGCTGTATTTACAGCCGTTATATAGCCGGTTTGTTTCTTGAAATAGAGCCAAAGCCAGCCAAAGCACCAGATGTGCTCAGGCTGGACCATTTAGCAGTCTAGAGTCTAGCAGGCACCAGGTGCCGTCATACCCCCCAAGGTGGGGTGTGACAAACTTGGTATCAGAGCAGGTCGTGTCCCAGAGAGTCTGCAAGCCGTGCTAAGTAGAGTCTTGTCTATGGATGTGTTGTGCACGACATACTATAGGTAGGAGGCTGCGAGGCATGATATGATGGTTACCCTTCCTTCTCAGTCAGTCGTGCTTTAGAGCGGTTCAGTATAGGGTTGAGTCCCGAAAAACTTACCGTATTCTTTGATTACAGATACAAAGGCAGATCAACATTACCCTATCACAGGCAGAAGATCAGATATAGCAACAGAAGAGGGCATCAGCCAGTTACATGATAACTACAGCAGCAGGAGGGGGTATCGGAGACCTCCCAGCGTGATATCTTTATTAGCATTATTCCCAGTATACGTTGATAACGTCAGAATAGGAAGTCAGAAGTATAATGTACATATGAGTTGATTTATTTATTAGCTATATAAGATCTGATTAAGATTACAGACAAGGTCAGACCACCAGGTAAGTATGAGAAAGAGAGGGAAATGCAGGAATTCCAAATACATCCTTTCGGATATGGTACAGTTAAATGTTTCTATTTGTTGCAAAAAAAAAGGGGCTATTCTTACCTTTTGATTTTGATTCCAGTATAGTAAAGGGGCATAAGACTTGAGATGGGGTTGCCAAATCAAGCAGTAAGTAAAGATGGGTTGATTCCATAAAATGTTAGAAGGAGTAAGGAGTCCCTGTGATTACGTAAGTTGCGCAGACCCTCACGGTAATAAGTCAGAAGAGCAAGTAAGACTACTAGCTTACTCAAAGTGGGCGTAGAAGATCCTGTAATAGTCAAGTTCGAGTCAGAAAAAGGCCAAGTCTGCCATAACACGCTAACAAGAGCAAGAGCAGGTAGCTTGAACCCCAGAGTTCAGCTTAAGCAAGATGAGGGGAAGAAGCAGGAATGTCAGATTTTGTGGGGACATTAGGATTACCCCCGGATTGATAGAATGTCGTATTAAGGATTAAGCCTAGGGCTGACAGTAAGATTGTGGTCCAGAATGCTGCAGTATGTTTGCTTATGGGGAAGTTGAGAAGTTACCGATACAGCGAGCTTAATCTAGTGTGACCTAGAGATAAGGCCCAGCAGACAGTCATGGGCTCTCAATATATGCCAAGTAAGGCCACAAGATTCAAATGTTGACCCCACATCGCAAGAGTGGCGGAATTTCAAATAGCAGACGATAACTAAGGTGTTTATGTTTGTTACTCTCAGAATGGGGTGGCAATACAACGAAATCATAAGTCAGGGCAGGAAATATTATTAGGCCGTAAGAAGCAATGTATCATGTATGATATGAGATTCAGCAGAGCATGTTAGAGATTATGTATTACCGCAGAACTCAGTACATATTGTACGTAGCTATTGATATATTTATATACATATACAGATAATAGATATGTTGTGAGTGGCGGCCTATAAGGGCTACAATCACAGATGCTGATTAGTAATGGAAAGCATATACAAATTGCATTGCAGGACACCCCCTTGCCAAAAAAAAAAAGAGAAGAAAGAGGGAGAAGAAAGAAAGAAGAGGAGAAGGGAAATGGGCAGATTAAGTGTGAATTATGTAGGAAGTCATAGAAGCCATTTCAGTTCTTAGTTATTAAGTTAATAAACTTATGTGTTGTTGTCAGATCTAGGCTGTAGGAGCTTACCAGAGTTAATGACCTAAAACGGATGGCTAGATGATAAGGGCGCAGTTAGACGGTCTACCGACCAGCTGGCGCCTGCATTAGCAGGGAGGCATCCCTGAAGATCGGTAATAGTAGTGCATGTGCTAGAACCAGGATTAGAGGCCGAATAGGCAAATTTCAGAGATTAGCAATACCAGAATTGTTCTAGTATGTCAAGTGGTTGTACGCCATTTTCCCAACTTTGTAGGTGAGAGTCGGCCTTAGCTAACCTAGCAGTCATTATGTGGAATACCCCATAAGTTAGTCGGCCGTCCCAGTCAGAATACCCGTGGGTACCCCAAAGAAGGGTCCACATCAGTAGTCAGCGACAGACTAGTACTTCAATTGGTTTTCGTAAGATATTCAGATACAGAGCCCTAGCAGAAGGCCAGTATTTACAGAATAGCTCATAAGATTGAGAATTCCCCAGAATAGCAGTATAAATCCAAGTGGATACACACAAGGCGTAAGAAATTGATAGTACCCTGCTAGCACAGTGTTTATTAAGACCAGGGGATCCGTAGACTCCCCATGAAGATCCAGAGATTGATCGCCTGGGAGTAAGTTTGATTAAGTCCAGCCTTACAGTGGTTTAAGCAAAATAACAGAGCAATTAGATGCCCACGAGTTTGCGGTTATGCATGAACTATAAGCACTCAAGTAGAACAGTTAGAGCATTGTTAGACTACTGCCACATTCGGGTCATTCAACCCGACTATTCAGTTATTTAAGGTTATGCAGCCAGATCATTGGAGGTCATGATCAATATCAGGACCCCCTGATCAGATACGGGCACAGGGTGTGCAGATAGTCGTTCAAGGTTACCTTAGCAACAAGTGGCCTTAGCATGCGGTCAGAAGGCCAGATAAAGTTCTAGCTATACCGGTAGATTACTTATCAGATTCTCCGGTATAATAAACCAGTATGACCTTCAGTTATATGTCAAATTTTGTGAATGTGAATTTTGGTTGAGTTTAGTAGCCTTTTTGGTCACATTGTGTCGGAGGCTGGTGTACAAATAGATATACAGAAAATCGACGTAGTGAAGACATAGCCTAGACCTACCACTCCGATCGAAGTACGTAGTCCCTGCGGTTAGCCCGGTACTGCAGAGGGTTTGTGGAAGGATTTTCCACCTTAGCAGCACCTTTGACTAAATTGACACAGAAGGCAACAAAGTTCCAGTAGACTGAGGCATGTGCGCAGAACTTCCAAGAGTTAAAAGTCAGGCTAACATCAGCTCCAGTGTTAGTATCGCCAGGAGGTACAGAGGGTTGATGCAGTGTGGTAAGGTAATAGCTTATGCTTTTAGGCAGTTGAAGAAGCGTGAAGAGAATTATCTTACCCACGACCTGGAGTTAACTGCAGTAGCTTATGCCTTAGAGAGTGAAAATTTTGTATCATCCAGGAAGGGCTAATATGGTAGCAGACGCCCTTAGCCATAAATCTATGGGGAGTCGGCATACTTGCCGCCTGAACGGTGAGAATAGACCCGAGAATTTCACTAGTTAGCCGGTTTAGCCGGCCACATAGCAGAAATAAAAGATAACAGAGCGATAATATGGAATGTCGCAGTGTTATCGTTAATGGTAGAAGTAAAGGAACGGCAGTATAGAAACCCTAGCCAGGTCCAATTTGAACATAAGGTTCAGTAAGGAGAGGTGACATATTTTCAGATAACCGAGGATGAAGTGTTACGATATAAAGGCCGCATTGTGTTCCAGATATTTTGGGGGCATCCCCAGCAGCTGTAAGCGAGGCGCATTACACCCGCGATTCTCTCCACCCAGGCGCAACGAAAATGTGCCATGATATCAAAGAAAACTACTGGTGGCCAAGCATGAAAAGAGAAATTGCTGAATTTGTATCCTAGTGTCCTAACTGCCAACAGGCGAAAGCAGAACATCTGAAACCAAGCGGGTTAACTTAGGACATAGCTATGCCTCTCTGGAGATGAGAAGCAGTGAATATGGATTTTGTGGCAAGGTTGCCCCGTACCGGATGCGGAAATGATTCTATATGGGTAATAGTTGACAGGCTGACGAAATCAGCTCATTTCCTGCCAGTGAAAGCTACCTTCTTGGTTGAGAACTAAAGATATTGCATCTGTCAAAGTATTGTGGCGTAACAAGAACCGAGAAGAAATGACCTGGGAAGCCGAGGAGGACATGAAAGCCAGATATCCCCACTTATTCCAAGCATAGGCAAACGGGAGGTATGTTAAAACTGTTTTTCCTTATTAATGCTTATACTTCGTATATGAAAGCAGGCGATTGATTATAGACAGTTTTATACATGAATGTTATTATATCATGTGGAGTACCTGTATTGGGCTTTTCTGCTTTTCAGGAATTATGAGATAGTCCATAATACAAGGGAAACTCTGCCAAAAAGTTTTCTAGAAACAAATTGAGTAAGTTGAGAAAGTCCTCTAGACAGAATGTCATTCGAGGACGAATGTTCTTAAGGGGGGGAGGATGTTACACCCCTTAAATTTTAAGTGAATAAATATCCTAAGGGCATGTTGGTTAAGGGATTTAGAAATTAAAAAAAAATGAAAAATGAATAAAAGTCGGCTTCTTCATCCAAAACACATATATTTCCAGCAAAGAAACAGGGGAACAAGTATTAGGAGTAACCCACGTCAATATATATAAATTTCCTTCCAATTACACGACGAAACGCGGTCTAAACTCCGTTCCGGCTTAGGTACAGGTGTATAAAGCTGCAGAGAGCAATCCTACGGAGTTGGTTTCGTGAAATTTGGCCGGCGAAACGTCGTGCTACCGAGGTAAAGTAAATAGAATTACTTTAAATTAGTACCAATGTGTTCCTAGCGTTGCAGTGAGTATTTATCCCTTCTGGACTATCGAGAAATAACGAGTTTTCGACCATTTTCTGAAAGGTTAAAGTTGGGATAAATATATATATCAAAAGTGATAATTTCTCCCGAATATTAATGTATTTAGTTCTAATTGACGTGTAAATGAATGTAGTTGGGAGAAACAACAGAAATACCGACGAAAATCACATCGGTCAGTCGGGTACTCAGAAACCAGGTATGTAAAGTTATTCTTTCGGCAAGCCAGGAAGTACAGGGTAGAAAATAAATAGAATAAACGCTATTAGCAGATACCCAGCGTACAGGAACGATTTTAGTACAAATTCCAGCAAGCATGCTAGTATATTATTACGTATCATGCGATAATCAGAATAATAGATATTTGGCAATACGTATTTCATTTGTTGAGATTGTATCCAGTAGTAGATGGTACATTTTATATCATTGAGCTATATTCAGTTATAGATGGCATGTACTATGTTATTGAGTTATATTCAGATATAATTAGATAGACAGATAAAGGCCAGGTAGCAGAAGGTCCAGCAGCCAGAAACAGTGTAAGACAGCATATAGCATCAGTTATTTAATACAGATTAGCCTCGAAACAAAAGAAGAGAATATGATTAGTATTTTTCATTTGAGCGTGCTTGCTGTGTATGTGTTTGTATGTTGAGACTTGTTGTGGCATGTGGGAACCCTTTTAGCATCCCCACCGCCCCTGGGTTATAGCTGTGTCGATACCAGATTCAGATACCGCCACCAGCTGGGCGATGCCGTCCGCCTAGAGGACGATGATGGCCGACCACCATGATAATACGGTCCAGACCACCCTGCTTGCAGGGGTAGTTCAGTTTACTCTACGCAGAGCTAGCACACCCTGTTTACAGGGGCAGACCACTCTGTGTGCACACCTGTGCCCAGAGGCAGGAGTCTTCGGACTCAGACACAGTTTATTGTCAGAGGCCAAGGCCTGAGCTACGTACCCAAGGGGGCCGATAGGAGGAGCTCACAGTTATCAGATGAGTGGAGTGACTTGTTTTTGGTTGGTTTAGACCTGGGTAGGGGTAAATAGATTGCTTGCTTGGTTGGCACCTTCCGGCTTATGGGGGTCGGTCAGGTATTGTGTGTATTATTATGTATATTGATATGTGCTAGTAGATACTGATAGACAGAAGGACGACACGTCATCAGGTACACTCAGTTTAGTTATAGAATAAATAAACTCTCCCCAGTTATTGTCAGCTAGATAGACTTAGCTACTTTCTACTTATATCTCATGTTACTGTTGTTATTCATTTCAGTTGTGTATTTCAGTTGCTTTACATGCTCAGTACCTGTGGTACTGACGCCCAATGGGGCGCTGCATTACTTGCCTGCAGGTACTCATAGACGAGGAGGCGATCCCTCGTGATTCCAGTCAGCTATTGAGTATTCAGCTCCTGTCATCCGGAGTCTGAATTCCAGAGGTGTATTTCATTTTCTTTGTTATATAGTACGGGTAGGTCGGGGCCCTGTCCCGATCATTTCTATTGCTATTCCTAGAGGCTTGCAGTCTGTATATTTCCCTGTGGTTAGATGAGTCGGTCACGTGAGGCTGTGCAGTTGTATAGCTGTTAGTACTTTTTCCTTCTTTTATGATGGCCGTGTGGGGCCATAGTTGCCAGTAGTGGTTACCTTGCCGGTCACGTAGCTTTTTAGTACTTCATGATTGAGTTGCAGATAACTAGACAGCATGGTGGCCTTGTCGGCCCGCATAGGTTTCCCTGTAGTTGCATGTTCTGGTCAGTTGTTATTACAGGTACAGGAGGCTACAGGCCAGTTGGCCGGAGGCTGTATTTACAGCTGTTAAATATAGCCGGTTTGTTTCTTGAAATAGAGCCAAAGCCAGCCAAAGCACCAGATGTGCTCAGGCTGGACCATTTAGCAGTCTAGAGTCTAGCAGGCACCAGGTGCCGTCATACCCCCCAAGGTGGGGTGTGACAAGTTGTTAGCTCTTCAGATGGTATCTTTAGGGAAAACTTTTTAGGAGGCAGTCGATTACGTTCGGAATGTTGATAGGGTTAAGAAGGATAACTACGCTATGAATGTGGAGAAGAAGGCCAAGAAAGGGTGGTAGTTATAGTGGCTCCTTCTCTAAGGGCCCAGTTTCTCAAGGGTACTCTAGAAGCCCCATTCATTCGGCTATGTAGGTTTCAGTTAAGGATCCATCATGGGCTAGCTAGCATTCTTTAGTTTATGTAGGGAGTGCATCGCCCAGTCATTTAGATTAATAAGGTTATTGTCCTCTTCGATTTTAGCTCAGAGGCCTACCTTAGATAAAGTCTAACCTGAGTGTGGTGAAGTCTGGCATATTCGGAGGTGGTGCCCTAGGTTTAGACTAAATATTTAGATATTTCAGCAACAGGCTCCTCGAGCTCCAACTCTAGCAGATAGGGGAGGTTTTTCATATGGTAGAGATTGTCTTTAACTTGGGCGGGATAGCCATACAATAGGTAGAGGTGTGGTCCATCCTAATTTAGATGGTGGTCAGACTAGTAGGGATGGTATTCAGCTTGGTAGGGGTAGAGTACAGGCAGGTGGACAGGTACACTTTTATGCTTTTGCGGGCAGACTTGAGGAAGAGGCATCTGATGTAGTTATCACAGGTACTATCCTAGTCTGTGACTAAATGGCTACAACCTTATCTGATTCAGGTTTCACTTTTTCTTATGTGTCTACATACTTTGTTGTGGGTGGGTCTAAATATGGTGTGTGATTTGCTTGATATTTCTAGTTTCCACTCCTATTAGTGATTCAGTGGTTGTAGATAGAGTCTACCATTCATGTATTATAATGTTCATGGGGTATAAAACTAGGGAAGACTTAGTGATTTTTGATATGGTTGACTTTGATGTTATTTTGGGGACGAGTTGGTTGTTTTCCTATCATGCAATCTTAGACTATCATGCTAAGGTAGTTACTATAGCTAGGTCGGCTGTAACACCCCAAAAGTCTCTAAGACCAGTCACGAGGCATAAAATAAAGAAAAAAATAGAAATTGCACCAGCACACAATGATTCATTAAATGACTCATCAGGGAACTTAACAAATCGTTAAGTGTGTTGTTAAGTGAGGGAAAATGGTGAAATGAGGAGGTTCAGAGAGTCTTAACGGCTGGAGTAATGTTAAAGTATGATGACGAATCATTAGGAGGAGGCGTTAAGTGAAGAGCATAGAATTTGATTTTTGTTCCAGGGGTAATGAATGGCTCCAAACAAGTCATTACTGGGCCTAACGGATCATGAGGTGTTCCGTTGGGACTGTTGGGACATTTTTCTCAAACAGATTTTTAAGGGTATTTTCAGAATTTCCTAGGTTTCCATTCCTAAACTATGTCGTTTTGTGGAGATTATTAGGGATTTAGAGAAAATAAATGATTCTTGTACCTCATTTCTGACTTAGGCTCTCAAGAACATTAGGCAGAAGCTATGGCACTTTCTCAAGTCAAGAACTAGGGTTCTACTTTCTTCTCAGAATTCAAGCTACTTCTCAGGGATTTCTCCTACATGTATGTAGGAATTCAACAAGGGTATTGCTTCATCTTTTTGTCCCAAATGTCTCTCGAGAAAACCTAGAAAAGATTTTAGTTCTTATAAGTCATGTTTAGGGTTTTCCAACTATGTTACGAATTCACTGATTTCTCTTCTCATTTCAAATCTCCCATGATTCTTGCGATTATATAGTGGGTTTTCATAACTATGATCTTAGCATGACTTTTTGTAAAGCATGTATGATTTAGAATCTGGTCAGAAATGTTTCCTTATTATGAATATATCATTTTAGCATGGATTTAAGCATGAATGGTTCTCAATGAGAAATTAGTATTTTTAGGTTTACAGTATACTAAGTATCCTCAGAAATATCAGTTTACCAGTTTATCAGTATTACCAGATTATCAGTATCATCCAGTTTATCAGGTCCTTAGACTCTCAGGACAATTGCAGATAAGTAGTTCTAACTTAATCTTAGGATATCAATTCTGATCTATCAGTACAGATAAATACAGTTAGATCTTCAGTTGGGAGTAGCACTTAGCACCGAGTGGGCCGGGGTTCAACACTCCTAGGTTCTCAGAACTACATGCCACAATAGGTCTTTAGCCCAAATAGGTTTCTGTTTAGTGATCAGGTAACCATGCCTTTATACCCTAACAAGGTATATATGGTTCAATCAATGGGGCATATACATCAAACTCCACATCTAGCTTACATGGTTATATATCAGTTAACAAGCACTCCCACAACATAGTACAATACAATCATAGTCCTTAATCTAGTCTAGTCTTCAAGAGTTTAGGATATATATATGACCCTAAATTAGTTTAACAATCCTCACAGCATTTTCAGATTTTTAGATTAATTTTCAATACCTATAAATTCAAATAGGGCCTGATGTTGGGCATATTCTTATGTACATTTGCCATGTTTTTACCAGTATTTTTCCTTGTTTAGAGTTCATAATCCTTATGAAATGTATGAATTATAGTTTCTGTGTAGGCAGATGGGAGACGATGATCGAAGTAAGACTTGAGTATGGGACGATAACTCGCTCATTTTGATCCCCTTGTTGACCAAGCAAGGACGCACTAAGACTGAGAACACCAATGGAACACTCTCTTACCCCCACTGACCAGCTAGTGTGCAATGCCCCCTCACATCAGGTTTTCGAGAAAGAAGAAAGAAGAATTGCTTTTAACTTCCTATCGGCCCTCTTCTCTGTTCTAGGTCCCTTTTGAGCTAACAAATATATTTAGATATTTTGAATAGGAAACCAAGGAATAAGGACCCAAAAATGACCCGAGGTGTGAGAAAGAAGAGTTCGTGAAAGTCGACTTAGGGCTATGGCTGGCGTGGCGCGCTAACGTTTGTGCTTCAGAGAAATATGCACCAAAGTTGGTGCTATGGATGGCTTGGTGCCAGGTCCCTAGCTTCAGAGATGAGAATTTGACTAAAACCTTAACGAGATGGATATCATGGAGCCCCAGAAGCATTCTAGACCTAGGAAATTTTCCCAACATTTTGGTGCTATGGATGCAGTGGCATGACAAAAGTGTCCTAAAGCTCAAAAATTTGACTAACACCCAGGTGATACAGATGGAGTGGGGCGCCAGAGGTGTTTAGTAGTGCAGAAATTGGCTAACACATTGGTGCTATGACTGAAGTGGGGCGCCCAGAGCTAGACTTTTGAGGAAAATTGAGCCAGACTTGGGGTTGTGGAGGCGTAGAATGCCAGACACATTCCTAGGTGGATATTTATGATTTTAAAGCTAAATACTTGGGGGAAAAAGTCTTATTTGAGGGCTCACCTATAAATATAACATCTAGGTCATTTTTAGCAAATCTGACATCATTTTGTTTGATCGAAAAAGCCTATAACGCAGCTTTTGGAGCAGAGACAAGTTCCTACTTAGGTTTATTCTTTTCTTCATTGATTTACTTTGAATAATGATGATTTCTATGTTTTCCCACTTGAACAGGAGTGGCAAAAACCCATTCTAGGGTCTTCACCATAGTTGATGGTTGAAGTTTGATAGACTGTTTAATGCTAATTTTGATTCTTCATTAAACTTTGTTTAAATTTACTTGTTTTAATTGCTTATTCACTAGACTAATCACCTTTTGAATGAATCCGTTGGCTTTTGGTTAAACTCATGAGAGGGAACTGAAAGGGTTAAAAGTAAATGTTAAATAGGAATTGAAAGATCCTTTTGCCCATTAGTTGGAGGTTAGAAGTTATTGTGAGGATAGAGATATACACTTTAACCCAGTTTAGTTGAAATACATATAGGCATAACCGTCGTTTTATGTTTTCCCAACAACCATAGGGATATAAGCGTTAGGGTTCATGAGATAGTTCTTGGATGCTTGGGAGAGTGGTTAGAAATGGTATAGTAACATGAAACTAACAACCTTAGAAAGAATTAAACTAGCGTAATCACATCTTAAAAACTCAACCTGATGCAAAAGTGCCATTTCCCGAGATTTTCATCATCATTTGAAGTACAAACAAGTTTGCAACAATCTTATTCTTTAGTTAATTTTACTTTTCAATTTTTAGTAGTTTAGTTATTCAAACCATTCCCCATTTTTATTTGTTTTTCTAGAATTGAAAAATAAAAAAGTAACCTTAAACGATTGATCTGACAAGTCTCTAAGGGATCGATAATTGGGACTTTATCATCCTATATTACTTGATGACCACGTGTGCTTGGGCGACATCAAGATTTTGGTGACGTTACCAAGGACTTGAATATGGATTAATTATTTTGGTTAGGATTTTTATTTTAGTATTCAAGTATTTATGTTTTGTATGTATATTGTATAGATTTTCTTTTTCTTTTTTTACTATTTTAGCACTGTTCCTAACATGACAACTTGGTGTATAAATAAGTCGAATGATGGGTATTCATATTTTGGTGATCCATGCCTGAATTGTGGTGGACCCTACTTATGGCAACACTGACATACTTGTGGTGTATGTGGTGGTCTGAATGTCCATTGGAGTAGTTGCCCAAATTCTTATTCCCCTTCCCCAAGCCCCTGTTATGCTCCTCCTGTTATTTTTTATGCTTATAGGAATAATGAAGTGGAGGAACATCATGCTCAAATAACCAATATGGAAAAACTTATCTTGGTGCCTATAAAAGCAATGAGGGAGTAGCTTACTAAACATGAAAAGCTTTAAAAGGGATGAGTGCAAAGCTCCCTGAGATGATGGCTGAGGCTGCAACTTGTAATGATTTGCAAGTCACGGTCTTAACCAATATTAAGGAGGAACCTCATGTGGAAGGGAGAATAGAGGTCAGACAAGAGATAGTCCAGTTTGGCTCAAGTATCCATAACCTACAGGGTGTTTCGAATAAAAAAGTTGAGGCATCTGAGGCTCAACTCCAAAGTGTTATAGATACTAGCCAATGCATGAAATAAGAAGAAGAATTCCAACAATTAGATTATTCATAGTTTTTTGATGCCGCTATTGAGGAGGTGGATAAAAGTGAGGATGCGAGCATAATGCAATCTTAGAGTTAGAGCGTATGGGCCTTCATTCTAAACACTTTTCAACATTGTGTTTGGTGGGAAACCTAGAAATAGAACCTTCCAAGCCTATGGACAGATGTGTTAGAGTTAGAGCGTATGGGCCTTCATTCTAAACACTTTTCGACATTGTGTTTGGTGGGAAACCTAGAAATAGAACCTTCCAAGCATATGGAGAGATGTGTAGATGAGGAACAATGCCCCTATATACTAAAATTTATTATGCCAAAAAGACATAATGACATTCATCATGGGCTAAGAAGGGAAAGAAGAACCTTTATTACTTGGTCCCTTCATGTTTACACCACCTCCCCTTGAGCATAATAGAAAAGTGGAAAAGAAATTAGGGGTGAAATTCATAAGCTCAAAGCGGAAGAAAAAGTGGTGAAACTTGATGACGTCATGTCGCGACATTAAATTAGGCGCTTATTGGGAGGCAACCCAATTTGTAATAGTGTAGTATTTCTTGTTTTTTTATAGTGTTAATTTTCTTGTTTTTTTTCTTTTTTTAGAGAAAGGAGAAGTCTGAGTACCCAGAATCAAAGCTAAGGAGCATGGTCTGATCTTATGTGTGGGGTCGTGCACCCCGTAAATCCAATAAACCTGTTGCTAGCTAGGCCCTAGAGGGCCTCAGGGAGTAATTGTTTACTCTTATCCGATCTTAAATTTAAGATGCTCTAAGGATAGAGCATGAATTTAAGTGTGGGATGATGGAATTTCTTCTGAAATTTTGAGGTTAAGGGTGAGTATGTCATCAAGTTTGTTTGAAATTTTTTGAAAATGGCATGTCTCACCCACCCTTCGGTTTTCTTATGGACTCGATTCTTTTTCGAAGGGAAGACCTTTGAATTGGAAAATTCTTTTTTATTTGTAAGAGTTGTTGTAGTGAAAGAGTAGTGACCCTTCCCTATGATAGATGACTGATGACCGTCTTATGGGAAATTAGTCACATTTTTTTATTTTTTTGAGGATTGAGTCAGACACAACCACTTGTGTGCTCTTTGAGATTCCACTTAGACGCTAAGCTAGAAGAAATGAAGTGGTCATCTTAAGTGAGAATTCCATGAGAGACACATAAAGTTCTTTAACTCGACTCGATACACTTATAGGGCTTTCAATGTAATTGTATGAATGTGTAGCTATAGGAAACCGACAAGACTCTTGATGTCATGTGAGGTGAGCTTAATTGTTTTATTTTGTACATACTGTAGCATTTAGAACTTTCCTTAGTGTATGTTGGATAACTAGTTTTTAAAGAGTTAATAGATGATTAAGGTGTTTCTTTGAAAAAGTTATGTTTCCCATGTTGTTTTACCTTCCCAAGCATTTTTCCTAATTAACACCTTTGATCCATAAGCCTTGTTCGTTTCTTAACCACAAAAGTAGCCTATTCCCTTTTGTTGTGTGACCTCCAACATTATTGATCCAAATAGTCTTAGGCACTTTAAGGCTTGAAAGTGAAGGTCCACCAATGTAAGAATGATAAGGGAGAGGAAGAAAGAAAATGGTATGGAAAGTACGAAGAGAAAGTAGGAAGAAGGGGTGCCCAAATATGTTGTTTACTTACTGCTAAGACAATGAAAGAGAATTTTAAGAGTGAATATTCTTATTGATTCTATAAGCAAAGACTAGCAGTCAAATAGTGAATAAAGGGGCATGAAAAGAAAAGCAAAAGGGTGAGTAGGGTGAAGGGTGAATGATAAGAAAAAAATGATGGACTTGAAAGATGAAAAATTTCTTAAAAATGCTTAGGATTGGTAGTCACTATCAAAGAAAAATCATTCCTACCCGTCCCTTAACCGACATTAAACCAAGAGAAGTCCTTATGATCTTAATCTCTTGTAGTGACTAAGTAGTCTAAGTGTACATAAAGGGAAAACTTATGGTATGTTGCATATGTATGATACATCTTTTTTAAGTATGAATATGCCTTACTTATTACGCTCCATGCTTTGCATTGATAATTTAAGAGAGGAACCTCACTAAAAGTGAGGGGAATAAGATGTCTAAGTCGGTGTACTATATGTAGCATGTTTTGTATTTAATCATGTTGGTCCTGCTTTAGAAAAATTGAATTAGTTATAGAAGTTGTGCAGTTTTGAATGTGAAAACTCTGCATGTGCTAGATGTGAATTGTTATAAGTTGATGAAGCATTTACTCATATGCTCTATGCGAGTGGTTAAGTGTGAATTGATAGAGGGTGATAAGTGGTGAGAAAATATGAGTTTTTTCACAGAATTAAGGATTATTCGAGGAAGAATAATGGTTTAAGTGTGGGGTGGTGATGTTGGGCATATTCTTATGCCCATTTGCCTGTTTTTACCCATATTTTGCCTTGTTTTGAGTTCATAGTCCTTATGAAATGCATGAATTCATGTTTTCGTGTCTCTTTTGAGTTAACAAATATTTTTAGATGTTTTGAGTAGGAAACCCAGGAAAAAGGACCCAAAGATGACCCGAGGTGTGAGAAAGAAGAGTTTGCGAAAATCGACCTGGGGCTATGGCTGGCATGGTGCGCCAATACTTATGCTTTAGAGAAATATGCACCAAACTTTGTGTATGGATAGCGTGGGGCACCAGGTTCCTTGATTCAGAGATAAGAATTTGACTAACACCTTGGCAAGATGGATGGTGTGTAGCCCTAGAAGCATTCGAGACTTAGGAAATTTTCCCAACATTCGGGTGCTACGGATGGAGTGGGGCACCAGAAGGGTCCTAAAGATCAAAAATTTGACTAACACTCAGGTGCTATGGATGGAGTGGGGCGCCAGAGGTGTTTAGAAGTGCATAAACTTGGCTAATACCTTGGTGCTATGGCTGGAGTAGGGCGACTAGAGCAAGACCTCAGAGGAAAAATGAGCCAGACTTAGGGCTATGGAGGGAGAGACACACCAGACATAATCTTGGAAGGATTTTGCTAATTTTAAAGCTAAATACTTGAGGGAAAAAGCGTTATTTGAGGGCTCACTATAAATATAACACCTAGGTCAATGTTTAGCAAATCTGACATCATTGTGGTTGATCAAAAAAGCTTGTAATGCAACTTTTGGAGGAGAGCCAAGTTCTTACATATGTTTCTTCTTTTCTTCTTTGTTTTACTTTGAATGATGATGATTTCTATGTTTTTCCGCTTGAATATGAGTGGCTAAACACCCATTCTAGGGTCTTGGCCATAATTGATGGTTGAAGTTTGATAGACTGATTAATGCTACTTTTGATTTTTCATTAAAGGTTGTTTATATTTACTTGTTTTAATTTCTTATTCGCTAGACTAATCATCTTGTGAATGAATCTGTTGGCTTTTGGTTGAACTCGAGAGAGGAAACTGAAAGGGTTAAAAGTAAATGAAAAATATAAATTCAAAGCTCCTTTGGCCCATTGGTTGGAGGTTAGAAGTTATTGATGATGATAGGGATATAACCTTCAACCTTGTTTAGTTGAAATACAAGTGGGCATAACCATTGTTTCATGATTTTCCTGCAACTATAGGGATGTAAGTGTTAGGGTTCAAGAGATAGTTCTTGGATGCTCAGGAGAGTGACAAGAAATTGGATAGTAAGTAGAAACTAGAAACCTTAGAAGAATAAAACTAGCACAATGACATCTTGAAAACTCAACCTGATGCAAAAGTGTCATTTCCCCAGATTTCCATCATCATTTGAAGTACAAACAAGTTTGCAACAATCTTAGTTCTTTTGTAAATTTTACATTTCAGGTTTTTAGTAGTTTAATTCTTCAAACCATTCCCCATTTTTATTTGTTTTGTTAGAGTAGAAAAATAAAGAAGTAACCTTAAACGATTGATCTGACAAGTCTCTAAGGGTCGATAATCTGGACATCACCATCCTATATTACTTGATGATCACGTGCACTTGGGCAACATCAAGGCCATTGCATGTAATATCAGTATTGTTCATAAATTTTATCAGGATGTTTATATTTTATTTCATATCTTACATACTTAGTATATTAAAAGTACTGATTGTATCCCTTTTATGCAATATCATTTTATAATATAGGCTCAGGTACCCAACCTTCACATCATAGTTAGACTTTCACCGGCGACATCCAGCAGCTATAAGTGGTGAATCCTCATATTTTAAGGATGGAGTACTTTCTTCTATCAATTGAAATTGTCATTTTCTATTTTCATACGTTAGAGTTAGTTGAGGACTTGTCCTAGCCGCTTATCACTAGTAGAGGCTTTCAAACAAAGTGTTAGTATTCAGTTTGTTCAGTACTAGCTAGTTTTGTTCAGCTATTCGTTGTTTCAGTAATTATACTTGAATGTTTCATAATAAATTAGTTTCCGCTCAATTTTATTTTTAAATTAGATATTAGTAGTATTATGTTATGTCATGGATTAGCATGGGGTCACTTATGGCCCTAGGTACTACATCACGCCTAGGGTGTAGCCCCGGGTCATGAAAAATTTGGTATCAGCGCATCAGGTTTAGAGTGTCCTAGGATGTCTGAAAGTAGAATCACATATAGTCTTTTTCATGAGTGTGAAGCACTCCACACTTATTGAGGAAAAGTCTATAAGGCGTTTTAGGAAACTTCCCTTCTCTCACTTTCTTATCATGCGATAAAATGTGAAACTTTAAGAACATCCTTCTAACTCATGCTTTACATGTTTACAAAAAATGTCTCCCAGATGAGTTAATGACAGAAGAAATGGAAATGGAGACCGACAAGCCCCGCCAGCCAGCAGCCCCTCAGGACCAAGAAGTGTCACATGTTGAGTTTTGAACTGTATTTCAACTACTCGCCCAGGCTGTGGCACCTGCCCATACCAGTGGAACTATTGCTGCTACTAGAGTTTGGGAATTTACTCGGATGAATCTTCTAGAATTTCATGGGTCTAAGGTAGATGAGGACCCACATTACTTTATTGATGAGGTTCAAAAGTGTTATACCCCGTAGAATTCCCGGCACCTAGACGACCTAATCACACGTTGGTTAAGTACATCTGAAGGCCATACGTGCTGTAGAAAGGCCCGGGAAAAAGATCGGACGAGAAACTCGTCGAACCATCGCGGGAGGAGCCAGGCAGAGCCCCTCCGCGATGGCAGCGTGTCACGGAGGTGAGGCCTCCGCGATGGCTCCGTGACACGTTGCCCAAGTTCAGGCTCAAGTATATAAGCCCCACTTCGGTTTAATTTCATTTAAAATCAAAAGAAATTCCAGGGAACAGAGGGCAAACGCAGAGAGAAAGGAGGAATGAAGAAATTAAATAATTTTCGTCCGATTACACTGCCAAACGCTGCCCAAACTCAAATTAACTCCAGATACAGAGGTATTTAGCAGCAGAGAGCATTCCTACGGATTCAGTTTCGTAAAATACGACCGACGAATCGTCGAGCCACCGAGCTAAGGTAAGTGGAATTGCTCTAAATTAGTGTCTATGTGTTCCTAGCTGTGAAGTGAACATTTCTCCCTTCTGGACCTCTGAATAATAGCGAGTTTCTGACCGTCTTTCGATAAACCTAAGTTTAGGTTATAAACTATATCGAAAGTGACGTTGCCTTGTTAAAATAAAGTTGTATTCAGTATTGATTGATATGTTTATGAATGCAGTTGGGAGAAAACAGTTAAAGTACCGGCCGAGCTTCGTCCGACAGACGAATAGTTCAAGGATAAGGTATGTAAAGTTAGTTTCCTCGGCAAGTTAAGAAATCGTGATACAGTACAGTAATTTAAAGGCCAGTAGAATGTCCAGAAGTCATGTGTTACGTTTGTTACGACTGTTGGTACGATATTGAAAGTATCGAGTTACAACTTGCGTGAAATTTGTTAGTATGATAGAGATTCTAATATAAGCATTAGAAACTGTACAGTATGCTCAGTATGCAATGTTACACAGGATGTTAGTATATCTTTGTGCTCAATCGAAACTCAGTAGAGCAAGTAGTACCTGTAAGACAGCTCAGAAATAGAATGATAAGTTGAAACGAAGTTAGAAAGTATGTTAGGAATAGTAAATCATGTTACTATAGAAAATCAGTATACAGCGTAGTTTCAGCAGAAGGACTATATCATGTTCAGCATTAGCCTTAGTACAGTCTGGTAGAAGACCACATTCGTACATACATATATATTATTTCTAGCCTCAGCATGTATTAAGTATGTACCTATTTCTATCACTAGTCCAGCATATAGTGTATACAGAAACGGAGTGAACAACAGAGTTTTCCGCAGAAACATTATCTTATATAGCATTTGCCCCGGTACAACTCGGCAGGAGACTATATTCATATTTATATATATTTACCTGCCTCAGCACGTATTAAATACGTACAGCTTACTATCATTAGCTCAGCATGTAATATACACGATACTTTACCCCTAGTAGCCTCAGCATGTGAGATACACAGATAATATTACCAGTTGAGACCATTGTATTGTTTGGGGTTGGATTACCTAGCATCCATGACCGCCCAGGGTTAATAGCTGTATCGACTCGTCCGCCAGAGGACGAGGATACGTCACTCTACGGAGTGGCATGCCGTCCCGCCAGGGGACGAAGATGGGATGCCAGTTTTTCGCCATATTTGTGCCTTGATCGGCCTTACACACCCTAGTCGAGCGGATACGCCCGGGTGCAGATTCAGGAGTCCTCCAGACTCAGATGCAGTTATAGTCAGGGGCTCAGCGAGCCCAAGTGCATACCCAGGGGACCAGCGGGATGCTTACAGCCATTATAGGAGATGGGATGACCGGGGTAGGGGTATAGATTTTGTGCTGGTTGTACCTCCCGGCTTATGGGGGCCGGGTAAGGTTTGTGTGTGCTATGTTATGTTATTTCATGTTATGCCATGCTATGTTAGATACGAGTAGATCAGCAGTAGAGGGATGTGTCTCTAGGTATGACTTTCACTTCTTTCCAGTGTAAATGAGAGAAGGTATGATTTACATTATCAGACAGTTAATTCATTCCTTTCTATTTCAGTTTCATCAGTTATATCATTGTTTCTCAGACATTTCTTTCAGTTGTTGCTTTACATACTCAGTACCAGCGGTACTGACGCCCGGTGGGGCGCTGCATTACTTGCCTGCAGGTACTTATAGACGAGCAGGTGACACTACGTGATTCCTGTCAGCGATCGAGTATTCAGCTCCTGTCATCCGGAGACTGAATTCCAGGGGTGTATTTTAGTTCTTTCGTTATATAGTACGGGTAGGTCGGGGCCCTGTCCCGATCACTTCTATTGCTATTCTTAGAGGCTTGCAGTCTGTATATTTCCCTGTGGTCAGTTAAGCCGGTCATGTGAGGCCACGCAGTTGTTCGCTGTTAGTACTTTTGCTTCTTTTATGTTGGCCGTGTCGGGCCATAAGTTTGACAGTAGTGGTGACCTTGCCGGTCACGTAGCCTTCTAGTATTTTGTTGCTGAGTTGCAGATAACTAGACAGCATAGTGGCCTTGTCGGCCCGCATAGGTTTCCCTATAGTTGCATGTTCTGGTCAGCTGTTATTTCAGGTATAGGAGGCTATAGGCCAATGGGCCGGGGGCTGTGTTTACAGCTGTTATATAGCCCTTTGTTTCCAGAAATGTGAGTTAGAGCCAGCCAGGCACCAGACGTGCCTAGGCTTAACAGTCCAGTAGTTCAGATCCTAGTAGGGCACCAGGTGCCAGTCATACCTCCCAAGGCGGGGCGTGACAAACTTGGTAACAGAGCAGGTCGTATCCCAGGGAGTCTGCAAGCCGTTCTAAGTAGAGTCTTGTCTATGGATGTGTTGTGCACCACAAACTATAGGCAGGAGGCTGCGAGGCATGATATGATGGTTATCCTTCTTCCTCAGTCAGTCGTACTTTAGAGCGGTATAGTATAGGGTTGAGTCCCTAAAAACTTACCGTATTCTTTGATTACATATACAAAGGCAGATCAGCATTACCCTATCACAGGCAGAAGATCAGAAATAGCAACGGAAGAGAGCATCAATCAGTTACATGATAACTACAGCAGCAGGAGGAGGTATCAGAGACCTCCCAGCATGATACCTTCATTGGCATTATTCCTAGTATACGTTGATAATGTCAGAATAGGAAGTCAGAAGTATAATGTACATATGAGTTGACTTACTTATTAGTTATATAAGATCTGATTGAGATTACAGATAAGGTCAGACCACCAGGTAAGTATAAGAAAGAGAGAAAAATGCAGGAATCCAAAATACATCTTTTTAGATATGGTACAGTTGAATGCTTTTATTTGTTGCAATAAGAAAAGGGCTACTCCCACCTCTTGGTTTCGATGCCAGTATAGTAAAGGGGCACAAGACTTGAGATGGGGTTGCCGAATTCAGCGGTAAGTAAAGATGGGCTGATTGATCCTAGTAAGTATTAGAAAGTGTAAAGAGCCCCTAAGATTATGTAAGTTGTGCAGACCCTTAGGTTAACCCCGTAGAATTCCCGTAGATAAGGGGGGAGAATGTTATACCCCATAGAATTCCCGGCACCTAGACGACCTATTCGCACGTTGGTTAAGCACATCTGAAGGCCATACGTGCTGTAGAAAGGCCCGGGAAAAAGATCGGACGAGAAACCCGTCGAACCATCGCGGGAGGAGCCAGGCAGAGCCCCTCCGCGATGGCAGCGTGTCACGGAGGTGAGGCCTCCGCGATGGCTCCGTGACATGTTGCCCAAGTTCAGGCTCAAGTATATAAGCCCCACTTCGGTTTAATTTCATTTAAAATCAAAAGAAATTCCAGGGAACAGAGGGCAAACGCAGAGAGAAAGGAGGAACGAAGAAATTAAATAATTTTCGTCCGATTACGCTGCCAAACGCTGCCCAAACTCAAATTAACTCCAGATACAGAGGTATTTAGCAGCAGAGTGCATTCCTACGGATTTAGTTTCGTAAAATACGGCCGACGAATCGTCGAGCCACCAAGCTAAGGTAAGTGGAATTGCTCTAAATTAGTGTCTATGTGTTCCTAGCTGTGAAGTGAACATTTCTCCCTTCTGGACCTCTGAAAAATAGCGAGTTTCTGACCGTCTTTCGATAAACCTAAGTTTAGGTTATAAACTATATCGAAAGTGACGTTGCCTTTTTAAAATAATGTTGTATTCAGTATTGATTGATATGTTTATGAATGCAGTTGGGAGAAAACAGTTAAAGTACCGGCTGAGCTTCGTCCGACAGACGAATAGTTCAAGGATAAGGTATGTAAAGTTAGTTTCCTCGGCAAGTTAAGAAATTGTGATACAGTACAGTAATTTAAAAGCCAGTAGAATGTCCAGAAGTCATGTGTTACGTTTGTTACGACTGTTGGTACGATATTGAAAGTATCGAGTTACAACTTGCGTGAAATTTGTTAGTATGATAGAGATTCTAATATAAGCATTAGAAACTGCACAGTATGCTCAGTATGCGATGTTACACAGGATGTTAGTATATCTTTGTGCTCAATCGAAACTCAGTAGAGCAAGTAGTACCTGTAAGATAGCTCAGAAATAGAATGATAAGTTGAAACGAAGTTAGAAAGTATGTTAGGAATAGTAAATCATGTTACTATAGAAAATCAGTATACAGCGTAGTTTCAGCAGAAGGACTATATCATGTTCAGCATTAGCCTTAGTACAGTCTGGCAGAAGACCACATTCATACATACATATATATTATTTCCAGCCTCAGCATGTATTAAGTATGTACCTATTTCTATCACTAGTCCAGCATATAGTGTATACAGAAACGGAGTGAACAACAGAGTTTTCCGCAGAAACATTATCTTATATAGCATTTTCCCCAGTACAACTCGGCAGGAGACTATATTTATATTTATATATATTTACCTGCCTCAGCACGTATTAAATACGTACAACTTACTATCATTAGCTCAGCATGTAATATACACGATACTTTACCCCTAGTAGCCTCAGCATGTGAGATACACAGATAATATTACCAGTTGAGACCGTTGTATTGTTTGGGGTTGGATTACCTAGCATCCATGACCGCCCAGGGTTAATAGCTGTATTGACTCATCCGCCAGAGGACGAGGATACGTCACTCTACGGAGTGGCATGCCGTCCCGCCAGGGGACGAAGATGGGATGCTAGTTTTTCCCCATATTTGTGCCTTGATCGGCCTTACACACCCCAGTCGAGCGGATACGCCCGGGTGCAGATTCAGGAGTCCTCCGGACTCAGATGCAGTTATAGTTAGGGGCTCAGCGAGCCCAAGTGCATACCTAGGGGACCGACGGGATGCTTACAGCCATTATAGGAGATGGGATGACCGGGGTAGGGGTATAGATTCTGTGCTGGTTGTACCTCCCGGCTTATGGGGGCCGGGTAAGGTTTGTGTGTGCTATGTTATGTTATTTCATGTTATGCCATGCTATGTTAGATACGAGTAGATCAGCAGTAGAGGGATGTGTCTCCAGGTATGACTTTTACTTCTTTCCAGTGTAAATGAGAGAAGGTATGATTTACATTATCAGACAGTTAATTCATTCCTTTCTATTTCAGTTTCATCAGTTATATCATTGTTTCTCAGACATTTCTTTCAGTTGTTGCTTTACATACTCAGTACCAACGGTACTGACGCCCGGTGGGGCGCTGCATTACTTGCCTGCAAGTACTTATAGACGAGCAGGTGACACTACGTGATTCCTGTCAGCGATCGAGTATTCAGCTCCTGTCATCCGGAGACTGAATTCCAGGGGTGTATTTTAGTTCTTTCGTTATATAGTACGGGTAGGTCGGGGCCCTGTCCCGATCACTTCTATTGCTATTCTTAGAGGCTTGCAGTCTGTATATTTCCCTATGGTCAGTTAAGCCGGTCATGTGAGGCCGCGCAGTTGTTAGCTGTTAGTACTTTTGCTTCTTTTATGTTGGCCGTGTCGGGCCATAAGTTTGATAGTAGTGGTGACCTTGCCGGTCACGTAGCCTTCTAGTATTTTGTTGCTGAGTTGCAGATAACTAGACAACATGGTGGCCTTGTCTGCCCGCATAGGTTTCCCTATAGTTGCATGTTCTGGTCAGCTGTTATTACAGGTACAGGAGGCTATAGGCCAATGGGCCGGGGGCTGTGTTTACAGCTGTTATATAGCCCTTTGTTTCCAGAAATGGGAGTTAGAGCCAGCCAGGCACCAGACGTGCCTAGGCTTAACAGTTCAGTAGTTCAGATCCTAGTAGGGCACCAGGTGCCAGTCATACCCCCCTAGGCGGGGCGTGACAAACTTGGTATCAGAGCAGGTCGTATCCCAGGGAGTCTGCAAGCCGTGCTAAGTAGAGTCTTGTCTATGGATATGTTGTGCACCACAAACTATAGGCAGGAGGCTGCGAGGCATGATATGATGGTTATCTTTCTTCCTCAGTCAGTCGTACTTTAGAGCGGTATAGTATAGGGTTGAGTCCCTAAAAACTTACCGTATTCTTTGATTACATATACAAAGGCAGATCAGTATTACCCTATCACAGGCAGAAGATCAGAAATAGCAACGGAAGAGAGCATCAATCAGTTACATGATAACTACAGCAGCAGGAGGAGGTATCAGAGACCTCCCAGCGTGATACCTTCATTGGCATTATTCCTAGTATACGTTGATAACGTCAGAATAGGAAGTTAGAAGTATAATGTACATATGAGTTGACTTACTTATTAGTTATATAAGATCTGATTGAGATTACAGATAAGGTCAGACCACCAGGTAAGTATAAGAAAGAGAGAAAAATGCAGGAATCCAAAATACATCTTTTTAGATATGGTACAGTTGAATGCTTTTATTTGTTGCAATAAGAAAAAGGCTATTCCCACCTCTTGGTTTCGATGCCAGTATAGTAAAGGGGCATAAGACTTGAGATGGGGTTGCCGAATTCAGCGGTAAGTAAAGATGGGCTGATTGATCCTAGTAAGTATTAGAAAGTGTAAAGAGCCCCTAAGATTATGTAAGTTGTGCAGACCCTTATGACAATAAGCCAGTAGAGAAAGTAAGACCGTTAGCTTACCCAAAGCAGGGGTAAAAGACCTGTTAGTAATAAATGCCGGGTAATAGTCAAGTTTGGGTCAGAAAAAGGCCTCTGTTACATATGTTAACAGATGTTAAGACAAAGACATACCTGTAAGATTATAGTTATGATCTAGCTGTGACATCGAAAGATATAGAGGCCATGTGAATCAGATGGGCTTGAATACACGCCAGAAGAAGTATAGGCCGAGGCTTGATCAGTAATCTCATTAGCAACGAAAGGCAGGTACCTTGAACCCCAGAGTTCAGTTTAAGTAAGATAAGGGGAAGAAGCAGGAATGTCAGATCTTGTGGGGAAATTAGAATTACCCCCGGACTGATAAAATACCGTATTAAGGATTAAGCCTTGGGCTGACAGTAGGATTGCGGTTTAGAATACCGCAGTATGTCCGCTATGGGAAGGTTAAGAAGTTACTGATACAACAATTCTAATCTAGTGTAGCCTAGAGATAAGGCCCAGCAGACAGTTATGGGCTCTCAATATATGCCTAGTAAGGCTACAGGATTCGAACGTCGATCCCCACATCGCAAGAGTGGAGGAATTTCAAACAGCAGACAATACCTAGAATGTTTATGTTGTTATTTTCAGAATGGGGTGACAATGCAATGAAATGATAAGTTAGGGAAGGAGATATTATTAGGCCATAGAAGCGATGTATCATGTATGGTGTGAGACTCAGCAGAACCGGTCAGAGATTATGAATTACCGCAGAAATCAGTACATATTGTACGTAGCTAGCGATATATATGTATACAGATAATAGATATGTTGTGAGTGGCTGCCTATAAGGGCTACAATCACAGATGCCGATTAGTAATAGAAAGCATATACAAATTGCATTGCAGGACACCCCCTTGCCAAAAGAAAAAAAAAAGAGAAGAAAGAGGGAGAAGAAAGAAAGAAAAGAAGAAGAGAAAGGTTAGGAATAGTAAATCATGTTACTATAGAAAATCAGTATACAGCGTAGTTTCAGCAGCAGGACTATATCATGTTCAGCATTAGCCTTAGTACAGTCTGGCAGAAGACCACATTCGTACATACATATATATTATTTCCAGCCTCAGCATGTATTAAGTATGTACCTATTTCTATCACTAGTCCAGCATATAGTGTATACAGAAACGGAGTGAACAGTAGAGTTTTCAGCAGAAACATTATCTTATATAGCATTTGCCCCAGTACAACTCGGCAGGAGACTATATTCATATTTATATATATTTACCTGCCTCAGCATGTATTAAATACGTACAGCTTACTATCATTAGCTCAGCATGTAATATACATGATACTTTACCCCTAGTAGCCTCAGCATGTGAGATACACAGATAATATTACCAGTTGAGACCGTTGTATTGTTTGGGGTTGGATTACCTAGCATCCATGACCGCCCAAGGTTAATAGCTGTATCGACTCGTCCGCCAGAGGACGAGGATACGTCACTCTACGGAGTGGCATGTCGTCCCGCCAGGGGACGAAGATGGGATGCCAGTTTTTCCCCATATTTGTGCCTTGATCGGCCTTACACACCCCAGTCGAGCAGATACGCCCGGGTGCAGATTCAGGAGTCCTCCGGACTCAGATGCAGTTATAGTTAGGGTCTCAGCGAGCCCAAGTGCATACCCAGGGGACCGGCGGGATGCTTACTGATCTTGGGCAGATTTATATGCCCAAGTGATACTCAAACGTATCATTTTTACCTTGTTTGTTGTGCAATGTGTATATAATATCATGTAATTGGTAATAAAATGCGAATTTATACTAACCAACATGATTAGCATTTGTTTTGCTGGTAAATATGATTTTTAGGAGCTAAAATGCGTGTTGGAACTATGTCGGAGTTGGACTTGGATGCGAGCGTGGAAAAGACCTTGGAATGCATATTTTAGAGGGGCTCCACGATGGAGCCGTGCCACGCTACCATCGCGGTAGCACACTGCCTGGACACAAATTAAAATGGCAATTTCCAGTGTGCCTGCGCGTCAGCTCCGTGGCACGGAGATAGGCCTCCGCGATGGCCTCCGTGCCACGTTGAGGTTGATTTACCGGACCCTGGAAATTCCAGTGAAGGTTCGCGTCCACGCCGTCTCACGGAGGCAGTGCTCCGTGTTGGCCTCCGTGACACGTTGCTTGTTATTCCGGGAAATATTTCCCACTAGTATAAATAGCACACTTAGGTTTATTTTAATTAGTTTTTAGTTTTTAGACTGAGTTCAGAGGTGGAGAGCAGGAACGTGGGTTAGTAGCAGTTGAAGATTGAAAAAGCTAAGGGATTTCTTCTCTTCTTTTCTTCTTTCTATCAATTGTACGTATGATTTACACTCATTTTAGGATGATCAATCCAAGAATGAGTGGCTAATTCTCTTTCTTGCTGAGGTTTTGAACATGTGTAATGAATTCTGATTTTCATTGATATGGTTTATTCTTCTTCTTTAATGTTGTTCTATTAATTCTTGTTCTTTACTGCATCAGTGAATGGCCAACATTAATGTATATCTGAAAAGTCCAATTTCACTCGAAGGAACAAGAAATTGGAAAGTTGTGCATTAATAGGGTATTGTTCTTAACTTGATTTGGGAAAATTGGGTTTTGATGTGCTTTCCTGATAGAAATATACTTGAAAGCCGTATTAGTCAATTTAGGAACCGGAATTGTAGTGCTAGGTCATAAATTGCATTTGATCACAGAAATGTAGACGGATGGTTTATTATTCTAAAGTGAAATTAAATACGAGAGTTGTAATTTCTAGGCGAATTCTTGGCTAGCAACATGAAGAAGAGATTAACCAAATTATCATGATTATCAAGTTCATTACTTGTTCTTAACCTTGGCATGTTCACATCCATTGTCTGAATTCAAAAGTAAATAGTTGTTATTAATTGTAGTATATAGCTTAGAAACAAAAACTCAATTAACTATTGGTTACATTGTTGTTAGCATCATTAGAAGTTAAATAGAAATATAGTAAATTAGGCAATTTTACATATCTTGAGCCTCCTTGGATCGATACTTGGCTACTTAGCCACTTTATTACTTGTTTGACCACGTGCACTTGCGTGTCGGTTTTTACCCGTAGCCCAAAGCACCGAGCAAGTTTTTGGCGCCGTTGCCGGGGAGGCTAGGCGATTTGTAAAATTTTGTTTAGTGTAAATTTACTGTATTTGTATTTTTATTTTCTTAAGTGTTAACAACTTGGTCTTAGCCTGTATTTTGCAGATTTTGTTTCTGTGAACACTGGCAAGGGACAAAGATCTGGTGGAATCTTACTTAGAGCCTGAGCGTGAGTTTCATAGTCAACGTAGAGAAGCTCTTCGGAAGAAGCTGCAGCTGCTTAAACAGTCTATGATGGAGCAACCAAATCCACCAGTTGTGCGGGCAGTTTTAGTGCCCGATGAAGCAGCAGCAAGGCCGGTTCGCGAGGTGGCAATCCCACACGCTAATAATGTACATTCTAGCATCTGCAAACCAGAGCCAGGAGGGAGGTTTGAATTAAAGCAGAATATGGTGCAACTTTTGCACACAAGCGGGCAATTTACCGGTCTCCCTCACGAAGATCCACAACAACATCTCCAGAACTTTTTGGAGATAAGTGACACTTATATACCCGCTGGAGTGTCACCTAATTATGTTCGGCTCACCTTATTTCCATTTTCCTTACTTGGTGAAGCCAAGAGGTGGTTAAAAGCTGAACCACCCAACTCTATATCAACGTGGGATGATCTTGCACAGAAGTTTCTTATCAGATTTTTCCCTTTTGGTAAAACAGCCAGACTTAGGAGTCAAATCCTAAGTTTTAAACAAAGGGAAGGGGAAAATCTATATCAAGCCTGGGAAAGATTCAAATCCATGTTGCGGGACTGTCCTCACCATCATCAGTCCAATGAGGTGTTGGTACACACTTTTATTGAGGGTTTGGAACCCCACGCTAAAATTCTGTTAGATTCAGCAGCTGGAGGGCAAGCGCTGGAGAAGACCTATGAGGAGCTGTACACTTTGCTCAACCGAATTTCACAAGGCAATCCAGAATGGAATGCAGATTCTTCAAGGGGTGGAGTAAGGAAAGCAGCGGGAGTGCTTGAAGTGGATGGATTCACAGCTATCGCTGCACAGATAGCTGCTTTGCAAAATCAGTTAAACACTCACTTCAGCACTATAAATTTGAACCAGCCTTTAGCTTCAGTCAATGCAGTTCAACAGATGTGGTGTGAAGTGTGTGGTAGTCGTGAGCATTCAGCTGAATGCTGTGGTGCAAATCCTGATTCTGTTAACTTTGTGGGCAATGCACAGAGAAATCAACAGCAGTTTGGTAGTGCTACAACTCAAATTGGAGGAACCATCTGAATTTTTCGTGGGGTAGCAACAATCAACAAGGCCAAGGTTCAGGTTAGGGTATGCACAGAAACCGAGGGCAACAAAATTATCAAGCTCAATTCAGAAATCACAATGCCCCTCCTCCACCACTATCACCGACTATTGAGGAGATGTTCAAAACCATGATCGCTAATCAGGCACAATTGCAGGATGACTATGTCAAATTGGCAGCCGAAGTGAAGAACAATCAATTGGCGACCAAGGCTCTTGAATATCAGTTTGGGCAGTTTGCGAGTGCCCAAAATACTAGACCCAGAGGAGGACTACCTAGCGACACAGATCCAAATCCGAAGCAGGTAAATGCAGTGACCACGAGGAGTGGTTTACAGTTGAAGGAGGTGGAACCGGAAAGACCGCCTCAAAAGTCAGGAGCAGCAGATGTTGAGGGAGAGCAAATTTCAGATAAGAGGAAGACTAAAGAAGCTGAACCAGAAAGGCCTCCACCCCCGTTCCCTCAACGACTTAAAAACACAAGGAGGAGGCGTGTTTCCAGAAATTCATGGAGGTACTTAAACAGGTACATGTTAACTTACCTCTTGTTGATGTCTTGCAGGGAGTGCCAAAATATGCGAAATATATTAAAGACATCGTGGCTAACAAAAGTCGTTTGACTGAGTATGCCACGGTAGCTTTAACGGAGGAATGCACTTCCCGTATTCAGAATAGGTTGCCCACAAAATTGAAAGACCCTGGAAGTTTTACTATCCAGCTGACTATTGGGCAAAGTATCCGAGGGCGTGGATTAGGCGACTTGGGGGCAAGCATAAATCTGATGCCATCTTTGGTATTCAGAAAGTTAGGTCTAGGGAGTCCTAGACCTACAACGGTAATCTTGCAGCTAGCAGACAGGTC
Source organism: Datura wrightii (assembly GCA_035772735.1). Lineage (NCBI taxonomy): Eukaryota > Viridiplantae > Streptophyta > Magnoliopsida > Solanales > Solanaceae > Datura > Datura wrightii. Next base: position 124,498,127 of record JASDFA010000018.1, read on the forward strand.
TTTAGCTAAGCCGGATGGCATTGTTGAGGATGTGTTAGTGCAAGTAGGCTCCCTCATTTTTCCGGTCGATTTTATTGTTCTGGACTTTGAACCAGATGCTGAAGTCCCATTTATTTTGGGACGACCCTTTTTGGCAACCGGAAAGGCATTAATTGATGTAGCTGCGGGTCAACTCACGATGCGAGCACATGACAAGGTCGAAGTTGTACAAGGTACCTAAGCTCCCGACTGTTTATAAGGAACTCTCGGTGATCAACATAATTGATCATGGGAATGCTAATGGAATGAGTGATTCCCGAGAGTTACTAGGTAGGCCACCGGATAAGGTTGAGAACTACTGGGGGGATGACCATGATCGGGACAAATCGTCCATCTCCCTAGTGGACAAGTGAGCTTAAAAGACGTCGAGCCGCGACGGTAAACCAGGCGCTGCACGGGAGGCAACCCGTGAAAAATATTTTCTTTCTTTCTTTTTAGTGTAAATAATTTTTATTTTTCTTTTTCATTTCTTGATTAGGTTTAGATTTGCATTTTAGTTAGTATTTTTTTATTTTAGTTAGGGAAATCTATTAATTTAACCAATTTGTGTTTAGTGAGGTGATTTTCAGGTATAACGGAGGAAATATACATGGAATCGAGAAAATGAGGCGAGGTATGAAAAATTAAATTTATTGGTGAAATAGAGCACTGGCGCGTTGGCGCCGTGTCACGGAGGCAATGCTCCGCGTTGGCCTCCGTGACACGTTGAAGGCAAAATCTGGATTTTTCAAAAATCCAGTAAGCCAACGCGTTGGCTCTGTGTCACGGAGGAGGGGCTCCGCGTTACCCTCCGTGACACGTGCCCCTTATCCAGTGCCGGGTCACACCGGGTTTCCGGGTGACCAGCGTGTTTTCTTTAAATAAACCCCCGATTTCGCCCCTATTTTTCCCATTCCCTCTTCCCTCCGCGACCAAACACCCATTTCCCCCTCCCCAAGCAACGTGCCACGTTGATAGGCAAGGAAAAACGTCAAGTTTCTTCGGTTCTTCAATTCTAAGGTATGTTTTCATTGTCTAACTCAATTTTTTGGCGACTTTTGTCAAATTTGGGCATGTAAGGTGAGATATATCACCCTAGGTAGAAATTAACCATGATATTAAATTATTTTGTGATTGATTATGTTCGGATTGTTGTAGTTAGCATTTGAACTTGTCGATTATGTGAATAATTCAAAATTGATTGTCGAATTGCATTCTAGGGCTTGGGTTGTTAAATTTGACTTGGGCAACTTGATTGTTTGGTGAATTCGATGCCGGGGTGTGTTTATTATTTGAGATAAGTCGTGGTAAATATTGTGTAAATGTTCAAAGACGACTAATTCTCGAATTTTTGTGGGAAAATGCATAAAATGTGTGAATTGGTTAGATTGTTTAGATTAGCTTGTATATAAAATGTTTTTATTGTTGTTTTTATTGTTGTTGTTGTTTTTGTTGCTTATGCGATGGTTGAATTGTTAGCGATAGTAGGATTGGGATTAGCTGTATGAAGTCTGAGTAGTACACTAACCGTTATGCTGTCGAATTTTTGTTGTGAACGCACTAAGCATGAGTAAATAGTGTTGTCTGTAGTGTAAATAGAGCTATCCTTGCTGAAATTTTGTAAATATTGTTAAGGACTAAGTGTGGGGTAAATTTTGTGTAACCCGACCTTAGCCGAAGCTAACAAGTATTTAGCTTAACGTTGTGCTTGTTTGTGTAAATTGATAGGTACAATGGCTAGCAGACAAGATAAAGGCAAGGGTGCTTCTACCTCAGGCACCGGCAGGAAAAGGATGAGACTGGGCACTGCAGTCCCAGCTGCACCTGCTGTTCCGCGCGGCCAACACCGCCGATATGGAACACGATGGGTCACCGATGAAGGGAAGAAATGGTACGCGAAGCACAAAGAAAACAAGTACTTCCCGGAGGAACATATTGCAAGGGAACCACTCGCACAGGAGTTCCCTCGCATTGTACAGAGGATCGAAGCAGCTGGGCTCAGGTTTATTTTTCAGGAGCCCAAGGAGTGCAACCTTCACTTGGTCCGGGAATTTTATGCCAACTGGAACCCGGCCATCAGAAGCCACACTATTAAAATCAGAGGGCAGATTGTCACTCTGGAACCCCAGCAGATGAATGCCATCGTTGGAGCGCGGGACACAGACGCCCACGTTCTCCGCCAGCTAAACATCACCCCACCGTACGCCGACATCAGACGTACGTTGTGTGGGGCTCGATCCACAGCCCGATGGAGTAGACACAAAGAGAGGGGTTACCACCAGACTCTGCCTTATTCGCAGATGAACAGGGAGGCCAGAATCTGGCAGAAGATTGTATGTTTGTGCTTAATCTTGGGAGTCCATATGACAGATGTGACCCGGGACCATGTCTGCTTGGTGTATGCCCTTATGAAAGGGCTCGAGATTAATGTTGGGGCGGTCATAATATCCGCCATGAAGAGAGCCAGACTGCACCAGGGCCACAGATACGGGTTTGGCGGACTCATCACCACCTTCCTCCGAGGCCTCAACGTCGAGGAAGAAGCCTTGGATTATATTCCGCAGCTGGAGCGGAGGGCCCTCGATGTGACAAAGACTAAGGCCCCCGACACTACACATGGACCTGTGCTGACTTTGGGTGAGCGACATGCTCGTGACGATCAGTACATGGCCCGTATGTTCGGCATGCAGATGCTGCAGCTACGGATTGATGGGAGACCAGCCACCGAGGAGGAGTTATGGCAGTTGGAGCTGGACTACCCCTTTGGCGAGAACGCCAGAGCCTTATGTAAGGTGGGGCCAGCCTTTGTGGAGCCGACCGATGACGATGTCCCTACTGATGAGGAGACACGTCGTGAGGACTCCGATGTGGAGTCCGATGACGACGATGGAGCTGATTCAGACATGGGCGACGAGGCCGCAGCACCGGATGAGGAAGTCGAATATTTCGACTAAGCAGGGAGTTTCACCACACAAATTTTGTGCTTTGTATTTTTGTGAACACTGGGGACAGTGTTCGATTTAAGTGTGGGGTGGGGAGTAGTTAGGTGCTGGGACATAAGCTCTAAACTGCTGTATATTTTTCCTTGATATTATGTATGTTGGTGCTTTCCCTGTTGTGAACTGTTTGCGATGTATGTGTATATATTTGTGGTGTGGTTAATGATGTGTGTTTTTTTTTTAAGTATGGTTGCCATTGTAAATATTTTGTAAATTTTGTAAATATTTTTTTTCTCTATCGACATGATCGATATTATTCAAAATTTTTGCGAAAATATTTTGCACTTGTAAATATTTTCTTTCTATCGAAATGATCGATGTGTTGCAAAATTTTTTCCGATTTTTATTTTTTTGGGTTTCTAGGAGTTTGTTTTCGGTTCTTTTACCGAGAATAGTCCCATTGAACCGATGTCATAGTTAGTGACCGTTCCCTATGATGGATGGATGACGACCGTCTTAAGGGAAATGTAGTCGGTAGGAGTAGGATTTTTAATTATTTTTAGTTTTTCTTTGGTGGATTGCATCAATAAACTGTAGTTGCTTATGGTTGCTAAAATTTTGTTGCGTGTTGTAATTGATGTTCAAAATGTGAAAATGATTCGTTTGAAAGCATGCAATTCTGTAAATACGTTGAGTTACCTAGGCTATAGAATTTGGTTCAGTATGATTGAGGCTTAATCTTGAATTCATGTAATTGACTAATTAAAGAGTGTGTGAATGCATCTTGATTCGAGCATGTGCATGAAGTGTGAAGTGAGGTTTTGCTATTCCATGTCATTGTGAATTGTCTAGAACTTGCCTGGTGTGTATACAAAACGAAATGAAGGAGGTGTAGTGTTGGAAAGGATGTAGGCATTTCTTTGTTTTAACCGATAGTTTCCATTTTTTTTTCTTGTCAAATTCTACCTTCTTTATATGTTGTATACCCTAGTCAGCCCGTTGAGCCTTTAGCCGATTTCTTTCTTTTGTCCAAAATTGTATGAACTAAGCTTTATTCCTTCTTTTCATTAGCCGTAAAGTCTATAAGAAGCTCTTAAGTGCTTACAAAGAAAAGAAAAGGTTTCCCAAAGTGTTAAAGAGTGAAAAGAGTGAAAAGAAAAAGAAAAGCAAAGTGAAGAAACAAAGGATGATGTTGAAGAGGCACTTGTTGTAATTAAATGTTATTGAGGGTACTTGAAAACCCTTAGGTTTGTGTCAAGTGTGGTTGATGAAATGGGCTGTATGAAAGTAAACCAGCATAAATGGGAGAAAAAGAGAAAAGAGAGGAACAATGTCCATGAGTCGATGGGAATGAGTTGAAAAGGCGCTTAAGGATGCTAGCGACTATTATTGGCTAATCCAATATATACATACTAGATCCATAGCCCCGTTACAACCCATTAAAGTCCTACGTGATCCTATATTGCATTTCTTTATATTAGTGGAGTAATACACTAAGAGCAAGCCTATGGGTCATGACATGATGCATGTGAATTCTTTTGGGAGAGAGAGTGAAATTAATTTTTATATGCCCCTACTTGCATGTTTGTGTGTTGCATGAACATAAAGGAGGAATTTCTCTCGAGTGTGAGGGCACATGCTTGATGAAAGATTGATTTTCGTGTCGGATTTCTTGATTATTTGATTTGCATGAGTTTGCCGATATCAAGAATCAATTCTTAAAAAGTCTAGGAAGCCTTGATGTATTAAGGGTCATGGTACTGTACGACCAAGCATGTTTTCTTGATGATTTGCAAGATTTGAATAATCGGTATGACCGTAGCGTAAATTGGGGCACCATAGTGACGAAGGTTGGGATGTAATTTGCATGATTTGTGTATGTGTTGTTCGAGGATGAACAAGGATTTAAGTGTGGGGTAAGTGATCTTGGGCAGATTTATATGCCCAAGTGATACTCAAACGTATCATTTTTACCTTGTTTGTTGTGCAATGTGTATATAATATCATGTAATTGGTAATAAAATGTGAATTTATACTAACCAACATGATTAGCATTTGTTTTGCAGGTAAATGTGATTTTTAGGAGCTAAAATGCGTGTTGGAACTATGTCGGAGTTGGACTTGGATGCGAGCGTGGAAAAGACCTTGTAATGCATATTTTAGAGGGGCTCCGCGATGGAGCCGTGCCACGCTACCATCGCGGTAGCACACTGCCTGGACACAAATTAAAATGGCAATTTCCAGTGGGCCTCCGCGTCAGCTCCGTGGCACGGAGATAGGCCTCCGCGATGGCCTCCGTGCCACGTTGAGGTTGATTTACCGGACCCTGGAAATTCCAGTGAAGGTCCGCGTCCACGCCGTGTCACGGAGGCAGTGCTCCGCGTTGGCCTCCGTGACACGTTGCTTGTTATTCCGGGAAAAATTTCACACTAGTATAAATAGCACACTTAGGTTTATTTTAATTAGTTTTTAGTTTTTAGACTGAGTTCAGAGGTGGAGAGCAGGAACGTGGGTTAGTAGCAGTTGAAGATTGAAAAAGCTAAGGGATTTCTTCTCTTCTTTTCTTCTTTCTATCAATTGTACGTATGATTTACACTCATTTTAGGATGATCAATCCAAGAATGAGTGGCTAATTCTCTTTCTTGCTGAGGTTTTGAACATGTGTAATGAATTCTGATTTTCATTGATATGGTTTATTCTTCTTCTTTAATGTTGTTCTATTAATTCTTGTTCTTTACTGCATTAGTGAATGGCCAACATTAATGTATATCTGAAAAGTCCAATTTCACTCGAAAGAGCAAGAAATTGGAAAGTTGTGAATTAATAGGGTATTGTTCTTAACTTGATTTGGGAAAATTGGGTTTTGATGTGCTTTCCTGATAGAAATATACTTGAAAGCCGTATTAGTCAATTTAGGAACCGGAATTGTAGTGCTAGGTCATAAATTGCATTTGATCACAGAAATGTAGACGGATGGTTTATGATTCTAAAGTGAAATTAAATACGAGAGTTTTAATTTCTAGGCGAATGTTCTTGGCTAGCAACATGAAGAAGAGATTAACCAAATTATCATGATTATCAAGTTCATTACTTGTTCTTAACCTTGGCATGTTCACATCCATTGTCTGAATTCAAAAGTAAATAGTTGTTATTAATTGTAGTATATAGCTTAGAAACAAAAACTCAATTAACTATTGGTTACATTGTTGTTAGCATCATTAGAAGTTAAATAGAAATATAGTAAATTAGGCAATTTTACATATCTTGAGCCTCCTTGGATCGATACTTGGCTACTTAGCCACTTTATTACTTGTTTGACCACGTGCACTTGCGTGTCAGTTTTTACCCGTAGCCCAAAGCACCGAGCACTTATAGCCATTATAGGAGATGGGATGACCGGGGTAGGGGTATAGATTCTGTGCTGGTTGTACCTCCAGGATTATGGGGGCCGGGTAAGGTTTGTGTGTGCTATGTTATGTTATTTCATGTTATGCCATGCTATGTTAGATACGAGTAGATCAGCAGTAGAGGGATGTGTCTCCAGGTATGACTTTTACTTCTTTCCAGTGTAAATGAGAGAAGGTATGATTTACATTATCAGACAGTTAATTCATTTCTTTCTATTTCAGTTTCATCAGTTATATCATTGTTTCTCAGACATTTCTTTCAGTTGTTGCTTTACATACTCAGTACCAGCGGTACTGACGCCCGGTGGGGCGCTGCATTACTTGCCTGCAGGTACTTATAGACGAGCAGGTGACACTACGTGATTCCTGTCAGCGATCGAGTATTCAGCTCCTGTCATCCGGAGACTGAATTCCAGGGGTGTATTTTAGTTCTTTCGTTATATAGTACGGGTAGGTCGGGGCCCTGTCCCGATCACTTCTATTGCTATTCTTAGAGGCTTGCAGTCTGTATATTTCCCTGTGGTCAGTTAAGCCGGTCATGTGAGGCCGCGCAGTTGTTAGCTGTTAGTACTTTTGCTTCTTTTATGTTGGCCGTGGGCCATAAGTTTGACAGTAGTGGTGACCTTGCCGGTCACGTAGCCTTCTAATATTTTGTTGCTGAGTTGCAGATAACTAGACAGCATGGTGGCCTTGTCGGCCCGCATAGGTTTCCCTATAGTTGCATGTTCTGGTCAGCTGTTATTACAGGTACAGGAGGCTATAGGCCAATGGGCCGGGGGCTGTGTTTACAGCCGTTATATAGCCCTTTGTTTCCAGAAATGTGAGTTAGAGCCAGCCAGGCACCAGACGTGCCTAGGCTTAACAGTCCAGTAGTTCAGATCCTAGTAGGGCACCAGGTGCCAGTCATACCCCCCAAGGCGGGGCGTGACAAAAAGATTACCCAAATTATGGCAGTTACCTCGTTGAAACTGTAGACTTAGGCACCTATTAGCTGAAAGGGGTGGCTTAGATATGGTATCACCAGTGCAAGGAAAGGAGATGAGATGGTGCAGGTCTGGTAGCATGGGACAAGTTCATGATATTGTTCTTAGATAGGTTCTTTCCTCGAGAATTAAGGGAATATAAGATGGAGGAGTTCATCAATCTGAGGTAGAACTTCACTATTACGGAGTATGCCCTGAAGTTTACTCAGTTCTTCATGTATGCTCTAGAGATGGTGGCGGAACCGAGGGCTCAGATGAGCAAATTTGTGTCAGGAATCTCAAACTTGATGGTAAAGGAGTGTAGGACTACCGTGTTGACTAATGATATGGATATCTATAGGCTCGTGATCCATTCTTAGAAAATTGAGGAGGAGAAATTGCTAGAAATAGAAAGGGAGAGTAAAGTAGCGAGGACAGGTCAGTTGGAGTATTCACAATAGAGATCAGGCGGTGGTAGTCACCCACAATATCAGTAGAGACCTCTATCAGCCTCTTCAGCCAGTGCTCCTTCTTTAAGGCCCTATAAACATTAGAAGGATGGAGCGTCATTCTCTCAATCTCAAGGCCATTTCTTCAGCAGCCGCGCTTTCCCAGCATATCCAAAGAGTGGTAAGAACCATCCTAGTGAGTATCATTTAGGCAAGGAGGGTTTCTTTAGTTGTTGTCAGCTGGATCACAGGTTAAGGGATTTCCCATTAGTCGGACAGGGGAAGGCCCAAACCACCACCTTAGCAGCTCTTATAGGTCGCTCAACTCAGTAGGGGGCTACTTTAGGTACAGGTTGTGGTCAGCGCCAGAAGCGCTTTTATACTCTATCTTCATGTTAGGACGAGGAGACCTCACCTGACATAGTCACTGGTATTTTGGATCTCCTCCATATTGATGACCATGCTCTACAAGATCCAGGAGCTACACTTTCCTTTATGACTCCTTACATTACAGTTTAGCTTGAGATTAATCCAAAAATTTTCTCAGAATAATTTTCAGTCTCTACTCCTATTGATGAGTCAATTAGAGTCAGAGGGGTGTACAGAAATTACTCGATCTCAGTTTTACACAAACTGACCACAGTCAACTAGTAGAGTTAGATATGGTCGATTTTGACCTCATTCTTGACATGGACTAATTGCAATCATGTTATGCCTCAGTCAACTATAGAACCAGGGTCATTAAGTTACAGTTCCCTTGTGAATAATTCCTAGAGTGGAAGGGTCATACTTCAGCGCCTAAGGGTAGGCTCATTGCTTACCTTAAGGCTAGAAATATGATTTCTAAAGGGTACATCTATCATCTAGTTCAGGTTAGGGATTCTAAAGATTTTTCCGTCGGTGCTTGTGGAGGGGTGGTGTGCCACTATTCCCAAGCCCTAACTCTTCAGTTAGATCCAGTTGTAAATGAGTTCCCAGATGTGTTTCCCAAGGATCTTCTCAGAGTCCCCCCCCCCCCCAAGCGGGAAATTGACTTTGGCATAGAGCTTCTTTCAAATATCTAGCCTATCTCAATTTCTCCTTACAGAATGGCTCTAGATGAGCTTAAGGAGTTGAAGGAACAACTAAAGGACCTTCTAGATAAGGGCTTCATTAGATCTAGTATATCCCCATAGGGTGCCCCAGTTCTATTCATGCGAAAGAAGGATAGTACACTCAGAATCTGCATTGACTACCACTAGTTGAACATAGTCATAATCAAGAATAAGTATCCCATCTCTAGAATTGATGACTTGTTCAACCAACATCAGGATACTAGCTTCTTTTCAAAGATAGACATCAGATCAGGTTATAATCAACTTAGGGTCAGAGAATGTGACATTCCAAAGACAGCCTTCAGAACACGGTGTGATCATTATGAATTTGTAGTTATGTATTTTGGACTAACAAATGCTGCAGTTTTTATAAACATGATGAATAGGGTGTTCAAGCAATATCTGGACATGTTCATCATTGTTTTCATAGATGACATTCTAGTCTATTCCAAGAATGAGAAGGAATATGCAGATCACTTGAGGATAGTTTTACAGGCTCTCAAAACCACCGATTATTTGCTAAGTTCAGCAAGTGTAAATTCTGGCTAAAATCAGTGACATTTCATGGTCATGTTATCTCTAGTGAGGGTATTCAAGTGGATCCTCAAAAGATAGCAGTCGTTAAGGACTAGCAAAGGCCCACTTCTCCGTCAAATATTAGGAGTTTCTTATGCCCAGCTAGTTATAACATACGGTTCGTAGAAGGATTCTCCTCTGTTGCCTCTCCTATGACCAGGCTGACCCAGAATAAAGTCAAGTTCCCGTGGTCTGATGCTTATGACAAGAGTTTTCAAGAATGGAAGACTTAACTCACTACTACCCCAATTTTGACTCTACCAGAAGGTTTAGATAGGTTCATGATTTATTATGACGCCTCTAGAATTGGCCTTATTTACATGTTAATGCAACATTTCAAGGTTGTAGCCTATGCTTCTAGTAGCTCAAATCTCATGAGAAGAACTACCTGACTCACGATCTAGAGCTTACAGCGGTAGTATTTGCCTTGAATATTTGGAGGCACTACCTCTATGGTGTTTGTGTGGATGTGTTTGCTGACCTTAAAAGCCTGGACTATGTGTTCAGTTAGAAGGACCTAAATCTTCATCAGAATAGATGTTTGGAGTTGTTTAAAGACAATGACATTAGTGTCTTATACTACCCAGGTAAAGCCAATATAGTGGCTGACGCCCTCAACAGACTATCAATGGACACTGTTGCTCATGTTGAGGATGATAAGAAGGAGCAAGTCGGAGATGTTTATAGGCTGGCACGGTTAGGAGTTCATTTGGTTGACTCAACAGAAGGTGGAGTTGTAGTCCAGAATGGGTCAGAGTTTTCTCTTGTGGTGGAGGTTAAGTCAAGGTAAGATGATGACCCAGTATTACTTAAGCTAAAGTACACAATCCTAGGAAAGAGGTGGAAGCATTCTCTAAAGGGGGAGATGGGGTACTCCGCTACCAGGACAGTTTATGCAATCCAAATGTAGATTATTTGATGCATCGAATACTAACAGAAGCTCACAGCTCTAGGTATTCTATCCACCCAGGTGCCACCAAGATATACCATGATCTACGAAAAGTCTAATACTGGAATGGAATGTAGGACATCGCAAAATTTGTGACTAAGTGTCCTAACTGCCAGCAGGTGAAGGCTAAATACCAGAGACTAGGAGGTATACTCAGGACATTAGCATCCCTACTTTGAAGTAGGAAGAGATCAACATAGATTTCATTATAGGTCTACCTCATATGCACTGACAATATGATTTGATTTGGGTAGTTGTAGATTGGATGGCTAAGGTAGCGCATTTTCTACAAGTCAAAACCACAAATTCAGAAGAGGATTATGCCAGGATGTACATATGAGAGTTAGTCAGATTGCATGGGGTCCCTTTATATATCATTTCATATAGGAGTACTCAGTTCACCTCGCACTTCTGGAAGTTAAGGGACTTTATACTCAAGTTAAGCTCATCTACAGCATTAGGTACTAGTTCTTCCTTAGAACTCTACTAAGTATTGTATTAGTTTCATGACTTTTAGTTATGTTCATTTTTTAGTATGCATCCTTGCTGCATGAATTCAGTTCAGTCATGTATCTCAGTTCGGGGTTAGTCACTATGACAGTCTTCAGTTTATAGCCTCTCAATTTTTGGATTGCAGCTCCTTCCCTATCCTTCTAGTTTAGTTAATCTTCATTTGAGGATGAATATTTTCAATGGGGAGATATTTTCACACCCCAAAAGTCCCTAAAATAAGGCCTGAGGCATGAAATAAAGAAATACAAAATGAATTGTTAAACCCATTAAGGAAATTAACAAATAATTAAGTGTGTATTTAAGTGAGGGAATGTGGTGAAATGGTAAGGTTCAAAGAGTCTTAAAGGTTGGAGCAATGATCCATTAAGTGTGATGATGAATTGTTAGTAAGAGGCGTTAAGGGAAGAGTAGAGAATTTGATTTTTGTTATTGGCGTAACGAATGGCTTGTAATGAGCTGCTACTGGGCCTAACGAATCTTTAGGTGTTCCATTAGGTCTATTGGAATATTTTTCTCAAACGGGTTTTTAAGAGTATTTTCTATTTTTACTAGGTTTTCACTCCTAAGCTACATCATTTTGGGGTGATAATCAGGGGATTTAGAGAAAATAAATAATTTTTCACCCTCATTTATATCTTAGGCTCTTAAGAACATTACGCAGAAGTTCTGGCACTCTCTCAAGTCAAGGACTAGTTATACTTTCTTATCAAAAATCAAGCTTCTTATCAGGGATTTCTCCTACAGGTATGTGGGAATTCAACAAGGGTATTCCTTCAACTTTACATCCCAAACGTTTCTCAAGAAAACCTAGTAAAGATTTTTGTAACACCGCGAAAATCCAAAGATCAGACCCGGGAGTTGAAACAGAGAAAATTGAATTTTCTGCACCAGGTCACAAGATGAGTCATCCCATAACCCGTGGGGTGCACCACGAGTAGTGGAGTGACTCGTGGGAAGGAGTTTGTCCATGGTTGAAATTTTTAAATTTGGGGTGACCATGAGTGTGACCACGAGTTGTAGTCAACACCATGATTCGTTAGGTTAACCGTGGTCAAGAGTGGTCTAAAAGATGAAAAATTTCGGTAGTGTTGGCAATGACTTGGTCACCACGAGTCCTGGTGTCCCTCTTGGTGACCTGAAAAGGAGAAATGGTAGTGTTGATCGTGAGTGCAGACCATGAATCGTTGTCAGTGGGCACGAGTCATCCAGTCCCTCATTGGGACTGGTTATGTGTTTTTTCTAGCGAATTTATTAAGGGATTTTCCATAATTCCTAAGTTCTTAAGACCTAAATTACGTTGTTTTAAGCTCTGAATATAGTGTTTTAAGAGGGATAATTTCATTCTAGGCTTATTCATCTCTATGCATGCAACCTAGAGCTTTTCTTGAAGATCAAGTTTGAGAGATTTCACCAAATTCTCTCCAATTCCCTTTGGGTTTTCAAGTAGGGATTTGAATTCTATTTATCTAGGTATGTGAGTCTATGAATGAGAGTTCCATTCACTCTCATTCTTTAAATTCTTCTCAATTCCATGAATTTCAATTCTAGATTCAGGTTTCATGATCTTATGGGGTTTATTCTAATTCTTGTGAAATTCTCTATGATCTATCTATGGGTCAATCCCTTTCATGTATAAAATCATGTTTTATGATCTATGGGTAGAATTTATAACTACTTTGATTATTAAATTATAGTTTTAAATTTTAATTAAACTATGCACAGTTTTGAATGTTTCATGAAAAGTCAAGTTATGATTTCATTATGATCTTGATCTTCTTAATTAGCCCAAATATGATTTATGCTTTATGATTTAATTTCTCTCAAGTACTTATCATGGATTTATGAAATGTCAAGTTTATACATGTTTTACAAGTATGCGTGGATTTCATGATTGATGGGTTTATGACTCTTGGCCAATTCATGGGCCCTTGTTCATGGCTAATCATGTATTTTAAATGGATATCAATGATGTTATTATTTATTTGGCCATGAACTCATGAATGATTTTACGGTTACTATATGAGCCCTAATGTGCATGTTTTTGGGAGCAGTGTCTAGCACTGAGTAGTCCGGTGTTTAAAGGACGATGCCGGTGTCTCAGAACTACGTTACACTGTAGGTTTATATATACCTAAATGTTAATGGATCCCCTTTTTGTGATATCGCATACTTCACGTCCCTTGTCTAGCAAGTCTGGGATGGCTCTGCCCACTTGAGTGAGATAGTTTGGGCATCATTCAAGCTCTATCATGATGGTGTCGATTATGACGTGTCCTCCCATTGTTTCTCATGATTTATGCATGGTTATACTTATATTACTTTGGCTCAAGTCATGTTTAATGAAGCTTTTCTCCTATTATTATTATTTTGACTGATTTATGAATGTTTTGAGAACCTTGAGCCCTTATGTTACATTATGATATTTACGTTATAATCATGTTGTCCTACTCTTATGAACTCTTATGTATTTTAAGTATCCGATTTTACTTACTTTGCATAATCATTACATTTCTGGTATTGACTGCATACTCTATGTTGTATCATTTCATGATACAGATCCGAAGGATCAGTCTCAACCATGTCATTAGCCCCTACTTCCCTCTATGACCTGTCCAGTCGGTGTTGGTGAGTCTTCATCCTTCAAGGATGTTCATTTATTATAGTTATTATGTTATCTTTTAGTTTCAGACTTTGTCGAGCTAGTTGGGGTGTTTTCCCATCAGCTCATTAGTTGTTAAAGGCTTTTTAGACATTATGTATAACTCGGCTTGTCGTTGTTGATACAGTTCTAGTTTGATATAGATATATGTATGTTAAAATTCCGCTTTATGATGTTGAGTTCAGATGTTATGTTCATGCCATGGGTCAACTTGGAGTCTCTCAGGATTCTTTGTCCCGTGTCTCGATTTCAGCCATATGTTCGGGTCGTGACAAACTTTGTATCAGAGCATTAGATTTTGAATTTTCCTAGGGTGTCTAAAATCCATGTTAAATAGAGTATTTTTCATGTGTGTGAAGCACGCCACACTTATGATGAAGAGGCTACGAGATGTTTAGGAAATGTTCCCTTCTTTCATGATCTATATCGTGCGATGAAATGTCTCTCTATCTTTCTAACTCGTGATATACGTGTTTGCAGAATCATGCCTCCTCGACAAGTTAATGGAAGAAGAAATAGAATGGAAATGGCCACAAGAATGGCAATGGAGATGGGCACCAGTAGGCCCCACCAACCGATGAGGAGCACGTACCCAAGCAAGTTGCCCACGCTGAGTTCAGGGCAACGATACAGATGCTAGCTCAGGCCTTAAATGCCCAGGTCAATCAATAGGTGGTAGCGCATGTCCCTCAGAATGGGAATGTAGAGATGGCAAGAGTTAGAGATTTTCTTAGGTTGAACCCTTCGGAGTTTCTTGGGTTAAAGGTGGACGAGGATCCACATAAGTTTATAGATGAGATTCTGAAGGTCACCTAGATATAGGGGGTGAGTGGAGAGGAGTACGCTGATCTAGCCATGTATCAGTTAAAAGGAGTTGCGCACATCTAGCTTAAGCAATGGATGGATAGCAAGGCAGTTGGAGCAGGCCGTATTGGTTGGGAGGAGTTTCATGTTGCATTTATGGATTGGTTTTTCCCTCGTGAGATGAGGGAGGTTAAATAACCAGAGTTTGTAAACCTAAAGCAGGGTAATATGACAGTCTAGGAGTATGCTTTAGAGTTCACTCGATTGTCTAAGTATGCACCAAAGCTAGTGGCTGATCAGAGAGCTCGGGTGAGCAGGTTAGTTCACGGAGTGGCGGACTACCTGGACAAGGATTGTAGGATCTCCATGCTTCATTAGGATATGGATTTTCCTTGGATGGTTTTGCATGCTCGGCAGATGGAGGCAGTGCATTTGAGAGAGAGAGAGAGGCCAAGAGGGCCAGGATAATAGTTATGGGTTCTCTCAGTAGAGATCGGGAGGTGGACATCACCAGCAGTCTCATCATACATCTTTAGCTCCAGCGCCATCATCGTCGAGTGCACCATCAAGACTGCAAGGTGATACGAGGAGAAGGGCCTCAAGTTCGAGGGACCAAAGGAGCATGCAGACAGAAAGCACCTTTCCAGCCTGCGGGAAGTGTGGCAAGAGTTATATGGGAGAGTGCTTGATGGGATCAGATATCTATCTTGGGTGTGATAGATCCACCCACATGTGTCGGGAGTGTCCTTTGGCTAGATAGGGGGATGGTAGAGGTTGTGCTCAGGCTACCAAATCAGCAGCAGCATCGGCACGTCCAACCCAGTAGGGCCCATCCACCAGTGCAAGTGGTGGCTAGCGCCAAAATAGTTTTATGCACTTGCATCCTACTAGGAGCAGGAGATTTCACCAGATGTGGTTACTGGTATGTTATGAGTATTCCACCTTGATGTATATGCATTGTCAGATCCAGGGGCTACTTTGTCTTTTATGATGCCCTATGTTGCTAGTAGTTTCAGAATCAGTCCCGAAATCTTATTAGAAACCTTCTCAGTCTCTACTCCAGTCGGTGATTTAGTTATAGCTAGACGGGTATATAGAAAATTCCCAATCACGGTCCTTCAGAAAATCACCTCAGTAGATTTAGTAGAGTTAGCCATGACTAATTTTAATGTCATCCTTAGCATGGATTATTTATATCCATGTTATGCCTCAGAAAATTTTAGAACTCGTGCAGTAGAGTTCAGATTTTCGGTTGAGCCAGTGCTAGAGTGGAAGGGCAGTTCAACTGTACCTATAGGTCGCTTCATTTCCTACCTTAAGGACAGAAAGATGATTTCTAAAGGGTGCATGTACCATCTAGTTAGGGTTAAGGATGCTACATCTGAAAACCCAATTATCCAGTCAGTTCCTGTAGTGTGTGAGTATCTAGAGGTGTTTCTAGATGATTTACTGAGAATCCCTCCCTAGTGGGAGATCGATTTTGGTATTGACCTCATTCCGGATATGCATCCTATATCTATTCTTCGCTATAAAATGGCTCTAGGTGAGTTAAAGGATTTGAAAGAGCAATTGAAAGACCTTTTAGACAAGGGTTTCATTAGACCGAGCAAATCCTCATGGGGTGCACAAGTTCTCTTTGCCTACAAGAAGGATGGTTCTCTTCGTATGTGCATTGATTATCGGCAATTGAACAAAGGTTACCATCAAGAATAGGTATCCTATCCCTAGGATTGAAGATTTTATTGACCAGCTTCAGATTGCTAAGTGCTTTTCAAAGATATATCTCAGATCCGAATGCCATTAGCTTAGGGTTCGTGAGAGCGATATTTCGAAGACAACCTTTAGGACTCGGTATGGTTATTATGAGTTTGTAGTTATGTCTTTTGGACCAATGAATGCTCCTACAACATTTATGGATTGATGAACATGGTGTTCAAGCCATACTTTGATATGTTCGTGATTGTGTTCATAAGTGACATCCTTATATACTCTCCGAGCAAAGAGGAGCATGCCACTCATTTGAGGGTGGTGCTACAGAGCTTGAAGGATTGTTAGTTATATGCTAAATTTAGTAAATGTGAGTTTTGTTTGAATTCAGTGGCATTTTTGGGTCATGTGGTGTCAAGTGAGGGTGTACAGTTGGACACTCAAAAGATAGAAGCGGTGAAGAATTGGCCTAGACCAGTGAGTCCTTAAGATATCAGGAGTTTCTTGGGATTAGCTAGTTACTATCGAAGGTTTTTGAAGGGTTTTCGTCCATTACAGCACCATTGATTAAATTGACCTAGAAGAAGGTGAAGTTTTAATGGTCGGAGGCTTGTGAGAAGAGCTTCCAAGAGCTAAAGACTCGACTCACCTCAACACAGGTGTTAACCCTACCTGAGGGTACCGATAGGTTTGTGGTATATTGTGACTCTTTGAGGATCGGCCTTGGTTGTGCATTGATGCAGCACGGTAAGGTTATAGCGTATCTTCCATTCAGACTCTTGTAGATATGTTGATAGCATGTGTGATTGATTTCAATGGTAGTTGGGATGATCATTTGCCTCTCATTGAGTTTGCATATAACAACAACTACCATTCCAGCATTCAGATGGCTCCATTTGAGGCTCTTTATGGGCGGAGGTGTAGATCACCTATTGGTTGGTTTGAGGTCGATGAGGCTATGTTGATAGAACCAGAATCGGTTCATAAGACTTTGGAGAAAGTTCATCTTATAAGGGAAAGGTTGAAAACAGCTCAGAGTCATCAAAATTCCTATGCGGATGAGAGGAGGAGAGAACTTGAGTTTGAAGTTGATGATTGGGTGTTTCTGAAGGTGTCTCCTATGAAGGGAGTGATGAGGTTCAGAAAGAAAGGGAAACTTAGTCCCCGTTATGTTGGCCCGTACCCAATTGTGAGATGTGTGGGAAAGGTGGCCTATGAGTTAGAGCTACCCTTAGAACTAGCTTCAGTTCATCCAGTCTTCCTTGTATCGCTCTTAAAAAAGTGCATGGGTGACCTGACTCTAGTTGTTCCGGTGTAGAGAGTAGGTGTGAAGGACAACCTTAGTTATGAAGAGTTTCTAGAGGAAATACGAGATTGTCAGGTTCGAAATCTAATAAACAAAGAAGTAGCCTCAGTCAAGGTTTTTTGGAGGAACCAGCATGTTAAGGGAGCTACGTGGGAAGCCAAAGCAGATATGATGGATAAATACCCACACCTATTTCCTTCCAACTCAGTTCAAGCTTGAGGTATCAATTTCCTCCCAAATGCTCTATTTAGTTTCATGTTCAGCTCATGTGCCCCAGTTTCTTTCATGTCAATGAATGTATGTGTGATTTAGGAATTCAGTTCATATATGTAGTTTAGTTCGGAGTCAGCCATTTCATCAGTTTTCAGCATGTATGTTCAGTATTTGAGTATGATAATTGTATTTCTCTACTTTACAATAAGTATTCCCACATTTTAGGATGAATATTCCCAAGGAAGAGATATTGTAATACCCCGAAAATCCTAAGATCATACCCATGAGTTGAAATGGAGAAAACTGAATTTTTTGCACCAGGTCATAGGACGAGTCATCCCATGAACCGTGGGGTGCACCACGAGTCATGGAGTGACTCATTGGGAGGATTTTGGCCGTGGTTAAAATTTTTAGATTTGGGGTGACCACGGGTGTGACCACGAGTCGTGGTCAGCACCACGATTCGTTTAGGTCAATCGTGGTCAAGAGTGGTCTGAAGGATGAAGAATTTCGGCAGTGTTGGCAATGAATTGGTCACCATGAGTCATCAGGTACACCACGAGTTGTGGTGTCCCTCGTGGTGACCCACAGAAGAGAAATGGAAGTGTTGATCACGAGTGCAGACCAGAAGTCGTGGTCAGTGGGCATGAGTCATAGAGTCCCTCATTGGGACCGGCAGTGTATTTTTCCCTGCGAATTTATTATGGGATTTTTCGTAATTTGTAAGTTCCTAAGGCCTAAACTACGTCGTTTTAAGCTTAGAATAAATTGTTTTAAGAGGGGTAAGTCTATTCTAGGCTTATTCATATGCATGCAACCTAGAGCTTTTCTTAAAGATCAAGTTTTAGAGGTTTCACCAAATTCTCTCCAATTCCCTTTGGGTTTTCATGTAGGTGTATGAATTTGATTTACCCAGGTATGTAAGGCTGTGAATGAGAGTTCCCTTCATTCTCTTTCTCTAAATTCGTCTCAATTCCATGGATTTCAATTCCAGATTCAAGTTTCATGATCTTATGGGGTTTATTCTAATTCTTGTGAAATTCTCTATGATCCATCTATGGGTCAATTCCCTTCATATATCAAATCATGTTTTATGATCTATGGGCAGAATTTGTAACTACTTTAATTATTAAATTATAGTTTTAAGTATTAATTAAACTATACCCAATTTTGTATGCTTCATGAGAAGTCAAGTTATGATTTCATTATCATCTTGATCTTCTTAATTAGCCCGATTATGATTTATTCTTTATGGTTTGATTTCTCTCAAGTACTTATCATGGATTTATGAAATGTCAAGTTTATACACGTTTTATAAGTATGCATGGATTTCATGATTGATGGATTTATGACTCTTGGCCAATTCATGGGCCGTTGTTCATGGCTAATCATTTATTTTAAATGGGGATCAATGGTGTTATTATTTATTTGGCAATGAACTTCATGAATGATTTTACGATTACTATACAAGCCTTAATGTGCATGTTTTTGGGAGCAGTGTCTAGCACCGAGTAGCCCGGTGTTCAAAGGACTACGCCTGTGTCTCAAAACTATGTTCCACCGTTTGTTTATATACATCTAAATGTTAATGGATCCCCTTTTCTTAATATCACATACTGCACGTCCTTTGCCTGGCAAGCCTGGGACGACTCTACCCACTTGAGTGAGATAGTTGGGGCATCATGTAAGCTCTATGATGATGGTATCGGTTATGACGAGTCCTCCCATTTTTTCTCATGATTTATGCATGGTTATGTTTATATTACTTTGGTTCAAATCATGTTTAATGAAGCTTTTCTCCAATTATTATTATTATGACTGATTTATGAATGTTTTCAAAACCTTGAGCCCTTATGTTACATTATGATATTTACATTATGATCATGTTGTCCTATCTTATAAACTCTTATGTATTTTAAATGTCCGATTTTAATTAACTTGCATGCTCAGTAGATTCCAAATACTGACTGCATACTCTATGATGTATCGTTTCATGATACAGGTCTGAGGGATCAGTCTGAGTCGCGTCATTAGCCCCTGCTTCCCTCTCTGACCTGTCCAGCCTGTGTTAGTGAGTCCTCATCCTTCGAGGACGTTCAGCTATTATAGTTATTATGTTTTCTTTTCAGTTTCAGACTTTGTCGAGCTAGTTGGGTGTGCTGCCCCATCAGCTCATCAGTTGTTAGAGGCTTTTCAGACATTATGTATAATTCAACTTGTCGTTGTTGATACAGTTCTAGTTTTATATAGATATATGTATGTTAAACTTCTGCTTTATGATGTTGAGTTTAGATGTTATGTTTATCCATGGGTCGACTTGGAGCCTCTCGTGGTTCTTTGTCCCGTGTCTCGATCCGGGCCTATATTCAGGTCGTAATAATTTTAGTTCTTAGAAGTCATGTTTAGGGCTTTCCAATTGTGTTACCAATTCACTAATTTCTCTTGTCATTTCAAATCACCTATGATTCTTATGATTATATAGTAGGTTTCATAACCATGATCTTAGCATGACTTTTGGTAAAGCCTATATAATTCAGAATCTGGGCAGAATGTTGTCTTATTATGAATATATCATTTTAGCATGGATTTAGCATGAATGGTTCTCAATGAAAAATCAGTACTTTCAGGTTTATAGTATACTTAGTATCCTTAGAAATATCAGTTTATCAGTATACTAGATTATAAGTATCATCTAGTTTATTAGGTCCTTTAGACTCTCAAGACACTTCTAAATAAGTAGTTTTGACTTAGTTTTAGGATATCAGTTCTAAGATATCAGTACAGATAGATACAATTAGGTATTTTATTGGGAGTAGCACTTAGCATCGAGTAGGCCGGGGTTCGGCACACCCTGGTTCCCAGAACTACGTGCCGCTATAGTTCTTTAACCCAAATAGGCATCAGTTTAGTTATCATGCAGCCATGCCTTTATATGCTAGCAAGGTATATTGGGTTCCATCGATGGGGCATATACATCAAACTCTATGTCTAACTCACATGATTATATGTCGGTTAATAGGCACTCCTATAGCACGGTATAGAAGAGTCACAGTCCTCAGTCTAGTAGAGTCTTTTAGAGCTCAGGATATGTATATGACTAAATCAGTTTTAACAATCCTCACAGCATTTTCAGATTTTTAGACTAATTTTTAGTACTTATGAATTTAGAGAGGGTCGTTGCATGTCATTTCAGTATTATTCATATATTTTATCAACATGTTTATATTTTATTTCATATCTCACATACTTAATAGATTCAAAGTACTGATTGCATACCTTCTATACTATATTATTTTATGATATAGGCTTAGGTACCCAACCTCAGCATTGTAGTTAGACTTTCACCAGCGACAACTAGATGTTGTTAGTGGTGAGTCCTCATCTTTTAAAGACTGGAGTACTTTTTACTTTCAGTTAAAATCTTATTTTCTATTTTTGTACGTAGAGTTAGCTAGGGACTTGTCCCAACAGCTCATCAGTAGTAGAGACTTTTAGACAAAATTTAGATTGTTCAATACTGGCTAGTTTTGTTTAGCTATTGGTTGTTTCCATAATTATACTTGAATGTTTCATAATAACTCAGCTTTCACTCAGTTTTATTTCTAAATAAGATATTAGTAGTATTATGCAATGCCATGGGTTAGCTTGGGTTCACTTGTGGCCCTAGGCACCGTGCTGCGTCTAGGGTGTATACTCGGGTCAGGACATCAGATATGTCTAGGATTGAGTGAAAGGGTGATTGTAGTCCATCTCCTAAGAAGATAATATCATTTATTCGTGCCAAGAAGTTAGTAGAGAGAGGGGTGTCTAGCATTTTTGGTGCATATTCGGGTTACTTGTGCAGATGTTTTACCAATTGACTCAATTCCTATAGTATGTGAATTCCTAGAGGTGTTTCCCATGGATTTTCCTAGCATGCCATCAAACCACTATATTGATTTATATATTGACTTAGAGCCAGGGACTCGCCCTATTTCTATTCTGCTATATCGGATGATACTGAGTGAGTTAAAGTAGTTGAAAGTGTAGTTGCAAGATCTTCTTAGCATGAAATTTATCCGTCTCAGTGCCTCCCTATGGGTGCTCCTATATTGTTTGTAAAGAAGAAAGATGGGATAATGCCAATGTGTATTGACTACAGGAAGCTGAACAAGGTCTCTATTCAAAAAAAGTATCCTCTTCCCTTCATAAATGACTTGTTTGATAGGCTTTAGGGTGCTTCAGTGTTCTCTAAGATTAACTTAAGATCAGCATATCATCAACTAAAGATTCGGGCTGAAGATATTCCTAAGACAGCTTTCCAAACCAAGTATAGGCACTATGAGTTTTTGCTTATGTCTTTTAGGCTTACTAATGCTCCATTTGCTTTCATAAGTTCAATAAATAGTATATTTAATCCATATTTAGATTCATTTGTGATTGTTTTTATTGATGATATGCTGGTGTATTTGAAGAGTAAGGAGGAGAATGAAAATCACTTGAGAATTTTTTCGGGGTTGTTGAGAGAAAAACAATTATATGTTAAGTTCTCTAAATGCCAATTTTTGTTGGCATCTGTGTCCTTCTTGGGGTAAGTGGTTTCAAAGAAAGGGATTGTGGTTGATACACAGAAGGTGAAAGTTGGCTAAGAGTCGGGCTAGGCCCACTTTAGTGATAGAGATTGTAGTTTTATGGGGCTGGCTAACTACTATCACCAATTTGTAAAGGGGTTTGCTTTTATTGTTTCTCAGTTGACCCAGATAACTCAAAAGGATATGCGATTTCAGTAGTCCGATGAGTGTGAGGAAGGCTTTTAGAAGCTCAAGACTCTATTCACTATAACCCCCATCCTAGAATTACTTGTAGAGGGTAAGGATATTTTATACTTTATTGTGATGCTTCACGTTTTGGTTTGGGTGCTGTTTTGATGTAGGATAAGGTCATTGTGTATGCTTCTATATAGTTGAAGGTGTATGAAAAGAATTATCCTATGCATGACTTAGAGTTGGCAATAGTAGTGTTTGCTCTAGAGATTTAGAGGCACTATATCTACGGTGTCCATTGTGAGGTGTTTCCTGATCACCGCAGTTTGCAACATGTGTTTACTTAGAGAGATCTTAACTTGAGGTAGAGGATATTGAAATACCCCAAAAGATCTGAAGACTAGACCTGAGATTTAAAGTGTGATCAGCGG
The DNA here is from genome assembly GCA_035772735.1 of Datura wrightii. Taxonomy (NCBI): domain Eukaryota; kingdom Viridiplantae; phylum Streptophyta; class Magnoliopsida; order Solanales; family Solanaceae; genus Datura; species Datura wrightii. The sequence continues at coordinate 124,520,896 of JASDFA010000018.1, forward strand.
GAAAATTTGGAAAAAATTTAAAGATCCTAAGACTAGACCTGAGATTTGAAGTGTGATCAGCAGGAAAATTTGGAAAAAATTTACTTCAGTATGACTCAACCTACGAGTCACACGTTTGTAGTACGAGTTATAGGAAGACCCATGGTCCAGATCAGATAAGTTGTTTCCCAACCACGAGTCCCAACTACGAGCTGTAATATGTGGGTATCACCCGTGGCCAAAAGTCGTAGCAAGTCTTTGGAGTTATCAGGTAAATGATTCTACGAGTAATAATATGACTCATAGGATGAAGTTATGGGTTGTGGAAATATTTAGAGAGTTGGGGAAAATGGACTAATTGGTCACTGGAGGAAACCACGAGTCGTAGATTGGTGGTACAACTCATGGTACGAGTAGTAATATGATGGTGCGAATCGTTGGTTCAGTTGTGAGTTGACATATTATAATGCCTCAGACTTTCAGGCTAAGTTAGGAACCCTTCTAGGTATGTGGATAGACCCACACCTGATGAATTTATGGAAAAAAGGTGTTAAGATTAATTCCAAAGTTTAATAAGTACATTGGATGCAAATTAAGGTCATAATGAACCTCTAGCATGAAGTTGAGTTGAGAGTCTTCTTACCGATTGTGTTTTTTGTATTGGTTCGTATAAGGGTCAACTTCAACCGATCATAGCTCCCATGTTAAAAAATGTTTTTGGGTGATTGAGCATATCAAATTGAAGCCCTTTGAGTCTTCTTTCCAAAGCATCTAACCTTGTGCCAATCGGAGTTCGGCGTAAAAGGTTATGAGCAATTTAGTGAAGCTACAACAGGCATTGTAAGAGTCATACAATCAACCTATGACCCGTACTGTTGGTCGTAGTAACTGCCAGTTGCAGGTTTTATATTGATAGTTTTAGGGCATTTGGTAAACTCCTATGATTCTAAATCATAAATCATGACGTTTTGGGCTTTCTTAAGGCCAGATTAAAGGGATTAACCTAGCCTAAATCCTCACCTTCTCTAAAAGATCGATAGTTGGATTTTCTCTCAAGAAAGGAGCTAGGCTTCTTCTTCAACCTCTTCAAATATTCTTGGACTCTTAAATACAAGTCAAGGGATCATCAAACCAGGTATGTAGGTCTATGAGTGAGGGGTTTCCTCCACCCTCACGCCCTTCTCAAGTTGTATTCATGATTCTCACTTCCATGCTCTAATTTTTTGGAGTTTTAGGATTAAGCTTCTTTTGGTAAATTCTTTCATGTTCTTCCATGAAATTAGTTTCCTCATGATTCAATTTATGTTCCTATGATTATGGATGCTTTTCCATTATCAAATCTCTCATGAATCTATGAATTCCAAGTTTTAAATATGATTTTAAGAACTTCTAGGATTTTAACCCAATTTCAGTAAATTCTCTATGATATGTCTATGGGTCCAATTCCCTTATGTTCCAAAGCATATGTTAAGATTAATAGGCAGATTTCATCCTCAATTTTATTATAAACTCATGTTTTCAAGCTATTACACAAGTATGCCCTATGATGCATGTTTTATGGAAATTCAAGCTTATGATCCATGATTTCAAGCATGATGAGACATTTAGCATGCATGAATGTTTATGAACTCTCAACTTATGATTCATGGACAAGTTTTGTGATGTTTTCAATTATAAATCATTTTTTCAAGTTTTATAAATTAAAATGCCCATTTATGAGAAGTTCATGAAAGTTGAGATTTATGATGAATGTTCAAGTATAATGAGATATTATTGATGAAAAACATGTTTTGAAGTTACCCATGTTTATGATCATATTTTCAAGTGAATTATGTATTTACAACCATGACTAAATATTGGGAAATGCCCATGTGTTCAAGTATAATTTATGATTTCACGAATTAGCTTACCACATTGTTTTGGAGTTAAGACTCCCACTTAGGTTTAGCTTGTGGTGTGGTTTGAGCAAAATCTCCTCATGTATGATCTTAGATTTGATATGTAAATGATTATTTAGCTTCATCAACAGACGATGGTCAGCTTCATTGAAAAATAATGGAGAGCATATGCATATTTTTTGGGAGTAGTATCTAGCACCACGTAGGCTAAGGGTCGATCAATCCTATGCCTCATAACTATGCGCCAATGTAGGTTTATACATATATACTTTAGGACCTCCTTTGTGAGCTATCCCCTACCCCGAATGGGCCTTGAGCTTGATATTGATATCATGGTAGTGTCCTTAGCCCTGACAAGGCTTCAGATAGCTCTGCCCACTTGAGTGTAATAGTCGGGACCACATAAGATTTATTGTGGTAATGTCGGTTATATCACGAGTCTCCCATTGTTCCTCATGATTTTAGTTATCCACGTTCATCTATCATAATATTATATTTTCAGTAGGTTTAACCCAATGTTGTATTTTACTTATGTTTATTAGTTTTCAACTTTGGGTCATTTGATTCATTTATGATATTCAGTTATGTTCAGATTAGGATTTCAGAATATAGCATGCAAGTCTTACTCTCAGAGTCTTATCTTGATTATGTTTTATGATACGCATGATTTATGATTTTACTTACATAGAGGTTTTACTTACCTTGCATACTCGGTACATTCCACGTATTGACCGCATACTCTATGTTGTATCATTTTATGATACAGGCTTGGATATTCCAGCTCAGTTCTGCCATTAGACAGATCCTCCAGTTAGCCTTACTCAACTAGAGTTGGTGAGTTCTCATCCTTTGAGGACCATTTATCAATTTGTACCAAGTATTTTCAGTTTTAGTTTTACTAAGTTAGTTGGGGTCTTGTCCCATCAACTCGTCAGTATGTAGAGGCTATTCAGACATAGTATGTTTTTAGTTTTAGATCTTTGTTATGTATTCAGATAATTGATGTCATTAGATTTTTAGACTTCTGCTGTTATATGTATGTTAGACTTCCGCTTTATTGTGTTGAGTTTTAGATATCATGTTCATTCCATGGGTCGACTTGGAGCCTCTAGGGATTCCTTGTCCCGTGTCTCGCTCCGGGCCTATGTTCGGGTCGTGACAAACTTGGTATCAGAGCATTAGATTTTGAAGTGTCTTAGGTTTTCTAAAAGCCGCGTTATGTAGAGTCTTTTTCATAGGTGTGAAGCATGCCACACTTATGAAGAAGATGCTATGAAACATTTTAGGAAACTTCCCTTATTACATACTCTAGCTCATGATATAGGGTTTACCTCTATAAGGACTTACTTCTAAACTCGTGTATTTACGTGCTCCATAGTACAACCCAGTCAGAGGAAGAAGAGGCGCTCTCGAACTATTTCTTCCGAAAGGATGTTAAGAGCAGCTAAGGCAAGTGAATTCGTGAACTTAAAGTAAGGAACAAAAAGAGTGGGGGAGTGACAAAAGAAGTATGAAGCCTTCCATGATAGCCTTAGAGGAAAATGGGAAGTCAAGATATTGTGATTTCTGCCTAGCCTTAACAATGTGATCCAATCCTTAGAATGATGAGCTTTAAGCTAAGGGGGAGATTATAAGGTGACGGACCAGGTCAAGACTTGAGTTCAAAGTGTGAAGGTCTAGGATCAATAACTATAGGAGATCGATCCATGCTTATTCAAGTGTCCTTCCATACTTCAGTCTACATGATACTCTACTCATGTCGTATGTGAACATGTTATGCCCATGTCAAGTTCCAAATACTCCTTACGTGTATTCATACCCTGATTTATCGAATCAGAATAACTATTTCAGATGGTGATTCCAGCCTTCTTCCATGATTCCATGAATCTCAGCTTCATATCATGATCCTTATTATGTGTGTAAACTCATGTCTCTCAGCATGCTCAGCTCTATGGACTCGGTCCTTAAGATTTGCCTTATCGGCTCATAAGATCGTGTTATATCAAGTATATGCCCAGCTTAGATTTCTTTAATGATTCGTGCTTATAACTTCCTTACTTTAAGCCCTATGAATGTTCCCACATGATTGAAATGATAGTTAAAATGTATAAGTTCTGGATAACTCTCTATCCCTGCATAGGTGCCAAGTATGTAGAAGTTCAGGAAGCGTAGTTATTAGCCATGCCTGGAAGTGTAACAACCCACATGGTCATTTTGTGATTTTTGACTCATTTCCCTAATTTGAACCTTTTCTTATCTTTATGTTGCTATTTATGACTTCCGGAGATGGATGACATTATTCCCAGAATGATCCACAGAAGATTGGATAAGATTTTTGGTGTTTGAAAAGTTTGAAGTTTGAGGGGTTCGACCAAAGTCAACATTTTATGTTAACGAGCTCGAAATTGAATTCTCAAAGCTCTATTAGTTTTGGATGATGATTTATGACTTAGTTGGATAGTTTCATGGATCTCGAGGTGTTCAGGAGTGATTTGAACCACTGGTTGAATTTATGAGCTTTAAGGAAGCTAAGTTTGACTACGGTCAACTTTTGATCAAATTGAGCTCATATCGGTGATTTGATGATTCCAACAGGTCCGGAATATGTTTTAAAATTGAATTTCATATTTGTTTTGTGTCCGGAGGACTTAGGATGAGTTTCGGGTGGATTTGAATGTTATGTGTGTTTTAGCATGATTTTAAGCATAAAATGTGACAACTCAGAGGTTTGTTTTTAGTATTGGAGTTCGAAAAATTATTTTGAGACTTTTACAATTCTTAGCATGAATTATAGGAGTTCTCTGAAATGTTTGGTGCAATTTCGATAAGTCAAGACCGAGTTTTTATTGCAAAAGATGAAATAATTCTTGAACGAGAAAAAATGATGACTAACTAGGAAAACGAGCACCAAATGGAGTTTTAATTGAACGAGTAGGTCCTTATCATTATTTAGGAATTATAGAAAAAAGAATCTTCGCATTTCGAGTTCGTATAATGAAGTTATGGCTATTTTAGCGAAAATTAAAGTTGTTGGTGCAGTGCTGGTGCAGCCTTATATAAATACCTGAACAGTGTATTTTTGCACAGACTGTGTTTATTTGGTATTTTGAGTATATTTTGAATTCTAGAGTTTGAAATTGAGTGATTTTTGCGGCATTCTTTTCTACTTAATAAGGGGGTAAGTATCTAATCCTTATTTTGCTATTTCTCCATAATTTCTTTAGTTGGTTTTCATTTTTTATCGGTGAATTTATTGGAGAAAAATTATGGATTTGAGTCTAAAGTTAAGAAACTGTATATTGATGAATGCAAAGTCGATTTGAGCAACATTTTGGATGAAATTTCATATTTGAGTTCTTTATGTTATAGGTAACAAGATTTTCAAATAAAATTCCAATTTTGCCCTTATAAGCTCGAGGTTGGCTTTTGGATTGACTTTTTGGGCCTGAAATAGAAGTATATCAATATGGGTGTCCATGATTTTTTTTCTTATATAGAATATGTATTTGACTAGATTTTGATCATTCGGCGGAAGGGCATTCGTAATCTAATGCTTGAGCTTTGTTTTGAGCCAAGTAGAGATTTCTTGATTCTTTGAGGTTTAGAAAGAAGGGGAAAGCTTAGTCCCCAGTATGTTGGGCCATATAGGGTTGTGAGACATGTTGATGAGGTGACCTATGAGTTGGAGCTACCAGCAGAGTTAGCTTCGGTGCATCCGGTCTTTCATGTGTCCTTGTTGAAGAAATGGGTCGGAGATCCATCTTTAATGGTTCTAGTAGAGGACATTGGGGTGAAGGACAGCCTTACCTATGAGGAGGTACCAATTGAGATCCTTGATCATCAAGTTCTTAATTTGAGGAACAAGGAAGTAGCCTCGGTGAAGGTTTTGTGGAAAAATCAACTTATTGAGGGAGCTTCATGGGAAGCCGAAGCAGATATGATGGATAGATACCAGCATCATTTTCCTACCAGCTCAGTTCCAGCTGGAGGTATAAATTTCATCCCCAGAAATCTATTATGCTTTATGTAAAGTCGTGCATAACAGTTCCATTCATGTCGTAGCATGTATATATTTTTCATGAATTTAGTTCAATCATGTGTATCAGTCCGGAGTCAATCACTCCATTAGTTTTAGCTTCAGATGTTCAGTATTTGGGATGGCAGTTCTTTCCCCAGTTCTTCAGTATGCTGAACCCACATTGAAGGATGAATGTTCCCAAGAAGGATATATGATAATACCCCAAAAGTTCCTAAGAGTAGACCTGAGATTTGAAGTGTGATCAGCAGGAAAATTTGTAAAAAATTTACTTCAGTACGACTTAACTTGCGAGTCGCAGGTTGGTAGTACGGGTTGTTGGAAGACCCATGGTCCAGATCAGATAAGTTGTTTCTCAACCACGAGTCTCCACTACGAGCCGTAGTATGTGGGCACGACGAGTCTCCCATTGTTCCTCATGATTTCAGTTATGCATGTTCATCAGTCATGATATTATGTTTTTAGCAGGTTTGACCCAATGTTCAGTTATACTTATGATTATCAGTTTTCAACTTTGGGTCATTCAATTCATTTATGATATTCAGTTATGTTCAGATCAGGATTTCAGAAAATAGCATACAAGCCTTACTCTCAGAATCTTATCTTGATTATTTTTTATGATATGCATGATTTATGATTTTACTTACTTAGCAGTTTTACTTACCTTGCATACTCGGTACATTCCACGTACTGACCGCATACTCTATGTTATATCGTTTCATGATATAGGCTTGGATATTCAGGCTCAGTTCTTCCATTAGCCAAATCCTCTAGTTAGCCTTACTCAACTAGAGTTTTTGAATCCTCATCCTTGGAGGACCATTTATCAGTTTGTACTCAGTATTTTCAGTTTCAGTTTTAGTGAGTTAGTTAGGGTCTTGTCCCATCAACTCGTTAGTATGTAGAGGCTATTAAGACACAGTATGTTTTTAGTTTCAGATCATTATTATGCATTCATATAATTGATGTTATCAGATTTTCAGACTTCCGTTGTTATATGTATGTTAGACTTTCGCTTTATCATGTTGATTTTTACATGTCACGTTCATGCCATGGGTCAACTTGGAGCCTCTCGGAGTTCCTTATCCGATGTCTCGATCCGGGCCTATGTTCGGGTCATGACAGATATGGTTGAAGCTGTTTAAGGATTATGATGTCTCTATTTTATATCATCCGGATAAGGAAAATGTGGTGGTTGATGCTCAAGTATGAAATTTGGGAGTATAGGTAGTTTGGCTTATTTAGAGGCTATGAAGCGCCTACTGGCTGAAGAGGTTTAAACACTGGTTAACAGTTTTATGAGACTTGATATGATTGAATCTAGTGGAGTATTGGCTTTTATGGAGGCAAGATCTTCATTTCTAGAGCTGACTAAGGCCAGATAGTTCAAGGATGCCAAGTTGAGTGATAACATCTAAATTCACTCCTCGCAAGGATGGAGTGTAAATGGTCATTGGCAAAAGAAATATACCAAAGGGAATAGTAGTTGATCATGCAAAAGTTCTCTATCAAATAGAAGCAAAATGCATCAATGTCTCAAAATTAATAAAGTAAAGATAGGGGGAATCACAACTTGTTAATTGAATTGGAAATTCACACACGAAAATCGGGATAAAGTGTAGCAAATACCAAATGAGAGAATACTAGGGGTGTGATATTGACAGGGAATCATCAGATAGGAATTAGTAACATTTCTTAGAATTACTCAATAGTATAATTAGATGTGGACGAGGTGGCACTCGATGTTTTTCAACTAATTAGGTGCCTTACGCCTCGGCTTTTCTCAAACCCCTATGTTTTTTCACAAAAACCATAGAAACTTGGGTAAGAATCAAACTATTTCTAGCTTTGATTCTCAATGTGTGTGTGACAATGGGTTTTGGCTATCTCTAGCCCAACCCCACATGATCAACACCCAATACCCACTAGTATTTCCTCACACATACTCTAAATTACTTTTTCAAGAAAAATTAGAGTAAGTAAATACAACCCACATTTGCAACTATGAGTATTTATATTAAAACTTCGAGGAAATACTAGAATTATACCAATTGCCTAAATCTAACATCAATTAAACAATACCCGATCCAAATCAACCCCAATCATTCACACACCCCTAGCAAGAAATTTAGTCACTCATGTAAGTAGAAGAAAACATTGCATTAAGTAATAATTCAATATCCATAAAACAAAATAAGTAAGAAAATTCAAGCACAAGGTTCTGGTCTCTAATGGTGTTTTTTCTACCTGTTCAATGAAGAAGATGAAGACTTTTATCTCTACAATTTAATTCAAAAACTTTTTCTCTACCACTCTCTAATTTCTACATTCTATGGAATGGAATGTTCATCCTCTCTTTATAGAAAGGTACAAAAGTAGGGTACAAATGCTCCTATATTTTTGAGTTAGACGCTTTTGTCCTTTTCTGATGGCCATCACTCGTGAGTCACCAGCGTTTCGCTGGTGCTGATCTGTGGTCTGCCGATCTGTCGCATTTAGTGGCCAGTGATTTCTGGAGTAGTCCAACATTTGCACCGACGGTTCTCTTGTGCTGATCTGCAGTCATCCGGTATATGTTCCTCTTCAGTACAATGAGCATCTGTGGTCAACCGGCATTTTTTTGGTGTCCTCTGGTGGAGCGCCGGTCCTCATCTTTAATTTCATGATTTTTGCTCAATTTTATTCTTCCTCTACTCAAGTTAAGTACCTGCGAAGATCAAGGAGAAAGGGCATAAAATCCGCCTAAATGACTTGAAAACTAAACAAAACCTCATGTCTAAGAGCCTCATGAGTTGCTAAATTACTAACTCATCAAACCCCCAAAGTTGAACCATTGCTTGTCTCAAGTAATGCAATTTTTTACAATTGACCAAATGGAACAACATGTTATACCATATGAGTCTATGCACCAAGGACCACTAAGCCTAAGATAACCCAAAAAACGCTCGCTGACTCAAGGAAAAGAGAAGAGGCTCCACAAAATATGCAAAAGTTTCAAGAGGTAACCACAATAAATAGGCATGCTTAACAAATGTTTTCATTCTTCAAAATAAGGGAATGGTTTATCAAAAAAAGCACACATAGCATCTCAAATCATTGAATAGTCACATTCAAAGCTTGCTTTAAAGCTCACAACACTCATGTCTCAATCACATCCAAGGGGGTGATGTCACTCTCGAGAAGAGAGAATCCTTTTTTATTATCAAACAATGTACAAACAAGGGATTATAGAATAAGACAATAATGTTCACTCTCACAAAGAAATTCTCCATGCATACAACTCGACCCATAGGCTCGCCCTTCATGTAACTCCCCACTAATGTAGAGTTTCTACACTCATAATCAATTAGGACTTAGGGGTCATAATGAAGGCTAGGGTTTAAGGTAGGATAAACAATGAGTTCTAGTGGTTAGAACCTCCCTAATGCCTTTTTTTCCAAACACTTGCAACATTCTCCCCCTCTATTGAAATCACTTCCTTATCTCTTCTTGTTCATTATTTTCCTTATTTTGTATTGCAAGAGCCACCCTTATAACTCCTTTGTATTTCACATTCAGCCTCATTTAAGCAAGAGGTGACACCTTTCGACTATTCTTTCTCTTTCAATGAATTGAGGTTCTTCAACCAACTAATTCATTTATTTTAATCACAATTTTGTGCTACCTCACATTGAAGCTCTCATATTTCTCCCTTTTCTTGTAAACCCTCAAACTTAGGCTTTTGCCTCATTCTCATTCCCTTATCTCTCCTATTTCTTGATCTTGAAGCCACATTTTTCATTCTTTTACCACTAGAAACTAGGGAGGATGAGTGCCAAAAAAGAGGATTAAAAAGAGTCATTGGGCTTGTAATCTGGTTTCCAAGAAAAAAGGTTCAAAAGCTCAACATTGGCTAGCAAAGAAAGAAGTTTAAGGAGGTCATTTTGGGTGAAGTGACTAGCAATAGAAAGCCTAAAATCATGTTTACTCACTAGAAAGCCTAAAATCATATTCTAAGTGCAGCTACATCTAGGATTTCTCCTTAAGTCATACTTAGGGTAAGTTCTAGAAAACCATATATGCATGAGAATCATTCAATCTACCTCATCACACAAGGCATCACACTCTAAGGAGTTCACTCAATTCATCACCACGACCAGATTATGACTTAAGACAATTGAGCATGTGAATCAACAAGCCAAACAAGGAATGTGCAATGTATGAAAAGAGAGTGCTACATTTGCCATTTCAAATGCCACATCTCTTCCAAATTCAATTCTCCATGCCACACAAAAACATTTTGGTGGTACCTCTCAAAAACAATTTCAACAAGACTCAAAAACATGGTATTTTTCCATTAAAAGTCGTCTCACAATTTATCATTGGAAAATGTCACCTAGTTCGATAATAGAAAAATGAAAAAAAAAGAAATTACTCCTCAGAAAGAACTACGATATAAGGAAGACCCTCAGAGTTTATTCACTAACTACTAATGACAAAGACAAAAGTCAAACTTGGGTCATGAAACATTTGGCAATTTAAACAAAGAATCAATCATTTGCACTAACAATTCAAGAATAATTTTTTTCATTTCATTCATCCCGAACCTAATAAAGGCTCAACAACCAACAATAATTTCAAAATAATATCCCGATAAGGGCAACATCAACATCACAATAATAAGCCCTACAAAGGGCACAAAATCAACAACACTCGTCACATCCCCAACTAAAATAATGCATTGTCCCAAATGTATGCACGGAAAATAAAGAGTGGAAGGGACTTCCTGTTGTGGTAAATCCTCATCATCATCCTCATCCTATGCATCCGGATAATGGACGGCATCTCCCAAACCTTTCTCGCCATTACCTAAGCTCGCAAATAGTTCATATATGGGGCCTCGAGCTGTAGAAAGGGCAGCCATGGTTGCATCAAGTGCGCTCATGTAGGGATTCTCCATAGGTTCCCGACTCCTCAAATCCTTTATTTCAGTCTAGAGGGATATGACAACTCCTTCCACAACATCCACAAGAGCACAAAGTTTTCCCAAGCTATCGAATAGGGACTTCATCTCCTTCTTCACTATTTGACAATTAGATCAGGGAGACTCTTATCCAACTTTTGAAGTTGGCTCTCCTGGGAATTTTTCATGTCCTCAAGCTTTTAAAGGCCGCTTGGGAGAGAGGATATGGGAGGAGGTGAGGCTCCCCTAACATGTGCTTATCCGAAGCCTGGCTCGATGCCTCAGGGTGTGGCATATTGAGATCAGAGGTAATGAGGGCCTGCTCTAAACCATGGGAGATGGACTCCTCGGGAACCTCAAAGGCTTGCATCCACTTTTGCTTGCTCTTCGGAGCATCCATGTCGCTCTTATTATCAATAGTAATCAAACTAGTAGCGGAGCTAGGGCCCTCATCTGGGAAAAGTGGCACTCATGCTTGAAGGAAAAGCTGGGATATAAGAAAAATGTAGGGAATTGAAGTTTCAGCTGCCTCGCCTTTCTTTAGCCACTATTTCCCCAAAGTGTATGGGGACCCTTGTAATGATGCAAGTGATGAGGATGGTCACCTCCAAATTTACCCATTGCTCATTCTTCGAGGGTATGATGCGGCTGCAAATGAAATCAAGCCACAATTTGGCGTCAAACTTCAAGTCATGTCTACAGATCTCACCACACATAGAAGCCCAAAAAGGTGTGTCGGCGGCAATAATGGGAGCTATCCAACTGAACTGGTCCTCTTTGTTGGTGATTCTAGCTGCAAACTCAATTTCAAAGTCAATATCATCCTACCAAAATAAAGAATTAATGATTGCCAATGTGATGTCAACTTCCACACCCCGCATCATAACTGATGGAAGGAAGGGGAATTTGTCAACCTTGCCTTTATGCTTCATGTTCTCCTGCCTGGCCTGGTATGATGCATAGAACTCGAGCACTAGGATAGTGTAGAAGTATGAAAGAGGATTGGCAAAGGCATGCCACTGGAAGTTAGTGAATAGCGCCATGATGTTGGGGAAATCAGCCCACAGCCCCATCAAGTCGAAGTGCTTCTCTACTGTGATAGAGCGCCCCTCGCAAATAGCATAGTTCCCTTTCATGTTGGGAACACAAATGATAATGAGTTCTCTGGTGTTGGTGGGGGATGGGGCTGCCTTTGCTTTCCCCTTTCCCTTGCTTTCCCCTTGCCCTTGCTTTTAGATATGGTTGGGGCCTTCTCTTTGCTTAGTTGTCTGGATGAAGAATTAATCTCCAGAGTCGTGTTAGTGCCACACAATAATATTTTTTTTGTCCTTTTTTCTTGATAATAGAAAATAAAAATCAACAACTACTCTAGATAATTGATTGAAGGATAAACAAATCGAAAGATTAAAATTGGCAGTACCGGTAGAACACTGGAAAAATGCAGGTGGAAACCCGTGAAGCACCGAGGAATCGTCTGGGCTTGGTAGAAAACAGGGAGTAAGCCAGCACCACACCAGCGTATTGCCGGTCATGAGCTGTGAGGCGATGGTGAATCGCGGGTGCTAGGCAGTGTCCTGGAGCCACAAACCCTCACCTGTGTTTCAGTCCGCGTTTTTTCCGGTCTTGACCGGCAAGTCACAAGGGACACGCTGCTTGTCATATTTTCCCTCAAATCATGAAAATAATTTTTTTTCTTTTTAACAACACACTTGACACACACGCATTCATATTCAAATAACCTCATTCAATCAATCAAATCAAAACAAAATCAACAAGATGATTTTCCCTTAAGAATGATGTCACTCGATCTATCATCACGTAAATCATGCTTTTTAAGCACACACAAGCTACTCAGACTTCACCCCCAACTAATATCTCTAACACACACCTCATATAACATTTTGACTCCAAACACACTCACACCCTCAACATGAATTTTTTATCAATCATTCAATAACAAACCCATAACAAGAGAAATATGCAATCAAAGAAAAGCCATAAAATGGGAAATGAGGAACATTAGTGGGGGAACTTTATAATTTAGCATGCTCAAATATAGTCATATCCTCAAATTATAAACAAAACAAGAGTATAACACATATACCAAATGAGGTTGAGAACAAAGGGCGAAGAGAGATAGAAGCTTGGTATCGACCAACAATGGAGTTTCCACAAGAACAATTGCTTTAGCTCAGTGAAAAGATGAGTGAGAAGTGATGAAATGAGGTGAATAGGAATGGGGTATTTATAGGAGAAGAAGAGTAGAGATGAGTGGTAGGTGAGGAGGTGGGTTACTGGTGGGAACATGGGATTGTGGTTTATTGGGAAGTTGACAAGTGTAGTGGGAGAGACGAAAGGGTGGAGAGAAGAATTATTAGGGAGTTGGAAAGATTTGACCAGATTTTTAAATCTATGGTTTAGGTTGATCAACTGATTAGTAAATATTTTAAATGAATTGTGCACCTGTACCTGCGCCTCATTGGCGGTCGCCGGTGAGTATCAGCGTTTTGCTGCTTTAACACAGGTGACCATCATCTTTAGTTTACTACTCTGTATGCAGCAGTTGACCAGTGGTTCATGGGTTGGCACCTATGTTTCATCGGTCCGGTTGTCGATTATGCTTCAACTTCCACATGTATTGGTTTGAACTAGTGGTTCACCGGTGCTGATCTGTCGTCCGTTGGTAGAAACTCCTCTTCAACACAATGAGCATCTGCGGTCAGCTGGCATTTCTCTGGTGTCCTCAGGTGGAGCGCTGGTCCTCATCTCAAATTTCATGTTTTTTACTTAATTTCATATTTCCTCTACTCAAGTTAAGTACCTATAAAGATCAAGGAGAAAAGGCATAAAATTCAGCTGGATTTTATGCCCCTTCTCCTTGATCTTTGCAGGTCCTTAAATTTAGTAGAGGAAGCACAAAATTGAGAAAAAAGCATGAAATTTGAGATAAGGACTGCTACTTCACCGAGGACACTGGCGAAACACCGGCTAATCGCAGATGCTCACTGTGCTAAAGAGGAACATCTACCGGCGGATCGTGGATCACCACATGCAAACCGTTGGTGCCAACACCGGACTACTCCAGAACTTACTAGCCACCAGATGCAACAGATCAATGGACCATGGATCAGCACCGACAAAACACTAGTGACTCGCAAGTGATGTCCGTCAAAAAAGAGCAAAAACGTCCAGCTCAGAAAAAGAGGAGCATTTGTACCCTACTTTTGTATCTTTCTAGAAAAATAGACTAAACATTCCATTCCATTGAAAGTATAAAGTAGAGAGTAGTATAGAAAATTTTTTTGAATGGAATTGCAGAGAAAGTAAGTCTTTATCGTTTTCTTTGAAAAGGTAGAAAAAACTCCACTGGAGACCAGAACCTTGTGCTTGAATTTTCTTACTCATTTTGTTGAATGGATGTCGAATTATTACTTAAGGTAATTTATTCTTCTACTTACATGAGTGGCTAAATTCCTTGCTAGAGGTATGTGAATGATTGTGGCTAATTTGGATTGGGTATTGTTTAATTGATCTTACATTTACTCAATCGGTATAATTCTAGTATTTCCTCTAAGTTTTAATCTAAATACTCATAGTTGCAAATGTTGGTTGTATTTACTTACTCTAATTTTTCTTGAAAAAGGGATTTAGAGTATGGGTGAGGAAACACTAGTGGGTAATTGGGTGTTAATTGATCTTGGGCAGATTTATATGCCCAAGTGATACTTAAACGTATCATTTTTACCTTGTTTGTTGTGCAATGTGTATATAATATCATGTAATTGGTAATAAATGCGAATTTATACTAACCAACATGATTAGCATTTGTTTTGCAGGTAAATGTGATTTTTAGGAGCTAAAATGCATGTTGGAACTATGTCGGAGTTGGACTTGGATGCGACCGTGGAAAAGACCTTGGAATGCATATTTTATAGGGGCTCCGCGATGGAGCCGTGCCACGCTACCATCGCGGTAGCTCACTGCCTGAGCAAGGATTAAAATGGCAATTTCCAGTGTGCCTGCGCGTCAGCTCCGTGGCACGGAGATAGGCCTCCACGATGGCCTCCGTGCCACGTTGAGGTTAATTTTCCGGACCTTGGAAATTCCAGTGAAGGTCCGCGTCCATGCCGTGTCATGGAGGCAGTGCTCCGCGTTGGCCTCCGTGACACGTTGCTTGTTATTCCGGGAAAAATTTCCCACTAGTATAAATAGCACACTTAGGTTTATTTTAATGAGTTTTTAGTTTTTAGACTGAGTTCAAAAGTGGAGAGCAGGAACGTGGGTTAGTAGCAGTTGAAGATTGAAAAAGCTAAGGGATTTCTTCTCTTCCTTTCTTCTTTCTATCAATTGTACGTATGATTTACACTCATTTTAGGATGATCAATCCAAGAATGATTAGCTAATTCTCTTCCTTGCTGAGGTTTTGAACATGTGTAATGAATTCTGATTTTAATTGATATGGTTTCTTCTTCTTCTTTAATGTTGTTCTATTAATTCTTGTTTTTACTGCATTAGTGATTGGCCAACATTAATGTACATCTAAAAAGTCCAATTTCACTCGAAAGAGCAAGAAATTGGAAAGTTGTGAATTAATAGGGTATTGTTCTTAACTTGATTTGGGAAAATTGGGTTTTGATGTGCTTTCCTGATAGAAATATACTTCAAAGCCGTATTAGTCAATTTAGGAACCAGAATTGTAGTGCTAGGTCATAAATTGCATTTGATCACAGAAATGTAGACGGATGGTTTATGATTCTAAAGTGAAATTAAATACGAGAGTTTTAATTTCTAGGAAAATGTTCTTGGATAGCAACATGAAGAAGAGAATTAACCAAAATTATCATGATTATCAAGTTCATTACTTGTTCTTAACCTTGGCATGTTCATATCCATTGTCTGAATTCACAAGTAAATAGTTGTTATTAGTTGTAGTATATATAGTTTAGAAACCAAAAACTCAAGTAACTCTTGGTTACATTGTTGTTAGCATAATTAGAAGTGAAATAGGAATATAGTAAACTAGGCAATTTTACATATCTTGAGCCTCCTTGGATCGATACTTGGCTACTTAGCCACTTTATTACTTGTTTGACCACGTGCACTTGCGTGTCGGTTTTTAACCGTAGCAACAAATCGCGAACATTAATCATTTGGGGTTGGGCTAGAGATAGCCAAAACCAATTGTCACACACCCATTGAGAATCAAATTAAGAAATAGTTTGATTCCTAGCCGAGTTATTGTGATTGTTATGAAAAGGACTTTGGGGTTTGAGAAACCCGAGGCATAAGGCACCTAATGGATTGAAAAACATCGGGTACCACCTAGTCCACAACTAATTATACTATTGAGTAATGCTAGGAGTTGTTAGTAATTCCAATCTGATGATGCCTCGTCAATATCACACCCTAGTATTCTCTCCTTTGTTATTTTCTACACTTTGTCCCTATTTTCATTTGTGAATTTGTTGTTCAATTGACAAGTTGTGATTCCCCCAACTCTAATTTATTACTTTTGAGACATTGATGCAAGTTACATCAAATTAATTGACAACTCTTGCATGATCAACTACTATTCCCTGTGGGATTCGACCCTGACACTCATTGGGTATATTTGTTTTTCCAAGGACTATTTACACTCTATCCTTGCGAGGAGTGAATTGAATGTTATCAAAATTGGCGCCATTGTCAGGGAATATAGTTTGATATCCTTTAGTTGATTATTGAATTCATTTAATTTAGCATCTTAAGTTTTGATTCCCCACTGTTGAATTATTGTTAGTATGATAATGAGCCCCTTTGAAAGGATACTTAGAAATCCCAAAAGGGTGTCTTTTGTTGAAACTCTCTGGTTGATGGATGAGATGTGAAGGACAGAGGATAGAAAAGATGCGGTGTTGATGGTGGGGATGAAGCAAATAGAGCTTCTATCAAATTGTATGATGGATTTTCATATGAGGTATGAACAAGACAACCAGGGCTATTGGTATCCTTATAATGAAAATCAAGGTCGGAACTCAGTTTGTACAGCTGAAACGAGTAGCCAGGGAAGTGAAGAGTCCTTTTCATCCTGCATTGAAATCATGCTTGAGGTTGTGCTTGAGAGAGTTGTTTCAACTGATTTAGGGATTCAGGAGATGCAAAGTGACCTCTGGGACCTCACTCAGAAGGTTAAGGACCCCGAAGTGTCCATCAAATGGTTAGAAGATAGAATGAACTTATTAGCATCTCATATGGCAACCCAAAAGGTGATAAAGGAAGAAAATAACCCACCACTCCCAACCAATGTGTACGAGGAAGCCATAAAATGGGGGTCGAGGAAGAAATCTTGAAGGAAACATTCAAAGCATTCTCTTGAATACCGGAGGATTGGAAGAGGTATAAAGTTTTGGGAACCTACTCCTTTCAACCAAAGAAACTTGATATTTACCTCAATAATTGGACAACTCCACCTTTGCAACCATCCATTATTTCACCACCAATCTTGGAGCTCAAACCGTTACCTGTCCATTTGCAATATGCATATTTGGGGGCAAATGAAACACTCCTGGTGATTATCTCAGCTAAGCTCACCAGCCAACAAGTGGAAGCACTTTTAACAGTCTTGAGGAAGCATATCTAAGCAATTAGGCGGTCTATAAAACTGATATCATTGGCATACCTCCAGATATTTGTACTCACAAGATCAACCTTTACGAAGACTGTAGCTCTTCAGTTGAGCATCAGAGACGTTTGAGTCCACCAATGTAAGAGGTAGTTAAGAAAGAAATTATCAAATGGTTAGATGCTAGAGTTGTATACCTAATAGCTGATAGCAGTTGGGTAAGCCCAGTCCAATGTGTGCCAAAGAAAGGTGGAATAACAATGGTATCAAATGAGAAGAATGAGTTGATTGCAACACGTCCAATTACCGGATGGAGGGTGTATGGACTATCGCAAGTTAAACACATGGACCAAGAAGGATCACTTTCCAGTCCCATTCATTGACCAAATACTAGATCTATTGGCTGGGAAAGAATATTATTGTTTTTTGGTGGATACTCAGGCTACAACCAGATTTCTATTTCTCTAGAAGATCAAGAGGAAACCACATTCACATGTCCTTATGGAACTTTTGCATTTAAGAGGATGCCCTTGGGGCTTCACAATGCTCCATCTACTTTGCAGATATGTATGATGTCAATCTTTTCTGACATGATAGAGGAAACTATGAAAGTCTTCATGTATGACTTCTCGGTTGTATGAAATCCATTTGAAGACTATTTTGTTCACCTAGAGGAGGTGTTGAAAAGATGCAAGGAAACGAACTTGGTACTTAATTGGAAAAAGTGTTACTTCATGGTAAAAAAGGTATTGTTCTGGGGCACAAGATTTTCAAGAAGGGGATTGAGGTAAACTAAGCTAAAATTAACGCCATCGCTCATTTACCTCCGCCAAAAACTATGAAGGGCATTAGGAGTTTTTTTTGACATGCAGGATTTTACCGCCATTTTTTCAAAGACTTCTCTAAGGTAGCACATCCTTTATTCTGATTGTTGGAAAAAGATGCAAAGTTTAATTTTGATGAGAATGGTATGAAGGATTTTATGGAATTGAAAGAGAAGCTTGTATCCACTCCAATCATCACTACACCGGACTGGTCTAAACCTTTTGAATTAATGTGTAACGCTAGTGGTGTAGCATTAGAGGCAATGCTTGGATAGAGGAAGGACAAGATTTTCCACCCTATTTACTATGATAGCAAAGCCTCTAAATGATGCACAAGAAAACTACACAGTGATAGAACAAGAATTGCTCGCAGTAGTGTTTGCGTTTGAAAAATTTCGAGCATACTTTCTAGGGACCAAGGTGGTGGTGCACACAAACCATGCTGCACTCAGATACTTAATGGAAAAGAAAGATGCTAAACCTAGGCTCATTAGGTAGGTCCTATTGCTAGAAGAATTCAATTTTGAAGTGAAGGACTGGAAGGGACGCGAGAATCAAGTGGCTGACCATCTCTCTTCGTTTGAGACAGATGGTATGTCGGGGGTACATAAGTAGATTAATGATGACTTCCCTGATGAGCATATTCTGGCTGCATCCCATGACTTGACACCTTAGTTTGCAGATTTCGCTAATTACTTGGTGAGGAACATCACACCCAAAGGGTTGACATTTCACCAGAAGAAGAGATTTTGTAATACCCCAGAAAGGCCTAAGAATAGACCTAGGAGTTAAAATTGAAAAATGTAGAAAATTGGCAAAAACATCACAGAATAGATGACTCAACGATTCGTGGGTGGATACCATGAGTCATCAAAAGCAGTCATGGAAAGGGGGTTCAGGGGAAAAGTGGTGACAACAGACGGTGTAATGACTTGTTGTTAGGAACAACAAATCATTGTTACCAGTCGTTGGAAGGACTGAGCTTGGGCTGAGGGGAAAAACCGGGACATCCCACGATTCATGGTGAGAAGCAACAACCCATTATTTCTAGTTGTTGTTTGAGGGTTGAGGACTTCAGTGCATTCAACAGATGGAGACCATGACACGTTGGATGCTACCACGAGTCGTGACGAGGCTCGTGGAAAGGAAAGTTAGATTTTGTCAAGGGGTTGACAACAGTCGATCCAACGACCCATTGTCGAAGCAACGACTAATCCTGACCGGTCGTGGGAAGAACCTGAGAGATGTCATGAGGTAGTAAACCCAACGACTTGATACCACGAGTTGTAGGGTTTTAGAATTGGTGAAATTCTTTGCCACCCATTCCTAAATCTCAATTTAAATCATGAATCCTCTTATTCAAGTCTATGGGGTTTTACTCAAATGCATGAAAATGTGATTTCTCTTTATGGATATGATTTAATTGAGTTTTAATTATCGAATTATGAATGATGGGCTGGTTTTATTATTATTCTCTTTAAATCATGTTTCAAGCTTTTAAATCCAAAATGCCTATTTGATGAAAGTTCATGAATGTTATGATTTACGATGACTACTATAGTTTGAGTTTATTGATGATGGAAAATCATGATTTACAAGTTACCCGTGTTTATGAGAATTTTTTTAAAGAACTGATCATGATAAAGTATTGGGCAATGCCCACATGTTGAAGAATGATTTACGACTCATGAAGCGAATTACTTGATTTATCAATTTATGATGTTGGCCGATGAAAAGGGCCTTGATACATGGCTAAGCATGTTTTAAAGGGGATCTATGATGATAAATGTTATAGTTTAGCCAATGAATCATGATGTTATAGATTTATGTATGAGCCTATATGCATGTTTTCGGGATTCAGGTCTAGCATCGAGCAGTCCGGCATGCAGAGGACTACGTCGGTGTCTCATAATCACGTGCCACCGTGGGTTTCTAATGATGTATTGTATTGATAAAGGTCCCCTAAAATGTGATACCATGCCTAATGCACAACCCTCACCTGGCAAGCCAGGGTCGACTCTGCCCACATGAGTAAGATAGTTGGGGCATCATGAAAGCCTCTACCATGATAGTGTCGGTTATGACGAGTCCTCCCATTGTTCCGCATGTTTTATGCATTGTTATGTTTATGTTGTTGCTCAAGTTATGTTTTGATAATATTTACTTATGATTATGAAAATGAATGATTATGAATGATTTGAAAGCCTTGAGCCTTATGTTTTATTACAAGGATATTGATGTAAGCATGATGTCATTCTCTTATATTATTTACGAGTTTTATTTACTTTTAATGTCTGTTTTACTTACCTTGCATACTCAGTACATTCCACGTACTGACCGCATACCTTCTATGTTGTATCGTTTTATGATACAAGGTCCGGATCTCAGGCTCATCCTTAGTCCATCTCAGCTTACGCTTCCAGCTTATTGGTAAGTCCTCATGTTTCGAGGGTCGTTTAATAGACTTTCATGTTGTTTATGTTTTAGTATTGGTCGGGTTAGTTGGGGATATTGTCCCATCAACCCATCTTATGTATTAGAGGCTTTCAGACAAGTATGTAGTGCTCAGCTATGTATATGTCTGGTATTTCCTGATGTTATGCTACAATTACGTTTCTGCTATGTTTTTATGATTATCATTTTACTTATTTGAATGAGATTAGTTGTATGCATCTTCCATGGGTCGACTTAGGGTCTCTCGGGGTTCCTTGTCCCGTGTCTACAATCCAGGTGTATGTTCGGGTCGTGACAAACTTGGTATCAGAGCAATAGGTTTGAAGTGTCCTAGGGTGTTTGAAAGGCACATTAAGTAGAGTCTTTTTCATGGGTGTGAAGCGTTCCACACTTATGACGAAGAGGCTACCAGACGGTTAGGAAATGTTCCCTTCTTTCATGTTCTATGTCTTGCGATGAAAAGCCTTTCCATCCTTCTAATTCGTGCGATTCGCGATTGCAGAATTATAGCTCCTAGAAGAATGAACGGAAGGAGGAATGGAAATGATGAAGGCCATGGAGATGGAAATGACCATGGGCATCACCAAGCCCCACCTATTCAGGAGCCCCAGGCACCAAAGCCAGTTGTCACGATGAGTTTCGGGCGACTATCCAGATGTTGGAGCAGGCCTTGACTGCTCAGGTCAACCAGCAGGTTGTTGCAGAGGTCCCATAGAATGGCAATGAAGAGGAAGATCAGATTAGAGACTTCTTGAGGATTAACCCTACCGATTTCACGGGATCAAAGGTGGATGAGGATCCACATGAGTTCATTGAAGGGATCTTGAAGGTCACTCATGTTATGGGGCTGAAAAATGGGGAGTGTGTGTACTTGGCCTCTTATCAGCTAAAAGAGGTCTCTCATATATGATACAAGAAATAGAGGGATAGCAAGGCAGTGGGAGCGGGCCCTATCAGTTGGGATGAGGTCCACATGGCCTTTCTCGACAAGTTCTTCCCTCGGGAGATGAGGGAGTTGAAAGCAGCTAAGTTTGTGAACCTCAAGCAGGGAAGATGACAGTGCTAGAGTATTCTCTTGAGTTCACTCATTTGTCAAAGAACGCCCCAGAGTTGGTGATGGATTAGAGGGCTCGGGTGAGCCGATTCGTTCATGGTGTAGCTGGTTATTTAGACAAGGATTGCAGGACTGTTATGCTCCACCAATATATGGACTTTCCTTGCATAATGTTGTATGCCCAGCAGATGGAGGCGGCTCATACGAGGGAGAGGGAGGCAAAGAGGGCTCGGACAGACAACCGTGGGTTTTCACATCAGAGGTCTGACAGTGGCTACTGTCCACAATTTCAGCAGAGGTCACTAGCCCCAGCACAATCATCAGCTAGTGTTCCATCTAGACCAAAGGGTGAACAGAGGAGCAGGGCTTCAGGGTCGAGGGATTAGAGGGGTACCCAGTTAGAGTGTACCACTCCATCCTGTGGGAAGTGCGGCAAGAGTCACACTGGGGAGTGCCTGCTCGGCTCAAATATCTGCTACGGGTGTGGTATCTGGACACATGCATTGAGCGTCCCCATATGCTAGACAGGGTTATGATAGGTGTCTTGCAAAACCTCCAGGATAGCAGCATCTCCAGCCCTTTCCACTCCACAGGGAGTATCGACTAGTGGATGTGGCGGACAGCGCCAAGACCGATTCTATGCCCTTGTCTCGTGCCAGGAGCAGGACACTTTGCCAGAAATGGTCACTGGGATGTTCCGTGTCTTTCATATTGATGTTTATGCCTTGTTAGATCCGAGAGCTACCTTGTCTTTCGTGACTCCTTACATTGCTAATAGCCTTGGAGTTAGTCCCGAGACCTTGTTAGAACCATTTTCAATTTCATCCCCTGTTCGTGATTTGGTCATAGCTAGACGAGTATATAGAGAATTCCCGGTCATTGTGTTGCATAAGGTTACCTCCGCAGACCTTGTAGAGTTAGCCATGACTGACTTTGACATTATTCTTGGCATGGATTGGTTGTTTGCCTGTTGTTCTTCGATAAATTATAGGACCCGTATGGTGGAATTTCCTTTTTCGGGTGAGTCCATATTGGAGTGGAAGGGTAGTTCAGCGGTACCAACAGATCGGTTTATTTCCTACCTTAAGGCCAGGAAGATGATTTCTAAAGGTTTCATGTACCACCTAGTTAGGGTTAAGGATGTAGAGTCTGAGACCTCAGTTATTCAATCAGTTCCAATGGTGTGCGAATATCTGGAGGTGTTTCCTGATAATTTGCTCAATGTTCCTCCAGAGAAAGAAATTGATTTCGGTATTGATCTATTACCTGATACGAAGCCTATCTCTATTCCTCCCTACAGGATGGCCCCAGCCGAACTAAAGGAATTGAAGGATTAGTTAAAGGATCTATTGGATAAGGGCTTCATTAGACTGAGCTAGTCTTCATGGGGTGCACCAATTCTATTTGTTCAAAAGAAGGACAGTTCCCTTCACATATCTATTGACTATCAGTAGTTGAATAAGGTTACCGTCAAGAACAGGTACCTCTTACCCAGGATTGATGATTTGTTTGACCAGCTTCAGGGTGCCAAGTGCTTCTCCAAGATTGATCTCAGGTTCGGGTATCACCGGTTCAGAGTTCGAGAGAGTGACATCCTGAAGGCCACTTTCAGGACTCGGTATAGTCACTACGAATTTGTTGTTATGTCTTTCGGACTAACCAATTCCCCCTGCAGCTTTTATGGACTTGATGAACAGGGTGTTCAAGCAATATTTAGATATGTTCGTGATCGTGTTCATCGATGACATTCTTATATACTCCCGGAACGAGGAGGAGCATGCCACTCATTTGAGAATAGTGTTGCAAACCCTCAAGGATCGTCAACTGTATGCAAATTTTAGAAAGTGTGAATTTTGGCTGGACTCGGTGGCATTTCTAGGCCATGTGGTGTTCAGTGAAGGCATAACTGTGGATTCTCAAAAAACTGAAGCGGTGAAGAATTGGCCTAGACTGGTGAATCCTTCAGAAATTAAGAGTTTCTTGGGCCTAGCAGGGTACTATCGGAGATTTTTTGAGGGTTTCTCATCCATTGCGACACCATTGACACGGTTGACTCAGAAAAAGGTGAAATTCCAATGGTCAGAGGAGTGTTAGAAAAGCTTCCAAGAGTTGAAGACCCGACTCACTTCAGCACCTGTGTTGGCTTTGCCCGAAGGTACTGATGGCTTTGTTGTATATTGTGATGCTTTAAGAGTCGGGCTGGGGTGTGTGTTGATGCAACATGGGAAGGTAATAGCATATGCCTCCAGCTAGCTGAAAAATTCATGAAAACAATTACCTGACTCATGATCTCAAGTTGGCCGTTGTGGTGTTTTCATTGAAGATATGGCGACATTACTTGTATGGGGTCCACCTGGATGTATTTACGGATCACAAGAGCTTGTAATATGTGTTCATACAGAAGGATCTAAATCTTCGGCAAAGGAGGTGATTGGAGTTGCTAAAGGACTACGACATGCGTGTCCTCTACCACCTGGGCAAGGCAAATGTGGTTACAGATGCACTTAGTAGGCTCTCTATGGAGAGTGTGTCCCACGTGGATGAGGGAAAGAAGGAGTTGGTGAAGGATGTCCACCGACTTGCAAGACTGGGAGTTGGATTGATCGACTTGACTGATGGCGGCGTTATTGTGCGGGATGGGTCAGAATCATCCTTGGTGGTCGATGTCAAATCTAAGCAAGATGAGGCTCCGACCTTGGGGAAGTTGAAGAAAGCAGTGCGGAGTCGAAAGGTGGAGGTTTTCTCCCAAGAGGGAGCTGGGGTGCTATGATACCCGGGTCGTCTATGTGTCCCAGAGTTGATGATTTGAGAGTTCAAATATTGCAGGAGGCACATGGTACCAAATATTCCATTCACCCAGGATCCACGAAGATGTATCGGGACTTGCGAGAAATCTATTGGTGGGATGGTATAAAGAGGAACATTATGGAGTTTGTAGCTAAGTGTCCAAACTGTCATCAATTGAAAGTTGAGCATCAAAGGCCGGGAGATGTACTTCCGGATATTAGTATCCCCACTTGGAAGTGGGAAGAGATTAACATGGATTTCATTACAAGTTTACCCCGTGCTCGCCGCAATACAACTCCATTTGGGTGGTGGTTGACAGGTTAACTAAGGCTACACACTTCCTACCGGTCAAGACCACGGATTCGGCGGATGATTATTCTAGGTTGTATATTCGGGAGTTGGTTCGACTTCATAGAGTTCCCTTGTCTATTATTTTAGACCGAGGCACTCAGTTTACTTTTGAATTCTGGCGTTCTTTTTAGAAGGGACTTGGGACCCTGAATTAAGCTTAGCACAGCATTCCACCCACAAACAGACGGCCAGGTAGAACAAACCATTCATACCCTTGAGGATATGTTGAGGGCATGTGTTATGGATTTTAAGGGTAGTTGGGATGATCATTTGCCCTTAATCGAGTTTGCTTATAATAATAGTTATCACTCTAGTATCCAGATGGCACCATTTGAGGCTCTTTACGGGTGAAGGTGTAGGTCTCCCATCGGATGGTTTGAGTTTGGCGAGGCAGTTATGATAGGACCAGACTTGGTTCATGAGGCCATGGTAAAGGTCCAGTTGATAAGGGACCGGTTAAAAACCTCTTAGAGTCGTCAAAAATCATATGTTGATGTGAGGAGAAGGGATTTGAATTTTGATGTGGATGACTGGGTATTTCTAAAGGTACCTCCCATGAAGGGATTCATGCAGTTTGAAAAGAAAGGGAAACTCAATCCGCGCTATGTTGGCCCCTACCGGGTTGTGAGAAGAGTCGGTAAGGTGGCATATGAGTTGGACTTGCCCTGGGAGTTATCTTCAGTTCATTCGGTGTTTCATGTGTCGCTTTTGAAAAAGTGTTTGGGCGATCCAGGTTTGGTAGTCCCGGTAGATAGCATTGGAGTAAAAGACAACCTCAGTTATAAAGAAATTCCCATTGAGATCTTGGATCATCAGGTTTGAAAGTTGAGAAACAAAGAAGTAGCTTTGGTTGAAGTTTTATGGAGAAATCAACATGTTGAGGGAGCTACATGGTAAGCCGAAGTGGATATGATGGCTAGATACCACATTTGTTCTCTACGGGCTTGGTTCCGACTTGAGGTATCAGTTTTTCCTTATGAATCAATCTATTTTTCATATTCAGTTCATGTGCGCAAGTTTCTTTTATATGTACAAATGTGTATGTGAAGTATAAGATCAGTTCAACTATGTGGTTTAATTCGTAGGTACTCATACCGTGAAAATTTCGGTTAAAATGATCAGTATATGGCTATAATAAATTGTATGTTTCTATTTGCTGCTTGTTTCCTACATTCGAGGATGAATTTTTGGGGCAGATATTATAATACCCTGGAAAGGCCTAAGAATAGACCTGGGATTTGAAATTGAAAAATGCAGAAAACTGGCAAAAACATCACAGAATGGACGACTCAATGACTCGTGGGTAGATACAAAGAGTCGTCAAAAGCATTCGTGGAATGGGGTTTCAGGGGAGAAGTTGTGACAACGGACACTATAACGACTCATTGTCAGGAATAACGAGTAGTTATTACCAGTCATTAGAAGGACTGAATTTGGGCTGAGGGGAAACAATGGGACATCCCGCGATTCATGGTAAGAAGCAACGCCCCATTGTTTCTAGTCGTTGTTTGAGGGTTGAGGACTTCAATGCATTCAATGGATGGAGACCACGACTCGTTGGATGCCACCACGAGTCGTGGTGAGGCTCGTGGAAAGGAAAGTCAAATTTGGTCAAGGGGCTGACAACGGTCGATCCAATGACCCGTTGATTGAAGCAACGACTCATCCTAACAAGTTGTGGAAAGAACCTAAGAGATGTCATGAGGCAGTGAACCCAACGACCTGATACCACGAGTCGTGTTGTTGAGCAACGACCCGTTGGATCGGTCATTGGTCCTCCTGGAGCAGTTTTTCAAGGAAAATTTTATGAAGGGAATTTTCAACTTTTTCGTGCTTTGAGTCCCTAAACTACGTCATTTTGGATATTTTTCTAAGTGAGATAAGATGGGTTAAGTCCTTTATGCATGCCCATTCTCATGCGAAAGCTTAGAGAGATTTTTGGGAGTTCAAGGTCTTCTTCCCCAAATTTTCATCAATTTCTTTGTGGGTATTAAAGGAACCTCGAAATCAATCCATTCCGAGGTATGTAGGTTTTTAGAATGGGTGAAATTCTTCCCCACCCATGCTGAAATCTCAATTTAAATCATGAATCCTCTTATTTAAGTCTATGCGGTTTTACTCAAATGCATGAAAATGTGATTTCTCTTTATGGGTATGATTTAATTGAGTTTTAATTATTGAATTATGAATGATGGCCAGGTTTTATTATTATTCTCTTTAAATCATGTTTCAAGCTTTTAAATCCAAAATTCCCATTTGATGGAAGTTCATGAAAGTTATGATTTACGATGAATAATCTATAATTTGAGTTTATTGATGATGGAAAAGCATGATTTCTAAGTTATCCATGTTTATGAGCATATTTTTAAAGAATTGAATATGATCAAGTATTGGAAAATTCCCACATGTTGAAGAATGATTTATGACTCATGAAGTGAATTACTTGATTTATCGATTTATGATGTTGGCCAATGAAAAGGGGCTTGATTCTTGGCTAAGCATGTTTTAAGGGGGATCAATGATGATAAATGTTATATTTTAGCCAATGAATCTTAATGTATGATGTTATAGATTTATGTATTAGCCTATATGCATGTTTTTGGGAGTCGTGTCTAGAACCGAGCAACCCAACATTAAATGGACTACGCCGGTGTCTCATAACCACGTGCCACCGTAGGTTTCTAATGATGTATTGTATTGATAATGATCCCCTCAAATGTGATATCACGCCTAATGCACGACCCTCGCCTGGCAAGCCAGGGTTGGCTCTACCCACTTGAGTGAGATAGTTGGGGCATCATGAAAGCCTCTACCATGATGGTGTCGGTTATGACGAGTCCTCCTATTGTTCCGCATGTTTTATGCATTGTTATGTTTATGTTGTGGCTCAAGTTATGCTTTGATAAAGTTTACTTATGATTATGAAAATGAATGATTATGATTGATTTGAAAGTTTTGAGCCTTATATCTTATTACAAGGATTTTGATGTAAGCATGATGTCCTTCTCTTATATTATTTACGATTTTTATTTACTTTTAAATGTTCGTTTTACTTACCTTGCATACTCAGTACATTCCACGTACTGATCGCATACCTTCTATGCTGTATCATTTCATGATACAGGGTTCAAATCTGAGTCTCATCCTCATCCTTAGTCCATCTCAGCTTTCGTTTCCAGCTTATTGGTGAGTCCTCATGTTCAGAGGGCCGTTTGATAGACTTTCATGTTGTTTATGTTTCAGTGTTGGTCAGGTTAGTTGGGGATGTTGTCCCATCAATCCATCTTATGTATTAGAGGCTTTCAGACTAGTATGTAGTGCTCAGTTGTGTATATGTCTGGTATTTCCTGATGTTGTACTATAATTACGTTTCCGCTATATTTTTATGATTATCATTCCGCTTATTTGAACGAGATTAGTTGTATCCATGTGCATGGGTCAACTTGGGGTCTCTCGAGGTCCCTTGTCCCGTGTCTACGATCCTGGTGTATGTTCTGATCATGAAAAACTCATGCATGATGTTAGAAAGTTTTATTGGGATGAACCATACATCTTCCATAGGTGTGTTGATGGTATAATTCGAAGATGTGTCCCAGAGGTTGAGATGACACCAATCCTCGAGGCTTGTCATTCGTCATCGGACAGGGGTCACTATGGGAGTGTTAGGACAGCACCAAAAGTGCTACAGTATGGATTTTATTGGCCTACTCTCCACCAGGATGCCCATGACTATGTTAAGCAGTGTGATAGATGTCAACGAATATGAAGTATTTCGAGGAGACATGAGCTTCCGTTGACACCAATCCGAGAGATGGAATTGTTTGATATATGGGGAATCGATTTTATGGGCCCTTTTGTGAGCTCTTATGGAAACACTTACATTCTGGTGGCTATTGATTATGTATCTAAATGGGTGGAAGTTGTGGTGTTGCCCAACAATGAGGGAAGGAGTGTAACAGCCTTCTTGAAGAAGCACATCTTCTCACGGTTTAACACTCCTAGAGCTATAATTAGTGATGGAGGATCACATTTTTGCAATTGACTGTTCAGTGCCTTGCTAGCAAAGTATGGTATGAAGCACAAAGTTTCTACCCCTTATCATCCTCACACCAGTGGCCAAGCAGAAGTTTCCAATCGGGAGCAAGTCCATCTTGACTAAGATAGTCAATCTCAATAGAATGGACTTGGCAAAGAAACTCGATGATGCCTTGTGGACATACCAGGCCGCATACAAAATGCCTATTGGAATGTCCCCATATCAATTGGTCTTTGGCAAAGCTTGTCATTTACCAGTGGAATTGGAGAATAAAGCCATATGAGCCTTGAAGAGTTTAAACCTTGATTGGGGGAAGTCCGCTCAGGGGCGAGTGGAAAATATCAATGAGATGGATGAGTTTAGAAAGAGGGCTTATGAAAATGCTGCAATATATAAGGCTCGCATGAAACATTACCACAACTGGAAAATCTTGCATCAAAATTTTGCCTCGAGAGAATGGGTACTGTTGTTCAACTTAAGACTAAGGTTATTTCCCGAAAAGCTCAAATCTAAATGGTCAGGCCCATTTAAAATGTCCCAAGTTTTTGGGAAAGGTGCTATTAAACATGAGGGAGAAGATGGATCAAAATTCAAGGTGAATGGCCAAAGGGTAAAGAAGTATTTGGGAGTTTTGGAGGAGGTTGGCTGAGTGGAGGTCATGTACGTGGATAAACCATAGCAGACAAGGTGCATCTGTCATGCCACGACATTAACTAAGGGGCTTCATTGGAGGCAACCCAAGCATGCTTACCTTTGATACTTTGATTTCTTTCTTTTTTTTGTTTTGTAGGTTGACGGGATGTTAAACAAGGAGAAGAAGAATAGGGCAGGCACTGCCCTAGACCGGCGAAACGCCTGTGCACAAGCATGAGGTGCCTCCCTATCGCATGTAAGAAGCAGAAAAATGGAGAAAAAGAGAGGAAATTAGTGACCTACTGGCAGAACATCGGTGAAAATCCATGAATCGTCGATTGAGCACCCGTTCAAACCAATATACTTGGGAATTGAGGTATAATCAGCGACCCAACCAGCAGAAAACCGGTACCAATCCGCAAACCGCTGGTTGAACACTGGTTGCAAAATAGTGAGCTGAAAGGATGAAGTCCTCGGCATTTAAACCGACGAGACGCTGGTACTCACCAGTGACTGCCGATTAAGCACAGGTCAAGATATGCAATTCATTTAAAATATTGACCAATACATTGACCGACCCGACCCATGGATTTAAAAATTTCGATCCAATCTTTCCAACTCCCCAAAAAGCCTTCTCTCCACCTTTTTATCTCTCCCCACCACTTTTTGACTTCCCAATAACCAACCTTCCCAACTTAACACCATTAACACCCACCTTCTCCCTACCCAATCACCTCCCCTCTCTTAGCCTTTAATACCTCTCCTCCCTTACTCTTTTCATCTTACCTCATTCCCTATCATTGTGAAGACTTGTTGGGTGAGTTACAAGGCTTCCATCTCCTTACTTATTCTCACTTATCAACTTGATATGTGTCTCCTAGATTTGATGAGCTTATATTAAGAATACGAATCTGAATTCAATCATGTTAGAGAAGATATTGTTCACACTCATGTTCCCCATCTCCCATCTTGTGATTTTCATTGATTGACTATTTTCATATTATGGGTATGTTGGGGGTGGTGAGTAGATATTTAAATATTGTTATGGGTGCCTTATTTCATAAGCATGCTTCATGATTTGTGTGCTTGATATACTATTGGGGGTGAAGTCTGAGTAGCCTTGTGTTCTCATAATGCACGATTTTCCCCATGATAGATAGGGTGACGTCTTTCTTAAGGGAAAATCGTCATTGTTTTTTTGGTTGTATTTCTTGTGTAAAGCGAGTGAGTGAATCATGATTTTGGAGGGATTTCTGCTAGATGATATGGGGTGAAAATGAGCGGTGTTCTACTGGCGAATCGCTGGTCATGCCCTGCAAAACGATGACTGAAATGCAGGTCCAGGCCCAAGGCTACAGGACACTACCAAGAACCGCGTTTCACCGATAAATCGTCGTTGTGGCACCGGCTAAGAGTATATTTGCCCAGTCTTCTGCCAAGTGCCGGCAGCTTATCCGCGATTTACGGGTCTCCACCTGTGTTCTGTCGGTGTTGCCAGCAATAACATTTTTCTCCTTTAATTTTTTTACCATCCGATCCTTAAAATTTTGTTTCTTAATTTAGAATAGTTGTTGTTTTCCTGTACAATCATTAAAAATAATAAGGATATGTTGTTTGTATGGCATTAGTAAATCATGTCCATATCTAGACAATGAAGCAAAAGGAAAGCCCCAATGACCAACACTGCATCTCACGAATTAGATTTCGAGGGGACCTAGCAAATTTCAAAACTTTACGTTGGGCTAGTTAAAATGAAGGTTTATTATTTGTCCTTAAAGGATAACTGTCCATCACCACAGAGGCTCAAATTGAGGTGGAGTCTTTCAAGGATGACTTCCCAGACATTTACAGTTAGATCAGCATTCGTGATTGAGGGCCATTCACCATACCCGTAGACCCTTACTTTTTTGAGTTGGAATGGGAGTTCTATGCCTCTTACAGGTCGGGGAAAAGCATCTTAAAGCACAAAAGCCGAGTAGATGCAATGCCTTGCCTTCCATCTGTGCTAGTATGGGGTCAAGAAGTAACATCACCCCAGAAGAGATCAACTCCATCTATTGGGATAAACCGATCCAACCAAGTCTAAAGTTCAAAAGGATGGTGGAAGATAAAGAGAATCAGTTTAAGTAGGTGGCTGGCATAATTGCAAAAGATCAACCGCAGTAGGCTACCTCAAAAGGAATAATTCACTGCCATGATCTTAAGTTTGAAGATTGCATGTGGCTGGATTCGGTATGTTCTCGAATTATTCCTTCCAACAATACAATACATGTCCCTATTGAGTCAAATCCTTATGGGTTGCATCATAGATCGGAGACACATGAAGCTGGGGGAAATCATTATAGAACAATTCAAAAGGAAGGCCAAGCATAAGGCAACTTATTTGCCTTATCCCAGCCTCATTAGTGTGTTGTGCCTACGGGCCACATGCCCTCCATTCAGACCACTGGACAAAACAGTGAGGGTCGATGGAGTGATTACACTAGCCACCAAAACTGATAAGGATTCCCCAGCTTCAAAACAACCCAAAGTAACGGTGGACCAAAATAGCCCCCCATCTTTCATATTCTCCAGCACAGCCCAAGGGTCACCACAAGTTGACAGAGTCAACTCCTCTCTGCCAACCGGTCTTTTGAAGATGGCACAAATGGCCTGTGCTCATAATGGCCAGTTGTTGAAATTGGCCAAAGCAATACCTCCCATGATCAAGCAAGCCATCAAGAAGGCCATGCAACCAGTGGTTGAAAAAGTGGGATGCCGTTGTGCTAAAGTTGAAGTTTTAGAAAAGGAAGTGACTACCTTGAGGGGTAAAGGGGCGAGGCGCAAGGAACTACTTTCACCTAGAAATATTGACCTTAATGAACTAATAGCCACTACTACATAGCTTGAGGAAGACAGAAGCCCACCGGATGGTTGGTGCGTGGGGTATGACAGTCCTTCAAAAATCATGTCCGATGAAGAGATATATCACAATAGCCTACCGCCCCGTCAGATGCTCATTAATTGGGAGCAAAATAGATCCATTGTGGAGACCTGGTGGGGTGGACACCACTTCTTATTATGAGCTCAGAACTCTTCCGGACCATCAGGTAGTTCCCGAACTAGGAAAACCAGTCGAACTCCCACCTGATCTTTTGATGCCTTCCGTGGATGAAACTGCTTCATAGAATTTTGATGAGGCCACTTACTCATAGATCCCTCTCCCCCATTGCTAGATCATTCAGGGAGCCCTCTTGACCTTATTTATTTTCCCTTTTACTTTGAGGGCAATGTTATTTTATAGTTGGGGGTGGGGATGAGTTCTCCTTTTCTGTTGATAGGCAGTTGCCCTTGTCGGGCTGATTTGAAATATTTTTTTATGATGTGGTGTGTTTTAGAGCCTTTGTTGGGCTCAAAATGAATGAAATGAGAAAATTTTGTTCTTGAATTATTAGTGCAAGTGATTGGGTCTTTGTTTAAATTGCCAAATATTTCATAGCCCAAGTTTGATTTTTGCCTTTATGAATAGTAGTTAGTGAATAAACTCTGAGGGTTTCTTTGGTATACTGTGGTTCTTTCCTGAGGAGAAATTTCTTTTTCTTTTCTTTTTCTATTGTCAAACTGAGTGATATTTCCCAATGATAGATTGCGAAGCGACTTTCTTATGAGAAAATACCATGTTTTTAGTCTTGTTGAAATTGTTTTTGAGAGGTACCACCAAAAAAATTTTGTGTGGCATGGAAAAATGAAGGCATTTGAAATGGAAAATGTAGCACTCTCTTGTCATATATTGCAATTCCTTATTTGGCTTGTTGATTCACATGCTCAATTGTCTTAAGTCATAATCTAGTTGTGGTGATGAATTGTGTGAACTTCTTGGAGTATGATGCCTTTTGTGGTGAGGTTAATTGAATGATTCTACGCATATACAGTTGTATAGAACTTGCCCTATGTGTGACTCAAGGAAAAATCCTAGATGCAGCTACACTTAGAACATGATTTTGGACTTTCTATTGCTAGTTACTTCACCCAAAATGACCTCCTTAAACATCTTCCTTTGCTAGCCAATGTTGAGCCTTTGAACCTTTTTCCTTGGAAACCACATTACAAGCCCAATGGCCTTTTGTAATCCTCTTCTTTGGCACCCATCGTCCCTAGTTTCTAGTGGTGAAAGAATGAAAAATGGGGCTTCAAGCCCAAGAAATGTGGAGAGATAAGGGAATGAGTGGAAATATGTCAAAAGCCTAAGTTTGAGGGTTCACAAGAAAAAGGAGAAATGTGGGAGCTTCAATGTGAGGTAGCACCAAATTGTGATTAAAATAAATGAATTGGTTGGTTGAAGAACCTTGAATCATTGAAAGAGAAAGAATAGTTGAAAGGTGTTACCTCTTGCTTAAATGAGGCTGATTATGAAATACAAAGGAGTTATTAGGATGGCTCTTGCTAAACAAAATAAGAAAAATGATGAACAAGGAGAGATAAGGAAGTCATTTCAATAGAGGGAGGGAATGTTGCAAGTGTTTGCAAAAAATAGGTATTAGGGAGGGTCTAACCACTAGAACTCATTGTTTATCCTACCTTAACCCCTAGTTTTCATTATGACCCCCAATTCCTAATTGATTTTGAGTGTAGCAACTTTCATTAGTGGCTAGTTACATGAAGGGCAAGTCTATGGGTCAAGTTGTATGCATGGAGAATTTCTTTTTGAGAGTGAGTGTTATTGTCTTATTCTATAATCCCTTGTTTGTGCATTGCTTGATAATAAAAAAGGATTCTCTCTTCTCGTGAGTGGCATCACCCCTTAGAGAACATTATTGTATTGGTGTAAAGATGTGATTGGGACATGAATATTGTGAGATCCAAGGCAAGCATTGAATATCAATTTGCAAAGATTTGAGATGCTATGTGTGCTTGTTTTGATAAATCATTTCCTTGTTTTGAAAAATGAAAACATTTGTGAAGCATGCCTATATATTGTGGTTACCTCTTGAAACTTGTATATTTTGTGGAGCCTCTTCTATTTTCCTTGAGTCGGCGAGCGTTTTTAGGTTGTCATAGGCTCAGTGGTCCTTGGTGCATAGACTCATATGGTAAAACATGTTGTTCCATTTGCTTAGCTATAAAGAATTGCATTACTTGAGGACAAGCAATGGTTCAAGTTTGGGGGTTTGATGAGTTGGTAATTTACCAACTCATTAGGCTCTTAGACATGAGTTTTTGTTTAGTTTTCGAGTCATTTAGGTGGATTTTATGCCCTTTCTCCTCGATCTTTACAGGTACTTGACCTGAGTAGAGGAAGCATAAAATTCAACAAAAAAAATAAAATTATATATAAGGACCGGCGCTTCACCGGAGGACATCGGCGAAACGTTGGCTGACCATAAATGCTCATTATGCTGAAGAGGAACATCTAACAGATCACTTCAGATCAGCACAGGCGAACCGCTGGTGCAAATGCTGGACTACTCAAGAACTCACTGGCACCAGATGCGACAGATCAGCAAACCACAGATCAGCACCAGTGAAATGCTGGTGACTCACAAGTGATGGCCGTCAGGAAAGGGAAAAAGCGTCCAGCTCAGAAATAGAGGAGCATTTGTACCCTACTTTTGTACCTTTCTGTAAAGAGAGAGTCAACATTCCATTCCATAGAAAGTAGAAAATAGAGAGTGGTAGAGAAAAAGATTTTGATTTAAATTGCATAGAGAAAAGTCTTCATCTTCTTCATTGAAAAGGTAGAAAAAACTCCATTGAAGACCAGAACCTTGTGCTTGAATTTTCATGCTCATTTTGTTGAATGGATATTGAATTATTACTTAATGCAATTCTTCTTCTGCTTACATGAGTAGCTAAATTTCTTGCTAGGGGTGTTTGAATGATTAGGGTTGATTTGGATTAGATTGGGTATTGTTTAATTGATCTTAGATTTACTCAATTGGTATAATTCTAGTGTTTCCTCTGAGTTTTAATCTAAATATTCATAGTTGCAAATGTGGGTTGTGTTTACTTACTCTAATTTTTCTTGCAAAAGGGATTTAGAGTATGGTTGAGGAAACACTAGTGGGTAATTGGGTGTTGATCATGTGGGGTTGGGATAAAGATAGTCAAAACCCATTGTCACACACCCATTGAGAATCAAAGCTAGAAATAGTTTGATTCTCACCCAAGTTGTTGTGGTTGTTGTGAAAAGGACTTTGGGGTTTGAGAAAACTTGAGGCATAAGACATCTAATTGGTTGAAAAACATCGGGTGCCACCTCGTCCACAATTAATTTTACTATTGAGTAATGCTACGAGCTGTTAGTCATTCCAAACTGATGAAGCCCCGTCAATGTTACACCCCTAGTGTTCTCTCCTTTGGTATTTTCTACACTTTTTCCCTATTTTTGTGTGTGAATTTGCAATTCAATTGACAAGTTGTGGTTCCCCCAATCATTACTTTATTGCATTGATGCAAGTTATTTCAATTTGATAGACAACTTTGTGTGATCAACTATTATTTCTTGTGGAATTCGACTGCAACCCTCATTGGGTATATTTGTTTTTCCAACGACCATTTACACTCCATCCTTGCAAGGAGTGAATTTGGACGTTATCAAAAATGGCACCATTGCAGGAATTATAGCTTGATAGACTTTAGTTGATTATTAATTTTAGTTAATTTAGCATCTTATGTTCTGTACCCCCATTGTTGAATTGTTAGTCTGATAATGAGCCCCTTTGAAAGGCTACTTAAAAATCTCGAAGGGGTGGCTTTTGTTTAAACTCTCTGATTAATGGATGAGATGTGGAGGAGAGAGGAGAGATGCGGTGTTGATGGTGGTGATAAAGCAAATAGAGCTTCTAGCAAATTGTATGATGGGTTTTCATATGACATATCAACAAGCCAACTAGGACTATTAGTATTCTTATAATGAAAATCAAAGTTGGAACTCTGTTTTTACAGTTGAAACTAGTAGACAGGGGAGTGAAGAGTCCTTTTGATCCCACATTGAAAGCATGCTTGAGCAAGTTGTTTCAACTAATTCAGGGATTCAAGAGCTGCGAAGTGATCTCTTGGACCTCACTCAAAAGATGAAGGACCATGAAGTGTCCATCAAATGGTTAGAAGATAGAATGAACTTAATAGCATCTCAAATGACAACCCAAAAGGCGATAAAGGAAGAAAATAACCCACCACTCCAAACCAATACGGAGGATGAATCAATAGAATGGGGGGTGGAAGAAGAAATCTTGAAGGAAACATTCGAAAGCATTCTCTTTAATAGTGAAGGATTAGAAGAGGTGTGTCATGTTAGCAAGGGGTTGGGAACCTACTCTTTTCAACCAAAGAAACTTGATCTTGACCTCAAGAATCGGAGAACTCCACCTTCGCAACCATCCATCATTTCACCACCAGTCTTAGAGATCAAACCATTATGTGTCCATTTGCAATATGCATATTTGGGGTAAAATGAAACACTCTCGGTGATTATCTCAGCTAAGCTCACTAGCCAACAAGTGGAAGCACTTTTAACAGTCTTGAGGAAGCATATCCGATCAATTGGGTGGTCTATATATGATATCATTGGCATACCTCCGGGTATATATTCTCACAAGATCAACCTTCAGGAAGACTATAGCCCTTCAATTGAGCATTAGAGATGTTTAGCAACCCCGGAACGGCGCCATTTTTTATAACATCCAAATTCACTCCTCGCAAGGATGTAGTGTAAATGGTCATTGGCAATACAAATATACCCGACGAGTATCAGGATCAATCCCACAGGAAATAGTAGTTGATCACGCAAGAGTTATATATCAAATTAGAGTAACTTGCATCAATACCTCAAAAAAAATAAAGTAAAGATTGGGGGAATCACAACTTGTCAATTGAACTGCAAATTCACACATGAAAACAGGGACAAAGTGTAGAAAATACCAAAGGAGAGAATACTAGGGGTTTGATATTGACGGGGCATCATTAGATTGGAATTACTAACAACTCTTACCATTACTCAATAGTATAATTAGTTGTGGACAAGGTGGAACCCCACACTTTTCAACCAATTAGGTGCCTTATGCCTTGAATTTTCTCAAGCCCCAAAGTCTTTTTCACAACAACCACACCAACTTGGGTAAGAATCAAAATATTTCTAGCTTTGATTCTAATGGGTGTGCGACAACGGGTTTTGGCTATCTCTAGCCCAACCCCAAATGATCAACACCCAATTACACACTAGTGTCTCCTCACCCATACTATAAATCCCTTTTTCAAGTAAAATTAGAGTAAGTAAATACAATCCACATTTGCAACTATAAGTATTTAGATTAAACCTCAGAGGAAACAGTAGAATTTTACCAATTGAATAAATATAAGATCAATTAAACAATATCCAATCCAAATCAACCCCAAATCATTCACACACCCCTAGCAAGGAATTTATCCCCTCATATAAGTAGAAGAAGATATTGCATTAAGTAATAATTCAATATCATTTCAACCAAATGAGTATGAAAATTCACGGACAAGGTTCTGGTCTCCAATGGAATTTTTTCTACCCTTTTAAAGAAGATGATGAGAACTTCTCTCTCTACAATTTTATTCAAAAAATTTTCTCTACCACTCTCTACTTTTTACTTTCTATGGAATGAAATGTTCAATCTCTTGTTCTAGAAAGGTACAAAAGTAGGGTACAAATGCTCCTCTTTTTCTGAGCTGGATGCTTTTTCCCTTTCCTATCGGTCATCACTTGCGAGTCACCGATGTTTTGCCAGTGTTGATCGATGGTCTGTTGATTTGTTGCATCTGGTGGCCAGTGAGTAGTCCAGCATTGGCACTGGCGATTCGCTGGTGCTGATCAATAGTCCGCCGGTAGATGTTCCTCTTTAGCACAGTGAGCATCTGTGATC
Organism: Datura wrightii; assembly: GCA_035772735.1. Taxonomy (NCBI): domain Eukaryota; kingdom Viridiplantae; phylum Streptophyta; class Magnoliopsida; order Solanales; family Solanaceae; genus Datura; species Datura wrightii. The sequence goes on from JASDFA010000018.1 coordinate 124,559,361, forward strand.
AGTCAGCGTTTCTCTGCTGTCCTCCGATGGAGCGTCGGTCCTCATCTCAAATTTATGCATTTTGCTCAATTTCATTATTCCTCTACTCAAGTTAAGTACCTGCAAATATCAAGGAGAATGGGCATAAAATCCACCTAAATGACTTGAAAGCTAAATAAAAATTCATGTCTAAGAGCCTAATGAGTTGGTAAATTACCAACTCATCATTGAGCAAGATCTGTGATAGTCTTGCCAAGGGGAGGCCAAGGAGGACATGATTGATAGTGAGGGTGTCTTAAGGATCAAGGAGCATGTATGTGTTCCCTGCGTTGATAATCTAGTTAAGATTATCCTATCAGAGGCTCACAGTTTGAGATACTCCATATATACTGGTTCCACGAGATGTAACATGATTTGAGGCAGCACTATTGATGATGAAGTGCGATATTGCAAATTTGTTGCTTAGTGTCTGAATTGTCAGCTAGTGAAATATGAGCACCAGAGACCTGGAGGAGCACTTTAGAGGATGTCCATTCCTGAATGAAAGTGGGGAAGGATAGTGGTGGATTTTATGGTTGGTCTTTGATGTGCTGGTAATTTCCCAACTCATTAGGCTTTTTAGCATGATCTTTTGCATTATTTTCACATAAATTTGGAAGGCTTTATGCGTTTCTTTTTAATTTTGCAGGTACTGAACTTAGACAAGGAAAACAGAGGAATTGAATAAAAAGCACTTTGCTGGAAGCAAGGAACATGTGTTTGGTAGAAGGGCACCTGCAAAATACAGCTGCAACCGCAGAAAGATGTCAGGCATGATTGTTGGGACCTATGAACTAGTTGCGGGTGCCTCGTAGTCTAGCTGAGGAAGAAGTACATCAGAAAAGCTTCTAAGGGAAAATTAGGAAAGTTGAACCCAAGGGAATGTGCAGAATTTACCCAAAATTGTACTCACCCATGTGATATCATCACATCTTAGTTTGGAATTATAGATAGAGGTAGATAGAAAAAGAGAGAGTACATTGTTCTTCTTCTTCTTTACTATTTTGAGCAAAGTACACCATTTTAGCAGATTGTTAAAAGCTTGAATTTCTATTCAATATGATGAATGTTAATGATTTGCCCATGGGTATCTTCTCTTTAACTACATCCATGAGTAGCTAATTTAGTGTCTAGGGATGTGTGCATGATAGGAATTTTGAATAGGTTGAGTGTTGTTGATTTCATATTAGATTCAATTATAATGCATGAATCTAGTGTTTCCTCCAAGTTTGAATGCTAAAATTAATGGTTGTGAACATTGATGTACTCTTCTTATATTACTTTTTCTTGAAAGAGAGAAGTAAGATCTGGGTGAGGAAGCATTAGCGAGGACTTGGATGATGGATATTTGGGGTTGAGCTAGAGATAGTCAAAACTCTTTTCTAAAATCCATTAAAGGACTGAGGCTAGAGATAGCTCAGGTCTTCCTCAAGATTTTAGTGGCTGATTGATTGTTTTGACCTTGGGGTTTGAGAAAATCCAAGGAAAATTCACCCAAGTGATTGAGAAACATCGGGTGTAGCCTTAGTCATTGCTATTTATGTTGTAATTAATATTTGACACTAGTTAATTAACCCCAATACAATTTATTCCCCATCAAGAACACATCCCTAGTTCATTCTCATTACTTGCAACAATCAAACTTGCTTTGTTTTGTTTTGAAATTAGAACTTTATAATTCACTCCTTTTCCCCCAATTTCCCCTTTTTACATTATAAACAATGATGCATGCTAAATTGTTCTATTTTACAACTCTTGGTTGATCTATCTCAATTTCTTATGGAATTCGACCCCGATACTCATTGGGTATTTTTATTTTTGACAATGACCGCTACCACCTTCTTTAATCAGGAGGGATGTATTGAACATTATCAGCCTTTCAAAGACCTTGGGAAAATTTGAGTCCATATGGGTTATTGTTGACAGGTTGACTAAGTCTATACATTTTGTACCAGTTCAGGTGACTTATAATGTAGAGAACTTAGCCAAGTTGTACATTCAAGAGGTTGTTTCATTGCATGGAGTTTCTGTTTCTATCATCTCAGATAGAGAAATGCAACTTACATTTAATTTTTGGAGGACTTTGCAGGCTGAGTTGGGTACTAGGCTGGATCTTAGTACAACATTTCACCTTCGAATCGATAGGCAGTCTAAGCGGACAATTTAAGTCCTAGAGGATATGCTCTAAGCTTGTGTAAGATTTTGGTGGTAATTGGGACTCATTTTTTCCATTGGAAAGTTCACTTATAATAAAAGTTGTCATTTGAGGATCGATATGACATCGTTTTTGAATGCAAGGAGATATAGATCTCCTATTGGTCGGTTTGATGCCTTTAAGGTAAGACTATGGATTATAGATCTGTTGAAGGAGTCATTGTAAAAGGCCAAAGTAGTTCAGGATAAGCTCTTGGTAGCCTAAATCAAGCAGAAAGAGTATGCAGATCGATATGTCCAAGACATGGAATTCATGGTAGGAGAGCAATTTTTGCTCAACGTCTCACCCATGAGCAAGTTTTGAATCCCACAGGGATTTAGAGAGATTATCCGAGAGTAGTAAACTAATTCAAACTAACACATATTATTGTCTAATAATTGAAAGGTAAAAATTGGGGGGGGGGGGTAGAGAAATAAGCATCGATTCAAATTACAAAACAAAAACAGGTTCAAATCACATGTTATAATTAATAAGAGGGAACTAGGGATGTGTAATTGATAGAGTGTCGACTAGATTATGATTGATTAAAAACCCCTTAAACTTAAATATAGCATGGAGAGCATGGGATAAAGCTACGCCCTCTATTTTTCAACCAAAGTGGTATGTTTGCTTTGGGTTTTTTTAAATCCCAAAGCCAAAATCACAAATCAGCCATAAAGCTTGAGGAAGGATTAAATTATTTCTAGTCGTAACCCTCTAATGGAGTATGAATCTAGGTTTTGACTATCTCTAGATCAAACCCATTCATCAATACTCCAATTCCCCACTATTGGATCCTCACCCAAATTTCACTCCCCTCTTTCAAGCAAAAGCATGATAAGAAAGTAAAATCAATGTTTGTGACCATTAATTTTTGAATTAAAACTTTGAGAAAACACTAGATCCATGTATATTAATCGAATTTAAGAACAAATCATCAACACCCACTCTAGTCTATGCACCTATTATGCACACATCCCTAGCAAGAAATTTAGCTACTCAAACGTGAAGAGAGAGAAATTATACCCATGGAAATTTCTCTAAAATCATCATATTAAGTAATCTAAATAAAGCTTTAAGTTTCGCAACAACGCAGGTCTTTTCCCAATGGAAAATTGAAGAAGATAATGTAAAGTACTCTATAACTCACTCTATTGTGTTCTTCTCTACAATTGAAAAACTAACTCCCTATGATGTGAATGTACAATTGGGGTTTATTCTCTAAAATTCTATTTGCGCAACTTCCCAAAATTGCCTTTGGAAGTTTCTCAAGGACACCTAAGTATTTCTTGAACGATATTTCCCTTCAGCAGTGACACGGTTGACTTGCATACGCAGGTGCCTATTTATAGCTCGCAGATCCTTCAATAGGCTCAGGCACTATTTTTTGCAAGTCATCCGTGGTGGCACCTGTGTTCTGCAGATGCAAATATGCAACTCGCAATTCTAATTCAGCACATCTTCTATATTCATCTACTTGGCACTTGCATTTCGTAGGTGCCTATATGCGGCACGCATGTCCTTTTTCATTCCAGCAGATTTCTTTTTGTTCAATTCTTTTATTTTCGTTGTCTAAGTTAAATGCCTACACAGAAGAAGAGAAAAGGCATAAAACCTTCCTAAATTGTATTAAAACAAAGCAATAGCTCATGGGAACTGCATGAAAGATCATTAAGACTCAAGACAACCCCAAAATACAACCCCAAAATCACACACAAACTCAAAAATTTAAAAGACTTAAATAGTTGCACAAATTCAATTGGTACCACCACAAGGATTTGGCAAATATCACTTTCATTCCTTCAATTCAAAACAAGTGACATTTCGAATTAAATCAAGATCAACACACATCTCAAGTCATTGATAACCAACATTCTAGGATTGACTAGAAGTTCGCTGCACAACTTGTCGTATTCATACCTCTTAATTGAAAGCACAATTTTAGAATTTACTCAAAGGAAGTGATGCCACTCACAAAAACAGATAATCCCACTCATATACATTCAATTCAAACATAGGGATTATAAGATGATGCAAAGATGTTCACTCTCTCAAATACATTTAAGTGCATACATATCAAACCATAGGCTTTCCGTTCATGTAACTCGCCACTAATGTAGAGTCACCAAACTTGGAATCACAAAGGAATTGCGGGTCATAATGAAGGCTAGGGGTAAGGGTAGTACAACATTTAGCTCTTGTGACTAGAATCTCCCTAATGCCTTTGTGGTACAATTTAAACATTCCGCTCTCACATAGCGAGTCTATTCCGTCTTATCTCTCCTGTTTCATCATCCTAATTTTTCCAATAAAGCCACCCTTTTAACACCTTACATTTCTAAATCAAGCCTCCTCTAAATAATAGATAGCACCATTCAATTCTTTCTTTCTTCTTTTGATCAAAGATTTTCCAACCAACCATTTTATTTTTCCCATCAAGCAATTGGTGCTACCTCATATTGGAGCTCATCGCTTTTTTTCCTTTCTTGCACACCTCCAAACTTAGGCTTTTACCTATATTACATTTCATTTTCTTATCCTTCCCCAAGTTTTGGGCTTCAAGCCCCCATTTTTCTCTCATCACTAGCAATTAGAGAGGACGGGTGTCAAAGTAGAGGATTCAAAAGGGTGTAAGGCTTGTAATTCGGTTTCCAATAAAAAGGCTTAAGGCTCAAAAGTTGGTTAACTAGAATCGATATTCAAGGAGGTCATTTTACGGTGAAGTGACTATCCAAAAAGGGCCTACGGTCATTTCCCAGGTTCAGCAATACATCACACTACAAGGAGTTCAATTATTCTAAAGATCAATTCAAAGGCATGACTTTTGACAAGCTATTCTGAGTTTTGCACACTCATTTTCTGAATCAAAAAGCCAAACAATGAGTGTGTTAATCATCACAAGCGAATGCTTTTTTTTCAAACTCATTTTCCCCTTTCATATCAAACATCACATTGCTTATGCTAAGTAAAAATTTTGGTAGTACTGCTCAAAATAAATGCAACAAGGACCTAAAAGAAAATAAACTAAACTTGGCATTTTCCCTTAAGAAAGTCGCTTCTCAATCTATCATACGAAAATGACACTCAGATCGACACAAAATAAGATGAACAAAATTTTTCTCCTTGGGAAAGAATCATGATATAAGAAAAGCCTCGGAGTTTATTTACAAACTTCTATCTACAAAGGCGATTGTTATGCATAGGTAGTAAGACAATTGAAGTGTAAGACTGACCTGGCAATGGCAACTCATATTATCAAGATAAGAATTCAGCCCGACGATGGTCAACAATTTAAATCAATTCGAAACAAGCCTGAAGAGGGCAATCCTTCATGCAAACCAAACAACATTCAAATAAAAACATCATTTTCAACATATGAAACAAACAAAATAAGCTTGACAAGGGCAACAAATATCAATTGCCAAAAGGGTACATCCCATCCCCTAGTGTAAACATTGTCCACAATGTTATCAAATAAAGGATAGGGAGGGTAAGAACTCCCTAAACCATCCATTCCTCTGCATCATCATGAGCTAAAGACTCTCCAACGAAACTAAGGCATGCGCCACTTATGTGAGAGTAAGTCGTACTAAGGGTTTCAAAAAAAATATTCTGCAACCCTAGAGAAACCTCTACACCATTCTCATCATGCTCAGCCTCCGCATCCTCCTCTAGGCTTTCACGCCCCAAATCTAGACCCAAGAGGTCGATGGCACTCAAACCACTTTCGTGATCCAAGTGAACCTTTGGCGTAGCTTATTATCAGTTTAGATCTCAATAAATAATACAGAAGCTGAAACATAGTGAGCTTAATATAATGAAAGAGAATTTATTTTATAACTGAAATAAATATTAATAAGCAACATTATTGACTCGATAACTACTCTATCTACGTAATGACTAATAACTATTGAAGGGGTACCGGGACATAGTTCCCACGGCTCCCTCTAGCTCTGTAAATAAAGACTCAATAGCTAGGACTCTCCTAATGTAGGAGGCCTCACCAAAAGCTGAATGTAGATGAAGTCCTAGTAAAGCATCGGTGGCTTATCCTATCCACTTGAGTCTGCATCATAATATGATGATGCACCAAAAAAGGCATAGTACATAGGATGTACGGTATGTAAAATAGCTGAGTGAAACAAGGTTAGCAAGAATATCTCAAGTGAAAGACACACCTGGAATCAATAAACTTGACATGAAACAATAAGGGGAACCATACTCTGAAACTTAATATGATGCATAGGACACAATATGAAAATGTGTAAAATAGTTTATGCAATAAAACTTATGCGTTAAAACATCTCTGTAAACATTTATGCAATTAAAGTATATCAATAGTAGGTTGGGTGGGAGTTTCTCATAACCAACTCTATCATGAATGAGCACATGATGTCCAACTATCTTGCTCAAGTTGACAGAGCAGTCTGAAACCTTGCCAAGGTAGAGAACGATCACAATCTAGAATCCCGAACAATCAAAGTCCTTGCCAGGGACTATATGTGGAGTCACCCAACCAACTGTACGATCCTTACCTACGTTGGTGACGTAGTTATGGGCTTAGAGTTTGTCTGAACCCGGTCACCCACTCGGTGCTAAATACTCCTCCCAAATTAATCTTTTTCATGTCTAGTCAAATACTTTCTTAGGCAACATTAAAACATCATTATAAAATACTTTAGCTATAACATATAATGAATGTTTAAAATCATATGTGGATCCTTTTGCTCAAAAATCACCTTTAAACTTTCTTACAAGTCACTTTCTCAAAATATAATTTAAAATATCATGAAGAGCCTTTCGCTCAAGACATAGTTTAAAAAAATTTTAACACAAAGATTCTTTCACTTAAAACATAGTTTAAAATATATTTAAAACATCATAAAGAGCCTTTTTTCCCAAAATATAGTTTAAAACATCTTTAAAACATCATGAAGAGCCTTTCGCTCAAAACATTGCTAAAAACTTTACTTGGGAGTCTTCACTCAAAAACCTCTCAATGTTGCTCAAGAGCATGAAAGCGCATGTGGTCGTCAAGTAATATAGGACAGTTAAGTCCCGATTATTGATCCCTCAAAGACTTGTCAGATCAATCGTTTAAAGCTTATTTCTTTATTTTGCTATTCTAGCAAAGCAGATATAATGGGGAATGGTTTGGAGAATTAAACTATTAAAAAGTGGAAATGTAAAATTAACTAAAGAACTAAACTTGTTGCAAACTTGTTTGTACGTCAAATGATGATGAAAATGTAGGGATTTGGCACTTTCTTTTAGGTTAAGTTTTCAAGACATGATTAGGCTAGAGTAATTCTTGCTAAGGTTGCTAGTTGCAAGTTACTATTCCATTTCTTGCAACTCTCCCGAGCATCCAAGAACTATCTCATGAACCCTAATGCCTATATCCCTATGGTCACAAGAGAAATATGAAACCATGGTTATGCCTGCTTGTATTTTAACTAAACAGGATTGAAGGGTATATCCCTATCCTCAAAAACAACTTCTAACCTTTAAACAATAGGCCAAAGAATCTTCAAATTCCATACATTTACTTTTAACCCTTTTGGTTCCCTTTCCCAAGTTCAACTAAAAGCCAACAAATTTACTCACAAGATAATCAGTCTAGTGAATAAGCAATTAAAACAAGTAAATATAAAAAACCTTTAATGAACAATGAAACTAGAAATAATCAATGTACCAAACTTCAACCATCAACTATAGCCAAAACCCTAAATGGGCGTTCAGCCACTCTTAAACAAGAGGAAAAATATAGAAATCATCATTATTCAAAGTAAAAAAATACAAAAGGAAACCTATGCAGGAACTTGTCTCTCCTCCAAAAGCTGCATTTACAACCTTATATGATCAAACGAAATGATGTAAGACTGCTAAAAATGCCCTAGAAGTTGTATTTATAGGTGATCCCTTAAATGATGCTTTTTCCCTCAAATATTTAGCTTTAAAATCAGCAAAATTTGTCCAGGATGTGTCTGGAGCCCTGCCCCCTCCATAGCCTCAAGTCTAGGTCAATTTTCCTCTGAAGTATAGCTCCGGGTGCCCTACTCCAGCCATAGCACCAAGGTGTTAGCCAAAATTTTGCGCTTCTAAACACCTCTAGGGCCCACTCCATCTGTAGCACCAAAGTGTTAGTCAAAATTCTGATCTTTAGGACCCTTCTGGCGCCGCACTCCATCCATATCACCAGAATGTTGGAAAATTTCCTAAGTCTAGAATGCTTTTAGAGCTCCAATCCATCCATCTCTCCAAGGTGTTAGTCTTTTTCTCATCTCCAAAGCTAGGGACCTAGCGCTCCATGCCATCCATAGAACCAACTTTGGTGCATATTTCTATAAAGCACAAGTGTTGGTGCACCACGCCAGCCATAGCCCCATGCCAACTTTCGCGAACTCTTCTTTCTTCACACGTCGAGTCATTATGGGGGTCCTTTTTTTCTTGGTTTCCTGCGCAAAACATCTAGAAACATTGTTTAGCTCACAAGACATACAAAAAGATGAATTCATAAATTTCATAAGAATTATGAACTCAAAATAAGGCTAAATATGGGTTAAAAAAATGGCAAAAGGGCTTAATAATATTTTCAACATCACCACCCCACACTTAAACCATTGTTTGTCCTCGACAATCCTCAAATCTATGCACAAACTCATATTTTCTCAGTGCTTGTCACCTCTATCAGTTTACACTCAAAAAACTAGCAGAGAGCATATGATTAAGTGGTTCATCAACTTATAGTAATTCACATCAAGCACATGCAGAGTTTTCATATTCAAGACTGCACAACTTTTATAACTGACTCATTCTTTGAAAACAGGACCAACATGATTAAATATGACATATGCAACACATAGTATACCAACTTAGACATCTTATTCCCTTTACTTTTGGTGATGTTCCTCTCTCAAATTATCTATGAAAAGCATGGAACATAATAAGTAAGGCACACTCACACTCACAAATGATGTATTATACATATGCGACATATTATAAGCTTGCCCTTTGTGTACACTTAGACTACTTAGTTATTTCAAGAGATTAAGATTATAATGAGTTTTCTTGGTTGTAATGTCGGCTAAGGGACAAGTAGGAATGATCTTTATTTAATAGTGACTACCAATCCTAAGCACTTTTAAGATATTTTTTTATCTTTCAAGTCCACCATCTTTTCTTTGTTGGTCACCACTTACTTTACTCACCATTTTTCTTTCAATGCCCCTTATTTCACTACTTGCCTACTAGCCTTTGCTTGTAGAATTACTAAAAATTTTCACTCTTAACACTCTTTCTTTCATTGTCCTAGCAGCAAGCAAATAACACATTTTTATGGGCACCCCTTCTTCCTACTTTCTCTTCTTACTTTCCACACATATTTCTTTCTTTTCCTTCCCTTGTCATTCATGCCTTAGTGGACCTTCACTTTCAAGTCTCAAAGTGCCTAAAACTACTTTGGATCTATAATTCTGGAGGTCACACAACAAAAAGGGAATAAGCTACTTTTGTGGCTAAGAAAAGAACAAAGCGCTTAAGGAGGCTAGTTGCTATTATTGGTTAGCCCAGTATTTACTAGTTCCTTAGCTTACATTATAACCCGTTAAGTCCTACGTGATCTTACATCACTCGTCCTTATATTAGTGGAGTAATACACTAGAAACAAGCTTATGGGTCATGACATGATGCATGTGAATTCTTTGGGAGAGAGAGCAAAATCGTGTTCATATGCCCCTGCATATAATGTTTTTGAGATCATATGATTGAAAAGGGGGAAATTCTCTTGTGTTGTGAGGGTACATGCTTGATGAGAGACTGAATTTCGTGTCGGATGTCTTGATCAGCTGATTTGCATGAGTTTGCTGAGATCGAGAGTCGACTCTTGAGTCAAGGAGGTCTTAATGTGTTGAATGTCATTGTATTGATGAGACTATGCATGTTTTCTTGATGATTTTCTATGTAAATAATCGGTATAACCGTAGCTTGAATTGTCGAGCCAAAGTAGCTATAATTGGATGTCTGATCTTGGGCAGATTTATATGCCCAAGTGATACTCAAACGTATCATTTTCGCCTTGTTTATGGTGCAATGTGTATACATTTTCATGTAATTGGTAATAAAATGTGAATTTATACTAACCAACATGATTAGCATTGTTTTGTAGGTAAAATATGATTTTGAGGAGCTAAACTGCATGTTGGAACAATATTGGAGTTGGACTTGGATTCGAGCACGAAAAAGGCATTGGACTGCACAATGTAAAGGGGCTCCGCGATGGAGCCGTGCCACGCTACCATCGCTGAGGCACACTACCTAGAGGGTGATTAATTTGTCAACTTCCAGTGAAGCCTCGCGACAGCTCCGTGGCACGGAGGCAAGCCTCCGCGTTGCATGTCGTGCCACGTTGAGGCTTTATTCCCGGACCCCCAGATTTCCAGTGAGGGTCCGCGTCCACGCCGTGTCATGGAGGCAGTGCTCCGCGTTGGCCTCCGTGACACGTTGCTTGTTATTCCGGGAAAAATTCCCATTAGTATAAATAGAACACTTAGGCTTATTTTTAGTTAATTCAGACTTGGTGGAGCAAGGACGTGGGTTACAGGCAGTTGAGGGACGAAAAAGCTCAGGGTTTTTCTGTCTTTCTTTCTTCTTTCAATCAATTGTTTGTATGATTAACACTTGTTTTAGGATGATTAATCCACAAATGAGTGGCTAATTTCCTTCCTTGCTGAGGTTATGAACAATGGTGATGAATTGTGATTATTGAATTATATGGTTTTTCATCTTTTTCTTCCATGTTGTTCTATTAATTCTTGTTTCTACTGCATTGGTGTGTGGCCGACATTAATGTACATCTAAAAAGTCCGATTTCACTCGAGAGAGCACGAAATTGGAAAGTTGTGAATTAATAGGGTATTGTTCTTAACTTGATTTGGGAAAATTGGGTTTTGATGTGCTTTCCTGATAGAAATATACTTGAAAGCCGTATTAGTCAATTTAGGAACCGGAATTGTATTGCTAGGTCATAAATTGCATTTGATCACAGAAATGTAGACGGATGGTTTATGATTCTTAAGTGAGATTAAATACGAGAGTTTTAATCTCTAGGCTAAAGTTCTTAGCTAGCAACAGGAAGAGAAGATTAACCAAATTATGATTATAATCAAGTTCATTACTTGTTCTTAACCTTGGCATGCTCATATCCATAGTTTCAATTCAAAGTAGATATTTGTTAATAGTTTTAGTATATAAGTTATAAACAAAATTATTTAACCATTGGTTACGTTGTTGTCAGCATATATAGAAGTAAGATAGAATATAGTATACTTGAGCAATTTTTACTTATCCAGAGTCTCCTTGGTTCGATACTTGGCTTACTTAGCCACTTTACTACTTGTTTGACCACGTACACTTGCGTGTCGATTTTTAACCCCAACAAATGCACCGAACAAGTTTTTGGCGCCGTTGCCGGGGAGACTAGGCAATTGGTGAAATTGTGTTAAGTGTAAATTTACTGTATTTTTACTTTATTTTCTTAAGTGTTGATAACTTGGTCTTAGCCTGTATTTTGCAGACTTGATTTCTGTGAACACTGGCAAGGGACAAGGAGCTGGTGGAATCTTATATAGAGCCTGAACGTGAATACCATAGTAAACGCAGAGAAGCTCTACAAAAGAAGCTGCAGTTGCTCAGACAGACTATCATGGAGCAACAAAATCCACCAGTTGTGAGGGAAGTGTTAGTGCCCGATGAAGCAGCAGCAAGGCCGGTTCGCGAGGTGGCAATCCCACATGCCAACAATGTACATTCAACTATCCGCAAACCAGAGCCTGGAGGGAGATTTGAACTAAAGCAGAATATGGTGCAACTATTGCACACAAGAGGGAAATTTATCGGTCTCCCTCATGAAGACCCACAACAACATCTCCAAAACTTTTTGGAGATAAGTGACACTTATATACCCGCTGGAGTGTCACCTGATTATGTTCGGCTCACTCTATTTCCGTTCTCATTACTTGGTGAAGTCAAGAGGTGGTTAAAAGCTGAGCCACCAAATTCTATATCAACGTGGGATGATCTAGCACGGAAGTTCTTGATAAGATTTTTTCCCTCTGGTAAAACAGCCAGACTTAGAAGTCAAATTCTAAGTTTCAAACAGAGGGAGGGAGAAAATTTATATCAAACCTGGGAAAGATTTAAATCCATGTTGCGTGACTGTCCTCATCATCATCAGTCCAATGAGGTGTTGGTGCACACATTTATTGAGGGTTTGGAACCCCATACTAAAATTTTGCTAGATTTAGCAGCTGGAGGGCAAGCGCTGGAAAAGACTTATGAGGAGCTGTACACTTTGCTCAACCGGATTTCACAGGGCAATACAGAATGGAATGCTGATTCATCACGAGGTGGAGAAAGGAAAGCAGCAGGAGTGCTTGAAGTGGATGGATTTACAGCTATCGCTGCACAGATAGTTACCTTGCAGAATCAATTGAACAACCACTTTAGCAACACGAATTTGAACCAGCCTTCAGCTTCAGTCAATGCGGTCCAGCAAATGTGGTGTGAAGTGTGTGGAAGCAGTGAGCACTCAGCTGAGTGTTGTGGAGCAAACCTAGATTCGGTTAACTTTGTGGGCAATGCACAAAGAAATCAGCAGCAGTTTGGTAGCGGCTACAACTCAAATTGGAGGAACCATCCAAATTTTTCGTGGGGTAGCAACAACCAACAAGGCCAAAGTTCGGGTCAGGGTATGCAGAGAAATCAAGGAGGGCAACAGAACTACCAATCTCAATTCAGAAATCACAATGCCCCTCCTCCACCACCATCACTGAGCATTGAGGAGATGTTCAAGACCATGATCGCTAATCAGGCGCAATTGCAGGCTGACTATGTTAAATTGGCAGCCGAAGTGAAAAACAATCAATTAGCAACCAAGGCTCATGAGTATCAATTTGGGCAATTTGCTAGTGCCTAAAACACAAGGCCCAGAGGAGGACTGCCTAGCGACACGGATCCTAATCCGAAGCAGGTAAATGCAGTGACCACAAGGAGTGGTTTGCAGCTGAAGGATGTGGAACCAGAGAGACCGCCTCAAAAGTCAGGAGCAGCAGATGTTGAGGGAGAGCAACCTTCGGATAGGGGGAAGACCAAAGAAGCAGAATCAGAAAGACCTCCACCCCCGTTCCCTCAACGACTCAAGAAACACAAGGAGGAGGCGTGTTTCAAGAAATTTATGGAGGTACTTAAATAGGTACATGTTAACTTACCTCTAGTTGATGTCTTGCAGGGAGTGCCAAAATATGCCAAATATATTAAAGACATCGTGGCCAACAAAAGTCGTTTGACTGAGTATGCCACGGTAGCTTTGACGGAGGAATGCACTTCCCGGATCCAAAATAGACTGCCTACGAAGCTAAAAGACCATGGAAGTTTTACTATCCAGCTTACTATTGGGCAGAGTATCCGAGCTCGTGGATTGTGTGACTTGGGGGCGAGCATAAATCTGATGCCATCTTCGGTATTCAGAAAGTTAGGTCTAGGGAGTCCTAGACCTACAACCGTAATCTTGCAGTTAGCAGACAGATCCTTAGCTAGGCCGGATGGAATTGTTGAGGATGTGCTTGTGCAAGTGGGATCCCTCATTTTCCCGGTAGATTTTATTGTTCTGGATTTTGAACCAGACGCTGAAGTCCCATTTATTTTGGGACTACCCTTCTTGGCAACCGGGAAAGCATTAATTGACGTAGCTGCGGGTCAACTTACAATGCGAGCACATGACAAGGTAGAGGTGTTCGATGTGTACAAAGCACCCAAGCTCCCGATGGTGAATGAAGAACTCTCGGTGATCAATGTAATTGATCATGGGAATGATAAACAAATGAATGATTCCCGAGAGTTGCTGGGAAGACCACCGGATAAAGGTGAGCACTACTGGGGGGAGGACAATGATTGTGAAAATTCGTCCATCACCCTAGTGGACAATTGAGCATAAAGGACGTCGAGCCGCGACGGTAAACCAGGCGCTGCACAGGAGGCAACCCGTGAAAAAATTATTTTTTTTTCTTTCATTTTGTTAAGTGTAAATAGATTTTATTTTATTTTTCTTTTTCTTGATTAGGTACAAATTTTTTGTTTTAGTTAGTATTTTTCATTTTAGTTTTTGAAATCTATTAATATTTTGTTTAGTGAGGTGATTTTCAGGTCTACCGGAGAAAAATATGCACGGAATCGTGAAGGAAAAGGCAAGGTATGAAAAAATGAATAAAATGAAGAGACAGTGAGCTGGGGCGATGGCTCCGTGTCACGAAGGAGGACCTCCGCGTTACCCTCCGTGACACGTTGAGGTTTAATATGGAATTTTTAAAAATTCCAGAGGACTGTCGCGATGGCTCCGTGTCACGGAGGAGGGGCTCCGCGTTACCCTCCGTGACACGTTGCCTTATATTTTGTGACGGGTCACACCGGGTTGCCGGGTGACCCGCGTGTTTTTCTTCATTTTAAACCCCGAAAAACCCCTTTTTCCCTCATTTTCTTACTTCTCCGCGACCAAACATCCAAATTTCCCACCCCAACCAACGTGCCACGGTATTAAGCAAAGAAATTATAGAGTTTCTTCGATTATTCAACTTAAAGGTATGTTTTCCTCTTCTCTCTCAAGTTTTGTCGATTTTAGTCGAATTTGAGCATGGGAGGTGAGATAAATCACCCTAAGTAGAAATTTAGCATGAAATTGAGTTATTCTTTGATTGATAAATGTTCGGAATGTTGTAATACGCGTTTGAACTTGTCAATTGCGTGAATGATTCGAATTCGATTGTGAAATTCAATTCTAGGGCTTGGGTTGTTGAAATTGAAATGGGTAACTTGGTAAATTGGTGAATTATATGTCGGGGTGTGCTTATGAATTGAGATAAGTCGTTGTAAATATTGTTTGAATGTAATCGACGATGAATTCTCGGGATTTTGGAAAATGTGAAAATTGTTTGATTTGGTTGGTTATATAGGTTCATATGTATATAGAATTTTTGTTGTTGTTTTTGTTTGTTGTTTTCGTTGCTAAGTGCGATGGTTGAATTGCTAGCGATGGTAGGATTGGGGTTAGCTGTATGAAGTCTGAGTAGTACGCTAAAAGTTATACTGTCGAATTTTTCTTTGCGAACGCACTAAACATAAATTGTATAGTTGTTTGTTTGTGGTGTAAATAAAGTGATCCTTGCCGTAGTATCGTAACCGTAGCTAAGGACTAAGTGTGGGGTAAACTTAGCTTAACCCGACCTTAGCCGAAGTTAACATGCATTTAGCTTGACATTGCGCTTGTTTATTTGTGTTGACAGGTACAATGGCAAGTAAGCAGGATAAGGGTAAAGGTGCATCTACTTCAGGCACCGGGAGAAAACGACCTAGACTGGGCACAACAGTCCCCGCTGCACCAGCTGTTCCACGCGGCCAACGCCGCCAGTACGGAACAAGGTGGGTAACCGATGAAGGGAAGAAGTGGTACGCTAAGCACAAGGAAAATAAATACTTCCCTGAGGAGCATATTGCGCGGGAACCACTAGCACAGGAGTTCCCCCGTATAGTGCAGAGGATCGAGGCAGCTGGGCTCAGCTTCATATTTCAGGAGCCCAAGGAGTGCAACTTACATCTAGTCCGGGAGTTCTATGCAAATTGGAACCCGGCAATCAAAAGCCACACGACAAAAATCAGAGGGCAGATTGTCACTTTGGAACCCCAGCAATTAAATGCCATCATTGGAGCGCGGGACACAGACGCCCACGTTCTCCGCCAGCTAAACATCACCCCACCATATGCCGATATCAGACGCACGTTGTGTGGGGCTCGATCCACAGCCAGATGGAGCAGACATAAGGAGAGGGGTTACCACAAGACTCTGCCGTATTCTCAAATGAACAGGGAGGCAAGAATATGGCTGAAGATAGTCTGTTCGTGCCTGATCCCGGGGGTGCACATGACTGATGTGACCCGAGACTATGTCTGCCTGGTGTATGCCCTGATGAAAGGGCTAGAGATTAATATTGGGGCGGTAATCATATCCGCCATGAAGAGAGCCCGATTACACCAGGGCCACAGGTATGGGTTCGGAGGACTTATCACCACCTTTCTCCGGGGCCTCGACGTCGAGGAAGAGGCTTTGGACTACATCCCGCAGTTGGAGCGGAGGGCCCTTGATGTGACCAAAACTAAGGCCCCCGACACCACACACGGGCCAGTGCTGACACTTGGCGAGCGACATGCTCGCGACGACCAGTACATGGCACGGATGTTTGGTATGCAAATGCTTCAGCTTTGGATTGGTGGGAGACCAGCCACGGAGGAGGAGCTATGGCAGCTGGAGCTGGATTACCCATTTGGCGAAAACGCCAAGGCTTTATGCCGAGTGGGGCCAGCCTTTGTAGATCCCACTGACGATGATGTCCCCACGGACGAGGAGACACGTCGGGAGGACTCCGATGTGGAGTCCGATGACGACGATGGAGGTGACTCGGACATGGGCGATGAGGCAGCAGCACCGGATGAAGAAGTCGAATATTTCGACTGATCAGGGAGTGACATCACCCAATTTTGTGATTTTAATTTTTGTGAACACTGGGGACAGTGTTCGATTTATGTGTGGGGTGGGGAGTAGTTAGGTGCTGGGGCTAGGCTAGTTTGCTGTATGTTTTTCCTCTATTTTGTATTTATGTTTATGTTTCCCTGTGTTTGTGAAGTGCAACTGGTTTGTATCTGTATATATTTGTGGTAATTGATGATGTGTGTTGTGAATTGTTGTGGTTTGCCAGCTGAGTCTGTAAAAAAAATTTGTAAATATTTTCTTATGTTTTTTTCTCTATCGAAATGATCGATATTTTTAAAATTTTGCGACATATTTTGTACATATTAAAATATTTTGTAAATATTTTTCCATCGAAATGATCGATGTTTGCAAAATTTTTCAATTTTTATTTTTGGGTTTCTCGGAGTTTGTTTTCGGATCTTTTACCGAGAATAGTCCCATTGAACCGATGTCATAGTTAGTGACCGTTCCCTATGATGGATGGATGATGACCGTCTTAAGGGAAATGTAGTCAGTAGGAGTAGTGATTTTAATTTATTTTCAGTTTTTTCTTTGGTGGATTGCATCACGGAACCTGTAGTTACTATATGGTTGTGAAATTTTGGTTGCGTGTTGTAACTGATATTCAAAATGTAAAAGTGATTCGTTTGAAAGCATGCAGATTTTGTAAATATGTTGAGATATCTAGGTTGTAGAATTTGATTTGGTGTGATTGAGGCTTAATTTTTGAATTCATGTAATTGGCTAATTAAAGAGTCTGTGAATGCATCTTGAATCGAGCATGTGCATGAAGTGTGAAGTGAGGTATTGTTAGTCCATGCTATTGTGAAGTGTCTAGAACTTGCCTGGTGTGTGTACAAAACGAAATGAAGGAGGTGTAGTGTTGGAAAGTATGTAGGCATTTCTTTGTTTTAACCGAGAGTTTCCATTTTTTCTTGTCATACTCTACCTTTTTATGTGATTGTATACCCTAGTCAGCCCGTTGAGCCTTTAGCCTATTATTTCTTTCTTTTGTCCAAAATTGTATAAACTGAGCTTAATCCTTTCTTTTCATTAGCCGTAAAGTCTATACAAAACTCTTAAGCTCTTAAGAAGAAAAGAAAAAATTTTCCCAAAGTGTCAAAGAGTGAGAATGGTGAAAAGAAAAAGAAAAGCAGAGTGAGAAAGAAAAGAAAAGGTGGAAGGTGCACTTGTCATAATTAAATGATATTGAGGGTACATGAAAACCCTTTGTATCGTGTCAAGTGTGTTGGATGAAATGGGCCATACGAAAGTAAACCATCCTGAGTGGGATGATGAGAAAAGAAAAGAGAGAAACAATGTCCATGAGTGATGGGAATGTGTTGAAAAGGCGCTTAAGGATGCTAGTGACTATTATTGGCTAATCCAATATATACTAGTTCCATAGCTTCCATTACAACCCATTAAAGTCCTACGTGATCTTACATTGGATTTCTTTATATTAGTGGAGTAATACACTAAGGGCAAGTCTATGGGTCATGACATGATGCATGTGAATTCTTTTTGGAGAGAGAGTGAAATTAATTTTTACATGCCCCTACTTGAATGTTTGTGTGTCGCATGAACATAAAGGGGAAGATTCTCTTGAGTTGTGAGGGCACATGCTTGATGAAAGATTGATTTTCGTGTCGGATATCTTGATTAGCTGATTTGCATGAGTTTGCCGATATCGAGAGTCGATTCTTTAAGTCTAGGAAGTCTTGATGTATTAAAGGTCATTGCATTGTTAAGACCATGCATGTTTTCTTGATGATTTACACTATTGAATGATCGGTATGACCGTAGCGTAAATTGTCGCACCATAGTGGCAAAGGTTGGGATGTAATTTGCATGAGTTGTGTATGTGTTGTTCGAGGACGAACAAGGATTTAAGTGTGGGGTAAGTGATCTTGCGCAAATTTATATGCCCAAGTGATACTCAAACATATCATTTTCGCCTTGTTTATGGTGCAATGTGTATACATTTTCATGTGATTGGTAATAAAATGTGAATTTATACTAACCAACATGATTAACATTGTTTTGCAGGTAAAATGTGATTTTGAGGAGCTAAACTGCATGTTGGAACAATATTGGAGTTGGACTTGGATTCGAGCACGAAAAAGGCATTGGACTGCACAATGTAAAGGGGCTCCGCGAGGGAGCCATGCCACGCTACCATCGCGGCACACTGCCTGGAGGGTGATTAATTTGTCAACTTCCAGTGAAGCCTCGCGACAGCTCCGTGGCACGGAGGCAAGCCTCCACGTTGCATGTCGTGCCACATTGAGGCTTTATTCCCGGACCCCCAGATTTCCAGTGAGGGTCTGCATCCACGCCATGTCATGGAGGCAGTGCTCCGCGTTGGCCTCCGTGACACGTTGCTTGTTATTCTGGGAAAAATTCCCATTAGTATAAATAGAACACTTAGGCTTATTTTTAATTAATTCAGACTTGGTGGAGCAAGGACGTGGGTTACAGGCAGTTGAGTGACGAAAAAGCTCAGGGTTTTTCTCTCTTTCTTTCTTCTTTCAATCAATTGTTTGTATGATTAACACTTGTTTTAGGTTGATTAATCCACAAATGAGTGGCTAATTTCCTTCCTTGCTGAGGTTATGAACAATGGTGATGAATTGTGATTATTGAATTATATGGTTTTTCATCTTCTTCTTCCATGTTGTTCTATTAATTCTTGTTTCTACTGCATTGGTGTGTGGCCGACATTAATGTACATCTAAAAAGTACGATTTCACTCGAGAGAGCACGAAATTGGAAAGTTGTGAATTAATAGGGTATTGTTCTTAACTTGATTTGGGAAAATTGGGTTTTGATGTGCTTTCCTAATAGAAATATACTTGAAAGCCGTATTAGTCAATTTAGGAACCGGAATTGTATTGCTAGGTCATAAATTGCATTTGATCACAGAAATGTAGACGGATGGTTTATGATTCTTAAGTGAGATTAAATACGAGAGTTTTAATCTCTAGGCTAAAGTTCTTCGCTAGCAACAAGAAGAGAAGATTAACCAAATTATGATTATAATCAAGTTCATTACTTGTTCTTAACCTTGGCATGCTCATATCCATAGTTTCAATTCAAAGTAGATATTTGTTAATAGTTTTAGTATATAAGTTATAAACAAAATTATTTAACCTTTGGTTACGTTGTTGTCAGCATATATAGAAGTAAGATAGAATATAGTATACTTGAGCAATTTTTACTTATCCAGAGTCTCCTTGGTTCGATACTTGGCTTACTTAGCCACTTTACTACTTGTTTGACCACGTGCACTTGCGTGTCGGTTTTTAACCCCAACAAATGCACCAAACAATGTCAATTGCATGAGATGTGAGATTATTGTTTGAGGACGAACAAGGTTTTTAGTGTGGGGTAAGTGATCTTGGACAGAATTATATGCCCAAGTGATACTCAAATGCTTCATTTCGTCTTGTTTATCCATCGATATTTGTACATTTTCATGTGATTCATAGTTAAAAGGTGAATTTATACTAACCAACATGATTAGTGTTGTTTTGCAGGAAAAATGTGATTTTAGGAAGCTAAGATGCATGTTAGGAGAAATCGAGAATGGACTCAGAAGCGAGCAGTAGTAAAGGACAAGGAAATGCAGCAAATTAAGGGGCTCTGCGATGGAGCCGTGTCACGCTGCCATCTCAGAGGCATTCTGCCCCAGATGATTAAAATTAGTTAAGTTCCAGTGGAGGATCGCATTGGTTCCATGGCACGTTGGGCATAATTACCTAGAGGACCAGATTCCAGTGAGGGTCCGCGTTTGTGGTGTGTCACGGAGGCAGTGCTCCGCGATGCACTCCGTGACACGTTGCTTGTTATTCTGGAAAAACTTCCCACTGGTATAAATAGCACACTTAGGTTTATTTTTAAGGATTCTGAATTGGTTGAGCAAGAACGTGGGTTACAGGCAGTTGAGGGGACGAAATTCTTAGGGTTCTTCTTCTTTAACTCTTCTTCTTTATTTCAATTGTTTGTATGATTTACACTCATTTAATGATGTTTAATCCACAAATGTGTGGCTAAATTCACTTCTTGTTGAGGTTAAGAACATTTATAGTGGATTGTAATTATTGATCATTTTGGTTTTTCATCTTTTCTTCTATGCTTGTTCTATTAATTCTTGTTCTTATTGCATTAATGTTTGGCCAATATTAATGTATATCTAAAAAATCCGGTTTGCGCTCGAAAGAGAAAGAAATTGGAAAGTTGTGAATTGGTAGGATATGATCTCTTCTTGGTTTGGGAAAATTGAGAATTGATTTACCTTCAGAATAGAAATATATCTGAAAGTCGTATTAGTCAATTAAGGAATCGGTTTCGTATGTCTAGAACATGAATTTCTTCTTATCACAGAAATGTAGGTGGAAAGTTCATGATTCTTAAGTTGGGTTAAATATGAGAGTTTTAATCCATAGGCAATAATTCTTGACTAGCAATCGAAGGAAAGATTAACCGATTTGTATCAATAAATTGCTTCCCTGCATGTTCGTTTTAGCCTCAGCATGCTCATTACTATAGTTCAGACTCAATTTATACATTTTTTTTAGATTAGTATAAATTAGGAAACAAACTCCCAAAATCTTCTTGAAACTGTTGTCTGCATTATTAGAGTTACAGTTTATTAACACTTGATTCGATTATTATCTTGGTCCAGTCCCTGTGGGATCGATTCTTGGCTACTCTAGCCATTTTACTACTTGTTCGACCACGTGCACTTGCATGTAGTTGCAAAACGCACCGAACAATACCCACATTTATTCACTACCGGCTAAGTTCCAACTTGAGTTATCGGTTTTAACCTAAAACTCTATTTAGTTTCATGTTCAATTCATGTGCCCAAAATTCTTTTACGTATATGGATGTATGTGCAATTCGTGAATTCAATTCAGCTATATAGTTTGAATCAAAGATAGCCATTCTGACAGTTTTCAGCATAATGATTAGTATTTGAGTATGATGATTGCATTTCTCTACTTTATTGTATTTTTTTTGACATTCGAGGATGAAAGGAAGTGCATCTGAAGGATAGACCCCATGAATCGTGGTTAGACACCACGACTGGTTGAGTGGATCGGGGTCATCAGGGAATACAAAGATTGGGGTCAAGGCAGTGGGGATAACGAGTGGTGACCACAAATCGTGGTCACCGGTAACGACTCGTGGGATGGCCCGTTACGAGTTCCAATTGAAATTTGGCAATGTACCCCACGATTGAGGTAACGACTCATGCAAGGTGGCAACGACTCGTGGTTCCCTCATGGGGACTGACGAGCAGTTGTTTTCTGCAAAATTATTAAGGGTATTCTTGTCATTTCATTTCTCTAAGGTCCTATACTACGTTGTTTTAAGTTAATTTTTAGAGTGTATTAGATAGGTAAAGTTATTCTAACCTATTGAAAACCCATGCTTGCAAGTTAGAGAGAGTTAGAGAGGAGATCAAGCCTTAGCCCTTCCAATTCTTCTCAAATTCTTCTTGGGCAATCAAGAAAGTGTAAGAGTCAACTATAATCAGGTATATAGGGTTATGAGTGGGTATTTTCATTCACACCTATTCCCAATCTCTCTTAATTCATAAGTTTTGTTTAAATATCTCATGGGATTTTACCTTAAATCTTGCGAAATTCTAATGATCTATACATGGGTTATTACTTCTCATGTTTTACATCATATTTTATGAATCATGATCAGATTTTACGACTAATTTGATTATAAATTTATTGATTCCAATTTCTGTTAAATTATGCCTAATTGTGCATGTTCTATGATGAATCGAGTTATGATCTTTACCTCTATTGTTGATGTTCATAAACCTATCATGATTTAAGAGTTATGATATGGAATTATCCAAATGCCTATTATGAATTTGTGATTTAATAAGCATATACATGATTTACAAGTATGCATGAATCTCATAATTTACTATTTATAATTTTGGCCGACTCACAGGCCTTACTCTCATGGATAGTTCACGTATTTACAAGCATGCTTATGATTATCATGATTTCACTAAACCATGAATCTCATATATTTTATACTATGAGCACTATATATGTTTTGGTAGTAGTACTTAACACAGTAGGTTCGGGGCCCAGGTTTTGCCCCAAATCTCAGAACTACATGCCACCGTAGGACATGATGGGACCTCCCTTGAGACTCTTCCCCTTTCCCAAATCCTTTCATGTGTGATATCATTCCCTTCATGGTTCTACCCTTGTCAAAGTAGGAACACCCTCCTGACTAGGGATTTACAGGTCGGGCTCCATGTGTGCTCATATGGGATATGTCGGTTATAAGAATCTCCCATTGTTTGGCATGTTTTATGCATTATTATATTTATGTACTTTGTCTCAAGTGATGATTTCTAAGGTTCTCTTATGACTATGGAAATGAATGAATTATGAATGATTTAAAAACCTTGAGCCTCATGTTATCTTATGATATTTATGTTATGAGCATGTTGTCCCACTCTTATGATAACTTATGAGCTCTTATATATATTTAAATGTCCGTTTTACTTACCTTGCATACTCGGTACATTCCAATACTGACCACATACTATATGTTGTATTGTTTCATGATACAGGCTCTGATCTTCAGACGCAACACCGTTAGTAGTTCATCTCGGAGTTTAGATTCGGCTCTTTGGTGAGTCCTCATTCTCTGAGGAGTAGTTTGATATCAGTTACCTCCTCATGTTCAATTTTCTAGACTTGTTGGATTAGTTGGGGGTGTTGTCCCATCAACCCATCAGATATGTTAGAGGCTTTCGAACTATGTGTAGTATTCAGCGGTTATGTATGAAGTACGCTTCGCTTTCTATGTTATGTCATAGTTATGCTTCTGCTATGTTATTACGTTGAGTATTACTATTTATTGATTGAGTTAGATGTATGCTCATTCCATGGGTCATCTTGGAGTCTCTCGGGGCTCCTTGTCCCATGTTGCGATCCGGGTCTATGTTCGGGTCGTGACAACATGGGCATCTGTAAAAGTAGCCCGGGGCGTTGGCCCCACATCTAACTACTAACAAGGTTCCTTCCCTTAGAGTATTAGCTAGTCTATCAGAATTCTAACAAATGGGGTGGTTTTTTGAGAGACCTATACGACAAACAGTAAGTCGGTTGAAGCTAACGGTCACTGACAGTAGCCGATCACATGGAAAGATATCACTTAATTGATTAGCAACCTTGGTGCTGCTGAGTTAAAGGTAAGACTATCCTATCAAGATCCTGGCCCTGGAGGCATCAAGGTACGCCAACGGCCTATGAGCAAGCTTTAACGTCTATATAGGCGTCAAATAGAAAGTTATATTGCCCAACTGTGCCCTATGCTGTCCAACTTTACCAAGTTAGGCCCAATAGCTAACCACAAGCTTCTAATGCCTTGGTATGACAACGAGACATCAGAATCCCTCTAGACTATGAACCAATGAATAGGGAAGTCTCTATGATGCTCCTAGAGTTTGTCACATTGTGCATACTCTGCTCCAACGAGGAATACTATATCTAACCTCCATTCGTCTCATAGAAGCTAACCACAACATATATAATTATTATCTACTTGCAGCAGCTAATCACAACATACACATGTTCAACTTACTACAAAGGTATAGGTCGTATCACTATACGACAAAAATTCTTGCCGGAAGAGGTTAGCCTTAACATACCTCAATTGTCGATTTTCGTTCACTTAAACAGTTCCAACCTAAAGCCGGTGATTCCTCCAAACTGTAGCCCTTATGCTGAGAGAATTAGACTATTTTCAATACTAGGAAATGGATAATAACAATACCCTTTAAACATATTAACTACAATTCAAACTCTATTCAATTCGGCCGAAAGCTTACAAATTCACGAGAGTCTAGAAGGTAGAAATACTTACCCATCACTTGTATCCATTTAGGACTCAATTAGAAGTGATTTCTATAACTTTTACTCGGTGGGATCCGGCAATCTGGGCGAGACTTCAAGAAATAACTTCGTAGGGACGTTCCTTGTAGGCCTAGGAATCATTACCTGAGAACAATTTGCAATTAGATTAGGTATGATAGCCTAATCCGGCTTTAATTTGATGAAATCTTCGTAAAAGAGTTGCCCAAGTCTTTAGCTCTCAGTAGGGAAATATTTTAAATGAGACAACTCCACACACTTGACATATATATATAAGTGAGGCTGTGGGGGGTTGACGCGGCCCACCACCCACAGCACTAGGAGTTGGGTGTGATGCGCCACTCAAGGTGCCAGGGGCAGGGGCGCTCCTTGTGCTCCTTGTGCCCTGTCTCTACTTTGGCCTCCTGCTCGCTCGATGATGCACTCGTGCGCTCCCCTCTTCAGGACTTTTCCCGCATGTGCCGTGATCCCGACACTATCACAAATGCACAAACACGTCCACTAATCAATGGAAACTTACGGGTTGTAACAAATTGTATGAATGTGTAGCTGTAGGAAAGCACCTAGAGTCTTATTGACATGTGAGGTGAGATTAATTATTTTGTTTTGTACATATTGCAGCATCTAGAACTTGCCTTAGTGTATGTTTGATTTCTAGCTTTGTAAAGAGTGAAGACATAATTAAGACATTTTTTTGAAAAAGCCATGTTTCCCATGTTGTTTTACCTTCCTAACCATTTTCCATAGTTAACCCCCTTGAGCCTTAAGTTTTCAATACATCCCACCACATTATGGGCATTGTTTCTTCCTTCATCCTCCCCTTTCTTGAAGTCTTTCTTTATTTTTGTTCCCATTTCTTTAAGCACACTCAACTTAATAACAAAGATTAGTTATACATCTTCATTTTATTAAATTCAGCAAGTGCACCTTTGACCTTTTCTTTACTTTCACCACTTCCGCTTTTCCTTTCTTTTTCACACTTTTCACTCCTTGACACTGTGGGAAAATTATTTTTCTTGAGCGCTTAAGAGTTTTGGATCAAATTCACGGATAATGAAAAGAAGGGGTTAAGCTCGGTTTGTACCTTTTCGACAAAAGAAAAAATAGGTTAAAGGCTCAATGGGCTAACTAGGATGTACATTCAAGGTAGGTATGATAATGGAAAAAAACTTTCGATTAAATCAAAGAAATGCCTAAATCCTTTCCTACAATACACATCCTTCATTTCATTTTGTACATACACCAGGCAAGTTCTAGACACTTCATAATATCATGGAAGAATCGAAACCTCACCACACACTCATTGCACATGCTCAACTCAAGGCATATTCACAGACACTTCAATCAGCTAATTACAAGAATTCAAACATTAAGCCTCAATCACACCGAATCGAACTCTATGGTCTAGGTATCTCAACATGATTACAAAGTTGCATGCCTTCGTATGAATCACCTTTTCATTCTAAATATCATGTACAACACGTAACAAGAATTCTGAACCATAAAGTAACGACACGTTTGGGGTACAAACAAAAAAAAGAAAAAAATTAAAAAGCAAAAAAAATCTACTCCTATCGACTACATTTCCCTTAAGACGGTCGTCATCCATCCATCATAGGGAATGGTCACTATTTACGACTTCAGTTCAATGGGACTATTCTCGGTAAAAGCACCGAAAACAAACGCCGACAAACCCAATTATAAAAATATCTCAACGAAAAATTTTAAAAATATCGATAATTTCGATAAAACAAAAAAATTTACACACCCAACTAACAACAACTCCATACAGCACACAACAGATTCACATTAATTACAACACTGAGTTACAATACAAAACATAAACACCAAAATCACAGGGTCACAATTTTTTCACAGGAATCACAACAAAACAT
Organism: Datura wrightii; assembly: GCA_035772735.1. Classification (NCBI taxonomy): domain Eukaryota; kingdom Viridiplantae; phylum Streptophyta; class Magnoliopsida; order Solanales; family Solanaceae; genus Datura; species Datura wrightii. Next base: position 124,585,965 of record JASDFA010000018.1, read on the forward strand.
GAACATAAACAACAACAAAACAACCAGCACCTAACTACTCCTACCCCACACTTAAATCGAACACTGTCCCCAGTGTTCACAAAATTCAGCATAGCACAAGAGTAGGTGGTGAAACTCCCTGATCAATCGAAGTATTCAACTTCTTCATCAGGTGTTGTTGCCTCATCCCCCATATCTGAATCGCCCCCGCTATCCTCATCTGACTCAACATTTGAGTCATCGCGGCGTGTCTCCTCATCTGTGGGGACATCATCATCAATGGGCTCCACAAAAGCTGGCCCCATTCGGCATAGAGCCCTGGCATTTTCGCCAAAGGGGTAATCTAGCTCGAGCTGCCACAGCTCATCTTCTGTTGCTGTCCTCCCGCCTATTCTCAATTACAGCATCTGCATCCCAAATATGCGGGCCATATATTGATCATCCCGAGCATGTCGCTTGGCAAATATGAGAACTAGCCTGTGAGTGGTGTCGGGTGCCTTAGTTTTAGTGACGTCCAAGGCATGCCTATCCATCTGCGGGATGTAGTCTAGGGCCTCTTCCTCAATATCCAGGCCCCTCAGGAACGTGGTTAGCAAGCCACCAAACCCGTACTTGTGCCCTTGATGCAAACGGGCTCTCTTCATGGCGGAGATAATCACCGCCCCAACATTAATCTCCAGCCCTTTCATCAGGGCATAGACCATGCACACACAATCCCAGGTGACATCTGTCATGTGCACCCCCGGGATCAGGCAGGAACACACGATCTTAAGCCAAATTCTGGCTTCCCTGTTCATTTGAGAGTAGGGCAGCGTCTGATGGTAGCCCCTCTCCTTATGCCTGCTCCACCGTGCTGTAGAACGGGCTCCACACAGAGTGCGTCTGATATCCGCATATGGTGGAGTGATGTTCAGCTGCCGGAGTACATGGGCGTCTATGTCCCGCACCCCCAAAATGGAATTAAGGTGATGGGGATCAAAGGTGACTACCTGCCCCCTTATCTTGACGGTGTGACTGCGGAGTGTTGGGTTCCAGTTGGCGTAGAACTCCCGAATTAGGTGGAGATTGCACTCCTTGGGCTCTTCAAAGATGAAGTTCATCTCGGCAACGTCAATCCTATGTACGATTCTAGGGAATTCCTGTGCCAACGACTCCCTTGCAATGTGCTCCTCAGGGAAGTATTTGTTCTCCTTGTGCTTTGCGTACCATTTCTTCCCTTCGTCAGTCATCCATCGGGTTCCGTATTGACGGCTTTGGCCGCGCGGAACCGCTGGTGCTGCTGGTACTACTGTTCCCAGTCTAATTCTTTTCCTCCCGGCGCCCGATGTAGATGCGCCCTTTCCTTTGTCTTGCCTGCTTGCCATTGTTCCTGTCAAATCAAACAGACAGTCCCAATGTTATTCAAATCAAAATTAGCTTCGACTAAGGTTGGGTTAAGCTAGGCCACCCCACACTTAGTCCTTAGCCACAATTACGACATTACGACAAGATAATTCTCACTTTCCAATTTAAAAAAAAACAACAACATGCCTCGTGCATTCAGAGAATTCGATGGAATAAATTCTAAGTAATACTCAGACTTCGTATAGCTAATCAAAATATCACCATCGATACCATTTCATCACATAGCACTTAGCAAAAACTTCTCTCAACACAACCTATGCAATTCACTAATTTCTATGCAATTCAACAACTTTATTCTCCCGAAAATCCCTCGTTTATTTAGCATATTCACATCAAGCACAACAGAATTCACCTTACCCAACATTCCCTACCCATAATTTTCACATTTTCAATCACATTTAGTTTCTTCGCAATCAAATTCTAACCCTAGCTACATATTTCACCAAAATTCGATCAAGCATGTATTTATCGAGTTCATACAATCAAAATGATACTACGAACATCAATCAACAATAACTTAAATGAATTCAAGCTCAATTTACAATTAGGAAAAGGTTTACTCACCTCACATGCTCAAAATCTAGGAAATTAGTCAAGAATTGAGATGAAGTTAAAAAACATACCTTTAATTCGATGAAATCGAAGAAAAGTTGAAGAAAACTTGTGCCTAGGTCCGTGTCACGTTGGGGAAGGAGGGATTTTTGGGTTTTTGTCGTGGAGGGGATGAGAAATGAGGGAAAAATGAGGGAAATTGGGGTTAAAAAGGGGGATTTTCGCGCGGGTCACCCGGCGACCCGGTGTGACCCGTCGCGATTAGCACCCCCTCCGTGACACGGAGGGTAATGCGGAGCACCCCCTCCGAAAAATGGAGCAAACGCGGAGGTGTTCTGGAATGTTAAAAATTCCATAATTACACCTCAACGTGTCACGGAGGGTAACGCGGAGCAGCCCCTCCGTGACACGGAGCCATCGCGCAGGCTCACAGTTTTGCCACTTTTTATTATTTTTCTCACCTCGATTTTTTCTTTGCGATCCTTTGCATTTTTACCCTCTGTTCAACCTGAAATTCATCTCAAAACAAGAAATTGGTTAGAATTCATAGGTTTCAACATAAAACACAATTTTTGTTTTATTTTTATTTTTCTATTTTTTCTCTTTTTCTTTTTTTTCTTTCTTTTCTACTAATTCTACTCAATTATTACAAAATTTCACAGGTTGCCTCCCGTGTAGCACCTGATTTATCATCGCGGCTCGACGTCATTGAAGCTTAGTCATCCTCTAGGGTGACGGACGTCTTCTCTCGACTACCGTCCTCACCCCTGTCCTGCTTACAATGATGCCCATTAACTGCGACTGTGGCATTTCGATCTTCTTGCTACGATTCCAGTTTTGGGGGGTCCTTCACCGGTGGTTTTCCCACTGGCTCTCGCGAATCAACACTTTAAGCAATATTCTCTCGATCAAGCACGTTGATCACTGAGAGTTCCTCATACACGGCCAAAATCTTCGTGGCCTTGTACACATCAAATACCTCCACTTGTCATGTGCCCGCATGGTTAGCTGCCCTGCAGCTACATCAATCAGCGCTTTCCCGGTCGCCAAGAAAGGACGTCCCAAAATAAATGGGACTTCGGCATCCGGCTAAAAAATCCAGCACAACGAAGTCTACCGAGAAGATAAGGGAGCCCACTTGCACTAGCACGTCCTCCACAATGCCATCTGGTCTGGCCAAAGAACGATCTGTTAGTTGCAAGATCCCTGTCGTTGGTCTAGGACTTCCTAGCCCCAATTTCTTGAATACCGATGTCGGCATCAAGTTAATGCTCGCTCCCAAATCACATAATCCACGAGCTCGGATACTCTGCCGGATTGTAAGTTGAATTGTAAAGCTCCCAGGGTCTTTGAGCTTTGTAGGCAACCTGTTTTGTATCCGGGAATTGCACTCCTCCGTAAGCACTACCGTAGCGTACTCTGTTAACCTGCTTTTGTTCGCCACAATGTCCTTGATATATTTTGCGTACTTCGACAGTCCCTGCAAAACATCAACAAAAGGTAAATTAATGTGTACCTGTTTAAGCACCTCCATGAACTTTTTGAAACACGCTTCCTCCTTATGTTTCTTTAATCTTTGAGGGAACGGGGGTGGTGGTCTTTCTGGTTCAGCTTCCTTCTCCTTCCCCCTATCATCATTGTGTTCCCTCTCATTCTCCATTGCTCCCAACTGCTGCGGTGGTCTTTCTGGTTCCACCTCCTTGAGTTGTAAACCACTCCTTGTGGTCACTGCATTCACTTTCTTGGGGTTGGGGTCAGTGTCACTCGGAAGTCCTCCTCTCGGCCTGGTGTTCTGAGCTCCAGCTAGTTGCCCAAACTAGTACTCCAATGCCTTTGTAGCTAATTGATTGTTCTTTACATTGGCTGCCAATTTCACATACTCAGCCTGCAATTGAGCTTGTTCAGCTATCATCGTTTTGAACATTTCCTCGATGCTGGGTGATGGTGGTGGAGGAGGTGCATTGTTGCTTCTGTATTCTGACTGATAGTTCTGCTGCCCTCCTTGATTTCTCTACGCCCCCGACTCGAACTATGCCCTTGATGGCTGTTACTACCCCAAGGGAAATTTAGGTGACTCCTCCAATTAGAGTTGTAGTTGTTTCCATACTGTTGGTGATTATTTCTCTATACATTACCAACAAAGTTCACTGAATCAGGATTCGCACCACAACACTCAACTGAGTGTTCATTACTGCCACACACTTCACACCAAATCTGCTGCACTACATTCACTAGGGCTTGAGACTGATTCATGCTCATATTGTTGAAGTGGGTATTGAGTTGATTCTGTAATGCAGCTATCTGGGCAACGATAGATGTAAAACCATCCACTTCCAAGACTCCTGCCGCTTTCCTTGTTCCTCCTCTAGAAGAGTCCGCATTCCACTCTGGATTTCCCTGCGAAATACGGTTCAACAAAGTATACAGCTCCTCATAAGTTTTTTCTAATGCTTGTCCCCCAGCTGCTGAGTCTAGCAAGATTTTTGTGTGGGGTTCCAAACCCTCTATGAAAGTATGCACCACCAAATCATTGGATTGGTGATGATGAGGACAATCCCGCAACATAGATTTGAATCGTTCCCAAGCTTGATACAAATTCTCCCCCTCTCTTTGTTTAAAACTTAGAATTTGACTTCTAAGTCTTGCTGTTTTACCGGATGGAAAGAACCGTATCAAGAATTTCTTTGCAAGATCATCCCAAGTAGTGATGGAATTAGGTGGCTCAGCTTTCAGCCATCTCTTTGCTTCTCCCAAAAGTGAAAATGGGAACAATGTAAGCCTGACGAAATCGGATGACACTCCAGCGGGGATGTAAGTGTCACTTATCTCCAAAAAGTTTTGGAGATGTTGTTGTGGATCCTCGTGAGGGAGACCTGTGAATTGCCTTCTGGTGTGCAGCAATTGCACCATATTCTGTTTAAGCTCAAACCTCCCTCCTGGCTCATGTTTGCGAATGCTAGATGTAATGTTGTTAGCATGTGGGATTGCCACTTCGCGAACCGGCCTAGCTGCCATTTCCTCGGGCACTAACACTGCCCTTACAATTGGTGGATTCTGTTGTTGCTCCAGGATTGTTTGTCTGAGCAACTGCAGCTTTCTCTCTAGACTTCTCTCCTTTGATGATGAATTGTCTTTCCGGCTCTAAGTGTGAATCCACCAGCTCCTTGTCTATTGCCAGTGTTAAACAGAATTCAATATCTACAAAAGACAGGCTAAGACCAAGTTGTCAACACTAATAAGAAATCATAAACTAACACTTAAGAAAACAATTTTACCAATTGCCAGTCCCCGACAACGGCGCCAAAAACTTGTTCGGTGCGTTTCGCAACTACACGCAAGTGCACGTGGTAGAACAAGTAGTAAAATGGCTAGAGTAGCCAAGTATTGATCCCACAGGGACTGGACCAAGATAATAATCGAATCAAGTGTTAATAAACTCTAACTCTAATAATGCAGACAACAGTTTCAAGAAGATTTTGGGAGTTTGTTTCCTAATTTATACTAATCTAAAACAAATGTACAAATTGAGTCTGAACTATAGTAATGAGCATGCTGAGGCTAAAACGAACGTGCAGGGAAGCAATTTATTGATACAAATCGGTTAATCTTTCCTTCGGTTGCTAGTCAAGAATTATTGCCTATGGATTAAAACTCTCGTATTTAACCCAACTTAAGAATCATGAACCTTCCACCTACATTTCTGTGATAAGAAGAAATTCATGTTCTAGCCATACGAAACCGATTCCTTAATTGACTAATACGACTTTCAGATATATTTCTATTCTGAAGGTAAATCAATTCTCAATTTTCCCAAACCAAGAAGAGATCATATCGTACCAATTCACAACTTTCCAATTTCTTTTTCTTTTGAGCGCAAACCGGATTTTTTAGATATACATTAATATTGGCCAAACATTAATGTAGTAAGAACAAGAATTAATAGAACAACCATAGAAGAAAAGATGAAAAACCAAAATGATCAATAATTACATTCCACTACAAATGTTCTTAACCTCAGCAAGAAGTGAATTTAGCCACTCATTTGTGGATTAAACATCATTAAATTAGTGTAAATCATACAAACAATTGAAATAAAGAAGAAAGAGTTAGAGAAGAACCCTAAGAATTTCGTCCCCTCAACTTCTTGTAACCCACGTTCTTGCTCAACCAATTCAGAATCCTTAAAAATAAACCTAATTGTGCTATTTATACTAGTGGGAATTTTTCACGGAATAACAAGCAACGTGTCACGGAGTGCATCACGAAGCACTGCCTCTGTGACACACCACAAACGCGGACCCTCACTGGAATCTGGTCCTCTAGGTAATTATGCCCAACGTGCCACGCCGTGCAACGCGGGGCGTGGCCAACATGCCACTGCACCAACGCGAACCTCCACTAGAACTTGACTAATTTTAATCATCCGGGGCAGAATGCCTCCGCGATGGCAGCGTGACACAGCTCCATCGTGGAGCCCCTTAATTTGCTGCATTTCCTTGTCCTTTTCTACTGCTCGCTTCCGAGTCCATTCCCGATTTCTCCCAACATGCATCTTAGCTTCCTAAAATCACATTTTTCCTGCAAAACAACACTAATCATGTTGGTTAGTATAAATTCATCTTTTAACTACAAATCACATGAAAATGTACAAATATCAATGGATAAACAAGACGAAATGAAGCATTTGAGTATCACTTGGGCATATAATTCTGCCCAAGATCAGGTATCTAGCCATCATATCTACTTCAGCTTCCCATGTAGCTCCTTTAACATGCTGATTCCTCCATAACACTTTGACTGAAGCTACTTCCTTGTTCCTTAGCCTTTGAACCTAATGATCCAGTATTTCCACTAAAACCTCCTCATAACAAAGGTTGTCTCTCACACCAACACTATCCACTAGATAACTAGAGCTGGATCACCCAAACACTTCTTTAAGAGCGACACATGGAATACAGGATGCACAGAAGCTAATTCTGAGGGCAACTCCAATTCATATGTCACCTTGCCAACCCGTTTTACAATTCAGTAAGGGCCATTATAACAAGGGATGAGTTTTCCTTTCTTTCCAAACTACATCACTCCCTTCATGGGAGACACCTTCAGAAACACCCAATCATCCACCTCGAAATTCTAATTCCATTCGTCTCACATCGGCATAGGAGTTTTGGCGACTTTGAGCTACTTTCAACCTGTCCCGTATGAGCTGAACATTTTCCATAGCCTCATGAACTGAATCTGGTCCTATCATCGCAACTTCACCAATTTCGAACCAACCAATGGGAAATCTACATCTCCACCCATCGATAGCCTCAAATGGTGCCATCTGAATACTGGAATGGTAATTGTTATTGTATGCAAACTCGATAAGAGGCAAATGATCATCCTAACTACCTTTGAAGTCAATAACGCATGCTCTCAACATGTCCTCAAGAGTCTGAATTGTCCGCTCTGCTTGTCCATCCGTTTGCATGTGAAATGTTGTGTTGAGCTTAACCTGAGTACCAAGTCCTTTTTGAAATGACCTCCAAAATTGAGAGGTAAATTGGGTACCTCTGTCTGATATGATGGACAAGGGCACTCCATGCAATCGTACTAGCTCCCAGATATATAGTTTGGCATAATCCTCCACCGAATCTGTGGTTTTGACTGGTAGAAAATGAGCATCCTTGGTCAACCTGTCCACTACAACCCAAATAGAGCCATATTGTCGACGAGTACAAGGTAAACCTGTGATGATGTTGATTTCTTCCCATTTCCAAGTAGGAATATTGATATCTTGAAGCACACCTCCAGTCTCTGGTGCTTGACCTTTACTTGCTGATAGTTTAGGAACTTAGCTACAAACTCCACGATGTCCTTCTTCACGCCACTCCACCAATAGACTTCCCGCAAGTCACGGTACATCTTGGTGGAACCTGGATTGATAGAATACCTGGATCCATGAGCCTTGTGCAACATCTAGCTCCTCAAATCATCAACATCTGGAACACATAAGCGACCTTGGTACCAAAGCACACCACCTCCCCCTTTGGAGAAAACCTCTACCTTCTGATTATGAACGGCTTCCTTCAACTTTACCAAAATAGAGTCTTCATCTTTTATAGCTTTTACATCTGTCACCAAAGACGATTATGATTCGTTATTCACTATAACACTGCCATTGGTCGAGTCAACCAACCTAACTCCCAACCTTGCGAGTCGATGCACATCCTTCACCAGCTCATTCTTCCCCTCATCCACATGAGACACACTCTCCATAGAGAGTCTACTAAGTGCATTTGCTACTACATTGTCCTTACCGAAATGGTAAAGGACAATCATATCATAATCCTTGAGTAGCTCCAACCACCTCCTTTGCAAAGATTGAGATCCTTTTGGGTAAACACATATTATAAACTCTTATGGTCCATAAACACGTCCATGTGGACCCTATAAAAATAATGTCACCATATCTTCAAGGCGAATACCACTGTGGCCAATTCATGATTATGGGTCAGGTAATTCTTCTCGTGAACTTTTATTTGTCTAGAGGCATATGCTATAACCTTCCGTGCTGCATCAACACACCCCCAAGTCCGGCCCTTAGAGAATCACAATACACCACGAACCCATGGGTACCCTCGGGTAGGGTTAACACCGGTGCTGAAGTAAGTCGAGTCTTCAACTCTTGGAAGCTCTTCTCACAAGCCTCCGGCCATTGGAATTTCACCTTCTTCTGGGTCAATTTGGCCAAAGGTGCTACAATCGATAAGAAACCTTTCAAAAATCTTTGATAGTAGCTAGATAAACCCAAGAAGCTTCGAATGTCCGAAGGATTCACCAGTCTAGGCTAATTATTCACCATTTCTATTTTGTGAGAGTCCACCCTTATACCCCTCACTCGATGCCACATAGCCCAAAAACGCCACTAAGTTCAACCAAAATTTGCAATTGCTGAATTTGGCATATAATTGGCAATCCTTGAGAGTCTGCAGCACTATTTTCAAATGAGCAGCATGCTCCTCCTTGCTTCGAGAGTATATCAGGATGTCATCAATAAACACAATCACGAACATGTCCAGGTATGGCTTTAACACTCTATTCATCAAGTCCATAAGAGTTGTAGGAGCATTCTTTAGTCTAAAGGACATAACTACAAACTCATAATGACCATACCGCATCTTGAAGGCTATCTTTGGGATGTCACTCTCCCAAACTATGAGCTGATGGTACTCAGATCTGAGAACTATCTTTGAAAAATACTTGGAACCCTAGAGCTAGTCAAATAAATCATCAATCCTGGGTAGAGGATACCGATTCTTAATGGTGACTTTTTTTAATTACCGATAATCAATGCACATCCAAAGGGAACCATCCTTCTTTTGGACAAATAAAACTGGTGCACCCCATGAAGACTCGCTTGGTCTGATGAAACCCTTATCTAACAAGTCCTTCAACTATTCCTTCAACTCCTTTAGCTCAGTTGGAGCCATTCTGTAAGGAGGGGTAGATATAGGTTGCGTGTCGAGGAGAAGGTCAATACCAAAATCAATCTCCCTCTTGGGAGGGATTCCTGGTAAATCATCAAGAAATACTTCTGGGTACTCACACACTACCGAAACTGACTAGATATTCGGGGTTTCAAACTCAACATCCTTAACCCTAACGAGATGATATACACAACCCTTAGGAATTATCTTCCTGGCCTTAACATAGGAAACAAAACAACCTACATGAATGGCCGAACTACCTTTCCACTCCAAGACTGACTCACCGGAAAGCGGAACTCCACCGCACGGGTTCTACAATTAAGAGAAGCATAACACGCATACAACCCATCCATGTTGAGAATAATATCAAAGTCAGTCTTGGCTAACATTCTACAAGTTCTACAGAGGTGACTTTATGTAATACTATTGATAACACTCAAACCACACCTCTTACTGAAGTATCAAGCAGGTGTTGTCAATAAAGAACCCAACTAGAGGTTGGGGTCGATCCCACAAGGAATAAGGAAGAGCTAGATTACAGCCGATAAGTGAGCTTGTGAGGTAGTTACTTCAAAATTGGGGGTTCTAAAGAAAATCAATAATAAAAACAATTATCAAAAGTTTGGTTTTGAATTAATATTAAAGGATAACTAGGTTTGTGTTCCCCATGGGTTCATAACTGCTTTGGGTATACACTCATGATCACCACCAATACTTACTTATAGAACTAATAACTTAGGTTCATTCAAACGACTGACCAGTCCCTATTGAATGACTATACTCAATTATCGACCAAGTCTCATGAGCTATTTCAAACTATCCATTATCACTAAGTTCCAAATTTAACTATCCTGCGACCAAGACTTAAGCTAATACAATGATCATCAAGATATAGGCTCCGTTGTAATTCTCTTTTCCTAATCTCTACCTCTTAGACCTAAGAAAGCAAAGAATTTGAACATGTCCTAAAGTTGTGCACCGTTAAGAAGCGTTTAAGCATGAAGAGAATACAATATAAGTGTTTGTGGTGGTTTTAGAATCACTTTGTGCAACCCTAGCTTGTTAATCCACCATGGTTCCCACAACCCTAGCTATGGAGGTTTTAACCTCTCATAGTTGTAAGGTTGTGAATTGCATTCATGATTAAAAGCATAAATCAGTATGAATGAGAAAAACACTTCCTTTAATTAATCAACAAAATCTTGAAGAACAAATAGAAAGAACAAGAAGAATTCAAGAAAAGGTTGATCAAGTCAAATCAACTCAATTCTCTCTTTCAATTGTCTAAAGTTGTCTCCAATAACTTCTATGATATAATTTCTGATCAAATCTGATGAAATCTACCAAAAAATAAAACATAAAACGTATTTATACAGACACAAGAATCCTTTTCCTAGGCTAACGGGGTGAATTTCTATATCTGGTTCCACCCATGTCACGAGTTAACCTACAATCTGTAGCGAGATCCTACGGTCTATAGCATCTTTTTGTCCATTGCATGACTAGCTAATTTTGGATAAGTGTTGGATCCTGGTATGACTCATACCTCCATCTTACGATTCGTACTGAGCTCCTGTGGCTTGACTCTGAGATTTTGAAATATTTCTGAAGTTCATCACGACCGCCATGGTATAACTCGTACCTTCATTCCACAGTTTCGTACTTCCTTTCTGTAGCAGGAGTCAGCCTTTTATGCAAATCTTTTGAATCTTTTCACAACTTCATCACCACGACTGATACAAGCTTGGTACGACTCGTACTGAGACTCGTATACTGCATTTCTTCAACATTAGCCTTCTGTAACTTTTCACGGCCACCAGTACGACTAGTAGGACCTTCCTGCAGCTCATACTATGGATTGTAATTTGAGCCTATTTTGCACACTTCAGGCTATATTTTGCAGTTTTTTAGCTCCAACACCAATTTATCCTATAACCAAGGGAAAAGTGCCTCATATCCACATATATACACCTAAATCCATGTTATTTTCTTAATTTTGAGCATCAAAAGTGTTGTAAATCTATAACACATCAACACCCTCAACTTAAGACTTTTGTATGTCCTCAGGAAAAGAAAATAAAAACTAATCACGATGCTCAACTAGAAAATAGACTTAAGATACTACCGCCAATACTTAAACAAAACTTGCACTTTCTATACAAACCCTACTAACCCTTTCTCATGGAACAACATCAGCTAATGCATTTATAAGCAACTTCAGAACATCATAAACAGGGATCAAGACATGTCATCTAGCTATCAACAGGCAATCAAATCATCACCAATGTTTTTCACACAGACCAATGGTAAAGGCAAACAATAGTCCATGTACCCTCACACAAATGAAGTCCCCACTCAGATATGAAATGTCAAGCATAGCATGGGACTAAACAAGTAAGGCGCTCACTCTCATAAAGAAGTTACAAGAATTATATGTCAGATAGCATAGGCTTGCCCTTATTTTCTATGCTTTGGTTTATCATATGGTTGAGTTAGGATCACTATAGGACTTGGTATGGCTTGTAATGTAGGCTTAGGGTTGGACATGATAAAGATATAAGATTTTATAAGTGACTATCCCTTCCTTTGCACTACATACATTGGCTACACCATTCACCTAGTTCACCCTTTATTCTTTCATTCCCTTTTCACCCCTTTTTATACACATTTGCATGGGTGTGGTGAGTTTTCAACTTTTATTAGCACTTTCATTTTCTTTTGAGTTTTCTTTTTCAAAATTCTTAGCATTTTCATCTCTTTTCTTTAAATCTCACCACACCTCATTTTTCACCATATCTTTTCTCTTTTATTTTCCTTTCTCTATTCCCACCATTTATGCACCCCTAATCTAGCCACCCTCAACTTAAGCATTTTGCTTATGTTGAGGTTCACAATATTCAAGGAATGACCAAGGCCAAAAAAGGTTCATTGTAAATAAATGGGTATGGTTAATCGGTTAATCAAAGAAAAATGGTCTATATAAGGCTCAAAAATTTGGATCAAGGGAATCATGCAACTTTGGTAGGGTAATATAGGCTAAAAATGAGCTAAACATTGGCCTATGATCATATCCCAACCAACCATCCTTAGCCTATGCAAAGACCAACCAGGAAAGTACTAGATCTTCAACACAATATCGAACTGAATACTATACCTCACTCGCACATGGAACATGAACTATTTTAACCTCATATGTCTGGTTTACACATGGCTTAACAAGACTACTCATATTAATAAACGAAATGACATCAAAATATCCACAGCAATCATGCATGTTGTCACAAATGCATAGCTAATGCATCAAAAAATTTTAAATAGGGTCAATTTTTTTCAAAAACCAAAAATAGTGCATTTTATTGGCTGAGTATTCCTAAGTTACTTTCTAATTAAACAAAAATCACAAACCAAAAATAAAAATCCTACACATGCTGGTTCTACTAGATAGCAGGCCTGAGGGAAAAGAAACATGGCAAAAAGAACCCTCAGACAATTCAAAAATCCCAAAAATCACAAGTACACCCCCTCCCCTTTTTGAAAAGTAAGCTTCCTCGCCGAAGCATAAACTATAAGAAAATAGGGAAGAGAACATACCTATGGCACACTAGGGCTCCTATCATCTTGCGGAGGTGGTACCTCCACTGTAATAGTGGCGCTAGCAGTGGCCAGCACGCTCAATGGTGTGTCAATAGGGGGAGTGGTGCCCCCCAGTAATCGTGGCCGCTTCGACGGCCTCTGTAACTATCAGGGCTGAATATGGCTCACCTGAAGGGTCATGACCACTGGCAAGCTCGGGCTGAGCTATGGTAGAGCTACCTGCTCCTCTAGCTCTCTCATGAAACTCAGACATATGTGTGTCATGAGTCTGCATGCTCTCTGCTCTAGCCCGCTTGCGCTCTTTCCTCTCCTTCTTCCTCCTCTTTTTCTAACTCTCCTCTCTAACATCCTCGGCAACTCTTTTCTTACCCTTCTCAACAGCTGTAGTCGGCTCCCAATATGCCACCAAATCGATCTCGTCATCAAGCTCAGCATCTAGGTTTGAAAGAGTGGGGGCTTCTATAACTGTTGGTTGTCGTGATGACAACTCAACTACTTGGATCCAAAGAGCCCCCATCTCCGCACGGAGATTGTTGGTATCTGTCTGCTCCACCATCCTCACATTAAATCGGATCTCAAAACTATCTAGACGAGCATTCAAAGCCTGAGCTGCTGCTTCTATCTCTGATTTGACCCATGATCTTACATTGTTCATCATGGCCTAAATCTTTTGCTCCACCATGGTAAACTTTTTGGCCAACTTCTAGAGGAAGTCCTATGGTACCAAAGTATACCCTACTAGTTTCTAAGTCTGCAGGCTGGGCAGTGGTGCAGCTGAGGTGCTAGGAGTTGACTCTGAATGACTGGCATCTATAGTTGGTGTCTCGCTTTGCTCCTGTGTAATAGGGACATTCACCTGTGCGTCTCCTGCTGTCTAGGCTGCTAGAATTGCTATGGGAATCCTGGATCTGCTTACCGGGTTCATCTCATCCTGGATAAGGCCTATGTATGCAATCCTCTAGCCTCTAATCAAACGCCCGTCACCCCATGGAACTTTTGCCTCCATACATAACCTGAATACAAGACTCGGGAATGGGATAGTAGTTCTCACCCCCATTGCTAGGTCTCGTATCTCATCTGCTATGATCCTCGAGATATTGATGGGGTAACGAGACATGAGGCATGCTACCAAAGCTGCCCTATCAGCACTCAATGTGTTATCATTGACCGTAGGTGATAACTGATGGCGCACTAGTGTCCAACAAGCTTTTGCTATGAAATTTAGTGAGTTCTTTGTCACCTGCTTTCCACCTATAACCCACTCAGCTTCTTCGTTGTTCTCAGCAATCACTCCTACTAGCCATTGCAGTTGCATCTGTCGCTCCTACACACTCAGCTGTCTAATCTGCTTCATTGCCTCCACCCTGTAGTCGTACTCTGGCATCATCCTGTAGGCAGGAACTGTGGTCCGTACGACATTCGAGCGATGGTCCACTCAGATATTTCAACCTCTCTACCTCGGACCATATAGGTTGTTTTTTAATCTTCTGCCCTTCCTTTGCCTTTACCTCCATGGTGGCAAAATAGTTGACATAGAACTCCCAGACTATTTCTTCTGTATACTGTGTTGGATTCTTGTCCATCCACTCAAAACCATAAAAACTAAAAATCTGCTTCATCTCCTCAACTTCATCTGGTGAGTTTGTGAGGATTCACGGCTCTTCTTGGATGCTCCTCCTAGGTTTATTCTTGGCGGTGAGAGAGATGCCTTTCTCATAGATTTCTTTAGCTCCTGGCACTCTTCACCGAATTGTACGGCTTTCCCTGGGTGGCATATATTCTTGTGCAATATTAGGAGCCTCCTCCTCTGATTCTTCACTGCCGCTCTCTTCTCCAGTTTGGGTCTCCCCTGACCCTTCTTCAGCATTGGAGTCACTTCTCGACTTCTGTTGTTCCTCTGTAACTCCCTCCTCAGACTGGGGAGCTTTAGCGGATGTGGCAGTGGTTTCTTTGGCTTGGGCCTTCGCTTTTGCCCTAGTGGTTCTAGTTCCATCAATGTCGGAGGTGCCGACTTAATACTCTTCAAATGAACCACTAGGTGAGTCCCTTACCTTTTCAAACTCTGATTCAGTTGTTTCACCAATTAATGTCCTTCAGGCTGTTGCTTTGTCTGCTCTGCATTTATATTTCATTGTACTAATAGAGAAAGAAGTTAGCATTCCGTTTTTGAAAAAGGAGAAATAGGCAGGAGATCTTCAAATTCTCATCACAGGTCATGATTAAGGGTCGTACCATGAAGGTGCTACTCATAAGAAGTCCCAGCACTATGGAAAAATTTTGGTACGACTCGTACCACAAATGTATCATCCGTACCTTGAGTCGTCTGATGAAGCCCCTGCATTAGTATTTCTCTAGATTTTTTCACGACTCATGGTACGACCCATAGGTCGATTTATCAAGTCGTAGGAAAGGCTTTTTATGCAAACTTGTTCAATTTGGTGGTACGAGTGCTCAGTATGACTCATAGTAGCAACCTATGATCTGTACTGTGCCTCACACCACTTCTAGACCTTATTCTATTTTCTTTTCTCAGTTTGTAAAGTCTTGTTCGTCCTCGAACAAATCCTTTTCATCTCATGCACAAGGAAGACTCACAAATTACCAATTAACACAAGACGACTCAAATTAAGGCTACAATGACTGATTTAGATGGCAAGTTCAAATAAAGCATGATATGTGTGTATATATATATATATAACACAATTCAAATCCAATACAACCAAGTTAAGACCTGCTAGCCTAAAGAATTGTCTCTACAACCACAGCAAACTCATGCACATTAGCCAATCAAGAAGTCAAACATGAATTCTGTCTTTTCTCAAACATGTTCCCTCACAACAAGAGAGATACCCATTTTTCACTCGCAAATTTTCCAATTATAACATGTATAGGTGTCACGCCCCGCCTTGGGAGGCATGACTGGCACCTGGTGCCCTACTAGGACCTGGACTGCTGGACTAGCTGAGCCTAAGCACTTTTGGTGCCAGGATGGCTCTAACTCTGGATTCAAGAAAACGACGGGCTATATAACGGCTGTAAATACAGCCTCCGGCCGACTAGGCCTATAGCCACCTGTAAGAAAACAACAGCTACCCAGAACAACTGAATCAATAGGGAACCTATGCGGGCTGACAAGGCCACCATGCTGTCTAGTTCTTTTTTAATCAAGAAAACAAGTGCTAAACTGCTATGTGACCAACAAGATCACCACTACCAACTAAATAAGGCCCCACATGGCCATCATAAACAAACTAAAACATGCACACGGCCTCACACGACCGGTATAGCTAACCACAGGGAATATACAATCTACAATCCTCTAAGAATACTGATAAGATGGTCGGGACAGGGCCCCGGCCTACCCATACTGTATGACAAAAGAAAAGGAATAAACATCTAACTGTCTAGCTCCGAAAGACAGGAGCTGATGACTTTGTGTGCTGGCTGGAATTATGAGGGATCGGCTCCTCGTCTATGAGTACCTGCAGGAAAGTAATGCAGCGCCCCAAAACGGGCGTCAGTACCGCTGGTACTGAGTATGCAAAGCAATAGCTGGAAAATAACTAAAGACAAGCAACATAACTGATAGAACTGAAGTAGAAAGAAATAGACTGTAACCGACTGAAAGTATGAGTTTAAGACTATCCTCAACTATGTTGAAAGGAGTAGGGGTCGTACCTGGTAACGTGGCATTCTACTGTTTATCTATTCATAACTAACATAACATGGAATAATATAGCATAACATAACATAACATAGCACAAATAAACCTTACCTGGCCTCCGTAAGCCGAAAGGTACAACCAACACACAATCTATACCCCTACCCCGGTCATCCCATCTCCCACAGTAACTATAAGAATCCTGCCGGTCCCCTGGGTATGCACTTGGACCCGCTCAGCCCCTAACTATAATTGTACCTGAGTCTGGAGGACTCCTGAATCAACACCACGAGCGTACCCGCTCGACAGGGGTGTATAAAAGTCGACCAAGGCAAAATATGGGGAAACTGGCATCCCATCTTCGTCCCTAGGGGACGGCATGCCACTCCGTAGAGCGACGTATCCTCGCCCTCTGGCGGACGAGTCGATACAGCTAATAACCATGGAGAGGACATGAATGCTAGGTAATCCAGCCCAAAATAATACAGTCAAGTCTCAACTAACAATACTAACTGCGTACGCTACATGCTGAAACTAATGATAGTAATGTGTGTATATATATAGTACATGTTGAAACTGATAATGGCATATATATAATTTCTGTCATACTGTGCTGAATCTGATACTGAAACAAGATATAATATTTCAGTTGAAAATCATGTTGTATAACTAAGTTTCATGGTAAACATGATTTACTATTTCTAACATGCTTTCTAAATTTCATATTGATATACTATACTATTTTTGAAATACTCGACTGAAATTTATACTATGCTAGTAAGTTTCACGCTACACATGACATGATGTTTCTAACATAATTACTAAAATTTATACTAAACATAATATGCGTCTTCTGAAACATTCTACTGGAACTTGAACTATTTTACTATACCAGAACTACTAGCTTGCCGAAGAAACTGGCTTTACATACCTTGTCTGTTAACTTTCTGAGTATCTGACGTAACTCGGCTAATTTTCAGCTATTTCTCCCAACTGTATTCATATCCACGAAGGGAAAGAATCAATTCTATTATTATTAAAAAGAAACCATATTTACAATATACACTCACTGCCTATTCTTCGACTTATCGAAGAACGGCCAAAATCTCGCTATTTTGCAGAATTCCAGAAGGGAGAAATACTCACGTTTGGGCTAGGAGTATATTGACAATAATTTGGAGCAATTCCACTTACCTTAGCTCGGTAGGACGACGGTTTGCCGGCCGAATTTCATGAAACTAACTCCGTAGGAATGCTCCCTGCAGCTTAATACTTCACTACCCAAGATTAATTTGAGTTTGGACCGCGTTTAATAGCATAAACGGAAGGAAATTTCAATAGAACCCTCGTGTCCTCTGTTTTCTGGTTACTCTCTGGTTTATTCACTGGTAATATTTGAAAATTATCATCAAAAATCGAAATGGGGGCTTTGTATACTTGGGACTGCATCTCATCTCCATGGCACGTTGGCCATCGCAGAGGTGAGCCCTCCATGGCATGTTGTCCTTCGCGGAGGGGCTTGCCCGGCCTTTTCTTGTGATGGTTTGATGTGGCATTTGTTTGGTCTTCCCCCAACCCTTTTCCTAGCATGTATGGCATTCTAAAACTCTTAACCAACATGTGAATAGGCCATCTAAATGTCAAGAATTTACAGGGTGTAACATCCTTCCCCCCTTAAGAACATTCATCCTCGAATGTAAACTTCTACTTGCAAGAATTTCAACTTACTTGACTTATTCTAGAAAAATTTTGGCAGAGTTTCCCCTATAATATGGACTATCTCAAAAATCCTGAAATGCATAAAAGTCCAATACAGGTACTCCACACAATACTATAGCATTCATCACTTAGTATGCTAGAGTCAACTATCTCATTTATACACATAAATATAAGGCAACTCATAAAACAACAATACTAACATACCTCTGGCTAGTTAAGTTTGAAATAATAGAGGATATCTGACTTTCATATCTTCCTCTGCTACCCAAGTCATTTCCTCTCAGTTCCTGTTATGCCATAACACCTTGACAGAAGCAACATCTTTAGTTCTTAATTTGCGAATCTGCCGGTCAAGTATGGCTACTGGAACCTCTTCATAAGCCAGCTCCTCCGTAACTTTGACATCCTGAACTGGGACAACTTTGGAGGGGTCTCCTATATACTTCCTCAGTATGGACATGTGGAAACCTGGGTGAACAGACTCTAATTCTAGAGGTAAGTTCAACTCATATGCCACTTGGCCTATTCTTCGGTGAATCTAATAAGGCCCAACAAATCTCAGGCTGAGCTTGCCTTTCTTGCCGAATCTTATCACCCCTTTCATTGGAGAAACTTTCAAGAATACCCATTCATTCACATTAAATTCCAAGTTTCTGCGCTGCACGTCAGTGTACAATTTCTAGAGGCTCTGAGCAGTCAGTAGGCATTTTCTGATAAGCTTTACCTTTTCCTCTGACTAATGAATAATATCCAGCCCAATCCGTGATGACTCTCCTACTTCAAACCAACCAATTGGCGATCTGCACTTTCGCCCATACGATGCCTCATAAGGTGCCATCTGGATAGCTGAATGGTAACTATTATTATAGGCAAACTCAATAAGTGGTAAGTGCTCATCCCAGCTACCTCCAAATTCTAACACACACGCTCGCAGCATATCCTCGAGCATCTGAATAGTGCATTCTGCCTGCCCATCTGTCTGAGGGTGAAAAGTTGTGCTCAGGTTAATCTGTGTTCCTAGGCCTCTCTGAAATGATTGCCAAAATTTTGTTGTGAATTGCACCCCTCTGTCAGAGATAATGGACACTGGAACATCGTGCAGTCTGACTATTTCTCTGATATACAACTCACCATAATCTTCGACGGAGAAAGTAGCCCTTACTGGCAGAAAATGGGTTGATTTTGTCAGTCTGTCAACAATTACCCAAATCGAGCCATTTCTATGTCTGGTACAGGGTAATCCTGCTACAAAATCAATATTTACTGCTTCCCACTTCCAAAGAGGCACAGCTATGTCTTGAGTCAATCCGTCTGGTTTCTGGTGTTCTGTTTTTACTTGCTGGCAGTTAGGACACTGGGCTACAAATTCTTCTATTTCCCTCTTCATACCTGGCCACCAGTAGATTTCCTTAATATCGTGGTACATTTTCGTCGCGCCTGGGTGGAGAGAATAGCGGGCGTAATGTGCCTCGCCCATAATCTGCTAGTGAAGCCCTGAAATATCTGGAACACAAAGGCGGCCTTTACATCGCAACACTTCATCCTCAGTTACCTTAAAATCCGGCGCTTTTCCTTGTTGAACTCTTTATTTAAGTTGAACCAGGTCAGGATCTTCATACTGTCGTTCCTTTACCTCCATAACTAATAACGACACTGTGGTGTTCTGAATTACCGCTCTGTTGTCCTCTGTTTCTGCTACACGAACGGCTAAACTGGCTAACTGGTGTATTTCTCGGGCCAATTCCCGCTGCTCGGGCTGCAAGTACGCCAAACTCCCTATAGACTTACACCTAAGGGCATCTGCTACTACGTTGGCTCTGCCTTGGTGATACAAAATATTTACATCATAATTTTTCAACAATTCCAACCAACGACGTTGTCGTAAGTTCAACTCTCTCTGGGTGAAGATATACTGTAGGCTCTTATGATTAGTGAAAATATCCACATGAACGCTATACAAGTAATGTCTCCATATCTCTAGGGCGTGGATCACTGCGGCTAGTTCCAAGTCATGGGTAGGATAATTCTTTTCGTGTTTCCTCAGCTGTCTGGAAGCATAAGCAATTACTTTACCATGTTGTATAAATACACATCCTAACCCAATACCTGAAGCGTCACAATAAACTGCATAACCCTCTGTACCTTCTGGCAATGCTAACACTGGGGCTGATGTTAACCTGTCCTTCAACTCCTGGAAGCTCTGCTTGTATGCCTCAGTCCACTGAAATTTTACTGCCTTCTGCATCAGTTTGGTCAAAGGTGCTGCTAAGGTGGAGAATCCTTCAACAAATCTCCTATAGTACCCTGCTAATCCCAGAAAACTGCGTACCTCGATCGGAGTGGTAGGTCTGGTCCATGTTTTTACTGCCTCTTTTTTCTGTGTGTCTACATGTATACCAGTATCCGACACGATGTATCCCAAGAAAGCTACTGAATTCAGCCAAAATTCACATTTAGAGAACTTGGCATACAGCTGACGATCCCTGAGAATCTGGAGCACTATCCGTAAATGAGCCTGGTGGTCTGCCTCTGAGCGAGAATACACCAGAATATCATCAATAAACACTCTCACGAACAGGTCATGGTATGCTCCGAAGATGCTGTTCATTAGGTCTATAAATACTGCTAGGGCATTCGTCAGCCCAAAGGACATGACTAGGAATTCAAAATGGCCTTATCTGGTCCTGAAGGCAGTCTTTGGAATGTCCCTTTCACGAACTCGAACCTGATGGTATCCAGACCATAAGTCAATCTTGGAGAAATATCTGGCCCCCTGTAACTGATCAAACAAATCATCTATTCTAGGAAGCGGACACTTATTTTTGACTGTAACCTTATTCAATTGTCGATAGTCTATACACATGCAGAGTGAGCCGTCCTTCTTTCTCGCAAATAGAAATGGTGCACCCTAAGGTGAAGTACTTGGCCTGATAAAGCCTTTATCTAACAGATCTTTTAGCTGCTCCTTTAGTTCTCTGAGTTCAACAGGAGCCATGCGATATGGGGGAATTGATATGGGCTGAGTGTCTGGTAACAAATCAATTGCAAAATCTATTTCCCATTTTAGGGGAATACCAGGTAACTCATCTGGAAATATATTTGGGAATTCATTCACCACTGGAACATATTAGAGAGTCGGAGGCTCTACTCGAACATCCTGAACTCTGACAATGTGGTAAATGCACCCCTTAGCTATCCACTTTCTGTCCTGAAGATAGGAAATAAACCTACCTTTTGGCGTAATTGTACTGCCCTTCCACTCTCGTACTGCCTCCCCTGGAAAGTGAAATCGGACTGTCTTGGTCCAGCATTCTACATTTTCATAGCACGGAGCCAACCAATCCATACCCATAATGGCGTCGAAATCAACCATCTCTAATTCTACCACATCTACTGTGGTCTGACGATCAGCAACCTCTACTGTACACCCTCAATAGACCCATCTGGCTATGATGGAGTCACCAACGAGTGTGAATACTAAAAAGGGTTGCTAAAGCAACTATGGTGCAACACTAAACTTTCGAGCCACAAATGGGGTAACGTAGGACAAAGTAGATCCTGGATGAATCAATACATAAGCAGGGTATGAGTAGATAGTCATCATACCTGTCACAACATCAGGTGACGCTTCAGAATCCTACCTCCCAGGTAAAGAATATGTGCGGCTTGGACCCGCACCTACATTGGATGCCCCTGATCTGCCTCGGCCTCTTCCTGCTGAAACTGAGGGCCTGCACCCTGCCGAGGATGCTGAAGCTCGTGACCCTATGAATACACTGTCCTGTCTATCCCGATCATCCGGACCTCTGACTGGACAATCTCTCATCAGATTGACCCTCTTGTCCATAAATATAACATCTGGTGGAGCCGTATCTGCATGCTCCAGAATGGCGTCGACTGCATATAGGGCAAAGTGGTAGGGTATACCTACTCTGCTCCTCCCTCCTCTGTAGTGGTGAATCTGCGGTCTGAGAGCCTCTGCCGATCTCTGACTGCGCCCTGCGACTAAATTTGACCCTCTACAGCTGTGGTGGAGGCTGGGGTCTGGGCGGCCTATCTGATAATTGTGGCCTGGGTCCTCCCCGGACCTCCCTCTATAACTCGACCGGCCTATCCCTGTGGCGCTGTTCCTGACTGGTCCTCCTGATCTCCCGCTGTCGCTGCCTGATGCCCTCAACATTCTGAGCAAATGCTTGAGCTCGGGCAATATCCATGTCCTCTCGCAGAGTAGCCGTAATACAAGTCTCAACATACTCTGGATTCAACCCCATGATGAAGCGATGTACTCTAGACGCCATGGTATCAACAAAGGCTGGTGCATACTGGGCTAAAGAATCAAACCACAAGGCATATTCTCGAACACTCATGGCCCCCTGCTCCAAATATAAAAACTGATCCACTCGGGCCTGTCGAATCTCCCATGGTAAATAGTGATCCAGAAAAGCTCCTAAGGAGCTGGACCAAGTTGGAGGGGAAATATCTCTCCCTCGGGACCTTTCCCAGCTTTCATACCACAACACAGCGATGTCCCGTAACCGAAATGCTGCCAATTCAATCGATTTTGTAGGCGTGGCATGCATAACCCTGAAAATTCTCTACATCTAGTCTAGAAAATCCTGAGGGTCCTCTGTCCGGTCTGTACCTGTACACTATGGGGGATTCAGAGCCAAAAATTCCCGGACCCTCGAACTACCAGGCCCTCCTGATGACTCTGCAACTATAGACGACATCGGCTGACACTGAGCAGCCATCATTTGTGCTAACATGACTACTGCACTCCTGACCTCCTGGTCGAAAGGTATCGGTATAGGGACTGCTGGAGGTGGTGTCGCCCCAAGTGGCTCCTGATATGGTGGAGACTGCTGAGAAGGTTGGGACGATGCCTCTGTAGCGCCCTCTAATCGGGTTGATTCTAAAAGAGGGTGAGGCATCCTACTGGTGCCTTCCCCTACTGTGGTGTCCAATCTTCAGCCTGTGATAGGATGTCGCTGGTTTGACATTTTATATGTAACCAAAGAATATAGTAAGCTCTAGGGACTCCACCCTATACTGTACCACTCTACAGCACGACTGAATAAGAATAAAAAGCAACCATCCTATTATGCCTTGCAGCCTCCTGCCTATAATATGTGGTGCACAACACATCCATAGGCAAGACTATACTTAACACAGCTTGCAGACTCCCTGGGATATGACCTGCTCTGATACCAAGTTTGTCACGCCCCGTCTTGGGAGGCATGACTGGCATCTGGTGTCCTACTAGGACCTAGACTGCTGGACTAGCTGAGCCTAAGCACTTCTGGTGCCAGGCTGGCTCTAACTCTGGATTCAAGAAAACGACGGGCTATATAACGGCCATCATAAGGCCCCAACAAGATAACCACTACCAACTGAATAAGGCCCCACGCAGCCATCATAAACAAACTAAAACATGCACACGACCTCACACGACCAGTACAACTAACCATAGGGAATATACAATCTGCAAGCCTCTAAGAATACTAATAAGATGGTCGGGACAGGGCCCCGGCCTAACCATACTGTACAATAAAACAAAAGGAATAAACCTCTAGCTGTCTAGCTCCGGATGACAGGAGCTGCTGGCTGGAATTACGAGGGATCGACTCCTCGTCTATGAGTACCTGCAGGCAAGTAATGCAGCACCCCAAAACGGGCGTCAGTACCGCTGGTACTGATTATGCAAAGCAACAGCTGGAAAATAACTAAAGACAAGCAATATAACTGATAGAACTGAAGTAGAAAGAAATAGACTGTAACCGACTGAAAGTATGAGTTTAAGACTATCCTCAACTATGCTGAAAGGAGTAGGGGTCGTACCTAGTAAAGTGGCATTCTACTGTTTATCTATTCATAACTAGCATAACATGGCATAATATAGCATAACATAACATAACATAGCACACATAAACCTTACCTGGCCCCCATAAGCCGGAAGGTACAACCAACACACAATCTATACCCCTACCCCGGTCATCCCATCTCCCACGGTACTATAAACATCTTGCCGGTCCCCTGGGTATGCACTTGGGCCCGCTCATCCCCTAACTATAACTGTACCTAAGTCCGGAGGACTCCTGAATCAACACCCCGGGCGTCCCCGCTCGACAGGGGTTTATAAAAGCCGACCAAGGAAAAATATGGGGAAACTGGCATCCCATCTTCGTCCCTAGGGGACAGCATGCCACTCCGTAGAGCGATGTATCTTCTTCCTTTGGCGGATGAGTCGATACAGCTATTAACCCTGGGGAGGTCATGAATGCTAGGTAATCCAGCCCAAAACAATATAGTCAAGTCTCAACTAACAATACTAACTGTGTACGCTACATGCTGAAACTAATGACAGCAATGGGTGTATATATATAGTACATGCTGAAACTGATAATGGCATATATATAATTTCTGTCATACTGTGTTGAATTTGATACTGAAACAAGATATAATATTTTAGCTAAAAATCATGTTGTATAACTAAGTTTTGTGGTAAACATGATTTACTATTTTTAACATGCTTTCTAAATTTCATATTGATATACTATACTGTTTCTGAAATACTCTACTGAAATTTATAATGTGCTAGTAAGTTTCACGATACACATGACATGATGTTTCTAACATAATTACTAAAATTTATACTAAACATAATATGCAGATTCTGAAACATTCTACTGGAACTTGAACTATTTTACTATACCGGAACTACTAGCTTGCCAAAGAAACTGGCTTTACATACCTTATCTGTTAACTTTTTGAGTATCTGATGTAACTCGGCTAATTTTCAGCTATTTCTCCCAACTATAATCATATCCACGAAGGGAAAGAATCAATTCTATTATTATTAAAAAGAAACCATATTTACAATATACACTTACTGGCTATTCTTCGACTTATCGAAGAATGGCTGAAAACTCGCTATTTCGCAGAAGTCCAGAAGGGAGAAATACTCAGTTTAGGGCTAGGAGTATATTGACACTAATTTGGAGCAATTCCACTTACCTTATCTCGGTAGGACGACGGTTCGCCGGCCGAATTTCACGAAACTAACTCCGTAGGAATGCTCCCTGCAGTAATACTTCACTACCCAAGATTAATTCGAGTTTGGACCGCGTTTAATAGCATAAACGGAAGGAAATTTCAATGGAACCCTCGTGCCCTCTATTTTCTGGTTACCCTCTGGTTTATTCACTGGTAATATTTGATAATTATCATTAGAAATCGAAATGGGGGCTTTATCTACTTGGGACTGCATCTCACCTCCGTGGCACGTTGGCCATCGCGGAGGTGAGCCCTCCGTGACACGTTGGCCATCGCAAAGGGGCCTGCCCGGCCTTTTCTTGCGATGGTTTGACACACATTTTTCTAATCTTCCCTGGGCCTTTTCCTAGCATGTATGGCATTCTAAAACTCTTAACCAACATGTGAATAGGCCATCTAAATGTCAAGAATCTACGGGGTGTAACAATAGGTATATGGATAAGTATTCAACTCACTCTCACAAAGAATTCACATGCATCATCTATTGACCCATAAGCTTGCCTTTAGTGTATTACTCCGCTAATTTAGGAATGTTTGAAAGTAAGATCAAGTAGGACTTATCAGGTTGTGATGTAAGCTAAGGGACGGGTAGCTACTATTCTGGCCAGTAATAGTGGCTATTTTCCCCAGGAGCTTTTAATACATCACACTTTCATTATGGACATTTCTTCTCTTACTTCACCTTTATTCTTTTCACTCATAAATTTCCTCTTTTGTTTCCCCATTTCTTTAAGCACACTTAGCTTATTAGTAAGGAGTACTTAAGCAATTTTTCCATTCCTTTGTTCGTTTACTCCCTACCAACTCTTATGCGTTTTTAAACAAGTGCACCTCTATTCTTCTCTTCAACTCCCACAACTACTTTTTTCCTTCTTCTTCCAACTCCTCACTCCTCAACTCTCTTGCATTTTTCACTTAAGTGCTTAGGAGTTTTGGATCAAATTCAAGGTTATTGAAAAGAAAGGAGTAAGCTCATTTTGTGGCTAGCAAAGAATAGGCTGAAGGCTCAATGGGGCTAACTAGGATCATATATTAAAGGTAGGTAAAGCGAAGGATAAAAATTAGGCTCATTCAAATAAATTCCTAAATCATCTCCTACAATCCACATCCCTCATTTCATTTTGTATACACACCAGACAAGTTCTAGACACTACATAATAGAATGGCATATTCAAAAATCTTACACTCATAGCACATGCTCAATTCAAGACAAATTAAGTACTCTTAACTCAGATAATCAGAAGAATTCAAAATTAAGCTTTAAGCATATAGAGTCATATTCAAGATCCTCGGTGTCTCAAAAAGAGTTATACAATTGCTAAACATGCTTCAAAATTTACAACACTTGCATCTCACAATCATGTATTGCACATAACAAGAACATCAAGCCATCAATCAACTAAGGGTTCAAAAACAAAAACCTATTGACTAATTTTCCCTCAAGACGGTCGTCATCCATCCATTGTCGGGAAAAGTCCCTAACTATGACTAACACCAAGTATGTATAATCGAAGAAAAATTTTATTTATCGATTCAAAGTGCCCCCTTTGGAAAAGCACCGAAAAGAAAAACCAAAGGGTGGGTGAATTATGCTTAACTCAAACTCTTTCATCAAATAATATCATACCAGCACTAACTTCACCCAAATTCATTAAGCACAAAATTTTGAAATTTCCCTCACCCAACACTTGAATCATGTTATGTCCCCAAAGCATCAATTATAAATAATACAAGGGTGAGAATACTCCTTGAGGCTTCCAGGCCTAGCTAACAACATGTTTTTCTCCATTTTTGAACACGTGGATCATCGTCCCCACACTCATCTTTTTATCATGCTCCTTAGCTTTCACTTTCATGGGTACTCAGACTTCATAATTTGTGCTTAAAAACCAAAACAAACAACAACAAGTGAAAAATAACCAAAATTACAAACAAATTGAAAAGAAAGTGTACCTGTGGCACTCTTGGGTTGCCTCCCAAGCAGCGCCTTATTTTACGTCATGGCACGACGCATCAAGTTTCACCACTTTCTCTCCACTTTGAGGATATGAATCTCACCCCTAATTTCTTTTCCTGTTTCCTTTTATGCTCCAGGGGTGGTGCTAAAAAATGAAAGGACCAAGCAGTAGATATCGCCTCTAGCACTTATTGGCCCTTACGTAAGTGAAGTCATTTTGTCTCTCCGAATTAGCAAATTTCAGAATATACGGGGCTTCTTCCTCCACTAGAACTTTGTCTACAAGCTTGGAAGACTCTATTTCTGGATTGTCAACCAAACTTAATGTCGGGAAATGATCCGGGTGGGGTACAATACACCTCAACTCTGAAACTGCATTGTGCTTGACCTCCTTACTTGTGTACACCTTCTCCACATCAACATCTGACTCCACATGAATGTCAATTGGTTGGAACTCTATGTCTCCTTTCATGAATGGATTAGCCATATGTGTGAGACCATCACGGAGACTCTCAGGAGCTACTAACTGTTGAGCTTGTTCCAAGAAATCACCATTTCTTCTCCTTGCAATCCCTCTTGAGTATTGGCTAAAATCGTTACTTGCACATCAATGCAATCTTCAGCCTCAGTCATCAACTCTGTGAACTTGGCGCTTATCATTTTTAGGGCCTCTCTATTTTCCTTAGTCTAAAACCTCATTACTTCCATATGCTCCCTCATCACTTTTGTCTTCTCAAGGAACTGTTTTAACATTTTTTCTATCTGAGCTTGGTGTTCCAAGTCCTCCTTTTCATCATTTCTGTACTCATCAAAAACAATAGAAGGATCATAGTAGGGGCTTGGGGTAGGGGAATATGAATTTGGACAACCATTCCAATGGCCATTTTGACCACCACATATACTGCAAGTTACACAACTTTGCCGCAAGTGGGGTCTTCCACAATTCAGACAAGAATCACTGACATAGGAGTATCCACCATTCAACACATTGGTACTCCATGATGTCATGTCAAGAAGGGTATCAAGCTAAAAAAATAAAAATAACAGAATCTACAAAATAATTTTTTTTTCAACACTTAAAAAATTCTACATCAACACAAAAAACAAGAAATTCACCAATTTCACCAGTCCCCGACAACAGTGCCAAAAACTTGTTCACGCTCCAGAGCACACGGTCGTACAAGTAATACAGTGGCCCCTTTTTAAGAGTTGGATGTCGAACCCATAGGGACTGGACTTATTTCAGCAAATAATCAAGTTCAAGTGTAAAATTAACCTTCACAAATGTTGATTATAGAAATTTCAGGAAATTCTAATTAAATCTAGGGTGATCACTAAATACTCAAGAAACAATATAAGAAGCAACTAGAGTTAAGGCCCAATAATCATGCAATGCTACAATTCAGAATGGTTCGAGTATGAAAACTTCAATTGTTGTCTCACATAATTTAAATGCTATGTTCATGGTCTTTTGAGCCTCTAAACATGATAAACTAGTCTCACACTTACATCATTGAGCGGGGATGTGATGTCCTAATTCGCGAGCAATTTAAATACATGGATGTGGTTTACGGAGTTTGTGCCCTTGATTATGGACTTTCGTACCTCTAATCATTTAATCGTACTTAGCTTCACAACTACTTATATGAGCAGTGATGTGACAATTCTAAGTCAGAGTCTAGCTCATCCTTTTTTAATAACTAAGAAAGGCAAATTAGGTAAAATTTCTATCCTTACCGCTAATCCTATCATAAAGATAATAACTTGCTCCCTACATTCTTGTGTTCTAGCCTAGGGTTACTCTTTCGAGCTTTTACCTAAGCTTAACGCATTTGTTTTCATGGTGATCAAGCATAAAAACATTAATAATAAAGAATTAAGACAAAACAACAACTAAAACTCAAACCAATGAAAAATTCATGCATTTACAATCATATTACGTAGCCTCAACCCTAGAGGAAGGGTTTTATCCACTCATGTTCGTACAAATACTCAACAACATAATTCAAGCAAAGTACTTTAAAGAATAATAAAAGGAAAATGCAAAACAATGAACCCTAGGTAGAGTTCTTCACTTCTCCTTTCACTCCCTTACGGTTTCCCAAATATATTTCGTGATAAATGATTTTAGAAGTTAAGGGTTCAATTTATAATAAGTTGGAAAAATGCAAAATCTGGCCTGTGGTGAAACAGCTCCATGGCACGCTGCCCATCGCAGAGATTTGCCTCCGTGGCATGGAGCTTAACGCGGAGATCAGGCTTTGTGACACGGATCAATTGCGCAGGCTCACTGTTCGGTAGCCCCTGCTTATATACATTAATTCTTTGCTCCGTGGCATGTTGTTGAATGCCCCAATGCTTCTCTGTGGCATGGAATTAACTCAAAATGTCCTTTTTAGCTTGTCTCATTATCCATAATACGTACCTCAACATTTATCTTAAAGATTAGGAACATTATCTTCACATTGAGCTCCATACATTGGCAATTTCAACCTACAAAGAGAGCTAAGCAGTTTGCAAGGGTTCTCATTTCACATTTTTAGGTACTCAGATCTTCCCCAAGTCTAGGCACATCATTAACTCAATCTAACTCATGCTCAATCCTCCCTATTACCCGTAACTCTTTGTGAGTGTTCCAAGACCTAAGTTCATCAAAGTTTTAGCCTATCCCCAGTCGAAAACCAGTTCATCACACCCTGATCATTGTCTTTCCTCAAAATTATTTTTTTTCGAGCATAATGACTAACTCAAAGGGGTTTGGCACCAACACATTTATTATATGAGTGTTTAACAATGTTCAATGCAATATACTTACTTAATAGATGCTTCTTCAATTGGAAATCAATGTATATGGTTTGGTCAGAACTTGATTTGAGCAAAGACTTGTTCGATTGTTCGGTGATTATGAGTTACGGGTGTGGGGGAGGTTAGTTCAAGTCGTTCATTTGAGTGTTATTAGTGTGGAAGAAGGTGGGTTCCTTTTGTGGAGTTTAAATAGGTAAGGGAAAATTTTTAAAAAAATTAGGCTGAGTCGGGTGTTATTGCTATTTTGGCCTGTCACGACCCGTACCACAAGTCGTAGGATGTACCTACAACTCGTCCCTTAGACTCATAAGTGACCCTGTTGAAGAAAACTTACCTGGCAACCTACCAGTGGATCTATGGCTTGTACAACTGAGGTACGATCCATAGGATGAATCATAGGTCATAGCTTGAAGTCATTTTTGCTCTGATCCTTACCACGACTGCTGCTACGGCTCATAGGATCCCATAATGATTCGTACTGAGAGCCGTAGCAGCTGATGTTTCAGCCTCCTATTTTTAATCTCCCTGCACACTGAGCACACATTAGTTCAATAACTTGGGTTGCCTCACAAGAAGTGTTTGATTTAACTTCGCGGCACGACGTAGGTAGCCTGGTTACTCAGACTTCACCAAACTACCACTTGGGTTGCCTCCCAAAAAGCGCCTTATTTAACATCGCAGCACAATGCAAATCTCTTGACTACTCAAAATTCGTCAAGTGATTCTTACTCATCCTCTAGTGTTGAGATTACACTAAATTCCTTGGGTTTCTTTATTGTTCTGCAGATGTTGAATGTGATCTCTTCTTGGTTTAATCTAAACTTCAGTAGGCCAGCTTCCACATCTACTAGAGCCCTCCCAGTTACAAGGAATGGTCTCCCCAAAATGATGGGGACCTCATAATCAACCTCGCAATCCAAAATCATGAAGTCTGCTGGAATATAAATTTGTCTACCTTGACAAGCACATCGACTAGGATGCCCATTGGCTTTTTAACTATTCTATCGACCGACAGTAGCCGCATGTTGATCGGTGTTGGGGCTCCCAATCCCAATTTCTTGAATTCAGCCAAGGGAATCAAATTAATGCTAACTCCCAGATTACAGAGTGTCCTTGCGATCTCGACATTGCCAATCATACATGGTATAGTGAAGGCACCTAGGTCTTCCTTTTCTGAGCTAGGACCCTTGTAGCGATGGCACTAAGTGATGTATATTGTCGAAAGGTTCATAGCTCACAGATCTCTTCTAAGTCACCAGGTCCTTCATAAACTTTGCATATCCTGGCATCTTCTCCAACGCTTCGACCAATGGTATGTTCACGGATAGTTGCTTAAGCATTAAAAGTAATTTCTAGAACTTACCATTCTCCGCCTTTTTCTTCATCCTTTGATGGAATGGTGGCGGTGGTCATGGGATAGCTTTATGCACTTGGGTTTCCCTATGATCAATGTTAGGTTCCTTCTCACCTCCGGGGCCTCTTGCAACTCACCATTCTCTATCTCAGCACTTGTATCATCTTCCTCAATTATGCTCTCTTTCGTCCGCTCAACTTCACCTAGAAATGGGGGGTCAAATGTGGTTTTACCACTCCTAGTCATCACTGCCATGCAATGTGCATCATTCTTTGGATTTTGGAAAGTGTTTCTAGGTAGTGTACCCTTTTGTCTAGGGTTCATTAATGCTGACCCAAGTTGATGTTCGATTTTCTTGATGGCGGTAGCATGAGATTCCACTTTCTGACCCATACTTTCTAAGTCACTTCAGATCCTCTTCAGCTGATCATCAGTGGACCTCACCTTCTTCAACATCTCAGCCATCATGCTTTCCAACTTTGACTGCCCAGCCTCCCCTTCTCTATCATTGGGAG
Organism: Datura wrightii; assembly: GCA_035772735.1. Lineage (NCBI taxonomy): Eukaryota > Viridiplantae > Streptophyta > Magnoliopsida > Solanales > Solanaceae > Datura > Datura wrightii. The sequence goes on from JASDFA010000018.1 coordinate 124,618,030, forward strand.
GCATATAGACTCCATCCCGGTCATTGTGGTATCCATCATTTTGTCTCCAATCTCCTTCGCGCTCACGACCTCAGATCCTGTCTCTGAACCCGTTCTTGTTGTAGTTTTCTCTGTACTGGTTCCAACCTTGATTTCCAGAACCTTGGCGCCAATTGTCTTATCTAGACGCTTGGGCGTTGGTTCAGAAACCCGCCACTTGGCTATCCAGGAAGTTTGCCTCTTCCTCAGAATCAAAGTGATCAGCTCCTTGCTCCATTCCTTGAGTTGCCACTGAATTTACCTTTTCGGCTCCAGCTCCCATAATATGCTTTGTCAGCAAGTCTAATGATGTGCGCATATGATCCAACTCCTAGTCGCATTCTGCTTCTTTTCTTCATTGGTCAGCAGTTAAACCAACAGCGTATGTGCCTGCCACTACATCATCCTCACTCGTATGCTAAGCCCTGTTTGTCTTAGTCACCCTGTCAAGAATAGTGGCAGCTTGCTCCCAGGTGTTACTCATCAATGCTCCTCCAACCTCCATGTCTACTACCGCCTTGGTACTATTATTCAGAGACCAGTAAAAAAATTTCAACAAACTGTCATCTGGGAATTTGTAGTTAGGGCACTTTGTCAACTTCTTTTTGAATCTCAACCAAGTTTCATGAAGTGCCTCAGTCCTAATTTGTCAAAAATTATAGATCTCATCATTTAGTTGCAACATCCGGGATGGGGGAAAGAATCTTTCCAAAAAGGCCTGTTTGAGCTCCCTCTAGTTGGTTATGGAGTCATTGGGCAACTCCGATAACCATAGAGTGGCTTCCCTTGATAGAGAAAAAGGGAAGAGTCTGAGCCGTATGGCGTCTTGGCTTACTCTGGGCAACCTGTACGCCTTGCATATTCCTACGAAGTTCATTAAGTATAGGTTGGCATCATCCGTTGTGTGACCACTGAACAACCCTTTCATGTTTAAGAATTAAATCATAGTGCTTGTTATGTCAAATTTGGCCCCAGCGAGCAATGGTGGTGGCACAATTGCTCCAGTCGACCCAACTTGATCGATATCTGGGTCCTCATCATCGAAGAAATGAGGGGCAAATCTATGAGCTCTGTTGCCCCTCCCTTGTCGACCAGCATCTACTACCTCTTCTCTGTCATCTTTCGCATGCTATAGTGTAGCTTGCCGTGCTAGCTCGGCTTGCCTAGCTTCTTCAGCTATGCAGGCTTCTCTTTGCTCTTGGTTCTCCATTTTATGCAGTGCTCTTTCCATTTCTGGATTTAGTTGAACAAGGGGATCTCCTCTACTCCGAGTGCTTGGCATTCACCAGAGAACAGCCTGTGGGTACCAAAAATACACAAAAATAAACGTAATTAAGGAAATAACTACCAAAAATTCAAATACAAGCAAATAACCTAGTCTTAGCCATATTCCCCAGCAACGGCGCCACTTTTTGATAACGCTCAAACCACACCTCTTACTGAAGTATAAAGCAGACGTTGTCAATAAAGAACCCAACTAGAGGCTAGGGTCGATCCCACAGGAAATATGGAAGAGCTAGATTACAATCGGTAAGTGAACTTGTGAGGTAGTTACTTCAAAATTGGGGGGTTCTAAAGAAAATCAATAATAAAAACAATTATCAAAAGTTCAGTTTTTAATCAATATTTAAGGATAAGTAGGGTTTGTGTTCCCATGGGTTCATAACTACTTTGGGTATACACTTATGATCATCACCAATACTTACTTATAGAATTGATAACTTAGGTTCATTCAAACGACCGACCAGTCCCTATTGAATGACTATACTCAATTTCAACCAAGTCTCATGAGCGGTTTCAAACTATCCGTTATCACTAAGTTCCAGATTTAACTATCCTGCAACCACAGCTCAAGTTAATACAATGATCATCAAGATCAAGGCTCCGTTGTAATACTCTTTTACTAATCTCTACCTCTTAGACCTAAGCAAGCAAAGAATTCGGGCATGTCCTAATATTGCGCACTGTTAAGAAGCGTTTAAGAATGAAGAGAATACAATATAAGTGTTTGTATTGGTTTTAGAATCACTTTTTCAATCCTAGTTTGTTAATCCATCATGGTTCCCACAACCCTAGCTATGGAGGTTTTAGCCTCTGATAGTTGTAAGGTTGTGAATTGCATTCATGATTAAAAACATAAATCAATACTTACAGGTATGAATGAGAAAAACACTTCCTTTAATTAATCAGCAAAATCTTGAAGAACAAATAACAAGAACAAGAATAATTCAAGAAAAGGTTGATCACAACTCAAATCAACTCAATTCTCTTTCAGTTGTCTAAAGTTGTCTCCAATAATGTCTATGATATAATCTCTGATCAAATCTGATGAAATCTACCAAAAAATAAAACATAAAACATATTTATACAGACAGAAGAATCCTTTCCCTAGGCTAATAGGGTGAATTTCCATATCTGGTTCTACCCACGTCACGAGTCAACCTACGATCCGTAGAGAGATCCTACGGTCCATAGCATCTTTACGTACATTGCATGATTGGCTAATTTTGGCTAAGTGTTGGATCCTGGTACGACTCGTACCTCCATCTTACGATCCATACTAAGCTCCTGTGGCTTGACTCTAAGATTTTAAAATATTTCTGAAGTTCATCACGACCGCCATGGTATGACTCGTACCTTCATTCCACGGTTTGTACTTCCTTTCCGTAGAAGGAATTAGCCTCTTATGAAAATCTTTTTAATCTTTTCATGACTTCATCACCAAGACTCGTACAAGCTTGGTACGACTCGTACTGAGACTCGTATACTGCATCTCTTCAACATTAGCCTTCTGCAACTTTTCATGGTACCAGTACGACTCATAGGACTTCCTACGGCTCATACTATGGACTGCAATTTGAACCTATTTTGCACACTTCAGGCTATCTTTTGCAGTTTTTTAGCTCCAACACCAATTTATCCTATAACCAAAGGAAAAGTGCCTCATATCCACATAAATACACCTAAGTTCATGTTATTTTCTTAGTTTTGAGTGCCAAAAGTGCTGTAAATCTACAGCACATCAACTATGATCAGGCAACTTCTATACACCCGCCTAGCTACAATTGAAACACCAATGGGAGTAGAGACTGAGAATGGTTCTGACAGAATTTCGGGACCGACTCCAAAGCTACTAGCAATATAAGGTGTCATAAAAGACAAGGTAGCCCATGGATCTAACAAAGCATAATCATCAAGGTGAAATACTCATAACATACTAGTAACCACATTCGTTGAAGTCTCCTACTCCTCATGAGTCGCAAGGGCATAGAACCTGTTCTGGCACTGACCACCAGCTGAACTAGTCGAAGCGCCCTGCTGGGATGGACGTGCTACTGGATCGGCTGAACTAGCAGCTGGTATACAGGCTCCGCCGCCCCCTGATCTGGCCGAAGGGCAATCCCTGAGTCTGTGTCCGGGTTTGCCACATCCGAAACAAGCGTATAATCCAACTAGGAACCTCCCTGGGTGATTTTTGCCGCATCTTGCACAAGCTGGGAAGGTTTGCTCTATCTGCATGCTACCCTGACCCCTCGAATCTGAAACCCTACTTCTTTGATCCCCTCGTGATCTAGGTGGTGCACTAGCTGATGATGGTGCTGGAGCAAAAGACCTGTGATGAGACTGCTGGCATTGTCTGCCCCCCGATCTAGGCTGAGAAATCCCATAATTGTCTGTCCTAGCCGTCTTGGCCTCTCTCTGCCTCTGATACATCGTGTCCATCTACTAGGCATGTAACACTATATGGGGAAAATCTATTTCTCGATGCAACATGGCAATCCTACAGTCCTTATCCAGGTAGTCCGCCACCCTATGCACAAACCGGCTCACCCCAGCCCTCTGGTCTGCCACTAACTCTGGTGCATATTTGGATAAACAGGTGAACTCCAAAGCATACTCCTGAACCAACATGTCACCCTACTTCAGATTTAAAAACTCGACCAACTTCGGTTCCCTCATCTCACGAGGGAAGAATCGATCCAAAAAGACTGCATGAAACTCTTCCCAACCGATAGGTCCTGCTCCCATTGCCCTACTATCCTTCCACTGTTTAATATGTGCAACCCCTTTCAGCTGATAAGAGGCAAAATCAACGCACTCCCCATTTGTCACCCCCATGACCTGGATGATCTTTAGGATCTCTTCGATGAATTCATACGGGTCCTCATCTACTTTTGACCCAAGGAACTCTGGCGGGTTCATTCTTGAGAAATTCCTCACTCGAGTCGCCGCTACATTTCCATTTTGTGAAATATGGGCAACTACCTGTTGATTTACCTGAGTGGTCAGGGCCTATATGAGCATCTAGATAGCTGCCTGAAACTCGACATGGGCAACCAGCTTCGGTGCATGGTGCTCCTGGACTGGTGGGGCCTGCTGGTACCCATTTCCGTTGCCATCCTCATGGCTGTCTCCATTCCCATTCCTTCTACCATTTACTCTAAGGGAAACCATGATTCTTCAATCGCGAATAGCACAAATTATAAAGATAGGGAGACATTTCATCGCATGACATAGATCATGAAAGAAGGGAAAATTTCCTAAATGTATCGTAGCCTCTTCTTCATAAGTGTGGCATGCTTCACACCCATGAAAAAGACTCTACTCAACGCAGTTTTCAGACACCCTAGAATGCTTCAAACCTATGGATCTAATACCAAGTTTTTCACGACCCAAACGTAGACCTGGATTGCAACACGGGACAAGGATTCCCGAGAGACTCCAAGTCGACCCATGGCGTGAACAGACATCTAACTCAATCAATAAAGAGTAGTACTCAACGTAATAACATAGTGGAAGCATAACCATGACATAACATAGAAAGAGAAGCGCACTTCATACATAACAGTTGAATACTACACATAGTTCGAAAGCCTCTAACATATATGATGGGTTGATGGGACAACACCCCCAACTAACCCCGCAAGTCTAGAAAACTGAACATGAGAAGGTAACTGATATCAAACTAGTCCTCAGAGAATGAGGACTCACCAAAGAGCCGAATGCCAAACTCCGAGATGAACTACTAATGATGTTGGGTCTAAAGACCGGAGCCTGTATAATGAAATGATACTGCATAGAGTATGCGTTCAGTACGTGGAATGTACCAAGTATGCAAGGTAAGTAAAACGGACATCTAAAAATACATAATAGCTCATAAGGGATTATAAGAGTGGGACAATATGCTCATAACACAAATATCATAAGATAACATAAGGCTCAAGGTTTTCAAATCATTCGTAATCCATTCATTTCCATAGTCATCAGAGAACTTTAGAAATCATCACTTGAGACAAATAACATAAACTTAATAATGTAAAAAATAGCAGAACAATGGAAGATTCTTATAATTGATATACCCCATATGAGCACACTTGGAGCCTGACCTGTAAATCCCTAGTCGGGAGGGTGTTCATACCTTGCCAAGAGTATAACTATGAAGGGCGTGATATCACACATGAAAGGCCCATTGGGGCAAGGGGGGCAGTCTCAAGGGAGGTCCCATCATGTCCTACAGTGGCACGTAGTTCTGAGATTTGGTGCAAAACCTGGGCCCCGAACCTACTCGATGTTAAGTACTACTCCCAAAACATATATGGTGCTCATAGTATAAAATGCATGAGATTCATGGTCTAGTTAAATCATGATAATCATAAGCATGCTTGTAAATACGTGAACTTGCCATGAGAATAAGGCCCGTGAGTCGGCCAAAATTATAAATAGTAAATCATGAGATTCATACATACTTGTAAATCATGTATATTCTTATTAAATCATAAATTCATAATGGGGCATTTGGATAATTCCATATCATAACTCTTAAATCATGATGGGTTTATGAACATCAACAGTAGAGGTAAAGATCATAACTTGACTCATCATAGGACATGCACAATTAGGCATAATTTAATAGAAATTGGAATCAATAAATTTATAATTGAATTAGTTGTAAAATCTAATCATGATCCATAAAATACGATGTAAAACATGAGAAGTAATATCCCATGTATAGATCATTAGAATTTCGCAAGATTTAATGTAAAACTCCATAAGATTTTTAAACAAAACTTTATGAATTAAGAGAGATTGGGCATGGGTGTGAACGAAAACGCCCATTCATAACCCTACTTACCTTATTATAGATGATTCTTACACTTTCCTGATTTCCCAAGGAGAATTTGAGAAGAATTGGAAGGGCTAAGGCTTTATCTCCTCTCTAACACTCTCTAACTTGCATGCATGGGTTTTCAATAGGTTAGAATGACTTAACCTATCTTAATACACCTGAAAATAACTTAAAATGATGTAGTATAGGACCTTAGAGAATGGAATGATGAAAATACCCTTAATAATTTCGCAAAAAATAACTGCTCGTCAGTCCCACGAGAGACCCAACGAGTCGTTGCCACCTTGCATGAGTCGTTACCTCAGTCGTTGGGTACACTGCAAAATTTCACCTGGAACTCGTAATGGGCCATCCAATGAATCGTTACCAGTGACCACGACTCGTGCTCACCACTCGTTATCCCCACTACCTCGACCCCTAATCTTTATATTCCCTGATACCACAATCTACTCAACGAGTCGTGGTGTCTGACCACAATTCATGGGGTCTATCCGTCAGGTGCACTTCCTTTCATTTTTCCCCCTTTTTAATTTCCTTGGCCACGAATGACATAACAAGTTGTGGGGCCTGACCACAACTCGTGGTCATGCCCGTGATGCCCCCCCTTCAATACTTCTTTTAACTCAACCCAGTACTTCACCACGAGTCACCTCACGACTCGTGGTCCTCCCCTACGGGTCACAGAATGACTCGTTCTATGACCTTGTGCAAAATTTTCAGTTTTTCCCATTTCAACTCTCGGATCTGATCTTCGGGCTTCTGGGGTATAACACATGTACATGTTTCCATGAAGGGCTAATTCCATATATACCTTCCTACGAGGATATGAATCACCCAGAGGAGCCATATGAAATCTGGACAGACCAAGTTAATATCTAGGGGACTAGAACCATAGTATCAAAGCATTACCTTCAAGCTAAGAATTACAGTAAGCTGCCTATGGGAAGTTAGGGCTAACTGCTTAGGAGTATGTCCGATTAGCAGTAGCCCTATAGTCGTTCTAAGTGAAGGAACTAAATAGTTGGTCGCTTATGACCTTATTATTTGCTTAAGAGCTATCATTGTCCTAGCATGACCTTCAGCCTATCGATTAGGTCACTCAGACCTCGTCCTTTCTGTCTAGTCAACAAAGATTGTAATTGCTTCTAGTACCCTCTGGTTCGTTATAGGCATATGGGGTGTGCCTATTTGAAACTATATAGACTGTCTTAGGATAGAGTAGTGGTCGCGTTAGGCTTATGGGGCTAGATACGCCTTTTTGAGTGACTAGATATGTAGATTGTCACGTAGTTTCCCTGGTTGGGGTAGATCGTGTTTCATACTACTCTCGACATGAATGGCTAAGAGGATTCTAGATATATGAACTGCTTATGGAGCTATACACTACTTACGGAGCTATGATGCTGCTAACGGCTACAGAGCTATAGATTGCTTACGAAGTTAAGATAAAATATCACTTACGGAGCTATCAAATTGCAGCCTATGGGGCCATATTGAAGTCTATTCACATATGGACTTATTCTACGTCGCAGTGGCATTACAGACCCTTCATAAAGTCTCGTGTGCTTGGGGTGCATTCATAGGGGCTCGAGAGGCCCGAACTCAATTACAGGAGCCTAGATGGCTCAGATACAGTTGCAGGAGCCCAGAAGGCTCCAGTATAGCCTCAATAGACCAGGTATGTTCATTTACAGTTACTAACAGGGCCTCAGGGGTACTAGTAGGGGTATATAGACTGATTAGCGTCTTTCGGGGCTTATGGGGGCCCAAGTAGGTTATTTCTGTGATGATTGTACCTTCTAAGCTTATGGGAGCCGGGTTAGGTTCTTGTTTAAAAACTTGCTTGCTAGATATAGCTTATGAATATATAATAGTGTAGCTTATGCTCTTGTTTTTATAGTTGTGTACTAGATGCAGGCTATGGTTATAAAAGCATACAGGTTAACTTCTGCTCCTTTTCGCTAATTACTTTCAGTTCTTTATCAGCTTTTATTCAGTTAATATTATTGCCTTACATACTCGGTACATACTGTACTAACGCCCACACATGGGGTGTTGCATACTTGTCTGTGGGTTTAGACAGACAGGTTTTAGGATCTCCTTTAGCAGCTATTCAAACTTAGTAGATTGGTCAGCTCCTTTCATTCGGAGTTGCCAGATAGTATAGGTTTTCCCGTATTTTGTTATATAGTTTTTAGGTAGACTAGGGCCCTGTCCCAAATAATATTTACCACTCTTAGAGGCTTGCATACCATAGTATTGAGTTCCTAGTTAGTTGTGCATTGTTGGCTGTGTGGGTCCTATATATGCTATATTTTGTGTATTGGCCGTGTGGGGCCTAGCTTAGCTATCGGTTAGCAGCCTTGTAGGCTATAGTACATATATAACTGTCTGTCTTTCCTTGTTTATGACTTAGATAGCATGGTGGTCTTGTCAACCCATATAGAATCCTTTTATTGTTATGACTGCTAGGTTAGCTGTCTTTATGAAAGTGTGTTGTGTGGCGTAGTCGGCACGGGCTGTGTTTACCGCCGAGATATAGATGTTTGCTTTCTTAATTTTGAGCTGCTGGTAAGCAGCAGAGATTCATATGCCCAACTAGGCTAGCCCAGGTTCCAGGGTGGCACTAGGTGCTAGTTACTCCTCCCAAGGTAGGGCATGACATAATCATATTGAATGATATTTTTCATTATTAATCCCTACAAGTGTCTTGATTCGAATTAAATAACTATATGTGTCTCTCCTAGAATTCTCACTTGAGATGACCACTTCATTCTAGCTTAGCCTCTAAATGAAATGTCAAAGAGCACACAAGTGATTATTCCTGACTCAAACCTTAAAAAATAAAATAAAAAACGTGACTAATTTACCTTAAGACATTCTTCATCCATCTATCATAGGGAAGGGTCACTACTCTATGACTACAACAACTCCTACAAATGAAAAAAAAAATTACACAGTTCAAAGATCTTCCCTTCGGAAAAGAACCAAGGCTATAAGAAAAACTGAAGGGTGAGTGAGACATGACATTTTTCAAAAAGTTTCAAACAAAAATTTGATGGAATACTCACCTTTAACCTCAAAATTCTAGAAGAAATTCCCGCACCCTACACTTAAATTCATGCTCTGTCCTAGAGCATCTAAAATTAAATATCAGATAAGAGTGAGAAATTACTGCCTGAGGCCCTCTAGGGCCTAGATAGTCGCAAGTTTCTTGGATTCATGGGTCGCATGACCCCACACTTAACTTCAAGACGTGCTCCTTAGCTTTAACTTTGGGTACTCAGACTTCCTTTTTCCTGCACACCAAAAACAAACAAAAGTAACACTATATAAATTAAAAAAAAGAAAATTTTTTGTCTCCCAACAAGCCCTTGATTTAACGTCATAGCACAACGCCATCAAGTTTCACCACTTTTCCTTCCATTTTGAGCTTATAAATTTCACCCCTAATTTCTTTTCTAATTTCTTATTATGATCAAAGGGTGGTGGTGTAAACATAAAGGGACCAAGTAATAAATATTGCATTTTGCCCTTCTTGGCTCTTAAGTGATAGGATGTCGTTGTGTATCTTTGACATAAAGAATTTTAGAATATAGGGGCCTTGTTCCTCATCTACCCATCTCTCCATAGGCTTGGAAGGCTCTATTTCTAGGTTGCCCACCAAACACAATGTTTAAAAGTATTTAGAATGAGGACCAATACGCCCTAACTCCAAGATTGCATTATGCTTGAAATCCTCACTTTTATCCACCTCCTCAACATAAACATCAGCTAACAAAGAATAGTCTAATGGTTGGGCTTCTTATTGCTCCATACATTGGCTAGTATCTTCCACACTTTGTAGTTGGGCCTTAGATGCCTCAACTTTCTCATTTAAAAGGCCCTGCATGTCATGGATACTTGAGCCAAATTTCCCTATCTCTTATCTGAACTCTATTCTCCTTCCAACTTGAGGTTCCTCTTGAGTATTGGCTAAGACCGTGACCTGAAAATCATTACAAGTTGCAGCCTCACCTTTGATCTCTGTAATCTTGGCACTTATCCCATTTATGATTTTTCCTTATTTAGTAAGATGCTCCCTTATTACTTCCATATTCTCCAGGTGCAGTTTTTCCATGCCACTCATTTGAGCATTATGTTCAGGTCTGGTGCATAGGGTAACGAAGGAGTTGACGGCCCATCAGCCTTTTGACGGCCCATCGCACTAGCATCATGGCTCTGACGGTAGGAATAACGGTCGTCAGGAAAGTGACGGACCGTCGTGGACAACGTCGAGGCTTGAAGATGAGGGTGACGTCCTGTCAGCCTAGCGACGGACCGTCGGGTTGAACCCACATGTCCCGAACGTGACGGTTGGTTTGACGGACCGTCATGGGAGTGACGACCCATCACTTTCACCGTCCCTTACACCAGTCAAGACCCTCCTTTATTGGATAAGGGTGACGGAGATATTGATGGACTTTAGGGAATGTGACAGCCTATCATGTGTACCGTCGGGACGTCCAGTTGTTGAATTTTAGCCCGATTTCCAAGGGAAATTTTGTACTCTCCCAAGTTTCTAATCCCCAAGTGACGTTGTTTGGGATCTTCAATGAGTATTTTAGAAGGTTTTAACCTATCCTAATACATTTTGTTCTTCTTCATGCTTTGAATTCAAATTCTCTCCCAAGATCAAGTTAGAGTTCTTCCTCAATTTATTCCCCAGTTCTCTTTCTTCCACCCTCATGCCCTAATTTCTTCCATAATCCATGGTTTAAAGTTTCTAATCAAGACTATTCATTTCTAGGGTTTTAACCCAAAATCATGCAATTATCTATGTTATGTCATGGGTCCAATTCCTTCAAGTTTCTATTAATGATTTAAGACTAATGGGCAGATTTTACACTCAATTTGATTATTAATTTATGTTTTCAAGCTTTATAAAAATTATTCCCCTACCATGCATGAATTATGAAATTTATGTGATGAGCCTATGATTCAAGTACGATGATGTAAATTATGTTTTATGATTACAATGCATGATTTTTACAAGAACCCTTTATGAATTTATGAATTTCAAGTATGATGACTTTCTCAAGTATACATATCTTTTAAAAGTATCGACTTTATGTTTATTGCCGACTCATAGGCCTCTTTCATGGCTAGTTCACATATTTCAAGCATGTTTGACGTTCCCGATTCGCGCGTCCGCAAGTGTACGGGTCGTGCAAGTAATATAGTGGCTCTTTTTAAGAACCGGATTGTCGAACCCACAAGGACTGGACCCATTCCTCTAACTATCCATTTCTAGTGTGATCTTAAATACCTCAAGTGTTGGTTATAGACATTTTCGATTGAGATTAATTAAGTCTAAGTTTGGGTCAATGAGATATTCTGAAATCACTCTAGGAGCAACATAGAGTTAAAACCAATTAATCATGCGATACTACGATTTGCAATGGGTTAAGCATGGAACTATCAATTGTTATTTCACATAATTAGAATTGCATGTTCATGGTCTTTCGAGCCTCTAAACACGGCAATCTAGCCTCACTGTATCATTGTGAGCGAGGAGTTTAATTTTCTAGTCGCGGGCAATCAATTATGTTGTGGTTTACGGGGAAACGATTAGGGACTTTCGTACGTCTAACCATTTAACTCAACTTAGCCTCACAACTACTTCTTCGAGTGGTGATGTGACATCCCAAGTTGGTCTTTCATAACCCCCGTGTGTCAACCAAGCACGGTGTGAGGTATATTTCTATCCTGACACAATATATCTCCCGAGATACAAACATGCTCCTTACATTCTCATGTCCTGACCTAGGTAATGCTCTCTCAAGCTATTACTCAAGCTAACAAATATGCTTTCATGGTGATCAATCATAAAAACAACCAACAATCCAGAATGCAAGACGAAAACAACAATCAATAACTTAATTCCAAAACAATTTCATAAAATCACAATCATAATTCATGGCTTCAACCCTAGTGGAAGGGTTCTTGCCATTCATGTTCGTAAAACTACACTAACTACTACTAAACTAACATACTTACATGTATTTGGTAGATGAGAAGGGAATTTGATAAACCCTAGATGAGTTCTCCCACTTCTCCCTTCACTCCTAGGTGGTTTTTCAGAATAAAATCGTGACCAAAAGATTTTATGAGCTAAGGGTCCTATTTATAGTAAATGGAAAACGTGCATAATTTAGCCTGAAATGGAACGGCTCCGTGTCATGGAGTGTATCGTGGAGCACTGCCTCCGTGACACAGAGGCAACGCGAAAGCTCTCTGGAAAGTGCCTCCGGAAACCAAGCTGCCGAGGGTCACCGCGCTGGCCAACGTGACACGCTTCTCATGCAGCGCGTTGGCATGCTGCTGGCGCGCAGCTGGCCTAGCGTGGCACGGTGCTGGCGCGCTGGTTCTCTGCCTACTGCTGCCTGCTGCTTCCTTTCCTCGTGCGCTTGGCAAGGGTGTGGCACAGCGCTGGGCGCGGCACACGCACAGCGTGGCACGCTGCTTGGCGCGGCCAGCCTTGCCAAGGCATGCTCCTTGCCGACTTTCGCCACTTGCTTCCACTCCATTCCTTCCTATTCACCAACTTGTGAATTAGTTCCTCAAAATCCTTGAAACCTACAAAACAAGGAATAATCATGTTGGTTAGCACAGATATTCACATTTATATAAAATCACATGAAAGTATGTAAAATAACTTAGATAAACAAGACTACATTAAGGTATAAAGCGTATCTCGGGCATGCTATTTTGCCCGTGATCACAACCCCACACTTTAAAGCCTTGTTCGTCCTCGAACAACCTTTTACATATCATACATATGGAGACTCCCACATAACTAATTTGGCAAGATAATTCAAGCTACGGCTATAATGATTGCGTAAGATAACAAGCTAAAGATAGAGCACACACAATTTAATCACCGAGATGAAATACAATGATGCTAAGACTTCTTAACCTCAAGAATCGACTCTCAATCTTAGCAAACTCGTGCAAATCAACTAATTAAGAAATCCCACATGAATTATATCCTTCATTCAACATGTGCCCCTCACGGAAAGAGCGTTACCCCATCACACGCAAAAATCATTTTTACGTCACAACATGTGTGGGTAAATAAATAGAATTTCACTCACTCTCACAAAGAATTCACATGCATCATGTAATGACCCATAAGCTTGCCCTTAGTGTTTGATTCCACTCATTTAAGGATGTGTGAATGTAAGATCAAGTAGGACTTAATGGGTTGTAATGTAGGCTAAGGGACAGGTAGGTACTATTATGGCCAGTAATAGTGACTATCTTTCCTAAGCGCTTTTAATACATTACGCCCTCCTTACGAACTTCCTTTCCCTTACTTTACCTTTTTTTTTTCTTTCATCTTTCTTGTTCCTCTTATGTTCCCCCATTTCTTTAGGCACTTTTAACTTATTAGTAAGGAGCTCTATAAATAATTTTTCATTAATTTGTTTTCTTGCTCCTTACTAATACTCAACCATTTTCACGCATGTGCACCTTTGTCCTTTTCTCACTTCTACAACTTGCTACTTTTCCTTTCTTTTCATTCTTCTCACTCCTTTACTCCTTCGGATTTTTTCACTCAAGCGCTTAGGAGTTTTGGATCAAGTTCAAGGCTAATGAAAGAAAAAGGATTAAGCTTATGTTGCAGCTGTCAAAGAATAGGCTCACGGCTCAATGGGGCTAACTAGGATTAATTTTTCAAGGTAGGTAAAATGAGGGATAAAATTTTGGTTCATTCAAAGAAATGCCTAAATCATCTCCTACAATTCACATCCTTCATTTTGTTTTATAAACACACCAGGCAAGTTCTAGACATTCCACAATGGCACAGAATACTCAAAAACCTTACACTCATGGCACATGCTCAAATCAAGACATATTCATCAGACTCTTACTCAGCTAATCACAAGAATTCAGAATTAAGCTTCAATCATATTGAGTCAAATTCCCGAGCTTAAGTGTCTCAAACAAAGTTATACATTTGCATGCTTCACACTGAACATACTTGCATCTTACACTCACGTATAGCACATACAAGAGCATCAAGCACTACTTAGTTATGGTTTCAAAAACCCATCACCTACCGACTAATTTTTCCTCAAGACGGTCGTCATCCATCCATCGTCGGAAACAGTCCCTAACTATGACTAAAACACTATATACAGACAAAGGAAAGAAAAAGAAAAATTTTTATTCTTCGGTTCAAAGACCCCCCCCCCCCCCCCCGTCGGAAAAGAACCGAAAAGAAAAACCAACGGGTGATGAAGTCATGCTTAGTGCACAAAAAATTTCAAATTTTTCAAATTTTTCAAGCATTAGCATTACATTCACCACAAACTTGTTAAGCGCAAAAAAAAAATTAAATTTCCCTTGAAATTTTCCTCACCCCATACTTAAATCGTGCTATGTCCTCATAGCATCAAATTAAAATTTAAAAAGGGTGAGAAATACTCCCTGAGGCCTTTAGGCCTAGCTAATAGCATGATTTTCTTCAACTTTGCACAAGTGTGTGTCGACCCCACACTTTTTATCGTCCATGCTTTTTAGCTTCCTCCTCCACGAGTACTCAGACTTCCCCTCCATCTGTGCTTAACTTTCCACCAAAAACAACACAAGATGAAAAATAAACAAAATCAACAAAAATGTAAGAAATTAAAATGGTACCTGTGGTACCCTTGGGTTGCCTCCCAAGTAGCGCCTTATTTTACGTCGTGGCCCGACGTGGACTATCCTTTTCAGGACATCCTCATACCTGGGTTCTCTTTCGAGAACCATCTCCTTTTATTTTGCTGTTTAGAGGAAACAGCCTCCACTCTGTTCCTCTCTTTCTCCAACTTTTTCTCAATTTGAAGCCCTTTATCAGACTCGGGCTGAACACTTGTAATTGCCTTTGGCCCTGCACCTGTGGAATCCTCCACCCCACACTTATCCTCTGCCAACACACTAACCTGACAAAGGTTTCTATAGTGTGCAGATGGGTTCATTTTTTGGTAAACGCGGAAGATTTCTTCTTCATCCTCAACCCTCATTTTTAGGGTCCCTGCTTTCAAATCAATCACCGCTCCTCCAGTGGCCAAGAATGGCCGTCCCAAGATCAGGGGTACCTGGTCATCAACCTGAAAATCCAAGACAATAAAATCAGCAGGTATAATGAACTTACCTACTTTGATGAGAAGGTCCTCTATTATTCCATCAGGTGTCACTCGCGACTTGTCAGCCAGTTGCAGCATCAACCTTGTCGGCCTAGGTTTTCCCAACCCCAAGGTGTTGAATAAGGATAGGGGCATTAGATTGACTGCTTCCCCTAAGTCACACAAAGCTCGTAGCACCTCAGCTTTACCAATTTGTATGGGGAGGGTAAAACTCCCTGGGTCTTTGAGCTTCTTCGGCATTTTGCTCAATACCCTGTGACTGCACTCCTCAGTCAGTGCTACAGTCTGGATATCCACCAATCTCACTTTGTTCGCCATCACGTCCTTCAAGTATTTAGCATACTTGGGCATTCCCTGCAAGACATCAATAAGAGGCAAATTTATGTGAAGTTCTTTGAAGCTCTCAAAGAACTTTTTGAAGCATTCCTCTTCCTTGCTCTTTCTGAATTTCTGAGGGAATGGTGGTGGTGGTCTTTGTGCTGGCTGTAATGGAAGTTGTGCATTTTGTTGCCCAGCACTCTGATTATCTCCCATGTTGATGGATGGTCCTGGTCTAACCAACTCCGGCTGCACCTCCTTTCTCAGCTCTTTTGGCACTGCATCAGCTAATTGCTTACCGCTTCTCAAACTGATGGCATTAATCTGCCGGGGGTTAGGATCTGTGTCGCTTGGTAATCCCCCCTGCGCTCTCATGTTTTGAGCAGCTTCTATCTGACCCACTTGTTTTTCAAGATTTCGGGTGGCTACTTGCTGATTCATTAAGTCTGTTGCCATCCTCGCCTGATTTTCCGCTAACTGCTCCTGCGTCTCCATTATTTTCTGTAGTGTTTCCTCAATGTTGCTACTCAATTGCCCATCATTCTGCCTATTCTGCTGATACTGCTGTTGTTGAGGTTGCATATAATTCTTCTTTTGGTTTCCACCCCAAGAAAAATTCGGGTGGCCCTACCAATTTCTGTTGTAACGGGTTTCAAAAGTCTGATTGTTGCGCTGCACGTTACTAACAAAATTGACTGACTCCGGATTGGCTCCACAAGATTCTGCATGGTGCCCATTATTACCACAAATTTCACACCAACTCGGAGCTTGCTGATCTGCATTAACCTGGCCCTGGTGTTGGTTCATACTCAGTTTATTGAACTGAGTCATCATTTGATGTTGGAACGAAGCTAACTGTGCTGCCAAGGCATTCAAACCATCTACTTCTATCAACCCCGATCTGTTTCCTGCCCCTCTCGATGACTCGCTGTGCCACTCTGGATTTCCTTGTGCAATTCTGTTCAACAAAGTGTACAACTCATCATACGTCTTATCCAAGGCTTGCCCACCCGATGTAGAGTCTAGTAATATTTTTGTGTGTGGGTCTAGACTTTCTACAAAGGTATGAGCCAGCAGTTCATTTGATTGTTGGTGATGGGGGCAATCTCTTAACAATGACTTGAATCTTTCGCAAGCCATATATAAGTTCTCATCAGGCCTCTGCTTGAAACTAAGTATTTCACTTCTCAACCTTGCAGTTTTGCCTGAGGGGAAGAATCTGATAAGGAACTTCTTAGCAAAGTCATTCCATGAAGTTATGGAGTTCGGTGGCTCAGCCTTCAGCCACTTTTTCTCCTCTCCCAACAGTGAAAATGGGAAGAGGGTCATTCAGACATAATCTGTGGACACGCCGGTGGGGACAAACGTGTCACTAATCTCTAAAAAGCTCTGTAGGTGCTGCTGGGGGTCCTCATGTGCCATACCAGTGAATTGACCACTAGAATGTAACAGCTGCACCATGTTCTGTTTAAGCTCAAAGTGCCCTCCAGGCTTCGATTTACGGATGCTAGAGGTCACATTCGTCGCTAGTGGGATTGCCACTTCGCGAACTGGTCTTGCTGCCATTGCTGCTGATGACAAATGTGCTTGTCCCACGGGTGGTTGTTGTTGTACCTTTTCTTGAAGTCTCTTCAGCTTTTGCTCTAGAGCTACTCTCCTTTGCAAATGGATTTGACGTTCAGGTTCCAGCAACGGTTCCACAAGCTCTCTATTTCTAGCCAGCTCGGCAGGACAACCTGTCACCTGCAATTAAGCACACTAAGACCAAGTTTCTCAACACTTAAGGAAATTCAAAAATCACACAAAAATAGATAAATTATCAAAACTTCACCGAGTCCCCGGCAACGGCGCCAAAAACTTGACGTTCCCGATTCGCGCGTCCGCAAGTGTACGGGTCGTGCAAGTAATATAGTGGCTCTTTTTAAGAATCGGATTGTCGAACCCACAGGGACTGGACCCATTCCTCTAACTATCCATTTCTAGTGTGATCTTAAATACCTCAAGTGTTGGTTATAGACATTTTCGATTGAGATTAATTAAGTCTAAGTTTAGGTCAACGAGATATTCTGAAATCACTCTAGGAGCAACATAGAGTTAAAACCAATTAATCATGTGATACTACAATTTGCAATGGGTTAAGCATGGAACTATCAATTGTTATTTCACATAATTAGAATTGCATGTTCATGGTCTTTCGAGCCTCTAAACACGGCAATCTAGCCTCACTGTATCATTGTGAGCGAGGAGTTTAATTTTCTAGTCGCGGGCAATCAATTATGTTGTGGTTTACGGGGAAACGATTAGGGACTTTCGTACGTCTAACCATTTAACTCAACTTATCCTCACAACTACTTCTTCGAGTGGTGATGTGACATCCCAAGTTGGTCTTTCATAACCCCCGTGTGTCAACCAAGCACGGTGTGAGGTATATTTCTATCCTGACACAATATATCTCCCGAGATACAAACATGCTCCTTACATTCTCATGTCCTGACCTAGGTAATGCTCTCTCAAGCTATTACTCAAGCTAACAAATATGCTTTCATGGTGATCAATCATAAAAACAACCAACAATCCAGAATGCAAGACGAAAACAACAATCAATAACTTAATTCCAAAACAAATTCATAAAAGCACAATCATAATTCATGGCTTCAACCCTAGAGGAAGGGTTCTTGCCATTCATGTTCGTAAAACTACAATTAACTAATACTAAACTAACATACTTACATGAACTTGGTAGATGAGAAGGGAATTTGATAAACCCTAGATGAGTTCTCCCACTTCTCCCTTCACTCCTAGGTGGTTTTTCAGAATAAAATCATGACCAAAAGATTTTATGAGCTAAGGGTCCTATTTATAATAAATGGAAAACGTGCATAATTTAGCTTGAAATGGAACGGCTCCGTGTCACGGAGTGTATCGCGGAGCACTGCCTCCGTGACACGGAGGCAACGCGAAAGCTCTCTGGAAAGTGCCTCCGGAAACCAAGTTGCCGAGGGTCACCGCGCTGGCCAACGTGACACGCATCTCATGCAGCGCGTTGGCATGCTGCTGGCGCGCAGCTGGCCTAGCGTGGCACGGCGCTGGCGCGCTGGTTCTCTGCCTACTGCTGTCTACTGCTTCCTTTACTCGTGCGCTTGGCAAGGGCGTGGCACGGCGCTGGGTGCGACACACGCACGGCGTGGCACGGTGCTGGGCGCGGCACACGCACAGCGTGGCACGCTGCCTGGCGCGGCTAGCCTTGCCAAGGCATGCTCCTTGCCGACTTTCACCACTTGCTTCCACTCCATTCTTCCTATTCACCAACTTGTGAATTAGTTCCTCAAAATCCTTGAAACCTACAAAACAAGGACTAATCATGTTGGTTAGCACAGATATTCACATTTATATAAAATCACATGAAAGTATGTAAAATAACTTAGATAAACAAGACTACATTAAGGTATAAAGCGTATCTCGGGCATGCTATTTTGCCCGTGATCAATGTTCATGTATCTTATGATTTTGACTAGCCCATGTATTTCAAGTATGTTTCATGATTACTCTATGAGCCATGTTCATGTTTTTGGGAGTAGTATCTATCACTGAGTAAGTCATGGGTTCCAGGAATCCAAGCCTCAAAACTACGTGCCAACGTAGGACTATGCTCATGTTAACCCTATGGGGTCTCTTTAGTGATCACACCATGCCATCGTTCCTTGTCTGGCAAGCTTGGGGCGGCTTTGCCCACTTGAGCGAGATAGTTGGGGCATCATGTGAGTTCTATCATGATGGTGTCGGTTATGGTGAATCCTTCCACTATTCCTTATGATTTTATGCATGTTCATGGATATGATAGTTTGGCTTAAGTTATGTTTTACAAGATTTCTCTTATGAATATAATTATGACTAGCTTATGAACTGTTTTGAAAACCTTGAGCCCTCATGCTTAAATTATGACTATTACTTCATGTTTGAAATGTACTACTCCCATGAACTCTTTATGCATTTTAATTAGCCTGTTTTACTTACCTCGCATACTCAGTACATTCAAAGTACTGACCGCATACTCTATACTATATCGTTTCAAGATATAGGTTCAGGATCTCAAACTCAGCCGCATTGTTAGTCCTGCTCCCTATTAGTTCATCTTAGCCTGATGTTGGTGAATCCTCATCTACCAAGGACATTCTTTCATCCATGTTAGGTTGTCAATTTAGTTTCAAACTTGGAGTTAGCTGGGGGCTTGTCCCAGTATCTTAGCAGATAGCTGAGGTTTTCAAACATAGATTAGAATGTTTAGCTTTTGGCTTGGTGTGGTGATATTAACTCTTTTATTTATGTTTTATTATATTCAAACTTCCGAGTATTAATGTTTAAGTTTTAAGTTTTCACTTTAATTTATGCTCTTGAGTTATTATGTATACGTCATGGATTAGCCTAGAGGCATTCGTGGTTCTAGGTCCCGTGTCTTGATCCGGGGTCCCAGCTCGGGTCGTGACATTCCTCCTCTTCATTACTCCTGTAAGCATCAAAAACAACAGGAGGAGCATAATAGGGTCTTGGGGAAGGGGAATAATAATTTGGGCAATTGCTCCAATGGCTATCCAAATACCATATACACCACAAGTATTATAGTGTTGCCACAAGTAGGGTCCTCCATAATTCAGACACGGATCACTAAAACATAAAATACCCATCATTCGACCCATTTATATTCCTAGATGTCATGTCAAGAAGAGTAGTCACATACTAAAAAAAATCTATACAATATATACAGAATAGAGGAATAAAAATCCTAACCTACAAACGATTAGTCAATCTTCAGGTCCCCAGCAACGGTACCAAAAACTTGGTGTCACCCAAGCACACGTCGTCGTCAAGTAATATAAGACAGTAAGTCCCAATTATCGATCCCTCAGAGACTTGTCAGATCAATCATTTTAAGGTTATTTCTTTATTTCACTATTCTAGCAAAGCACATATAATGAGGAATGGTTTTGAGAACTAAACTACTAAAAACTTGAAATGTAAAATTAACTAAAGAACTAAGATTGTTGTGCACTTGTTTGTACTTCAAATGATGATGAAAATCTAGGGAATTGGCACTTTCATCTCAGGTAGAGTTTTCAAGACGTGATTACGCTAGAGTAATTCTTCCTAAGGTTTCTAGATGCAAGTTACTATCCCATTTCTTTCCACTCTCCCGAGTATTGAAGAACTATCTCATGAACCCTAATAACTATATCCCTATGATCGCAGGAGAAACATGAAACCACGGTTATGCCTACTTGTATTTCAACTAAATAGGATTGAAGGTTATATCCCTATCCTTAACAACAACTTCTAACGTTCAACCAATGAGCCAAAGGATCTTTGAATTCTTGTTTTACATTTACTTTTAAGCCTTTTGGTTTCTTATCCCAATTCAACTAAAAGCCAATAGATTTACTTACAAGGTGATCAGTCTAGTGAACAAACAATTAAAACAAGTAAATATAAACAACCTTTAATGGAGAATCAAACTAGCATTAATCAGTCTATCAAACTTCAACCATTGCCTATGGCCAAAACCTTAGAATGGGCATTTTGCCACTCATAGACAAGCGGAGAAACATAGGATGTTACACCCCGTAAGTTTCTATCATTTAATCAATGCGTTCGTATATATGTTGAGAGTTTTAGAGTGAGACACATATGGAAAAGGGCTCGGGGAATGAACGAACAAGTATGAAGTCGAGCGAGCAGGAGGCGGGGTCAGAGGCTAGGCGCACTAGGCATGGAGCGGTGCCAGCCAGCCTGGAGCCTTGAGCGGCACGTCGCGCCTGACTCTTGGCACTGTGGGCGGCACGCCATGCCTCCCCTGCACCGTCCCCCCTATATCTATATATATATTTAAGTGTATGTTGGTGAAACAGTCAAAACATTTCCCAAATAAAGAGTAGCAGCTAGGGAGAGTATTTCATGAGGTTTTTGTCGGTTTTTATGCAAGCTCCATGCAAATGCAAATTCATCTTGGATAATGAGTTTTAGGCCTACGAAGAACGTCCATGCGAAGTTATTTCTTGGAAATTTGCTCAAAGTACTAGAACCCTATCGAGTAAAAGTTGTGAGAATAGCTTCTAATTGAGTCCTACACGACTGCAAGTGATGGGTAAGTGTTTTCTACCTTCTAAACTCTCGGGAATTTGTGAGTTTTCGGTTGAATAGAATGAAATTGAATTTTATTCAATGCTCTTCGAAAGATATCATTGTTTATCGATTCCTACTATTGAAATAGCCTTATTCTCTCAGCGTAAAGGCTGCAATTGAGTGGAATTATTGGCTTCAGGTTGGAACTATTTGGATAAACGAGAATCAGCATTTGAGGTATGTTAAGTCTTATCCATTCGGCAAGTTATTCTCATCCTATAATGATACGACCTATGCTTCTAAAAGTAGATAATGATCTTATATGTTGTGACTAGCTGCTTCCAGTAGATAATGATTATGCATGTTCTGTTTAGCTGCTAAAAGACGTATTGGGTGTACACTAGGTATCCCTCGTCGGGAATAAGTATATTAAGTATGACTAATGCTAGGAGCGTCATAGAGACTCCCTGTTCTTTTATTTATAGTATTAGTGGGATTTTGATGTTTTGGTATCGTGCCAAGGCCTTAGAAGTTTATGATTAGTTGTTGGACCTGACTTGGAATGTTGGACAGCATAGGGTGTAGCCGAGCGATATAACTTTCTGTTCGACGCCTATATAGACAGTAAAGCTCGCCCAGGGGCCGCTGGCATACCTTGATGTCTCCAGGGCCATAATTTGAATAGGGTAGTCCTACCTTCAAGTCAGTGACGCTAAGGTTGTCTAGTGAACTTAGAAAACGACAGCTTGCCATATGATTGGGTATTGTCAGTGATCGTTAGTCTCAGTAGACTCAGTGCTTGTCCTTGAGGTGGCTTAGGAAACCACCCCAGTTGTTAAAAGTCTGACAGACTAGTTAATATCCTAAAGAGGGAACCTTGTCAGTAGCTAGATGTGGGGCCAACGCCCCAGGCCACTCTTATAGATGCTCGTGCATATGTTTCCATGAGGGGCCAGGTCCAGATATGCCTGCCTATGAGGCTATAAATCGCCTAGAGGGGCCATATGACATCTGGAAAGACCAAGCTAATGTATAAAGAGACTAGAACCATAGTATCATAGTGTTACCTTCAGGCTAAGAGTTATAGCAAACTGTCTGTGGGAAGTTAAGGCTAACCACTTAGGAGCATGTCCGATTAGTAGCATCCCTACAGTTGTTCTAAGTGAAGAAACTAAATAGTTGGTCATCTGCGACCTTACTTTTTTCTTATGAGCTATCATTGTCCTAGTATGACATTCAGAGTATCGTTTAGACCACTCCATACCTCGCCCTATTCTATCTAGGCTGTTAGAAACTATAGTCAGTGCCAGGACCCTCTGATCAGGTGTAGGCAGCAGCTATGCAGACTATTCTAGGGGAGAGTGGCGGTCGCATTAGGCCTTAAGAGACAGATACACCTTTTGAGTGGCTAGATTGAAACTAAATGTAGTATATTAGTTGGGATTGATCCCACCTAGGATGGCCTTCTGTTGACCAACTTCAAGGTTACTAACTGTGTCATCGCCTATGGGTCTATGGATTGCTCAGAGGAGCTATGTGATATCACTCAGAGGAGTTATGTGATGTCCCAAGGGACTATATTTAGGCCTGTAAGACCATGTCTACGTCCATCCATGTATGGACCTCTTCTTATGTCGTACCAGCATTACTGACTCTCCGTCAAGCCTTGTATGGCCAGTGTGTAGTTACAGTAGCCCAGAGGGCTCAGACATAGTTACAGGAGTCCAACGGGCTTAGTTGCAGACCTAGAAGCCAGGTAGGTTGGCTATAGTTATCAGTAGAATTATAAGGACCTTGTTAGGGGTATATAGACTGAATTGTACTTGTCAGGGCTTAAGGGGGGCCCAGTAGTTTGTTTCTGTGTTGCTTGCATCTTCCAGGTTTATCAGGGCTAGGTTAGGTTCTTGTTTGTGTACTTACCTACTAACTATAGCTTATGAATGTATAGTTCGTACAGTTTCAGCTCATATACGTGTAGTAATTTACTAGATGTAGGTTATGGATGAGAAAGCTTACAGGTTATCCTCTTCTCCTTCTTGCTACTTAGTTTCAGTCTTTATCAGCTTCTATTCAGCTTTTTATAGGTTGTTTCTGTAATGCTTGCATCTTGATAGGCTTATGGGGGCCAAGTTAGGTTCTTGCTTGTATATTTTCCTGCTAGTTATAGCTTTTGAATGTATAGTCATACAATTTCAGTTCATATACATGTAGTAATTTACTAGATACAGGTTATGGATAAGAAAGCTTACAGGTTATCTCTGCCCCTTCTTGCTACTTACTTTTAGTCTTTATCAGCTTCTATTCATCTTTTTATTACCGCCTTACATATTTGGTACATATTGTATTGACGCCTACGTATGGGGCGCTGCATACTTGCCTGCAGTTTCAGAAAGATAGGTTTCGGGATCTCCTAGAAGTTATTCAAAGTCAGCAGATTGGCCAGCTCCTTTCATTTAGAGTTGTCAGGTTGTACAGGTTACCTGTCTTTTATTTGTATAGCATTTGGGTAGGCCGAGGCCCTATCCCAACCAATATTTTCATTCTTAGAGGCTTGCAGACTATAGTCTTCAGTTAGTTGTCTGTGTTGGCTGTGTGGGGCCTACATATGTTTCGTTTTGTATGTTGGTTGTGTGGGGCCTAGTATAGCTTTCAATTAGCAGCCTTGACGGTTGTAATGTTTATATGACTGCCTGTTTTTCATTTTGTTATAACTAGAAGGCATGGTGGTCTTGTTGGCCCGCATAGGATCCCTTTTATTGTTATGTTGGTTGGATTAGCTATTTTCTATTATAGATGTTGTGTGGCCTTGTCGGTCTGAGGCTGTGTTTACAGCCGAGATATAGCATTTTGTTTTTTTGATTTTGCGTCGCTGGTAGGCACCAGTGGTGAAAATTCCCAGCCAGGTCAGCCCAGATCCTAGTGTGGCATTAGGTGCCAGTCATGCCTCCAAAGGTGGGGCGTGAAAAACTTGGTATCAGAGCAATGTTGTATCCGAGGGAGTCTGCAAGCCGTGTCTAGTAGATTCTTGTTTATAAATGTGTTGTGCACCACATTTTATAAGCAGAAGGCTTTAAGGAATGATAGTATGGTTACCCCTCCTTATTTTCAGATCTTGCTATAGAGCCAAGTTGTATAGGGTTGAGTCCCTAAGCTCTCATTGTTATGCCTGTCTAGAATAAGATTTTATACGGGACAGACTTCAGTTAGCCGCAAGTTAGCAACAAAAGCAGGAAAGGGAACCAGTGAGGTGCCATAATTAGGGGGACAGTTCAGTCTGAAGGCAAAAGGGGATGTCTTTTTAATCTCCCCAGCATCCTCCCGGGGCACCAGGAACCTTATAAGGTAACAAAAATGCCAGCATCGTTCTCAGTTCTTTCTACACCCTTAGAGCAGGAGGTCAGAAGTGTGGTATATATATGAGTTGGCTTATAGTAGCCACTCAGAATTAGACAGGAGCAACAGTTAATGTTGGGTTACCTGAGATATGCGAAGGATTTTGCAAGGTTTGTACCCCAACTTTTAGAGTTTTTCGGGTTTCGCACCTTAGCCCTATTATAGAATGATAGGGTCATTTTCCACCTCCCAACTTTTTCTTTCAATATAGCAGAAAATGTAAGTATCGATGCCATGTTGCCCTGAGTAAATAGTAAAGGAGGGATAGATCCGTTGACTCCTGGAAAGTGTTAGAAAGAGGTTAAGACCCCAAGTGTTTAAATAAGTCACCTAGGCCTTCACTATAGTAAATTAGGAGGGAAGATAAGATTATCAGTAGCACCCAAGTACATGTGAGATTCCATAAGCAATAAACGCCAAGCAATAGTAAAGCTTAGGCCAGAAATAGGTTGATTCTGTCGCAATGTGTTGATGACGGTAGCGAATGCCTGAAGAGTAATGGCTATGGCCCCCAGCTTGTTATGTCGAAGGTAGAGAGATTATATGAGGGGAATTGGCCTAAGTGTGGGTCAGAATAATACAGGTTGGTAGACTTGGCTAGTAATATCCTTGCCAGTACGGTGCATGGGGCACAAACCCTGGATCTCAGCCTATAGAAGTAAAGGGAAGGCATGAGTATCTAGCTCTGGAGGAGAACAGCGCCACCTCCAGGCTGTAGTAGGCTGATAGAGCTTGGAATCGCTGCTGATTGTTAAGAAATGAATATTAGGCTAACGTTTAAAGGGTAGTGAGATTGTGACTTAGAATACTATGGTATCACCTTTAGTTGTGGAGGCAAAGGAGTGACACTACAGAGACCCTAGCCTAGTGCAGCTAGAGATAAGGCCCAGCAGAAGGAGGCACTGGCCTCCGAGATAGTATGGGAAAGAGTCTTGAGACCCAAAGATCGACTCTGCTTTCCAAATGTGGTAGGGCTTCATTAGTAGACTGTAGCAGAGTTACACCATATCCGTTATTCCCTCCACCTGGGTCTGATGAAAATGCATCAGGTTATAAAAAGAAACCTACTGATGGCATGGGAAAAAGAAAGATATTTTCGAGTTGTGGCACAGAGATCCAATGACCAGTAAGGGAAATCTAGACAGCAAAAACTGGGCAGGCTAATTTAGGAGATTGACATTCCTGCACGGAAGCAGGAAGTAGTCAGTCCGAATATAGCTATAAGGTTACTTCGTACCAAGCATAAACGTGACCGCATTTGGGTCATTGTCGAAAGGCTAATAAGAATAACTTATTTCTTGCCGGTTAGAATTATGTTTCATCTAAAGACATGCCAAATTAAATGCTAAAGAAATATTCTGGCTATATGGTGTATCAGTGTCTATGACCTTCTAACAAAGGGGCACAAGTCATAGCTAGGTTTTGGAAAAGTTGTTAGAACAGATTGGGACGCATGTTAATTTGTGTACAGCTTTTCGCCCATAAACAAATAGCCAAGCAGAACACACGATTTAGACGCCCGGAGATCTGTTATAGGTGGAAATGTAGGCCCCCTACATGATGACCTAAATCAGGTAAA
Organism: Datura wrightii; assembly: GCA_035772735.1. NCBI lineage: Eukaryota > Viridiplantae > Streptophyta > Magnoliopsida > Solanales > Solanaceae > Datura > Datura wrightii. The sequence continues at coordinate 124,644,752 of JASDFA010000018.1, forward strand.
TTACGGGTAGTTGAACCAGACATACTACATCAATTAGACGGTATCAGAAAATATGTATGGGATATGTATCGGTATCCCATGGTCATCGGAAGTCCTACTCTAACGTACAAAGTAGGGTATTAAGGATTGAAAAAGCGACTGGGTGTTCTTGAAAACTTCGCCAATGGAGGGCATTATGAGATCTGATAAGAAGGGAAAGCCCAACCCTAGATTCACTAAGTTATATCAGATCCTCCGGAAGATCAGCCAAGTGCCCTATGAGATAGAGTTGCCTTCAGGGCTAAGATCTGCTCATCAACACTATGAAAGAATGTAGGAGACCTTTTCTCAGGTTGACCCAGTTGAGAATGCTTAGGTTAAAGAAGATTTATCCTATGGAGAGATTCTAATAGTTATATTAGATTGGCAAGCCTGCAGGGGCTATCTTGAGAACCAAAGTTGTAGCCCAGTAAAGTCTTATAGAGGAACAGAAAGGTAGAAGGAATTGCTTGGGAAGCTGAGGATGAAATGAGGTTTAGATATCCTCACTTATTCCAGACCTGACCAAGATTGAGAAGTTGAGGTAAGATTGTTGTTCAGCTGTTATTTGATTGTTTATACTATCAGTACTATTCAGTTATTCGCTGGATGCTGTGGAGTAGTTGTTGATGGTGTCCTGTGAGACGCTTGTGTTGGACTTTTCTACATTTCCAATTTCTGGATAGTCCAAACTAAGAGGAGACTTTGTCAAAAATTTTCTAGCGATAGTTAAAGGAATCGAGTCTCTTAATCTTAAGATTACATCGAGGATGAATTTTCCTAAGGGGGGATGATGTTACACCCTGTAAGTTCGTATCATTTAACCGATGCATTCGTATGTATGTCGAGAGTTTTCGAGTACGACGCATATAGAAAAGGGATCAGGGAATGAACATACGAGTACGGAGTCGAGCGAGTAGGAGGACGGGGTCGGAGACCAGGCGCACTGGGCGCCGCGCCGCACCAGCCAGCCCGGCGCCATAAGCTGCACGTCGCACCCGACTCTTGGCGTTATGGGCATCGCGTCGTGCCTCCCCTGCACCACCCCCGCACCCCCACCTATATATATTTAAGTGTATGTTGGTGATTCATTCAAAAAAATTTCCAAATGAAGAGAAGCGGCTAGGGAGAGTATTTCACGAGGTTTTTGTCAGTTTTTCACAAGATTACGCCATTAAACTCTATCAAAATGCAAATTCATCTTGGATAATGAGTATCAGGCCTACGAGGAATGTCCCTACAGAGTTATTTCTTGGAAATTCGCTCGGAGCACCAGAACCCCGCCGAGTAAAAATCGCCGGAATCACTTCTAATTGAGTCCTAAGTGACTGCAAGTGTCGGGTAAGTGTTTCTACCTTCTAAACTCTTGGGAATTTGTGAGTTTTCAACCGAATAGAATGAAGTTGAATTGTAGTCAATGTTCTTCAAAAGATATCATTATTTTCCAATTCCTACTATTGAAATAGCCTTATTCTCTCAGTGTAAAGGTTGTAACTGAGTGGAATTATTGGCTTCAGATTATAACTATTTGGATAAACGAGAATTAGTGTTTGAGGTATGTTAAGGCTTATCCATTCGGCAAGTTATTCTCATTGCATAATGATACGACCTATGCTTCTAAAGGTAGATAATGATCTTATATGTTGTGACTAGCTTCTTCCAGTAGATAATGATTATGCATGTTCTGTTTAGCGCTAAAAGACGTATTGAGTGTGCACTATGGTATCCCTCGTCGGGAATAAGTATATTAAGTATGACTAATGTTAGGAGCGTCATAGAGACTCCCCTGTTCTTTTGTTTATAGTATTAGTGGGATTTTGATATTTTGCTACCGTGCCAAGGTGTAACACCCCAAAAGTTTCTAAGATCAGACCCCAGAGTTAGATGGAGTTCAGCAGAAAACCAGCAGAGAAATCTCTCAAAACGACTCATCCAACCAGTCGTTCAGTACTCTAACGGTCCGTTAGTGAGTCTTTGGAAGATTTTCAAGAAAAATGCTAAGTACGGGAGGATGGAATGAGTTGTTGTAGGAAACAATGACCCGTTGGACGGAGCGTGGTGAGCCGGCAGACCAGGCTTCCTAGAGGCAACGAGCCAAGTGATGACCTGTTGGTTGCTGTGATGGGTCATCCTAAAGAGTCGTTAGTTGGAGTTCAAGTTTTTTGGTTCAGTGATGATGGACGGAGACCACGAGCTGTTAGGTAGAGTAACAACACATCGTGTCGATCGTTGGAAGGAAATAGAGGGTTGGACCAGTAGTTACGATTGAAAGTAATGACGAGTCATTGGATGATGTAACGACTCGTCCTATTGGTTGTTGGTTGAGGAAGCAGGAGATGAGAAATTTTTTTCCCCAAGGGCAATGGATAGTCACCACGAGCCGAAGTTAGGACCATCGACTCGTGGTGAGGGTCGTGGTCACTGACGGCCAGATTTTTAAGCTTAATCCCAGGAGTGTTTTGATAAAGTCCTATACTCCTAGTTTAAATGATGTTGTTTTGGGAACTTTAAGGGTTGAATTAAAGGGGTTTTCACTGGGCTAAGCCCTCATTTTTTTCCAAAATCCATCCGTGAGTTTTCTTCCTCTTGATCTTTCAAGCTCAAGGATCATCTAGGGTTCCTTTTAAGAGCTGCAATTTTCAAGATCTATTTGGCAGTCCTTTTAATCAAGTATGTGGGTTTTCAAAAAGGATTTCCTTCCATCCTTGTTCCCTAAACTTTTATACTAATAACCCAAACCCTTTGATTCTAGAAAAGCATGTTCTAGGGTTTCAAGTTATGCATGAATTCTCATATGTTTTCCCTAAATTTTAAGAACCATCATGGTTAATAGTAGTGTATGCTTAGGGTCCCCACAACTCTAGAACATATGTTGTATTATATGTGTTGGAACACGAATAGAGTTTATGGGTTTTGACCAATGTGAAATGTGTGCATGCTTTCACTATTATTTCGATGTATATGTGTGGAGTATGAGTTGAATCTATGGAGCCTTCATGAATCTAGAGTATATGCTATAAGATGTGAATTCGAGATTTTAATGTTGTGTACATGTTTAAAGTATGATATGACCCTATCAATGCTTAATGAAACTAGAATGTATGATTTAAATGATGATTCGGGACTATGATGTTATGAATTATGATGAAAAAACATGGGAATAATCCTTCAGACTTTTGGATTTGTTGTTAGTAGAAAGTAGCCTTAATCAACTCTAAATGAATTCACTATGATATTCAGTATGATGCAAACAATTGAATGCTAATGTCTCTAATTAGCTGAAGTGACTTAGACTAGACGAATGATGTCAAACCAGTGACCTCCATGTTCTAGTTTATCAGGACTCTCTATAGCCGAGAATGTTTTCCTCAGTCAGTTAGAATGTTCCCCTTAGCTCAGTCAGGGATTCTCATTAGCAGAGAATGTCTCCCTTAGCTCAGTCAGGGATTCTCATTAGTAGAGAATGTCTTCCTTAGCTCAGTCAGGGATTCTCATTAGCAGAGAATGTCTCCCTTAGTTCAGTCAGGGATTCTCATAGTAGAGAATGTCTTCTTTAGCTCATTCAAGGATTCTCATTAATAGAGAAAGTCTCCCTTAGCAGTTAGGGACACTCCATAGCAAAGAACGTCTCCCTTAGCTTAGTCCATGATATCAGTTCAGTTCAACTCTGTATAGACTTAGATTTCAGTTTAAATTAGATTTAGCAGTATTCACTCTCAATTATCAGCAGATGGTCAGTAAAGTGTATGATAGCAGTTACAACTATAGCACTCAGTATATGTACAACACATGACCCCTATGCATCAGTTTGATTATACTTCAGTAAATGTTTTCAAATAAGAGCTTCATGTCAATACATAAGTACATCTCAAACAGGGTCATTGTATTTCAGTTCAGTGATGCATTTAATTTACTTCCCTCTTGTATACTTGCATGTTTAGATTTACATAAATTTCCTGCATGCTCAGTACATTCCAAGTACTGACCACATACTTTATGTGTTATATCATTTCATGATATAGATTCAGGATTCCAAACTTAGTCGCGTGGTTAGATACACTCTATTCCCATCTCAGCTACTTATGGTGAGTCCTCATCTCTCGAGGACGCTATTTATGTTTTCTATTTTCATTTATGCTTAGTTTCCAGACTTTAGGAGTTAGCTGAGGGCTTGTCCCAGCAACTCATCGGTGTAGTAGAGGCTTTCAGACTTGAGTAAATAGATTTAGTTTATCTATTAGAGTTATATTAGATTATGTTTTATGTATCAGTTAGCTTCCGCTTAATTATGACTCTGTTAGTTATTGTCTTCTTAATGTTATGCTATGATCATGCCATGGGTCGACTTGGAGCCTCTCGGAGTTTCTTGTCCCGTATCTCAATCCAGGCTTATGTTCGGGTCGTGACAAACTTGCTATCAGAGCAAAGGTGTAGAGTGTCCTAGGGTGTTTGAAAGTCGCGTTAAGTAGAGTCTTTTTCATGGGTGTGAAGCGCGCCACACTTATGAAGAAGATGCTACAAGATGTTTTAGGAATGTTCCCTTTTCTTCATGATTCTTATCATGCGTAGAGTATGAAACTCTAACAGTTCCCCTCTTGACTCGTGCTTTACGCGCTCACAGATAATGTTTCCTAGATGAGTGAATGGAAGAAGAAATTGTAATGGGCGCCAGCAAGCCCTACCAGTCCTAGAGAACCCGATGGACGACCATGTTACTCATGCCGAGTTTAGGGAAGCCTTTCATATGTTGGCGCAGGCCATGATCGCCCAGATTAATCAGCAAGTAATGGATCATATTCCCCAGAATAGGAACGTAGCAGCAGCTAGGGTAAGAGACTTCCTCAGAATGAATCCACCCGAATTTTTAGGATCAAATATGGATGAGGAACCGTATGAGTTCTTAGAGGAGATCCAGAAGATCACCCAAATCATGGGGGTGACGGGAATAGAGAGCGTAGACTTAGCCTCCTACTAGCTGAAAGGAGTCGCTCACATATGGTTTTGTCAATGGAAAGATAGTGGGGGAGTTGGAGAAGCGCTCATAAGTTGGGATGAGTTTATAACTGCATTCCTGGACAGGTTTTTCCCTAGGGAGCTGAAGGAAGCAAAGGCGGCAGAGTTCATCAACTTGAGGCAAAACAGCATGACTATCCAAGAGTATGCGTTGGAGTTTACCCCGTTGTACAAGTATGCACTGGAGATGGTAGCAGACCAGAGGGCTCGTGTGAGTAAGTTCGTGAATGGAGTGCCAGACTCTTTGATCAAAGAGTGCAGGACTGCCATGTTGCTCAAGGACATATACTTTCCACATTTGGTGATATTCGCTTAACAAATAGAAGCAGAACAGGTGAAGGAAAAAGAGAGAGAAGCCAAGATGGCTAGGACAAGAGATTTAGAGTTTTCCCCTAAGAGGTCGAGTGATGGACACCCCTCATGTCCCCAGCAGAGATTATCAGCCCTAGCACCTTCGACAGCTAGTGTTCCGTACAAGCCCGGGGTAAGGGAGATTACCTATCCATCTTGTAAGAGCTGTTGGAAGCACCATTTGGGAGAATGCATGGCCAGTTCAGATACTTTTTTTTTGGTGTGGCAAGTTGGGTTATAAGCACCACGATTACGTAGCAGCTAACCAGGGCAAGAGTAAAGTCTCCGTCACCTCTTCAGTAGCTCCTGTGAACCACCCATTTCAATAGGGGGCATCATCTAGTGCAGGTGGCGGACAGCGTCAAAACCACTCATACACCTTGGCAGCACACCAAGATAAGGGAAAGTCGCCAAAAGTAGTCACAAGTATGTTATGAATTTCTCGTGTTACTCTTTGCATGTTGCTAGCCCTAGAACCCCAATACTGAATAAGAATCTCTTGTGACGTTTTTTGAGAAGAAGTTGTCGATATATGGTGTGAAGTAGCTATGAGTATGAGGGTCACAGTGAATGTTAGAGGTGAAGGAGAAGCTAAGAGTTAGTGATTTACCCCTAACCTTAAGAAAGATTCAGGAGCCTTAGAATGATGGCTTAAAGCTAAGGGAGAGATGGTAAATCTACGAGACAAGTCGAATCTTGAGTGTGTTAGTAGGGGAGTTCTAGCCCTAACATTTACGGTATGTCAATCCCTTTAGGTTCAGATAATTCCTCTTGTATTTCAGTTGAAGCTATGCTCTACCCATTCTTATGTGAAAACTTCCAAAATTTCTAAATATTCGCTTCAGATGGCGATGCTGGACTTACTCCATGAATCCTTGAGGCTTATATCTATGTTATAAACCAGTTGTGTGTGTTAACTCATGCCTTCCATGTTTAGCTTGCACTCAATCTTTAGAAGTTGCTTTAGTAGCTTAGTAGGTAAGGGTACCTCATGTATGTGATTAGTTATAGATGTCATGAATGATTCATGCTCATGAGTCCCTTAATTACTAATAGACCAGATATCATGAATTCTAGCTCAATATCAGAAAGCGGTTGGAGAATGATGGCTTAGTCCATATCAGCTCAGTGTCAGTTGAAGGGAAAGAATCCTTCTCAGTTTTTTATTTAGTTCCATGTCAGTTTCATGTTTTTCAGTCCCTCTTATGCCTTAGCATGCATGTATGATTTAGATGCTCAATTCAGATATGTAAGATCAATCTGAAGTGAGATACTCCATCAGTTTCAGTTGTAAATGCTCAGTATTTGGGGTATCAGTTATTACCCTAGTTTTTTAGTGTGTTTATCCAACATTCGAGGAAAAATGTTCACAAGGGGGCATATTGTAACACCCCAAAAAGTTTCTAAGATCAGACCCCAGAGTTAGATGGAGTTCAGCAGAGAAATCTCACAGAACGATTCATCCGACGAGTTGTGAGGTTCTCTAATGGTCCATTAGGTAAGTCGTTGGAAGAGTTTCAAGAAAAATGCTAAGTATGTTTGACACCACGGGAGGATGGAACGAGTCATTGTGGGAAGCAACGACCGGTAGGATGGAGCCGTGGTGAGCCGGCAGACCAGGCTTCCCAGAGGCGACGAGCCAAGTGATGACCCATTGGTTGTTGTGATAGGTCATCCTGAAGAGTCGTTAGTTGGATTTCAAGGTTTCTGGTTTAGTGACGACATACGGAGACCATGATCCATTAGGGGGAGTAACGACCTGTCGTGTCAGTCGTTGGAAGGAAATCGAGGGTTGGACCAGTGGTGACGACGGAAGGTAATGACGAGATTTTGGATGAGGTAATGACTCGTCCTATTGGTCGATGGTTGAGGAGGCAGAAGATGAGAAATTTATTTTCCACAATGGCAACGGATGGTCACCACGAGCTGTGGTAAGGTCCAACGACTCGTGATGAGGGTCGTGGTCACTAACGGCCAGATTTTTAAGCTTAATCCTAGGGGTATTTTGGTAAAGTCCTATGCTCCCAGTTCCTAAATGACGTCATTTTGGGAATTTTAAGGGTTGAATTAAAGGGGTTTTCACTAGGCTAAGCCCCCAATTTTTTTTCCAAAAGCCACCCATGAGTTTTCTTCCTCTTCATCTCTCAAGCTCAAGGATCATCTACGGTTCCTTTTAAGAGCTGCAATCTTCAAGATCTATTTGGGAGTCCTTTCTAATCAGGTATGTGGGTTTTCAATAAGGATTTCCTTCCATCCTTGTGCCCCAAACTTTTATACTAAAACCCCAAATCCTTTAATCCTAGAAAAGCAGTTCTAGGGTTTCAAGTTATGCATGAATTCTCATATGGTTTCCCTAAATTTTAAGAGCCATCATGGTTAATAGTAGTGTATGCTTACAAAGTTACTAGCACATTATTGAAATATGTGTATGATATATGAATAGCATGAATGGGGATTTTCACCATGAGTTAGTCTAGAATTTCAAATGGGATTTCATCATTTGTTCACATTCTCTTATCATGAACTTGTATCTATGTTTAAAGTATATGTAGATCATATGGATCCCCGCAACTCTAGAACATATGTTGTACTATATGTGCTAGAACACGGATAGAGTTTATGGGTTTTGACCAATGTGAAGTGTGTACATGTTTTCACTATGATTTCGATGTATATGTGTAGAGTATGAGTTAAACCTATGGAGCCTTCATGAATCTAGAGTATATGCTATTTGATGTGAATTCGAGATTTTAATGTTATGGACATGTTTAAAGTATGATGTGACCCTATAAATGCTTAACGAAAGTAGAATGTATGATTTAAATGATGATTCAGGACTATGATGATATGAATTATGATGATAAAGCATGAGAATAATCCTTTAGACTTTTGGGCTTGTTGTTAGTGTTATACTCAAAAGCCCTAAGATCAGATCCGGGAGTTGAAATGAAGAGAACAGGATTTTCTGCACCAGGTCACAGAACGAATCGTCTTGTGACCCGTCAGGCTGACCAATAGTCGTTAAGTGACTCGTGGTGAGGACTGTTGACTTTCCTAGAAATTTCAAATTGGGGTGACCACGAGTCATGGTCAGCCCCATGAGCCATTAGTTCACCCGTGGTGAAGGGCAGTTGAAAGATGAAGGAATAGCCGACAGTGTACCTCACGACTGGACACCACGAGTCGTGGTTAATGCCACAATTCGCTAGGTGAGTTGTGGTCAGATATTGGTTAAAGATTAAATGTTTTGCGCAGTGGAGTTAATGAGAGGTGACCACGAGGCGTGGTCACCACTGACGAGCCGTTAGGTCCCTTGTGGGGACTCTTTGTGGAAAATTGGCAGTGCACTTAGTGACTGGAGATCATGACTTGTGCCTAGTGGTAACGACTTGTCCAATCCCTCGTTGTGACTGGCAGTCAATTTTTCTCTGCGAATTTAGTAAGGGCTCATCCCTAATTCCTATGATCCTAAGGACTAAACTACATCATTTTAAGCTTTGAATAGTGAGTTTTAAGAGGGGTAAGTACATTCTCAGCTATTCCTATTCATGTATGCAAGATCAGAGGGCTAGAGAGGGGATCAAGCTTAATTCCTCCCAAATTTCTCTCAATTCTTCTTTGGGCAAATCAAAGAAGTTATAGAATCAGATTCTCTCAGGTATGTAAGGTTATGAATGGGTGAATTTGTTCACACCCATATCGAATCCCTCTCTAATTCATGATAATCTATATGTTAATCCTATGGAATTTTAACCCAATGCATGAATTTTCTAAGTTTCTACATGGATATGATCTAAGTATGTTTCTATTATTGAATAATGATTCATGGGCAAGTTTTACAATGTTTTCAATTATAAATCATGTTTTCAAGTTTTATCAATTATGATGCCCATCAATGAGAAGTTCATGAAAGTTGAGATTTATGATGTATGTTCAAGTATGATGAGATACTATGATGAAAAGCATGTTTTCAAGTTACTCATGTTTATGATCATGTTTTCAAGGGAATCAAGTATTTTCAAGTATGTTTAAGTATTGGTGTCACGACCCGAGAGTACACCCGGATCATAGACACGGGACAAGGATCCCCGAAGGACTCCAAGTCAACTCATGGTGTGAGCATATATCTAATTCATACACATAAGGCGGAAGACTTAACTTAAAAATCTGAACTAACTGAAAATCATAACCTGAGATATAAGAAGCAACATTACACGGTCCAAACATAAATAGCTGAAATACTACAATTAGGTCTGAAAGCCTCTAATCATAAAAGACGAGTTGAAGAGACAAGACCCAACTAACCCCAACATTCTGAAAAAAAGAGATAAACAAGGTCCGAACATAAAGCCCTCGAATCATGAGGACTCACCACTGAGAGCTGAGAGCAGAACTGAGGGCAAGCTAGGTACGATGCTGAACCTGCAAATCGGATCCTGAAAATGTGTATGTTAGTACTTGGAAGGTACTGCGTATATAAGCTATGCAAAACAATACTTAAGATATAAAAGTTATAGGAGTGGGGACATCGTGATCATAAGACTGAAATCGTAAATATACCGTGAGGCACAAGATTTCCAAAATATTCGTAAACCTGTCATCGTAGTAACATGTGGGAAAACATTTGATAAAACATAACTTTAGCCAAAAGAACATAATCATACATGCTTTAAAACCATGAGGAACAATGGGAGATTTCTACAACCGGCATACCCCATATGAGCACATATGGAGCCCGACCTATAAACCTAGTCGGAAGGTCGCCCATACCTTGCCAAGGGTATGAACCATGAAAGATGTGATATCACTCGTGAAGGCCTCGTAGTGCATAAGGGACAATCACTGAGGAGGTCCCAAGCATAAACTACGGTGGCACATAATTATGAGATTCAGGGCATAACCTAGGCCCTGAACCTACTCGGTGTTAAGTACTACTCCCAAAACATGTGACATGCTCATAGAAATTCATACATGACATGCACGGCTAGATAAATCGTGATAATCATAACATGCTTGAGAATTTGTAATACTAGCCACGGAATTGGGCCAGTGGATCGGCCAAAATCATAGTTCATAAATCATAAGTGACATGTGGGCATTGCCCATAGTTTCCAATCATACATGAAATGCTTAAGGAAACATGATCATAATAACATGAGTAATTGAAAACGTGCTTAAAATTCAAAAGTTCCTATCATGCTTGGGAATTCACCATAACCATGAATTTCACTAAAAACCCCATGATTTTGGCACATGTGCTTTTAAGGATTTAAATCATCAAATATTGAATAGAATAATTGAAAACAACCCATTATTTTGAAACCCATGATTTTATTCATACTACAACATGCTCGTATCGATTTTTGAGGAAACATGCATTTGGGTTATGACCCATCAAGAATTGGTAACTTAAACATAGAATTAGGGAGAAATTGGGCATGGGTAGGGACTAAACTACCCATTCAAAACCCCACATACCTGAAATTTCGTGATTCTTAACTCCCTTGAAGAACCCTAGGTGGAAACTTGACGAATTGAAGAACAACCCTTGAATCTCCTCCTACTCCCTTCTCTAGTTCTTGCAAATGCCAAATGAGACTTAGCATGAGTTTTTCCTCCATAAAAGACCTTGTCCTGACCTCAAAACAACGTGGTTTAGGGTCCAAAAGCATAGAAAAGTTGAATTTGCCCTTGATGAAATTTTCCTGAAAAATAGATCTGGCCCCGACCACGTCTCGTACCACGAAGTCACTATCGTGGTCACCTCTCGTGGTCACCTCACCACTTTTCAATCTTCTGAATCTACCTACAACTCTCATACCATGACTCATAGTACCATCCTATGGGTCATACTCTCATTCATGGTATCATCCAGCCAGACCAAACACGACTTAACCACGACTCCTCCTCACGACTCATTTCTACATTCTACGAGTCGTACCATAACCCATGACGACTCACTCTGGAACCACTGAGAATTTCACCATGACTCCTAACCGCGAGTCGTACCTATGTGTCACGACTCGTAGGACCACCCGCGATATGGCCTTAGGCTCCCAAAATTCATCACGACTCGAGTCATGAGTCGTATGTCCTCATCACAATTCGTACCTTGAGTTGTACTGGTGCAAAATTCCAGACTTTCTATAGTTTTCAACCTCAAACTCCCGGGTCTATTCTTAGCCCTTTCTAGGGTATTACAATTGGGCAAGCCCATATGTTCAAATATGATTTATGATTTCATGTCAATTAGCTTACCACATGATTTTGGAGTCAAGACTCCCAATTATGTTCAGCTTGTGGTATGGTTTAAGCCAAGGCTCCTCATGTATGGTTTTAGATTTTATATGTACATGATTATTCAGCTTCATCACTAGATGATGGTCAACTTCGTTGAAAATGATGGAGAGCATATGCATATATTTGGGAGTAGTATCTAGCACCGAGTAGGCTAAGGGTTAGTCAATCATATGCCTTAGAACTACGAGCCAACGTAGGTATGATCAGATTATTCGGGACCTCCTTTGGAGCTTTCCCCTTCCCCAAGGGACCTTCAGTTTGATATCGATATCATGGTAGCGTCCTTAGTCCTAGCAAGTGTTTGGACGGCTCTGCCCACTTGAGTGTAACAGTCGGGACCACATAAGCTCTATCCTAGCAATGTTGGTTATATGAGGAGTCTCCCCATTGATCCTCATGATTTCAATTATGCTTGTTTATCATTCATGATATATATCTATATACGTTCTAAAGCAGGTTGACCCAATGTTCATTTTTTACTTATGATTATCATATTTCAGCTTTAGATCATTCGGTTCAATTATGATGTTCAGTTATGTGCAGATCATGATTTTAGAAAATAGCATGCAAGCCCTACTCTCATATTCTTATCTTGATTACGTTTTACTTATGCATGTTTTAATGATTTTACTTACTTAAGTGGTTTTACTTACCTTGCATACTCGGTACATTCCACGTACTAACCGCATACTCTATGTTGCATCATTTTATGATACAGGCTCCGATCTTCAGACTCATCCCCGTCACTAGCCAGTTTTCATAGTTAGCATCCATCTTCAGCGATGAGTCCTCATTTCCCGAGGACCATTCCTTATTAGTTATCTTTGTATTTTTAGTTTCATACTTAGAGAGTTAGTTGGTGTCTTGTCCCATCAACTCATCAGACATAGAGGCTCTTCAGACATAGATTGTATTCAGCTTCAGACTTGTGTTGTATGATTTTAGATTTATGTTAGAGAAAAGACATAAAATCCCCCCTGAACTTGTCTACACAACTCACTTTAAAACTTTAACTTTATATGTAATTTTTTACCCCCTAATCTCGTTTGAAGTCTATTAAATACCACCCTAAGAGAATAATACCACTCTCACACTCGCGCCACATCACTGCCACGTTATGGCCACGTCAGCACCATGTTGAAAATTATTTAAATTTTAATTTTTTATTTTTCATTTCTTTTTGCTCATTCACAATATTTTCTTTTCCGTACTTATATTTTTATACACTAGTTAATTTCTAATCCTAATTAATTCAAGAAAATGGAGGTTGTTTTTCTCCATTGAGTGTCTTTATTTTTCAAAAGAAATCAAAACTTTTCTCAAAAAATTGAATGTTGAAAGTACAAAGTAGAAAAAATTGATAAATAAGTGTATTTTTTATGTGTGTGTGCGTGCGTGAGGGAGGGGGGAGGTGAGGTTGAAGATGAAGAAATGGTGGGGGTGGGGGTCCGAAGAAGGAGAAATTGTGAGGTGGTTCGAAGAAGAAGATAGGTCTGGGGGGAGAGGGGGTGAAGAAGGAGAAAGGGGGTGAAGAAGGAGAAAGGGGGTGGTGGGGTGAGTTAAAGAAGGAGAGAGGAATGGAAAAATTGAAGAAGGAGAAGGGGGTGGGGGGGTTTGAAGAAGAAGATAGAGTTGGGTAGGGGGTTTTATTTATTTTTTATTTTTTATTCTATTAAATAATATAAATATCAATGGACCCACTTTTTTTTCAATTACGCGCCTTGTTAATTTTTTTTATTTATTTTCCACGTAAGCCTTTTGGGTGGTATTTAATAGACTTCAAATGAGATTAGGGGGGTAAACAAATAATCGTAAAGTTAAAGTGCTAAAGTGAGTTGTGTGGACAAGTTCAGGGGGGATTTTATGTCTTTTCTCTTTATGTTATGCTCAAACTTCCGCTATGATTATTATGTCTATCTTCCATTTTTATTGATTGAGTTAGAAATTATGTTCATGCCATGGATCTATTTGGAGCCTCTCGGGGTTCCTTGTCTCGTGTCTCGATCTGGGCCCATGTTCCTATCGTGATAAACTTGGTATTAGAGTAATAGGTTTTGAAGTGTCCTAGGGTGTCCGAAAGTTGCATTAAGTAGAGTCTTTTTCATGAGTGTGAAGCACGCCACACTTATGACGAAGAGGCTATGAGATGTTTAGGAAATGTTCCCTTCTTTCATGATCTATGTCGTGCGGTGAAGTGTCTCTTTATCCTTCTAACTTGTGCTATTCGCGATTGCAGAATCAACCCTCCCTGCAGAGTTAACGGCAGAAGAAATGAAAATGGACATGGCCATAAGGATGGCAATAGGGACGGACACCAACAGGCCCCACCAGCCCATGAGCACCATGCACCATAGCTGGTTGCCCACGCTAAATTCAGGGTAGCCATTCAGATGCTAACACAGGCCTTGACCGCCCAAGTCAACCAGCAGGCGGTAGCCCATGTCCCTCAGAACGGGAATGTGGCGGCAGTGAGAATCAAAGATTTCTTGAGGATGAACCCTTCAGAGTTCTTTGGGTCAAAGGTGGACGAGGATTCGCATGAGTTTATCGATAAGATTTTAAAGATCACCCAGGTTATGGGGATGACTGGGGAGGAGTGTGCTGAGTCAACCTCATATCGTTGAAGGGGGTCGCACACATTTAGTTCAAACAGTGGAAGAATAGTAGGGAAATCATAGTAGGCCCTATCAATTGGGATGAGTTTAATGTCGCTTTCCTAGATCGGTTCTTCCCTCGTGAGATGAGGGAGCTGAAGGTGGCTGAGTTCGTGAATCTAAATCAGGGAAGGATGATGGTCCAGGAGTATGCCTTAGAGTTCACTTGTTTGTCAAAGTACGCCCTAGAGATAGTGGTAGATCAGAGGGCTTGGTGAGCAGGTTTGTTAATGGGGTGGCGGACTATCTGGACAAGGATTGCAGGACCACCATGCTCCATCAGAATATGGATTTTTCTTGGATAGTTTTGTATGCCCAGCAGATGGATGCGGTGCATCTGAGGGAGAGAGAGGCCAAGAGGGCCAGGACAGACATCTATAGGTTCTCTCAACCGAGCCCATGTGGTGGGCACCGACAACAGTTCCACCAAAGATCTTCAGCCCCAGCATCTTCAACTATGAATGTCCATTCATACCTAGGCACGACCAGAGGGGATGAGCATCATGCTCTAGGGGTAAGAGCAGCAGGCCCGCAGATTCCAGTATTCTAGTTTGCGATCAGTGTGGCCAGAGACACACGGGTTGGTGTTTGGTGGGTACAGGTACTTTCTTCGGGTGTGGAAAGCCCAGACATATGCTCAGAGATATCCCAACAGCTATATAGGGCCATGATAGGGGTCGAGGCCCAGTTCCCAGTTCAACAGCTCCACCAGCACGCCCATCTCAGCAGGGCACATCTACTAGTGCAGGTGACGAACAGTGCCAGAACATATTCTATGCCTTAGCATCCCGCCAGGAGCAAGAGGTCTCCCCGAATGTAGTCACTGGTATGTTACTAGTTTTCCATCTTGATGTTTATGCTTTGTTAGGTCCAGGGGCTACTTTGGCTTTTGTGATGCCCTATGTTGCTAGTAGTTTTGAAGTCAGTCCCGAAATCATATTAGAACCCTTCTCAATCTCTACTCCAGTAGGTGACTTAGTTGTAGCTAGATGGGTGTATAGAAGTTTCCCAGTCATAGTCCTTCAGAACGTCACCTCAGCAAATCTAGTAGAGTTAGCCATGACTGATTTTGACTTTATCCTTATCATGGATTGGCTATTTTCATGTTATGCCTCAGTGAATTATAAAACCCGGGTAATAGAGTTCAGATTTCCAACTGAGCCAGTCTTAGAGTGGAAGGGTAGTTTAGTTGTGCCTGTAGGTCGTTTCATTTCCTACCTTAAGGCCAGAAAGATGATCTCCAAGGGTTGCATGTACCATCTAGTTGGGGTTAAGGATGCTATGTCTGAGACTCCGACTATCCAGTCAATCCTAGTAGTATGTGAGTATCCAGAAGTCTTCCTAGACGATCTACTGGGAATCCATCCCGAGTGAGAGATTGATTTTGGTATTGACCTTCTTCCCGATGCATAGCCTATATCTATTCCTCCTTATAGAATGGATCCATCCAAGATAAGGGAATTGAAGGAGCAATTAAAGAACCTCCTAGACAAGAGTTTTATCAAACCGAGTAAATCCCCATAGGGTGCACCAATTCTATTTGTCCGCAAGAAGGATGGTTCTCTTCGTTGTGTATTGATTATCGGCAGTTGAACAAGGTCACCATCAAGAACAGGTATCCTCTCCCCAGAATTGATGATTTTTTTGACCAGCTTCAAGGTGCTAAGTGCTTTTAGAAGATAGATCTTAGATTCAAATACCATCAGCTCAGGGTTCGGGAGAGTGATATCCCGAAGACAGCCTTCAAGATGTAGTATGGTCATTATGAGTTTCTAGTTATGTCTTTTGGACAAACAAATGCTCCTGCATATTTTATGGATTTGATGAACAGGGTATTCAAGCCATACTTGGATATGTTCGTGATTGTGTTTATCGATAAAATCGTGATATACTCTTGGAGCAAGGAGGAGCATGTCGCTCATTTGAGGGTGGTACTACAGACTCTCAAGGATCACCAATTATATGCTAAATTTAGCAAGTGCGAGTGTTGGCTGAACTCAGTGGCATTTTTGGGTCATGTGTCATCAAGCGAGGGTATAAAGGTGGACTCTCAGAGGATAGAAGTGGAGAAGAATTGGCCTAGACCGGTGAATCCTTCAGACATCAAAAGTTTCTAGGGTTTAGCTGGGTACTATTGGAGATTTGTTGAGGGTTTTTCATCTATTCTAGTGCCATTGACCAAATTGACCCAAAAGAAAGTGAAGTTCCAATCGTCGGAGGCTTGAAAGAAGAGTTTCCAAGAGTTGAATACCCAACTCACCTCAGAACCAATGTTAACCCTACCTGAGGGTACTGATGGGTTTTTAGTGTAGTGTGATTCTTTGAGGATCAGCCTTGGTTGTGTGATGATGCAGCATGGTAAAGTGATAGCATACGCTTCCAGGCAGCTGAAGGTTCATGAAAAGAGTTACCTGACCCATGATCTTGAATTGGCAATGGTGGTATTTGAATTGAAGGTTTGGAGACATTATTTGTATGGGGTCTATGTAGATGTGTTTACGGACCACAAAAGCCTATAATATGTGTTTACTCAGAAGGACCTAAATCTACGCCAAAGAAGGTGGTTGGAGATACTCAAGGATTATGATATAAGTGTCCTTTACCATCCAGGAAAGGACAATGTAGTACCAGATGCACTTAGTAGACTCTCTATGGAGAGTGTGTCCCATGTAGATGAGGGGAGGAAGGAGCTGGTAAAGGATGTGCATCGACTTGCATGATTGGGAGTTTGTTTGGTTGACTCGACTGATGGTAGTGTTATAGCTCAGAATAGGTCAGAATCATCCTTGGTGACTGATGTGAAAGCTAGACAAGATGAGGACCCTATTTTGGTAAAGATAAAAGAAGTTGTTCAAAATCATAAGGTAGAGGTCTTCTCCAAAGGGGGAGATGGTGTGCTTCGATATCAGGGTCGCTTGTGTGTCCCGGACGTTGATGATTTGAGAAATTGGATGTTGCACGAGGCTCAACGTTCCAGGTATTCGATATAGCCAGGTTCCACCAAGATGTACCGTGACCTATGGGAAGTCTATTGGTGGAATGGCATGAAGAAGGACATCACAGAATTTGTAGCCAAGTGTCCAAATCATCAGCAAGTGAAGGTTGAGCATCAGACACTGGGAGGTATGCTTTAGGAAATCAGTATACCCACTTGGAAGTGGGAGGATATTAATATGAACTTCATCACAGGGTTGCCACGCACTCGTCGACAGTATGACTCCATTTGGGTTGTTGTAGATAGGTTGACCAAAGTAGCTCATTTTCTACTAGTCAAAACTATAGATTTAGTGGAGGATTATGCCAAACTGTACATTTGAGAGCTAGTTCGGTTGCATTGATTTCCCTTGTCCATTATATCATATAGAGGTACTCAGTTCACCTCTCAATTTTGGAGATCGTTTCAATAGGGACTTGGTACTCAGGTCAAGCTCAGTACAGCATTTCATCCGCAAACCGATGATCAGGCAGAGTAGACTATTCAAACTCTCAAGGACATGTTGAAAGTGTGTGTAATTGATTTCAGGGGTAATTGGGATGATCATTTGCCTCTTATTGAGTTCGCGTATAACAGCTACCATTCCGACATTCAGATGGATCCATTTGAGGCTCTCTATAGGCAGAGATGTAGATCGCCTATTGGTTGGTTTAAGTCAGTGAAACTACAATGATAGGACCAGATTCAGTCAATGAGGCCATAGAGAAGGTTTACCTCATATGGGACAGGTTGAGAATAGCTTTGAGTCGCCAAAAGTATTATTCAGATATGAGAATGAGAGAACTCGAGTTCAAAGTTGATGATTGGGTGTTTCTGAAGGTGTCTCCCATGAAAGGAGTGATGAGGTTCAGAAAGAAAGAGAAACTCAGTCCCCATTATGTTGGCCCGTACTAGATTGTGAAACAGGTTGTCAAGATAGCATATGAGTTGGAGTTACCCTCAGAGTTAGCTTCAGTCCATCCAGTTTTCCATGTATCGCTCCTAAAGAAGTGTTTGGGTAATCCAGCTTTAGTTGTTCCGGTGGACAGCGTCAGTGTGAAAGATAGCCTTAGTAGTGAGGATGTTCCGGTGGAAATACTGGATCGTCAGGTTCGAAAGCTAACGGACAAGGAAGTAGCTTCAATTAAGGTTTTGTGGAGAAATCAACATGTTGAGGGAGCTATATGGGAAGCCGAAGCAGATATGATGGCTAGATACCCACATCTATTCCCTATCGGCTCAATTCCAAC
This sequence comes from Datura wrightii, assembly GCA_035772735.1. NCBI lineage: Eukaryota > Viridiplantae > Streptophyta > Magnoliopsida > Solanales > Solanaceae > Datura > Datura wrightii. The sequence goes on from JASDFA010000018.1 coordinate 124,663,312, forward strand.
ATGAGGTATCAGTTTTTGCCCTAAAACTCTATTCAGTTTCATGTTCAGTTCATGTGCCCTAGTTTCTTTCATGTCTATGAATGTATGTATGATTCATGAATTCAGTTCAACCATGTAGTTCAGTTCAGAGGTAGTCATTCCTTCAGTGTTCACTTTATATGATTAGTATTTGAGTATGATGATTGCTGATCTTGGGCAGATTTATATGCCCAAGTGATACTCAAACATATCATTTTTACCTTGTTTGTTGTGCAATGTGTATATAATATCATGTATTTGGTAATAAAATGCGAATTTATACTAACCAACATGATTAGCATTTGTTTTGCAGGATAATGTGATTTTTAAGAGCTAAAATGCGTGTTGGAACTATGTCGGAGTTGGACTTGGATGCGAGCGTGGAAAAGACCTCGTATGGCATATTTTGCAGTGGCTCCGCGATGGTGCCGTGCCACGCTGCCATCGCGGTAGCACACTGCCTGGGCAGAAATAAAAGTGGCAATTTCCAGTGTGCCTGCGCGTCAGCTCCGTGGCACGGAGACAGGCCTCCGCGATGGCCTCCGTGCCACGTTGAGGCTAATTATCCGGACCATGCAATTTCTAGAGAGGGTCCGCGTCCACGCCGTGTCACGGAGGCAGTGCTCCGCGTTGGCCTCCGTGACACGTTGCTTGTTATTCCGGGAAAAAATTCCCACTAGTATAAATAGCACACTTAGGTGATTTTTAAGAAAGTTTTTTTTAGTTTTAGTTTTTTAGCCTGAGTTCAGAAGTGGGAGCAGGAACGTGGTTTTGTGGCAGTTGAAGAATAGAAAAGATAAGAGTTTTCTTCTCTTCCCTTCTTCTTTCCTTCAATTGTATGCATGATTCACACTCATTCTAGGATGATTAATCCAAGAATGAGTGGCTAATTCCTCTCTTGCTGAGGTTTTGAACTTGTGAAATGAATGTTGGTAATAATTGATATGGTTTCTTCTTCTTCTTGCATGTTGTTCTATTAATTCTTGTGCTTATTACATTCTTGATTGGCCACCATTAATGTATATCTAAAAAGTCCAATTTCACTCGAGAGAGCATGAAATTGGAAAGTTGTGAATTAATAGGGTATTGTTCTTAACTTGATTTGGGAAAATTGGGTTTTGATGTGCTTTCTTGATAGAAATATACTTGAAAGCCGTATTAGTCAATTTAGGAACCGGAATTGTAGTGTTAGGTCATAAATTGCATTTGATCACAGAAATGTAGACGAATGGTTTATGAAGCTAAAGTGAAATTAAATACGGAAGTTTTAATTTCTAGGCAAACGTTCTTGGCTAGCAATATGAAGAAGAAGATGACCAAATTATCATGATTATCAAGTTCATTACTCGTTCTTAACCTTGGCATGTGCATATCCATTGTCTAAACTCAACGTAAATAGTAGTTATTAATTTTAGTAGATAATTAGTTTAGAAACAAAACTTACTCAAATCTTGGTTGGATTGTTGTTAACATAGTTAGAAATACAATAGAGATATAGTAAACTAGGCAGTTTTGCATATCTAGAGCAGCCTCCTTGGATCGATACTTGGCTACTTAGCCACTTTATTACTTGTTTGACCACGTACACTTGTGTGTCGGTGTATAATATATACCGAGCAGCAGAGCGCGAACAAGTTTTTGGCGCCGTTGCTGGGGAGGCTAGGCGATTTGTAAAATTTTGTTTAGTGTAAATTTACTGTATTTGTATTTTTATCTTCTTAAGTGTTAACAACTTGGTCTTAGCCTGTATTTTGCAGATTTTTATTTCTGTGAAGACTGGCAAGGGACAAGGAGCTGGTGGAAATCTTACTTAGAGCCAGAACGTGAATTGCATAGTCAACATAGAGAAGCTCTTCGGAAGAAGTTGCAGTTGCTCAAACAGTCTATGATGGAGCAACCCAATCCACCAGTTGTGCGGGCAGTGTTAGTGCCCGAGGAAGTAGCAGCCAGGCCGATTCGCGAGGTGGAAATCCCACACGCTAATAATGTACATTCCAGCATCCGCAAACCAGAGCCTGGGGGGAGATTTGAGTTAAAGCAAAATATGGTGCAACTTTTGCACACTAGCGGGCAGTTTACCGGTCTCCCTCACGAAGATCCGCAACAACATCTCCAGAACTTTTTGGAGATAAGTGACACTTACATCCCCGCTGGAGTGTCACCTGATTATGTTCGGCTCACCTTATTTCCATTTTCCTTACTTGGTGAAGCCAAGAGGTGGTTAAAAGCTGAACCACCCAACTCTATATCAACGTGGGATGATCTTGCAAAGAAGTTCTTGATCAGATTTTTCCCTTCAGGTAAAACAGCTAAACTTAGAAGTCAGATTCTAAGTTTTAAACAGAGGGAAGGAGAAAATCTTTATCAAACCTGGGAAAGATTCAAGTCCATGTTGCGGGACTGTCCTCATCATCATCAGTCAAATGAGGTGTTGGTCCACACTTTTATTGAGGGTTTGGAACCCCACACTAAAATTTTGTTAGACTCAGCAGCTGGAGGGCAAGCGCTGGAGAAGACTTATGAGGAGCTGTACACTTTGCTCAACCGAATTTCACAAGGCAATCCGGAATGGAATGCAGATTCTTCAAGAGGTGGAGCAAGGAAAGCAGCGGGAGTGCTTGAAGTGGATGGATTCACAGCTATCGCTGCACAGATAGTTGCTTTGCAAAATTAGTTAAACACTCACTTCAGCAATATAAATTTGAACCAGCCTTCAGCCTCAGTCAATTCAGTCCAACAGATGTGGTGTGAAGTGTGTGGTAGTAGTGAGCATTCAGCTGAATGCTGTGGTGCAAATCCTGATTCTGTCAACTTTGTGGGCAATGCACAGAGGAATCAACAGCAGTTTGGTGGTGGCTACAACTCGAATTGGAGGAATCATCCAAATTTTTTGTGGGGTAGCAACAATCAACAAGGCCAGGGTTCAGGGCAAGGTATGCACAGAAACCAAGGAGGGCAACAAGGCTATCAGAATCAGTTTAGAAATCACAATGCCCCTCCTCCACCACCATCACCGACTATTGAGGAAATGTTCAAGACCATGATTGCCAACCAGGCACAATTGCAGGCTGACTATGTCAAACTGGCGGCCGAAGTAAAGAACAATCAATTGGCAACCAAGGCTCTTGAATATCAGTTTGGGCAATTTGCCAGTGCCCAAAATACTAGACCAAGGGGAGGACTACCTAGCGACACGGATCCCAATCCTAAGCAGGTAAATGCAGTGACCACGAGGAGTGGTTTACAATTAAAGGAGGTGGAACCGGAAAGACCGCCTCAGAAGTCAGGAGCAGCAGATGTTGAGGGAGAACAAACCTCAGATACGGGGAAGACCAAAGAAGCTGAACCAACAAGGCCTCCACCCCCGTTCCCTCAACGACTTAAGAAACACAAGGAGGAGGCGTGTTTCCAGAAATTCATGGAGGTACTTAAACAGGTACATGTTAACTTACCTCTTGTTGATGTCTTGCAGGGTGTGCCAAAATATGCAAAGTATATCAAAGACATCGTGGCCAACAAAAGTCGCTTGACCGAGTATGCCACGGTGGCTTTAACGGAGGAATGCACATCGTGTATTCAGAACAGGTTGCCCACTAAACTGAAGGATCCTGGAAGTTTTACTATCCAGCTGACGATTGGGCAAAGTATCCGAGCTCGTGGGTTATGCGATTTGGGGGCAAGTATAAATCTGATGCCATCTTCGGTATTCAGAAAGTTAGGGCTAGGGAGTCCTAGACCTACAACAGTGATCTTGCAGCTAGTAGACAGGTCTTTAGCTAAGCCGGATGGCTTTGTGGAGGATGTGCTAGTGCAGGTAGGCTCCCTCATTTTTCCGGTAGATTTCATTGTTCTGGATTTTGAGCCAGATGCAGAAGTCCCATTTATTTTGGGACGACCATTTTTGGAAACTGGAAAGGCATTGATCGATGTAGCTGCGGGTCAACTCACGATGCGAGCACACGACAAGGTTGAGGTGTTCGACGTGTACAAGGCACCTAAGCTTCCGACTGTCTATAAGGAACTCTCGGTGATCAACGTGATTGATCATGGGAATGCAAATGGATTGAGTGATTCCCGAGAGTTACTAGGTAGGCCACCAGACAAGGTTGAGAACTACTGGGGAGATGACCATGATCGGGTCAAATCGTCCATCTCCCTAGTAGAAAATTGAGCGTAAAGGCTGTCGAGCCGCGACGTTAAACCAGGCGCTGCACGGGAGGCAACCCGTGAAAAATATTTTTCTTTCTTTTTCCTTAGTGTAAAGTTTTTCTTTTATTTTATTTTCTCTTCTTTTTCTTGACTAGGTTTAAATGTGCATTTTAATTAGTAATTTTTATTCTTTTAGTAGGGAATCTAGTCATTTAACCAATTTTTGTTTAGTGAGGTGATTTTCAGGTATACCGGAGGAAAAATACGTGGAATCGAGAAAACGAGGCGAGGTATGAAAAATAAAATTTGATAGTGAAACAGAGCACTGGCGCGTTGGCGCCGTGTCACGGAGGCAATGCTCCGTGTTGGCCTCCGTGACACGTTGAAGGCAAATCTGGAATTTTTTAAAATTCCAGTAAGCCAACGCGTTGGCTCCGTGTCACGGAGGATGGCCTCCGCGTTACCCTCCGTGACACGTTGCCCTTATCCCAGTGCCGGGTCACACCGGGTTTCCGGGTGACCCGCGTGTTTTCTTAATAAAAATCCCCGATTTCGCCCCTATTTTCCCCATTCCCTCTTCCCTCCGCAACCAAACACCCATTCCCCTACCCCCAAGCTCCGTGCCACGTTAAGAGGCAAGGAAAACGTCAAGTCTTTATCGATTCTTCAATTCCAAGGTATGTTTTCATCGTCTATCTCAAATTTTTGGCGATTTTTGTCGATTTTGAGCATGTGAGGTGAGATATATCACCCTAGGTAGAAATTAAACATGACGTGAATTATTTTGCGATTGATTGTGTTCGGATTGTTGTAGTTGACGGGTGAACTTATCGATTGATTGAATAATTCAGTGTTGATTGTCGAATTGAGTTCTAGGGCTTGGGGTTGTTGAATTTTAACTTGGGTAACTTGATAGTTTGACGAAATTGATGCCGGGGTGTGTTTATTATTTGAGATAAGTCGTGGTAAATATTGTATAATTGGTGAAAGACGACTAATTCTCGATTTTTAGTGGGACATTGCGTAATATGTGAATTGGTTGAATTGCTTAGATTAGTGTATATAAAATGTTTGTATTGTTGTTTCTATTTGGTTGTTTTTATTGTTGCTAAGTGCCATGGGTGAATAGCTGTCGATGGTAGGATTGGGTTAGCTGTATGAAGTCTGAGTAGTTCGCTAGCCGTTATGCTGTCGAATTTTTGTGAACGCACTGAGCAATATGTTTATAGTGATTGTGTTTGGGTGTAAATAGATCTATCCTTGCTAACATGTTGTAAATATTGTTAAAGACTAAGTGTGGGGTAAATTTTGTTTAACCCGACCTTAGCCAAAACTAACAAGTTTTTAGCTCAACATTGTGCTTGTCTGTGTAAATTGACAGGTACAATGGCCAGCCGACAAGATAAAGGCAAGGGTGCTTCAACCTCAGGCACCGGCAGAAAGAGAATGAGACTGGGCACTACTGTCCCAACTGCACCTGCTGTTCCACGCGGTCAACACCGCCGATACGGAACACGATGGGTTACCGATGAAGGGAAGAAGTGGTACGCAAAGCATAAGGAGAACAAGTACTTCCCGGAGGAACATATTGCAAGGGAACCACTTGCACAGGAGTTCCCTCGCATCGTACAGAGGATTGAAGCAGCTGGGCTCAGCTTTATTTTTCAGGAGCCCACGGAGTGCAACCTTCACTTGGTCCGGGAATTTTATGCCAACTGGAACCCGGCCATCAGAAGCCACACTATTAAAATCAGAGGGCAGATTGTCACTCTGGAACCCCAGCAGCTGAATGCCATCGTTGGAGCGCGGGACACAGACGCCCACGTTCTCCGCCAGCTCAACATCACCCCACCGTATGCCGACATCAGACGTACGTTGTGTGGGGCTCGATCCACAGCCCGATGGAGTAGACACAAAGAGAGGGGTTACCACCAGACTCTGCCTTATTCGCAGATGAATAGGGAGGCCAGAATCTGGCTAAAAATTGTATGTTCGTGTTTGATCCCGGGAGTACATATGACAGACGTGACCCGGGACCGTGTCTGCCTGGTGTATGCCCTTATGAAAGGGCTTGAGATTAATGTGGGGGCGGTTATAATATCCGCCATGAAGAAAGACAGACTACACCAGGGCCACAGATACGGGTTTGGCGGACTCATCACCACCTTCCTCCGAGGCCTCGACGTTGAGGAAGAAGCCTTGGATTACATTCCGCAGTTGGAGCGGCGGGCCCTTGATGTGACAAAGACCAAGGCCCCCGACACTACACACAGACCTGTGCTGACTCTGGGCGAGCGACATGCTCGTGACGACCAGTATATGGCCCGTATGTTCGGTATGCAGATGCTGCAGCTACGGATAGGTGGGAGACCAGCCACCGAGGATGAATTATGGCAGCTGGAGCTGGACTACCCTTTTGGCGAGAACGCCAGAGCTTTATGCAAGGTGGGGCCAGCCTTTGTGGAGCCGACTGACGACGACGTCCCTACTGATGAGGAGACACGTCGTGAGGACTCTGATGTGGAGTCCGATGACGGTGAGGGAGCTGATTCAGATATGGGCGACGAGGCCGCAGCACCGGATGAGGAAGTCGAATATTTCGACTGAGCAGGGAGTTTCACCACCCAAAATTTTGTGCTTTGTATTTTTGTGAACACTGAGGACAGTGTTCGATTTAAGTGTGGGGTGGGGAGTAGTTAGGTGCTGGGTCATAGGCTCTAAATCTGCTGTATATTCTTCCTTGACGTTTGTGTATGTCTGTGCTTTCCCTGTTGTTGTGAACTGATTTGTGAATGATGTGTATATATTTGTTTGTGGCTAATGATGTGTGTCTTTAAAAAGTTATGGTTGCCTTTGTAAATATTTTGTAAATTTTGTAAATATTTTTTTTTCTCTATCGATATGATCGATATTTTTCAAAATTTTTGCGAAAGGATGTTGCACTTATCAACATATTTTGTAAATATTTTTTTCATCGAAATGATCGATGTGTTGCAAAAATTTTGAAGTTTTATTTTTGGGTTTCTCGGAGTTTGTTTTCGGTTCTTTTACCGAGAATAGTCCCATTGAACCGATGTCATAGTTAGTGAACATTCCCTATGATGGATGGATGACGACCGTCTTAAGGGAAATGTAGTCGATAGGAGTAGATGATTTGTTTTTAGTTTCTTTGGTGGATTGCATCAATAAACTGTAGTTGCTTATGGTTGCTAAAATTTTGTTGCGTGTGTAATTGATGTTCGAAATGCGAAAGTGATTCGTTTGAAAGCATGTAATTGTGTAACTATGCTGAGTTATCTAGGCTATAGAATTTGGTTCATTATGATTGAGGCTTAATCTTGAATTCATGTACTTGACTAATTAAAGAGTCTGTGAATGCATCTTGATTCGAGCATGTGCATGAAGTGTGAGTGAGGTTTTGCTATTCCATGTCATTGTGAATTGTCTAGAACTTGCCTGGCGTGTATACAAAGCGAAATGAAGGAGGTGTAGTGTCGGAAAGGATGTAGGCATTTCTTTGTTTTAACCGTTAGTTTCCATTTTTTTCTTGTCAAGTTCTACCTTTTTATATGTTGTATACCCTAGTCAGCCCGTTGAGCCTTTAGCCGATTTCTTTCTTTTGTCCAGAATTGTATGAACTAAGCTTTATTCCTTCTTTTCATTAGCCTTAAAGTCTATAAGAAGCTCTTAAGCGCTTACAAAGAACAAAAAAAATTGTTTCCCAAAGTGTTAAAGAGTGAAAAGAGTGAAAAGAAAAGAAAAGCAAAGTGAGGAAAGAAAAGATGGTGTTGAAGAGGCACTAGTTGTAATTAAATGAAATTGAGGGTACATGAAAACCTTCCGTTTGGGGTCAAGTGTGCCTGATGAAATGGGCTGTATGAAAGTAAACCAGCATGAATGGGAGAAAAAGAGAAAAGAGAGGAACAATGTCCATGAGTCGATGGGAATGAGTTGAAAAGGCGCTTAAGGATGCTAGCAACTATTATTGGCTAATCCAATATAGATATACTAGATCCATAGCCCAGTTACAACCCATTAAAAGTCCTATTTGATCCTACACTGCATTTCTTTATATTAGTGGAGTAATACACTAAGGGCAAGCCTATGGGTCATGACATGATGCATGTGAATTCTTTTGGGAGAGAGAGTGAAATTAATTTCTATATGCCCCTACGTGCATGTTTGTGTGCTGCACGAGCATAAAAGGGGAAGTTTCTCTCGAGTTGTGAGGGTACATGCTTGATGAAAGATTGATTTTCGTGTCGGATTTCTTGATTAGTTGATTTGCATGAGTTTGCCGATATCAAGAATCAATTCTTAAAAGTCTAGGAAGCCTCGATGTATTAAGGTCATTGTCTTGTACGACCAAGCATGTTTTCTTGATGATTTGCAAAAATTGAATAATCGGTATGACCGTAACGTAAATGGTTGCACCATAGTGACAAAGGTTGAGATGTGATGTGCATGATTTGTGTATGTGTTGTTCGAGGACGAACAAGGATTTAAGTGTGGGGTAAGTGATCTTGGGAAGATTTATATGCCCAAGTGATACTCAAACGTATCATTTTTACCTTGTTTGTTGTGCAATGTGTATATAATATCATGTATTTGGTAATAAAATGCGAATTTATACTAACCAACATGATTAGCATTTGTTTTGCAGGATAATGTGATTTTTAAGAGCTAAAATGCGTGTTGGAACTATGTCGGAGTTGGACTTGGATGCGAGCGTGGAAAAGACCTCGTATGGCATATTTTGCAGTGGCTCCGCGATGGTGCCGTGCCACGCTGCCATCGCGGTAGCACACTGCCTGGGCAGAAATAAAAGTGGCAATTTCCAGTGTGCCTGCGCGTCAGCTCCGTGGCACGGAGACAGGCCTCCGCGATGGCCTCCGTGCCACGTTGAGGCTAATTATCCGGACCATGCAATTTCCAGAGAGGGTCCGCGTCCACGCCGTGTCACGGAGGCAGTGCTCCGCGTTGGCCTCCGTGACACGTTGCTTGTTATTCCGGGAAAAATTTCCCACTAGTATAAATAGCACACTTAGGTTATTTTTAAGAAAGTTTTTTTTAGTTTTAGTTTTTTAGCCTGAGTTCAGAAGTGGGAGCAGGAACGTGGTTTTGTGGCAGTTGAAGAATAGAAAAGATAAGAGTTTTGTTCTCTTCCCTTCTTCTTTCCTTCAATTGTATGCATGATTCACACTCATTCTAGGATGATTAATCCAAGAATGAGTGGCTAATTCCTCTCTTGCTGAGGTTTTGAACTTGTGAAATGAATGTTGGTAATAATTGATATGGTTTCTTCTTCTTCTTGCATGTTGTTCTATTAATTCTTGTGCTTATTACATTCTTGATTGGCCACCATTAATGTATATCTAAAAAGTCCAATTTCACTCGAGAGAGCATGAAACTGGAAAGTTGTGAATTAATAGGGTATTGTTCTTAACTTGATTTGGGAAAATTGGGTTTTGATGTGCTTTCTTGATAGAAATATACTTGAAAGCCGTATTAGTCAATTTAGGAACCGGAATTGTAGTGTTAGGTCATAAATTGCATTTGATCACAGAAATGTAGACGAATGGTTTATGAAGCTAAAGTGAAATTAAATACGGAAGTTTTAATTTCTAGGCAAACGTTCTTGGCTAGCAATATGAAGAAGAAGATGACCAAATTATCATGATTATCAAGTTCATTACTCGTTCTTAACCTTGGCATGTGCATATCCATTGTCTAAACTCAACGTAAATAGTAGTTATTAATTTTAGTAGATAATTAGTTTAAAAACAAAACTTACTCAAATCTTGGTTGGATTGTTGTTAACATAGTTAGAAATAGAATAGAGATATAGTAAACTAGGCAGTTTTGCATATCTAGAGCAGCCTCCTTGGATCGATACTTGGCTACTTAGACACTTTATTACTTGTTTGACCACGTACACTTGCGTGTCGGTGTATAATATATACCGAGCAGCAGAGCGTGAACAATTGCATTTCTCTGCTTTTCTGTATGACTTTCAACATTAGAGGATAAATGTTCCCAAGGGGGAGATATTGTAATACCCCTAAAGCCCTAAAATCAGACCTAGGAGTTGAAACAGAGTAAACAGGATTTTCTACACCAGGTTACAGAATAAGTCATCCTGTGACCCGTTAGGCTGACCACGAGTCATTAAGTGACTTGTTGTAAGGAGTTTTGACTTGTCTGGAAATTTCAAATTGGGGTGACCACAGGTGTGACCATGAGTCGTGGTCATCCCCACGATCCATTAGGTCACCCGTGGTCAAGGGCAGTTGAAAGATGAAGGAAGATTCGGTAGTGTACCTCACGACTGGACACCATGAGTCGTGGTCAATGTCACGATTCATTAGGTGAGTCATGGTCAGCTATTGGTTAAAGATTAAATGTTTTGGACAATGGAATTAATGAGAGGTGACCACGAATGATGAGTCGTTACGTCCATCGTGGGGACCCTTTGAGGAAAATTGGAAATGCACTTAGTAACAGGAGATTATGACTCATGCCCAGTGGTAACAACTTGTCTAGTCCCTCGTTCGGACTGGCAGTTAGTTTTTCTCACATCCGTAATTCCTATGATCCTAAGGCCTAAATTACATAGTTTTAAGCTTTGAATAGTGAGTTTTAAGAGGAGTAAGTTCATTCTAAGCTATTCCAATTCATGCATGCAAGCTTAGAGGGCCAGAGAGGTGATCAAGCTTAATTCCTCCCAAATTTCTCTCAATTCTTCCTTGGGCAAATCAGAGAAGTTATAGAATCATATTCTCTCAGGTATGAAAGATTATGAACGGGTGAATTTGTTCCTACCCATGCCCAATCCCTCTATAATTTATGAAAATCTATACGTTGATCTTATGGGGTTTTAACCCAATGCATGAATTTCCTAAGTTTCTACATGGGTATGATCTAAGTATGTTTCTATTATTGAATTATGATTTATGGACAAATTATAAAATGTTTTCAATTATATCATATTTTCAAGTTTTATAAATTATGATGCCCATCCATGAGAAGTTCATGAAAGTTGAGATCTATGATGTATGTTCAAGTATGATGCGATATTATGATGAAAAGCATGTTTTCAAGTTACCCATGTTTATGATAATGTTTTCAAGTGAATCAAGTATTTTCAAGCATGTTTAAGTATTGGGCAAGCCCATATGTTCAAATATGATTAATGATTTCATGTCAATTAGCTTACCACATGGTTTTGTAGTCAAGACTCCCAATTATATTCAGCTTGTGGTATGGTTTGAGCCAAGGCTCCTCATGTATGATTTCAGATTTTATATGTACATGATTATTCAGCTTCATCACTAGACGATGGTCAACTTCGTTGAAAAATAATGGAGAGCATATGCATGTTTTTGGGAGTAGTGTCTAGCACCGAGTAGGATAAGGGTCAGTCAATCCTATGTCTCAGAACAATGAGCCAACATAGGTATGATCAGATTATTTGGAACCTCCTTTGGAGCTTTCCCCTTCCCCAAGGGACCTTCAGCTTGATATCGATATCATGGTATCGTCCTTAGCCCTGGCAAGGCTTTGGACGGCTCTGCCCACTTGAGTGTGATAGTCGAGACCACGTAAGCTCTATCGTGGTAATATCGGTTATACGACGAATCTCCCATTATTCCTCATGATTTCAGTTATTCATGTTTATAATTCATGATATATATCTATGTACATTCTAAATCAGGTTGACCCAATGTTCAGTTTTACTTATGATTATCAGATTTCAGCTTTGGGTCGTTCGATTCAATTATGATGTTCAGTTATGTGTAGATCATGATTTCATAATATAGCATGCAAGCCCTACTCTGAGATTCTTATCTTAATTATGTTTTTCATATGCATGTTGTAATGATTTTACTTACTTAAGCGATTTTACTTACCTTGCATACTCGGTACATTTCACGTACTGACTGTATACTCTATGTTGTATCATTTTATGATACAGGCTCCAATCTTCAGACTCAGCCCCGTCACTAGCCAGTTTCTAGAGTTAGCATCCAGCTTTAGTGGTGAGTCCTCATCTCTCGAGGACCATTCCTTATCAGTTATCTTTGTATTTTCAACTTCAGACTTAGAGAGTTAGTTGGGGTCTTGTCCCATCAACTCATCAGACGTAGATGCTTTTCAGACACAGATCATATTCAGCTTCAAACTTGTGTTGTATGATTTTAGATTTATGTTATGCTCAGACTTCCGTTATGATTATTATTTCAATATTCCATTTTTATTGATTGAGTTAGAAATTATGTTCATGTCATGGGTCGACTTGGAGCCTCTCGGGGTTTCTTGTCTCGTATCTCTATCCGGGCTCATGTTCGGGTCATGACAGTTAGTAGAAAGTAGCCTTAATCAACTCTAAATGAATTCAGTATGATATTCAGTATGATGCAAAAAGTTTAATGCTCATGTCTCTGATTAGCTGAAGTGATTTAGACTAGACGAATGATGTCAGACCAATGACCTCCATGTTCTAGTTTATCGGGACTCTCCATAGCCGAGAATGTTGCCTCAATCAGTCAGAATGTTTCCCTCAGCTCAGTCAGGGATTCTCATTAGCAGAGAATGTCTCCCTTAGCTCAGTTAGGTATTCTTATTAGCAGAGAATGTTTCCCTTAGTTCAGTCAGGGATTCTCATTAGCAGAGAAAGTCTCCCTTAGTCAGTCAGGGACACTCCATAGCAGAGAATTTCTCCCTTCGCTTAGTCCATGATATCAGTTCAGTTTAGCTCTGTATAGATTCAGATTTCAATCTAAATCAGATTTAGCATAATTCAGTCTCAATTATCAGCAGATGTTCAATAAAGTGTATGATAGCAGTTACAGCTGCAGCTCTCAGTATATGTACAGCACATGACCCTTATGCATTAGTTTGATTATACTTCCGTAAATGTTTTCAAATAATAGCTGCATGTCAATACATACGTACATCTCAGACAGGGTCGTTGTAATTTAGTTCAGTGATATGTTCAGTGATGCATTCAATTTACCTCCCTCTTGTATACTTGCATGTTTAGTTTACTTATGTTTCCCGCATACTCAGTATGTTTCAAGTACTGACCACATACTTTATGTGCTATATTGTTTCATGATATAGATTCAAGTTTCTAGACTCAGGCGCATGGTTAGATACGCTCAATTCCCATCTCAGATGCTTGTTGTGAGTCCTTATCTCTCGAGGATGCTATCTATGTTTTCTATTTTTATTTATTTTAGTTTTTAGACTTGTGTAAACAGATTCAATTTATGTATCAGAGTTTTATTAGATTATGTTTTATGTATCAGTTAGCTTCCGCTTAATTATGAATCTGTTAGTTGTTGTCTTGTAAATGTTATGTTATGATGCCATGGGTCGACTTGGAGCCTCTCGGGGTTTCTTGTTGACACAAGGCCTTAGAAGTTTATGAATAGTTGTTGGGCCTGACTTGGCAAGTTGGACAGCATAGGGTGTAGCTGGGCGATATAACTTTTTGTTCGACGCCTATATAGACAGTAAAGCTCGCCCAGGGGTCGCTGGCATACCTTGACGCCTCTAGGGCCAGAATTTGGATAGGGTAGTCCTACCTTCGAGTCAGTGGCACCAAGGTTGCCTAGTGAACTGAGAGACAGCTTTCCATATGATTGGCTACTATTAGTGACCGTTAGTCTTAGTCGACTCAGTGCTTGTCCTTCAGGTCGGTCGAGAAACCACCCTAGTTGTCACAAGTCTAATAGATTAGTTAATACCCTAAGGAGGGAACCTTGTCAGTAGCTAGATATGAGGCCAACGCCCAGGCCACTCTTATAGATGCCCATGCATGTGTTTCCATGAGGGTCTAGGTCCAGATATGCCTGCCTGCGAGGCTATGAGTCACCCAGAGGGGCCATATGACATCTGGACAGACCAAGCTAATATATAAAGAGACTAGAACCATAGTATCACAACGTTACCTTCAAAATAAGAGTTATAGTAAAGTTTCTGTTGGAAGTTAAGGTTGACCGCTTAGGAGCATGTCCGATTAGTAGCAGCCCTACAGTTGTTCTAAATGGAGGAACTAAATAGTTGGTCCTCTGCGACCTTACTGTTCGCTTATGAGCTATCGTTGTCCTAGTATGACATTTAGCGTATCATTTAGGCCACTCCAAACCTCGCCCTATTCTTTCTAGGACGTTAGAGACTATAGTCACTATCGGGACCCTCTGATCAGGTCCAGACACACGGGGTGTGCCTGCTGGCAGTTGTGCAGACTATTCTAGGGGAGAGTAGCGATCACGTTAGGCCTTAAAAGACAGATACACCTTTTGAGTGGCTAGATTGAGACCTAAATATATTATATTGGTTGGGATTGACCCCACCTAGGATGTCCTTCTATTGACCAACTTCAGGGTTACTAACTGTGTCACCGCAAGTCTATGAATTGCTTAGAGGAGCTATGTGATATGGCTCAGAGGAGCTATGTGATGTACCAAGGGACTATATTCAGGCCTGTAAGACCATGTCTATGTCCATCCACGTATGGACCTCTTCTTATGTCGTACCGGCATTACTGACCTTCCGTCGAGCCTTGTGTCCCCAGGGTGCAGTTACAGGAGCCCAGAGTGCTCAGACATAGTTACAGGAGTCCAGCGGGCTCAGTTGCAGAACCAGAAGCCAAGTAGATTGGCTATAGTTATTTGTAGAATTATAAGGACCTTGATAGGGGTATATAGATTGAATTATACTTGCTAGGACTCATGGGGGCCCTAGTAGGTTGTTTTTGTGTTTCTTGCACCTTCCAGGCTTTTGGGGGCTAGGTTAGGTTCTTGTTTGTATAATTTCCTGCTAGTTATAGTTTATGAATGTATAGTCATACAATTTCAGCTCATATACGTGTAGTGATTTACCAGATGCAGGTTATAGATTAGAAAGCTTACAGTTTATCTTCTGCCCCTTCTTGCTACTTACTTTCAATCTTTATCAGCTTCTATTATTATTGTCTTACATATTAGGTACATACTGTACTGACGCCCACGCATAGGGCGCTGCATACTTGCCTATAGGTTTAGACAGACAGGTTTTGGGATCTCCTTGTAGTTATTTAGAGTCAGCAGATTGGCCATCTCCTTTCATTCAGAGTTGCTAGGTTCTAAAGGTTACCTATCTTTTATTTTCATAGCATTTGGGTAAGTCGGGCCCTGTCCCAACCAATATTTCATTCCTAGAGGCTTGTAGACTACAGTCTTCAATTAGTTGTCCGTGTTGGCCATGTGGGGCCTATATATGTTCAGTTCTGTATGTTGGTCGTGTGGGGCCTAGTATAGCTTTCAATTAGCATCCTTTTCGGTTGTAGTGTTTATATGACTGACTATTTTTCATTCTATTATAACTAGACGACATGATGGTCTTGCCGGCCCGCATAGGATCCCTTTTATTGTTATGTTGGCTGGGTTAGTTGTATTCTTTTATTGGTGCTACATGGTCTTTTCGGCCTGATACTGTGTTTACAGCCGAGATACAGCAGTTTGTTTTCTTGATTTTGAGTCACTGGTAGGCACCAGAGGTGCATATGCGCAGCCAGGTCATCCCAGATCCTAGTGTAGCATTAGGTGCCAGTCATGCCTCCTAAAGTGGGGCGTAATAGAAATCATCATCATTCAAAGTAAACCAACAAAAAAAAAGAAACCTAATTAGGAACTTGTCTCTCCTCCAAAACCTATGTTTACAACCTTTTACAATCACAAAAAATGATGTAAGATTGCTAAAAACGTCCTAGATGTTGTATTTATAGGTGAACCCTTAAATGACACTTTTGCCTTCAAGTATTTAGCTTTAAAATCAACAAAATCCATCAAGGATGTGTCTGGCGCCCCGCCCCATCCTTAGCCCCAAGTCTAGGTCAATTTTCCTCTCAAATTCTCATCTCCGGAGATAGGGACCTGGCGCCCCACGCCATTCGTAGCACCAACTTTGGTGCATATTTCTCTGAAGCACAAGTGTTGGCGCACCACGCCAACCATAGCCCCAGGCCGACTTTTGCGAACTCTTTTTTCTTCACACCTTGAATCATTTTTGGATTCGTTTTCCTTGGTGTCCTTCTCAAAACATCTAGAAACATTTGTTAGCTCACAATACACATAAAAAAATGAATTCATACATTTCATAAGGATTATGAACTCAAAATAAGTCTAAATATGGATAAAAACATTGCAAATGGGCACAAGAATATGCCCAACATAACCTTTCTTTAAAAACTTGTGAGCCTTGGCTCAAAATCATGTCATGACTTTCAAAAATAAGACTTCACTTAATCTTTTGAAAATCATGCTAAAAATCATCTCGTTATGCTTAAAATCCTATCATGATTACTCTTCTGAAAATATGTTCAATCTTTAGGAAAAAAATGCATTTACTTCAAAAATACATGCTTTAAAAGAATCATACTTTCTTAAATATCATGCTTTCATGCAACTAGAGTTCACGGGATAAGAGACATGAATCAACCTCAACAATCAAGAACCAAGAATCAAGATTTGAGAATAGAGAATCAAGAATTAAGAACCATGAACCAAGAATCAAGAATCAAGAATTAAGAGTCAAGAATCAAGAAAGTATGATCAAAATCAATAGAGTATGATTACAATCAAGAGACTTCAATATACAACTCAATATGAATAATTCAATAATGAAAATTCAACATATATAGATAGAGAAGAAGACAATTCAAGAATTGGGTAAATACTCTAGCTTTAATCTCAATGAATTCTTGCATAGATGTAGGGCATAAGGATGAATAAGAATCCTTACTTAGGTTAACCTACATACCTAGAAAAATAGAACCTTAAAATCAAGCTTGAAGAACCCTAATTTGTAGAAAAAGGCTCCCTAGCTTCTTGAAAAAAACTTGAGAGCTTTGATCTTTGAATTCTAATTAGAATGGTGAGGTATGAGTATCTAGGATTTAGGAGTACTAAATAATACCTTTAGGAATCCCAAATCATTTGTATTTAGGCAATTAAACCGTGGAACTCCCTAAAATAACTTTCAGATAGTTTTTGGTAACTTCACACGTCTTTGACTTTGACCCTGTGTCACTTGACAGTGCTTCACTAAAATATCCATAACCTTTTACTCTAAACCCCAATTGATGCAAGGTCATATGAATTGGAAAGAAGACTAAAATGGCTTCAATTTGATGGGTTGAATCACTAAAAAATACAATATAAATCGGAAGTTATAATCGTTTGAGGTTGACCCTTGTAAGAACTTATACGAAAAGTTAATTGGTAAGAAAGCTCTCAACTCAACTTTATGCTAGAAGTTCCTTATGGCCTTAATTTGTATCCAATTCACTTTTCACACTTAAGAATTAATCTTAACACTTAGTTTTCATAAAATTCATCTGGTTCGGGTCTATCCATATACATAAATGATTTAAAACTTATCCCGATAGTTTGAGGCGTTACATAGACCCCCAAATAAGTCATTAATCGGGCCCTGAGTGGTGTGCGGGGCATCCATAACTTCATCCAAGAAGCTCATATTAGTGCCGGATAGGGGGGGCCTTGCTCGTCACCTCTCTCACATAAGCCTAGAGAGACACTATTGCTCCCTCAACCATGTTGACTCGGGAGCACAGCTTGTTTAAGCTATTAAAGACATCCTTCATCGCATTTTTGAACGATCTTTGGATCAGGGCTGGCAGATTTTGGCCAACCTTACAAGTTGATTTTCATGAGAATGGGTCATGTCAATCACCTTTTGGAGCCCACTCGATCTGGAGGATGGAGGTGGTGATGAAGACCTCATGCCCTCCACATAGAACTTGATTCCATCCATAGTGTTGGCAGGGACTTGAGTCTCCGCACTCTTGCCTTCTCCTTTGGTCTTGCCCTTGCTAGAGGCTGGAGCTTTCCCCTTGTCTTGGCGCCTGGATAAAGACATTTTCCTGCAAGACAATGTGAGTGCCACAACACAAACCACACTTTTTTTGTATTTTTTCTCAAAGAAAGTAGCTACATTAGACTAGGGAAAGAAAAAAAAAGAATTGGATTGCAAACAAAATGAAGTAGCACAATTTGACTGCTTATACTTGTGCTTCACCTGCGTTTCGCAGATGCAGACCTGCAGCATGCAGATGAGGCACGGATGCGCGTAAGAATCAATGGGATCTGTTTCAAGCATCTACATTTTGCAGATAGAGAACTACAGCATGCAAGTGGAATGAATGTGCGAGGAAGTGAGACTAAAACCCATTACCCATACCTGCATTCCACAGAGCAATATTTGTGGCACGCAGTTGCTCAACAGTGCCTCAACTTCCAACTCACATGTTTTCAATTCAATTTTCAAGCAAGTTTGAACAATTTCAAGATATAACGGGTACTTAGACTTTCCCAAAAGATATACTGACAATATCAACACTAATTTGACCATTATGACTACTCAACGCCTTTTCTTAAAAAGGACGTTACCTCATCTATCATCGGGAAATATTACATTACGATTCCTACCAACATTCATGAATTCATTTTCAATAACCCACAATACTCACTATCATGACTACATTTTATCCACGTTATCAAACAAACAAGAAGTAACGATGATTTTCCCTTAAAAAAGACATCACCAATCTATCATCGGGAAAAATCAATCATCACAAGCAATTGAGTTGCTCAGACTTCACCTCAACTACAATTTTAAAGAATTACATTGCACTAATCATATAGAATCACATGAAATAAGAATTTTACTAACATAGGAACCTCCCAACCAAGAAGCCGACTTAAGAGAACGCGGAACGACCTGATGAAAGGCAGCTTATCTCTAATTAGATTTCCTTTTCTAACTGGATTTTATTCCAAAGATGTGATCTTAGAGCTCGCTTACACTAAGTATACCATCAGTGGGAACTTTTCTTTCTGATTGGGAAGTGTCTCTGTCCTTTTCACTTCTTATTACTCCTTTTCCAAAGATGTGATCTTAGAGCTCGCTTACACTAAGTATACCATCAGTTGGAACTTTGCTTTCTAGTTGGGAAGTGTCTCTGTCCTTTTCACTTCTTATTACACATTTCGCAATTTCGAAACCACCCACTAATACCCATAAAAAATTAGTTAAAAATAAATATGGAGACACACATTGGAGAAATGGGAAAAATGCCATCTTCATCTAAGAACAATAATTCTCCACAACTCATAAAAAAATGAAAATTGAAGCATAAGAGCATACCAAAGTAGAGTGAGTAGAAAATGAGGAGTTAAAACTTTAAGCTCTTCATAAAATGAGAATGGTAGTAGCCAACCCAAGCTCTTCTTCCATGGTATGAGGTTTTGTGATGGAATAAAAGAGAAGATATGGTGAGTTTTATGGGTGGAGGAAGGTGAAAAGGTTGTGTGTGGAGTTAATGGGGTAGTTGGGAGTCAAGAGGTGGAGAAAATAGGGTAAGGGTGCTGAAATCGGGATTTTGAAAAGTGGGGAAGAAGATATCGCCAATGACTTTTGCTGCGAGAGAAAACCAAAAGCGAATATGTTCTTGCTTCTGAGTATGCTGCTATTTATAAGATGGTATTTACAGAGCATACAACTTCTTTGTATCTCAATAGAAATCAAATTATTTTTTTGTTATCTTAAAGAACTCAAAATCTTTATTGATAAGTTCAAGCTGCTATAGATGTCCAATGTGAATTAGAGTCTTAAAGAAATTAAATTTACAAAGACATACCGAGCACACCCCTTTTAAGGTTTTCAAAAAAAATCATTTAGTCTTGGAACGATTTAGAGCTGCATGACTGGCAGCTTTAAAATTTATATTCAAGTGCATATGTAGTTCTTGAATATTGATCAAACTAAGGCTGCTATGTTGAGTAGACAATGCAACATTGTGAATTCGAGCGCAACTATTACTGTTGGAAGGATTCTTTTAAGCATCGAAAATGGAAATCTTTGGCAAATTGAGATTCAAATGCATGAGTTCCCAACATATGTGAAGCCTTATTGTAGTTCAAATTTGATTTCCTAAGCTAATGTCTTTGTTGTACTTCAAGTTTCGTCATTAAGATTCGGCGAGTCTACACTCCGACAAGTCTTGAAGTAGGAGGCATCTATAAAGATATAAATTTTATTGGATAAAATTCATACAAAATTCGAATTAAATCTGTGTTCGTGTGGGTTGAATAATTAATTTCAGCCTTACAAATAATAAGTCCATTTTTATTAAATTCAAGTCTGGGGTTCATTTCACCTTGAAGCTAAATTCATGCCATATGGCAGGGTGACTTAGCATCCCAGTCAAATTCAAGACCAACAAGATGATGACACATATTCTGATGATGTGGCAATTTCCGTCAAATTCAAAAATCAATCAAAAGCAACCTTATCACATAACTTTTGTGATAAGTTTGATGACTTACATGAACTAATCAAAATCAGGCAACAAAGTTGATTTACACTTGGATTGCTTACCCTCTACAACTATAAATAGTAGGATTACATAATTTTCTGAGGACGTTCAGCAAGCATCGGAGAAAGCATCAAGTTTGAATACGCAGTTCTTCAAAGGAGTGGTCAATAGAGTTTTGCCTAGAGATCAACCCGAAACGACGAACCTGGAGATCAAACACATTTCTAGGAGATACAAATCATCGCGAGCTTGTTGTAGTCGGTCCTAAGGGGAGAACCTTGCTGCTTACTTGCTATATCCCCGCGTCCATCCTGCAATTCGAGAGATATGTTGTCGAAGGCCCTTGAATCACGAACAAACTTAAGAGAGAAGAATCAAGAGAACAACAGAATTGTACTCGATAAGATTCATCAACAAAATTATTTTTTTTATTTATTTTTTATTGTAGTTTTTTCATTTGGCATTTTCGAACATTTATTGTGAACAATAGAATATAGATAAATATAAAGACAAATAGATAGATAAATATATAAATAATTATCATTAAGCTGTAGATAATAAAATTGGAGGAAATAATTTAATATAATCCTCATAAGAAATGAAAAAAATGACCCAACCATTAGATGATTATAACTAACGTTTGATTTCAATGCGATAATTTTGATTGTAGCCCCTTTTTAATATTGTAACGTAGTGGAGCAATACATTTTTTATTTAAAAAAATGGTTAAAAGTTTCGATTCCAAATTCAGGCACCATATAATTTGATCTTTCGGCAAGTGGGATCCAAAAATATTTTCTTATATGTAGCTTCTGACTAGTGATGAATTGAGCTTAATATGGATAAAGTAAAAATAATTCTAACCCACTTTAATTTCCTAAAGCAAAGACTTAAACCTTTAATTGAACAAATTTTAACAATAAAACTTTATGAAACGAAATGCATATGACCAATACTTTCCTACAATAAATCTTTCAAGTTATTATGTAATCAGTCAATAAAATTACATAAAGAAACTATACAAATCCACGTATTACAGGAAAATTTTCTACTGAAGCTAGGAAAGATTGTTAAATTTTCTCTGAAATTTCAATATCAGTTTGCCTGTCTGAGTTTAAAAAAAAATATGATAATCCTAAGTCCGGCAAAATAAAAAATAAAAAATACAAATTGAAAAAAAAAAAAGAGAGAAAAGGGAAATTGCAATAGGTTGACAGATAATGTAAAAACAGACAAATCAAGATAAACTGGTACTAAATGAGCTGATACGATGAAATGAATAGGCAAATCATATAACTGATATCAAAAAAATTTGAAATTGGGATGCAGATTATCTAAAAGAGACGGCTTTTGTTAGCGTGCAATCATATACAGATAAAAACCCGGACAAATGATTTTACCACCCTTAAAAAACTCAGATCCCGTAACTCAAATATAATAGTCTTTATTCTAGTAAAGCTTTTGTGACTGTCAATTGGCTTGGGAAGCTAACTGTACAAACAGTTGCACAACCATCTCAAAAATTTAATGCTTGTACTCTTTTTTTATAATTTTTAATATAGTAAATGATTTTTATTGTATGCACTCATTTTCTGTAAGGTGTAATCTAACTGCAAAAATTGCCAATAAGTTGGTAGTTGTTCCTTCTTTGTCACATCCAAATGCAACATTAACTAGACAATTTATACAAGGAGGTGGTCTCTCCCATACTCGCGCACAATCACAGGCACACTTGTGGTTGGTATCTGAAAAACACCAAAACACCGTGAAATGAGCAAACTCTTTAAGACTTCACGATGCAACAATGAAATATGCATCTAATACTCCATGTGGAAACCTAAAGAAGTTAAAATTGAAAGCAATTTTGTGAAATCCACTTACCATGCCATAATCCGTAATGATCATTGAGATATAGTCTGACGGAGTAGCATCATACCTGTTAAAATCACGTACTTAAGTATTAGATGAATGAGAAAATTCTATTTGTCTAATTTCCTCTATAAGGTTGACTAGAAACTTCTCTGAGAAAAAAGCAACTTCTACATTTGTCCATAGTTCTTCAACATCATCTTAGGACTTGCACTTTCTCTCTGGCTAGTGTCTTAGGATTCACTTTTACGTTTTTGGACTAGTATTTGCAGTACAATGCATCTTTGTTTTTGGACTCAGTTCTAGTTCACACTTCACAATGATATTCAATTTCTTAAATAACCGTTTTAAGTCCTGAAACTTTAAGCAAGTTAGCTAACGAAGGCACCAAGGCTGTGATTTTGGGAGGACTGGAGCAGTGAGGAATAACTTCTCCTCGTGGCTCAAGGACAACTTCATTTATTCTTCCAAATGTTAGGTAGCTCTAGAGGAGTCTTTTTTTGTTTTTGTGCACTTCTTCTACTCCACAATTCTTCATAAAATTGAAGTTCTGCTTTTTCTTGATGTCAAGAAACTTTTCCCAGACATCAATTACATTTCTTGTTCCCATCAGTTATCAATGCACATGGTGAGGAAAGCAGCTAAGTAATAGACTATAACAAACTCTCCAATCACTAAAAACTCCATTTAATAAAATAAGGACAGAAAAGCACACAGAGAGCTTTATAAAGATCAAAGGGAACTATAATTTATCCTTCAGTTGTAAAAGAAAACCAAAAGTAAAAAATCACTCACATCAGATTCAGAAGCTGAATATTATCATCACTTGTCCAGTTATCCAAATAATTGACATTCAGTCTACCAGGAACCTTGGAAATGGCATCCGGGTCACCTGCAATTGAGTTAAAAAATCAATAAAGCCACATATAACGTTGCAATAGATGGAAGGAAATACAATCTATAAATAGGACATACCCAGCTCATTGGAACAAACAGAATCAAGTTGTACTCTCTCATGAAACTTATAAGCTTCACAACAAATCAGTAGAGGAACACAGAATGCATGAGCAACCATAGCAACACAAGCAGTCCCAATTCTAGAGTACACAGTTCCATTAGATAATACAGATTCAGCACCCATGAACACTCCAGTGACTTCATGCATAATGTAAGAAATAGCATTTATATGAGTGTATGTACAACATAGGCCCTTCTTCACCAGCCTCCGAAGTAGTGCCCGGCCTTCAAATTTAGGGCGAGAATCTACCACTATTACGCGGAATTGTTTCCCAGGATCATGACCATGCAGCAGAATCATCTCAACAATAGAGGAAGAACCATACGTGAGAAGAACGTCACCATCTCTGATCTTCGTAACTGCCTGTCTTGTAATTACTCTGTCAGCTAATACTATCTTCTCATTCATGAAGCGCTCAATATCTGAATAAAGAACAGCTTTTGCTTCTGACTCAGAAAGAGTTAAAGATAACTTGGTTATACGAGCTTTAAGAAAACGAATTGCATTCCCCATGCTAATAGAAAGAGGCCTACACTCGTTAAGAAATGATACATAGCCACTGATTCTTGCTGTTAAATCTCTACCTAGAGCTTTTTCACGAGGTGTAGAGTAATCTTTGATGGCTTGTTGAAATGCTTGTAGCATTGCGACACAGCGAGCATTGGCCCCAACAACATCTCCAGCCAAATACTGCAATCCAACCTGGTAAGATGTTCACAATAAATCAAGAATATGCGTGACATTTCTAATACATTAGTGCCATACTAGAACTAATAATGCTTTGAAGTCCATATCTAATCACAAACTAAGACTGGCAGTTGTACAAAAATTTACCCTAAAAATTACAATGTATGATGATATCTTAAAGAAAGTAAGTTAACCTAAAGTAAGAAAATTATAAATGATAAAATTAAAATAGATCCTGTAGCTCAAAGATTAGATCATTTGTTTCCTAAAGCAGGAAAATTGTAGAAGACAAAATAAGAGAAGGTTGCTTGAGATAGTTTAACCATATCCTGCTTATATCTCCAAATGCATCCGTCCGTAGATGAGGAACCATGGTGATTTGAGGGGTTAAAGGTGATGAGTAGAATGAAGTTGTCTCAAAAGGCTTACAATTCTTGGAGTTCATGCAAACTTTTTTTTTTTTTTGAAATTTAATGGAGTTCATGCAAACTGAGCAAACCATAGAATAAAAAGGAAGCAAAAATCCATATTGGCAATACGAACTTATGAGGATTAAGGTTTAGTCTTGTTGCTACACTTCCATCAGGTTTAATGCTCGCTAAAAGTTCATTTAAGTTAGAGATTTCTGTGTCAATAGAAAATGCAGGGGATCTCTAGTACTAGAGAAACCTAACTTATATTAAGCACCGGAATGAAACCAGTTCAAAGCAAAATGAATATAGAGGATTCATAAAACAAACTCTTAACTTGCTTGGGATTGACGCCTTATAGTTAGGAGAGAAACACAAAAGCGAAAGTCAAAACAGCAGTTGTCCCATCAGTCTGGTGGTAATCCAGTCTTAGTGCATCAGAAGACACATACATGATCAGGAAGGAAGATGATAATCTGTAACTCTCCTCCTTAGTTCTTACTTGCTGAATAAAGTCTTCCAGAACAATCTTAGTAGCTTAGACAACTACTTCCTACAAATGGTTTCTCACTTTAAAGAAGAAATAAATGAAAATGGGAAATGATGGGGTGGAGGAGGTTACCTTGTAAACTGCGGGGTGCATGGTATTAAGGTGGAAAAACCTTGATTCAAGATCAGGTAGCTGAGTTCCTTGTTCATACTGAGGTAAATGCCGAAACAGTTCTACTCTATTTCTAGCTTCAGTCTTTTTAACTAGTGCACGCTTCTTAGCTTTTTCAACACGATTCTTATCGTCAAATTGCATCCTAGGAGCTGGTACATCTTTCTTGCGATCCTTCTCCAGTAGTCGGTCACCTCCTTTTGTCTCAGAAATAGCTACAAATGACATCATTGGTCCACCATCTTTCTTTTGTGAAAACTGCTTAGCAGGTTTACCAGACTGTCCGTGTAACCTTACTCCAGATGTTTCCCCAGCTATAAATGATAACAGAATAAAGTAAATTTTCAGAAAGATGTTTTAACGACCGAGCAAAAAGATTTTCTGACCTAACTTTAATTAGAGCATACAGATTTTGAAAGCTATCAATTACTGTCATGTATTAACTGTTCAGAAATCTTTCCAAGGTAATACCACAACAATAAACCTTCCTTCATGTTTGGGGGAAAAAAAAGGAACAAAAGAACAACTACTACTACACTGCACCCAAGGGTGTGGCTCAGTTGGTTTGGAGGGTGGTTATCCACACGGATGACTCGGATTCGATCCCCCCTCAATGCCTTCTGAGTCGAGCCTGTCACACAACGCTTGCCTAGTGCGGTTTACATCTCCTGTGTGGTTTGCAGGCTGTTACACAGTGGAGAGTTTATCCAGTGCTCACCAAAAGGGCAGAGGTTGTTGCGGCTGCGAGTTATCCTGGAGTTTCCAAAAAAAAAAACTACTACTACACTTCGACTCCAAGCTAGTTGTAAACTTGTGGTCGGCTATATGAATCCTCAATATTCATGTTGCTCCATTTAAACCCATTTCATTCGAATACTCATGCTTCAAAAAAGAAGACAAAATGAAACGAACCAATTCATATCTTTGGGGCAACAAAATGCACACGTTGTGACAGGGAAAACTATTCAAGAACAGACTACTATAGGCTCATGCCGTCATGCATAACCAATAGATATTGGCAAAATTAAAGCAGCTTCTACAGCTGAGAACAAAAAGTATTTACGGCCAAAAAGGGTAGACAAATATTAGGCTGAAGGAGCTACTGGACAGCACCAAAATTATCAAAATACCCCATGGTCAGAAATTCTACAAATATGTAATATAAAATTTAAAACCTGAAAACAATTAATGAAGGCGAAAAAAATTTGACACTATTTGGTGGCTGGCTTCAAATGAAAATGCAAGCCTTCAAATATTGACTTACCTTGTCCTTGAGAATTTTATGGATGGCAAACACACATGTTCAGTGTATAGCTAGTTAGCGCATATTATGACTTTACTTGGATACATACAACGGGATATCCTCAACATCACAATGAGATGGTTGCTCAAAAATAATTCTAATGACACATGTAAG
Organism: Datura wrightii; assembly: GCA_035772735.1. Lineage (NCBI taxonomy): Eukaryota > Viridiplantae > Streptophyta > Magnoliopsida > Solanales > Solanaceae > Datura > Datura wrightii. The sequence continues at coordinate 124,689,925 of JASDFA010000018.1, forward strand.
TGATGCCAGGTGATGACATAGCTTTTCTATGGAAGAATATCAGAGGTCGTCTAGGAGAATAACCTATACGGAGTCTCACAAACCAAAGTAATATAAAAACATTCCAACTATATACTCTATCAGCATCAGTATACTATCCTTTTCTTTTTGGAAATCAGTTCTACTGTCAAGCATGACTATCAAACAACATAAAATTGATGTTTCAAAAAGCAGCAAACTGAATAAACTAAATAATCCATTAACAAGGGAGAAGCACAAACATCTGTAGAAGGGGGGGACTGCCGACAAAAAGAGGCAATTAATAAGAAATTATTTTTTTTATAACCGTCGTGTCCGAGCCAGCTTGTGCACACCTCAGCAGTTAATAGAAATCATGACACCAAATAAGCACATAATTCAGCAAATAATATAAATCTATAAAATGATCAATACTAATTCTTGTGATATAACCATGGGTTGTGATGGGATGGATAGGATCCTTCTACCCTTAACCAGAGTCTCGTATTCGGGCCCTTGGTATGAAAAAAAATCTGATAGGGAGCACTTCCCCCTTAAATGGGCCTTACCCGGTGCAAATGAGCAATGGATTAGTTGGGGCTCCAAAGTAGGTACTGGACAAAAGAAACAAATTCTTGTGACAGACAAGTTAGACCCAGATGAAATCTGAATAATAAAGACAAAACGGTTTGCTGAAGTTGTATCGGAAAGAAAAGAAACCTTAAAATCCTTTCTTCTGCCCTCCTCCTCTACGTGGAGACAATATATATTTAACTAAAAAGGGAAGATGTTTGAAACCTTTTCCGGCAGCTTTTCCAGCTCGTTGAGCCTCTTGCCGCGCACGCCTTTCAGCTTTGGTGGTCTTCCCTTTTAGTGGCTTTGCATTTCTTTCTACTTCAGTTGGTGTTTCAGCAACTTGTGCATTGACCCCTTCTGCAAGAGAAAAGATCTTTGATCCTCATCTGAGAAACACTGGTTATGGCAAGATTAAAATTCTTTAGAGGGAGGAGAACTCTCCATTCAGAGAATGTAACTGTTGTTAATCAACGAAAAAGGGAGTGCAGTGCTGCTAATGCAAGCTCAAGGCATTATTTAGCACTGGCATTCTTATAGCCTGTTTGGCCAAGCTTCTGGGAGAACAAAAGTGCTTTTTTTCCTAAAAAGTACTTATTCAAAAAAAATGACGTGTTTGGCCCAACTTTTGAGAGAAAATAAGTGTTTTTAGGGAGTAGCAGAAGCAATTTTTCAGAAGCTAAAAAGAGTAGCTTCTCCCAAAAGCACTTATTTGAAAAACACTTTTTTGAAAAATACACTTAGAAGCATTTTTTAAAAGTTTAGCAAACACTAATTGTTGTTCAAAAGTGCTTTTAAAATTTATTATCCAAATACAAACTACTTCTCACCAAAAGTACTCTTTTGATAAGCACTTTTGAAAAAAGCACTTCTCAAAATAAGTTGATTTGAGTAGCTTGGCCAAACATGCTATTATTGCTCTTAAGATGTGAAAAACTCAGAAATGATAGCTCAGACAAAAACCTTGAACTACATCAGTAATAATGCTCCATATGTCTTCCTAATATAGCATCAAACATTATCATATAACTCCCATGCAAAAAGCAAAACTTGCAAGCTACAAGATGCTATGAATGTGCACAGGACATGATACAGCTACATAGAATTGCTGGAACTTGTGTTCAAAGAGATATTTTGGACCGAGTTCAGAATTTAAATCTACACTATCATCTGGTCCACATCTAGCAGAGAAGGAAGGAAATGAGAAAAAGTTGGTCCTATATATTTTTCCACATACATGTTAAATTTTTTAGCAAATACAACAGGACATTCCATATTATCTAGCACGTGAAAATTCCTAAACTAAAACTAAGGGAATCATAATGTATGCCTATTTTGCACCGCTATCCAATAATATTGTCCAGTTTAAATTGCTAGATTACCAATGCTAGAGGTACCGTGATCGTCTTTCGACTCCGTCAATATCACGGTTTGACGAACCCAGTGGGTGGAATCCTCGGAAAACTCGCTCTCGACGCCAATTCCGCTGGACGCCGGCGAAGTTCCTAGCACGGATTGCGTAGGATTGTAACTTCCTACCACCAATTGCTCACTCTCGTCAAAAGAAGACATTCGAGGCCGCGACGACGTAGAATTGGGAACAGGCATAGCCTGTAAGACGCTCTCGAAGGCGTGAGGGATCATCGCCGGAGATGGAGATGAGGCAAGGCCAGGATGGTTATCCGGGTCGGGCGCGAAAAAGCCCACCCGACGAACCTTTGGATCGATAACCCGAGAGGGTCGACGAGGATTCATAGAACCAAAGGGGGATTAGGGTTTAAACGGAAAGAAGAAAGGGGCACAGCCGCTGCAAACTGCAATACTAGTACTAGGGAGAAAATGAGCAGCTGATAAACCTTTCTCTGAGAAGTTCTTTAACAGGCAATTCAAACACTGATAACTAGTTTTTCTTTTTTAATTAAATTTCGTACTCAGAGGCCCTTTTATTTATTTAAACCAGCAAATCCATTACACAAGTTGGGCTGGCTTGATAGACCAGCCCATTAACTTTGACCCGGACCCAATAGCACACCTTTAAACTCAGGTGTTCTCTAACTGAACACCAAAAACCTAGGGCTCCTCCTCTCCTTTCCTGTTCAATTCAAATTCTCCTTTTGCTAACAATCAGTTCCGTATGTTGATGCTGGAATATCAAAACACTGTTCGATCTTCGCCATTGCTAAGCTCAACAAGCGGCTCAGAAGGTACTTTCCCATCTTGTCGTTCCCACTTTTACTCTCTTCTAACTCTGCTTCTCTTCTACAGATGGAAATACTTGTGATTCTCTGACTAAGCAGAGTCAGGCTTCTTGATGGGTTGAATGATGTGTCAGGAAAGAGGAAAACCAGTTGCCCCAAACCTCTCTCATCTCCAAACCTCTGATGGTAGCCATTAATCCACACATCTGACACCCCTACTCCTTTTTACTGATATCGCTTTTCGAATGTTGCCTTAGTGTAGGATATGTAGCAGTTACCCATGTATGTTTATCTTACTTCGTGTAAAGAACTATGGGGAACATTGTTTTCCTGACTGTCGTCTGGGATTATCTTCCTTTATTTTGATTCTGACCTGTGGAATTTGCATTTTGTCTGTAATTAGTACTCCTTTGCATGTTGTTGGTAATTGCTGAAAGTTGTTGTAAATCCTCTTATCTGTATGATTGAATGTTGAATTAGCTAAAGCGTCTGCTAATTGATTAGCCTCTCGGTAGATATGCTTCACTTGTATATTACAATTCTCAACCATATCCATATTTCCTCCATATCTTCCACTATCTCCCATGGAATCTGCCAAGTCCTTGTTAACATTTTCTTGAGACTTAAAGAATCCGTCTCTAGAATGATGTTAAATCCGATCTGCAAGGACCATGATTGGGAATTGTTTGATCGTCTTTCTTTGAGGAAGAGTCGAAATAGAAGAAACCCTTATTATAACTGTATCTTATGGCTTTCTTTACTTCCCTGACGTCAGCCTTCATATTTTTATTAAATTCCATTTCTTGAGCTTCAGCATGCATTAGATTACCCTAGCATCTCTCATGCAGAATGCATAAGCACTTATCCCTGGATTTCCTTTGCAAGCACCATCCATATTTATTTTTATCCATGTCTCCATAGGAAACTTTCACTTGATTGTCTTATAGTACAATTTCGGCTTATATTGTTGTAGAACATTAACCATTCCATCCCACTGCCCAGGAAGATTAATCCATGGATATCTAGTGTTGATAAACCTCTGAGCAGTTTGCTGGATCATCATAGTCATTTGAAAAGTGTTAATGTCCTTCCCATATCTTCTAGCATTCCTCCTTTTCCACAAATGCCACATGATGATTATTGGCATTGCTTTGAAAATGCATTGTATCTTTATAGAAGCTGGAGCCTTCCACCATGTGTTAATTAGCTGTTGTAACTGCATCCCATCTGGATTGAAACTTGCATCTATAAAAAGCCGTTTCCACAGCTTAGATGTTATGGGAGCTATTAGGAGTAAATGGTTCAAAGTTTCCTGCTTGTGATCATCACAACAGTAGCACCTAGACACCAATTGAACCTTTTTTTCTCCTTAAGATATCATCAGTAGATATTCTCCTCCTCCAAATCCTCCATAGGAGAAAACTCATCTTGAAAGGAATTCTTTTCATCCAAATATTTGATAACCATAGCACCTCCTCCCTTCTTCTTCTCAAAATTTGGAAAGTAGATTTAATTGAGAAATTTCCTTTGTGGCTAGCCATCCACCAAGGAATGTCTCTTTCTCCATTTATAACTGGTTTGATATTTCTAATCACATGCTCTGTTAAATCAGCTGACAGCCTATTTCTCAACATGTCTTTGTCCCATTCACCATTCTGAATACATTCCTCCACCTCCAGCTCTTCCTCATCTGTCCCCCCCCCCCTATCTTCAATATAGTATAATGCCCCTTGTTGGGTCCAATTCAAACCAGAAGCTTGCACTACCCGACTTCATTTGCCACCATATCTCATGTTCCACCTCTTCTCTAATGTGAATCATCATTCTCCAAACCTGTGATGCACCCCTTGCATTGGCAATGACTGGGTATACTTTTTTGTAATATTTGCTCCACATAAAAGTACTCCACAAAGAAGCAATAGAGGTTCTAAAGTTCCACCAAAGTTATGCCATCAATGCTTTAGAAACCTCTTGTATTGATCTGAAACCCAGCCCCTCTTCCATCTTAGGAACACATAGATCATCCCGTGCCACCCAGTGTCTTCTTTTAATTCCCCCCGTCTACCCCCAGAAAAAATTAGCAATAATCTTGTGAATCTGATTTATTACACTTTTGGGAGGGCTCATAGCCGATAAGAGATAGATTGGCATAGATTGTAGGACATGGCTAAAATATGTACCTTCCTCCATGTGACAAAAATCTGTTCTGCCAAGCCAATAGCTTCCCGATTAATTCTTCAAAATGTTCCTTCTTCTTTCTTTCATAATAAACTGGACATCCCAAATATGTTAGAGGGAAGAAGCCTTGATTAATCCCTGTCCACTTTCTTATTCTCTGAATTACAATTAAAGGTGTCTTTTCATGAAGATAAAAGAAACTCTTCCTTTTGTTAATAAGTTGTCCTGACACCCTCTCATATCCAGCCAAAACTTTGACCATACTCCTTGTAGATCTTTTATCCCAAAACAAAATAAGATATGGTCATCTGCATAGGACAAGTGGTTGATATGTGGACTCTATTTTGGCATACCAAAACCCTTGAACTCTGCATTAGTGTGAAGATTATTCAAACCCCTAGCCAAAACTTCAGCAGCTATGATGAACAGTGTTGGTGATAAAGGATTCCCTCGCTTTAATTCTCTGGATGATCTAAAAAAACCATTAGCCTGTCTATTCACTAACACTGAATATCAATTATTAGAAACTAATCTCCAAATCATATCAATCATTCTTTCAGAAAAGCCAAATCTTCTTAGTACATTTGTCAAATATAACCAAGATACCCTGTCATATGCTTTGGCCATATCTAACTTTACTACCACATTGTGCCATTTCTTCCTTAGATTAATGTCTCTGATGATCTCTTGAGCCAACAATACATTCTCAGTGATGTTTTTACCCTTCACAAAGCCAGATTGATTTCTTGAGATAATCCTTGGAAGATAGTCCACCATTATTTCATGCACCACTCTTGAGATGACCTTATTCACAAAAGACTCAAACTAATGGGTCTGAAATCCCCAAAAGTCTGAGGCTTCTCTTTTTTGGGAATCATAACTAAATTGGTGTGAGTAATGAATCTGGGGATTTCCTGTCCACAAAAAAAGCTTTCACCATTTTTGTTATGTCAGTCCCAACAATATCCCAACATTCTTGATAAAACTTGCCTGACATCCCATCTGGTCCACTAACACTGTCACCATTTAATTCAAACACCACCCTCGTTACCTCTTCTTGGTCTGGCATTCTATCCATCTCATTATTAATTTCATCAGTGATAAGTCTGGAATATTATTCAAGATTCTAAAATCTGTTACATCCTCCTCCTTCTTGAATTGATCTTCAAAGAAAGCCACTGCAGCCTCCCCTATAGTCTCTTGGGATGTTAGCAGCTAATCCTGATGGTCTTTAATCTCCCCTATGTGAAATCTTCTTCTTCTCCCATTCACATATGAATGAAAGAACTTTGTATTATAGTCTCCCTCTTTGAACCATCTCATACCAGCCTTCTACTTCCAATATGCATTTTCTATTCCCCTGTACTTATTCAACTCAGCTTCAACTTTTTTTAACTGTATTCTATTTTCTGCTATGGGGGACATCTCTACCTGAATTTCCTTTACCTTTATTATATCCTCCAATGTAGCAATCTGTTGGAAAACATTTCCAAATGTCTGCTTACTCCAAATTACCAAAGCCTTCTTCACCTTCTGAATCTTAGCCTTATATTCAGAGAAAGGATTGCCCACAAAGTCTGTACGCCAATTTTCTTCCACCGCCTTCCTAAACTGATTATGAGAAGTCCAAAAGTTTAGAAACTTAAAAGGCTTATTTATGACTTGTTGCTCAGAATTACATATGACATGCAAATGTGCATGATCTGATCCTTGCCTAATCAGATGATGTACCTCAGAGGTGGGAAAAAGATCTAACAATTCTTGATTCCCCAGCACCCTATCAAGTCTCTTAAAAATAGCCTCTCCTTCTATTCTCCCATTCCACCATGTGTACTTGCTTCCTGAAGTCTTTACTTCCATCAAAGCACAATTACTGATGCATTGAACAAAATCAGTAGCTTTTCCTTATGTGAATGGAATTCCTCACAATTTTTCCTCCTCATTTATTATCACATTAAAATCTCCATGTATCATCCATGGTAAATGGATACTCCCAGCCAACTCTTCCAAGGCTTCCCATAGCTCCATTCTTTCAGCAGATAAACATCTAGCATATATAGCAGATAAGTAAATGCTTATGTTGCCAATCTTGAACAACATTGTAACTTGCTGATTTGTACCTAAAACAATCTGGCCCTCAAATTTCTCTCTCCACATAATCCAGATTTTTGATGAACAATTGGCCACCCCACCTTGTAAACCCAACTTTCTTTTATAGTGATGTAACTCTTCTGGGCCTTGAAAAGGTTCCATTAGAGCTATAACTGAATATTGATTTCTTCTATTAAGGTCCATTAATCTCTCAAAAGCATTTTGAGTATTAACAGACCTAATATTCCAAAATAAAATCTTACCAATCATTAATCAATATTGGAAATCTTATCCTTGCTACTCCTAATTTGAACCTGAAGGGGAATTGCATTTAGCCCCTTGTTCTTCTTTCCTCTCCCTTTTAATAATACCCCTTGCCTAGGAGATAAATCCCCTGCTTGAATGGCATTATAAATGTTTGGTTCCAAGTCTTCATCCTCCTCTTTGTCCTGACAGTCTTGTTGTTGATTTTCTGACATCCCCATCAATTTTGTTGCATCACTACATCTTCCATCATGTACCACAATGCTTAGAAGATTAGAAGAACTCTGTTTAATTGCTCACCTTATTGAATTGGTTTTTGACTCCAAACTTTCTCCTTTTGCTTTATCACCTTCTTCTCTTTTCTCCCATTACCCACTGTGATAAAATCATTTGACTTCTGAGCTTCTCCTCCTTATTTTGGATTACTGTCCTTCGTCCCTTTTACTTATGTTACTGCTTTACCCTTCTTTCCTCCTTCTCCTTCCCAATTCTTTCCTCTTTCTTCCTTCTTTGGATGTAGCTATGGGTGTATGATGAAGCATTCCTGCTCATTGTGTCCCTAAATTCTACAGCTCTTACAGTACTTTGGGATGTAATCATATTTAATATGCACCCACTTTTTCACAACTTCCTCACTTTACTTGTGAACTCCTATATTGATTCTATTTGGAAATTCCCCCAACTGATCAACTTCCACTTTCACTCTCGCACAATTGGGCCTTGTTTGGTTCTTTGTATCCATGTCAACTTGTAAAGGCTTACCCACAACAGATGCTAAGGAAAACACTGCCTCCTTAATGAAAAATTTCGGTGGTAATGATGGGAAAGATATCCAAGCAATAACCGCTGATGTTTCCTCCTCCGGATCGAACATAGGACCCCACTTTAGTGTTCTCATCGGATATGTCCAGTTCCTCTGAGTTAAATAAAAGGCAGGTTTGGACATTAAGTTCACATAGTCCTCCATGTTTAGATCCCTAATAAGAACATGTTTATTGCTTAACATCCCAATATTGCACTCTCCTTTCAACTCACATTGTTTTGGAATTAGTTTCCGAAGATCTTGAATTTCCGACCACCCATATGAAAACTTCCCAATAACTGCAAATTGTAAGTTTTCCTTATGTATCATATGATTGACTTCTTCCTCCTCCCAGATTACCCGGGCTCTCCATGCAAGTATGATACTGGTTTAATCGGTAATGACTTGTGATTTATCACCGTAGGTTTTAATGTTGCGGCGTAGTTCAATTTACTGGCTTCCCCACCATCTGGTGGTGGTTGTCCCGGTGATGCGGTGGACATAGCCACCTCAAAAACAGAAGGCAAATTTAGGATTGGCGTAGGTAAATTAGGTTTCTGACGACGTCTTTAGTAAGACTCATAAGATGCAACTTTTATAACTAGGCTCACTGCTTCTTTTTTTTAAAGAAATTTCATAAGGCCATAGTTTGATCGAAAATAGGATATTATTTAAACATATCAAATACAAGTACAAAAATATTTATTCTTTTGAGAGATTTTAGGGATTTTATATTTTTTTAAAGGTCGGTTACCATAAATGAAGCTATTTTTAAAATAAAAAAAATTTCATATTGATATGGACTCTGAAGATAGCTGGATTTCAATTATTACTTGAACATCTTGAAAAGAGAAATGAGGATTGTGATATCTTTCCTTCCACATTATATAAGATTTTCTTCAATCAATTCGATTCTGGTGTGTATTCCAATTTATATTATATTGGGATTTTCAAATAAACAGTCATCATTAAAAAAACAATTTATATTGTCGTTATGGAATTCGTTTTGCTTTATCTTAAATAAGCTTTATCAATATATATATATCAGCATGGATAGCTTATTCACTTAAAAAATTTAATTGATAGTTAATAATGACAAATATAGAAGTACTAATCAAGCATTCTGATAAACGGAATGAAGGGAATTACTTGTTTGCAGTGCTGAAGGATCAGGAGGAGACACAAGATAAGTAAAAAAAATGACATTTATGGATTCAGGGGGAAGTGAAAATAATGGGAAGAATGGGCCAGTCACAGAGGATAATGGTAAGGAAAGCAACTAGATAAATAATCAAAGTGTAAGGGAAAAATTAGAAGATACTCCAGGGGAAAAAAGAAGAAAGGGATCTAAAGATGTGGTAATATAGAATGAAAATGAGAAGATCAATGCCGAAGTATGTGGGATTTCAACAAGAGTTTCCTTTTCTCCTTGTGTCCCAAATTATTTTGAGAAAACTTTCTAAATTCTAGCCTTGTAGAAGTTTGAAAGTAGGGTTTTCAATCAGTTAAGAAATTCTTTAAACCTTGTTAAATCTAAGTTTGTATGATCATTCCTAGTTGAAATTCATGTCTTAGTTTTATTCATATAGATTACTTTCTTAACCTTGATCCTTATATGATATTTGAACAAAACTTGCATGATTTAGAACTTAGATATAAATATTGTATTGTTACGATATTTTTGCTCGAATTACAAATGTTAGTATAGATGCATGAACAGAAAATTAATGCTTTAGTATGTTCAGTCTCAAAATTTCAGTCAGTACTCAAGATACTCAATATTCTTCGGAGATATCAGCTAATCTGTTTGACTCTCACTCTTTTGAGAAACTCAGTAAACTCAGTAGTATTAGTTTATCAGCTTTCTAGTCGTTCTTAGACTGTTACAACGCTTTCAGATAAAGAAGCTCTAACAAGTATTAGAACACAGTTTCTTTCAGGTTCTAAGACTCTCAGAACACTTCAGATAATTAGTTCTGACTTAGTCCCAGGACATCAGTTTTGAGCTATCATCTAGTTAGATATAACTAGATTTCCAGTGGGAGTAGTACTTAGCATCGAGCGGACTGGGGTTCAGTGCATCCAGGTTCCTAGAACTACATTGCCACCATAGGTTATTAGCCTGAATGGGCCCCAGACATTAATCACTCAGCTCAGCCACTATACCCTGGCAAGGTACAGTGGGCTTTCTCCGATGGGGTATATACATCGGACTCCATGTCTAGCTTTCGTAGTTATATGTCGGTTATAGATTCTTCCACTATACAGTTCAGTCCAGTACAATCATGATTCTCAGTCCAGTCCAGATCTTCAAATTTCAGTCTATTTTTGCAGTATTACAGTTAAGCTTACTATTAATCAGTATATGTATGTTTTAGTTCCTTATCACAATACTCAGTACATTTAAAGTACTGGTCGCATATTTTTATGTGGTATATCATTTTATGATATAGGCTCAGGTACCCAACCTCAGAACTGTAGCTAGTCTCTCGGCGATTCCCAAGCAGCTTCAGTGGTGAGTTCTCATCTGCCGAGGGCCGGAGTTCGATTTTCAATTGTATTTCTTTATTTAGTTTCAGACATTAGAGTTAGATGGGGGTTTGTCCCAGCAACCCATCAGTTCATTTTAGAAGGCATTCAAACAGTATATATAGATTCATCTTGGGTTTTCAAAGTTTGTTAAGATTTCGTTATTATTCAGTAATGGTTTATTTCCTTAGTCAGCTTCCACTTTATTATTATTATTTTTAGCAGATCAGTCTTAGTAGAAGTACACTTTACCATGGGTTTTCTTGGGGTCACATGTGATCCCAAGTACCGTGTCGCGTCTAGAATGTGAACTCGAGTCTTGACAATAGAAGACCTCCTGGAAGGCCAAAAAAGAAACGCAACAAGTCAAGTACCAGATTATTTGAAAAGAAGAGTTTAAATTCATGTAGTACATGTGGATTTCCTGGTCATTATAAGCGTTTTTGTAGAAATGCACCGCGTGTTGCTTAAGCAGCTTTTTTATTTGAGAAAATATATAAATCATTTGGATTTTTATTTTTTCTAATAAATTTGGTTGTTATTGTTTCATATACAGTATGTGTTGATATTACCCATGCGTTATTCTTTACCTTTGTATCATTTAATTTTATTTTTATTTTGTTATAAGTAAAAAATCATTATAAGTTAGTTTAATTCCATGTGTTATATATAATGTATATGTACATAATGTATTTATTTTTAGTAAACGACATATTCAATTATTTGCATTGCCATAGTTTTATATTTACTTTCACAAGTAATACATTTGTATAACTTATTTTAAAATTTAAACTAGCAATCTATGTGTAAAAAATAAAAATGGATAATGAATATATTTATTGAATTTAATATAGTTAACAGTATTGTATTTGTATATATAACCTTCTTTGTATTTAAATTATTATTGTATTTTTTAATTAAAAATGATGTTGTATTAAATAAGTAATCAGGTATACATGTCTGTATCCTGAAAAAAGGTTATAATATATATTGAAAGATGGAGTCAACGAGTTTGATAACAAGTACGATATCACATACTTGTGCTTCAAATATAAAAAAGTTAAATACAACTTTAAAAACACAAATTCATGACGTTCTGCAATTTAGGAAAGTGTAATTCTATCACTGTGTCACGCCCCACCTTGGGAGGCATGACTGGCACCCGGTGCCTTACTAGGATTTGGACTGACCTGACTGGGCTTATGCACTTCTGGTGCATGCCTAATCTTTAAATCAAGAAAAAAACGGGTTATATCTCAACTGTAAACATAGGCCCCGACCAACAAGGCCTTACAACCACTTGTAAAAGAAAACAACTAACCAGAGACAGGTATAGCAGGGAATTCTATGCGGGCCGATAAGACCACCATGATGTCTAGTTATAACTGTAAAGTAAAACCAGCACTACTAAGCTATGACTGACAAGGCCGCTAACTAATAGCTAAACAAGGCCCCACAAGGCCAACAACAACTAACCACAGGGATCGAAACAATCTGCAAGCCTCTAGGAGTGATATAATGGTCGAGATAGGGCCCCAATCTACCCATAAACTGTACAACAAAAAGAGTAAACCTTCTAGCTGTTAGCTACGGAGGAGAGGATCTGACTCCTCTACTAACTCTAGCTGAAAGCTAAGAATATCCTGGTCCACATCTATAGGCACCTGCAGGAAAGTAATGCAGCGCCCCCAGAAGGGCATCAGTCCAACATGTACCGAATATGTAAGGTAGTAACTGTAAATAACTGAAGGAACTAAAAGAAAACTGAAAGTAACTGAACGAAAAGAATAGAGATACTACCTGAGTAGCTGAACTTCCTACTATCTAATCAATCAGTACTAATGCAAACAAGAACCTTACCTAGCCCCCATAAGCCGGAAGGTACAACCAGCACAGAATAACCCATAGGGGGCCCCATAAGCCCTGGCGAGTACACTTCAATCTAAATACCTCTAACAAGGTCACACTGAATCCTCTAATAACTATTGCCGCCCTACCAGTCCCCTGGGTCTATAAGTGAGCCCGCTCGGCCCCTGAACTGTAGCTGTGTCTAAGTCTAGTGGACTCCTGATATCTGCACCCCGGGCACCAGGCTCGATAGGGGTGTGGTGCTGATATGACATATAATAGTCCAGCCATAGAATGGACTATATGAGGCCCTTATACCCTATCTTCGTTCCTCGGGAATAGCATAGCGCTCCTTGGAGCGATATCATCTAGCCCCTGGCGGGCGTTGACAAAGCTAGTAACCCTGGGTTGGTTATGGAAGGCTATACAGGGCAAGGTCAATCCCAAACTAAACATAAATACTAGTTTCAACTAATATCAATAGATAATCACAATAGACATACTTCTGGCCCTCTTACCGGGACTCAATGTGTATTACAATACTATGAAAACTAACTTGCCGAAGGAATTCGCTTTAACATACCTCGATCACTGATTTTTGATTAACTGGCGAGTTTCAGTTCGTATTCAATAGTCCTTTCCAACTGTAATCGTATTACTGGGAGAATAAGATTAGTTTCAGTACTAAATTCGTCATAAATAATAACTTATAATACTAATATTAACTATACTTCAACTTAATGAAATTCGGCCGAAAACATATAATTTCGCGAGAGTTCCTAAGGGGAGAAATGCTTATCTGAAGCCTGTGATCGTATAGAAATCAGTTTGGAGCAATTCTGACAACTTCTACTTGGCAAGGTTACGATTTTCCGGGCGAATTTCAAGAAAATAACTCCGTAGTAATGCTCTCTATAGGCTTAAAACTCAATACCTGAAGTTAATTTGAGTTTGGATAGCGTTTAGCAGCATAACCGGAGGAAATTGGGATGGAAATTGCGAGTTCTCTACTGTACGGGATGAAGAATATGATTATGTAATGAAACTAAATGAAGCCACTTAATATATATATATAACTTGGGCGGTGGACAGGGGGTCCGTGGCATGGACCCCAATGCGCCATTTTATGGGCGTGTCGAGGAGCCCATCACGGAGGGGGAGGGTCCGTAACATGTTGCCCTTTTTGGCAGCTTGTCTGGCCTTCTCCCTTGCAACCTCGATTTCGCGCTCATTCGACCTTTCCCGGGCCCTTCCTCGTATGCATAGTACTTTAAAACTCTTGACGAACATATGAATACGCCAACTAAACATTAGGAACTTACGAGGTATAATATCCTCTCCTCCTTAGGAACATTCGTCCTCAAATGTCAACTACAACCTACATGACTTTAACTCTTTCAATTATTATTTTGGAAAAATTTCGGCAGAGTCTCCCTGTAATATAGACTATCTGGAAACCCTGAAATGCAGAAGAGTCCAATACAAGCATTTCACATAACACTATAACAACTTTTTCACAGCAAGATTGTAGTCAACTGAACAGTATAAACAACATAAAACATAAAGCAACAACCTTACCTTAACTGCATAGTTTGAACTAAGGCCGGAAAAAATGAGGATATTTGGATCTTATGTCATCCTTGGCTTCCCAGCTCATCTCTTCTCTATTCTTGTTTCTCCACAGTACCTTAATAGAGGCAACATCTTTAGTCCTCAACCTATGAACCTGCCGATCTAATATGGCCACTGAAACTTCTTCATAGGCTAGCTCCTCAGTAACCTGGACTTCCTCAACTGGAACAACTCGGGACGGATCCCCTATACACTTTTGTAGCATCGATACATGAAAGACCAGGTGAATAGATTCTAACTCTGAAGGCAAATCCAACTCATATGCCACGTGGCCTATTTTTTGGAGGATTCGACACGGCCCAATAAACCTCGGGCTAAGCTTTCCCTTCTTACCAAACCTCATCACGACCTTCATTGGCAAAACTTTTAGAAATACCCAGTCGTCTACATTGAGTTCTAGGTTCCTACATTGTACATCAGCGTAAGATTTCTGGCAGCTATGAGCTGTCAACAAATGATCTCTGATAAGCATCACTTTCTCCTCTAATTGATGGATTATGTCTGGTCCAATTAACCCTGATTCTCCAATCTCAAACCAACCAATAGAAGACCTGCACTTCCGCCCATATAAGGGCTCATAAGGCACCATCTGGATTGCCGAATGATAATTGTTATTATAAGAAAATTCAATAAGGGGTAAATGTTCATCCCAACTGCCCCCGAAGTCTAGCACGCATGGCCGTAACATATCCTCAAGCATCTGAATTGTACATTCTACCTGCCCGTTTGTTTGAAGATGGAAGGCTATACTCAAATTGACCTGTGTTCCCAAGCTTCTTTGAAATGTCTGCCAGAATCTAGCTGTGAATTGTACTCCTCTATCCAAAATGATAGATATTGAAACACCATGCAATCGAACTATTTCTCTGATATACAATTCAACATAGTCCTCGGCTGAGAAAGTAGTCCTGATGGGCAGAAAATGAGTTGACTTCATCAATCTATCAACAATCACCCAAATGGAATCAAATCTGCATCTGGTACGGGGTAATCCTATCAAAAAATCCATATTGATTTCTCCCCATTTCCATATAGGCACTGCTATTTCCTGTGTCAATCCACCAGGTTTATAATGTTCAGCCTTTACCTGCTAGCAGTTAGGGCATTGTGCTACAAATTCTGCTACCCCTTTTTTCATACCCAGCCACCAGTAAATCTCTTTTATGTCATGATACATTTTTGTTGAACCTGGTTGAAGAGAATATCAGGAATAATGTACCTCTACCATGATCTGCTGGCGAAGTCCTGCCACGTATGGAACACAGAGGCGACCCCTATATCTCAAGCCCGTCTTCGGTAACTTCAAAAACTGATACTTCCCCTTATTGTACCTTATCCCTGAGCTGAGCTAAATGAGGATCTTCGTACTACGACTCTTTTACTTCTACAACCAGGGATGATACTGCGGTATTTTGAATCACTGTCCCATTGTCTCCCGAGTCTACTATTCGGACGGCTAAACTGTCTAACTGATGCAATTCTTGGGCCAGTTCCAACTGTTCGGGCTTCAAATATGCCAGTATCCCCATAGGTCTATGATTGAGAGCATCTGCTACAATCTTGGCCTTTCCTGAATGATACAAGATGTTCACGTCGTAGTCTTTCAATAGTTCTAACCAACGACCCTATCGTAGATTCAACTCTTTCTGTGTAAAGATGTACTGGAGGCTCTTATGATCAGTAAAAATGTCCACATGTACCCCATAGAGGTAGTGTCTCCAGATTTTTAAGGTGTGAACTACTGTTGCTAACTCCAGGTCATGAGTGAGATAGTTCTTTTCATGCTTCCTCAGTTGCCTCGAAGCATAAGCAATTACCTTACCGTGTTGCATCAGAACACACCCTAACCTAACACCTGAAGCATCACAATACACTACATAACCTTTTGATCCTTGTGGCAATTCTAGTACTGGCGCTGATGTCAATCTGTTCTTCAATTCTTGGAAACTCTGTTCACATGCGTCAGTCTAGTGGAATTTAGTTACTTTCGGAGTTAATTTTGTCAAAGGCATTGATAAGGTCGAAAACCCTTCTACAAATCTTCTGTAGTACCTGGCTAATCCCAGAAAACTATGTACCTCAGTGAGAGTTGTGGGTCTGGGCCATGTCTTTACTGCCTCAATTTTCTGCGAATCAACCTGAATACCAGCATCTGACACAATATGGCCCAAAAAGCTACAAAATTCAGCCATAACTTACATTTAGAAAATTTTGCATATAATTGGTGATCCCTGAGAATTTGGAGCACCGTTCGCAGATGATCTCGGTGTTCTTCTTATGAACAAGAATACACCAGAATATCATCAATAACTATCACAAACAAGTCCAGATATAACCTAAAGATGTTGTTCATCAGATCCATGAATACTGCTGGAGCATTTGTCAATCCGAAAGACATGACTAGGAATTTAAAGTGGCCATACCTGGTCCTAAAAGCGGTCTTTGGAATATCTCTTTCTTGAACCCACACCTGGTGTTACCCTGACCTTAAATCAATCTTAGAAAAGTATCTTTCCCCTTGTAGCTGAGCAAACAAGTCATCTCTTTTAGGGAGTGGGTACTTGTTCTTGATAATAACTTTATTTATCTGTCGATAATCTATACACATGCGGAGGGAGCCATCTTTCTTTCTCACAAACAAAACTGGCACACCCCATGATGAGGTATTCGACTTGATAAAGCCCTTATCTAGCAGATCTTTCAATTGCTCTTTCAATTGTCTGAGCTCTGCAGGAGCCATTCTATACGGAGGGATGGATATAGGATGAGTTCCTGGTAGCAAATCAATAGAAAAATTGATTTCCCTTTCTGGAGGGATGCCAGGGAGTTCATCTGGAAATACATCAGGAAATTCATTGACTATAGGAATAGACTGAAGAGTTGGGGATTCTGCCTAGACATCCTGAACCCCAACAATGTGATAAATACAGCCCTTTCCTATCAACTTCCTCACCCGAAGATAGGATATAAACCTACCTTTTGGCGTAGTTGCATTGCCTTTCCACTCTCGTACTACCTCCCCTGGAAAGTGGAAATGGACGGTCTTGGTCCAACATTTTACATTGTCATAACACGGTGCTAGCCAATCCATATCCATAATTGCATCAAAATAAATTATTTCTAATTCCACCAAATCTTCTAAAGTCTGGCGACCAAAAACCTCTACTATGCAACCCTGGTAGATCCTTTTAGCTATAATAGAATCACCGACAGGTGTGGACACTGAGAAAGGTCGCTGAAGCAATTCTGGCGTGATACCGAATTTTCGGGCTACTAGTGGCATCACATAAGACAAAGTGGAACCTGGGTCTATCAAAACATAAACAGAATGAGAGAAAATGTCCAGCATACATGTCACCACATCAGGCGACGACTCTGACTCCTGTCGCCCCAGTAAAGCATAGGTGCAATCTGGAACGATGCCTGAACTAGATGCCCTTGACCTGCCTCGGCCTTTGATGGCTGGAGCTGAGGGCCTACGCCCTACTAGAGATGCTGTGGCACGTGAGCCTAATAAAGATCTGTCATGTCGATCCCAATCACTCTGACCTCTGGATGGACAGTCTCTCATCAAGTGACCCTCCTTTCCACATGTGTAACATACCAAAGAACCATGCCTGCATGCCCCAGGATGATGTCGATTGTAGATAGGGCAGGGTGGCATGGTAAATCTACTCTGTTCTAACCCTCTCTACTGCTGCGAACCTGATAGCCGTGAGCTCTAGCCGAGTCCTGAATTCCCCCGACGGCCTAGTCTACCCGCCTGCTACTACTGTGGATGTGGGGGTCTAGATGGCCTTCCTGATAGTCGTGGCCTGGGTCTTCCCTGAAACTTCGCCTGAGTGTCACTAGGTCTAGCCCTGCAGCGTTGCTCCTGACTTGCCCTCTATCCCTCGCTGCGGCTGCCTGATTCCCTCAATATTCTGCGCGAATGCCTGGACACGAGTACTATCCATGTCCTCTCATAGAGTGACTATAACATAAGTCTCGACATATTCTGGAAGCAGCCCCATAATGAACCGGTGCATCCTGGCTGGCATAGTATCTACAAAAGCCGGTGCATATCGGGCCAAGGAGTCAAATCTCATAGCATACTCCCGAACACTCATTGAACCCTGCTCCAGATGTAGAAACTGATCTACCCGGGCCTGTCGGATTTCTTGCGACAAATAGTGGTCCAGGACAGCCTCTGAAAAGCTGGACCAAGTCAGAGGGGGAACATCTCTACCTCGGGACCTTTCCCAACTCTCGTACCATAACAATGCTATGTCCCGCAGTCAAAATACCGTCAACTTAACCAACTTTGTAGGTATGGGATACATTACCCTGAAGATTTGCTGCAACTGGTCCAAAAAGTCCCGAGGGTCCTCATCTCAGTCCGTCCCTGTGAATTGCGGGGGACTCAGTGCGAGAAACTCTCAGACCCTCGAACTACCAGGTCCTCCCGAAGACTCTGCAACTATGGGTGCCACTGGCTGACGCTGTGCAGCCATCATCTATGCTATCATCAAAATAACACTCTTAACCTCTTGATCTGATGGCATCGGTAGAGAGACCACTGGAGGTGGTTGATCTTGGGTAGAATTTCATGCCCAAGTGATACTCAAATGCTTCATTTCGACTTGTTTGTCAATCATTATTGTGTACATTCTCATGTGATTTGGAGTTAAATGTAAATTTATACTAACCAACATGATTAGTGTTGTTTTGCAGGAAAAATGGAATTTTGGAAAGCTAAGATACGTGTTGGTAAAATTGGGAATGGACTTGGAAACAAGGTGTGGAAAAAGATATGGAAGATCATCAAAAACAAAGGCTCCGTGATGGATCCGTGTCACGTTGCCATCGTGGAGGCACTCTGCCTCAGATGAAATAAATTTGGCAATTTCCAGTGGAGGTGCGCGATGCATCGTGTCACGTTGGCCAAGCTCCGCAATGCAGGCCATGGCACGTTGAGGTTAAATTGCCTGAGGGGCCGACTTCCAGTGAAGGTCCGCGATACCTCCATGGCACGGAGGGAGTGCTCCGCGATACACTCCGTGCTACGTTGCGTGTTATTCCCGAAAAAATTCTCAATAGTATAAATAGCACACTTAGGTTTTATTTTAAACATTCTGACTTGGTTAAGCAAGAACGTGGGTTACAGGCAGTTGAGGGGACGAAAATTCTAGGGTTCTTCTCTATCTCTTTCTCTTTTATCTCAATTGTTTGTATGAATTCTACTTATTTGATGATGTTAAATCCACAAATGAGTGGCTAAATTCACTTCTTGCTGAGGTTAAGAACAATTGTAGTGGAATGTAATTGTTAATCATTTCAGTTTTCATCTTTTCTTCAATGGTTGTTCTATCAATTCTTGTTCTTACTGCATTAATGTTTGGCCAATGTTAATGTATATCTAAAAAATCCAATTTTGATTTTGAAAAGGAAAGAAATTGGGAAGATGTGAATTGGTAGGATATGATCTCTTCTTAGTTTAGAAAATTGATAATTGATTTACATTCAAAATAGAAATATATCTGAAAGTCTTATTAGTCAATTAAGGAATGGGGAATGTATGGCTAGAACATGAAATTCTTTTATCACAGAAATGTAGATTAAGACTCATGATTCTTAAGTTGGATAGGAGTCAAAAGTTCCAATCCATAGGCAATAATTCTTGACTAGCAATCGAAGGAAAGATTAACTGAATTGTATTAATAAATTAATTCCCTGCATGCTCGTTTTAACCT
Organism: Datura wrightii; assembly: GCA_035772735.1. Lineage (NCBI taxonomy): Eukaryota > Viridiplantae > Streptophyta > Magnoliopsida > Solanales > Solanaceae > Datura > Datura wrightii. The sequence goes on from JASDFA010000018.1 coordinate 124,709,769, forward strand.
CAGCTTGCTCATTACTATTGTTCAAACTCACTTTATAATTTTGCCTTAGATTCTTATTAATTAGTAAACTCAAACTCTCAAAATATTATTTATTTGGTTGTCTGCATTCTTAAAGATATAGTTCATTAACACTTAAGTGAATTAGTACTGTAGTTCAGTCACTGTGGGATCAATACATGGCTTTAATTAAGCCACTTTACTACTTGTTTGACCACGTGCACTTGCGTGTAGTCACCACAACACCAAAAAAGTTTTTGGCGCCGTTGCTGGGGACTGGCAATTTGTAAAATTATTTTCTTAGTGTTAGTTTACAAATTCTATTTAAGTGCTGACAACTTGATCTTAGCCTTTCTCTTGCAGATATTGAATTCTTCTGAACACTGGCAAGAGAGAAGGAGTTGGTGGATTTATATATAGAGCCGGAAAGACAATTTTATCTTCAAAGAAGGGAAGCTCTAAAGAAAAAGCTACAGTTGCTCAGACAGGCAATTCTGGAGCAACAACAGAATCCACCACTTGTGAGGGCAGTGTTAGTGCCCGAGGAAATGGCAGCTAGGCCGGTTCGCGAAGTGGCAATCCCACATGCTAACAATGTTACATCAAGTATTCGCAGATCAGAGCCAGGAGGGAGGTTTGAGCTTAAACAGAACATGGTGCAATTGTTGCACACCAGCGGGGAATTCACAGGTGATCGTGGGCAAAATAGCATGCCCAAGTGATACTTTATAACTTAGTTTTGCCTTGTTTATCTATTTAATTATATGCATTCTCATGTGATTTTATGTAAATGTGAATATATACTAACCAACATGATTAGTCCTTGTTTTTGAAGGTTAATAACGCATTTGAGGAACTAATTCTTGATTTGGTGAAGTGGAGGAATGGAATCAAGAGCAAAACGTGAAAGTCAACAAGAAAACATGCAATAATTGGCACCCTGCGCGATAGGGGCCGTGGCACGCTGCCAACGCTGCAACACTTGGCCAAAAATTGCATTTTTTGGCACATTCCAGTGAGGGTACACGTTACCTCCGTGTCACGGAGGTCAAGTAGGGCGTTCAGCTCCGTGACACGTTGCTGTTCCACCACAGGCCAAATTTTGCAATTTTTCAGCATAGTATAAATTGAACCCTTAGCTCCTAAAATCATTTTGTCACGATTTTATTCTGGAAAACTACCTAGGAGTGAAGGGAGAAGTGGGAGAACTCATCTAGGGTTTGTCAAATTCCCTTCTCATCTACCAAATTCATGTAAGTATGTTAGTTTAGTAGTAGTTAGTTGTAGTTTTACGAACATGAATGGCAAGAACCCTTCCTCTAGGGTTGAAGCCATGAATTATGATTGTGATTTTATGAAATTGTTTTGGAATTAAGTTTTTGATTGTTGTTTTCGTCTTGTATTCTGGATTGTTGGTTGTTTTTATGATTGATCACCATGAAAACATATACGTTAGCTTGGGCAATTGCTTGAGAAAGAATTACCTAGGTCAGGACATGAGAATGTAAGGAGCATGTTTGTATCTCACGATATAATTTCGTGTTAGGATAGAAATATACCTAACACCTTGCTTGGTTGATAAAACGGGGGTTATTAAGAGACCAAATTAGGATTATCACATCACCACTCGAAGAAGTAGTTGTGAGGGTAAGTTGGGTGAAATGGTTAGACGCATGAAAGTCCCTAATCGTTTCCCTGTAAACCACAACATAATTAATTGCCCGCGAACTAGAAATTAGCATCCTCGCTCACAATGATGCAGTGAGGCTAGTTTGCCGTGTTTAGAGGCTCGAAAGACCATGAACATGCAATTCTAATTATGTGAAATAATAATCGATAGTTGCATACTTAACCCATTGCAAATCGTAGCATCGCATGATTATCTGGTTTTAACTCTATGTTGCTCCTAGAGTGCATTTAGAATATTTCGTTGACCAAATTTAGACTTAATTAAAAATCTCCCTCGAAAACTTCTATAACCAATATTTTTTGGTATTTAAGATCACACTTGTAATGGATAGTTAGAGGAATGGGTCCAATCCCTGTGGGTTCGACATTCCGGTTCTTAAAAAGAGCCACTATATTACTTGTACGACCCGTACACTTGCGGGCACGAACAAGTTTTTGGCGCCGTTGCCGGGGACTCGGCGAAGTTTTGATAATTTATCTGTTTTTGTGTGATTTTTAAATTTCCTTAAGTATTGAGAAACTTGGTCTTAGTCTACTTATTGCAAGTGACAGGTTGTCCTACCGAGCTGGCTAGAAATAGAGAGCTTGTGGAACCATTGCATGAACCTGAACGTCAAATCCATTTGCGAAGGAGAGTAGTTCTAGAGAAAAAGCTGAAGAGACTTCAAGAAAAGGTACAACAACAACCACCCGCGAGACAAGCACAATTGTCATCGACAGCAATGGCAGCTAGACCAGTTCGCGAAGTGGCAATCCCACTAGTGACTAATGTGAACTCCAGTATCCGTAAACCGGAGCCTGGAGGGAACTTTGAGCTTAAACAGAACATGGTGCAGCTGTTACATTCTAGTAGTCAATTCACTGGGATGGCACATGAGGACCCGCAGCAGCACTTATAGAGTTTTTTAGAGATTAGTGACACGTTTGTCCCCACCGGCGTGTTCACAGATTATGTCCGACTGACCCTCTTCCCATTTTCACTGTTGGGAGAGGCGAAAAAGTGGCTGAAGGCTGAGCCACCGAACTCCATAACTTCATGGAATGACTTGGCTAAGAAGTTCCTTATCAGATTCTTTCCTTCAGGAAAGACTGCAAAGTTGAGAAGTGAAATACTAAGTTTCAAGTAGAGGCTTGATGAGAACTTGTATATGGCTTGGGAAAGATTCAAGTCATTGTTGAGAGACTGCCCCCATCACCAGCAATCAAATGAAGTGCTGGCTCATACCTTTGTAGAAAGTCTAGACCCACACACAAAAATATTACTAGACTCTGCATCGGGTGGGCAAGCCTTGAATAATACATATGATGAGTTGTATACTTTGTTGAACAGAATTGCACAAGGAAATCTAGAGTGGCATAGCGAGTCATCGAGGGGGGCAGGAAATAGATCGGGGTTGATAGAAGTAGATGGTTTGAATGCCTTGGCAGCATAGTTAGCTACGTTCCAGCATCAGATGATGACTCAGTTCAATAAATTGAGTATGAACCAACACTAGGGCCAGGTTAACGCAGTTCAGCATTCTCCGAGTTGGTGCGAAATTTGTGGTAATACTGGGCACAATGCAGAATCTTGTGGAGCCAATCCAGAATCAATCAATTTTGTTGGTAATGTGCATAGGAATCAGAATTTTGGGAACAACTCCAACAGAAATTGGCAGGGCCACCCGAATTTTTCTCGGGGTGGAAACCAAAAGCAGAATTATATGTAACCTCAACAACAACAGTATCAGCAGAATAGGCAGAATGAGGGGAAATTGAGTAGAAGCATTGAGGAAGCACTGCAGAAAAGTTTGGAGACCCAGAATCAGTTAGCGGAAAATCAGGCGAGGATGGCAACAGACTTAATGAATCAGCAAGTAGCCACCCGCAATCTTGATAAACAAGTGGGTCAGATAGCAGCTGCTCAAAACATGAGATCACAAGGGGGATTACCAAGCGACACAGATCCTAACCCCCGACAGATCAGTGCCATCAGTCTGAGAAGCGGTAAGCAATTATCTGATGCAGTGCCAAAAGAGCTGAGAAAGGAGGTGCAGCTGGAGTTGGTTAGACTAGGACCATCCATCAACATGGGATATAATCAGAGTGCTGGAAAACAAAATACGCAACTTTCATTGCAGCCAGCATAAAGACCACCACCACCATTCCCTCAGAAATTCAAAAAGAGCAAGGAGGAGGAATGCTTCAAAAAGTTCTTTGAGAGCTTCAAAGAACTTCACATAAATTTGCCTCTTATTGATGTCTTGCAGGGAATGCCCAAGTATGCTAAATAGTTGAAGGACGTGATGGCGAACAAAGTTAGATTGGTGGATGTCCAGACTTTAGCACTGACTGAGGAGTGCAGTCACAGGGTACTGAGCAAAATGCCAAAGAAGCTCAAAGACCCAGGGAGTTTTACCCTCCCCATACAAATTGGTAAAGCTGAGGTGCTACAAGCTTTGTGTGACTTAGGGGCAGCAGTTAATCTAATGCCCCTATCCTTATTCAACACCCTGGGGTTGGGAGAACCGAGGCCGACAAGGTTGATGCTGCAGCTGGCTGACAAGTCGTGAGTGACACCTAATGGAATAATAGAGGACCTTCTCATCAAAGTAGGTGAGTTTATTATACCTGCTGATTTTATTATTCTAGATTTTCAGGTTGATGACCAAGTACCCTTAATCTTGGGACGGCCATTCTTGGCCACCGGTGGAGCGGTGATTGATCTGAGAGCAGGGACCCTGAAAATGAGGGTCGAAGATGAAGAAGAACTCTTCCGCGTTTACTAAGAAATGAACCCATCCGCACACTACACTAACCTTTGTCAGGTTAGTGTGTTGGCAGAGGATAAGTGTGGGGTGTAGGATTCCACGGGTGCACGGCCAAAGGCAAGGTCAAGTGTTCAGCCCGAGTCTGATAGAGGACTTCAAATTGAGAAGAAGTTGGAGAAAGAGAGGAACAGAGTGGAGGCTGTTTCCTCTAAACAGCAAAAGAAAAGGAGATGGTTCTTGAAAGAGAACCCAGGTATGAGGATGTCCTGAAAAGGACAGTCCACGTCGGGCCACGACGTAAAATAATGCACTGCTTGGGAGGCAACCCAAGGGTACCTCAGGTACAATTTGTAATTTTGATTTTGTGTTGATTTTGTTATGTTTATTTTGTTTGTGTTTTTGGTGGAAAGTTAAGCACAGATGGAGGGAAGTCTGAGTACCAAGAAGGTGGAAGCTAAAGAGCATGGAATAGAAGGGGTCGAACACCCACCTCTGAAAACTTGAAAGGAAAGCATGCTTTTAGCTTGGCAAAGAGGCTCAGGGAGTATTTCTCATCCTTTAAATGTTAATTTGATGCTATGAGGACATAGCATGATTTAAGTGTGGGGTGAGGGAAATTCCAAGAAAATTTTAATTTTTTTGTGCTTAACGATTTTTGGTGAATGTAATGCTTGTGAGAAGAATTTTGAAAATTGTTTTATGAGAAGCATCACTTCATCACCCGTTGGTTTTTCTTTTCGGTTCTTTTCCGACGGTGGGTATTTGAACCGAAGAATAAATTTTTTCTTTTTCTTTCCTTTGTCTATATATTATGTTTTTAGTCATAGTTAGGGACTGTTTCCAACGATGGATGGATGACGACCGTCTTGAGGAAAATTAGTCATTAAGTTTTGGTTTTTGAAACCATAACTAATTGGTGCTTGATGTTCTTGTTATGTGCTATATGTGATTGTAAGAGGCAAGTATGTTCAGTGTGAAGCATGCAGGTGTATAACTTTGTGTGAGACACTTAGGCTCTTGAATTTGACTCAATACGATTGAAGCTTAATTCTGAATTCTTGTGATTAGCTGAGTAAGAGTCTGATGAATGTGTCTTGAATTGAGCATGTGCCATGAGTGTAAGGTTTTTGAGTATTCTGTGCTATTGTGGATTGTCTAGAACTTGCCTGGTGTGTTTATAAAATGAAATGAAGGATGTGAAGTGTAGGAGATGATCTAGGCATTTCTTTGAATGAACCAAATTTTTATCCCTCATTTTACCTACCTTGAGAAATTAATCCTAGTTAGCCCCATTGAGCCTTGAGCCTATTCTTTGACAGCTGCAACATAAGCTTAATCCCTTTTCTTTCATTAGCCTTGAATTTGATCCAAAACTCCTAAGCGCTTAAGGGAAAAATATGAAAGAGTAAAGGAGTGAAAAGAAAGGAAAAGTAGAAAGTTGTAGAAGTGGAGAAAAGGACAAAGGTGTACTTGTGTGAAAATGGTTGATTATTATTAAGGAGTTAGAAAACAAATTAATGAAATTTTTTTTATAGAGCTCCTTACTAATAAGCTAAAAGTGCCTAAAGAAAGAGGGAACATAACAGGAAAAAGAAAGCTGAAAGGAGAAAAAGGTGAAGTAAGGGAAGGGAAGTTCGTAATGAGGGCGTAATGTATTAAAAACGCTTGGGAAAGTTAGTCACTATTATTGGCCAGAATAGTACCTGCTTGTCCCTTAGCTTACATTACAACCCATTAAGTCCTACTTGATCTTACATTCACACATCCTTAAATTAGTGGAATAAAACACTAAGGGCAAGCTTATGGGTCATTACATGATGCATGTGAATTCTTTGTGAGAGTGAGCGTAATTCTATTCATGTACCCACACATGTTGTGATTTAAAAATTGTTTTTGCATGTGAAATTGGGTAACTCTCTTTCCGTGAGGGCGCATGTTGAATGAAGGATATAATTCATGTGGGATTTCTTAATCAGTTGATTTGCATGAGTCGCTAAGATTGAGAGTCGATTCTCGAGGTTAAGAAGTCTTAACATAGTGGTATTTCATTTCGATGATCAAATCGTGCATGCTCTATTTTTAGCTTGTTATCTTACGTAATCATTATAGCCGTAGCTTGAATATTCTTGCTAAATGAGTTATGGGTGAGTCTCCATAGGCATGAGATGTAAAAGGTTTGTTCAAGGACGAACAAGGCTTTAAGTGTGGGGTAGGTGATTGTTGGCAAAATAGCATGCCCAAGTGATACTTTATAACTTAGTTTTGCCGTGTTTATCTATTTAATTATATGCATTCTCATATGATTTTATGTAAATGTGAATATATACTAACCAACATGATTAGTCCTTGTTTTTGAAGGTTAATAACGCATTTGAGGAACTAATTCATGATTTGGTGAAGTAGAGGAATGGAATCAAGAGAAAAACGTGAAAGTCAACAAGAAAACATGCAATAACTGGCACCCTGTGCGATAGGGGTCGTGGCACGCTGCCAACGCTGCAACACTTGGCCAAAAATTGCATTTTTTGGCACATTCCAGTGAGGGTACGCGTTACCTCCGTATCATGGAGGTCAAGTAGGGCGTTCAGCTCCGTGACACGTTGCTGTTCCACCACAGGCCAAATTTTGCAATTTTTCAACATAGTATAAATTGAATCCTTAGCTCCTAAAATCATTCTGTCACAATTTTATTTTGGAAAACTACCTAGGAGTGAAGGGAGAAGTGGGAGAACTCATCTAGGGTTTGTCAAATTCCCTTCTCATCTACCAAATTCATGTAAGTATGTTAGTTTAGTAGTAGTTAGTTGTAGTTTTACGAACATGAATGGCAAGAACCCTTCCTCTAGGGTTGAAGCCATGAATTATGATTGTGATTTTATGAAATTGTTTTGGAATTAAGTTATTGATTGTTGTTTTCATCTTGCATTCTGGATTGTTGGTTGTTTTTATGATTGATCACCATGAAAACATATACGTTAGCTTGGGCAATTGCTTGAGAAAGAATTACCCAGGTCAGGACATGAGAATGTAAGGAGCATGTTTGTATCTCACGATATAATTTCGTGTTAGGATAGAAATATACCTAACACCTTGCTTGGTTGATAAAACGGGGGTTATTAAGAGACCAACTTAGGATTATCACATCACCACTCGAAGAAGTAGTTGTGAGGGTAAGTTGAGTTAAATGGTTAGATGCACGAAAGTCCCTAATCATTTCCCCGTAAACCACAACATAATTAATTGCCTGCGAACTAGAAATTAGCATCCTCGCTCACAATGATGCAGTGAGGCTAGTTTGCCGTGTTTAGAGGCTCGAAAGACCATGAACATGCAATTCTAATTATGTGAAATAATAATCGATAGTTGCATACTTAACCCATTGCAAATCGTAGCATCACATGATTATCTGGTTTTAACTCTATGTTGCTCCTAGAGTGCACTCAGAATATTTCGTTGACCAAATTTAGACTTAATTAAAAATCTCCCTCGAAAACTACTATAACCAACATTTTTTGGTATTTAAGATCACACTTGTAATGGATAGTTAGAGGAATGGGTCCAGTCCCTGTGGGTTCGACTTTCCAGTTCTTAAAAAGAGCCACTATATTACTTGCACGACCCGTACACTTGCGGGCACGAACAACAGGTCTCCCTCATGAAGATCCACAACAACATCTCCGAAACTTTTTGGAGATAAGTGAAACTTACATCCCCGCTGGAGTATCATCCGACTACGTAAGGCTTACATTATTCCCATTTTCATTATTGGGGGAAGCAAAGAGGTGGTTGAAAGCTGAACCACCTAACTCTATCACCACTTGGGATGATCTTGCAAGAAAATATTTGATAAGATTCTTTCCATCCGGGAAAAAAGCAAGACTTAGAAGTCAGATTCTATGTTTTAAACATAGAGATGGGGAGAATCTGTATCAAGCTTGGGAAAGGTTCAAATCACTGTTAAGGGATTGTCCTCACCATCACCAGTCCAATGATGTGTTGGTGCATACTTTCATAGAGGTTTGGAACCCCACACAAAAATTTTGCTAGACTCAGCAGCTGGGGGACAAGCATTAGAAAAGACTTATGAGGAGCTGTATACTTTGTTAAATCGTATTTCACAGGGAAATCCAGAATGGAATGCGGACTCTTCAAGAGGAGGAACATGGAAAGCGGCAGGAGTCTTTGAGGTGGATGGTTTTACAGCTATCGCTGCACAGATAGCTGCATTGGAAAATCAACTCAACACCCACTTCAGCAGTATGAGCTTGAATCAACCACAAGCCCCAGTTAATGTAGTGCAACAGGTTTCGTGTGAAGTATGCGGTAGTAATGAACACTCAGCTGAGTGTTGTGGTGCAAATCCAGATTCAGTGAACTTTGTTGGGAACATCCATAGAAATAATCACCAGCAGCAGTATGGCAATAATTACAACTCAAATTGGAGGAATCATCCGAATTTCTCTTGGGGTAGTAACAGCCATCAAGGGCAGAGTTCGAATTAGGGTATGCAGAGAAATCAAGGGGGGCAGCAGAATTATCAGTCTCAGTATAGAGGAAACAATGCACCTCCTCCACCAACCAATAGAATTGAGGTAATGTTCAAAACAATGATAGCTAACCAAGCTCAAATGCAGGCTGATTATGTGAAATTAGCGGAAGACTTGAAAAACCAGCTGTTAGCTACAAAGGCATTGGAGTACCAGTTTGGACAACTAGCTGGAGCTCAAAACAGCAGGCCCAGAGGAGGACTACTGAGTGACACTGACCCGAATCCCAAGCAGGTCAATGTAGTGACCACAAGGAGTGGATTACAACTCAAGGAGGTGGAACCAGAAAGATCACCTCAGCAATCAGGAGCAGTGGAAAAAGATAGGGAACATGATGATGAGAGGGGGAAGGAGAAGGCAGCTGAAGCAGAAAGACCACCACCCCCGTTCCTGCAAAGATTAAAGAAACACAAGGAGGAAGCTTGTTTTAAAAAGTTCATGGAGGTGCTTAAACAGGTACACATTAATTTACCTTTGGTTGATGTTTTGCAGGGAGTGCCTAAATATGCAAAGTATTTCAAGTACATCATAGCTAACAAAAGCAGATTGACGGAGTATGCTACCGTGGCGCTTACTGAGGAGTGCACTTCTCGGATTCAGAACAGGTTGCCAACAAAGCTCAAGTACCCTGGGAGCTTTACAATTCAGATCACAATAGGGAAAAGTACCCGAGCTCATGGACTATGTGATTTGGGAGTGAGCATAAACTTGATGTCGACATTGGTGTTCAAGAAGTTGGGGCTGGGCAGTCCTAGACAAAGCACAGTGATCTTGCAGTTAGCAGACCATTCTTTGGCCATACTAGATGGCATTATGGAGGACGTGCTAGTGCAAGTGGGCTCCCTCATATTCTCGGTAGATTTTATTGTCTTGGATTTTGTGCCGGATGGGGAAGTCCCATTTATTTTGGGACGTCCTTTCTTGGCAACCGGGAGAGCGTTGATTGATGTAGCTGCAGGCCAGCTATCCATGCGAGGGCATGATAAAGTAGAGGTATTTGATGTGTATAAGTCCATGAAGCTTCCGACCATCTATGAGGAGCTTTTAGCAATCAATGTGCTAAACAAAAGAAGAAATTCTTTAGATTGTTGATTCTCAAGATCCATTGGAGAGAGCGTTGATGAGCTCCGATCATTTCAGAGATAGAGATACTTATGAGATGGTGGAAATGTTTAATGAATCAAAATGGTATCTCAGGAAGCAAGACTTTCAGCCGTTGATGAGGTCCCTGGAACCATTGCCAAAACCATCTATTGAGGAAGCACCAAAACTGGAGTTGAAGACATTGCCTCCACATCTGAAATACATCTTTTTGGGGGAAGATGACACCTTGCCAGTCATCATCTCCTCAGAATTGACGGAGGCGCGGGTAAAGGATGCATTGGTGGTTCTCAAGAGGAGGAAGAAAGTAATGGGCTGGAAAATGTTAGACATTTGGGGTATCAATCCAGCTTTTTGCACACACAAAATTTTCATGGAGGAAGGAGCAAAGCCAACTGTACAACATCAGCGGAGGTTGAATCCAGTGATGAAGGATGTGGTTAGGAAGGAAGTGATTAAGTGGCTTGATGCAGGTGTGGTCTATCCTATTTCAGACAGCGAATGGGTCAGCCCTGTTCAGTGTGTCCCAAAGAAAAGAGGGATGACCGTGGTCATCAATGAGATAAATGAGCTGCCTACACGCACAGTCACATGCTGGCGGATTTGCATGGACTACAGAAAGCTCAATGAGGCCACAAGGAAAGATCACTATCCTATCCCGTTTATTGACGCAGCCCAAGTCAATTATGTAGTCACAGAAAAGGAGATGCTAGCATTGGTGTTCGTGTTTGATAAATTAAGGTCCTATTTGGTGGGTTCTAGAGTAGTGGTGTATACCGATCATGCAGCGATTTGGTATCTATTTAACAAGAAGGATGCAAAGCCCAGGTTGATTAGATGGATCTTGTCGTTACAAGAGTTTGACCTAGAGATTCGGGACAGAAAGGGGAGTGAGAATCAAGTGGTAGATCACCTATCGCGATTGGAAAGCTGGTTGCATGTGAAGGAAGGTGACAGCATCAAAGAAGAGTTCCCGGATGAGCAGCTCTTGGCAATAAGGGAAGCTGAAATCCCTTGGTATGCAGACATTGTGAATTTGCTAGTGAGTGGAGTCTATCCACCGGAGGCTACGACTCAGCAGAGAAAGAAGTTGAGACATGATTGCAGGTATTATATTTGGGATGAGGCGTACTTGTTTAAGCAGGGACCGGATTAGGTGATGAGAAGATGCAACTCGGAGAGCCAGATTGCACAAGTGTTGAGGAGTTGTCACTCTTCATTGTATGGAGGGCACCACTGAGGCGAGCGAATAGCGCAGAAGGTGCTACAGTCAGGTTTGTTTTGGCCTACACTGTTTAGAGACTCTATGGCATACCTAAAAATGTGTGATAGATGTCAAAGAACAGGCACAATTGGTAGAAGGAAAGAAATGCCGCTTCAGCAGATATTAGAAGTGGAGATCTTTGATGTTTGGGGTATAGATTTCTTGTGCCCGTTCCCACTGTCATTTGGTAATCATTACATCTTGGTGGCCATTGATTATGTATCAAAGTGGGTTGAAGCTACAGCTTGCCCCAGGAATGACAACAAAGTGGTAACAAAATTTGTGAAAAAGCACATTTTCACCAGGTTCGGGACACCCCGAGCCATTATCAGTGATGGAGGGGCTTATTTTGTAAATGCAAGTTTCAAGAATTTGCTAGCTAAGTATGGGGTGCGCCACAAGGTAGCAACAACATATCATCGCCAAACTAATGGGCAAGTGGAGGTGTCGAATAGAGAAGTAAAGCAGATTCTACAGAAAACAGTGAATGCACAACGTAGTGATTGGTCAAGCAAACTCGACGATGCGTTGTGGGCTTATAGAACTGCGTACAAGACACAAATTGGGACTTCTCCGTACAGATTGGTCTATGGAAAGGCATGTCATCTGCCTGTGGAGCTAGAACACCGAGCTTTCTGGGCCGTGAGGAAATTGAACATGGATCTATAGCTAGCTGGTTAGAAGAGGCTGATGCAACTTAGCGAACTTGATGAGTTTCATTGGCATGCTTATGAAAGTGCCAAGTGCTACAAAGAGAAAACAAAGAGGTGGCACGATAAGCATATGGTGCATTGAATCTTTGAGCCGGGGCAGAAAGTATTGCTATTCAATTCAAGATTGAGGCTTTTTCCAAGAAAATTGCGGTCCAAATGGTCAGGGCCGTTTGAGGTGGTAAGAATGACCCCGCACAGGGAGATGGAGTTGTGGCAAGAAGATAGAAGTGCCACATTCTTAGTAAATGGGAAGCGATGTAAGCATTATTGGGGTGAGGACGTTATTCGAGAGAAGACGTCCATCACTCTAGAGGATGATTGAGCATTGAATTATGTCGAGCTGCGACGGTAAATCAGGCACTGCACGGGAGGCAACCCGTGAAATTGTTGTAATAGATGAGTAGAAATATTAAAAAAAAAAGAAAAAGAAAAAAGAAAAAGAGAAAAAGAAAAAAAAATATAATAAAAATTTTGTTTGCGTTGAAACCTACAAATTCTAACCAATTTCTTGTGGTGAAGTGATTTTTAGGCAGAATGGAGGGCAAAAATGCAAAGAAATGCAAAGGAAAAAATCAAGGTGAGGAAAATAAAAATTGACACATTATAGTGAGCCTATGCGATGGCTCCGTGTCACGGAGGGGGTGCTCCGCATTACCCTTCGTGACACGTTGAAGAGTGTTCTGGATTTTTTTAAAAATCCATAACACTGGCGCGATGGCTCCGTGTCATGGAGGTGGTGCTCCACGATACCCTCCGTGACACGTTGAGTGTTATTTCGCGTTGGGTCACACCGGGTCGCCGGGTAACCCGCTCGAAATATCACTTTAAAACCCCGATTTCCCTCAATTTCTTCATTATTTTCCATTCCCTCCGCGACCAACACCCCAAATTCCCTTCTCCCCCAACATGACACGGACCTAGGCATCAATTTTCTTTGAGTTTTCTTCAATTTCATCGGATTAAAGGTATGTTCTTGAACTTTACCTCATTTTTCTTGAATTTTCTATTCTTGAACATGTGTAGTGATTGAAACTTGCCCTAAGTGAAAACTAAGTCTTAATTCATTTAAGTTATTATTGATTGATGTTCATAGTATCATTGTGAGTATATGAACTCGATGAATGCATGTTTTATTGAATTTTTGCGAAATTGTTAGCTAGGGTTGGAAATTGAATAGAAGAAGACTAAAAATTGTTTGAAATGTTGAACAAAATTTGGTTGTGCATGTTGGGTGAATTGAATTATGTTGTGATTAATGTTGAATATGCTACGTAGACAAGGGGTTTTCGGGAGAATGAAATTGGTGAATTGCATAGGGTGTTGAGAACAAAGATTTGGCTAAGTGCTATGATGTTGAACGTGAATCGATGGCGATAATTTTTTTCATTGTACAAAGTCTGAGTAGTACATAGTAATTGTTCCATCGATTTATATGAATGCACTAAGCCGGTTGAATGTTAAGAATGAGGAAAATCATGAATGTCTTGTCGAATTATTTTGATTGTGGCTAAAGACTAAGTGTGGGGTGACCTAATTAAACCCAACCTTAGTTGAAGCTAATTATGACTTGAATAACATTGGGATTGTATGTTTGATTGTACAGGAATAATGTCAGGAAGACAAGACAAAAGTAAAGGCGCATCCACATCGGGCGCCGGCAGAAAAAGAATAAGATTGGAAACTTAAAATAGTTCCAGCAGCACCAGCGGTTCCGAGAGGCCAACGCCGACAATAAGGAACCCGATGGGTGACTGACGAAGGGAAGAAATGGTATACAAAACACAAAGAAACCAAATACTTCCTGGAGGAGCAAATATCAAGGGAGCCGCTGGCACAGGAATTTCCACGGATCGTACACCGGATTGACACCACTGGGCTTAACTTCATCTTCAAAGAGCCCAGGGAGTGCAATCTCCATCTGATTCGGGAGTTCTATGCCAACTGGAACCCGACCCTCCGCAGTCACACCGTCAAAATCAGGGGGCAGGTTGTCACTTTTGAGCCCCATCACTTGAATGCTATATTGGGGGCGCGGGACACAGACGCCCATGTACTTCGACAGTTGAACATCACTCCACCTTATGCGGACATCAGACGCACTCTATGTGGAACCCGTTCGACAGCAAGGTGGAGCAGGCACAAGGAGAGGGGCTACCACCAGACACTGCCCTACTCACAGATGAACAGGGAAGCCAGGATCTGGCTTAAAATTGTGTGCTCATGCTTGATCCCGGGGGTGCACATGACAGATGTCACCCAAGATCGAGTCTGCTTGGTGTATGCCCTAATGAAGAGGCTTGAAATAAATGTTGGGGCGGTGATCATCTCCGCCATGAAGAGAGCCCGACTGCATCAGGGGCACAGATACGGATTCGGTGATTTGCTTACCATGTTCCTGAGGGGCCATGATATCAAGGAGGAGGCCCTGGATTACATCCCACAGATTCACAGGCATGCCTTGGATGTCACCAAAACCAAGGCACCTGACATTACTCATGGGCCGGTGCTCACACTAGCCGAGTGACATGCTCGGGATGATTAGTATATGGCCCACATGTACGGGATGCAGATGCTGCAGTTGTGCATTGGCGGGAGGCCGGCAACGGAGGATGAGATGTGGCAGCTCGAGCTGGATTACCCATTCGGCGAGAATGCCCGAGCTCTATGCAGAGTGGGGCCAGCATTTGTGGATCCCATAGATGATGACGTCCCCACCAATGAGGAGACACGCCGGGAGGACTCAAATGTTGAATCAGATGAGGACAATGGGGGCAATTCTGATATGGGAGATGAGGCAACAACACCTGATGAAGAAGTTGAATACTTCGATTGATCAGGGAGTTTCACCACCCACCTTTGTGATATGTTGAAATTTTGTGAACACTGGGGACAGTGTTCGGTTTAAGTGTGGGGTGGGAGTAGTTAGGTGCTAGCTGCTTCATTTTTGTTTATGTTTATGTTTTGTTATTGTGCCTGTGAAAAATGTGACCCTGTGACTTTGTGTTATGTGTTCTATAATTAAGTGGTGTTGTAATGAATGTTAAGCTGTTGTGTGCTGTGTTGAGCTGTTGGTTGTTGTGTAAATATTTTTGTTTTCTATCGAAATTATCGAAATTTTTGAAATCTTTTGTTAAATTTCTTTTATGTTGGGTTTCTCGACCTTTGTTTTCGGTACTTTTACCGAGAATAGTCCCATTGAACCGAAGTCGTAGACAGTGACCGTTCCCTATGATGGATGGATGACGACAGTCTTAAGGGAACTGTAGTCGATAGGAGTAGTTTTTTTCTTTCATTTCTTTCTTTTGTTTGTGTCCCAAACGTGTCATTACTTCATGGTTCGGAATTCTTGTTACGTGTTGTACATGATATTAAGTTGCAAAGGTGATTCGTATGAAAGCATGCAAATGTGTAAACATGTTGAGATACCTAGGCCATAGAGTTTGATTCGGTGTGATCGAGGCTTAATAGTGAATTCTTGTAATTAGCTGATTGAAGAGTCTATGAATATGTCTTGAGTTGAGCATGTGCAATGAGTGTGAGGTGAGGTTTTGATTATTCCATGCTATTGTGAAGTGTCTAGAACTTGCCTGGTGTGTGTACGAAACGAAATGAAGGATGTATATTGTAGGAAAGGATGTAGGCATTTCTTTGAATAAACCAAAAGTTTCTCCATTATCATACCTACCTTGAATGTGCATCCTAGTTAGCCCCATTGAGCCTTTAGCCTATTTTTTCTTTCTTTGAAGAGGTACAAACTGAGCTTAATCCCTTCTTTTCATTAGCCGTGAATTTGATCCAAAACTCTTAAGCGCTCAAGAAAAATAATTTTTCCCACAGTGTAAAGGAGTACAAAGTGTGAAATGGAAGGAAAAGCGGAAAGTGGTGAAAGTTAAAGAAAAGGTCAAAGGTGCACTTGCTGAAATTAGATAAAATAAAGATGTATAACTAACCTTTTCTAGTAAGTCGAGTGTGCTTAAAGAAATGGGAACAAAAACAAAGAAAAAATTTCTTCAAGGATGGGAGGATGAAGGAAGAAAAAAATGGTCGTAATAATGGTGGGATGTATTGAAAAGCGCTTAAGAAAGATAGTTGCTATTATTGGTTAGCCCAGTATTTGCTAGTTCCTTAGCTTACATTACAACCCGTTAAGTCCTACGTGATCTTACATCACTCCTCCTTATATTAGTGGAGTAATACACTAGAGGAAAGCCTATGGTTCATAACATGATGCATGTGAGTTTCTTGGGAGAGAGAGCAAAATTGTATTCATATACCCCTACATGTAGTGCTTTGGAAATCATATGATTGCAAATGGGGTAGTTTTCTTGTGTTGTGAGGAAACATGCTTGACGAGAGATTAATTTCATGTCAGATGTCTTGATCAGTTGATTTTCATGAGTTTTCCAAGATCGAGAATTGATTCTTGAGCTTAGGAGATCTTAATGTGATATACTTCATTGTATTGATGAGACCATGCATGTTTTCTTGATGATTTGCTATATTAAATAATCGGTATAGCCGTAGCTTGATTGTTGAGCCAAAGTAGCTATGCGTGAGTGTCAATTGCATGAGATGTGAGAATATTGTTCGAGGACGAACAAGGTTTTAAGTGTGGGGTAAGTGATCTTGGGCAGAATTTCATGCCCAAGTGATACTCAAATGCTTCATTTCGACTTGTTTGTCTATCATTATTGTGTACATTCTCATGTGATTTTTAGTTAAATGTGAATTTATACTAACCGACATGATTAGTGTTGTTTTGCAGGAAAAATGGAATTTTGGGAAGCTAAGATACATGTTGGTAAAATTGGGAATGGACTTGGAAACAAGGTGTGGAAAAGGACATGGAAGATCAGCAAAAACAAGGGCTCCACGATGGAGCTGTGTCACGTTGCCATCGCGGAGGCACTCTGCCTCAGTTGAAATAAATTTGGCAATTTCCAGTGGAGGCGCGCGATAGCACCGTGTCATGTTGGCCAGGCTCCACGATGCAGGCCGTGGCACGTTGAGGTTAAATTGCTTGGGGGGCCGACTTCCAGTGAAGGTCCGCGATACCTCCGTGGCATAGAGGGAGTGCTCCGCGATACACTCCGTGCCACGTTGTGTGTTATTCCTGAAAAAATTCTCAATAGTATAAATAGCACACTTAGGTTTTATTTTAAACATTCTGACTTGGTTGAGTAGGAACGTGGGTTACAGGCAGTTGAGGGGACGAAAATTCTAGGGTTCTTATCTATCTCTTTCTCTTTTATCTCAATTGTTTATATGAATTCTACTTATTTGATGATGTTAAATCCACAAATGAGTGGCTAAATTCACTTCTTGCTGAGGTTAAGAATAATTGTAGTGGAATGTAATTGTTAATCATTTCAGTTTTCATCTTTTCTTCAATGGTTGTTCTATCAATTCTTGTTCTTACTGTATTAATGTTTGGCCAATGTTAATGTATATCTAAAAAATTCAATTTTGATTTTGAAAAGGAAAGAAATTGGGAAGATGTGAATTGGTAGGATATGATCTCTTCTTAGTTTAGAAAATTGAGAATTGATTTACATTCAGAATAGAAATATATCTGAAAGTCTTATTAGTCAATTAAGGAATCGGGAATGTATGGCTAGAACATGAAATTCTTTTATCACAGAAATGTAGATTGAGACTCATGATTCTTAAGTTGGATAGGAGTCGAAAGTTCCAATCCATAGGCAATAATTCTTGACTAGCAATCGAAGGAAAGATTAACTGAATTGTATTGATAAATTAATTCCCTGCATGTTCGTTTTAACCTCAGCTTACTCATTACTATTGTTCAGACTCACTTTATAATTTTGCCTTATATTCTTATTAATTAGTAAACTCAAACTCTCAAAATATTATTTATTTGGTTGTCTGCATTCTTAAAGATATAGTTCATTAACACTTAAGTGAATTAGTACCGTAGTTCAATCCCTGTGGGATTGATACTTGGCTTTACTTAAGCCACTTTACTACTTGTTCGACCACGTGCACTTGCGTGTAGTCACCACAGCACCGAACAGTGGTGCTGACACATTTGCCACTCTGGGTAGCTCCTGACACGGCAAAGACTATTGGGGGGACTGAGATGGAGTCCCCCTGTCGCCCTTGGATTGGGCTGACTCTGACTGGGGCACCCGGCTAGTTCCCTCTCCTGCTGCGACGTCCAACTTCCTGCCAGTCGTGGTCTATCGTATGTCCGACATTTCTCTGTAGACAAGCAGAATATGGTAAGCTTAGGGACTCAAGCCTATATTGTACAGCTCTATAGCACGACTGGAAGATAAAAAAGAGTAACCATCCTATCATGACTCACAACCTCCAGTCTATATAATATGGTGCACAACACATTGATAGAAAAGACTCTACTTAGCATGGCTTGCAGACTCCTTATGATATGACATGCTCTGATACCAAGTTTATCACGCCCCACCTTGGGAGGCATGGCTGGCAGCTGGTGCCCTACTAGGATCTGAACTGACCTGACTGGGATTATGAACTCCTAGTGCATGCCTAATATTTAAATCAAGAAAACAACGGGCTATATCTCGGCTGTAAACATAACCCTCGACCGATAAGGCCTTATAGCCACCTGTAAAAGAAAACAACTAACCAGAAATAGGTAATAGCAAGGAATCCTATGCGGGCCGACAAGACCACCATGATGTCTAGTTATAACTATAAAGTAAATCCAACACTATTAAGATATGGCCGACAAGGCCGCTAACTAACAGCTAAACAAGGCCACACACGACCAATACGTAAGTTAAAGCATACACGAGCCCCACACTGCCAACAATAACTAACCACAGGGATCTAAAACAATCTGCAAGCCTCTAGGAGTGATATAATGGTTGAGATAGGGGCTCGACCTACCAATAAACTGTACAACAAAAAGAGTAAACCTTCTGGCTGTTAGCTCCTGAGGAGAGGAGCTGACTGCTCTGCTAACTCTAGTTGAAATCTAAGAAGATGCTGATCCACGTCTATCGGCACCTTCAGGCAAGTAATGTAGTGCCCCAAGAAGGGTGTCAGTACAACATGTACCGAATATGTAAGGTAGTAACTGTAAATAACTAAAGGAACTAAAAGAAAACTGAAAGTAACTGAACGAAAAGAATAGAGATACTAACTGAGTAGCTGAACATCCTGCTGTCTAATATATCAATACTAATGCAAACAAGAACCTTACCTGGCCCCCATAAGCCGGAAGGTACAAGTAGCACAGAATAACCCACCGGGGCCCCCATAAGCCCTGACGAGTACACTTCAATCTATATACCCCTAACAAGGTCACACTGAGTAACTACAACCGCCCTAGCAGTCCCCTGGGTCTGCAACTAAGCCCGCTCGACCCTGAACTGTAGCTGTGTTTGAGTCTAGTGGACTCCTGATATCTGCACCCTGGGCACCAGGCTCGACGGAGGTGTGGTGCTGATACAACGTATAATAGTCCAGCCATGGAATGGACTGTATGAGGCCCTCGGACCCCATCTTCATCCCTCGCGGACGGCATGCCGCTCCTTGGAGCATCGTCATCTAGGCCCTGGTGGGCGTCGACACAGCTAGTAACCTTCGGGTTGGTTATGGAAGGATATACAGGGTACGGTCAATCCCAAACTAAACAGAAGTACTGGTTTCAACAAATAGCAATAGCTAATCATAATAGACATACTTCTGTCCCTCTTACTGGGACTCAATCTGTATTACAATACTTTGAAAACTAACTTGTTGAAGGAATTCGTCTTAACATACTTCGATCGTCGATTTAGCAGTTTAATATCAAGACTAACATTGGGTATACCTTCCACACCACTCAAAAACTCTACATAGGCAGCCACAAAAGGACCATACTCCCTGTAGTAAGTTAAAAAATAAAAAAAATTATAGTTAAAAGGAAAAAAGATTGAAAACCAGAAAAAATTATGTACTACACGGATGCTAAAAAGATAAAAAGAGAAATTAGCTTACATGCTACCACTCCTTTGTTGTGGCATATTATCAATGTAGAAAACTTCAAACAAATTTGACGATGTCTATATGCTGTATCTGGGATGAATAGCACGATTGATACCTTTCTTTTGGTAGAATTATGTTGTTGAAAGATAGATAGGTAGAATTTGGAATAACCTGTCTATTTTATGTTTGGCAGACGCCTCGTGAACGACAGATCTAAGTGAATCATATACAATTATACATCTATCTCTGAATGATATAACAACAAAACCCAATGGAGCTTGTTCTTCATATTGACTAGGATGAATACATTGTCTACTGTGTATCATAGCACAACAGCATACAACCTATAACCATTAATGTATTCGCATATTAGATCTTCTTCTTTTGCTGTGCTAGAGTCACCTTCTGCATCCACATACTTATCCTAAATTTATGAAATTATTGTGTTGAATAGGCAGCCAACAGTGGTGTATTTATATGTATTGATCAAATCATACTTGTATTTTTTGCGCAAGAAGTAAAAGATGACATCAATGTGCTGTATACCACACACACATATATATATAAACATATATTAATTTTGTGTAAAAAGTATTACTGAATTAAATGAAAAAACCTTACTAAATTAGTAAACAACTGCCTTTGAAAAGATAGCTTGTAAAATCAATTTTTATCCTTGACTGTATCAATACCAAAGTTCATTGTGGCAGACATTGTGGATTTATTCTTCCTGAAGTGATCTTCATTGTTCCTCCTGTATTTGTTAAATATATTAATCTTTTCACTTCTACATAGCAAAAGAAATTGATATTTTAATTTTTGTTATCATACTTGTGGTTATGCTTAGCAAGATGACCATCCCTAATCCATTTTGAATACTCTTAAATAAGAGACATGTCATATGACGCAATTATTAAATTCTCCATAAATGAATATTTTTTATCAAAAGCGATAGAATTTCTTGACAAGCTACCTGATACATTGATGATGTGTTTGTATAAATACTATGTACAAAAAATATTTTAAAAAATAAATTATCATGATATCATGAATACATATTGTATTGTATTTGTATACTTGATGGTGCTCCAAACCTAGATAAGTAGGATGATGTATTCTATCGACCTGGTTGCCTAACCCTTTGAATAGGTAATGGTGTAACTTTGTCAATATTGGCAGATGGATGAACCATGATGCTTCTTTCTGAATTTAAACTTGGAAGAAAGTCATTAGCCAACTCAAATTGCGATTGTGGATGATTCCGAACTTCATTTTAATCATCGGAATATCCAACCCGAATGAAAACTGGATGGATAATATGTTCATCACCCACAGGTGTGTTTGCATGTGACGACTCATTGTCAATATGAATGGTATACACAGGCATCCTTCCTGGGGTTTAATATTTGGGTCTATGATAAGTAAAAGTATTTACATTATTAAGAAAAAACTTAAACTTGAAAAAAAAATGAAGCATTCAGTTTTAAAAAAAATGAGATGCCATAGGGCTGATTGGATTATTATCACTTTGTATGTGCTGAGTTTGATGAGGTGCAATGTCGGCTACATCATTGAGTATTTCCTTGTTGTGATGGAACACAGAATTCTATTAAAATATAAAACCCAACAGTTATGTATAGAATAAAATTAAAAGATTAATTGAAATTGGTAATTCAATATTAGTAACTTTTATTATATATCTGCCTGCTTGTGTACTCCAGCCAAATCTTTCCTCTCAGAAATTTCATCCGTGGACTCTGATTTATTTCTCCACACATATTATCATACGAGGCAGGGCCATTACACAAGCCAGATGTTAGTTGTTTTATTATTGATCCTTGAAAATAAAAATTATGATATAAATTAATTAAAATATAAACTGATAAAAAATTAAATATTTATGCAGAAGACCAAATAACTACTGAATAATACATGACACTAACAAATAATGATATATATACAATTGCTACAATCGATACACAAGTAGTTTAATAAAAAAATGATTCAGCTTGTATACATTTGTGCATGAAAAAAACAGCTTAATTATAATTTTATTTTTACCTCTTGTGGTGGCACCTACAAGCCTAAGTCAAGTTTATGATGTTAACCTTCACTATCATATACTTATATATATATATATATATATATATATATATATATATATATATATATATGTGTGTGTGTGTGTGTGTGTGTGTGTGTGTGTGTGTGTGTGTGTTTGTTCGTTAGATGCATATTGTTCGAGATATTTATTTTTGTTGGAGAAACATAAAGAAAAAAAATTACCTTTTTGGCGTCATGACCGACTCTCACAACATCCATAACATCGATGAATTTTTCATTTATCAATTTGTGGATGTCATCAAACTCATTTTTCACCTATGAAAAATTATATAAAAATAATGTCAATGATATTAATTTAGAGATGAAATAAATTATATATACAAGGTTATTAAATAAGTAACTTACATATTTCTTAAGTGAATTGATCTCTTGCCTTATAATTATGTTTTGATCTAAATTGGTGCTGATTGGGACATCTGATGAAGCAAATGATTGTTTTCCTTGAACAGCCTGTTTCACAACTGCTGATTTTTGTTTTTGTGAAACAGACTGTTTATGCAGAGTCTGTGTAGGCGGGGTCTTCTTTACAGAGGGCTTAACAACGTGACGTGTTGGTGTCCTCATCAAAGCTGGAAATACAGCAGTCTGTTGTTTTCGCTTCACTTGACAAGTGATAAAGAAGCACCAACTTTTTCTTTACCTTTGGCCATTAGAATATACAGTGGATCATCATGAAATCATCATCTGAATCGTCTACCGCATTGGCCACTAATGAGGCTAAATGAGATTCAACAAATTACAACGGTGTTTGAAGTATTGAAAGCTCTTTGGGATTTGGCACAATGTTCCTGAATATCAACTGAAAAATACACATAAAAAACAGACATAAAAATTATGAAATTTGAAACAATTAATAACTATAGTAGAGAGGAAAAACTTAATATCTATAAAAATGACCTTGTATATAGTTGTATTTGTATGTTATATATCATAATCTGATAGATATTTATGTAAAAAAGAATACTATAAATATCTGTACTATAATTATCAGGTTATTATCATCGCTGAACATCCCTTGCATGAGATATAATCATAGCATGGGTGATTGTCAGTTGTCTTCTAGTTGAGAAGTCTCAACATTCGGTTGCTAACCTTAATTACAATCTTGGCATCAACTTGAGAACAACACTCATATAACCACACTTGCACACTAAAGGCATCTCAGCAATCCGATAATACCTTTTTGTGGTATCCATCTTCTTTGAAATACTCTTTACTAGATCATCAAAAGCTTTCTTACCCTATGGATACTTCATGAATTTACCACTTTCTACCAAATCAAAGTGCAGCCTTGAAATTGAAACACTGTTTTACTCACCAGAAAAGATAAAACAATTTATGAAGTACAATAGTGCAAACTTCAAAGCATCATCGTCATTGTCCCCCCATACCTTCTTTTTGAATTTATCTACCAATTCAGCTTTACTGATTGTTTTTTCACCACTAAAATACTGCACAACCAACCTTTTTGGCTCATCAGTATAAAACTCAAACTTAGACTCATCTTCTACCAATTCAGAACAATAATTAAAGTGAATTCCCTACGAGTGAAACGTAATGTGTTGTTTAAATGAATCAATAAGGCATTAGGAGAACTAGCTTCCACCTTTCTCACCATAACACACCAAACAATCTGTGCCTGCACATGGTACTTTTACATACCTGTATATGAGAAAAAATAAGTCTCCTCATAGAACCTCTGAAATTGTTACGCAGTGAGATACTTCTTCAAATCCTTATTTATATCGTTGTTGGTGTAGCAACACACATGGAGAGAAACTCTAGTAAGCTCTTTAACAAAATAATGGATTTCCTGTAACTTTTATAAAAATAAATCAATGACTTGTAATGCATACATGTGTAATTGTTAGCATATGTATATGACAGTTTAAAAAGAATACACAAAAATATAATATATATTTTAGATACATAAATCATACAAGTTCACTTAATTGTTCTGTTTGTAAATGTTTTATATGTATGCATTGTATTAGACATACAATCAAAGTGTGTGTGTGTGTGTGTTTGTGTATATATATAGTAATTTTAAAAAATACATGGGGATAATAGATTCTGTCTGATACGTTATTTCAGTAAATACAATAACTATTATGTATGTAAGTATATTAAAAAGATTAATACATATCTCTAATAAAGAATTTGTTAGATTAATAAATACACAATAATACAATATATATTTTATAGATATAAAACATAGGTAATGTCACAACCCAATTTAGGATCGTGACCGGCGCTAAGAATAGAAATTCCAAAGTAAGCCTTAATAGAAATTCATAGAAAATCGAATAGAGTTTCTCCTATTTTTGGGCCTATTTAAAATTTTACCTGTCTCAGAATCAATAGGAAACAACCAATAACAGTAAATAAATCCATAACCATCCTCTATCAACCATTTCCAACATCAAAATTCTAACACCATCTCCAAGATACGGGAAGAACATATAGTACTACTCACAAATCTGTAATAATGAAAGAATACTCATGGAACTAACAAAAAGACTATAGAGCAACTCTAATAATCCAAAGTAAGAGACTATAACAATTAAGTAAGCCTTCTCCATGCGAACAAATGCGAGGCTCACCAGAAATTCGCCAACCTGAATGCTTTAGTTAATAGAATCCTCGCCAACATTACCTGCGATCTTTGAAAAAAATAGCAGTGGGTGAATCGCTAGCTCAGTGAGTAATAAAACTTAACCACAACCTCTTATAATGGGGACAAATCATAAATATTACTAGTACAAAAATTAGCAAATATCACTAAATAAGTACCTCTTTCAGAAATGGTAAACCAAAAATCAGTTTTGTCTATGTCATATAAGCAGAAATTAATAAACAATTTGGTAATGAATCTCAGTAAACACTGTCATATCAAATCTCATATTTTGGGAGATTTTAAAGGATGAATTATGTAATAGGTGTGGCTCCCTACCTTGGAAGATAGCCAATAACTGTATGCTATTTTTACCTTCCTATTAGCGAGGGCTGTAATGGTAATCTATAAATTCAAGGTGCACCGGGTCTAACGAACCCGTCGTTAGTTACGGGATCCATCAGGGTCTACTCCCATTTATACTTTTACTTGTAAATAGTAAGTACTCATATGAAAGCATTTTCACAATAATATAGGGCACTTAAATTCTAATAAAATCATGTACTTTGTTTTCAGTAAGGATAATCATCTCAAGTAACAATAAAATATATTTAGTAATTGTGAAGACATCTAAAATAATGGTAAATATATCAAATAAATATTTCAATACCATATCAAGTAAAATATTTGTCCTACATGCAATTTCAAAGCCTTCGATAATATATTACTTGTAAAATCATGCGGATTGTGAAAATACAAATTGCGGTAAGGTTACTACTCACAGTACTCGTGTGAAAATATCAACTCGTCGCCTCAAGCACACAGTATGGCCTCCTTCAACCAATTTATATCCATTTCATATCAATCTCTTGTTAGTTTCCTCGTTTAGGCTAATTCGTAACAAATTAAAAATATCCAACCCTCAGAATTTCAAGTTTAACCATCGATACCTAATTATAATTACTCATGCCATGAGTAATTTAGCTGTTCAAAATCTACAAAATTTTAGCTAATTCATATAATTTAGTCTTCTAATTCGTACCCAAATTTCTCTAAATTTATGCTTAAAACAAACTAAACTAACCTTCCTGTCCATTCTACTTTTCTTTGGTGTATGCCGAAATCTAAGAGTTTGCACACCAATCTGCATATGTATTCACTCAGTTCATGAGAATTTAATAGATTCCTCCATTTTTTTAACCCTTGATTTTTGAACTCTCAACCCTAATTCAATAGTCATGGGCTATATGAATCAAATCTATAGACTAAGTTGAGAAATTTACCTTTTTCTTCTCCTTCGCTCTTGAATTATTTATCAAAGTTTTGAATTCTCTCCCCTTTGTGTCCTTTTTCTAAAAAATTATAGCTCCCTCACATTTTTTTTCTTTTTTTTCTCCTTCGTTTGTTATTTCGGCAGAATGCCCCTTCTCTTCTTTTTTTTCCTTTTCTTTTGTGTGTTGCTGCCGATGACCTGACTCCCTTCCCTATCTTCTCCTTTCTTTTTATTTCTTTCTATGAATGGGCCTTGGCCAACATATGCTCTTTCCCTTTTATTTTTTAAAAATGGGTATTACAGGTAATTCAATTAGCATTTGTATATATGTTTTATGTGTATGCATTGTATCTTAAATACATTCAAATATATATTTATAAAGTAATTTATATAATACATGTATAGTTATGATACATACAAAGCATGAACTACAGGATATGTTGACTTACAAAAAAAAAAAACTTTTTTATTTAATAAAAAAGAATGTATCATATTTGGTTACAATACAAAAATGTATCATATTTGGGAACAATACAAAACCTGTTCCTCTAATTCTTCAACAATATTATTGTCCTTTGTACTTGTATGAGATGCTTTTGCCTTTTTATGGATTCCATCTTTAGTAGCTGAGAAACATCTTTAACTTTTCTTCTCTTCTCTACTTTGTTTTCCTTTTTTGAACCAATAGAAGATTCAATAACATCATTTCTCTTCACTGACCTTGAACCATGGTCTTCTTCGACTCTATCCAAACTTGCTTGAGCAACTGCTGATGCAATTTCACCATGGGATTGAGTGATCAACAAATTAAAAGATGGTGCATATTGTTAATGTCCAAAATAACTCTCGTTAGGAGGTGGGAACGGTCATTTGCAAAACAATTGCCCAACAAGAGTCCGGATCAAATCCCACAAGGATTGGAGGCTAGATCACCAAATATTATAAAATTAATTTACATAAGCATACATCATATCTAAATGTAAAGTAAATATTTGAGGAATTGGCTTGAACTAGTAAATATGAAAATGTAAAATCAAAATAGGGGAAAATGATTATTGCTAGCAAGATGAGAAACTAGGGGTGTGCATTTGATGGGGCATCGACTTGGTAGGTATTAACTAAGAGCCTTAGATTCAATTAGTGCATGGATAACCTTGAATATAGGCTATACTCTAAGTTTCTCAACCAAAAGAGTATGCTACTTTGGGTTTTCTCAAACCCCCCAAATCAAAATCTACAAAACAACCAACAATACTTGAGGAAGGGTTTAGACTATTTCTAACTAATCCTTTAATGGAGTTTGAATTGCGTGTAGACTATCTCTAGCTCCAACCCATGGATCAACAACTCCAAATCCTTACTATTGAAGTTTTACCCAACTTCACTTTCCTTTCTCAAGCAAAAACAAAGTTAGAAAGCTCAATTAATTTTTTCCACCATTTTATCAAATTATAACTTGAAGAAATCAATAGATCCATGCAATCTAATCTAATCTAAGATCAATTAGTCAATACCCACTTAGATTTAAACATCCATCATCCACACACACTCTTAGAAGGAAAATTAACTTCTCATAATTAAAGAAAAAAAAATTAACCAACAGAGAATTTCTCAACACCAATCATATTAAGCAATTTAGATCACTTTCAGCTTAGCATCTGCAACAATTGTGTTTTCTCATAAAAAATGTGAAGAAGAAAGCATAAAATTGTACTCTGTCTATCACTGTCTCCCCTCTTCAATATTGTCTATGCTGTAATGTAATGTTTATACAAATGGGGTAAAACAATTAGTAAAAATTACCTGCACAAATCCCCAAAATGCCCTTAGAAGTTTCTTAAATACTTGCTTGCTTTCTTGGATGATTTTTCCCTTTGGAGGAGACGCGACCCACTTGTGTTGGCACCTGCAGTTCGCAGGTCCTTCAATAGGCCCAGGCAGTGTTTTCTCAAGGCCTCCTGTGTAGCAACTAGGATCCGCAGATACTAACTTGTGGCACACATGTGTGGTTCCAGCAATGTCACGATCCGAGCATGGACCCTGGACCGCGACAAGGTACTTAGAAGCACGAGTGGCTCAAAGCTAACCTATGACACATACATAGTATGAATAAGAGCATACCTAAAGCGAAAATAAATCATAAACATTGATAAGCGGAAGTCTAAATGATATAAAGCATGAGCAAGAACGACAAGTCTTAACACTGAACCATCTAGTACATAACTGGCTGAAATCCCCTAGTCATAAGATGAGCTAATGGGATAACACCCCAACTAGCTCGCTAAGTCTAAAATTAGAAGATAAGAACATAACACGATAAGCTAATAAACGTCCTCGAAAGATGAGGACTCCCCAAACGGGTGTTGAGTTGAACTGAGGCGGGAGCAGGGTTAGCTATGAGGCTAAGACTGGCCTCCCAAACCTATATCATGGAACGATATAGCATAGAGTATGCAGTTAGTACTTTAAATGTATTGAGTATGTAGAGTAAGTAAAACATTCTAGAAAAATTAGTATAAGAGAGGTCATGAGTGTAAAATCATATAAAACATGAGATTTGGGATCATAGATTGAACATGAGGGCTCAAGGCTTTTAAATTATAATATAAGTTGAACATGACTTGATTCATGAGTAAAACCTTGTAAAACATAATCTGAGCCGAAATACCATAAGTCATAATATCATGAATCATGAACATGAATATATATATATATATATATATATATATATATATGGAAACTAAGGAGAAAATGGAGATTCTTATAACCGACATATCCAACATGAATTTATATCTATCTATCTATCTATCTATCTATCTATCTATCTATCTATCTATCTATCTATCTATATATATATATATATATATATATATATATAGAAACTAAGACACAATGGGAGATTCTTATAACCGACATACCCACGTGAGCATATATGGTGCCCGACCTGTAATCCTGATTGAGAGGGTGTTCATACCTTGCCAAGGGTAGAATCATGAAAAGACATGATATCATGAGAGACACTCCCAAGGAGGACCCCATCATGATTACGTTGCACATAATTCTGAGACTTCGATCTACTCGGCGCTAAATACAACTCCCAAAAAATATATAGTTCTCATATAATAATCATGAAATATGGGTTTATATAGCTAGTTTAAATCATGAAATTCATAACATGTTAACATACGTGAGCTAGCCATGAAAATAGTGCTGAAGATCAGTCATGATACATTGCCTTGATTTCTATGAAATTCATACATACTTGAATAAAACTTCATAACTCAAAATCATAAAATCATAAGCTTAGGATTTGTAAAAATTCATGCATACTTTGATAATTTATCTTAACTTGAAATCATAGGCTCATAAACTTGAAAATCATAAGATCATGCATAATTGGATAAAATCATCATAAACTTGAAATCATAAATTCATAAGGAATTTGAGGGTCAAATCTACCGTAATAACCAAAATTCATCAATTGAAAAAATCAGGAAAGTGGACCCACAGAAAGATCATAGAAGATTTTATTGAATTGGGTCTAATCCTAGAATTTTCATAAAACTTAATTGGAGACTTGAATTCATGAGTTAGAGAAAAAATTGGACATAAGGGTGGAAGAGCTCTCCCATTCATAACCCTACATACCTGGGTAAAAGATTCAATCTTGTCTTGAAGATCCAAGAGGAATTGTGAGGTTGGAGGTGATGAACTTAAAGCTATAAACTGAAAAACTAACAGAGTGATTGATTTTGGATTGAGATACATGACTGAACTGAATTCATAAAATGTATCTCATGACCCGAAAAGGGACCCGAATCGTAGCCACAGGACAAGGGACCCCAAGAGACCCCAAGTCAACCCATGGCATAAGCATTCACTAACTTATTCAATAATCATAAAGGAAACATAAATATAAACTTAGAGGAAGTCTAACTTAGCATAACAACAGAATAAACATCTAAGCTGAATACATGTCTAAGTCTGATAAACCTCAAATCTGGACGAGCTGATGGGACAACACCCCCAACTAGCTCAAAAATATTGAAATTGAAAATATGCTCAACATAACTGAAAGTATAGTCCTCGGAGGATGAGGACTCACCAACAAACAAATGCTATCTCTGACAAGCGGCTAAGAATGGGGCTGAACCTGAGAATCGGATCCTGCATCATGAAACAATGAAACATAGAAGGTATGCGGTTAGTACGTGGAATGTGTTGAGTATGCAAGGTAAGTAAAACCTCTTTGATAATATAAATCATTTAAATCCATTCATACATATAATAAACTTTAAGAATAAGTAGAAAACCACACACATTAAATTCTGAAATCGAACTTTATCATAAAATGTTCAGGCATGGCCTTAGCACATCATAACTGAATCGAAAGATTCAAAGCTAGATCATAACATTTATCTCAAAAGCTGAACAATGAGCCAAACCTTGCTTTTTAGACATGCATGCATAAGATAATCATCATGAGTAATGGATATGCAAATTCAACTAATATAGACAATGGGAGACTCGTCACTTAACCGACATACCACGATAGAGCTTACGTGGTCCCGACTATTACACTCAAGTGGGCAGAGCCGTCCAAAACCTTACTAGGGCTAGGGACGCTACCATGATATCGATATCAAGCTAAAGGGCCAATCGGGCCGGGGATAGCTCACAAGGGAGGTCCCAATAATATAATAGAATCAACCTGTGTTGGCGCGTAGTTCTGGGGAATAAGGTAGCCGACGCTTAGCCCGCTCGTTGCTAGACTCTTCTCCCAAAACATGCATTGCTCTACATCGTATAAATACGAAGCTCAACATCGTTTAGTGACAAAGATCAACAAGAAATCATGCATAAACTCAAGATCGTATGAAACGAAGCTCAATATTTGTCTATTGAGAAAGCTCATTATGAAATTATGCATACACTAAACATCATATAAATATGAAGCTCAACAATGTCGTCTCGACAAGGCTTAAAATGAAATCATGCTTAGACTCAACATCATGTGAAATGAAGCTTAATGCCAACATACATCTCAATTATGAATTCATGCATATGAGAAGCTTTAATACGATACATACCACAAGCTCAAAGAATAATGAGAGACTTTACTCCAAAAATCATGTGGTAAGCCTACTTAGAATTATCACTTCATCATCATCAATATAAGGGCCTTGCCCAAAACCTTATCATGCTTGAACTCATACAATTTATTTGGAAACATTGTAATTTAGGAGATTTCACTCCAAAACGACGTAATAACGTCAATTCAGGAAAATCATCATTCATACTCAACATTGGGCATTACCCAAAGCTTCATCATACATGGGTCTATTTAATCTTCTTTGAAAACATCATCAAAATTATGGGTAAGGTTGAAAACATGCTTTTCATCATCTACTCCATCATAATCACATTATATTAGGAACTCCCCACACATGGGCATTTTAGATTCAATTTTTAGAAAATAATTTTGTAAAAAGAAATTAAGTCCGCCCAAGCTTGATAAATCATCAATATCAACTCAATTAATCATACCCATGAGTAGAAATGTAAGAATCATACAATTGAATGAAAACCCATACTTGATCATCACAAACTAATCCTAAATTGATAGGGAATGGGCATGGGTGTGGAAGAAAGAACCCACTCATAGCCTTACATACCTTGGAATGAAGAATCCTGACTCTTCCTAATTGCCCAGCTGAGATTTCCCTTGAAAACCTTGAAATTCTCCTCACTTTCTTCCCTTCAAGCTCTCACCCTTGCATGCATTAAGAAAATGGCTTAGATGGGTCTTTCTCAGCTTAAAACTGTCACGCCCCGCCTTGGGAGGCATGACTGGCACCTGGTGCCCTACTAAGACCTGGACTGCTGGACTACTGAACCTAAGCACTTCTGGTGCCCCGCTGGCTCTAACTCTGGATTCATGGAACCAACGGGCTATATAACAGCTGTAAATACAGCCTCCGGCTGACTAGGCCTATAGCCACCTATAAGACAACAACAGCTAACCAGAACAATAGTAGTTTAAAGGAACCTATGCGGGCCGACAAGGCCACCATGCTGACTAGTTTCAATGAAATGCTGAATCAAATGCTAAACTACTCCGTGACCGGCAAGGTCACCAACTATTAACTGAATAAGGACCCACACGACCATCATAAACAAACTAAACTACTCCGTGACCGGCAAGGTCACCAACTATTAACTGAATAAGGCCCCACACGACCATCATAAACAAACTAAAACATACACACAACCTCACACGACAGGTACAACTAACCACAGGGAATATACAATCTACAAGCCTCTAAGAATACTGATAAGATGGTCGAGACAGGGCCCCGGCCTACCCATACTGTATAACAAAAGAAAAGGAATAAACCTCTAGTTGTCTAGCTCTAGATGACAGGAGCTAATTACTCTGTGTGCTGGCTGGAATTACGAGGGATCGGCTCCTTGTTTATGAGTATCTGCAGGCAAGTAATGCATCGCCCCCAAATGGGCGTCAGTACCACTGGTATCGAGTATGCAAAGCAATAACTGAACATAACTGAAGATAAACAGTATACTGGTAGTTACTGAAATGACAGAGGATGGCTAAAACTATCTGGAATAGCAGAATCTGTACCGAGCTTAACTGTACTGGAGAGAACGTAAGAATCATACCTGTCGATACGGCGTCCTGCTATCTATCAATTTAATAAGTAACATATATATATATATATATATATATATATATATATATATATATATATATATATATATATCATACAAGAACTTATACCAGCCCCCATAAGTCAGAAGGTGCCAATCAACACGCAATCTATATACCCCTACCCGGGTCAAACCATCCAAAAATAAATTCACTCCACTCACCTAATAACTACGAGCACCCCATCGGCCCCATGGGTATGCAACTTGGGCTCTCTGGGCCCCTGACTATAACTGTATCTGAGTTCGGAGGACTCCAGTAACTGTAATCTGAGATTTGTATCTGTAATCTATGCCCTGGGCGCAAGCGCTCGACAGGGTATGCTATAATGCTGATCATCCTGCTATGGGGAATGCTGCATCCCATCTTCGTCCTACTGCGGATGGCATGCTACTCCTTGGAGTGATGTATCCTCACCCTCTGGCGGGCGAGTCGACACAGCTATCAACCCTGGGGCGACAAGGAAGCTCTAAGAGTGCCCACATATCACAAACAAGTCTCAACAAACAACAATAATCACATATAACATGTATATTAAATCTGAAAATACTATCCATGTTCTGATATTCTATTCTGAATCTCTTGCTGAATTAAATTGAATCTGATACTGAGTTAAACTGAGTGTGGGATAATATCTTGCTGTCTGATGCTGATTTACTGACTTTTATTCTGGATATGACATAATAATACAACATATTTAATACTCGATTTCTGGAACTTCCTTCTGGAATTTATTCTATTTTATTATACTAGATTACAAACTTGCCGAAGAAACTGGCTTTACATCCTCAGTTGTCGGCTTTCTGGATAAATGGCATAACTCGGCCAATATTCAGCTATTTCTTCCAACTGTATTCATATACACAAAAATTAGAAGTAAATTCATCAATATTCTGAAAGAAAACACTACTTTTAATATATATATAGCCCAAACTTTGAATTATCGAAAAATAGCCGAAAACTCGTTATTTCTCGAAAGTCCAGAAGGGAGAAATACTCACTTTAGGGCTAGGAGTATATTGACACTAATTTGGAGCAATTCCACTTACCTTAGCTCGGTAGGACGATGGTTCACCGGCCGAATTTCATGAAACTAACTCTGCAGGAATGCTCCTTGCAGCTTAATACTTCACTACCTAAGATTAATTCGAGTTTGGACAGCGTTTAGCGGCGTAAACGGAAGGAATTTTAAAGAAACCCTTCGTCCTCTCTGTTTCTCTACTGTTCTGGAAATAAAAATGAGGAAAAATGAAATTAAAACGAAGTGGGGGCTTTATATTCTTGGGCCTGGACACACCCCTCCGTGGCACGTTGGCCATCGCGGAGGGGCTTCCTCCGTGGCACGTTGCCATCACGAAGGGGGTCTGCCCAGCCTCCCTTTATGATGGTTCGACGTGGCATTTGTCCGGTCTTCCCCCTGAGCCTTTTTTTAGCATGTATGGCATTCTAAAACTCTTAACCAACATGCAAATAGGCCATCTAAATGTCAAGAATTTACGGGGTGTAACAAATACCCTCTATTACGAGGTTAAAACGACGTAGTATAGGCCCTTAGAACTTAGGAATTACTTAAAAGCCCTTATTGAAATCGCTGAAAATAACTGTCAAGGGGTCCTAACAGATGACCTGACGACTCCTTACTAGGGCACACGATCCGTTGGTTCACCCGTCAAGTACCCTGCCTCATCATTCATGAAAATTCAATTGGCTTGGAGACGGCCCTCCTAACGGATTGTTAGGATTGACGACAACTTATTAGGTACCACCCATCAGGTACACTGGATAAGCTTCACTGTCTTTCTCTCTAGGAACTCCCCACGACTGACCTGACAACTCGTAATGTCTGACCACGAGTCGTTACATCGCCCGTGGGGACCTCGAGTCCTTCAACATCTTAGGCCTTCCCCACAAGCCACCTGACGACTCCTTAGGCCTCCTCACAAGTCGTTAAGTGACCCGTTCTGCAATTGCTGCAATATTTTCTAATTTTTCTCTTGATTTACTTCCGGGTCCGATTCTTGGGTTCCCGGGGTATAACAATATCTCCCTCTTGGGAACATTCATCCTCGAATATTATAAACAAGCAGAAAACCTAGAAACAACAATCACTATATATATATATATATAGATGCTAATCATTGACATTCAAGCTGAAAACTGACGGAACGACTACCCCCAAAGAGAACCACATAGTTGGTCAGAGTTCAGACATCATATGCACATATCATATCATAAAACAAACTTATTCGCATGAATAAAACATGAAAAACTGAATAGAGGTTTAGGGAAAAAATTATACTTCAAACTGAAACTGAGCCGGTAGAGAACAAATGTGGGTATCTAGCCATCATGTCCGCTTCGGCCTCCCACGTTGCTCCTTCAACATGCTGATTCCTCCATAAAACCTTAACTGAAGCTACCTTTTTGTTCCTCAACCTTTGAACTTGTCGATCCAAGATTTCAACCAGAATTTCTTCATAACTGAGGTTGTCTTTCACACCAATGCTGTTTATCGGAACCACCAAGGCTGGATCAGCCAAGCACTTCATCAAAAGCGATACATGGAACATGGGATGAACTGGAGCCAATTCTGAAGGCAAGTCCAACTCATACGCCACCTTATCAACTCTTCTCACAACCCGGTACAGACCAAAATAGCGGGGACTGAGTTCACCTTTCTTTCCGAACCGCATGACTCCCTTTATGGGAGATACCTTTAGAAACACCCAGTTGTCAACATCAAACTCCAACTCTCTTCTTCTCACAACTGCAAATGATTTCTGACGACTTTGAGCGGTTTTTAACCTATCCCTTATCAACTGAACCTTCACCATCGCCTCATGAACCAAATCTGGTCCTACCACAGCTGCCTCACCAACCTCGAACCATCCGATGGGAGATCTGCACCTTCACCCGTAGAGAGCCTCGAACGGTGCATCTGGATACTAGAGTGGTAACTTTTTATAAGTAAACTCGATCAAGGCAAATGATCATCCCAACTACCTTCGAAATCCATAACACATGCCCTCAACATGTCCTCAAGAGTCTAAATGGTTCATTCTGCTTGGCCGTTCATCTGAGGATGAAAAGCTGTGCTTAGCTTAACCTGAGTCCCGAGCCCCTTTTGAAATGGACGCCAGAATTGAGAAGTAAACTGAGTACCTCAGTTCGAAATAATAGACAAGGGCACTCCATGAAGCCAAACCAACTCCCAAATATACAACTTAGCACAATCATCTGCTGAATCTGTGGTCTTGACCGGTAGAAAGCGTGCAGCCTTGGTCAGCCTACCACCACAACCCAAATGGAGTCGTATTGCCAGCGAGTATGAGGTAGACCTGTAATGAAGTCCATATTGATTTCTTCCCACTTCCAAGTGGGGATGGCAATATCCTGAAGTACACCTCAAGGTCTTTGATGCTCGTCTTTTACTTGTTGACAGTTTGGACATTTTGACACGAACTCTGCAATATCCTTTTTCATACCATCCCACTAATAGATTTCTCGCAAATCCCCATACATTTTCGTGGATCCTAGATGAATAGAATATCAGGTACCATGTGCCTCATGCAATATCCGAACTCTCAAATTATCAACATCTGGAACACATAGTTGACCCGGTATCATAACACACCATCTCCCCCTGAGGAGAAAACCTCTACCTTCTGACTCCGCACTGCCTCATTCAGTTTCCTCAATATTGGATCCTCATCTTTCCTGGATTTAACATCAACTACCAAGGACGATTCTGACCCGTTATGCACAATAACACCGCCATTGGTCGAATCGATCAATCTAACTCCCAGCCTCGCAAGCCAATGAACATCTTTCACCAACTCCTTCTTACCCTCATCCACATGGGAAACACTTTCTATTGAGAGTCTACTAAGTGCTTCCGCAACCACATTAGTCTTGCCCGGGTGGTAAAGGACACTCATGTTTATAATCCTTAAGTTACTCCAACCACCTCCTTTTCCGAAGATTTAGATCCTTTTGTGTGAACACATATTGCAAGCTCTTATGGTCCGTAAATACATCCAAGTGGACCCCATACAAGTAATGCCACCACATCTTCAATGCGAACACCACCACGGCCAATTCAAGATCGTGGGTCGGGTAATTATTTTCATGCACCTTCAGCTGTCGAGAGGCGTAATCTATCACCCTCCCATACTGCATCAAAACACACCCAAGTCCAACTCGGGAAGTATCACAATACACCACGAAGCCATCATTACCCTTGGGTAGGGTCAATACTGGTGCTGAGGTAAGTCGAGCCTTCAACTCTTGGAGGCTTTTCTCACAAGCCTCCGACCATTGAAACTTCACCTTCTTTGAGTCAACTTAGTAAAAGGCACTGCAATGGTTGAGAAACCCTCAACAAACCTCCGATAGTAGCCAGCTAAGTCCAAGAAACTCCGAATATCCGAAGGATTCACCGGTCTGGGCCAATTCTTCACCGCCTCAATTTTCTGCGAGTCTACTTTTATGCCTTCGCTAGACACCACATGGCCCGAGAATGCCACGGAGTCCAACCAAAACTCACACTTGCAAAACTTTGCATTCAATTTGCGGTCCTTTAGGGTCTGGAGCACTATTCTCAAGTGAGCGTCATGTTCCTCCTCGCTCCGAGAGTATACCAAAATGTCATCAATGAACACGATCACGAACATATCCAAATATGGCTTGAACACCTATTCATCAGGCCCATAAAAGCTACAGGAGCATTCATTAGTTGAAAAGACATAACTACAAACTCGTAATGACCATACCGTGTTCTAAATGCCATCTTCGGACTCCAAGTCATTAACCCTAACTAGGTGATACATGCAACCCTCATAAATCATCTTCCTGGCCTTGAGGTAGGAAACAAATCGACCTACAGGCACATCTGAACTACCCTTCCATTCTAAGACTGGCTCACCCGGAAATGCAAACTCTACTGATCGAGTCGTGCAATTAATGGAAGCATAACAAGTGTACAACCAATCCATGCCGAGAATAACATCGAAATCGGTCTTGGATAACTCTATCAGATCTGCTGAGGTGACCTTATGGAGAACCAAGACTGGGCAATTTCTATACACCCGTCTAACTATAACTGAGTCACCTACTGGAGTAGAAACTGAGAAGGATTCTGATAAGACATCGGGACTTGACTCCGAAGCTACTAGCTACATAAGGCGTCACAAAGGACAAGGTATCCCCTGGATCTAATAAGGCATAAACATCAACATGGAAGACTCGTAACATACCAATAACCACGTTCGGGGAGACCTCCTGCTCCTGACGGGATGCTAGGGCATAAAATCTATTCTGGCGCTGATTGCCAGCTACACTGGTAGATACCCCCTGATGAGTTGAGCGAGGGGGTGGGGCTGCTAAGCTAGAAGCTGGGCCACGGCCTCCAACCTGATCTTGTATCGCTGCTAGATAATCTTTAAGCAAGTTTTCGGGTTGCCCGCACTCGAAACACATACCCGAACCTGCCAAGCACTGGCCTGTATGCCCTCGGCAACACCTGCGACAAGCTGGAACACCTGAATCTACGGACCTGCTGCTCTGACCCCTCGAGCCTGATGCTCGCCCTCTCTGATCATGCCTAGGTCGAGATGGAACACTCAAGGCTGATAAAGCTGGGGCGGATGATCTCTGGTGAGTCTGCTAACGGTGCCCACCATTGGACCTCTGCTGGGAAAATCTGTGGTCCTCAGTCCTGGCCCTCTTGGCCTCTCTCTCTCTCGAATGTGCCGCCTCCATCTGCTGGGCGTACAACACCATCC
This sequence comes from Datura wrightii, assembly GCA_035772735.1. Lineage (NCBI taxonomy): Eukaryota > Viridiplantae > Streptophyta > Magnoliopsida > Solanales > Solanaceae > Datura > Datura wrightii. Next base: position 124,748,322 of record JASDFA010000018.1, read on the forward strand.
GAGGAAACTCCATATCTTGATGAAGCATAGCAATCCTGCATTCCTTGTCCAAGTAACCTACTATCCCATGCACAAACCTGCTCACTCGCACCCTCCGGTCAGCCACTAACTCAAGAGCATACTTCGATAGGAGAGTGAACTCAAGGGAATACTCTAGTACAGTTATCCTCCCTTGCTTCAGATTCACGAACTCAGCTGCTTTTAACTCCCTCATCTCCTGAGGGAAGAACTGATTGAGGAATACAACCTGAATCTCCTCCCAAGTGACCAGATCTGCTCCAGCGACCCTGCTATCCTTCCATTGACGGAACCAGATATGCGCAACCCCCTTCAACTGGTAGGAGGCAAACTCCGCGCACTCAACACTACTCACCCCCATAACCTAGGCGATCTTGACGATCTCATCAATGAACTCATGTGGGTCCTCATCTACCTTGGACCCTAGAAACTCCGGTGAGTTCATCCTCAAGAAGTCCCTAACTCGAGCCACCGCTGCATTGCCATTTTGTTGAACATGCGCGACGACTTTCTGATTGACCTGAGCGGCCAAGGCCTGCGCAAGCATCTGGATAGCGACCCCGAACTCAGCGTGGGCGGTTGGCTCCAGTGCTTGAGGCTCCTGGACTGGTGGGACCTATTGATGCCCATGACGCATGCTACCCTCGTGGCCTTCACCATCTCCATTTGTCCTTCCATTCATCCTTCGAGGATCCATGATTCTACAATCGTGAATAGCATGAATTAGAGGGGTAGAAAGACTCTTCATCGCACGACATAGATCATGAAAGATGGGAACATTTCCTAGAATGTTTCGTACCTCTTCGTCATAAGTGTGGCACGCTTCACACTCATGAAAATACTCTACTTAACGTGGCTTTCAGACTCCCTAGGACACTTCAAACCTATTGCTCTGATACCAAGTTTGTCATGACCCGAGAGGGGACCCGGATCGTAGACATGGGACAAGGGACCACGAGAGACCCCAAGTCAACCCATGGCATAAGAATTCACTAACTTATTCAATAATCATAAAGGAAACATAAATATAAACTTAGTGGAAGTCTAACTTAGACATAACAACAGAATAACATCTGAGTTGAATACATATCTAAGTATGATAAGCCTCTAATCTGGACGAGCTGATGGGACAACACCCCCAACTAGCTCAAAAATACTGAAATTGAAATATGCTCAAGATAATTGAAAGTCTACTCCTCGGAGGATGAGGATTCACCAACAAACAAATGTTATCTATAAAAAGCGGCTACGAACGGGGATAAACCTAAGAACCAGATCCTACATCATGAAACGATGCAACAATGAAGGTATGCGGTTAGTACGTGGAATGTATCGAGTATGCAAGGTAAGTAAAACTGCTTTGATAATATAAATCATTTAAATCCGTTCATACATATAATAAACTTTAAGAATAAGTAGAAAACCACATGCATTAAATTATGAAATCGAACTTTATCATAACATGTTCAGGCATGGCCGTAGCACATCGTAATTGAATCGAATGACTCAAAGCTAGATCATAACATTTATCTGAAAAGTTGAACAATGATCCAAACCTTGCTTTGCATGCATAAGATAATCATCATGAGTAATGGATATGAAAATTCAAATGATATATACAATGGGAGACTCGTCACTTAACCGACATACCACGATAGAGATTACGTGGTCCCGACTATTACACTCAAGTGGGCAGAGCCGTCCAAAACCTTGCCAGGGCTAGGGATGCTACCATGATATCGATATCAAGCTTAAGTACCAATCGGGATGGGGATAGCTCACAAGGGAGGTCCCAATAATATAATAGAATCAACCTACATTGGCGCGTAGTTCTGGGGCATAGGGTTGTCGACCCTTAGCTCACTCGGTGCTAGACTCTTTTCTCAAAACATGCAATGCTCTACATCGTATAAATATGAAGCTCAACATCATCTAGTGATGAAGTTCAACATGCAATCATGAATAAACTCAACATCATATGAGATGAAGCTCAGCGTTGTCTATTAACAAAGCTCATTATGAAATCATGCATACACTAAACATCATATAAATATGAAGCTCAACAATGTCGTCTCGACAAGGCTTAGAATGAGATCATGCTTAGACTCAACATCATGTGAAATGAAGCTTAATGCCAACATATATCTCAATTATGAATTCATGCACATGAGAAGCTTTACTACGATACATACCACAAGCTCAAAGAATAATGAGAGACTTTACTCCAAAAATCATGTGGTAAGCCTACTTAGAATTATCACTTCATCATCATCAATATAAGGGCCTTGCCCAAAACCTTATCATGCTTGAACTCATACAATTTATTTGGAAACATTGTAATTTGGAAGATTTCACTCCAAAACGAAGTAATAACATCAATTCACGAAAATCATCATTCATACTCAACATTGGGCACTACCCAAAGCTTCATAATACATGGGTCTATTTAATCTTCTTTTAAACATCATCAAAATTGCGGGTAAGGTTGAAAACATGCTTTTCATCATCTACTCCATCATCATCACATTATGTTAGGAACTCCCCACACATGGGTGTTTTAGATTCAATTTTTAGAAAACAATTTTGTAAAAAGAAATTAAGTTAGAATCCTCCCAAGCTCGATAAATCATCAATATCAACTCAATTAATCATACCAATGAGTAGAAATGTAAGAATCATGCAATTGAATTAAAACCCATACTTGATCATCACAAACTAATCACAAATTGATAGGGAATGAGCACGGGTGTGGAAGAAAGAACCTACTCATAGCCTTACATACCTGGGAATGAAGAATCCTAACTCTTCCTAATTGCCCAACTGAGATTTCCCTTGAAAACCTTGAAATTTTCCTCACTTTCTCCCCTTCAAGATCTCACCCTTGCATGCATGAAGAAAATGGCCTAGATGGGTCTTTCTCAGCTTAAAGCCCTCTTTTATGAGCTTAAAACAATGTAGTATAGGCCCTTTGAACTCAAGAATTACGGAAAAGCCCTTATTAAAATCGCTGAAAATAACTGTCAGGGGGTCCTAATGGATGACCTGATGACTCGTTACTAGGGCACATGATCCGTTGGTTTACCCGTCAAGTACACTGCCTTATCATTAAGGAAAATTCAACTGGCTTGGTGACAACCCTCCTAACGGGTCGTTAGGATTGATGATGACTCGTTAGGTGCCACTCGTCAGGTACATTGGATAAGCTTCACTGTCTTTCTCTAGGACCTCCCCACGACTGACCTGATGACTCGTGGTCTCTGACCACGAGTTGTTACATTGCCCGGGGGACCTTTAGTACTTCAACATCTCAGGCCTTCCCCACGAGCCACCTGAGGACTTGTTAGGCCTCCTCACGAGTCATTAAGTGACCCATTCTGCAACTGTTGCAACATTTTCCAGTTTTTCTCCTGATTCACTTCCGGGTCTGATTCTTGGGTTCTTGAGACATAACAATGTACATGCATACTATGAAATGAAAGGAACTGAGAGACATGGACTTGACATGAAATTAAATGGAGTGCTAAGGAGGAACTAGTACCTCAAGCTGGAATAGAACTGGAAGGGAAAAGATGCGGCTATCTTGCTAACATATTTGTTGTAACTTCCCATGTATCTCCCTTAACTAGATGATTCCTCCACAAAACCTTCATTGAAGCTACTTCCTTATTCCTCAACTTGCGAACTTGACGATCAAGGATCTCAACTGGAACCCCTTCATAGCTAAAGCTATCCTTCACACCGCGCTCTTTACCAGAACAACTAGAGATGGGTCCCGAGGCACGTTTTCAATAAGGACACATGGAAAACTGGATATAGCGAAGCTAATTCTATTGGTAACTCCAACTTATAGGCGACATTGCCAACACACTTCAAAATCTGGTAAGGACTAATATATTAGGGACTAATCTTTCCCCTTCTTGCCAAACCTCATAACTCCCTTCATGGGAGACACCTTCAGAAACACCCAATTATCAACGACAAATTCAAACCTCTCCTCCTAACATCTGCATAAGATTTTTGTCGACTCTGTGCTATTTTTAGTCTATACCTAATAAGCTAAACTTTCTCCATAGCCTCATGAACTGATCCAATCCTATCAACATAGCCTTACCTACCTTAAACAATCCAATAGGTGATCTACACCTCCGCCCGTACAGAGCCTTAAATGGAGCCATCTGAATGCTGGAGTGGTAACTGTTGTTATAAGCAAATTCAATGACAGGCAAGTGATCATTCCAACTACCATTGAAATCAATCACACACGCCATCAACATGTTCTCAAGAGTATCAATGGTCCACTTGGCCTGACCATCGGTCTGTGGGTGGAAAGCGGTACTAAGCTTCAACTGAGTACCAAGACCCTTCTGAATCGATCTTCAAAACTTAGAGGTAAACTGAGTATCACTATCTAGGGTGACGGACAAGGAAGTCCATGCAACCGAACTAACTTCCAAATATAAAATCTAGCTTAGTCCTTGTGCTTACTTGGTTATCTGGTCTAAAATCACCGGGATAGAATCATGCTGTTAGCGTGTACGAGGCGACCCTGTAATGAATCTACCTTGATCTCTTCCTAATTCCAAGTAGGAATATTGATACCATGTAGCATACCTCCCAGCCCCTGATGCTCAAACTTTCCAGCATACACTCCTCGCTCGGGCCCCTATTTATACTAAAGTTTGAGTACAATGGCATACCTCAACCATGTTCAAGCCTAACTCGACCACACCTCCGGCAACCTAGAGGTATCCACTAAGAACTTTACTTCCCCCTTAACAAGAAAGTCATATAAGTTCGAGCTCTAATCAAGAAGTCACTAGTCACAGCATACTATGGTCTACATGTACATCACCACCTCATTCAACCCTATCACTTATGATTATCCTATGGCTCTTTAGAGCTAACACCATTTAAGAATCCCCTATCTTCCAAGCTTGCCTAATAACTGCTCTTTATGAACTTCTACATACCTGGAACCTATGGCATGAATAGAGAGTTATCCTAAACGTACACATTATAACCATCATTTTTATCATAGGGGAACATACATAGGGCTTAGAGTAAGGAAATCGTGAGCATGAATCATTTAAGAAATCTAAGCTGGGCATATACCTGATATAGAACAATCTTATGAATCGTTAAGGCAATCTTAAGGACCGAGTTCATAGAGCTGAGCATGTTGAGAGACATGAGTTTACATACATAATGAGTTTTATGACATGAAGTTGAGTTTTATGCAGTCATGAAGTAAGACTAAGATCGTTGACCGAAGCGGTTACCTTTCATCCTAGGAATATGAAAATAAGCATGTGTAGAGCGTAACATCGATCGAAATATAAGGGAAAACATCTGAATAGGAATGGGTTGACTACCCCTAGATACTATTTTTGGAACTTCCTTACTAGAAAAAACTCAAGACTTGACTTGGCCCTTTACTTATTATCTCCCCTTTAACTTAAAGTCATCATTCTAAGGCCCTTGGATCCTTTCTTAATGCTAGGCTAACATCACTAATTCTTGATTTCCCATCCATCTAAGGCTATCATCGAAGGCTTCATGTTGATAACCATTTCTTATTGTCTACAGGATAATTCTCATGCTGGAATTGCTAAAGGGGTCTTATACCTTATACTATGGCTCCTGGGCTTAACAGATGCAAGGATCAATTAGGAAAAGCTCATAACATACCAGTGACTACGTTAGGTGAGAACTCCTTCTGCTGGTGGGATGAAAGTGCATAGAACCTGTTCTGGCACTAGTCGCCACCTGTACTAGCAGATGAGCCCACCTGAGATGGCAAGATGCTAAAGTGGTGGCTAGGACACGACCTCTACCATCACCCTGTCTAGCTGAAGGACAATACCTATGAATATGTTCGGGTTTTCCACACTCGAAGCAAATATTTGAGCCAACTAAGCACTCTCCTGGTGGTTCCTACCACACTTCCTGCAAGTGGGGAAAGTTCGCTCCCCTAACATACTCCCCTGACCCCTAGAGCTTGATGCTTTACATTTCTGGCCACCTTAAGGTTTAGATGAGACAGTAGTCAAGGATGGGGTTGGGGACGATAACCTCTAATGAGACTGTGGTCAGTGTCTACCACTTGCCCTCTTCTATGAAACCTCAAGGTTGCCTGTTCTAGCTCTCTTGTTCCCCTTTTCTCTTTCACTAAACTTTCCATACGCCTTTAGACGGTGGGACTTAGATGGGCCTTTCTTAGTAAAGTCTCAAACCCTAATAGCTGCCATACCTCCAGTAGTGTTAGCAGGTGTGATTGCCTGCTGGTTAAGTTGGGTGTCCATGGCGTGCATCACCATTCTAAAGGAAGCCCCGAGCTCCGCATCGGTAACTTGCCAACAAAGGGGGCCTATTGGAGTTGGTAGGGATGGCCGATTCCTGTCATCGATTCCTCTTTCTCTGGCTCTTTTGGGAGGCATTCTCTACGAATGCGTATAGCGCGAGTTAGAAGAGTAAGAGAGTTGGACTGTAACACCCCAAAACTTTTCTAGAAAAAGCTCAAACTTTTCATGGAAAACCAGGGAGAACTAGAAATTTTTATCTCAGAACGATTGGGACAATGAGTCATTATCAGAAGCAATGACCTGTTGTCTGAGTCGTTGTGAGTCTGCCAGATGCCTTTCGAGAACCATCGAGGCATGGAATGACCCACGGTGAGGAGTAACGGGTTGTCCTATCACACATGGTATCCCCAACTTAGAAATCTATTAGACCCTTTCCAGGAACCCACGAGTCAAACGACAAGTTGTTGTCTGATGTAACAACTTGTGGGGTAACTCATTAGTTGGAGCACAAAGTGTTGTTGAAAATCTTTTTCTAGTGACAACGAGTGGCAACAATGACCCCTTGTATCACAAAACGGGTCATTACTTCTATCCATGACTGTAAGTATAGAAATACCTCAGTTTTCCAGTGGTGACGATGAACAGATACAATGACCCATTGGTTCAGCCAATGAGTCATTGTGTCATCTATTAGTGAGGGGTCCAAGTCCACGAGAGGAACCAACGACCTATTGGTTCATCCTACGAGTCATTGTCACCTATGTTGTCCAGTTCCAGTGAGCCCAGACTTTTTGTCCCAGGAGCAGCGACTGGTCCCAATGAGTCGTGGTGTCAACCAACAAGTCATTTTGTGACCCATTGGATCCCGACGACAGTTTTTCCTGACTATTTTTAGGGGTATTTTTGTAACTTCTCACCTTTTTAATCCCTAAACTATGTTGTTTTGGGCACATTTAGAAGGAAATTAAAGGGGTTGATCAACGTATCCCTCTTAGACTTTCTATCAACTCTCAGAATCAGTATGAAGAAGTTCTAGACAGGCATCCCAGAGCTAAGCTAGGGCTTTCAATTTTCCTTCAAGACTTCTTCAGATTTCTCCCGAGGATTCTACTGCAGGTATGTGGGAATTCAATGAGGGAATTGCCCTTCCCTTGTGCTCCAAAATCCTTATGAAATTTCTTATCAGTTCTAGTCCTGAAGATTTGAGTTAGGATAAATTTGTAACCAGATTCTGATTAATTCCTATGGGTTACTGCTCATATGACTTCTTGATATGTTCCCCCTACGTAGTGATCATATTGCTATATTCTTCATGGGAAATGGTTTTAGCCCTAATTCTATAAATGTAGTAAATTGGGTCTTGCAATTTTACTAGATACAATTGTTGCTTGATTCTATTAGTTCCTGAATTTCCATGTTATTATCATCATGTGAGTTCACAGTCAGTTGGCATGTTTGTTTAGCCTCATTCAGAAATTATCCTTTTTAGTATCTCTTAGTAATTCAGCTGATCAGTTTGACAATAGTCAGATCTTGAGGAGTTCAGTTCAGTAGTACTCCCTAGTTTCAGTTTTCAGTTAGTTTCTAGAAGGTTATGATGCTTTCAGATAAGCAGCTATGACCAATCTTAGAACACTAGTGTTTTAGTTATCCGGTCCTATAGACTCTCAGGTTACTTCTAGATAAGTATTCCTAACTTTGTCCAGGACCCCAGCTTTGAGCTATCAACTTAAATAGTAAAGTTAGGACTATCTAGTGGGAGTAGTACTTAGCACCGAGCAGACTGAGGTTCCAGCGCACCCAGGTTCCCAGAACTACATTGCCACCGTAGGTTATTGGCCCAAATAGGCCCCAAACTTGTGATCATCCAGCTCAGCCACTATACCCTGGTAAGGTACAATGGGCTTTCTCTGATGGGGTGTATACACCAGACTCCAGTTATAGACCCTCCAACTTGTTTGTACAATTTTAGTTTAGTTTAGTTCAATTCAGATTAGTTCATTCACTCAGTTTCAGGACATGTTTATGACCGTTAGTTAGGGTCATTATTTACCATATCAGTTATAGCATAGCTTTTATCAGTATTTAGTATTAGTTGGTCATTTCATATTATTTAGTCCAGTGCTTATTTTTCCGTGCTTATTGTATATCTCACTTACTCAGTACATTCAAAGTACTAATAGATACTTTCTATGTTGTATCGTATTATGATATAGGCGCAGGTTCTCAATCTCAACATCATCAGTAGTTTCCCCTCCAACGATTTCAACAGAAACATTATTTGGTGAGTCCTCATCTTCCGAGGACTATGTTTGCTTTTCAGATAGTTTTTTATTGTATCAGATTTTAGAGTTAGCTAGGGGCTTGTCCCAACAACTCGTCTTTTAGTAGTTGGCTTTCAGACAAAGTTTTCTAGTATTCATTTTAGTTATGTTTACTCTTTTCAAATTAGTGTTTCTTGGATAATTATTTTTACACAACTTTCACTTATGCTTACTTAATTTACTAGTGTGATGTTAGACCACGGGTTAGCTTGAGGCCACTTGTGGCACCAAGTACCGTGTCCCTTCTAGGGTGTAAACTCGAGTCGTGACAAATTTTGGTAATAGAGCACTAGATTTAGAGTATCCTAGGATGTCTGAAAGCCGTGTCAAGTAGAGTCCTTTTCATGGGTGTGAAACACGCCACACTTATGATTGGGAGGCTACAAGACGTTATTAGAAAAACTCCCTTTTGTTCATACTCCTTATCATGTGTTAAAGTTTAATCCCAGAAATGTCCTCATAACTCATGATCTATTCATTTTAGGGAAAATATTCCTCCAAAACGAGTTAATGGAAGGAGGGTTGGCAATGCCAACCTACCTTCCCCACCAGCTTCAACAGCCCCTCAGGACAATCTAGTGTCCTCAACAGAATTTTGAGCGGCGATCCAGCTGTTGGCGCAGACTGTGACCAACCAAGGGAACTAACAAGTAGTTCCAATGAATGTAAATGGGTCTGTAGCAGCCTCCGAATCTAAGGTGGGAGAGGACCCGCAGGAGTTTGTGGATGAGGTACGGAAGATCACCTAGATTATGGGTGTTAGTTTTGTGGAGAGTGCTAATCTGGTTGCCTACCAGTTGAAAGGGGTGGCTCAAATTTGGTACAACCATTGGAAGGAAGGGAGGCCAGTAGGAGTAGGATCAGTAGAGTGGGATGAGTTCACTACTGCATTTATAGAAAGATTCTTCCCTCGAGAATTGAGGGAGGCCAAGTTTTCGAATTCATAAATTTGAGGCAGGGTAACCGAATAGTGGAGAAATATGCGTTGGATTTCACTCAGTTGTCGAGGTATGCTCTAGAGATGGTTGTTGATCCAAGGGCTCGCATGCCCAAATTCGTCAATAATGTCTGATTTGGTACTTAAGGAGTGCAGAACTGTAATGCTCATCAAGGACATCGACCTCTCTAGTCTCATCATTCACGCATAGCAGATCGACGCGGAGAATTTGAAGGATATTGAGTGGGAGAACAAGCGAGCTAGAATAGGTATGTTGGATTATGGCTACCAGAGGTCCGCCAGCAGTAGTCGCTCATAGCAGCAGCAATAGAGAACTCCGCACCCACATCAGCCAGCGCCCCTTCTTTCTAGTCCGGCAAGGATCGGAATGGTGGAGCATCTGGCTCTCAGTCTCAGAGTTATACTGCCTGCAACCATTACCCAGGTTGTCCTAAGTGTGGCATGAACCATCAAAGTGAATTCCGCATGGGTAAAGAGGGTTGCTTTGGATATGGGCAGTTGGGTCACAGGCTAAAGGAGTGTCCCTTAGCAGGACGGGGGAAAACTCAGTCTACCACTTTAGCATCCCCAGCAGGCCGTCCAGCTCAGCAGGGTAATACTTCAGGTACGAATGGCGGTTAGTGCCAAAACCTTTTTTATGCTTTTTTCTCTCGTTAGGATTAGAAGAACTCACCTGACGTGGTCACGGGTATGTTATGTGTTTTTCACCTAGATGTATATGCCCTACTAGATCCAGGATCCACCCTATCATTCATGACTCCGTATGTAGTTGTTCAGTTTGAAATTAGTCCAAAAGTCCTCTCAGAATCATTCTCAGTCTCTACCCCAATTGGTGAGTTAGTTAGGGCCAGTCGGGTATATAAAAACTTCCCAATCTCTATATTGAGTAAAGTTATTCCAGCTGATCTAGTCGAGCTAGACATGGTCTATTTTGACCTCATTCTTAGCATGGATAGGTTACATTCCGGTTATGCCTCAGTCGACTGCATAACTAGAGTCGTCAGGTTTCAGTTTCCCAACGAGCTAGTCTTAGAATGGATTGATAGTGTTTCAGTGTCTAAGGGTCGATTTATTTTCTATCTTAATGCAAGGAATCTCATTTAAAAAGGGTGCATCTATCACCTAGTTCGCATCAAAGATTCTAGCTCAAAGATCCCAACTATTCAGTTAGTTCCAGTTGTCAGCAAATTCCCTGACGTGTTTCCGGAAGATCTTCCTAGAGTCCCTCTCGAGAGGGAAATAGACTTCAGCAAAGACCTTCTTCCAGACACTCAACCATCTCTATCCCTTCTTACAGAATGGATCCAACTGAGCTTAAGGAGTTGACGAAACAACTGAAAAAACTTCTAGATAAGGGTTTAATCAGGCCCAATTTCTCTCCATGGGGTGCTCTAGTGTTGTTCATGTAGAAGAAAGACAGTACTCTCAGAATGTGTATCGACTATCGTCAACTGAACAAAGTTACATTTAAGAATAGGTATCCCCTACCTAAGATTGATGACTTGTTCGATAAGCTTTAGGGAGCCAGTTGTTTTTTCAAGGTAGATCTCATGTCAAGGTATCATCAGCTCAGGGTCAGGGAATGTGACATACCAAAAAAAACTTCAGAACTCAGTATGGTCACTATGAATTTGTGGTTATGTCCTTTGTACTAACTAATGCCCCTACAGCTTTTATGGACCTGATGAATAGGATATTCAAACAGTACATGGACATGTTCGTCTTTGTGTTCATAGACGATATCGTGGTATACTCTAGAAATAAGGAGCATCATGCCAACATCTAAGGATAGTATTGAAGACTCTTAGAGACAGCCATTTGTTCGCCAAATTCAGCAAATTTGAAATTTTTGATGAAGCGATGGCCTTCCCTGGTCATGTGGTTTCAGGTAGATCCTCAAAAGATAGTAGTGGTGAAAGACTAGCCGAGACCCACTTCCCCTACAGATATCAAGAGTTTCCTGGTTCCAGTCAGTTATTACCGACGATTTGTTAGAGGGGTTTTCTTCTATTGTATCTCCTCTGACTAAGCTAACTCAGAAAAAGGTGAAGTTTTAGTGGTCAGATACATGTGAGAAGAGTTTGCAAGAGTTGAAGACTCAATTTACTATAGCTCCAGTTTTGACCTTACCAAAAGAAACAGATGGGTTTCAAGTCCATTGTGATGCTTCTAGAGTTGGCCTCAGTTGCATTCTGATGCAGTGGGGTGAGGTGATAGCTTATGCCTCCAGACAACTCAAAGTTCATGAGAAGAACTATCCGACTTATTATCTTGAATTGGCGGGAGTGGTGTTTTCTTTAAAAATATGGAGGCATTAACTTTACAGGGTTCACATGGATGTTTTCACCAACCACAAGAGCCTTCAGTATGCGTTCAGTCAGAGGGATTTGAATCTTCATCAGAGAAGGTGGTTGGATTTATTGAAGGATTACAACATGAGTGTTCTGTACCACCCGGGCAGGGCAAATGTGGTGGTGGATTCCTTAAGCAGGATGTCCATGGGGAGCGTTGCTCATGTTGAAAAGGGTAGAAAAGAGGTAGCAAAGGATATTCACAGTTTAGCCCGATTGGGAGTGCAGTTGGTGGATTCAGCTGAGGGCAGAGTAGTACTAGAGTGGGTTAGAATCCTCGTTAGTTTTTGAGAGTTTAGCCAAAGTAGGATGAATATCCCATATTGCTTAAGATGAAAGAAGAAGTTTTAAGAAAAGAAGTGGAGGCTTTCTCTAAAGGGGAAGATGGTATGCTTCGTTACCAGGGCAGACTATGTGTTTCGGAATGTAGATGACTTGAGACAGCGAATACTGGCTGAAGCACACAGCTCAAGATATTCTATCCACCCAGGTGCCACTAAGATGTATCGTTACCTACGAGAAATCTACTGGTGGAACAACATGAAGAGGGACATTGCAGAATTTGTGGCTAAGTGCTCGAACTGCTAGCAGGTTAAAGTTGAACATCAGAGATCTGGGGGTATGACTCAGGATATCAGCATACCCATGTGGAAGTGGGAAGAAGTGAATATGGACTTCATTATAGGTCTACCTCATATTCGTTGGTAGCATGATTCAATTTGGGTGATAGTAGATCAGATGACCAAGTCCGCACATTTCCTCCCAGTTAAAACTACAGACTCAGCTGTGGATTATGCTACACTGTACATTCGGGAGTTAGTCAGACTGCATGGGGTTCCCTTTTCCATTATTTTGAATAGAGGTACCCAGTTCACCTCGCATTTCTAGAAGTCATTTCAGAAAGGAATTGGTACTCAAGTCAAGCTCAGCACAACTTTTCACCCTCAAACAGATGGACAAACTGAGCGGACTATTCAGATCTTATAAGATATTGTGAGAGATTGTGTGATTGACTTCAAGGGTAGTTGGGATGATCACCTACTTCACATTGAGTTTGCATACAACAATAGCTACCACTCCAGTATTTAGATGGCCTCGTTTGAGGCATTATATGGTAGAAGGTGTTGGTCTCCTATAGGGTGGTTTGAAGCTAGCGAAGCCACCTTGGTAGGACAAGACTCAGTTCATGAGGCTAGAAAGTGAAACTTATCAGATAAAGGTTGAAAACAGCTCAGAACTGGTAGAAATCATATGCAGATGTGAGGAAAAGAGAACTAGAATTTGCTGCAAATGATTGGACTTATCTAAAAATTTCACCCATGAAAGGGGTGATGAGGTTTGGATAGAAAGGGAAACTCAGTCCAAGGTATGTAGGACCCTACAGGATTCTGAGACGAATTGGCAATGTGGCCTATGAGCTAGAATTACCTTCGGAGTTAGCATCTGTGCACCCAATCTTCCATGTGTTAGTGTTGAAGAAGTGCATCAGTGATCCGACCTCAGTTGTGCCACTAGACAGTGTGGGAGTGAAAGATAGTCTCTCTTACGAAGAAGTCCCAGTTAAGATCCTAGACCGTCAGGTTCGTAAGCTGAGAAACAAGGAAGTCACTTCGGTAAAAGTCTTGTAGAGGAACCAGCTAGTTGAGGGAGCCACATGGGAAGCAAAAGCAGACATGATAGCTAAATATCCTCATTAGCCCTCCCAGTTCAGTTTCAGCATCGGTATTAAATTCCTCCCCTGTACTCTATTTAGTTCTGTACTCATTAGCTTTATTCATGTTTTTAGTGTGCACACTAGTTGTGTCAACTCAGTTAGTATGACTAAATCAGTTAGAAGTCAGTCACTCCTTCAGAAATTAGCTTATAGCTTCAGATTGGAAATTGCAGCTCTTTTCCAAGTTTTCCAACAGTTTTATCCTTCATTCGAGGACAAGTGATACTAAGGGATAGATATTGTAACACCCCAAAACTTTACTAGACCAAACTCAACTCAGACTTTGCATGGAAAACCTGGGAGAACCAGAAATTTTTGTCTCAGTATGATCGAGACAATGAGTCATTGTCAAAAGAAACAACCCGATGTCTGAGTCGTTGTGAGTCTGCTAGATTCCTTTCAAGAACCATCGAGACATGAAATGTCCCGTGGTGTGGAGTAAGGTTTGTACTATCACACGTGGTATTCCCAACTCAAAAATCTGTTAGACCCTTTCTAGGAACCCACGAGTCAGATGACGAGTCGTAGTCTGATGTAACGACTCGTCGGGTGACTCACTAGTTGGAGCCCAAAGTGTTTTTGAAAATCTTTTTCTAGTGACAACAAGTAGCAAGAAAGACCTGTTGTATCACATCACGAGTCGTTCTTTCCTTTCGTGACTATAAGTCCAGAAATCCCTTAGTTTTTCCAGTGGTGATGACGAACAGATATAACGACCCGTTGGTTCAGCTAATGAGTCATTGTGTCGTTTGTTAGTGGGGGGTATGTTATACCTCGGAAGCCCAAGGATCAGACCTGGGAGTTGAAATAGAGAAAAACAAAAAACATCTGGCACCAGACATAGAATGAGTCGTGAGAAGACCCGTGAGAGGAGCCCACAAGTCGTGATGTGACTCGTGGGGGAGGCCACGGAATGAATTTGAAATTTTGGAAATGGGATCCCACGGATATGACCATGACTTGTGGTTAGGCCCCACGAATTGTTAGGCCAGTCGTGGGGTGGGTGAGTAAGAATAGTGAAGGAAAGGGGGCAGTGTACTTGACGGGAGGTCCCCACGGGTCGTGGTCAGTCCCCACGATTTGTGGGAACATTCGTGGCCAAGAAGGGAATGATTTTGTGGAAGATAAGGTAGTGCACATCACAGATGGTGACCACGAGTCGTGGTCACCTGGTCATGATTCGTTATGTCCTTTGCTATGAGCCCAGGAGACCTATTGAGAAGTGTACTTCACGGATCAAGCCACGAGTCATGGTTAGAGGAAACGAGTCTTTAGGTCCCTCATTGAGACCATCTGGCAATTATTTCCTACGAATTTAGTAAGGGTTTTTCCATAATTCCTAAGGTCCTAAGGCCTAAACTACGTCGTTTTGAGTTATGAACAGTGACTTTTAAAGGGGTTAAGTTCATTTTAGGCCTTATTCCTTCATGCATGCAGGGTAGAAGACTAGAGAGGGTGATCAAGCCTAATATTCATCAATTCCTCTTCAATTTCCTATTGGGCATTCAAAGAATTGTAAGAATCAGCTATCAATAGGTATGTAGGGTTATGAATGGGTGATTTCCTTCACACCCATGCCCAATCCCTCTCTAAGTCATGAAGTCCTATGACTAATCTATGGGATCTTAACCCAATGCATGAATTTCCTAATTCTTTACATGGGTATGATTTAAGTATGTTTCTACCAATGAATTATGAAGTATTGGCGAGTTTTATAATGTTTTCAATTAGAAGTCATGTTTTTAGCTTTATGAATTAAAAGCCCATTGATGAGAAGTTCATGAAAAATGAGATTGGTGATGAATGTATGATGATGATGAGATATTACGATGAAGAGCATGTTTTCACACTACCCATGTTTATAATCATGTTTTTTGTATGAATTTATTATTTCAAAGTATGATAAAGCTTTGGGCAATGCCCACATGTTTTAATATGACTGATGATTTCCCAAATTAAGCTTACCACATGGTTTTGGAGCGAAGACTCCCAATTATTTTTCAGCTTGTCGTATGTTTGAGTTAAAGCTTCTCATATGCATGATTTCAACTTTGAGATGTATTTGATTATTGAGCTTCGTCAATAGACGATATTGAGCTTCATTGAATAACGATGTAGAGCATATGCAGGTTTTTTGGAGTAGTGTCTAGCACTGAGCAGGCTAAGGGTTGATCACCCTATGCCTTAGAACTACGCGCCAACATAGGTTTATACATCATGATTTTAGTTATGCATGTTCATTACTTATGAGATTTACATATAAGCATGTTCTAAAGCAGGTTTGACTCAATGTTCAACTTTACTTATAAACATCAGATTTCATCTTTGAGTCAATCGATTATGTTATGATGGTACGTTATGTTATAATTAGATCATGATTTCAGAAAGAAGCATGCAAGCCCTACTTTTAGATTCTTGATGTTTATGTCTACATTATGCATTGTCTTAAATGATTTTATTTACTTAAGCGGTTTTACTTACCTTGCATACTCGATACATTTCACGTACTGACCACATACTCTATGTTGTATCATTTCATGATACAAGATCCGGCTCTCAGGTTCAACCCCGTTCTAGTCAACTTATCAGAGTTAGACTTTGCATTGTTGGTGAGTCCTCATCCCCCGAGGACTAGACTATTCAGATTTCCTTATGTATTTTAAGTTTTATCTTGTTGAGTTAGTTGGGGTCTTGTCCCGTCAACTCATCATGTTTAGAGGGTTTTCATATATATGTACGTAATCAGCTTCGGATTGTGTACTCTGATGTTATGCTTAAGTTTAAACTTCCGCTAAGATTATATTGTTGATTATTCAGTATCATTGATCGAGTAAGATGTATGCTTATGCCATGGGTCGACTTGGGGTCTCTCGGGGCTCCTTGTCACGTGTTGCGATCCGGGTCTCTGTTCGGGTCATGACAAATCAGAGCCATTAAAGTTTCCTAGGGTGTTTGAAAGCGGAGTTAAGTAGAGTTTTTCTCATGGGTGTGAAGCACGCCACATTTATGACAAAGAGGCTACAAGACGTTTAGGAAATGTTCCCTTCTTTCATGATCTATGTCGTGAGATGAAATGTCTCTCTATCCTTCTAATTCATGCTATTTGCGATTGCAGAATCATGGCTCCCAATGAATGGTAGAAGGAATGGGAATGGAGAAGACCACAAGGATGGCAATGGGAATGGGCACCAGTAGGCCCAAGCAGTTATGGAGCACTAGGCACCGGAGCCAGTTGCCCATGCTGAGTTTCGGGCTGCTATTCAGATGCTAGCACAGGGCTTGACCACTTAGGTCAATCAGCAGGCAGTTTCACATGTTCTACAAAATGGCAATGCAGCGGCGGCTCGAGTCAGACACTTCTTGAGAACGAACTCGAAAGAGTTCCTCAGGTCAAAAGTAGATGAGGACCCGCATGAGTTCATAGATGAGATAGTGAAGATCACCCAAGTCATAGGGGTGAATGGAGTTGAGTGCGCGGAGTTGGCCTCATACCAGTTGAAAGGGGTCGCGTACGTCTGGTTTCGCCAATGGAAAGATAACAGGGTCACTAGAGCGGGCCCTGTCACTTGGGAAGAGTTTCATGTTGCATTGTTGGATCTGTTCTTCCCTCGTTAGAAGAGGGAGTTGAAGGCAGCTGAATTCGTAAATTTGAAGCAAGGAAGGATGATGGTGCAGGAGTATGCTCTCGAGTTTACTCGCTTGTTAAAGTATGCCCCAGAGTTAGTGGTTGATCAGAGGGCGCAGGTGAGTAGATTTGTTCATGGTGTAGCGGGCTATTTGGATAAGGATTGTAGGACCGCTATGCTTCACCAGGACATGGACTTCCCTCAGATAGTATTATAAGCCCAGTACATGGAGGCAGCACATCTGCGAGAGAGGTAGGCCAAGAGGGCTAGGATCGAGGATCACAGATTCATATAGCCGAGGTCAGGTGGTGGGCACCGACAACAAACCCACCAGAGACCATTAGCCCTAGCATCTTCAGCATTGAGTGCTCCATCCAGATCAAGGCACTACCAGAGGTGTTGAGCATAAGGTTCTAGGTGTCAGAGCAGATGACCCGCAGACTCTAGTGTTCCAGCTTGCCGTAGGTGTGGTCGGGGTCACATGGGTCAGTGTCTAGCAGGTATAGGTACATGTTTCAGGTGTGGGAAGCCCGAACACAAGCTCAGAGATTGCAAACAGCAAGGCAGGATCATGATTGGGCCCGAGGCCGAGCTTCTAGTTTAGCGGCCCCACCCGTACGCTTAGCACATCATAGGGCATCTACTAGCACAGGTGGCGGTCCGCACCAGAATAGATTTATGCCTTAGCATCCCGCCATGAGCAGGAGGTCTCCCCAGAAGTAGTCACTGGTATATTGCGAGTTTTCCATATTGATGTTTATGCTTTGTTAGATTCAGGGGCTACCTTGCCTTTTGTGACACCTTATGTGGACAGTAACTTTGGAGTCAGTCCCGAAGTCTTGTCAGAACCCTTCTCAGTCTCTACTCCAGTAGGTGATTCAGTTATAGCTAGTATACAGAGATTGCCTGGTCTCAGTCCTTCAAAAAGTCACCTCAGCAGATTTGATAGAGTTAGCCATGATAGATTTTGATGTTATCCTCGGCATAGATGGGCTATTTGCATGATATGCTTTGGTTAATTGTAGAAGTCGGGCAGTAGAGTTCAGATTTTTGGGTGAGCCAGTCTTAGAACGGAAGGGTAGTTCAATTGTGACTGTAGGTCGTTTCATTTCCTACCTTAAGGCCAGAAAGATGATTTCTAAAGGTTGTGTCTACCATCTAGTTAGGGTTAAGGATGCGACATCTGAGAACCCGACTATCCAGTTGTTTCAGTAGTACGTGAGTATCTAGAGGTCTTTCTAGATGATTTACCGGAAATCCCTCCCGAGCGGGAGATCGATTTTGGTATTGACCTTCTTCCCGACACGCAGCCTATATTTATTCCACCTTACAGAATGGCTCCAGCTGAGCTAAAAGAGTTGAAATAATAGTTGAAGGACTTGTTAGATAAGGGTTTCATTAGACCGAGCAAGTCCCCATGTGGTGCACCAGTTCTCTTTATTAGTAAGAAAGATGGTTCTCTTCGAATGTGCTATGATTATCGGCAATTGAACAATGTTACCATCAAGAATAGGTATCCTTTACCCAGGATTGATGATTTATTTGACCAGCTTCAGGGTGCCAAGTGTTTCTCGAAGATAGATCTCAGATCCGGGTATCATCAGCTTAGAGTTCGGGAGAGTGACATCCCAAAGACAGCCTTCAGGACGCGGTATGGTCATTATGAGTTCGTAGTTATATCTTTTGGACTAACGAATGCTCCTGCAGCTTTTATGGACTTGATGAACATGGTTTTCAAGCCATACCTGGACATGTTCGTGATTGTGTTTATTGATGACATCCTGATATACTCTCGGAGCGAGGAGGAACATGCCACTCATTTGAGAATAGTGCTTCAGACTCTCAAGGATCATCAATTATGTAACAAATTCAACAAGTGTAAGTTTTTGTTGAACTTTGTAGCATTTTTGGGCCATGTGGTATCAAGTGAAGGTATAAAGGTGGATTCTAAGAAAATAGAAGCGATGAAAAATTAGCCTAGACCGGTGAATCCTTCAGATATTTGGAGCTTCTTGGGTTTAGCTGGCTATTATCATCGGTTCGTGCAAGGTTTCTCATCGATTGCAGCACCTTTGACCAAATTGACCCAGAAGAAGGTGAAATTCCAATGGTCGGAGGCTTGTGAGAAGAGCTTGCAAGGGTTGAAGACTCGACTTACTTTAGCACCGGTGTTGACCCTACCCGAGGGTATCGATGGGTTCATGGTATACTGTGATGCTTCAAGGATCACACTGGGGTGTGTATTGATGCAGCACGGGAAGGTTATAGCATATGCCTTTAGACAGTTGAAAGTTATGAGAAGAATTACCCGACCCATGATCTTGAATTGGACGCGGTGGTATTCGCATTGAAGATATAGCGACATTACTTGTATAGGGTCCACGTGGATGTATTTATGGACCAGATGCTTGCAATATATATTCACGCAGAAGGATCTCAATTTTTGGCAAAAGAGGTAGTTTGAGCTACTCAAGGACTATGATATGAGTGTGCTTTGCCATCCAGGTAAGGACAATGTGGTAGCAGATGCACTTAGTAGGCTCTCTATGGAGAGTGTGTACTATGTGGATGAGGGGAAAAAAGGAGTTGATCAAGGATGTGCATCGACTCACAAGATTGGGAGTTAGGTTGGTTGACTCGGCTGATGGCAGTGTTGTGGTTAAGAAGGATAAGAATCATCCTTGGTGACTGATGTAAAGGCTAGGCAAGATGAAGACCCAATTTTGGTGAAGTTAAAGGAAGCCTTACAGAATCAGAAAGTAGAGGTCTTCTCCAAAGGGAGAGATGGTGTGCTTCGGTACCAGGGTCACCTATGTGTTCCAGATGTTGATGATTTGAGGAACCGGATGTTGCACGAGGCTCATGGATCCAGGTATTCTATCCATCCAGGTGCCACCAAGATGTACCGAGACTTACGGGAAGTCTATTAGTGGAATGACATGAAGAAGGATATCGCAGAATTCATAGCAAAGTGTCCGACCTATCAACAAGTAAAGGTTGAGCATCAGAGGCTGGGAGGCCTGCTTCAAGATATCAGTATTCCTACTTGGAAGTGAGAAGAGATCAACATGGATTTTTTCATAGGTTTTCCTCGCACTCGCCAATAATATGACTCCATTTGGGTTGTGGTAGATAGGTTGACCAAGGCTACCGCTCATTTTCTACCTGTCAAAGCCACGGATTCGGCGGAGGATTACGCCAAATTATATATCTGGGAGCTAGTCCGATTGCATGGAGTGCCCTTATCCATCATTTTAGACAGAAGTACTCAATTTACCTCTTAGTTTTGGAAGTCATTTCAAAAGGATTGGGTGCACAGGTTAAGCTCAGCACAATATTTCACCCACAAACGAATGGTCAAGCGGAGCGAAAAATTCAGACCCTTGAAAACATGTTGAGAGCATGCATGATTCACTTTAAAGGTAGCTGAGATTAGCATTTTCCTCTTATCAAGTTTGCATACAATAACAACTATCATTCTAGTATCCAGATGGCACCGTTTGAGGCTCTTTATGGGTGGAGGTGGAGGTCACCCATTGTATTGTTTGAGGTTGACGAAGCGGCGAATATAGGACCAGATTCAGTGCACGAGGCTATGGAAAAGGTTCAGTTGATAAGGGACAGATTGAAAACTGCCCAGAGACACCAAAAGTCCTATGCCAATGTGAGGAGAAGGGAATTAGAATTTGAAGTTGGCGATTGGGTGGTTCTGAAGGTGTCTCCCATAAAGGGAGTGATGAGGATTGGTAAGAAGGGGAAACTTAGTACCCGCTATGTCGGCCCCTATAGGATTGTGAGACGTATTGGCAAGGTGGCCTATGAGTTGGAGTTACCCTCAAAATTAGCTTACGTGCATCCTGTATTCCATGTGTCACTCCTGAAGAGGTGTTTGGGTGATCCAACTCTAGTTGTCCCAGTGGACAATGTTGGTGTGAAAGACAACCTCAGTTATGAGGAGGTTCCGGTAGAAATATTGGATCATCAGGTTTGAAGGCTAAGGAACAAGGAAGTAGCTTCAGTTAAAGAGTTATGGAGGAATCAACATGTTGAAAGAGCTACGTGGGATGATGAAACGGATATGATGGCAAGATACCCACAATTATTCTCCACCGGCTCAGTTCCAGCTTGAGGTATCAGTTTTGACCTAAAATCCTATTTAGTTTTCATGTTCAGTTCAGGTGTCCAAGTTTCTTTTATGTATGTGGACGTATGTATGATTCGTGAATTCAGTTCAGCTATGAAGTTTGAATTGGAGATTGTCATTCTGTCAGTTGGCTAAATGATCAGTACATGAATATGATAATTGCGTTTCTCTGCTTGTCTATATGTTTTCCAACATTCAAGGATGAATGTTCCCA
The DNA here is from genome assembly GCA_035772735.1 of Datura wrightii. Classification (NCBI taxonomy): domain Eukaryota; kingdom Viridiplantae; phylum Streptophyta; class Magnoliopsida; order Solanales; family Solanaceae; genus Datura; species Datura wrightii. Next base: position 124,769,973 of record JASDFA010000018.1, read on the forward strand.
AGAAGGAGATATTGTTATACATCGGAAGCCCAAGGATCAGACCGGGGAGTTGAAATGGAGAAAAACCAAAAAAAAATTGGCACCAGACATAGAACGAGTCGTGAGGAGATCAGTGAGAGGAGCCCACGAGTTGTGAGGTGACTCATGGGGGAGGCCAGGGAATGAATCTGAAATTTTGGAAATAGGATCCCATGGACGTGATCACGACTCGTGGTCAGGCCCTACGAGTCGTTAGGTCAGTCATGGGATGGGTGAGTAAGAGTACTGAAGGAAAGGGGAGAGTGCACTTGACGGGAGGTCCCCACAGGTCATGCTCACTCCCCACGATTCATGGGAACAGTCGTGGCCAAGAAGGGAATGATTTTGTGGAAGCTAAGGAAGTGCACATCATGGATGGTGACCACGAGTCGTGGTCACCTGGTCACTGTTCGCGGTCTGCTGTTCGGGTTGGTATTCTATATTATAAACCGACACGCAAGTGCACATGGTCAAACAAGTAATAAAGTGGCTAAGTAGCCAAGTATCGATCCAAGGAGGCTCAAGATACGTAAAATTGCCTAGTTTACTATATTCCTGTTTAACTTCTAATTATGCTAACAACAATGTAACCAAGAGTTACTTGAGTTTTTGTTTCTAACTATATATACTACAACTAATAACAACTATTTACTTGTGAATTTAGGCAATGGATATGAACATGCCAAGGTTAAGAACAAGTAATGAATTCGATAATCATGATAATTTGGTTACTATCTTCTTCATGTTGCTAGCCAAGAACATTCGCCTAGAAATTAAAACTCTCGTATTTAATTTCACTTTAGAATCATAAACCATCTGTCTACATTTCTGTGATCAAATGCAATTTATGACCTAGCACTACAATTCCGGTTCATAAATTGACTAATACAGCTTTCAAGTATATTCCTATCAGGAAAGCACATCAAAACCCAATTTTCCCAAATCAAGTTAAGAACAATACCCTATTAATTCACAACTTTCCAATTTCTTGCTCTTTCGAGTGAAATTGGACTTTTTAGATGTACATTAATGTTGGCCAAGCACTAATGCAGTAAGAACAAGAATTAATAGAACAACATTAAAGAAGAAGAAGAAAACCATATCATTTACAATCAAAATTCATTACACATGTTCAAAACCTCAGCAAGGAAGAGAATTAGCCACTCATTTGTGGATTGATCATCCTAAAATGAGTGTAAATCATACGTACAATTGATAGAAAGAAGAAAAGAAGAGAAGAAATCCCTTAGCTTTTTCGTTCCTCAACTGCTACTAACCCACGTCCTTGCTCTCCACTTCTGAACTCAGTCTAAAAACTAAAAACTCATTAAAATAAACCTAAGTGTGCTATTTATACTAGTGGGAAATTTTTCCCGGAATAACAAGCAACGTGTCACGGAGGCCAACGCGGAGCACTGCCTCCGTGACACGGCGTGGACGCGGACCTTCACTGGAATTTCCAGGGTCCGGTAGATTAACCTCAACGTGGCACGGAGGCCATCGCGGAGGCCTCTCTCCGTGCCACTGAGCTGACGCGAAGGCACACTGGAATTTGCCATTTTAATTCCTGTTCAGGCAGTGTGCTGCCGCGATGGTAGCGTGGCACGGCTCCATCGCGGAGCCCTTATAAAATGTGCATTCCAAGGTCTTTTCCACGCTCGCATCCAAGTCCAACTCCGACATAGTTCCAACATGCATTTTAGCTCCTAAAAATCACATTTACCTGCAAAACAAATGCTAATCATGTTGGTTAGTATAAATTCACATTTTATTACCAATTACATGATATTATATACACATTGCACAACAAACAAGGTAAAAATGATACGTTTGAGTATCACTTGGGCATATAAATCTGCCCAAGATCACTTACCCCACACTTAAATCCTTGTTCGTCCTCGAACAACATATACACAAATCATGCAAATTACATCCCAACCTTTGTCACTATGGTGCAACAATTTACGCTACGGTCATATTGATTATTCAATTTTTGCAAATCATCAAGAAAACATGCTTGGTCGTACAATACAATGACCTTTAATACATCAAGACTTCCTAGACTTAAAGAATTGATTCTTGATATCGGCAAACTCATGCAAATCAGCTAATCAAGAAATCCGACATGAAAATCAATCTTTCATCAAGCATGTGCCCTCACAACTCGAGAGAAACTTCCCCTTTATGTTCATGCAGCACACAAACATGCAAGTAGGGGCGTATAAAAATTAATTTCACTCTCTCTCCCAAAAGAATTCACATGCCTCATGTCATGACCCATAAGCTTGCCCTTAGTGTATTACTCCACTAATATAAAGAAATGCAATATAGGATCACGTAGGACTTTAATGGGTTGTAACGGGGCTATGGATCTAGTATATATATATATTGTATTAGCCAATAATAGTCGCTAGCATCCTTAAGCGCCTTTTCAACTCATTCCCATCGACTCATGGACATTGTTCCTCTCTTTTCTCTTTTTCTCCCATTCATGCTGGTTTACTTTCATACAACCCATTTCATCAGACACACTTGACACAAAACAAAGGGTTTTCAAGTACCCTCACTATCAATTAATTACAACAAGTGCCTCTTCAACATCATCTTTTCTTTCCTCACTTTGCTTTTCTTTTTCTTTTCACTCTTTAACACTTTGGGAAACATTTTCTTTTCTTTGTAAGCGCTTAAGAGCTTCTTATAGACTTTAAGGCTAATGAAAAGAAGGAATAAAGCTTAGTTTATACACTTTTGGACAAAAGAAAGAAATCGGCTAAAGGCTCAACGGGCTGACTAGGGTATACAACATATAAAAAGGTAGAATTTGACAAGAAAAAAATGGAAACTATCGGTTAAAACAAAGAAATGCCTACATCCTTTCCAACACTACACCTCCTTCATTTCGTTTTGTATACACACCAGGCAAGTTCTAGACAATTCACAATGACATGGAATAGCAATACCTCACTTCACACTTCATGCACATGCTCGAATCAAGATGCATTCACAGACTCTTTAATTAGTCAATTACATGAATTCAAGATTAAGCCTCAATCATACTGAACCAAATTCTATAGCCTAGGTAACTCAACGTATTTACAGAATTACATGCTTTCAAAAGAATCACTTTCACATTTTGAACATCAATTACAACACGCAACGAAATTTTAGCAACCATAAGCAACTACAGTTCATTGATGCAATCCACCAAAGAAAAAAAAAACAAATAAAAATCCTACTCCTACCGACTACATTTCCCTTAAGACGGTCGTCATCCATCCATCATAGGGAACGGTCACTAACTATGACATCGGTTCAATGGGACTATTCTCGGTAAAAGAACCGAAAACAAACTCCGAGAAACCCAAAAAAATAAAAATCGAAATTTTTTTGCAACACATCGATCATTTCGATAGAAAAAAAAATATTTACAAGTGCAAAATATTTTCGCAAAAATTTTGAAAAATATCGATCATGTCGATCGAAACATATTTACAAAAGATTTTGATAATTTTGAAAAATATCGATCATGTCGATAGAAAAAATATATTTATAAAATTTACAAAATATTTACACTAGCAACCCTAACTTTCAAAAACACACATCATTAACCACACAAACAAATATATACAGATACATCACAAATCAGTTCGCCACAGGGAAAGCGCAAACATTCATAAACATCAAGGAAAAATATACAACAATTTAGAGCCTATGTCCCAGCACCTAACTACTCCCCACCCCACACTTAAATCGAACACTGTCCCCAGTGTTCACAACAATACAAAGCACAAAAATTTGGGTGGTGGAACTCCCTGCTCAGTCGAAATATTCGACTTCCTCATCCGGTGCTGCGGCCTCGTCGCCCATATCTGAATCAGCTCCATCGTCGTCATCGGACTCCACATCAGAGTCCTCACGACGTGTCTCCTCATCAGTAGGGACATCGTCATCTGTAGGCTCCACAAAGGCTGGCCCTACCCAACATAAGGCTCTGGCGTTCTCGCCAAAGGGGTAGTCCAGCTCCAACTGCCATAATTCTTCCTCGGTGGCTGGTCTCCCACCAATCCGTAGCTGTAGCATCTGCATGCCAAACATACGGGCCATGTACTGATCGTCACGAGCATGTCGCTCGCCCAAAGTCAATACTGGTCCGTGTGTAGTGTCGGGGGCCTTAGTCTTTGTCACATCGAGGGCCCTCCGCTCCAACTGCGGAATATAATCCAAGGCTTCTTCCTCAATGTCGAGGCCTCGGAGGAAAGTGGTGATGAGTCCGCCAAACCCGTATCTGTGGCCCTGGTCTAGTCTGGCTCTCTTCATGGCAGATATTATGACCGCCCCCACATTAATCTCAAACCCTTTCATAAGGGCATACACCAAGCAGACACGGTCCCGGGTCACATCTGTCATATGGACTCCCGGGATCAAGCATGAACATACAATCTTCAGCCAGATTCTGGCCTCCCTGTTCATCTGCGAATAAGGCAGAGTCTAGTGGTAACCCCTCTCCTTATGTCTACTCCATCGGGCTGTGGATCGAGCCCCACACAACGTACGTCTGATGTCAGCGTACGGTGGGGTGATGTTTAGCTGGCGGAGAACGTGGGCGTCTGTGTCCCGCGCTCCAACGATGGCATTCAGCTGCTGGGGTTCCAGAGTGACAATCTGCCCTCTGATTTTTATAGTGTGGCTTCTGATGGCCGGGTTCCAGTTTGCATAAAATTCCCGGACCAAGTGAAGGTTGCACTCCTTGGGCTCCTGAAAAATAAAGCTGAGCCCAGCTGCCTCGATTCTCTGTACAATGCGAGGGAACTCCTGTGCAAGTGGTTCCCGTGCAATATGTTCCTCGGGGAAGTACTTGTTATCTTTATGTTTTGCATACCACTTCTTCCCTTCATCGGTGACCCATCTTGTTCCGTATTGGCGGTGTTGGCCGCGCGGAACAGCGGGTGCAGCTGGGACTGCGGTGCCCAGTCTCATCCTTTTCCTACATGTGCCTGAGGTAGAAGCACCCTTGCCTTTATCTTGTCATCTAGCCATTGTACCTGTCAATTTACACAAACAAGCACAACGTTAAGCTAAAAACTTGTTAACTTCGGCTAAGGTCGGGTTACACAACATTTACCCCACACTTAGGCCTTAGCTACTTCTACAAAATTACGGCAAAGATAACTCTAAGTACACCACAGACAACATCATAACTTCATGCTTAGTGCGTTCACAACAAAATTTCGACAGCATAACGGTTAGCGTACTACTCAGACTTCATACAGCTAATCCCAATCCTACAATCGCTAACAATTCATACATCGCATAAGCAACAAAAAACAACAACAAAATAAAAACTACAATAAAAACATGTTATATACAAAAGAATCCAAACAATCTAACCAATTCACACATTTTATGCATTTTCCCGCAAAAATTCGAGAATTCATCGTCTCTTAACATTTACACAATATTTACCACGACTTCTCTCAAATAACAAACACACCCCGGCATCGACTTCACCAAATTATCAAGTGCCCAAATCAAATTCAACAACCCAAGCCCTAGAATACAATTCTATGATCAATTTCGAATTATTTACGCAATCGATAAGTTCAAACGCTAAATACAACAATTCAAACATGTATCAATCACAAATAATCCAACATTCATGTTAATTTCTACCTATGGTGATATATCTCACCTCACATGCCCAAATTTGACAAAAATCGCCAAAAATTGAGATAGACGATGAAAACATACCTTTGAATTGAAGAACCAAAGAAAATTGATGTTTTTCCTTGCCTAGGAACGTGGCACGGTGCTTGGGGAGGGGGGAATGGGTGTTTGGTCGCGGAGGGAAGAGGGAATGGGGAAAAATTGGGCAAAATCGGGGGTATATTTAAAGAAAACACGCGGGGCACCCGGCAACCCGATGTGACCCGGCACTGAAAAAGGGGCAACGTGTCACGGAGGGTAACGCGGAGCCCCTCCTCCATGACACGGAGCCAACGCGTTGGCTTACTGGATTTTTGAAAAATCCGAATTTTGCCTTCAACGTGTCACGGAGGCCAACGCGTAGCACTGCCTCCGTGACACGGCTCCAACGCGCCAGTGCACTGTTTCTTCAATTAATTTGATTTTTCATACCTTGCCTCATTTTCTCGATTCCATGTATATTTCCTCCGTTATACCTGAAAATCACCTCACTAAACAAAAATTGGTTAAATTAATAGATTTCCCTAACTAAAATAAAAAATACTAACTAAAATGAAAATCTAAACCTAATCAAGAAAAGAAAAAGAAAAATAAAAATTGGAAATAAACAACTAAAACAAAAATAAAGATAAAAACTAACTACACTGTGCAAAAAGAAGAAAAATAAAATATTTTTCTCACGGGTTGCCTCCCGTGCAGCGCCTGGTTTACCGTCGCGGCTCGACGTCCTTTAAGCTCACTTGTCTACTAGGGAGATGGACGATTTGTCCCGATCATGGTCATCCCCCCAGTAGTTCTCAACCTTATCCGGTGGCCTTCCTAGTAACTCTCGGGAATCACTCATTCCATTAGCATTCCCATGATCAATCAAGTTGATCACCGAGAGTTCCTTATAAACAGTCGGGAGCTTAGGTACCTTGTACACATCGAACACTTCGACCTTGTCATGTGCTCGCATCGTGAGTTGACCCGCAGCTACATCAATTAATGCCTTTCCGGTTGCCAAAAAGGGTCGTCCCAAAATAAATGGGACTTCAGCATCTGGTTCAAAATCCAGAACAATGAAATCGACCGAAAAAATGAGGGAGCCTACTTGCACTAACACATCCTCAACAATGCCATCTGTCTTAGCTAAAGACCTGTCTGCTAGCTGCAAGATTACCGTTGTAGGTCTAGGACTTCCTAGACCTAACTTTCTGAATACCGAAGATGGCATCAGATTTATGCTTGCCCCCAAGTCGCCTAATCCACGAGCTCAGATACTTTGCCCAATAGTAAGCTGGATAGTAAAACTTCCAGGGTCTTTCAGTTTTGTGGGCAACCTATTCTGAATACGGGAAGTGCATTCCTCCGTTAAAGCTACCGTGGCATACTCAGTCAAACGACTTTTGTTAGCCACGATGTCTTTAATATACTTCGCATATTTTGGCACTCCCTGCAAGACATCAACAAGAGGTAAGTTAACATGTACCTGTTTAAGTACCTCCATGAATTTCTGGAAACACGCCTCCTCCTTGTGTTTCTTAAGTCATTGAGGGAACGGGGGTGGAGGCCTTTCTGGTTCAACTTCTTTAGTCTTCCCCTTATCCGAGATTTGCTCTCCCTCAACATCTGCTGCTCCTGACTTTTGAGGCGGTCTTTTCGGTTCCACCTCCTTCAACTGTAAACCACTCCTCGTGGTCACTGCATTTACCTGCTTCGGATTAGGATCCGTGTCGCTAGGTAGTCCTCCTCTGGGTCTAGTATTTTGGGCACTAGCAAATTGCCAAAACTGATATTCAAGAGCCTTGGTCGCCAACTGATTGTTCTTCACTTCGGCTGCCAATTTGACATAGTCAGCCTGCAATTGTGCCTGATTAGCGATCATGGTTTTGAACATCTGCTCAATGGTAGGTGATGGTGGTGGAGGAGGGGCATTGTGATTTCTGAATTGAGCTTGATAATTTTGTTGCCCTCCTTGTTTTCTGTGCATTCCCTGCCCTGAACTTTGGCCTTGTTGATTGTTGCTACCCCACGAAAAATTCGGATGGTTCCTCCAATTTGAGTTGTAGCCACCACCAAACTGCTGTTGATTTCTCTGTGCATTGCCCACAAAGTTAACAGAATCAGGATTTGCACCACAGCATTCAGCTGAATGCTCACTACTACCACACACTTCACACCACATCTGTTGAACTGCATTGACTGAAGCTGAAGGCTGGTTCAAATTTATATTGCTGAAGTGGGTGTTTAACTGATTTTGCAAAGCAGCTATCTGTGCAGCGATAGCTATTAATCCATCCACTTCAAGCACTCCCGCTGCTTTCCTTGCTCCACCTCTTGAAGAATCTGCATTCCATTCTGGATTGCCTTGTGAAATTCGGTTGAGCAAAGTGTACAACTCCTCATAGGTCTTCTCCAGCGCTTGCCGTCCAGCTGCTGAATCTAATAGAATTTTAGTGTGGGGTTCCAAACCCTCAATAAATGTGTGTACCAACACCTCATTGGACTGATGATGGTGAGGACAGTCCCGCAACATGGATTTAAATATTTCCCAGGCTTGATATAGATTTTCTCCTTCCCTCTGTTTAAAACTTAGGATTTGACTCCTAAGTCTGGCTATTTTACCAGAAGGAAAAAATCTGATAAGAAACTTCCGTGCAAGATCATCCCACGTTAATATAGAATTGGGTGGTTCAGCTTTTAACCACCTCTTGGCTTCACCAAGTAAGGAAAATGGAAATAAGGTGAGCCGAACATAATCAGGTGACACTCCAGCGGGTATATAAGTGTCACTTATCTCCAAAAAGTTTTGGAGATGTTGTTGTGGATCTTCATGAGGGAGATCGGTAAATTGCCCGCTTGTGTGCAAAAGTTGCACCATATTCTGCTTTAATTCAAACCTCCCTCCAGGCTCTGGTTTGCGGATGCTAGAATGTACATTATTAGCGTGTGGGATTGCCACCTCGCGAACCGGCCTTGCTGCTGCTTCATCGGGCACTAAAACTGCCCGCACAACTGGTGGATTTTGTTGCTCCATCATAGACTGTTTAAGCAACTGCAGCTTCTTTCGTAGAGCTTCTCTACGTTGACTATGAAATTCACGTTCAGGCTCTAACTAAGATTCCACCAGCTCTTTGTCCCTTGCCAGTGTTCACAGAAACAAAATCTGCAAAATACAGGCTAAGACCAAGTTGTTAACACTTAAGAAAATAAAAATAAAAATACAGTAAATTTACACTAAACACAATTTCACAAATCGCCTAGCCTCCCCGGCAACGGCGCCAAAAACTTGTTCGCGGTCTACTGTTCGGGTTGGTATTCTATATTATAAACCGACACGCAAGTGCACGTGGTCAAACAAGTAATAAAGTGGCTAAGTAGCCAAGTATCAATCCAAGGAGGCTCAAGATACGTAAAATTGCCTAGTTTACTATATTCCTATTTAACTTCTAATTATGCTAACAACAATGTAACCAAGAGTTACAAGAGTTTTTGTTTCTAACTATATATACTACAACTAATAACAACTATTTACTTGTGAATTTAGACAATGGATATGAACATAGCAAGGTTAAGAACAAGTAATGAATTCGATAATCATGATAATTTGGTTACTATCTTCTTCATGTTGCTAGCCAAGAACATTCGCCTAAAAATTAAAACTCTCGTATTTAATTTCACTTTAGAATCATAAACCATTCGTCTACATTTCTGTGATCAAATGCAATTTATGACCTAGCACTACAATTCCGGTTCATAAATTGACTAATACGGATTTCAAGTATATTTCTATCAGGAAAGCACATCAAAACCCAATTTTCCCAAATCAAGTTAAGAACAATACCCTATTAATTCACAACTTTCCAATTTCTTGCTCTTTCGAGTGAAATTGGACTTTTTAGATGTACATTAATGTTGGCCAAGCACTAATGCAGTAAGAACAAGAATTAATAGAACAACATTAAAGAAGAAGAAGAAAACCATATCATTTACAATCAAAATTCATTACACATGTTCAAAACCTCAGCAAGGAAGAGAATTAGCCACTCATTTGTGGATTGATCATCCTAAAATGAGTGTAAATCATACGTACAATTGATAGAAAGAAGAAAAGAAGAGAAGAAATCCCTTAGCTTTTTCGTTCCTCAACTGCTACTAACCCACGTCCTTGCTCTCCACTTCTGAACTCAGTCTAAAAACTAAAAACTCATTAAAATAAACCTAAGTGTGCTATTTATACTAGTGGGAAATTTTTCCCGGAATAACAAGCAACGTGTCACGGAGGCCAACGCAGAGCACTGCCTCCGTGACACGGCGTGGACGCGGACCTTCACTGGAATTTCCAGGGTCCGGTAGATTAACCTCAACGTGGCACGGAGGCCATCGCGGAGGCCTCTCTCCGTGCCACGGAGCTGACGCGAAGGCACACTGGAATTTGCCATTTTAATTCCTGTTCAGGCAGTGTGCTGCCGTGATGGTAGCGTGGCACGGCTCCATCGTGGAGCCCTTATAAAATGTGCATTCCAAGGTCTTTTCCACGCTCGCATCCAAGTCCAACTCCGACATAGTTCCAACATGCATTTTAGCTCCTAAAAATCACATTTACCTGCAAAACAAATGCTAATCATGTTGGTTAGTATAAATTCACATTTTATTACCAATTACATGATATTATATACACATTGCACAACAAACAAGGTAAAAATGATACGTTTGAGTATCACTTGGGCATATAAATCTGCCCAAGATCAGTCACGAGTCATTATGTCCTCTATTATGAGCCCAAGAGACCTTTTGAGCAATGTACTTCACGTATCAAGCCACGAGTCGTGGTCAGAGGGAACAAGTCATTAGGTCCCTCGTTGGGACCATCCGACAATTATTTCCTGCGAATTTAGTAAGGGGTTTTTCATAATTCCTAAGGTCCTAAGGCCTAAACTACATCGTTTTGAGTTATGAATAGTAACTTTTAAAGGGGTTAAGTTCATTTTAGGCCTTATTCCTTCATGCATGCAAGGTAGAAGACTAGAGAGGGTGATCAAGCCTAGTATTCATCAATTCCTCTTCAATTTCCTATTGGGCATTCGAAGAAGTGTAAGAATCAGCTACCAACAGGTATGTAGGGTTATGAATGGGTGATTTATTTCACACCCATGCCCAATCCCTCTCTAAATTATGAAGTCCTATGACTAATCTATGGGGTGTTAACCCAATGCATGAATTTCCTAATTTTTTACATGGGTATGCTTAAGTATGTTTCCACCAATGAATTATGAAGCATGGGCGAGTTTTATAATGTTTTCAATTAAAAATCATGTTTCTAGCTTTATGTATTAAAATCCCATTGATGAGAAGTTCATAAAAGATGAGATTGGTGACGAATATATGATGATGATGAGATATCACGATGAAGAGCATGTTTTTACGCTACCCATGTTTATATCATGTTTTTGATATGAATTGAGTATTTCAAAGTATGATAAAGCTTTTGGAAATGCCCACATGTTTTAGTATGACTGATCATTTCCCGAATTAAGCTTACCACATGGTTTTGGAGTGAAGACTCCCAATTATTTTTCAGTTTATAGTATGTTTGAGTTAAAGCTTCTCATATGCATGATTTCATCTTTGAGATGTATTTGATTATTGAGCTTCGTAAATAGATGATGTTGAGCTTCTTTGAATAATGATGTAGAGCATATGCATGTTTTTTGGAGTAGTGTCTAGCACCGAGCAGGCTAAGGGTTTATCACCCTATGCCTCAGAATTACGCGCCAAAATAGGTTTATACATTATGGCTTCGGGACCTCCCTTATGAGCTATCCCCTGCCCTATTAGGACACGATCTTGATATCAATATCACTGTATCGTCCCTAGCTCTGGAAAGGCTTTGGACGGCTCTACCCACTTGAGTGTGATAGTTTGGACCATGTAAGCTCTATCGTGGTATGTCGGTTAAAAGACGAATTTCCCATTGTTCCTCATGATTTCAGTTAAGCATGCTTATTACTCATGAGGTTTACATATGTAAGCATGTTCTAGAGAAGGTTTGACTCAATATTCAACTTTACTTATAAACATCAGATTTCAGTTTTTAGTTAATCGATTATGTTATGATATGTTATGATGATACATTATGTTATGATGAGATCATTATTTCAGAAAGAATGTATGCAAGCCCTACTCTTAGATTCTTGACGTTTATGTTTACATTATGCATTGTCTTAAATGATTTTATTTACTTAAGCGGTTTTACTTAACTTGCATACTCGGTACATTACATGTATTGACCGTATAATCTATGCTGTATCGTTTCATGATACAAGATCCGGCTCTCATGTTCAGCCCCATTCGTAGTCAGCTTATCAGAGTTAGCCTTTGTGTTGTTGGCGAGTCCTCATCTCTCGAGGACTAGACTATTCAGATTTCCTTATGTATTTTCAGTTTTAGCTTGTTGAGTTAGTTGGGGTCTTGTCCCATCAACTCGTCATGTTTAGAGGCTTTTTAGACATATGTACGTAATCAACTTTGGATTGCGTATTCTAATGTTATGCTTAAGTTTAGACTTTCTCTATGATTATATTGTTGATTATTTAGTTTCATTGATCGAGTTAGACGTATGATTATGCCATGGGTTGACTCAGGGTCTCTCGGGGCTCCTTGTCCCGTGTTGCGATCTGGGCCTCCGTTCGGGTTGTGACAGGGTCCAAGTCTTTGTCAAAAATCCCTCCGGTAGCCACGAGAGGAACCAACGACCCATTGGCTCATCCAGTGAGTCGTTGTCCCCTCTCATTGTCCAGTTCCAGTAAGCCCTAATTTTTTGTCCCAGGACCAAGGACTAGTCCCAATGAGTCATGGTGTCAATCAACGAGTCATTATTTGATCCGTTGGATCCCGACGGTAGTTTTTCCAGACATTCTTTTAGGGGTATTTTTGTAACTTCTCACCATTTTAATCCCTAAACTACATCATTTTGGGAATGTTTAGGAGGAAAAAAGGTTGATCAGCGTATCCCTCTCATTCTTTCTCTCAACTCTAAGACTCAGTACGAAGAAATTCCAGACAGGCATCACAGAGCTAAGCTAGGGCTTTCAATTTTCCTTAAACTCTTCTCCATAGTTCTTTCAAGGATTCTACTTCAGGTATGTAGTAATTCAACAAGGGAATTGCCCTTCCCTTGTGCCAAAAATCCTCCTGAAATTTCTTATCAGTTCTAGTGCTGAAGATTTGAGTTAGGGTAAATTTTTAACTAGATTTTGATTAATTCTTGTGGATTGTTGCTCATATGAATTCTTGATATGTTCCTTCTATGTAGTGATCATGTTGCTATATTCTTCATGGGAAATGGGTTTAGCCCTAATTCTTTAAATGTAGTAAATTGGGTCTTGCATATTTTACTAGATACAATTGTTGCTTGACTTTGTTAGTTCCTGAATTTCCATGTTATTATAATCATGTGAGTTCATAGTCAATTGGCATGTTAGTTCAGCCTCATCCAGAAATTAGCCTTTTTAGTATCTCTTAGTAAGTTAGCTCATCAGTTTTACAATAGTCAGATCTTGAGGAGTTCAGTTCAGTAGTATTCCCTAGTTTCAGTTATCAGTTAGTTTCTAGACGGTTACGATGCTTTCAGATAAGCAACTCTGACCAATCTTAGAACACTAGTTTTTCAGTTATCCAGTCCTATAGACTCTCAGGTTACTTCCAGATAAGTATTCCTAACTTAATCCAGGACCCTAGCTTTGAGCTATCAGCTTAGTAGTCAAGTTAGGACTATCCAGTGGGAGTAGTATTAGCACCGATCGGACCGAGGTTCCAGCGCACCCAGGTTCCCAGAACTACATTGCCACTGTAGGTTATTAGCCCAAACAGGCCCCAAACTTGTGATCACCCAACTCAACCACTATACCCTGGCAAGGTGCAGTGGGCTTTCTCTGATGGGGTGTATACACCAGACTCCGGTTATAGACTCTCCAACTTGTTAGTACAATTTTAGTTTAGTTCAGTTCAGTTCAGCTTAGTTTAGTCACTCAGTTCCAGGACATGTTTATGACCGTTAGTTAGGGTCATTATTGGCCATATCAGTTATAGCACAACTTTTATGGGTATTGAGTATTAGTTGGTCGTTTCATATTATTTTAGTTCAGTTCTTATTTTTCCATGCTTATTGTATATCTCACTTACTCAGTACATTCAAATTACTAACACATACTCTCTATGTTGTATTTTATTATGATATAGGCGCAGGTTCTCAGTCTCAGCATCATCAGTAGTTTTCTCTCCGACGATTTCAGCAGCAACATTATTTGGTGAGTCCTCATCTTCCGAGGACTATGTTTGCTTTTTAGATAGTTCTTTATTGGATCAGATTTTAGAGTTAGCTGGGGACTTGTCCCAACAACTTGTCTTTTAGTAGTTGGCTTTCAGAAAAAGTTGTCTAGTATTCATTTTAGTTATGTTTACTCTTTTCAAATTAGTGTTTCATGGATAATTATTTTTACACAGCTTTCACTTATGCTTACTTAGTTTACTAGTGTGATGTTAGACAACAGGTTAGCTTGAGGCCACTTGTGGCACCAAGTACCGTGTCCCGTCTAGGATGCAAACTCGAGTCTGACAAATTTTGGTATCAGAGCACTAGATTTAGAGTATCCTAGGATGTCTGAACGCCGTCAGTTGGCATGTCAGTTCATCCTCAGCCATAAATTGGCCTTTTTAGTATCTCTCAGTAAGGCAGCTGATCAGTTTGACAATAGTTAGATCTTGAGGAGTTCAGTTCAGTAATACTCCCTAGTTTCAATTATCAGTTAGTTTCTAAACGGTTACGATGCTTCTAGATAAGCAGCTATGAACAGTCTTAGAATACCAATTTTTCAGGTATTCGGTCCTATAGACTCTCAGGTTACTTCCAAATAAGTATTCCTGACTTAGTCCCAGATCCCAGCATCGAGCTATCAACTTTGTAGTCCAGTTAGGACTATCCAGTGGGAGTAGTACTTAACACCGAGCTGACCGGGGTTCCAATGCACCCAGGTTCCCAGAACTACATTGCCACCATATATTATTGGCCCAAATGGGCCCCACGATTGTGATCACCCTGCTCAGCCACTATATCCTGGCAAGGTACAATGGGCTTTCTCCGATAAGGTGTATAATTGGACTCCATGTCTGGCCCACATGGTTATATGTCGGTTATAGACTCTCCTACTTGTCAGTATAGTTTCAGTTCAATTTATCTCAGTTCCTTCACTCAGTTCCAGGACATGTTTATGACCGTTAGTCAGGGTCATTATTGACCATATTAGTTATAGCTCAACTTTTATCAGTATTTAGTATCAGTTGGTCATTTCATGTTATTTCAGTTTAGTGCTTATTTTTTCATGCTTATTATATATCTCACTTACTCAGTACATTCA
Source organism: Datura wrightii (assembly GCA_035772735.1). Lineage (NCBI taxonomy): Eukaryota > Viridiplantae > Streptophyta > Magnoliopsida > Solanales > Solanaceae > Datura > Datura wrightii. Next base: position 124,785,092 of record JASDFA010000018.1, read on the forward strand.
AAGTACTGACACATACTTTCTGTGCTGTATTGTATTATGATACAGGCGCAGGTTCTCAATCTTAGCATTGTCAATAGTTCCCCTCCGACGATTTCAGCAGCAACATTATTTGGTGAGTCCTCATCTTCCGAGGACAATGTTTGCTTTTCAGATATTTCTTTATTTGGTCATATTTTAGAGTTAGCTAGGGGGCTTGTCCCAGCAACTCATCAGTTAGTTGTTGGATTTCAGACATAGTTGTCCAGTATTCTTTTCATTATGTTTACTCTTTTGACATCAGTATTTCTTGGATAATTATTTTTACACAGCTTCCGTTTATGCTTACTTAGTTTACCAGTGTGATGTTAGACTATAGGTTAGCTTGGGGCCACTTGTGGCACCAAGTACTGTGTCCCTTTCAGGATGCAGACTCGGGTCGTGACATGGACTTTATTGCAAGATATAGGACACTAAAAAAGGGAAGTTTCCTAAAATTCTTCGTAGCCTCTTCCTCATAAATGTTGCGCACTTCATACCCATAAATAAGACTCTACTCGACGTAGATTTCAAACACCCTAAGATACTCTAAAACCTAATGCTCTAATACCAAGTTTGTCACAAAGAGTGTGGATCCCAGACCGCGACACAAGACCTAGAACCACAAATGGCTCCAAACTAACTCATGACACATACATAGCATGAATAAGAGCATAACTAAAGCGCAAAATGAATCATAAACATGGATAAGTGGAAGTCTAAATGATATAAATCATGAACAAGAATGACAAGTCATAATGCTGAACCATCTAGTACATAATTGTCTGAAAGCCTCTAATGATAAGATGAGATGATGGGACAGCACCCCTAACTAGCTGGCTAAGTCTGAAACTAAAATACAAGAACATAACACCATAAGCTAATAAACATCCTCGGAAGATGAGGACTCACCCAAACGGGGACTGAGATGAACTGAGATGGGAGCGGGGCTAGCGACGAGGCTGAGACTGCTCACCTGAACCTATATCATGAAATGATATAGTATAAAGTATGAGGTTAGTACTTTGAAAGTATTGAGTATGTAGAGTAATTAAAACGTGCTAGAAAAATAATATAAGAAAGGTCATGAGTGTAAAATCGTATAAAACATAAGAGTAGGATCATAAACTGAACATGAGGGCTCAAGGCTTTCAAACTGTAATATAATAGCTGAGCATGACTGGATTCATGAGTAAAACCTTGTAAAATATAATTTGAGCCAAAATACCATAAGTCGTGAAATCATGAATCGTGAACATGTGTATATATATATTTAGAAACTAAGGAATAATGGGAGATTCTTACAACCGACATACCCCATGTGAGCATACATGGAGTCCTACTTGTAACCCTGATCCTGAGGGTGTTCATACCTTGCCAAGGCTAAAACCATGAAAAGGTGTGATATCACTCATGGGTGGCCCTGGGGCATAGGAGATACTCTCGTGGAGGACCCCATCATGATTACGTTGACACGTAATTTTGGGAGCTAAATACTATTTCCAAAACATATATAGTGCTCATATCATAATCATGAGACATGGGTTTATACGACTAGTTTAAATCAAGAAATTCATAACATGTTAACATACACGAGCTAGCCATGAAAATAGTGCCGAAGATTGGCCATGATACATGGACTTGATTTCTATGAAATTTATACATACTTGAATAAAACTTCATAACTCAAAATCATAAAATCATAAGCTTAAGATTTGTAAGCATTCATGCATACTTTGATAATTTATTATAACTCGAAATTATAAGCTCATAAACTTGAAAATCATAAGATCATGCATAATTGGATAAAATCATCATAAAAAAATTAAGGGTCAAATTTGCCGTAATAACCATAATTCGTCAATTGAAACATGAGGAAATTTGACTTATAGAAAGATCATAGAAGATTTCATTGAATTGGGTCTAACCCTAGAATTTTCATAAAACTTGATTGGAGACTTGAATTCATGAGTCAGAGAAGAAACTGGGCATGAGGTGAAAAAGATTCCCCATTCATAATCCTACATACCTGGGTAAAAGGTTCACTAACTTTTCTTAAAGATCCAAGAGGAATTGAGAAGTTGGAGGTGATGAACCCTAGCTTCTTCTTCAGAGAAAATCTAACCTACGGTCTTTGAAGGGAATGAAGTTTTAGGCTTAGTTAAATCCTTTAATCTGACCCTTAGGAAGCCTAAAACAACGCCACTAATGATTTAAAAGCACATAAATTTACCAAGATACCTCTAAACTAGCGAAAAAAGGCCTAAAACTGGCAAAACCAATTGGTTGATAGGACGACCCATATTGAGGTTCGTCCAATGTCTGGTGTTGTTTCACTAAACTGCTCATAACATTTTACTCCGAACTTCGATTGATGTAAGGTCAGATGAGTTGGAAAAAAGACTCAAAGGGATTCAATTTGATGTGTTGAATAACCCAAAAAACACTTTGTAAAATGGGATCTATAGCTGTTTGAAATTTACCCTTGTAAGAATTTATATGAAAACTAAATTGGTAAGAAGGCTCTCAACTCAACTTTGTGGTAGTGGTTCCTTATGACCTTAATTTGTATCCAATGCACTTTTCAAACTTAAGAATTGACCTTAAACCTTGTTTCAATTAAATTTATAGGGTTCTGGTCTATCCACATCCCTAGAATGGTTCTAAACTTATCCCGTAAGTCCGAGGTGTTACAATATCTCATCTTACGCACAGATGGTACGAACCATACCATGATCCTACAACCTGTTTACATAATACTCGTACCTCCCAAGACATATAGGTCATTCTCTGATCTTCATATCATGGACGGATAATACGACTCTTACCTGTCACGACCCGAGCCGAAACTTCGGACTGAGACATGGGACCTAGAACCACGAATAGCTCCAAGTCGACCCATGGCAAAAACATTGTTCCAAGTTGACCCATAACATGAACATAGCAACTAAAGAGTATATATTAAAGTGGAAATTTATAGCTTAAACCTGAATAAACGAAAGTCTAAATAGTATAACGTATATCAAACGATAACATCACAAAGCTAAATCTAAAGCTGAACACACTAGTCTATGTATGAAAAGCCTCTCCTAACTGATGAGATGCTCGGACAAGGCCCCAGCTATCTCCAAGTTTGAAATAAACTAACAACACAAAACTAAAATAATAGACGCCCTCAAATAATAAGGACTCACCCAAGACAGGGATGAATTGAGCTAATAGGGGAAATGAGTTATCGGCAAGGCTGAACTGGATCACCTGAATCTATATCATAAACGATATAGCATAGAGTATGCATACAATACTTTGAATTTACTGAGTATGATAGGTAAGTAAGCATGCTTAGTAAATGTTAACTGAAATCATTCATATAAATATAAATTAATAGATCATGAGAGTAAGGACTGCATGCTGAAAACTGATTTGAGACATAAATAGTCATAAGCTGATTATCATAGCTAAATATAGTGACCCAAGATTTAGAAATAGAAATCATATAGCTTTTCATAATTGAAATCGTAAGTAAAAGCTCAGAAACTGATCATTTGGATCAAATCTGCTGTAAAACATAATATCATAAGTCATGAACATGAATAACTGAAATCATGAGGAATAATGGGAGACTCGTCATAACCGACACCATCATGATAGAGCTTACGTGATGCCCCAACTATCACACTAAAGTGGGAAGACCGTCCAAAACCTTGCTAGGGCTAAGGACGATACCATGATATCGATATCAATCTAAGGCCCCTTGCGGGCAGGGGGAAACTCTCTTCAGAGGTTGAAGAAAATATATATATCTATGTTGGCATGTAGTTCTGAGACCAGAGAACCTTGGAACCCCAAACCTACTCGGTGCTAGACACTACTCCCAAAAACATGCATAGTGCTCCCATCATTTTTCAATGAAGCTGAAATTATAATTACATGCATAGTTTGAAATCTGAACATTGGGAGGCTTGACTCCAAAACATATCATAAGCTGTAGTAGGAGTCTTGAATCTAAAATATACGATAAGATGATCTTATTAGCCTTGGATAAATCATGAAAACATACTTAACTTGTATGGTCTTGCCCAAATCATAAAATAATGCATACTTAAAATAGACTTCATAAATCATAATCATGGATTCATATGTGGGAAATTTATAAACATTCATTCATGTTAGATATGTCATTATACTTGAAATCATGAATCATAAGCTTGACTTTCATATAACTTGCTTAATAGGGCATAATTTCTAATAACTTGACATCATAAATTTATAATAAAATTATTTATAAAATCTGACCATTAAAGTTAAAACATGCTTTAGAACATGAGGGGATTAGACCCGTAAAAATATCGTAGAGAATTTCATAGAACTTGTGTTAAAACCTTATAAATTCATATACTTGAATTAGAACTTGAATTCATGAACTTGAGGAGAAAATTGGACATGAGAGTGAAAGGAAACACTCATTCATAGCCCTATATACTTGGGTAAACTGATTCTCAAATTGTCCTTTAAAGCCCAAGAGAATTGGAAAAGAATTGAGAGAATTCTAGCTTGATCTTGAAGAGGGTTCTCAATAACTTGCATGCATGGGAACCTAATGGTTTAGAGTAGGATAAACCCTCTAAAAAACTCCTTTTAGGGCTTAAAATGACATCATTAGGATGTTAGGAGCTTAGGAAGTTCGAAAATCCCATTAATGATTCGCTTGAAAAAATGCTCACTGCTAGACATACGACCCGTACCACGAGTCATACAATCGACCTCCAACTCGTGGATTCCTCCCATAACTGGCCAGTCCAATTTCTTTGACCCTCTGATTATTTCCATAACTCCTACAATGACTCATAGTTCAACACTATAAGTCCTACAATCACTCATAGGACCAATACCTGATAACCCCATAGCATACTACGACTCTGTGACCATGAGTCGTACCATCAAACCACGACTCTTGGTTTGGGAAAAGAAGCTTCTGTATTGAACCATGGGTCTTCCTACGACCCATACCATCTGAGCACGACTCATACCTTCAATCGTACTGAGAGAGAATTTCTAGACTTTTTCTGCTGAACATATTTCAAATCCCAAATCTAGTCTTTGAAACTTTTGGGATGTTACAGTACCACTTCACTGTGATTCATATTGAGACTCGTGGTCTTTGAAAAAAATCGTGAACACTTCTCTCAATCTAATTCAATGACTCCAAACAACGAACTATATAATCAAACAATGGTCCATACATATCCCCTCATTGATTTTGGGCTAATTTTTAACAACTCACTGGAACTTAACAATAGGCACAACCAACGACATGTTGGTTCCTACAACGAGCCGTACTGAGGTTCGTTGTTTAGTTCTGGTGTTGTTTTCTTGTTGTTTTCTGCTGTAAGTCTCAAGTCTGATCTAAGGGTCTTTTTGAGGTATTACAAGGAACTTCTAGATCCTCCTGCATGGCACGTTCTAAATGCAGGTGTGGACTTGTGACATGCATGTCCCTATTTTTCCTCCGACAGATTGCTTTAAGTTCAAATCCTTTATCTTCTTTGTTTCAACTAAATGCCTGCACAAAAGAGGAGAAAAAGTATAAAATCCTTCTAAATTCCATTAAAATAAAGCAATAACTCATTTGAAGAGCCAAACGGTTAGTAACTTACAAACTCATCAAACCCCCAAACTTACTATTGCTTGATCTCTAGCAAAATATTCTCTCAAAAAAGAAATTGACTTAAGATTATCACATCATAAGGGCTACACACAGGAATACTAAGACTCAAAATAACCCCAAAATTACAAAAAAGACTCAAAAATTAAAAAGACTCAAACAAGTACACAAATCTCAATTGGTACCACCATGAACACTCGGCAAAAGATTATCATCATTCTTTCAATTAAAACAGGGGACATTTTCATCTCAATCAAGATCAACAAGCATCTCAAATCATTGATATACAACCTTCAAGGTTTTCCTAGATGCTCACTACACAACTTGTCGCATTCATGTCTCTCGCTTGTGACCAAGATGTTAACATTTACTTGAAGGATGTAATGCCACTCACCAAAAGAGAGAATCCCACTCACAATAATGCAATTCAAACAGTCGGGATTATAAGATGATCTAAAAATGCTCACCCTCTCAAAGATATTTAAGTGTACATACATTGAACCATAGGCTTTCCCTTCATGTAAACCGCCACTAATGTAGAGTCGCAAAGCTTGGAATCACTAAGGACTTGTGGGTCATAATGTAGGCTATGGGTAAGGGTAGGACATCATTTAGTTCAAGTGACTAGAACCTCCTTAATGCTCTTGTGACACAAATCAAAAATTCCGCTCATAATATAGAGTCAACTCCACCTTATCTCTCCTTTTCACAATCCATGTTTTCCTAAACATCCAACCTTCTAAACATCTTTGATTTATACATTTAAGAATCCATCACACAAGAGATGGCACCACTTAATTCTTTTCTTTCTTCCTTTGATCACAGGTTCTCAAACAACCATGTTTTAAAATCTTTTTTTACATTAAGCATTTGGTGCTACCTCACGCTGAAGCTCATTCCTCTTTTCCCCTTTTATGCATACCCCCAAACTAGACTTTTGCCTCATCATTATTTTATTTTTTCATCCCCTGAAATCTTAGGATTTCAGTCCCTATTTTCTCTTATCACTTGTAATTAGGGAGGAACGAGTGGCAAAGTAGAGGATTTAAAAATGGTCAAGGTTTGTAATTTGGTTATCAAATGAATTTTTCAAGGCTAAAAAAGTGTTGGCTAAGATCAATGTTAAAGGAAGGCCTTGTTTTGGGGAAGTGACTATCCAAAAAGGGACTATGGTCATTTTTCAAGCTCAGCCACATATAGAATTTTGCCTTGAATCACATTTGGGGAAAGTTCTAGACGACATGCATACACAAGAACAAATAATAACCTTACCACACAGGCATCACCATTTCAAGGAGTTTAGCTATTCTCGAAATCAATTGAAAAGCATGACTTTTGACAAGTTATTCCGAGTTTCGGACAATTCATTTGTGAATCAAAAAGTCAAACAAAGAAAGTAGGCATCATGACAAGAGAATGCTTAAGTTCATTTACCCCTCTTTTCTCAAAAATTGGATTTCTTTGCCAAGAAAATTTTTTGGTCATGCCTCTCAAGATAAGTGCAACAAAGACTCAAAATGACAACTAAAATATAGCATTTTCTCTTAAAAAAGTTGCCTCTCTATCCATCATTGAGAAATGTCACCCAGTTCAACACAAAAATTAAAATAAGAACAATTTATCTCCTTGGGAAGAACCGTGGTATAAAAACATTGGAGTTTATTCACTAACTACTATTTACAAAGGAGATTGCAATGCATTCGTAGTAAAATGATTGAAGTGTAAGACCGACCCAATATTATGGAAATTCACATCACAATACAAGTGAATTCAGCCTAGCAAGGGTCAAAAGTTAAAATAATTATAAAACAAGCTCGACAAGGCATCAATTCATAAACATATCATCCAAATAAAAATTCATAACATCCAAAACAACCAAGCCCAGTAAGGGCATCAACATGAATCAAACAAATCCAACCCCCAATTAAAAATCAAACGTTTTCCCCAATGTTATATAATAAAGGATAAGTGTGCAAGAACTCCCTGTTCCATTTACTCTGCATTATCTTCACGTGGCACTACCTATGAAATAGTACCTGAACCATCTCTTTGGAAGCGAGCAGTGCCCAAGGACTCCAACAAAATACTTTTATTCCACGAAGATACATTGGCATCATCCTCTGGATCGCTCTCCTCCTCCTGTAAGCTCCCTAGAAATTCATTGATCGGGCCTCAAGAAGCACATAGGGAAGCCACGACCTCATCCAAAAAACTCAAATCTACGTTTGCCAGAGGGGCTTTGCCCTTTATCTCCTGTATGTCAGCCCAAAGTGAAGTTACCGCTCCTTGTACGATATTCACTCTTCTGCATAACTTGTTAACGTTGTCAAAGACATCTTTCATTGTATTCTTTCCAGACCTTTGGATTAAGGCCAATAGATTTTTGGCCAAGTTGGTGAGCTAGTTATCGCTGACATAAGTCATTTTGGCCAACTTCTGTAGCCCACTAGGTTCAGAGGGAGGAGGTAGTGGTGAAAACCTAGGAGGTGGTGGCTTCTCGAAATTATGTCCCTACATTGCGAGAGTAGGCTCATTAAGGTCTTGCTCAAAAGGGGAACTTTCAGTGCTGTGAACTAAGGAGCTCTCAAGGATGTCCCATGATTGCATTCTCTACTTCTTATTCTTGGGGGCATCAACATCCCATTTTTTGTCAATGTCAATTACTCCGATGGCAGAGCAAGTTCAATTAGATCAAAAAGTGCACCCCCTCTAGCACACAACTAGCTAATCAACACAGGAAAAGGCATGGAGAGGGCAGGTTGTCGAGCTTTCCTTTTGATTTGATTTGTTACCACTTCCCCTAATTTCACATGAATTCCTAACATAAGTACAGGCTATTAGGATGGAAACATCAATGTGCACTTGTTGATCATTCTTTGATGGTATTAGGCGAGAGAAAACCAAGTCTAGCCATAACTTGGCTTCAAGGAGGAGGTCTTGTTCCCAAGTCGGCTATCCCATTGCAATGATTTCAGCTACCAATTTGAGTTGGTGGCTCTTTGTAGCAATCTTCTCGGAAAACTCTATCCGCGAAGTAATTGGTTCCTCCTAATAGATGGAGTCGATGGCATCAGAGGTGATGTCAATTTCCATCACCCTTACCATAACAAAAGGCAAACATAAGAACTTGTCTACCCTACCCTAATGCTTCATTGAGTCTTTCCTCATTTGATATGAGGCATAGAACTCAAGCACTAGGGTAGGGTAGTACCCTCCAGGTGCATCCAAGAATGACAACCAATCCCGTGTGAGGAATTGCCTGTTGATATTGGGGAACTCATTCCCTAGCCTTGCCAAGTTGAAACTCTTGTCAAGAATGAAGGACCAACCATCCTGGTACTTGATGAAGTAGGACTTCATGCCCTTAACACAAAAGCAAAGATTCTATTCAGTATTAGCAGGGACATGAGTGTCTTTGCTTTTTCCTTTTCCCTTGCTTTTTCTTTTGGTAGAGGATGAAACTTTGTGGGCATTCTTGTCAGTGTTGTTCCTATTAGATGTCATGGTCCTGCAAAAATGATGTGAGTACCAGAAAAACAGAACCAAAATCTTCTTATGCATTTTTCATCATAGCAAAAAAAACATTTACAAGAACTAAGAAAAGAAAAGGGAACGGAATGGAAAAAAAAGAGAAGTAGTTGGAAGATTTCTACTGGCACCTGTGAGACACCTACCCGTCGCAGGTGGAGAACCATGTCATACATGTGAGCACATCTATGAAATAGAAAACTGGAAATAATTTTGGCCATCTGCGGTTGCACCTACATTTTGCAGATAGAGAGCTATGATACGTAGGTGGAACGCAGGTGGAAGGTAGTGAGTATGTAATTCCTGACCTTCACTTGCATTTCGCAGAGCAACATCTGCAGCATGCATATGCTTGGCAGTGTCTTAGCCTACATTTCATAGATTTTCAACCCCAAATTTAACCCATGTTTAATAACTTCAAAGTCTAATGGTTACTCAGACTTCCCCAAATGACACACCAACAAGCACAATATAACCATATGACCAATAACAACTACTCAATGATTTCTCTTAAGAAGGATATTACCCTATCTATCATCGGGAAGCGTCAAGCTACCACTCATACTACTACCCCAAGCATATTCATCACACTCCATAACCAAAATTCTCACAATACATGTTGAAACTTCATTAGAATCACAAAGCATAATGGACTAACAAATAAAACCGAGCACACACTACAATCACAACTTGAAACAACGATTACTTGCCCTTAAGAATAATGTCACTCAATCTATCATAGGGCCAAATCATGTATCACAACCAAGTGGGTTACTAAAACTTCACCCCCAAATTAAATTTCATAGCATTATGGGACACACTAACACACAGTATCGTACGAAACAATAATATCTCATAAATTTCCAATTTCAAATTGACTCAAAACACCCCCAAATTTCAAGACAAACATATGAAGCACAAATGGAGAAATGAAAAAATTACAACTAGCTTTCTTGAAGTAGAATGCTCCTCAAACACATGGAAAAGAAGATTTAAGTAAAGGAGCATACCACAAGTGAATGTGAAGAAGTGGGTGAGTGAGATTTAAGCTTAGGTAGATGCACAATGGTGGTTTGCCAATTGTGGCTCTGCTCGTGGTGGTGTGGTGGTGTAGTGATAAGAGAAAATAGTAGAGATGGAGGTTTGGAGTGTAGGAAGTTATATGGTGTAGTGGAGTGTTTGTGGAGATAAAAAATGATGGAAAATGACAGAAAAATCTAGGAATTATAGGAGTTTTAGGAAGGTGAAGGGTCGCGGGTCAAAGCCGGGTTGGGATGGTCAAATGGGTTAGTCAACATTCTAAATTCTCATACCCGCGCCTGAGCCAACACATGCAACCGCACATGACGACCTGTGCCACACATATGAAATGTAGGTGGGCTCAATTTCTACTAGTACACTACTTGGGACCTGCATTGCACATGCATGCTGCAAGTCTGTATTTGCGTTTAGCAGATAAAGCGAAGGTACACAACTTTGAACATTTTTCTTCTAGGTATTCTGGACAAGACCTGCACTTTACTTGTGTGCAGCAGAGTGACACCTGTGTTTCGCAAGTCCAATGCAAGTACCTTGTATTGTCTTCTTCAACTTTTTGCTACATTTCAACTTCTTGCATTCCTGCAACAATAAAAAATAACAAAGAAGTGAAGTAAAAATATATTGTAAAACACATAGGTTGCATCCCAAGAAGTTCTTGATTTAACATTGTGGCTAGATGATATCACTTTAATGGTCAACAAGGATCCAGAGGTTTGACCTCCTCATAAGGGACCTCAACCAACTCGTCCCTTGTGTCAATCATTGCCACAACTCTACATTCATCTGGGGGCTTCATTTGTTTGCACACGTTGAAACTAGCCTCATCACTGCCAACCCTGAACTTGAGGTCTCCCAACTCAACATCCACTAATGCTCAGTAAGTGGCTAATAATAGGCGCCCTATGATGATAGGAACCTCAAGGTCCACATCACAATCTAACACTATAAAATCCATTGGAAGGATAAATTTATCAACTTTAACCAACACGTTAAAAAGTATCCCACTGGGCATTTTATAAATCTATCTGCCATAAGCAGCCTTATCTGAGTAAGCTTAGGATCTCCCAAGCTTAACTTCTTAAATATCACAAGGGGAATCAAGTTGATGCTTTCCCCTAGGTCACATAAAGCCTTGTTAAACAGATACATCCAATGGTGCATGGAATTGTGAAAGCCCTTGGATCTTCTCTCTTTAGAGCTAAATGCTTGCGATGATGGCACTACAATAATATGGCACCTTCACCATGCCTACATCAATTACCTTCTTATTCTTCAACAACTCCTTCATGAATTTAGCATATCCCAACATTTGAAAAACGCATCCACCAATGGGATATTCACAGACAATTTGCTAAACATGCCAACAAACTTCTTAAACTGATTGTCCTCCTTCTTTTTCATCATCCGTTGGGTATAAGGAGGTGGACATTTAGGCACCAAAACTTTAGCAATCTGATCCTACTTGCCTTGTCCATCATTAATCGCAACTTGAGGAGGAGTATCAACCTCTCTGTCCTCCACTGTTTTCTCATCATCAACTGCCATGGGTGCACTCGGCACCCCCTTCTCCAGCTTCTCATCACTCTTATTTTTACCAATAACCTCATTAGGTTTAACACTCATATTCTCAACTCCTTCCTAATTCTAGTGACAATTTCCGCACAATGGCTATTATTCTTTGGGTTCGGAAGAGTATCATGACCCGAACATAGGTCCAGACCAAGATACGGAACCTAGAACCATGAATGGCTCCAAGTCTACCTATGGAATGAACATAGCGGCTAAAGAGCATACATGAAACGGAAACTGATAAACTAAACATGAATAAATGGAAGTTTTCATACAAAATGATCATAAGCATAGTCAATAATGACCAAGCGCAAATTCTACATATCGTTTGAAAAGCCCCTAACACAAATGAAGAGCTGATGGGACAACATCCCCAACTAGGTCACCAAAAGTCTAAAAATTGAAGGTAACACAACTCAACAATCTGAAGGTCCTCGAAGGATGAGGACTCACCAACAAGAGAACTGGACTAAGCTTTGGAGATTGACTAACAGCGAGACTGAATCTAAGCATCTAAACTTGTATCATCAAATGATATAGCATAGAGTATGAGGTCAGTACTTGGAATGTACTGAGTATGCAAGGTATGTAAAATAGGATGAGTAAGTATAACATAAATCATGCATATAAATATAAATAGCAAGATCATGAGAGTAGGAACTGCATACTGATATATGAAAATATGTACAAGCATAACTGAATCTCATATTTGAATAAATGACCCAAAGCTAGGAATAAAATCATATGGCTTTCCATATCTGAAATCATATGTAAAAGCTTATAAACTGATCATTGGGTCAAACCTGTTGAAAACATAATAACATAAGTCACAAACATGCATAACTAGAATCATGAGGAATAATGGGAGGACTCTTCTTACTGACAACATTATGATAGAGCTTACATGATGCCCCAACTATCTCACTCAAGTGGGTAGAGCTGTCCCAAGCTTGCCAAGGCAAGGAAAAATACTTGGAGTGATATCATGTTATATCCCAGGAGACCAAAGATCATACCCGAAAGTTGAAATGGAGAAAAACCTAAAATCTAGCACCGGGCACAGAACAAGTTGGGAGGAGACCCGTAAGAGCAGCCCATGAGTCGTGATGTGACTCATGGGGAGGCTCGGATGATGATTTGCAGTTTGGGAAATAGGATCCCCACGAACATGACTACCACTTGTGGTCAGGCCCCACGAGTCGTTAGGTCAGTCATGGGGTGGGTGAGTAAGGAAAAGAGAAGAAGGGAGGCATTTTACTCGACGGGAGGACCCCATGAATTGTGGTCAGTCACCATGAATCGAGGGGAGGTTCGTGAGCAACATGGAATAATTTTGTTGAGGCCAATGCAATGTACATCACGGATGGTGACCACGAGTTGTGGTCACCAGGTCACGAGTTGTTATGTCTTCTATCATAAGCCCAATAGATTGAGAAGCAGTGTACTTCATAAGCTAAGGCACTAGTCATGACCCTTGACGATGAATCGTTAGGTCCCTCGTTGGGACCACTTGACAGTTATTTTCTGCGAAATTAGTAAGGGCTATTTCATATTTCCTAAGCTTCTAAGGCCTAACATACATTGTTTTGATTTATGAATAGTGACTTTTTAAGGGCTTAAGTTCATTTTAGGCCTGATTCATTCATGCATGCAGGGTAGAAGATTAGAGAGGGTGATCAAGCCTAACATTCATTAATTTCTCTTCAATTTCCTATTGGGCATCTAAAGAAGTGTAATAATCAGCTACCAACAGGTATGTAGGTTTATGAATGGGTGATTCCTTTCACACCCATGCCCAATCCCTCTCTAAATCATGAATTCTTATGTCTAATCCACGGGGTTTTAACCCAATGCATGATTTCCCTAGTTCTCTACATGGGTATGATCTATATATGTTTCTACGATTGAATTATTATCTATGGGAAAATTTTATAATGTTTTCAATCAAAAATCATGTTTCTATTTTTATGAATTGAAAATCCCATTGAAGAGAAGTTCTTGAAAGATGAGATTTATGATGAATGTATGTTGATGATGAGATAGTATGATGAAAAACATGTTTTAAAGCTGCCCATATTTACAATCATATTTTTTGATATGAATTGAATAGTTTCCAAGCATGACAAAGTATTGGGAAATGCCCTTATGTCAAGTATGATTTATGATTTTCCCGAATTAAGCTTACCACATGATTTTGGAGCAAAGACTCCCAATTATCTTTCAGCTTGTCGTATGGTTTGAGTTAAAGCTTCTCATATGCATGATTTCAGCTTTGAGATGTATTTGATTTATGAGCTTAATCAATAGATGATGTTGAGCTTCATTGAAAAATGATGTAGAGCATATGCATGTTTTTAGGAGTAGTGTCTAGCACCGAGAAGGCTAAGGGTCGATCACCCTATGCCTCAGAACTACGCGCCAATGTAGGTTTATACATTATGACTTTGGGACCTCCCTTTTGAGCTATCCCCTGCCCTATTAGGCCACGAGCTTGGTATCGATATCATGGTATCGTCCCTAGCCCTAACAAGGCTTTGGAAGGCTCTACCCACTTGAGTGTGATAGTTGGGACCATGTAAGCTCTATCGTGGTATGTTGTTAAAAGATGAGTCTCCCGTCGTTCCTCATGATTTCATTTAAGCATGTTTATTACTGATGAGATTTACATATATATGCATGTTCTAAAGCAGGTTTGACTTAATATTCAATTTACTTATAAATATCAGATTTCATCTTTGAGTCAATCATTTCATATATGAAGTTGTGTTATGTTATGTTATGATGAGATCATGATTTCAGAAAGAATGCATGTAGATCCTTCTCTCAGATTCTTAATGTTTATGTTTCATGTTATGCATGTCTTTAACTGATTTTACTTACTTTAGTGGTTTTACTTACCCTGCATACTCGGTACATTCCACGTACTAACCGCATACTCTATGCTGTATCATTTCATGATACAGGATCCGACTCTCAGGTTCAGCCCCGTTCATAGACAACTTATTAGAGTTATCCTTTGCGTTGTTGGTGAGTCCTCATCTCCCGAGGATTAGACTATTCAGATTTCCTTATGTATTTTCAGTTTCAGCTTGTTCAGTTAGTTGGGGGTCTTGTCCCAACAACTCGTCCTGTTTAGAGGCTTTTTAGACATATGTATGTAATCAGCTTAGGATTGTGTATTCTAATGTTATGTTTAAGTTTATACTTCTGCTATGATTATATTGTTGGTTATTCAGTTTCATTGATCGAGTTAGATGTATGCTTATTCCATGGGTCGACTTGGGGTCTCTCGGGGTTCATTGTCCCGTATTATGATCCGGGCCTCCGTTTGGGCCGTGACATATCACTAATAAGGACCCCATAGGGTTAGCCATGAATATATACCTGTAGTGGCATGTAGTTCTGAGACCTCAGAGTTTTCCTATACGTAGGGCCTACTCAGTGCTAGACACTACTTCCGAAAACATGCACATGAGGGCTCATATAAGGATCGTGAAATCATATATGAATTTCATAGGATAGTTAAATCATAACATAATTTATCATATTTGAAACACTTGACTAGCCATGAAATAAGGGCCCATGAGTCGGCCAAAATCATAAACTCATAAATCATGAAGAACATACATGCTTGAGAAAATCACTGTACTTGAAATTCATAAATTCATGAAGAGTACTTGTAGGAAATCATATCATAAATCATAAACCATAATTTAGAGCTTGGAGAATCAAAATGATAATAGAATCATAAACCTGACTTTTCATGAAACTTGCATAATTAGGAATAATTTTCTAAAAACTTGAAACCATAAATTTATAATCAAAATAGGTATAAAATCTGTCCATATATCTTAAAACATGCTTTGAAACATGAAGGGATCGGAATTGGCCCATAAATAAATCATAGAGAATTTCATAAAGCTAGGATAAAACCCCATAAGATCATGAGCTTGATCTAGAACTTAAATTCAGGGAATTTATGAGAATTTTGAGCATGAGAGTGAAAGGAACTCTCATTCATAGACCTACATACCTGAGTAACCTGAATCTACACTTGACTTTAAAAGTCCAAGAGATTTGGAGAAGAACTTGAAGAATTCTAGGCTTGATCTTCAATGGGGGAGTCCTAATCTTCATGCATGGGATGAAAAAGACTTAGAATAGGTTCAACCCCTTTAAAACACCTCTTTCAGGTCTTGAAACATCATGATCTGGCATGTATAGAATGAAAACTTCATTCTCGATTCTACGAGAATTTTTTTGAAAGCCTTTCATTTGCTTATCGTCGATGGAAGTTTGATTTTCCCAATATGTATCCTAATTTTTGGACTAATTCTTCTTCTGATGATCAATTCAACCTTGATAAAAAAGATATACCTTGGTTATATTTCATCTCTTCAACAAGTTTAATAATGAGTATAACGGCCCTATTGTTCCGATGGAGAGAAGAACCTATGATTAGCTTTTTAGGAAATTCCCAAACGAACAATTTCAATGAAATCTTTCAATTTCTTATTTTTCTATGTTCAACTCTATGTATTCCTTTATCCGTAGAGTACATTGAGTGTATAGAAATGGCCATAACAGAGTTTCTCTTATTCGTATTAATATCTACTCTAGGTGGAATGTTTTTATGCGGTGCTAATGATTTAATAAGTATCTTTGTAGCCCCAGAATGTTTTAGTTTATGCTCCTACCTATTATCCGGATATACCAAGAAAGATGTACGGTCTAATGAGGCTACTATGAAAAATTTACTCATGGGTGGGGCAAGCTCTTCTATTCCGGTTCATGGTTTCTCTTGGCTATATAGTTCATTCGGGGGAGAGATTGAGCTTCAAGAAATAGTAATTAGTCTTATCAATACACAAATGTATAACTCCCCAAGAATTTCAATTACGCTCATATTCATTATCATAGGAATTGGGTTCAAGCTTTCCCCAACCCCTTCTCATCAATGGACTCCTGATGTATATGAAGGAGTGTGGTTCATTCGAGAAATTCATACCTCCCTATCTATCTCTGAGATGTTTAGATTTTTCAGAAATTCCATGGACATGCAAAAGAGAAATGCTATACCCACTTGGACCAAGATAGAACTTTTACTTGTTCAAATAACAATTAAGGTGAAGTAGGGTCAGGAATGACTAATCTCTTTATGATAAATAGATCCATTTTGCAAGTTTGTTATTATTGGTAGTTCCTACAAAGGATAGGACTAATGACGTATAAAATACTTGAATTCTCGATATAGATGCTACATAGTTGGTTCTCATCCTTCAGAGACTACGAGCGTAAAAAGAGCATCTATCGACAAAAGGATCACCCTAAGATGATCATCTCGTTGCTATTAATTAGGGATTATAAGCTTAGGAATTATGAAAACACCCTCTACAGAACATTTCACACTGTCAGGAGTCACGACGGACACCATGAGCTATACTATGGTACCACAACTCGTAGTTACCACCCGTTACGGACACTGTCTTGTCCTGACTTCTGTAGTTTCCCATGGGATATACCATGACTCGTACCATCAAATGATGAGTCATTGGACCCACCCGTGGTTACTGCTTCCAAAACTCCTTAGTCCCTTCCCACGGGTGCAGACCACGACTCATTGTTTCCCACAACGAGTCATACCATGAGTTGTTCCTCCCAACCCGATACACCAGAACCCGTTACGACCACCGACCACAAGTCGTACCACCAACCTACAACTCGTGGTTTTCTCTCATGGTTCACTCATCCAACTCCTCCATCCTTCTAATGAGTCATACAATGAACAATGGTTTCCTACAACGAGTGGTACAACGACTCATACCTTCAATCCAAGGTAACTCAGTCGTCAAATAATGGTTCATCCTACAACTCGTTGGTCCTTCCCATGAGTCGTACCTCGAGTTGTCCTGAGATATTTTTCTCAACCTTTCCTGCTAATCATATTTCTAATCCTGATGCCAACCTTAGGAACTTTTGGGGTATTACCGTGTGCCCTTCATCCGAGGGTTTATTTGAGTGGACAGATGGTTCATTGAGCCTCAAGGTACTTGATTGATGCCGATAGGAACTCGTGGTTAGAGCAAGATTGGATACATAACCCTTTAACTCTTTCACTCTATTATTGGTCGCTTCAACTCTTTTCAACACCCAGGCCAAAATTTGCTCGATTTTTAAACTCTCAGGATCACTAACACTTGTTTGCATTGGAGCCACATCAGCCTTCAGAGGAGGTATGTATGGATTTGAGTCTCTCACGCTCATGGTATCTTCATTGGCTATACCTATCTCTCCAACCTAGATTCCCATGTTGAGGACACTAAGAGCCTCGATTGGCAGTTTGGTATCCCTGATGAGAACCCATCATTGGGTTCAACATATATTGACACTCTTCATTGAATCTAGCATGTGGAACATCATTCTCAAAGGAGTTGTTCCCTTAGGCTTCAATAACATTCACACTCTTGGTTCTGGAGCCCATCACATGCTTAGCAAGCAACTCCATTTGAGTCATCATTTTTGCTAAGGTCTCAGCCCTCTCTTCATCCCTTCTTCTCATCTCATTCATCATTAGGTTGGAGGGAGCACTTGAGGACACCTCGATATCCCTTGCATGCCAAGCTCGATGTGTTTTGGTTATTCTATCCAAAAGGACCTTTGCAAGTCTAAGAGTTTGTTTCATGATTGAACCACCAGCTAGGTTGTTTTCCATGGACTTGTTTATGGAGTCAAGCAATCAGTAAAAGATTTGTAAGGGCACTACATCCGGCAGCCTATGATTAGGAAACATGACCACTTTTGTTTTGAATCTCAAACACACCTCATATAATGGTTCTCCTGGAAGTTGTCAGAAGTTTGTGATCTCATCATGCAATTGAAACATTCTATAGGGAGGAAAGAACCGATATAGGAATGCCTCGGTTAGGTCATTTCATGAAGTTATAGACCCCAGAGGTAGCTCCTCCAACCAAGCTGTAGCATCTCTTGTGAGAGAAAATAGGAACAACTTAGTTGAATAGACTCTTGGCTAATGTTAGTGATACTGAATGGCTGGTAGATTTCAATGAAATTCCTTATGTTTCGGTTGGTATCTTCACCCGCAAGCCCACCAAACAACCCTTTCATTTGGATGAGATGTAGTATGGTGCTAGTAACATGAAACACTACATTCCCTACTATTGGAGGTAGGCAAATTGCACTAGCTACATTATGAGCTACTGGCTCATCCTCAACATCCATTCTTCCGTCCACACTACCTATGTCCCTAGCATGGCTCATCCATTATCCTATTCAGCCAACAAAAACAACAAAACAACATAAAAACAAAATAAAATGCACACAAATGTCAATCAACGAATAGCAAATGACAATCAAATTCTAATCCCCGGCCAAAAACTTGTTCCTTCTCCAACGCACATGCAAGCACACGCAGTTGTACAAGTAATAAAATGGCCATTTCAAGCCGGATGTCGAACCCACAGGGACTGGAATCTTAGTGAATAACTATGTTTAAGTATTAATTTCAATATTGCAAGTGAAATAGTAACCATTAAATAGTTGTTTGTTTATAATTCTAAGTTAACTATCAAATCACAAAAGAATAAAAATGATTTGTAAACAATATCAAAGAGGAATCTGGGGTTAAGGCTAATAATCATGCATAGATATCATTCTCATTGGTTCAAGTAGTTTTCTTCATAGCTGATTCACAAGATTAATGCCATGTTTATGATCTTTTGAGCCTCTAAACATCTATTTAAATTAGCCTTACAACTACATCGTTGAGCGGGAATGTAATAACCTAATTCATATGTATTAATCTTGAGATATGGTTTATGGGGTTAATGTCCTTTGTTATGGTATTTACAACCTCTAATCATTTAACCTAGAACTGACTTCACAGCTACATATATGAGTGGTTATGTGAGAATTCAAGTCCAATTGTCTAGCTATCATCTCGTTTAATAACCAAACGAGGTGTATTAGGTATATTTCTATTCTAAATGCGAATCATGTCTTAAAGACAGGAAATCACTTCTTGCATTCCATAGTCTATTCTCCTGCTTTGTCCATTCAGGTTTTACACAAGAATCCTATATATGTTGCAATGGTGATATATCAATAGAATAATGAAGCAAGAATGCAAGATAATACAAGATAAAGAAACTTGAACAGAAATATGAATTATGCTAGTACATTCATGTCATGTGGCCTTAATCCTAGAAGAAGGGTCTTACCCACTCATGGTTTTACATGAACTCATAGAAGAAATACAGTCCATGTAGAAATAAGAGTGCAAAAGAAAAGAGAAAATAATCCTAGGTAGAGTTGATGAGTTGGTAATTCACCAACTCATTAGGCTTTTAAACATGAGGCTTTGCTTAGTTTTCAAGTCATTTAAGAGGATTTTATGCTCTTTCTATTTAGTTTTTGTAGGTATTTAATTTAAGGGGAGAAAATAAGAACTTGGGCAAAAGCATGAAATTTAAGAAGAGGACTGAAGCTTGACCGGATGGGACTGGCGAAACACTGGCTGGAATGTAGAAGCTTACAGGACAGAGTGGAAGGTGCACGGATGGAAGTGGGTCAGCACCTGCGAACCGCCTATCCCAGAACTTGTTGGACCTAGGGTCACTGCCCTCACGCCTGCGATGCAGCAGCGTCCTGTAGATGGACACTAGCGGAATGCTGGTGACTCGCAAGTGACACCGTATTACACCCCATAAAGTATTAACAGTTAATAGGAGTATGCATGGATTTGTGAAGAGTAAGGAGAGCTTGACGCATGTGGGAAGGGCCTCAGATGTAGGGTCAGGCGAGGCCAGGACACGAAGGGCCAGCACGGCGCGCAAGGCCCACTAGCTCCCTGGAAGGCGCGGGCGGCAGGCTTGTGGTGCCTTGGCAGACGCGAGGTTCCCCTAGGTCACCGCCCTTGGCCTATATATTAAGATCCTTCACTTATTTCAATTCATTTCCAAAAAGAACCCACGGCTAAAAACAAAGAGAGCACACAACTATCAATGAATTTTCATCAAATTACGCTATCAAATGCTGTCCAAATGTAAATTAACTTCAAGTAACGAGTTCTAGGACTATGGGAAGAATTTATATAGAGTTATTTCTCAAAATTTTGCTCAGCATACCGAGACTCCGTCGAGTAAAAGTTGTCAGAATGACTCCAAATTGAAATCCTAAATGGCCACATGAATTTGGTAAGCATTTCTCCCTTCTAAACTCTAGGGAAATTGTAGGTTTTCGGCCGAGTTATTCGGAGTTGATTTATAGTTGATATTATTATCAAAAGTTATCATTATTTGCCGAATTTAGTATTGAAATTAGCCCTATTCTCTTAGTATAAGGGCTGCAGTTGGGTAGAACCGCCGGTTGCAAGATGGAACTCACCAGTTAATTAGAAATCAGTGTTTGAGGTATGTTAATGAAAATTCTTTCAACAAGTTATTCCTGTCGTATAGTAATACAACCTAAATCCTCGTAAGGAAGCCAGAAATATGAATATTGTGGTTAGCTGCTGCTATTAGTTTGAGATTAGCATTTTCTATTTAGATTGGGATTGACCCTGCCCTATATAGATTTTCATTGTCCAACCTCAAGGTTACTAGCTGTGTCATTGCCTACGGAGCTATATGGATCGCTCCAAGGAGCTATATGCTGAGGCCCAAGGGTCATATTATAGTCTATTACATGGATGGACTATTATTTTTATGCCATATCGGCATCACTGACACTCGTCGAGCCTGGTGCCTAGTGCAGTTACAGGAGTCCACCGGACTCAGACAAAGCTATAGGAGCTGAGTGGGCTCAGTTTCATACCCAGGGGACCGACAGGTTGGCTATAGTTATGTGTTGACTCATTTTGACCTTATTAGGGGTATATATATTGAAGTGAGCTCGCCAGGGCTTATGAAGACCTCGAGCGGGTTATTTTGTGCTGGTGGTACCTTCCGAGCTTGTGGGGGCTAGGTAAGGTTCTTGTTTGCATTACTTACTGTTAGTTATACAACAGGTTGTAAGGCTAGTAAGGTTGTATTTCTATCCTTCCTATTGAATTGTTTTCAGTTTTATTATCAGTATCATTCAGTCATTTTCAGCAACTGCCTTACATATTAGGTACATATTATATTGATGCCCATCTTTGGGGCGCTGCACTACTTTCCTGCAAGTGCGGATAGACTCAGTTCAGGACCTCCCTAGTCATCAGCCGAGTCAGTAGTATAATCAAATCCTTTACTCCAGAGTAGTTAGTTAGAAGGTTTGTTCTTTTGTTCTATAGTGTATGGGTAGGTCGGGGCCTTGTCCCAACCATTATTCCACTCTTAGAGGCTTGCAGGCTATAGATTCTCAGTTATTAGTTTTGCTGTTGGCCATGTGGGGCCTATGTATGTTTTATTTTGCATGATGGTCGTATGGGGCGTAGTTTAGCTATTAGTTAGCAGCCTTGTCGACTATAGCATAGTTTTGGTTTCCTGTTTTCATTATGATATAACTTGACAGCATGGTGGTCTTGTCGGCCCGCATAGGATCCCCTTTTACTGCTTTTTGTTGGTTAGATGATTTCTTTTTACAGGTGGCTATGCAGCCTTGTCTGCCAGAGATTGTGTTTACAACCAATATATAGCTCGTAGCTTTCTTGAATTGAGTTGTAGGCATGCACCAGAAGTGCATAAGCCTAGCCAGGTTAGTTTCAATCCCAGTATGGCACCAGGTGCCAGTCATGCCCCCAAAGGTAGGGGGTGACAAACTTGGTATTAGAGCAGGTCATATCCTAGGGAGTCTGCAAGCAGTGTCTAGTGGAGTCTCGTCTATGGGTGTGTTGTGCACCGCGTTCCATAGGCAGGAGGCTACAGGGCATAATAACATGATTACCCTTCCTTCTTCTTCAGTCGTGCTGTAAAGCTATGTTGTATAGGGTTGAGTCCTCAAGCTTACCTTATTCTACTCATCTACATAGACATGTCGGACACACGACAGACTACGATGGGTTGGAAGTTAGATGCTGCGGTAGGAGAGGGTACTAGCAAGGTGCCCCAATCAGAGCCAGCTCGATCTGAGGGCAATAGGGAGACTTCATCCCAGTCTCCTCAGCAGTCTCCGCCATGCCAAGAGTCTTCCAGGTCAGCGAACATGTCGTCACCACCTCCATTAGTTCCTATACCTATACCATCCGACCAAGAGGTAAGGCGCGCTGTCTATATGTTATCCCAGATGATGGCCGCTCAGCGCCAGCCTATGGTACCAGTGGTTGCTGAATCTTTGGGAGGACCTGGGAGTTCAAGGGTCCGAGAGTTCCTTCCCCTGAGTCCCTCACATTTTACATGGACGTATCGGGAAGAGGACCCTCAAGACTTCCTGGACCAATCACAACGGATTTTCAGCGTGATGCATGCTACGTTCGCAGAGTTGGTTGAGCTAGCAGTGTTTCCATTACGGGACATTACACTATTATGGTACGAGAATTGGGAATGGTCCCGAGGCAGAGACCCTCCCCCTCAGACTTTGTCCAATTTCTCAAAGACCTTTCTGGATCACTACTTGTCGCGAGAAATTTGATAGGCCTGGGTAGATCAGTTTTTGCACCTAGGGCTCGGTAAGTGTCCGGGAATATGCTATGAGATTTGATTCCTTGGCTAGATATGCGCCAAATTTTGTAGACACTATGCCAGTCAGAGTACATCGGTTTATTATGGGGCTGTTCCCGGAATACGTTGAAACTTCTGTTACAGCTACTCTGCGGGAGGACATGGATATCACATGCATTTAGGATTTCACTTAGAATATTGAGGGGATCAGGCAGCGACAATAGGAGATAGAAAGAACAAATCAAGAGCGGCACCATAAGGCCAGACCCATTGACATGCATGCAGAATTGCAGGGTGGACCTAGGCCACGAATTGGGGGGGGGGGGGGGGGAGGCGGAAGAAGGTAGAAGTATGATCTGTATATTGACTTAACCCATTTAGATTCGTCCAAATTCGACCTAATTGCCTAATTGTCAGCTCTAATTGTAATGTGGTGTCTGTTCCTTGATTTGAAACATATTTACGTTCCTACAATATTTTGGACTTGATAATTGATTTCGTTTAGGATCCAAGGGACTCAAGTAAAATCATATTTAACCTATTATAGTTTTTTCCTAATGCATAGCAATTGCGGGCTAACCACCCCAATTGTGGAGGTGGTCAGAAAGTTGTTTTGCAATTGCGACACTAGCCACTACAATTATGAATATACCAAAAAGGGTTTTTTAAAGTATTTTTGACATTCTAATGTCATTTTTAGATGAATAAGCTATGAGTTGAAGGATATTTGACTAGGATTCCACATATAGCTTCAAAGTAATGATTTTAATTATATGTCATGCCCAAATCTGGAGAGGGCGACTAACACTAGATGCCTACCTGACCGAGAAAGCCAACTATAATTCAACTATAAAAAGACACCATGGGCCATCAAGACCAAAATGATAAGATGTTGGTTAGAAAAAAATAGACCGAAAAGGTCTCAACAATAGAGTAACAAAAAGGATAGTGCTAACGAGGCCACAGTACAATAAAAGAATAGCAGCAAATTGATGAAGCTACAACACTACTATATAAGAAAAAGACCGATAAGACCATAAAAAATAACTATACAACCCACAACACTAGTCCACAAAGCCTCTAAAGAGTAACAATACTGATGGTCGGGATGACAAGACATCGACTTATCCATTAATTGTAAATAAAAACTAAAAATATGCAAAACTATCAGCCTATAGAACTGCTCCAAGATAAATGAGCATACCAACTCAAAAGCTGATGTCACAAGCTCCTAGTGTAGAGGGAGATCAGGACCTCTATCTGCACCTGCAACACGAATGCAGCATCTCCAAACGAAGGGAAGTAAGTACGAGTAATATATACTGGTATGTAAGACCGAAAATAATAATCATAAAACAATAATCAAAGGGTAACTAAACCAAATTCAATGAGATTAGTAAGGAAGAGATAATCTGTAACTCCATATGTATGCATGAATGCGTGAAAGATATGTAATGCCATTATGGAGAGGCCTTTCAATACCGTGATTGAGAATAATAGTATATATACGTCATCATCATCGCCCGTGGGCCTTCCAATTGGAAATACATCATTATATATATAGACAATAGGGCCCATTCCCCCGGTTATAGCTCAAAGGTCAATATATATGCCGTGCCGTGAAGTAATGCATCAACTTTATAACCAATTAGGAAGATTTTATATATTTTCTCTTTATTTGTGAAGGTATTTAACTTAGACAAGGAAAATAGAAGAATTGAATTAAAAGAACTCTGCTGGAGGCAAAAAGGACATATGTGCCGCATATTGGCACCTGCGAAAAGCAGGTGCCATACAGATGGTACTAGAGGATGAGCTAAGATAAACCTGCGAAGCGTAAGTTGGCACCTGCATTTTGCAAGTGCCAACGTAGATGGCTCTAATAAACACTATCTCAACTTGCGAAGCACCTGCAAGCCGCAGACAGGCACTTGCAAAACGCAAGGTGCCACGTATGTGACCTGATGCTGACAAGAGCAAAATCATCTAGTTGTGGCTCAAATGTACCTGAGAAGCTTCCAAGGGCCATTTTGGAAAGTTGTGAAAAGAGAATTTGCAGATTTTTACCCAAGTTGTACATAATTCATGAGGTCATACATTGAATATTATAGAGAAAAGTTTTAGAGATAGAGACAATTATTTCATCTTCTTCAAATTCCATTAGGCAAGAACCTCCATTGTTGTAGATTTTGAGCTAAAATTTAGTACGTAATATGATGAAGTTATTTCACGACCCAAACATAGGCCCGGATCAAAATATGGGACAAGAAGCCCCGAGAGACTCCAAGTCGACCCATAGTATGAACATACATCTAACTCAATCAATAAAAGCGGGATATTTAACATAATAGATATACTGGAAGTTTAAACATAACATAACATCAAAATCGGTATTCAGATCATACATGACAAGTTGATTAATATGTAAAGTCTAAAAGCCTCTAACATATCTGATGGGTCGATGGGACAATACCCCCAACTAACTTGACAAGTTTGAAACTGAAGAAAGACATAACAACGATGAATACTGAATGTCCTCGGAGGATGAGGACTCACTGATGCTAGTTGGACAGGTCTGAATGGGGAAGCAGGGGCTAAGGGTGCTGTTGAGAAAGATCCCTCGGACCTGTATCATGAGACGGTACAACATAGAGTATGTAGTCAATACGTGGAATGTACCAAGTATGCAAGGTAAGTAAAATAGACATTTAAATACATAAAAGTTCATAAGAGTAGGACAACATGATCATAACATAAATATCATAATGCAAACGTAAGGCTCAAGGTTTTCAAAATATTCGTAAATCATTCATAATCATAATCATTGGAGAAAAGATTTATTAAACATGAATTGAGACAAAATATATAATCATAAACCATACATAAATCATGAGGAACAGTGGGAGATTCTCATAACCGACATAGCCCATATGAGCACATATGGAGCCTGACCTATAAACCCTTAGTCAGGAGGCCGTTCGTACCTTGCCAACGGTAGAACCATGAAAGAGGTGTGACACCACAATAGAGGGCCCATTTGGGAAAAAGGGACAGTATCATGGGGGTCCCATCGTGGCTACGTTGGCGCATATTTCTGAGACTCAGTGCATGCTTGGACCTTGGGTCTACTCGGTGTTAACTACTACTCTCAAAATATATATATTGCTCATAGGATAATATACATGAGATTCATATGCTAGTTAAAATCATGATAATCATAAGTATGTTTGAAATACGTGAACTAGACATGAAAGTAAGGCCCGTAAATCGGCCGTAATCATGTCATAAATCATAAAGTTCAAGCAAACTTGTAAAATATGTATATACTTGATATTGATAAATTCATGATGAGAATTTGAGAGAAATAATATCATAAGTCATAAATCATAACGGGTTGATGATCATCAAGATCAAACTAGAATTATAACTTGATTTATCATGAAATATACATAATTGGGCATAGTTCTATATAAATTTAAATCCATAAGTTTATAATTGAAATAGTTGTAAAATCTGCCCATGATTGATAAAATATGCATTGATACATGAAGGATATTAACCTATAAATAGATCATAAGGATTTCATAAGAAATGGGATAAAACCCC
The DNA here is from genome assembly GCA_035772735.1 of Datura wrightii. Taxonomy (NCBI): domain Eukaryota; kingdom Viridiplantae; phylum Streptophyta; class Magnoliopsida; order Solanales; family Solanaceae; genus Datura; species Datura wrightii. The sequence continues at coordinate 124,812,113 of JASDFA010000018.1, forward strand.
ATAGAATTATCAATAGAATTTCATGAATTAGAGAGGAATTGGGCATAGGTGTGAACAATTTCACCCATTCATAACCCAACATACCTGAGAAGAACTGATTCTACTATTCCCTTGATTGCCCAATGAATAATTGAGAAGAACTTGGAAGAAATAGAGCTTGATCACCTCTATAGACCTTTACACTTGCATGCAAGAATAAGTATAACTTAGAATGAACTTACCCCTCTTAAAACTCACTATTCATAGCTTAAAACGACGTAGTTTAAGCCTTAGGATCATACAAATTACGGATAATCCCGTATTAAATTCATAGAGGAAAATAGATTGCCAGTCCCAACTAGGAACTAGACAAGTCGTTACCTCTGACTACGAGTCATCACCACAATCGTCAAGTGCACTGTCAAAGCTTCACCTAGAACTCACCATGGGAAACATCACAAATCATTACTGGTGACCATGACTCATGGTCACCACTCATCGTCTACACTGCTAAAAACAACCTAGGTTCACCATGGGCGACACCATGACTCGTGGTGCTACCAAACGAGTCATGGTGAGGTCCCGTTAATTATACTGCCCCCTATATCGTCTTTCTTCAGCCATCCCTGACCACGGGCAACCTAACGGCTCGTGGGACTAACCATGACTCATGGTCACACCTATGGTCACCCAAACTTGAAAATTTCTAACAAGTCAACACTCCTCACCATGAGTCACTTAATGACTCGTGGTCAACCTGACGGGTTACATGATGACTCGTTCTGTGACCTGGTGTAGAAAATTCTATTTTCTCCATTTCAACTCCCAGGTCTGATCTTAGGGCTTTTGGGGTATAACAATATCTCCCCCTTGGGAACATTCATCCTCAAATGTTGAAAATGATACAGAAAAGCAAAGAAACGCTATCATCATACTCAAATACTGATCATATAAATTGAAAACTGACGGAATGACTGATTCCGATTTAAACTACATAACTGAAATGAATTCGGGAATCAGACATACATTCATATACATGAAAGAAAATAGGGAACATGAACTAAAAATGAAACTTCACGGGTCACTTCATGACTCGTGGTCTACCCCACGGGTCACAGAGTGACTCGTTCTATGACCTGGCACAGAATTTCCAGTTTTCTCCATTTGAACTCTCGGGTCTGATCTTAGGGTTTTCGGGACATTACAATATCTCCCCCTTGGGAATATTCATCCTTGAATATTGGAAATCATACAAAAAAGTAGAGAAATGCAATCATCATATTCAAATACTGATCATATAAGATGAAAACTGACGGAATGACTAACTCCGATTCAAACTACATGGTTGAATTGAATTCATAAATCATACATACATACATTGGCATGAAAGAAACTGGGGCACAAGAAATGAACATGAAACTGAATAGAGTTTTAGGGCGAAAACTGATACCTCAAGCTGGAACTGAGCCGATAGGGAATAAATGTGGGTATCTAGCCATCATATCTGCTTCAGCTTCCCATGTAGCTCCCTCAACATGCTGATTCCTCCATAAAACTTTAACTGAAGCTACTTCTTTGTTTTTTATCCTTCAAACCTAATGATCCAGTATTTCCACGGGAACCTCCTCGTAACTAAGGTTGTCTTTCACTCTTACACTCTCCACCGGGACAACTAGAGTTAGATCCCCCAAACATTTCTTCAAGAGAATTACATGAAAAACTGGATGAATGGAAGCTAATTCTGAGGGCAACTCCAATTCATATGCCACCTCGGCAACCCGTTTCAGAATCCGGTACGGGCTAACATAACGGGGACTAAGTTTTCCTTTCCTTCCGAACCTCATCACTCTCTTCGTGGGAGACACCCTTAGAAACACCCAAGCATATACTTCGAACTCAAGTTCTCTCCTCCTCACATCTGCATAGGAATTTTGGTAACTTTGAGCTGTTTTCAACCTGCCCCGTATGAGCTGAAGTTTCTCCATAGCCTCATAGACTGAATTTGGTCCTATCATCGCAGCTTCACCTACTTCAAACTAACCAATAGGCGATCTACATCTTCGCCCATAGAGAGCCTCGAACGGAGCCATCTGAATTCTTGAATAGTAGCTGTTTTTATATGCAAATTCAATAAGAGGCAAATGATCATCCCTACCACCCTTGAAGTCAATCACACATGCTTTAACATGTCCTCGAGAGTCTGAATAGTCCTCTCCTCTTGGCCATCGATTTGCGTATGAAACACTGTAGTGAGCTTGACCTGAGTGTCAGGTCTTTTTTGAAATGACCTCCAAAACTCGGAGGTAAATTGAGTACCTCTATCTGAAATGATGGACAAGGGCACTCTATGCAACCAAATTAGCTCTTAGATGTATATCTTGGCATAATCCTCCACTGAATTAGTGGTTTTGACCGGTAAAAAATGAGCAGCTTTGGTCAACCTGTGCACAACCACCCAAATGGAGTCATATTGTCAACGAGTGTGAGACAACCCTGTGATGAAGTCCATTTTTATTTCCTCCACTTCCATGTAGGAATGCTGATGTCCTGAAGCATACCTCCCTGTCTTTAATGTTTTACCTTCACTTGCTGACAATTTGGACACAACTACAAATTCTGCGATGTTCTTCTTCATGCCATTCCACCAATAGACTTCCCGTAGGTCACGGTACATCTTGGTGGCACCTGGATGTATCGAATATCTTGAACCGTGAGCCTCATGCAACATTTGATTTTCAAATCATCAACATTCGGGATACACAAGTGACCCTGATATTGAAGCACACCATCTCCCCCTTTGGAGAAGACCTCTACTTTCTGATTCTGAACGGCTTCCTTTAACTTTACCAAAATAGGGTCCTCGTCTTGTCTAGCTTTTACATCAATCACTAAGGATGATTCTGATTTGTTCTGAACAATAACACCGCCATCGGTCAAGTCAACCAAACAAACTTCCAACCTTGCAAGCTGATGCACATCCTTCAGTAGCTCCTTCCTCCCCTCATCCACATGGGACACACTCTCCATAGAGAGTCTACTAAGTGCGTCTGCTACTACATTGGCCTTACTCGGATGGTAAAGGATACTCATATCATAATCCTTGAGTAGCTCCAATAACTTCATTTGGCGTAGGTTTAGATCCTTCTGGGTGAACACAATTGTAGGCTCTTGTGGTCTGCAAACACATCTACATGGACCCCCGTACAAATAGTGTCTCCAAATCTTCAATGCAAATACCACCGCCGCCAATTTAAGATCATAGGTCGGGTAATTCCTTTCATGAACCTTCAACTGCCTGGAAGTGTATGCTATAACATTACCATGCTACATCAATACACAACCAAGGCCGAGTCTAGAAGCATCACAATACACCACAAACTCATCGGTACCTTCAGGTAGGGTTAACACCGGTGCCGAGGTGAGTCGAGTCTTCAACTCTTGGAAGCTCCTCTCACAAGCACCCGACCATTGGAATTTCACTTTCTTTTGGGTCAATTTGGTCAATGGCGCTGCAATGGATGAAATCCCTCAACAAATCCATGGTAATAACCAGCTAAGCCCAAGAAGCTCCTGATATATGAAGGATTCACCGATCTAGGACAATTCTTCACTGCTTCTATCTTCTTAGAGTTCGCCTTTATGCCCTCACTTGATACCACATGGCATAAAAATTCCACTAAGTTCAACCAAAACTCGCATTTGCTGAATTCTACATATAGTTGGTGGTACTTGGGAGTCTGTAGTACCACCCTCATATGAGCGGCATGTTCCTCCTTGCTCCAAGAGTATATCAGATGTCATCAATAAACACGATTATGAACATATCCAAGTATGGCTTGAACACTCTGTTCATCAAGTCCATAAAAGATGCAGGAGCATTTGTTAATCCAAAAGACATACTACAAACTCATAGTGACCATTCCGTGTCCTGAAAATTATTTTCGGAGTGTCACTCTCCCGTACCCTGAGCTGATGGTATCCGAATATGAGATCTATCATCGAAAAGCACTTACCACCCTGAAGTTGGTCAAACAAATCATCAATCCTAGGAAGAAGATACTTTTTCTTGATGGTGACCTTATTCAATTGCCGATAATCAATACACATACAAAGAGAACCATCTTTCTTTCGGACAAAGAGAACTGGTGCACCCCATGGGAATTTGATTGGTCTAATGAGACCCTCGTCTAACAGGTCCTTGAACTGCTCCTTCAACTCCTTTTACTGGGCTAGTGCCATTCTGTAATGAGGAATAGATATAGGATGCATATTGGGAAGAAGGTCAATACAAAAATCAATCTCCCGCTTGGGAGGGATTCCTGATAAATCATCTGGGAACACTTCTGGATACTCATATACTACTGGAATGGACTGGATAGTTGGGGTCTCGGACTTAACATCCTTAACCCTAACTAAATGGTACATGCAACCCTTGGAGATCATCTTTCTGGCCTTAAGGTAGGAAATGAAATGACCTACAGGTACAACTCAACTACCCTTCCATTCTAAGGCTGGCTCACCCAAAAAGCAAAACTCTACCACATGGGTTCTACAGTTAACTGACGAATAACATGCAAACAACCAATCTATTCCAAGAATAACATTAAAATAATTCATGGCTAAATCTACTAAATCCGTTGAAGTGACTTTCTGGAGGACTGTGATCGAGTAACTTCTATACACCCGCCTAACTACAACTGAATAATCCACTAGAGTAGAGACTGAGAAGGGTTTGATCTTGGGCAAATTTATATGCCCAAGTGATACTTAAATATGTCATTTTAGCCTTGTTTATCTAGCAATGTTGATACATTCTCATGTGATTATTAATAAAATGTGAATTTATACTAACCAACATGATTAGCATTGTTTTCCAGGTAAAATATAATTTTGGGATGCTAAAATGCGTGTTGGGAGAGATCGGGGTTGGACTCGGATGTTAGCAAAGGACAAGGCATTGGAAGGCACAAAATAAAGAGGCTCCGTGATGGAGCCGTGTCACGCTGCCATCGCGGAGGCCTTCTGCCTGGCTAGGGGATTTTTGGCAATTTCCAATGAGGGTGCGCGTTGGGTCCGTGGCACGGTGGCCTAGCTCCGCGTTGCACGCCGTGCCACGTTGGGCCTTATTACCTGGACACCCAGTTTCCAGTGAGGGTCCGCGTCAGTGGCGTGTCACGGAGGCAGTGCTCCGTGATGCACTCCATGACACGTTGCTTGTTATTTCGAGAAAAATTCCCACTTGTATAAATAGAACACTTAGGTTCATTTTTAATAATTCTGACTTGGTGGAGCAAGAACGTGGGTTACATGCAGTTAAGGGGACGAAATTATCAGGGTTTTTCTCTATCTCCTTGTTCTTCAATTCAATTGCTTGTATGTTTAACACTCATTTAACGATGTTTAATCCACAAATGAGTGGCTAATTCCTCTTCTTGCTGAGGTTAAGAACAATTGTATTGAAATGTGATTGTTGATTAAGTTGGTTTTTCATCTTTTCTTCCATGGTTGTTATATTGATTCTTGTTCTTACTGCATTACTGTGTGGCCTACGTTAATGTACATCTAAAAAGTCCGGTTTCACTTGAGAGAGCAAGAAATTGGAAAGTTGTGAATTAATAGGATATGATCTTTTCTTAGTTTGGAAAAATTGAGAATTGATTTACCTTTAGGATAGGATTATACCTGAAAGTCGTATTAGTCAATTTAGGAACCAGTTTTGTATGGATAGAACATGAATTTCGTTTAATCATAGAAATGTAGGTGGGCGGTTCATGATTCTTAAGTTGGGTTAAATACGAGAGTTTTAATCCATTGGCATTAGTTCTTGACTAGCAACCGGAGGAAAAGACTAACCAAATTATATTGATAATTAATTTCTTTACATGTTCGTTTAACCTCAACATGCTCACATTCATAGTTAAGACTCACATTAGATAGTTGTTTTAGACTTAGCATAAAAATTAGAACCCAAAATATCTAGCTCTTGGTTACACTGTTGTCTTCATTGTTAGAATTAAAATATAGTACACTTGAGCAGATTGTTACCTTATCCCAGTCCCTGTGGGATCGATACTTGGCTTGCTTAAGCCACTTTACTACTTGTTCGACCACGTGCACTTGCGTGTAGTTATACACCCATATAACAAAGACCGAACAAGTTTTTGGCGCCGTTGCCGGGGACTAGCAATTGGTGAATTTTTCTTAAGTGTTAATTTACTATATTTTTATTTTCTTAGTGTTGACAACTTGGTCTTAGCCTGTATTTTGCAGATTTAATCTCTGTTGAACACTGGCAAGAGACAAGGAGCTAGGGGACTCATATTTAGAGCCAGAAATATTATTTCATCGTCAGCGGAGAGAAGCTCTAGAAAGAAAGATGCAGTTGCTCAGACAAACACTCATGGAGCAACAACAGAATCCACCAGTAGTACGGGCAATGTTAGTGCCCGAGGAAGTAGCAGCTCGGCCGATTCGCGAGGTGGCAATCCCACATGCTAATAATGTCACATCTAGCATCCGCAAACCTGAGCCAGGAGGGAGGTTCGAGCTTAAACAAAACATGGTGCAATTGCTGCACACCAGCGGGCAGTTTACAGGTCTCCCTCATGAGGATCCACAACAACATCTCCAAAATTTTTTTGAGATAAGTGACACTTACATCCCGGTGGAGTGTCATCAGATTATGTCAGGCTTACATTGTTCCCATTTTCACTATTGGGAGAAGCCAAGAGGTGGTTGAAAGCCGAGCCACCCAATTCTATTTCTACGTGGGATAATCTTGCAAGGAAATTCTTGATACGATTTTTTCCCTCCGGTAAAACAGCAAGACTTAGAAGTCAAATTCTAAGTTTCAAACAAAGAGAGGGAGAGAATCTATATCAGGCTTGGGAGAGATTCAAGTCCATGTTGCGGGATTGTCGTCATCATCATCAATCCAATGATGTACTGGTGCACACTTTTATAGAGGGTTTGGAACCCCATACAAAAATATTGCTAGACTCAGCAGCTGGGGGACAAGCGCTGGAGAAAACTTATGAGGAGCTGTATACCTTGTTGAACCGTATTTCGCAGGGCAATCCGGAGTGGAATGCTGATTCATCAAGAGGAGGGACAAGGAAAGCAGTAGGAGTTCTAGAAGTGGATGGTTTTACAGCTATTGCTGCACAGATAGCTGCCTTACAGAATCAACTCAACACCCACTTCAGTAAAAAGTCCGGTTTCACTTGAGAGAGCAAGAAATTGGAAAGTTGTGAATTAATAGGATATGATCTTTTCTTAGTTTGGGAAAATTTAGAATTGATTTACCTTCAGGATAGAAATATACCTGAAAGTCGTATTAGTCAATTTAGGAACCAGTTTTGTATGACTAGAACATGAATTTCGTTTAATCACAGAAATGTAGGTGGACGGTTCATGATTCTTAAGTTGGGTTAAATACGAGAGTTTTAATCCATTGGCATTAGTTCTTGACTAGCAATCGGAGGAAAAGACTAACCAAATTATATTGATAATTAATTTCTTTACATGTTCGTTTAACCTCAGCATGCTCACATTCATAGTTCAGACTCACATTAGATAGTTGTTTTAGACTTAGCATAAAAATTAGAACCCAAAATATCTAACTCTTGGTTACACTGTTGTCTTCATTGTTAGAATTAAAATATAGTACACTTGAGCAGATTGTTACCTTATCACAGTCCCTGTGGGATCGATACTTGGCTTACTTAAGCCACTTTACCACTTGTTCGACCACGTGCACTTGCGTGTAGTTATATCCCCATATAACAAAGAGACCGAACAGGGTTCTGACAAGATTTCGGGACTGAATCTGAAACTACTAGCCACATAGGGCGTCATAAAAGAAAAGGTAGCCTCCGGATCTAACAAAGCATATACATCAAGATGGAATACTCGTAACATACCAGTGACTACATCCGGGGAGACCTCCTACTCCTGGCGGGATGCTAGGTCATAGAATCTATTTGGCGTTGTCCACCACCTGTACTAGTAGAAGCTCCCTGCTGGAAGGGACGTGGCGCTGGAGCTGCTGAACTAGAGGCTGTGTTATGGGCTCCACCATCGCCTGATCGAGCTGAAGGGAAATCTCTGAGCCTATGTTTGTGTTTTCCACACCCGAAACAAGTGTCTGAACCAACTAGACACCTCCCTGTGTAGTCCTTGCCACAATTCGCACAAGTTGAAAAAGTTGTGATTACCTTAAATGCTCCCCCAGCCCCTCGAGCTTGATGCTCTACCTCTCAGATCACGTCTGGGTCGGGATAGGACACTCGCTGATGATAGTACTGGGGCTAAATATCTCTAGTGGGATTGCTGACAGTGCCACTAGGACTCAACTGGGAGAATCCAATGCTATCAGTCCTAGCCCTCTTGGCCTCCCTCTCCCGCTCACTCATCTATACCGCCTCCCATCTGCTGGGCGTACAGGACTATCCAAGCAAAGTCAATATCTGGGAAAAGCATCGCATTTTGGTAATCCCTGACCAAGAAGTCTGCTATCCCGTGTATGAAACCTTCTCACACAGGCTCTCTGATTCGCCACCAACTTGGGTACATACCTGGATAGACGTGTGAACTCTAAGGCATACTCCTAAACCGTCATCTTTCCCTATTTAAGATTCACAATCTCAGCCGCTTATAGCTCCCTCATCTCCCGAGGGATGAATTGATAAAGAAAAGCGACATGAAACTCATTTGAACTCACAGGACCTGCTCCAACTGCCCTACTATCCTTTAACTGGTTGAACCAAATGTGTGCGACCCCCTTTAACTGATATGAGGCCAAATCGGCACACTCCTCTCCAGTCACCCTCATAATCTAGGTGATCTTCAGAATCTCCTCAATGAAATCATATGGATCCTCATCCACCTTCGATCTAAGGAACTCGGGAGGGTTTATCCTCAGAAAGTTTGTAACCCTCGTTGCCGCCGCATTCCCATTTTGTGGGACATGTGCTACCACCTGCTGGTTGACTTGGGCGGTCAAGGCCTGTGCTAGCATATGAATGGCTGCCACGAATTCAGTGTGGGCAACTGGCTCTGAGCATGGTGCTCATGGGCTGGTGGGGCTTCTTAATGTCCGTCTCCATTGCCATCCTCGTGGCCATTTCTATTTCCATTTCTTCTTCCTTTAACTCTGCAGGGAGGCATGATTCTGCAAACGCGAATAGCACGAATTATAAGGATAGGGAGACTTTTCATCGCACGACTTAGGTCATGAAAGAAGGGAACATCTCCAAAACGTCTTGTAGCCTCTTCATCATAAGTGTGGAATGCTTCACACCCATGAAAAAGACTACTTAATGCGGCTTTCAAACACTCTAGGACACTCCAAAACCTATTGTTCTGATACCAAGTTTGTCACAATCTGAACATAGGCCCGGATCGAGACACGGGACAAGGAGCCCCAAGAGACTCCAAGTCGACTCAAGGCATGAACATACATTTAATTCAATCAATAAAAGCAAAATATTTAATATAATAGATATAGCAGAAGTCTAAACATAACATAACATCAGAACCAAAATTCAGATCATACATGACAAGCTGATTACTATGTACAGTCTGAAAGCCTATAACGTATTTGATGGGTTGATAGGACAACACCCGCAACTAACCCAGCAGGTATGAAACTAAAAAAAGACATAACAACCACGAATACTGAATGTCCTCAGAGGATGAGGACTCACCGATGCTAGTTGGACAGGTTTGAGTGGGGAAGCAGGGGCTAAGGATGCTACTGAAAGATCCCACAGACCTTTATCACGAGACGATACAACGTAGAATATGTGGTTAGTACGTGGAATGTACCAACTATGAAAGGTAAGTAAAACGGACATTTAAATACATAAAAGTTCAAATATGATCGTAACATAAATATCATAATGAAAACGTAAGGATCAAGGTTTTCAAAACATTCGTAAATCATTCATAATCATAATCATACGAGAAAAGCTTTATTAAACATGACTTGAGACGAATTATATAATCATAACCATACATAAATCATGAGGAACCGTGGGAGATTCTTATAACCAACATACTCCACATGAGCACACATGGAGCCTGACCTATAAACCCCTAGTCGGGAGGGCGTTCGTACCTTGCCAAGGGTAATACCATGAAATAGGTGTGATATCACAACAGAGGGCTCATTTGGCCAAAGGGGACAGTATCATAAGGGTCCCATCACGGCGACATTGGCGCATAGTTTTGAGACTCGGGGCATGCTTGCACCCCGGGCCTACTCGGTGTTAAATACTACTCCCAAAACATATATAGTGTGCATAGAATAATATACATGAGATTCATAGGCTAGTTAAAATCATGATAATCATAAGTATGCTTGAAATACGTGAACTAGCCATGAAAGTAAGGCCCGTGAGTCGGCCGTAATCATAAGTCATAAATCGTTAAGTTCATGCATACTTGTAAAACATGTATATACTTGATATTCATAAATTCATGACAATAATTTGAGATAAATCATATCATAAGTCATAAATCATAATGGGTTAATGAACATCAAGATCAAAGTAGAATCATAACTTGATTTTTCATGAAACATACATAATTGGGCATGGTTTTATAGAAATTTAAATCCTTAAGTTTATAATTGAAATAGTTGTAAAATCTACCCATGATTCATAAAATATGTATTGATACATGAAGGAGATTAACCCATAAATAGATCATAAGGAATTTATAAGAAATGGGATAAAACCCTATAGAATTTTCAATAGAATTTTATGAATTCGAGAGGAATTGGACATGGGTGTGAACAATTTCACCCATTCATAACCCTACATACCTGATAAGAACTGATTCTACCACTCCCTTGATTGCCCAATGAAGAATTGACAAGAACTTGGAATAAATTGAGCTTGATCACCTCTCTAGACCTTGACACTTGCATGCATGAATAGGAATAGCTTAGAATGAACTTACCCATCTTAAAACTCACTATTCATAGATAAACATGACATAGTTTAGGCCTTAGGATCATAAGAATTATGGATAAGCACTTATTAAATTCGCAGAGGAAAACAGACTGCCAGTCCTAATGAGGGATTAGACGAGTCGTCACCTCTGACCATGAGTCGTCGCCACAGTCATCAAGTGCACTATCAAAGCTTCAGCTGGAACTCAGCACGGGCAACATCACGAATCATTACTGGTGACCATGATTCATGGTCACCAATCGTCCTCTACACTGTAAAAACAACATGGGGTCACTAAGGGCAACACCACGACTCGTGGTGCTACTCGATGAGTCATGCTGAGGACCCATTAAGTGTAATGCCCCATATATCCTCTTCTTTCAGTCATCACTAAGCACAAGTGACCTAATGGCTCATGGGGCTGACCACGACTCATGGTCACACCCGTGGTAACCCCAACTTGAAAATTTCCAACAAGTCAACACTCCTCACCACGAGTCACTTAATGACTCGTGGTCAACCTGATGGGTCACATGACGACTCGTTCTGTGACCTAGTGCTGAAAATCTAATTTTCTCCATTTCAACTCCCGAGTCTAATCTTAGGGCTTTCGAGGTATAACAAGTTAGAGGAATTTCTTATAGGTATAATTTCTCTTTCCTTATTCATAAGTAGTTAAATCATTAGCTAGGGCTATTTGTATGATGGGTGTTTAAATTCGATTGGGTGTTTATGATTTTTTCTTAAATTTTATTAATATGCATGGATCTATTGTTTTCTCATAGTTATGATTGAAAAATTAATGGTAAAAAATATTTATTTAGCTTTCTTATCTTGCTTTGCTTGAGAAAGAGCAGTGAGATTTGGGTAAGGAATTAATAGTGAATATTTGGAGTGTAGATATGTGGGTTTGGGTTAGAGATAATCCTAACCCATATCCAAACTCCATTCAAGTGTTAAGGCTAGATATAACTAACTCTTCCTCAAGCTTTGTGGCTAATTTGTGATTATAATTTTTTTTATATGTGAAAACCCAAAGAAAATACATCCTTGTGGTTGAAAAATAATAGGGTGTAGCTTTATCCATTGCTATCCATGCGTCAATTGAGTTTAAGGCATTTGAATCAACCCTAATCTAGTTGATACCCCATCACCTGCACATCCCTAGTTCTCTCTCATTTATTGTAAAAAGTGATTTTCCCTTTCTTTATTTTATAATTTGAATTTGATTATTGTTTTCCTTTTCCCCCCAATATTTACATTATGTTGTTGAGACATGACGCTAGCTAGTTTGAGTTGATTTACAACTCTTGGATCATCTGTTCTCAATCTTTGTGGGATTTAACCCCGACATTTGTTGGGAGATTTATTTTTGACAACAACTGCTACTACCTCGTTTAAAAAGGAGAGGTGTATTGAGCATCATAAAAAAATGGTGCCAATTTGGGGATTGAGATATGATAGCCATTTGTTATTGATTAATTCAAATTTGTTTTATGTCTTGTGTTTCTTTTACTTTATTTTGTGTTTTTGCTGATTGCTTAGGAGTGCAAAGATGTTCCACACTAGAAATACGGATGTATTTATGGATGGAGATAATAATCCTATTGCTAATGATGTGGCTGGTATAGAAATCTTATCATAACCCTTCTCCGTATCTACTCCAGTTGGTGATTCAGTCATAGCTAGATGGGTGTATAGAGATTGCCCTATCACAATCCTTTAGAAAATCACCTCAACAGATTTAGTAGAGTTAGCCATGACTGAATTTGATGTTATCCTTGGCATGGATTGGCTATTTGCATGCTATGCCTCAGTTAATTGTAGAACCCGTGCGATAGAGTTCGGATTTTCGGGTGAGCCAGCCTTAGAATGGAAGGGTAGTTCAGTTGTGCCTGTAGGTCATTTCATTTCCTACCTTAAGGCTAGAAAGATGATCTCTAAGGGTTGTGTGTACCATTTAGTTAGGGTTAAGGATGCTACGTTCGAGACCTCGATTATCCAGTCAGTTCTAGTAGTATGTGAGTATCCAGAAGTCTTCCCAGATAATCTATCGGGACTCCCTCCCGAGCGGGAGATTGACTTTGGTATTGACCTTCTTCCCTATACGCAGCCTATATCTATACCTCCTTACAGAATGGCCCTAGCTGAGCTAAAGGAGTTGAAGTAGCAGTTGAAGGACCTTCTAGACAAGGGTTTCATCAGACCTAGAAATCCTCATGGGGTGCACCAATTCTCTTTGTTTGCAAGAAAGATGGTTCCCTTTGGATGTGTATTCATTATCGGCAATTAAACAAAATCACCATCAAGAACATGTATCATCTCCCTAGGATTGATGATTTGTTTGACTAGCTTTAGGGTGCTAAGTGTTTTTCGAAAATAGACCTTAGATTCAGATACCATTAGCTTAGGGTTTGGGAAAGTGACATTCTGAAGACAGCTTTCAAGATGCGGTATGGTCATTATGAGTTTCTAGTTATGTATTTTTGAATAAATGCTCCTGCAGATTTTATGGATTTGATGAACAGGGCGTTCAAGCCGTACTTGGATATGTTTGTGATCGTGTTCATAGATGATATCCTAATATACTCTCGGAGCGAGGAGGACCATGTCGCTCATTTGAGAGTGGTGCTATAGACCCTTAAGGATTGATAGTTGTATGCTAAATTCAGTAAATGTGAGTTTTGGTTAAATTCAGTGGCATTCTCGGGTCATGTGGTGTCGAGTGAGGGTGTGCAGGTAGACTGTCAAAGGATAGAAGCAGTGAAGAGTTGGCCGAGACCGGTAATTCCTTCAGATATCAGGAGTTTCTTGGGCTTAGTTGGTTACTATTAGAGGTTTGTTAAGGGATTTTTATTTATTGCAGCCCCATTAACCAAATTGACCCAAAAGAAAGTGAAGTTCCAATGGTCGGATGCTTGTGAAAGGAGCTTCCAGAAGTTGAAGAATCGACTCACCTCAACACTGGTGTTAACCCTACCCGAGGGTATCAATGAGTTCTGGTATATTGCGATTCTTCTAGGATCGGCCTTGGTTATGTATTAATGCAACATGGTAAAGTGATAGCATATGCTTCCAAGCAGCTGAAGGTTTATAAAAAGAATTACCCCACTCATGATCTCGAATTGGCGGCATTAGTATTTGCCTTGAAGATTTGGAGACACTATTTGTACAGGGTCCATGTGGATGTGTTTACGGATCACAAAAGCCTACAATATGTGTTTACCTAAAAGGATCTAAATCTGCATCAGAGAAGGTGGTTGGAGCTACTCAAGGATTATGATATGAGCATCCTTTACCATCCGCGTATGGCTAATTTAGTAGCAGACCCACTTAGTAGTCTCTCTATGGAGAGTGTGTCCCATGTAGATGAGGGGAGGAAGAAGTTGGTGAAGGATGTGCATCGACTTACATGGTTTGGAGTTCATTTGGTTGACTCAACCGATGGCGGTGTTATAGTTCAGAACAGATCATAATCATCCTTGGTGACTGATATAAAAGCGAGACAAGACGAGGACCCAATAAGTTGAAGGAAGACATTTAGAATCAGAGGGTAGAGGTCTTTTCCAAAGGGGGAGATGGTGTGCTTCAATATCAAGGTCGTTTGTATATTCTAGATGTTGATGATTTGAGAGATCGGATGTTGCACGAGACTCATGGTTCCAGGTACTCCATACATCCAGGTGGCACCAAGATGTATCGTGACCTACGGGAAGTATATTGGCAAAATTGCATGAAGAAGGACATTGCAGAATTTATTGTTAAGGGTCCGAACTATGAACAGGTGAAAGTGGAGCATCAAAGACTGGGAAGTTTGCTTCAGGATATCAGTATTCCTACTTGAAAGTGAGAGGAGATTAATAAGGACTTCATCACAGGTTTGCCTCGCACTCGTCGACACTATGACTCCATTTGGGTGGTTATGTACAGGTTGACCAATGCAGCTCATTTCCTACCGGTCGAACCACCAATTCGGTAGAGGCTTATTGTAAATTATACATTTGGGAGCAGTTCGGTTGCATGGAGTTCCCTTTTCCCTCATATCAGACAGTGGTACTCAATTTACCTCCCATTTTTGGAGATTATTTCAAAAGGGAGTTGGTACTCAGGTCAAGCTTAGCACAGAGTTTCATCCGCAAACAGATGGTCAGGTGGAGCAGACTATTAAAACTCATGAGGATATTTTAAGATCCTGCTTTATTGACTTTAGGGGTAGTTGGGATGATCATTTGCCTCTCCTTGAGTTTGGATATAACAATAACTACCATTACAACATTCAGATGGCTCCGTTTGAGGTTCTCTATGGGTGGAGATATAGATCATCTATTGGTTGGTTTGAGGTCGATGATGCTACATTGATATGACCAGATTCAGTTCATGAGGCTTTGGAGAAAGTCCAGCTTATAAGGGAAAGGTTGAAAACAACTCAAAGTCGCCAAAAGTCCTATGCGGATGTAGAAGGAGGGAACTTGAGTTTGAAGTTACTGATTGGGTGTTTCTGAAGGTGTCTCCCATGAAGGGAGTGATGAGGTTCAGAAAGAAAGGGAAACTCAATCCCCGTTATGTTGGCCTGTAATGGATTGTGAGACATGTTGGCAAGGTGGCCTATGAGTTGGAGTTTCCCTCAGAGTTAGCTTCCATTCATCCTGTTTTCCATGTATCGATCTTAAAAAAGTGTTTGGGTGATCCACCTCTAGTTGTTCCGGTGGAGAGTGTAGGTGTGAAGGACAACCTTAGTTAACTAGAGGTTTCGGTAGAAATATTGTATCCTCATGTTTTAAGGCTAAGAAACAAAAAAGTAGCCTTCGTCAAGGTTTTGTAGAGAAATTAGCATGTTGAGGGAGCTACGTGGGAAGTCGAAGCAGATATGATGACTAGATACCCACATCTATTCCCTTCCGGCTCAGTTTTAGCTTGAGGTATCAGCTTTTTTCCTAAAACTCTATTTAGTTTTATGTTAAGTTCGTATGTCCCAGTTCTTTCATGTCAAAGAATGTGTGTATAATGTGTGAATTCAGTTGAGTCATGTAGTTCAGTTAGGAGGCAGTCATTCCGTCATTTTTTAGTTTATATTATCAGTATTGAATATGATGATTGCATTTCTCTACTTTTCCGTATGTTTTCCAACATTCAAGGATGAATGTTCCCAAGGGGGAGATATTGTAATGCCCCGAAAATCCGAAGTTCAAACCCAGGATTTGAAATGGAGAAAATAGGATTTTTTGCACCAGGTCAGAAAATGAGTCATCGTGTGACTCATCAGGATTACCACGAGTCATAAGTGACTCGGGTTAGGAGTTGGAATTTTTTGGAAATTGTAAGTTTTGAGTGACCACAGGTTGTGGTTAGCCCCACATCTCATTAAGCCAGTTGTGGTCAAGGATGGTTGAAGGAAGAGGTAGAATGGGTAGTGCACCTAACGGATTGGTCACCACGACTTGTTGGGTGAACCACGAGTTGTGGTGTCCACCGTGGTGAGCCCTAGGGGAGTTTCTAGAAGTAAGGGTAAGGGGAGGTGACCTTGAGTTGTGGTCACCGATAACGAGTTGTTAAGGCCTTCGGGGTGTCTATTAGTATGTAGTTTCTAGTGAAGACAACGTATGGAAGGCCATGATTCGTGGACATGGATGATGACTCGTCCAGTCCCTCATTGGGACTGGTAGTCTATTTTTCGTGCGAGTTTATTAAGGGATTTTCTGTAATTTCTATGATCCTAAGGCCTAAACTACATCATTTTTAGCTCTGAATAGTAAGTTTTAAGAAGGGTAAGTTCATTCTAAGCCATTCCTAATTTATGCATGCAAGTTTAGATGTCTAGAGGGGTGATCAAGCTCAATCCCTCAAGGTTCTTCTTGAATTATTATTTGGGCAATCAGAAAAGTTGTAGAATCAGATTCTCTCAGGTATGTAAGATTATGAATGTGTATAACTGTTCACACCCATGTCGAATCCCTCTCTAATTCATGAAAAATCTATGTGTTGTTTCTATGGGGTTTTAACCCAATGCTTGAATTCCCGAAGTTTCTATCATGGTATGATCCAAGCATGTTTTAATTGATGAATTATGATTGATGGGCTAATTTTACAATGTTTTAATTTATAAATTATATTTTCAAGTATTCTAAACTATGATGCCCATCCATGAATGTTAATGAAAGTTGAGATGTATGAATATATGTTCAAGTATGATGTGATGTTTATGAAGAAAGTATGATTTTGAAATACCCATGTTATGTTAATGTTTTCAAAGTAAATCAAGAATGTCAAAGTATTGGGTAAGCACATATGATTAAGTATGACATGATTTCATGAATTAGCTTACCACATAGTTTTGGAGTCAAGAATCCCATTATTTTCATCTTGTGGTATGGTTTTAGCCAAGACTCCTCATGTTATAATTTCAGATTATGCATGTATGTTATTATTCAGCTTTGTCACTAGATGACGGTCAGCTTCGTTGAAAAACGATGGTAAGCATATGCATGTTTTTGGGAGAGTAGTGTCTAGCACCGAGTAGGCTAAGGGTCAGTTAACCGTATGCCTTAGAACTATGCGCCAACATAGGTATGATCGGATTATTTTGGGACCTCCCCTGTGAGATGCCCCTGCCCCAAAGGGTCCTGGAGCTTGATATCGATATCATGGTAGCCCCCTTAGCCCTGGAAAGGATTTAGACGGCTCTGCCCACTTGACTATGCGGACCATGTAAGCTCTATCGTGATAATGTCGGTTATATGATGAGTCTCCAGTTGTTTCTCATGATTTTAGTTTTGCATGTACATCAGTCATTATATTATGTTTTCAACAGGTTTGACCCTATGTTCAGTTTTACTTATGATTATAGTATTTCAGCTTTGGGTCATTAGATTCAGTTAAGCTGTTCAGTTATGTTTAGATCATGATTTTAGAAAATAGTATGCAAGCCTTACTCTTAGAATCCTATCACAATTATATTTCATGAAATGCATAGTTACTGATTTTACTTGAGAGGTTTTACTTACCCTGCATACTTGGAACATTCCACGTATTGACCGCATACTCTATGTTGTATCGTTTTATGATACAGGCTCCGATCTTCAGACTCAGTCTCGTCACTAGCCATTTTTCCGGAGTTAACATCTAGTGTCAGTTGGTGATTCCTCATCTCCCGAGGACCATTCCTTATCATTTACCTTTATATTTTTCATTTTTAGACATAGAGAGTTTGTTGGGGTCTTATCCCATCAACTCATCAGAAATAGAGGCTTTTAAGACATAGATTGTATCAACTTCAGACTCATATTATATGTTATGGTGTTATGCTATGTTCACACTTCCTCTATGTTTATTATGTTGATCTTCCGCTTTTATTGATTGAATTAGATATATGTTCGTGCCATTGGTCGACTTGTTGTCTCTCGGGGCTCCTTTTCCCGTGTCTCAATCGAGGCCCATGATCTATGTCGTGCGGTGAAATGTCTCTCTATTCTTTCAAGTTGTGCTATACGTGTTTGCAAAATCATGTCTATCTGCAGAGTTAATGGAAGGAGAAATAGAAACGGAAATGGCCACGAGGATGGCAATGGAGACGGGCACCAACAGGCCCCACCAGCCATGAGGACCATGCACCAGAGCCAATTGCCCACGTTGAATTTAGAGTAGCCATTCAGATGCTAGAATAGGCCTTGACCACCCAGGTCCATCAACAGGTGGTAGCGCATGTCCATCAGAAAGGGAATGCGGTGGCAGCTCGAGTCAGAGATTTCCTAAGGATGAACCCTCCACAGTTTCTTGGGTCAAAGGTGGACTAGGATCCATATGAGTTTATTGATGAGATTCTAACGATCACTCAGGTCATGGGGGTGACTGGAGAGGAGTGCGCCGATTTAGCCTCATATGAGTTGAAGGGGGTTGTGCAGGCCCTATTGGTTGGGATGAGTTTCATGTTGCATTTATGGAGCGGTTCTTCCCTCATAAGATGAGGGAGATTAAAGCAGCTAAATCTTTGAATCTGAGGCAAGGGAAGATGATAATGCAGGATTATGCCTTAGAGTTCACTCGTCTATCCAAGTATGCACCAGAGTTAATGGTTGATCAGAGAGCTCGGGTGAGCAGGTTTGTACATTGAGTGGCAGACTACATAGAAAAGGATTGCAGGACAACCATGCTTCATCAGGATATGAATTTTCCTCAGATGATTTTGTACCCCCAGCAAATGGAGCTGATACATTTGAGAGAGAGAGATGCCAAGAGGGCCAGGACAGATAGCTATGGGTTCTCTCAGTAGATACCAAGTGGTAGCAGTCCCACCAGAGATCTTCAGCCCCAGCGTCGTTGGCTATGAGTGTTCCATTCGGATCTAGGCGCGATCAGAGGGGACGAGCATCAGGCTCGAGAGGTCAGAGTAGCAGACCCGCAGAGTCTATCCCTCCAGAGTGTAGAAGATGTGGCCAGAGACACACAGGTCAGTGTCTGGTAGGTACAAGTGCTTGCTTCAGGTTTGGGAAGCCCGTGCATATGCTTAGAGATTGCCCAACAGCTAAACAGGGCCATGATAGAGGTCAAGGCCCAGCTTCCAGTTTAGCAGCTCCACCAGCACACCAAACTTAGAAGCGCACAACTACTAGTGCTCGTGGCGGATAGCGCCAGAATAGATTTTATGCCTTAGCACCCTGTCAGGAGCAGGAGGTCTCCCCAGATGTAGTCACTGGTATGTTACAGGTATTCCATCTTGATGTATATGCGTTGTTAGATCCAGGGGCTACCTTGTCTTTTGTGACGCCTAATGTTTCTAGTAGTTTCGGAGTAAGTCCCGAAATATTATTAGAACCCTTCTCAGTCTCTACTTCAGTTGGTGATTCAGTCATACTTAGATGGGTGTATAGAGATTGCCATATCACAGTCCCTCAGAAAATCACCTAAGCAGATTTAGTAGAGTTAGCCATGACGACTTTGATGTTATCCTCGGCATGGATTGGCTATTTGCATGCTATGCCTCAGTTAATTGTAGAACCCGTGCAGTAGAGTTCGGATTTCCGGGTGAGCCAACCTTAGAATGGAAGGTACTTTAGCAGTGCTTGTAGGTCGTTTCATTTCCTACGTTAAGGAAAAAAAGATAATCTCTAAGGTTGCGTGTACCATCTAGTTAGGGTTAAAAATGATATGTTTGAGACCCCGGCTATCTAGTCAGTTCCAGTAGTATGTGAGTATCTTGAAGTCTTCCCAGATGATCTACGGGGAATCCCTTTCGAGCAGGAGATTAATTTTGGTATTGACCTTCTTCCTGATACGCAACCTATATCTATTCCTCTTTACAGAATGGCTCCAGCCGAGCTAATAGTGTTGAAAGAGCAGTTGAAGGACCTTCTGGACAAGGGTTTCATCAGACCTAGCAAATCCCCGTGGGGTGCACCAGTTTTCTTTGTCTGCAAGAAAGATGGTTTCCTTCAAATGTGTATAGATTATCAACAATTGAACAAAGTCACCATCAAGAACAGGTATCCTCTCCCCATGATTGATGATTTGTTTGACCAACTTCAAGGTGCTAAGTGCTTTTCGAAGATAGCCCTCAGATCCGGATACCATCAGCTTAGGGTTCGGGAGAGTGACATCCCGAAGACATCTTTCAAGACACGGTATGGTCATTATGAGTTTGTAGTTATGTCTTTCGTATTAATGAATGCTACTGTAGCTTTTACGGATTTGATGAATAGGGTGTTCAAGACGTACTTGGATATGTTCATGATCGTGTTCATAGATGATATCCTGATATACTCTCGAAACGAGGAGGGGCATGCTGCTCATTTGAGAGTGGTGCTACAGACCCTCAAGGATCGATAGTTGTATGCTAAATTCAGCAAATGTTAGTTTTGGTTAGACCCAGTGGAAATATTGGGTCATGTGGTATCGAGTGATGGTGTGCAGGTATACTCTCAAAATATAAAACTGGTGAAGAGTTGGCCGAGACTGGTAAATACTTCATACATTCAGAGTTTCTTGGGATTAGCTGGTTACTATCAGAGGTTTATTAAGGGGTTTTCATCTATTGTATCCCCATTGACCAAATTGACCCAAAACAAATGAAGTTCCAATGATCGGATGCTTGTGAGAAGAGCTTCCAGAAGTTGAAGACTCTAGTCACCTCGGCACCGGTGTTACCCTTACTCGAGGGTACCGATGGGTTTGTGGTGTATTACGATGCTTCTAGAATCGGCCTTGGTTGTGTATTGATGCAACATGGTAAGGTGATAGCATATGCTTCCAGGCAACTGATGGTTTATGAAAATAATTACCCGACTCATGATCTCAAATTAGCGGTGGTAGTATTTGCCTTGAAGATTTGGAGACACTATTTGTACGGGGTCCATGTGGATATGTTTACGGATCACAAAAGCCTACAATATGTGCTTACCCATAAGGATCTGAATCTTCATCAAAGAAGCTAGTTGGAGCTACTCAAGGATTACGATATGAGTGTCTTTTACCATCCGGGTAAGGCTAATATAGTAGCAGACGCACTTAGTAGGCTCTCTATGGAAAGCGTTTCCCATGTAGATGAGGGGAGGAGATGTGCATCGACTTTCATGGTTGGGAGTTCATTTGGTTGACTTGACCGGAGGTGGTGTTATAGTTCAGAACGGATTAGAATCATCCTTGGTGACTGATATAAAAGTGAGACAAGACGAGGACCCTATTTTGGTTAAGTTGAAGGAAGCCATTAAGAATCAGAGGGTAGAGTTCTTCTCCGAAGGGGGAGATGGTGTGCTTCAATATCAAGGTCACTTATGTGTTCTAGATGTTGATGATTTGAGAGATTGGATGTTGCACGAGGCTCATGGTTCTAGGTACTCCACACATCCAGGTTCCTCCAAGATGTAGCATGACCTACGGGAAGTCTATTAGTGGAATGGCATGAAGAAGGACAATGCAGAATTTGTGGCTATGTGGCTAAACTGTCAATAGGTGTAAATGGAGCGTGAAAGACCGGGAGGTGTGCTTCAGGATATCAGTATTCCTAATTGAAAGTGGGAGGATATTAATATGGACGTCATCACAGGTTTGCCTCACAGTCATTGACAGTATGAATTCATTTGGGTTGTTGTGGACACGTTGACCAAAGCAGCTCATTTTCTATCGGTAAAACCACTGATTAAGTGGAGGATTATTCTAAATTATACATTCAGGTGCTAGTTCGGTTTCATGGAGTGCCCTTGTCCATCATATCAGACAGTGGTACTCAATTTACCTCCTAGTTTTGGAGATGGTTTCAAAAGGGACTTGGTACTCAGGTCAAGCTTAGCACAACATTTCATCCGCAAATGGATGGTCAGGCGAAGCGGTCTATTCAGACACTTGAGGATATGTTGAGAGCCTGTGTTATTGACTTCAGGGGTAGTTGGGATGATCATTTGCCTCTCATTGAGTTTTCATATAACAACAACTACCATTCCAGCATTCAGATGGCCCCGTTTGAGGTTCTCTATGGGCGGAGATGTAGATTTCCTATTGGTTGGTTTGAGGTCGGTGAGGATACATTGATAGGACCAGATTTAGTTCATGAGGCTTTGGAGAAAGTCCAGCTTATAAGGGAAAGGTTGAAAATAACTCAAAGTCACCAAAAGTCCTATGCAGATGTGAGAAGGAGAGAACTTGAGTTTGAAGTTGATGATTGCGTGTTTCTGAAGGTGTATCCCATAAAGGGAGTGATGAGGTTCAGAAAGAAAGGGAAACTCAGTCCCCTCTATGTTGGCCCGTATTGGATTGTGAGGCGTGTTGGCAAGGTGGCGTATGAGTTGGAGTTACCCTTGAGTTAGCTTCCATTCATCCTGTTTTCCATGTATCGCTCTTATAGAAGTGTTTGGGTGATCCAGCTCTAGTTGTTCTAGTGGAGAGTGTAGGTGTGAAGGACAGCCTCAGTTATGAAGAGGTTTCGATAGAAATATTGGATCGTCAAGTTTTAAGGATAAGAAACAAATAAGTATCCTCATTCAAGTTCTTGTAGAGGAATCAGCATGTTGAGGGAGCTATGAGGGAAGCCAAAGCAGATATGATGACTAGATACCCACATCTATTCCTTTCCGTCTTAATTTCAACTTGAGGTATCCATTTTTTCCCTAAAACTCTATTCAGTTTCATGTTCAGTTCATGTGTTCCAGTTTCTTTCATGTCAAAGCATGTATATGTGATGCGTGAATTTACTTTAGTTATGTAGTTCAGTTCAGAGGCAGTCATTCTGTCAATTTTTAGCTTATATGATCAGTATTTGAATATGATGATTGCATTTCTTTGCTTTTCTATATGTTTTCCAACATTCGAGGATGAATGTTCCCAAGGGGGAGATATTCTAATTCCCTAGAAACCCTAAGATCAGACCCGGGAGTTGGAATGGATAATACAGAATTTTCTGTACCAGGTCACAAAATGAGTTTCTTGTGACCCGTCAGGATGACCATGAGTCATTAAGTGACTCATGGTGAGGAGTTGGACTTAGTTGGAAATTGTAAGTTTGGGGTGACCACGGGTGTAATCACGAGTCGTGGTCAGCCCCACAGCTCGTTAAGTCAGCTGTGGTCAAGGATGGTTGAAGGAAGAGGAAGAATGGGCAGTGCACCTAATGGATTGGCCACCATGACTCATTAGGTGCACCGCGATTCATGGTGTCCGTCGTGGTGAGCCCCAGGGGATTTTCTAGCAGTGAGGGTAATGGGAGGTGAGCACGAGTTGTGGTCACCAGTAACTAGTCGTTAAGTGCCTCGTGGTGACGACTCATGGACATGGATGACGATGCGTCTAGTCCCTCATTTGGATTGGCAGTCTATTTTTCCCTGTGAATTATTAAGGGCTTTTTCACAATTCCTATGATCCTAAGGCCTAAACTATGTCGTTTTAAGCTATGAATAGTGAGATTTAAGAAGGGTAAGTTCATTCTAAGCCATTACTAATTCATGCATGCAAGTTTAGAAGTCTAGAGGGGTGATCAAGCTCAATCCCTCAAGGTTCTTCCATAATTATTACTTGGGCAATCAGAAAAGTTGTAGAATCAGATTTTCTCAGGTATATAAGGTTATGAATGGGTGAAATTGTTCACACCCATGCCTAATCCCTCTCTAATTCATGAAAAATCTACATGTTGTTTCTATGGGGTTTTAACCCAATGTATGAATTCCCAAAGTTTCTATCATCGATATGATCCAAAACATGTTTTAATTGATGAATTATGATTGATGGGTTGATTTTACAACTTTTTAAATTATAAATTATGTTTTCAAGTTTTCTAAACTATGACGCCCATCCATGAATGTTCATGAAAGTTGAGATCTATGAATATATGTTCAAGTATGTTGTGATGTTTATGAAGAAAGTATGATTTTGAAATACCCATGTTATGTTCATGTTTTCAAAGTAAATCAAGTTTATCAAGCATGTTAAAGTATTGGGCAAGACCATATGATTAAGTATGACTTATGATTTCATGAATTAGCTTACCACATGGTTTTGGAGTCAAGATTTCTATTACTTTTAGCTTGCGGTATGGTTTGAGGAAAGGCTCCTCATTTTATGATTTTAGATTATGCATGTATGTTATTATTTAGCTTCGTCACTAGACGATGGTCAGCTTCATTGAAAAATGATGGAGAGCATATGCATCTTTTTGAGAGTACTGTCTAACACCGAGTAGGCTAAGGGTCAATCAACTTTATGCCTCAGAACTATGCACCAACGTAGGTACGATCAGATTTTTTGGGACCTCCCTTGTGAGCTTCCCCTGCCCCAAAGGATCCTTGAGCTTGATATCCATATCATGGTAGCGCCCTTAGCCCTGGCAAGGCTTTAAACGGCTTTGCCCACTCGATTGTAACAGTCGGGACTATGTAAGCTCTATCGTGGTAATGTCGTTTGAATGATGAGTCTCCCATTATTCCTCATGATTCCAGTTATGCATGTACATCAGTCATGATATTATGTTTTCAGGAGGTTTGACACAATGTTCAATTTTACTTATGATTATCAGATTTCATCTTTGGGTCATTCGATTCAGCTATGATGTTCAGATCATGATTTCGGAAAATAGCATGCAAGCCTTACTATCAGAATCTTACCTCGAATATGTTTCATGAAATGCATTATTACTGATTTTACTTACTTAAGTAGTTTTACTTACTTTGCATACTCGGTACATTCCATGTACTGACCGCATACTCTATGTTGTATCATTTTATGATATAGGCTCTGATCTTCAAACTCAGGCCCGTCACTAGCCAGTTTTTCGGAGTTAGCATCCAGTCTCAGTTGGTGATTCCTCATCTCTCGAGGACCATTCCTTATCAGTTATCTTTTATTTTCAGTTTCAAACATAGAGAGTTAGTTGGGTTCTTGTCCCATCAACTCATCAGAAATAGAGGCTTTTCAGACATAGATTGTATTCAACTTCAGAATTGTGTTGTATGTTATGATGTTATGCTATGTTAAGACTTCCTCTATGTTTATTATGTTGATCTTCTACTTTTATTGGTTGAGTTAGATATATTTTCATGTCATGGGTCGACTTGAAGTCTCTCGAGGCTCCTTGTCCTGTGTATCGATCTGGGTGAATGTTCGGGTCATGACAGAGTTGTCCCCTAATGGTGCATCCACGAATCAATTGGCGGCTGAATTGAGAAAAAAAGATGAAGAAAGAGACAAAACATTGGCCAACATGATGATTCAAGAAGAGTTGCTTGTGAATCATGTCACGGGGTCTGGAAACATAAGTGACAATGCTATTGGGTCCGAAGAACGCAACTCATTTGAGAAGGAGGTCTCTCAAGTAAGATATGATGAGGAATGCCAATTTATGAATAGTCAAATGGTGGTTCTCATCAAGGATACCAAGGTTCCAATCAAGGCCCATGGTGTCCTCTTGATGGGAACCAAGGTTGGAGAGATAGAGTGGACCAAGGATGGAGAGAAAGGGGTGACCAATGGAGAAATTGTGAGCCTAAAAGAGAAGGGATAGGTACAAATACTAGAGTTCCAATCCATACATTCCCCCCAAAAGCTAATGTAGCCCCGATGCAACCAAGTGTGAGTAATGTGTGAAATTTGAAGTTTAAAGAAATATTAGCTAGAGTGGTGAAGAAAGTGGAGTCAATCGATAGCAGAGTGAAGGAACTCAAAGGGAGGTGTCCAATCTTGCCCAAACAGTGAGTCTCACTCAACTTTGATCAAACACTTGGAAGCCCAAATGAACTAGTTACCCACAAAAATGAATCCTAGAATAAAGGGCACTCTTCTAGTGAAATTGTGCCAAACCTGAAAAAAGATTGCCACTGCATGGTGATTGTCATGAGGAGTGGGAAAGTTGTTTGAAATGCAAGTGATAAACCCAAGGTTAAGGTGGGTTTAAAACCAATTGATGAGGAGTCTAATGATGAGGTGCTGAGTTCATCTATAATGGTTGATAATGACAAGTTGGTTGAGGATGAAAAGGTTGATACTCATCTTTAAAGTGTTAACATTGATGAAGAAGATGAGGAGACCCCAAGTTCCAAAGACCAAGTACCTAAAGGTCCACCTCCTTACCCCCAGCGATTGAGCAAGAAGAAAGTGGAAAAGTAATTCAAAACATTCATTGATATGTTTAATAAGTTGTCCATGAATATTCCTCTGGTTGATGCTTTGCTCCAAATGCCCGGATATGCCAAGTTATGAAGGAGATTTTGAAAAAGAAGAGAATTGTTGATGTGGGCACTGTGGAGGTGTCACATCATTGTAGTGCAGTTATGGCTAGAAACCTTGCTCCAAAGAGACATTATCCTAGAGCATTCACCATTCCATGAACTATTGGGGTATACTTGTTCAATAAGGCTATTTGCAACCCGGGGGCAAGAATCAACTTAATTCCCCTCGTGATTTTTAAAAGGTTAGGATTAGAAAGTTTCATACCTACCACTATGAGATTGCTCATGGCAGATCGAATCATAAAGCGTTCTGTTGGGATACTTGTTGATATGCTAGCGAAAGTGGAGGGGTTCATCCTTCCAGTGGACTTTTGTAGTGTTGGACTGTGATATGGAGCTCGAAGTGACCATTATCTTGAGGTGACCATTCTTGGCCACAGGTCAGAGATAGAATACCTGGGAAAAAATTGTTCAAGAACAGGAGACCTGTGTCTCACCTGCGAAATGCAGACACAGATATGTGAGATGCAAGTTTAGTGCAAATTAGAGATAGTGCACTGGGAAATTTGAGGTCCACCTGCATTTGACTTGTGGCTCACAGATCCAAATCTGCGGTGTAGGTTTAGCACAGGTGCAACTATGTGATATTTTAAAAATTTTACCACCCATTTGACCAAACCAACTCAAGTTTGAGCCCTACCTTTTAAACTTCTTCCCCACTTTCCAAAACCCCTAATTTTCTGCACCACTACACCATTTTCTTCAACCCCTCAACAACTATCATCATTTCCCACAACCCTCCATTAAGTCACCATCAATCCCATCCAACCTTTTGATCTTCTTTGCTCCTATAAATTCCACCATTCCTTCCATTTTTCTATCATAACAACCCTTCAAAACACCAATCTCAAGAAGAGCTAGGTCAGCTATTGTGTGTGGGAAAAGCTTCAAATTTCAATTTTTCTTTTCCCACTCACTCTATTTGGTATGTTTCTTAGTTTTCATATTTGTTTCTTTGTGATTGATGATATGTATAGCACAAAAAGTATGATAGTTCTCATATTCTTACTACCCATATTTACCCCATTTCCCAATTATGGGTTCTTCATGTTCATTGTGATAGTAATTCTTATGAGTATTTGAGAGGAGGTGTCGAATTGTCAAAAGGGGTAGATATTGTTGTTTCATGAGATTCTATATGTTAGGTGTGCTATATTTCCTATAAATTTAGTTGGGGGTGAAGTCTAAGTAACTCATATATTTGATATGAACGATTTTTCCGGATGATGGGCTCGGTGACATTTCTCTTAAGGGAAAATAGTCATTTCTTCTAATTTTCCTGATAATGTAGATGAAAAAAATAGAATAATTCTTGTGAGTGTTGGGGGTTGTCGAAATTGATTTGGTGAATGTTGGTAGGATTGTTCACTTGACGTTTTCCAATGATAGATGGGTAATGTCCTTCTTAAAGAAAGTAATTAAGTAGTCATAAAGGTCAAAATTGATGATTTTGTCGGTAGATCTTTCGGGAAAGTCTGAGTACGCGTTATATAATGATGTTATTCATACTTGCTTGAGAATTTGAATAAAAGGATGTGGGTAGAATTTTAGACACTGTTGAGAAAGTACTTACCACAAATCTTGCTCTACAAAATGCAGGTTCAATTTAGGACTGGACACTGGTCTTCACGCTCACTTCCTTACACTTGTGTTCCACTTGCATGTGAAGATCCCCATTTGTGAAATGTAGATGTAAAACAAGTGTTGGTGCCAGATTGCAATGTTTCTGTCAGGCACCGACGACTCAACTATAGGCCACAGGTTTACACCTGCGAAACGCAGGTGAAGTGTAGGTGTTGGCAGTTGATTATTTGTTGCTTCATTTTGTTTGCAATCCAATTTCTTTTATTTTTGTTTCCTTATCCTAGAACAACTATTTTCTTTTATTTTCCTTAAGGAAAAATACAAAAAGAATTTGGTTTTTGTTGTTGCACTCACATTGTCTTGCAGGAAAATGTCTAGGAGTCGAGATAAAGGAAAAGCCCTTGTTGAGAGAGGTGGTTCTTAGGAACCTACCCTAGATGAGAACATAAGGATAGCCCAACTTCAACTTTGGATTGAGGGAATAGAGGCTTACTATATCTCATTTAAGCAAAAATAGGCAATTACAAAAGAGACAAATTTGACGCAGACACTTTCAAGACTGACTACCCTAATATTGACATGCAATTTAAAATACGAGATTGGGAGCCTTTCATTGAACCATTGGATCCCTAATTTTTAGAGTTGGTGCGGGAGTTCTATGCCTCTTATAGAGCACGATAGGAAATTCTAAAGCATAAAGGCCGAGTGGACATCATACCTTGCTTACTATTTGTGCTAGTGAGAGGCCAAGAAGTAGACATTACCTCATAAGTAATCAATTCCATTTATTGGGATGAACTAATACGTCCTGGCATGGGGTTTACGAGGAGATTGGCGACAAAGGATGATCAATATGCATGGGTGGTAGGTATTATTGCGGAGGGTCAACCTTACTAGGTGTTCAGGAATGGTGATATTCATCGCCAGGATCTAAAATTTGAAGCTAGAATATGGTTGGACCTGGTGTGCACCCGACTTAGAGCCCATTTGGTTTAGCTGAAAAAAAAGTGGATTTTAAATATAAGTGCTTAAAGCACTTTTTAAGTGCTGAAACTTAGTTTATAAATAAAGCAGTTATGTGTTTGGGTAAAAGTGCTGAAGCTAAAAAAAAGTTATTAATATTTTTGGTACATAAGTGCTGTTAAGCAATTATTTTAGATCAAATGACTGAAATGCCCTTAAAATTGTTAACACTATTAAAAAAAATTACAATGATATTTTTATTTCTACAAAATTTAAATTTAAAATTTAAAATTTTTATTTTATTTATTTTTAATATAAAATAATTATTAAAGTTATTTTTAATTTTAAAAATATATAATTTGAATAAAATTTGGAAAATCTCCCCTTTACTTTTTATTAGGATTATAGTTCTATTTTTATTTGTAAAATCGAATATAATAATTTAAATGAATTAATAAAAAACCTTGATTTTTTTCTCTTTTTTCTTTTTTTTTAAATTTTTAATTATTTTTTTCTAATATTCATAAAAAATAAAATTTTATCAAAGATTTGAGTGAGGGTATTAGTGAAATTAGAAAAATATTATGGGATAAAAAAGTAAATAGTTTGGTCAAACTTAAATGGCTTATAAGCCAAAAAATAAATAGTTGGTATCTACCAACTTTTGGTTTTTGGCTTTTTTAAAGCACTTTTGAACTTTTTTAAGCACTTTTTAATAAAATCAAACACTACAAAAAGTTAAAAAGTGCTTATAAGCTGGTCAAACCATCTTATAAGCTAAACCAAGCACCCTCTTATTCCCTCCAAGCATACTACGCAAGTCCATGTGGAAACGATTATTCATGAGTTGGTAAATTACCAACTCATTAGACTTTTAGACATGAGCTTTTGCTTGATTATCAAGTCATTTAGGAGGAGTTTTTGCTCTTTCTCTTTTGTTTTTTTCGGGCATTTAATTTAAAGAGAGAAAGCAAGAAATTGAACAAAAGTGTGAAGTCTGAACAAAGGGACCTGCATTCCCCACCTGATGGGACCGACAAAACGCTGGTCAAATGTAGGAACACACTATTGAGATGTGGATGGTGCACCTGTGGAATGTGGATCAACACCTGTGAAACACTAGTTCCAACGCCAGCCAGGAACCAAAGTCACTGGCCCCAGCTATGACAGAGCGGCGCCTTATGGATGGCCACGATAGAATGCCGGTGACTCACAAGTGAGGCAGTCTTCAGGAGGGAAAAATTATCCAGCACGAGATTTGAGGAGCATTTCTAACCTATTTTTGTACATTCACTAGAAAGTACTGAACATATTACATTCTAGATTGGTAGAGTCAAAGAGAGAAATATTGAATAGGTTTTTCTTCTTCTTCTTCCTCAAGGTACAAACCACCATTGAAGACAATTTTAAGCTTGCTATTTGCTCTTAATGATGAATTTTATGAATTTGTTTGTCAGTATGCTTTTGTATTATTCATCTATGAGTAGCTAGATATTTTTTTAGGGCGTGTGCATGATTGGGGATAGATTGGATTAGGTATTTCTATATTAATCTTGTAATTACTCATTTAGTATAAATCTGTTGTTTTCTCCCAAGTTATAATTGAATTACCCATAGTTGCAAATGCGGGTTATGTGTACTTATTCAATTTTTGCTTGAAAAAGGGAAATTGAATATGGGTGAGAAAGCAATGGTGGGCAATTGGGTCTTGATTGTGTGGGGTTGGGCTAGAGGTAGCCAAAACCCATAGTCATACACCCATTAGAGATTTGAGGTTAGAGATAACTCAGATCTTGCCTAAGTTATAATGGATGAATTAATTGAGGCCTTGGGGTTTGAGAAAACTCAAGGAAAAGAGCACCCAAATGGTTGAAAAACATCGGGTCCCACTTTATTCATGCTAATTTATGCTTATGAGTAATGATTTGATTTTCTAGTTAAGTCCAATCCAATAAAACTCCCATCAATAGCACATCCCTAGCCCTTGCTCATAATTGTTTATTCAATTTGGTTGCCTTTTTATCTTGATACTTGATTTTAATTCAAATTGTCTTGCTTACCCCCAACATTTGTTATTATTTTCTTATTTTCAATGCATGGATGAAATTTTAGTTCAAGTCAATAGATAATTTTTTTGTCATTCAATTACTATTCTCTGTGGATTCAATCCTGACTCTTAGTTAGATATTTATATTGCAACGATCGTTTACACTTTTTTCTCGTGAGGAGTGGATTTGAGCGTCATTAACTTTGACACCGTTTTCGGAAAATAAGATTAGATAGCCCATAGTTGATTGTTGATTTGAATTAATTTAGCCTCTTGTGTTTTATTTTTATAATTATAGTTGTTTATCGGTGTCTCTTAGGATGACTGATATTAGCCAACACTCACAAGAAGTATTAGTGGATGGTCACATGGACCATGAGGATTATGATCCCATGATGCCAGACATAGCAGGTTCCATTCACCTACCATCCCTGGTGGGGAATGCGGTGTTCCATGTGACCAACACAATCCTACACCTGCTACAAATGAAAGGACTCTTCATAGGTCAGCCAAGTGAAGATGCAAATCAACATCTTCGGAATTTCCTTGAGATATGCCATCCTTTTAATGTCACAAATATTAGCCAAGAGTCAATTAGATTGAGTCTCTTCCCATTTTCTTTGATTGGGGAAGCTACCATGTGGCTAGAGAAACTTTCTCCGGGATGTATCACTTCATAGAAAGAGTTGACTGAAGCTTTCTTAGATAGGTTCTTGTAACAACCCGAACATAGACCCGTTGTAACAAGGGACATGAAGCCTCGAGAGACTCCAAGTCGAACCATGGCATGAACATTCATCTAATTCCTTATCATTAAGTAGAATACTAAACATGATGATATAGTGGAAACATAAACATAACATAGCATAACATGATAAGCGGAACATACTAAAATACATAACTGTTGAGTACTACAATTAGTCTGAAAGCCTCTATCATATTAAATGGGTTGATGAGACAACACTAACTTGTCAAAACTGAAAATAACAAGGAACATCAATATCTGAACACATGGCCCTCGGAGAATAAGGACTCACCAAAAAGGTTGGATGCTAAACTCTGAAATGGACTACTGACGGGGCTGAGCCTGAGAACTGGTGTAATAACCCAGAAGATCCTAAGATTAGACCTAGGATAAAAATTTGAAGTTCGTAGAAAACTGAGAAGAATATCACAGGACGGGCGACGTAACGACTCGTGGTATCAAACCAAGGGTCGTTGTATGTAGTCGTGGTGAGGGGAAGTCTTGGTGGCATTGGAGAAAACGAACGATGTAATGACTCTTTGCTTGGAACAATGAGTCATTGTTAGCAGTCGTAGGAAAGGCTGGACCTTTGGTAGTTGGGGAAATAACGGGTCATCCAATGAACCGTCATGAGTAACAACGATCTGTTGTCACTAGTCATTCTCCTAGGTGGTCAGATTACCAGTACATGTGACAGAAAAAGACCACGATTCGATCGAAGCAACCACGAGTCATGGTGAAGCTCGTGGTAAGGAATTTCAGGTTTTGTGAAGGGGGTTGGCAGTGGTCGACCCAACAACCCATCGAATGAATAAACAACTCATCTTGTCGAGTCGTGGGGAGAATCTAAAAGTGTAAGTGAACCAGTGGATCCAATGACTAGATTCCACGAGTCTTTGTTTCATGCAATGACTCGTGGGATCATTCGTTGATTGCCCAGGATAGTTTTCAGGGAATATTCATTAAGGGTATTTTCGACCTTTCTATGCTCTAAGGCCCTAAACTATGTTGTTATGTATCTTTCTGAGTATGTTAATATAAGCTAAGTCCCCCCTAGCCTATTCATTCTCATGCATGCAAAATTAAGAGAATTCTAGAGAGATCAAGCAAAGATTAAGATGTTCCCTATCAATTCATCCTTGGGCATTCAAGAACTCTAGAATCTGATCTTACTCAGGTATGTAGGGTTATGAATGGGTGTTTATGTTTACACCCGTGCCCATTCTCTATTAAATTATGGAAATCTATCAAAAATCTCATGGGGTTTTGATTTTAATTTTTGTGAAAATCTAATGATTTGCCAATAGGCTTTTATGATTTATGAATTACATCATATTTTATGGATTTTGATCAGATATTCAATTTATTTTACTTATAAAATTATTGATTTCGACTTCTACTTAATTAAGCCTAGTTATTCATGATCTATGATGAATCGATTTATGATCTTTTCTTCAATTATTGATATTTACGAATTCAGCATGATTTATGATATGAAATATGGATTTATTCAAATACCCAACATCATTTGATGATTTAAAAGTTATATACATGATCATCAAGTATGCATGGGCTTTATGATTTATGAGCTATTGTGATGAAAAGCATGTTTTCAAGTTACCCATGTTTATAAGCATGTTTTCGAATGAATTGAATATTGTAAAGCATGGTGAAGTATTGGGAAATTCCTACATGATGAAGAATGATTACGATTTATGAAATGGGTTTCATGATTTATCGATTTATGATGTTGGCCTGGTCAAATCCCTTTTGATGGTCCTCACTCCGGCCAAATCTCCCTTTAACTTATCAAATTTTTGGTCCGGGAAAGATTCGAAGGGCTTAAACTTACTAAGAAATTCCATCCCCAACTATTCTTTTGGTGGAACAATCCATGGGTGCATAATTTATGTTTCAAAAAAAGATATATAAAAATAATGCAAAATAAAGAAAAACAACAACTAAAATACAACAACTGCTTAAGTTTCTCAAACAATTTGTACATGTAGAATTTATTGCAACAACATCAAATCTTGATCCTAGAAACTAAATATATGAATAACTTGTGATAACCCAAAATAGTGGCCTCTTGGATCTTCTTTTTCATCAAGTGCTCCCCTAAGGACAAATTACGCATTCGGCAATCGGTCAGCTTTTAGATATATTAGCTCTATGTCGGAAGCTGCTCATTCATTAGATTCGTGTTGAACATTGGTGAACCAAAAACTTTTCATTGAAAGTCAGTTTATTTCCAAGAAAGATGATAAGAAATAAACCAAGTTTCAATAGGAACCTACTAGTTCATCAATATTCAATAGCAAACTAATGAATTTGCAGCTTCCAATATAGAGCCAATTTATCTCTAAGTTGATCGATCGTCGAATGCATAATTTATCCTTAGGGGAGAAATTGATGCTAAAAATGAATCCAAGCGACTTCTAAAATTGATTAAACACAAGTCACAACCCAACAACTATGAACCTATTGTAACAACTAACCAATTTGATGGACAAGGTCCAACAAGTACAATAGTTGTTGCAATAGATTAATAGTTATTGTGGTAGCAGATTAAGAGTTGTTGTTGCAACAACTACATATGTAGAAATTGTTGCAACAAAATTAGATCTTGCTCTAGAAACTAAATCTAGAAAGAACTTGTGACAACCCAAAATAGTAGCAAAAGGGAGCTTTTTTTTCATTCAGGACTGTCCAATGATAAATTTGCGCATTCAACTGATCCATCAACTCTGAAACAAACTGACTTTCAATTGTGAGCTGGTGATCCATTAGTATCTTATTGAACATTGATAAACCAACATCTACCTATTGAAAATCGATTCATATTCGAGAAGGTTGTTCAAAATTAAACCAACTTTCAATAGGAACCTGCAGGCTCATCTATGTTTAATAAAGAAACTAATGAATTAACAAGTGCCAATTGAAAGTCAGCTTATTTTCGAGTTAGGCGATTAGTCGAATGCTTAATTTATCCTTTGGAGAGTCCTGAATGTTAAACAAGAATCCAAATGACTTCTAAAATTTATTAAACATAAGTTCAGTAACTTCACCTCTTCTCTGAATAAATAAAACAACTGAATGAGTTGTTGCAGCAACTACAATAGTTGTTTGAAAAAAGTCAAACAGTTGTTGGAGTTGTTGCAATATGTCCAACAACTGCTGATTTTATTTTAACAACTGAGGATTTAGCTTGTCTATCAAAATCAAATAATTGAGTGAGTTGTTGCAGCAACTTCAACAGTTGTTTGATAAAATTGAATAGTTGCTGCAGTTATTACAAAAAGTCTAACAACTGTTTGATATTTTCCAACAACTAGGGAAGTTATTGCAGCAACTTCAGCTCGTGTTTGACAAAATCAAATAACTGAGTGAGTTGTTGCAGCAACTTCAACAATTTTTTGACAAAATCAAATAGTTTTTGGAGTTGTTGCAATAAGTCCAGCAACTGCTTGATTTTACTCAACAATTGAGGGAGTTGTTGTAGCAACTTCAGGTCATATCTGACAAAATCAAACAACTCAGTGAGTTATTGTAGCAACTTCAATAGTTGTTTGACAAAATTAAATAGTTCCTGGAGTTGTTTCAACAAGTCCTGCAACTACATGATTTTTTCCAACAACTAAGGAACCTATTGTAGCAACTTCAGCTCTTGTTTGACTAAAGTAAACAACTACTAATGTTGAAACAATAGATTCCAAGGGTATATAATTGTGTAATGAGGCTTACCAAGTCTCTAGGTGAGGTGAACAGATTAACACCAACTGCTTTGTTATTCATTGCAGCCAGTCATCTGATGATCCGGGGAGAAGACACTTCTTCTAGAAAGTCCTTAACTTGATGCTGGAGGTGAGGAATAACTTCAAATTTCCAATCCTAGATAAAATAAAAGTCATAAAGAGTCAATATAACGGATGGAGTCAAAAATAATTAATAGTCAAGCGAATAAAATTTACCATGAAAGCCCAGGGAAAGTCATATAGGTTGATAGTCTTCACGTTTGGCTTTAACTTCCTCAACAGATATTCAACTATGAGCTTGAAGATATCTTAGCCCCATGGATAGGCATTGAATGCTTCATAGTCTGTACAGAGTTCAATCCAATCAGAAGAGATGTTCTTCCCAACATCTCCTGCACAAAGAACACTATGCGCAAACCAAACTAAGCATAGTCACTTCTTCACATTCCTCGAAACTATTGTGGATTTCAAATATTCAAGAAAATTATTTTTCTTGTAGATTTTTTCGACTAACATGACCAAATCCTCACCCTTGGTTGTCGATTTGGATCCTCCAACACGAGGAGAAGAATAGCAGTCTAATCCTATCATAACATCAAACTCCTTCATGACAGGCATGCAGTAGTAATTAATCCAAATATCATATTTTTTATCACAAATGATCCTACAACTTGGGAGATTGTACACCATAGTCAATTTAAATCTTTGAGTGGTGTCATCGGTAGGTCTAAAAATTTTCCAAAATAGTTTCTCTTAAAGAATTTTACTAAATCATTTTCCTTTAAGATCTTTCTAAATTCCATAAATCCTCCACCCACACTTGATGTAACCATGATATTACCCTCTAAATTTCCATGCACATCCATTAGCATCTTCAAGTTATAATTTTCAAACCTTATATTTTTGACAACTATCTCAATGGAAGTTGTGCTTGGATCTCTTCCACTACTAGATGCCTCAGAAGGAGTAGAGCAGGAATTCTCATCATTCTCTTCTTCTATTTATCATCGACTGTTGTGATGTTCTCATCAGTATCATTATCATTATTATTTTCAGTTTCCCCATCTTCATTATCACCTTTCCTATCTTCATTATCACCTTCCCCATCTTGATTATCCTCTTCATTTTCATGATCACCTTCCCCATCTTCATCATCCACTCCATCTTCATTATCTTTAGAAGCATGTCCACCGTCTGTTTGTTCTTGGGATGACTCATCTTCATCTACTTCAGAGGCTTCTTTGCCCTCTAAAGCGTCATCCTATTTCTTCTAGCTTGATGCGGCCTCATTTTCCGCTATGACTCCTGCTTGGTCAGCAAGAACATCCAGATAGTCTGGACTCTCAGGTTTATCATTTGTTTCTCTTGCTTGAGTCTTAGTTTTTTTGATCTTCTAGAAGAAGAAAAACTTCTACTATTACTTCTTTCTCTTTTTGAAGTCATTTTATCTATAAAGTATGAGACAAAATATAAATTAAAAATTAATTTAATCATTCAGTGAAAATAAATAGTGAAGACAACTACTACAAATCAAACAAGTAAAATAAATATTGATTTGTTTTTCAACAGGTGTTTGAGTTATTGTAATAACTTCAGCTGTTGTTTGATTTTATCCAACAGTTGCTGAAGTTGTTGCAACAAGTACAATAACTATTTAATATTTACAAACAACTGTGGTAAAAATTAAGTAGTTGTTGACCCCTCTTTACTCCCTAAATTATTAAACAACAATGGGTACAAAGACAACACCAACAAGTTGTTTCAACAGCTTCAGCTTTCGTTTGGAAAATAGTGATTGTTTTTCAACAAGTGTGAGAGTTGTTGCGACAACTTCAACAGTTGTTTGATTTTATTCAATAGCTGCTGATGTTGCAACAACTTCGTCAGCTATTGAAAAAATCAAACAGTTGCAGACTCCTATTTACTCCCTAGATTATGAAACAACAATGAGTACAAAAACAACACCAACAAGTTGTTGTAACTACTTCATCTCTTGTTTGAGTTGTTGCAACAACTTCAATAGTTGTTTGGTAAAATCAAACAGATACTGAGGTTGTTGCAACAAATTGTAAACTTGTTGCAACAACTCCAACGACTTGTTGCAACGACTCCAGCAACTGTTTCATTTATTTCCTGTAGTTGAGGAAGTTGTTGCAACAAATTAACCTCTTATTTGAAAAAATCAAACAACTGCTGAGGTTGCAATAATATTTTGTTGCAACAACCTCAGCAACTTTTGATTTATTCAAACAAGTGCCGAAGTTGCTACAACAACTTCTTCAGCTGTTGGAGAATAAATCAAACAACATCACAATATTTTTTTTACAACGACTACTACAACAAAACCCCACAAGAAAAACAAGTCCCTACTAGTGACAATATTTTAAAAGACATATCATGAACAACAAATACAACAAATAAAGTCATCCAACAACATAATATGCAAAACCCATCTTCTTCTTCTTCTTCTTCTTTAACAAAAAATCTCCACTTTTTGTTTGAAAAATCCAAATCCTAATTGTTCAAGATAGAATTATATTTGACAGAAGTGAAAAACGTTATCTCCAAGAAGAGTAGTGCATGTTGATGGCTCACCCGTTTTGATTGGGTTCACTGGTGTGATGATTTCTGAAGAAAAATTACTTTGGAAGAAGAGGAAGCGCAATGAAGAAAAGAGGAAGAGAGAACAATAGTTGAGTGAAAGAGGAAGAAGAATGGACATGTGTTGGGAGTTGGGGTTTTGAATTAATAGGTTGGGTTATTTTATATTTTTTTAAAAGATTAGGAAGTTTTAAATATTACACTTCACACCCCATTTAACTTAATCAGAATTTAAAGGAAGTTTTGACCAAGGCTGGTCAAACATGTACTTTTTTTAGTTACAAGACTTCTTTGTCACCCTCAACTCATTTTCTTTAGTTGATTCCACCTCTGGCCGGTCCTACTCAATACTAATTAATAAAGATAGCCTCATGGGTTTTCAAGTGAATTAGAGGTATAAAAAAGGGTGATCTCTTGTCACCTAATTTATTCATCATAGCAGTTGAAGTTCTATCCAGAGGATGAGGAGAATAAAAAAAATGCAGAGTTCGGGATGCCAAAATAAAGTCCATATGTCAATTATTTATTATATGCAGATGATAAAATATTATTTATTTCAGATCATAAAAGGTCTTTAAATATAGTGATGAAGATACTGAAAGATTATGAATCAACATCTACATGGTTTCTTAATTTAGGAAAGAGTGCGCACTTTCATGAGAAGACACACAAAGAGTATGTGAATAGAGTAAGAACAATCACAAAAATGAGGCAAGGGACATTCCTTTTTACATATTTAGGATGTCCAATTTCCTATGGCAAGAAGAGAATTATCTATTATGACAGTATAGTCGAGAAGATTAGCAAGAGGATACAAACATGGAAAGTGAAAATTTTATCATTTGGTGGGAGAGCAGTATTAACCAACAATAAGTTGCAAAGCATTACTTTACTTCTGTTATCAACACTAAGTCCACTTGTGGGAGTAATAAAATATATCTGCAACATATTGGCAAGATCATCACATTATGGGATTATACTGGGTTGTTTTTTTTTGTTATTGTATATTGGCAAGATCATTTCAAGGAAACAAGGCTGACACTAAACGCAGACATTAGGGGAAATAGGATAACCTGGGTTTACCAAAAGAAGGAGGTTTGGATTTTAAATCTCTATTTAATATGTCGAATGCTTTGTTCTGTAAGTTATGTTGGAGTTTCAAGGTTAAACAACTCTATGGATTGCCTTCATGGGTGATGCAATCCAAGGTACCTATATATGGATGATATGTTGGAAGGGTCAAGGATGGACGGAAGCACAAGGTGGACTTGTTGATAAAGAAGATGTGCTAATATTGCAAATGGTCATTCCTTGATTTCAAGAAAAAGGAAGAGAACTGAACAAGGCCCTTATTCATTAAGAGTATATTTGTAATAATCTTCCTGATCCTTAGTACAAATAGGAGTTCTTTTATTTTTCATCGTAGATTTTGGTTGATATGAGATTTTGGTGATATGATGAATATTGAGTTTGAGTAAAGTGTGCTTGTCAAAATCCATAGACTGTTATTTGTGTAGAAAGAAGGGTTGCAAGGGTAGATCATCTCCTTTAAGGTCTTTCTATGAACTAGGTGCTACTTGATTTATGAATTTGAGGTCCTTGTACTTTCACAAGAGTTGCTGATTTCAATTATTTTTGTGTCTAGTTAGCTATTCTTTTATCTTTTTTCTTGTATCATTAGGAAACAAGTATAGTAAGAACTTGCATTCAATTCTAGCATGAGGTAAAAAAGCATCAAAAACCTGGAGAGAGTTAGGGGAACATAAGAATTTTTGGTCAAGGCAAAAAGATTGTCGACTAGATGCTCCTATCTCATGATGTCCGCCTGTCACGACCCGAACTGAGACCCTGTATCGAGACACGAAATCCAGAACCACGAATAGCTTGAAATTGATCCATGGAATGAACATAGCAGCTAAAGAGCATACATCAAACAAAAACTGATAAGCTAAACACGAATAAGCAAAAATCTGAATACATATCAACCATAACAAATGTCAACACTAACAAAGCTGGAATTCTACATATTGTCTGATAAGCCTCTAACATGTCTGAAGAGCTGATAGGGCAATATCCCCAACTGGATCACTAATGTCTAGGAATTGAAGTAACATAACTCAGCATCAAGCTGAAGGTCCTCGAATGTTGAGGACTCACCAATGATATAAACTAAACTAAGCTGCGAAAAATTGGGCTAACGGTGGATTAAATCTAATCGTCTGAACCTGTATCATAAAACAATACAACATAGAGTATGCGGTCAGTACTAAAAATGTACGTAGTATGAAAGATAAGTAAAACATGCTGAGTAAGTATAAACTTGAAATCATGCATATAAACATAAATCACAAGATCATGAGAGTAGGGACTGTATGCTGATATATGAAAACATGTATAGTCATAAACTAAATCTCATATCCGGATAGAATGACCTAAAGTTTAAAATAGAATCATATGGATTGACATAGCTGAAATCATAAATAATAGCTTATAAACTAATCATTGGGTCAAACCTGTTGAAAACATAATATCATGAGCCATAAACATGCATAACTAAAATCATGAGGAACAGTGAGAGACTCATCACAGCTGACACCATCATGATAGAGTTTACATGACGCCCCAATTATCACACTCACGTGGGCAGAGCCGTCCAAAGCCTTTCCAAGGCTAAGGAAGCGACCATGTGTAACACCCCAAGGGTTCCTAGGAGTTAGAGACCGAAGTTTGAAAATGTTCCCGGAAGAAAGTTTTAGTAGTGCCTCAGAACAACTCATACAACAAGTCGTTGGTTGCTCTAACGAGTCGTGGAAGGTAGTCGTTGCATGGGATTTAGGGATAAGGCTCTTTTTTGATACCACGGGAGGAGGGAAGATTCACTGTGACAAACAACGACCCGTTAGAAGCAATCATGGTGAGATCTCAGGCTGGGCTACTGGGAAGGAACAAGTCATGTAACAACTCGCTGGTGTAAACGACGAGTCATTGTAAGTGGTCATGGGTTGGATTTCAGGGTTCCCAGTTGGTGACAACGGATGGAGACAATGGGCCGTTGGAATAGATAATGGTCCTTTGTATTAATCGTTTGTAGGAACGTGAAGGAGGGATCAGTGGTGTCAAGGGAAGCATACAACGACTCATTGGCTCTAGCAATGACTCTTCATGTCAATCGTGGATGGGCACCATTCAAGGAAACAGTGCAATAAATGGGTGGTTATAATGGGTCGTTGTAGGTGACAACGGCCCGTCCTGTCGGTCATTGTTTGGAGAAGCTGAAAGTTTGAGAGAAGTCTAGTGCATCCAATGGATGGAGACGGTGGGTCGTTTGTTCCAGTTCGGGAAAATTTCAAGTTTTTCTCAGGGGCAGTTTGGTAAAATCTCGGGCTTCCAGCTTTAAGATGATGTAGTTTTAGGTATTAATTGGGGAAGTTTTTAAGGGTTTTTCATGACTAAACCCTCATTCTCTCAACTCTCCTTTCTTCTCCTCTCAATATCAAGGTCCCCAAAGGTTTTTCCTCCAAAGCTTCGAGGTGCAATTTTGAGTGGGAATTCTTCTACCAGGTATGCGTGTCTTCAACAAGGATATTCTTTCATCCTTATGCCCCAAAATATTTTCATTAGAAACCCATTTTCTATTAATCTAGAAAAACATGACCTGGGACTTGTATGCCGAGAAAATTCTTCTATATTCTTTTTAAAGCAAAAATCTTATGAAATTATGAATTTAATTGGAATATAAATTAATGGGTTTCTTTGAAATGTGGAATACATGTTGGGAATGCAATAATTTTTCATGTTCTTCATAAATCATCTTGAGTGTTGAATGGGATTTGTTTATTGCTCACTTGATTATCATAGTAGTTCATGAACATGATGAAATTGTGTAAATATAGTGTGATTCACCCTAATAATCCGATAATGTCAATAATAACTATGTTGGGTGAGTTGAAGTTTGTGGGTTTGGGAAATTGAAAGTAAATTATGTATTATCACCATATTTTTGAATGAATTGATTGGGTATAAGGTGAATCTATAGTAATGGCCTAATTATTGCTTTTTCTCATAAATCAGAGTAAATCATGAAATGGGCCTTATGAAATGAAAATGAATGCTCTCTCCATGTTTTGTTGTAAATGATGAGGTATGAGTTGAATGTAAAGGATGTTCATAAATCTAAATAAATGAATCCATGCATCTTTGATAAAGTATGAGTTGAATCTATAAATCATGCATGACCTTATGCCGCATGTTGGATGAGATGAAGTCGGAATTGGGATGTTGTGATAGTATTGTGCATAATGTGAATCTGTAGAATGCCCGTTAGTGTATGATGTTCAAAGCAAATATTAGGTTGGTTCTGTGATGATGTGAACTATGATGATAAAGCATGTGCATACTATGTCAGACTGTTGATCCAGTGTGCAATAAGAGATAGCTCTAATCCTTTAAAATGAGTATTGTACGATGAGAGTGGTGAATGTTTTTTTCTCTGA
This sequence comes from Datura wrightii, assembly GCA_035772735.1. NCBI lineage: Eukaryota > Viridiplantae > Streptophyta > Magnoliopsida > Solanales > Solanaceae > Datura > Datura wrightii. The sequence goes on from JASDFA010000018.1 coordinate 124,854,936, forward strand.
TTAGATGTAGTAATTTAGACTAGCTTTAGCCGGTCGGGACTCACATCCCTAGTCTCTAGTGGAGTATCTCTTTTCTTAGTCGGTTGGGACTCACATCCCTAGTCTCTAGTAGAGTATGTCTTCTCTTAGTCGGTTGGGACTTACATCCCTATTCTCTAGTGGCGTATGTCTTCTCTTAGTCGGTTGGGACTCACATCCCTAGTCTCTAGTGGAGTATGTCTTCTCTTAGTCAGTCGGGATTCACATCCCTAGTCGACAGTGGAGTATGTCTAGCCTTAGTTAGTCGGGATTCTCCTTAGTCGAGAATGTTTCCCTTGGTTAGCCAGTGAGTCAGGGATCCTCTCTAGCTAAGAATGTTTCCCTTTGATAGTCAAGGATACTCCCTTTTACAGTCAGGGATTTTCCCTGGGACAGTTAGGGACACTCTTGATATCAACCACGACATTGTACCTCTAAATTGTTCTCATTTATTACTTTTGCGCATCAGTTGATCTTATAATAATGCATGTTCTTATAAATGGTTATGTTAGTATGACTATGTAAATCTCATATAAGGTTGTCGTATTTCATTTCAGTTACATTGCTGTTATTGTGTTTTACATTACTTCCTTCTTGTACATATTAATAAGTTAGTTGATTACGCTTCTTGCATACACAGTACATTCCAAGTACTGACCGCACGCCTCTTGTGCTATATCGTTTCATGATATAAATTCAGGTCATCAGGCTCAGCGCATGGTTTGATACGCTTTTCTCTCTCCCAGCTGCTAGTGGTGAGTCCTCATCCTCCAAGGACATGGTTTATTTTCTTATTTTCTTATGTTTTAGTTTCATATTTCAGGAGTTAGCAAGGGCTTTTCCCAACAACTCATCAGTTTAGTAGAAGGCTTTCGAACATTGTCTAGATGGATTTAGCATTATATCTAGTGTTATTATATTTACAATTATGGATTTTATAATTAACTCATGTAGTTAACTTCTGCTTAATCATATAGTTGGTTATTTCTTTTATAGAACATGCTGATTATGCCATGGGTCAACTTGGAGCCCTTTCGGGGTTCCTTGTCCCATGTTACAGCTAGGGTGTAAGCTTGGGTCGTGACACCATGATATCGATATCAAGCTGATGTCCCTCTGGCCAGCGGGGGAAAACTCTCTTGAGAGGTCCTCTACTTGATATATAAACCTACATCGGCGCGTAGTTTTGAGACCAGGGAACCTTGAAACCCCAACCCTACTCAATGCTAGACACTACTTCTAAAGATATGCATAGTGCACCCATTGTTTTTCAACAAAGTTCAAATCATGATCACATGCATAATCTAAAATTTGAATTTGAGGAGTCTTGACTCTAAAACATATCATAAGCTATAGTGGGAGTCTTGACTCCAAAACATATAATAAGCTGTCTTATTAGCCTTGACTAAATAATAAAATCATGCTTAACTTGTATATGCTTGCCCAAAATCCCAAAATCATGCATACTTGAAATAGACTTCATAAGTCAAAATCATAAATTCATATGTGGGTAATTTGTAAACATTCAATATGCTAGATATCTCATCATACTTGAAATCATGAATCATAAACTTAAATTTTCATGAAACTTGCATAATTGAACATAATTTTTTTAAAACTTAAAATCATGAATTTATAATCAAAATGGGTATAAAATATACCCATAAATCTTAAAACATACTTTGAAACATGAAGAAAATTAACTCATAAACAAATCACAGAGAGTTTCATGAAATTGGGCTAAAATCCCATCAGATCATCAACTTAAATTGATACTTGAATTTAAGAACTTGAGGAGAAACTTTGGCATGAGAGTGAAAGAAAACTCTCATTCATAGACCTACATTGACTTTGGAAGCCTAAGAGATTTGGGGAAGAATTGAGGAATTTCAAGCTTGATCTTCAAGGGAAAACCTCTAAACTTGCATGCATGGGAGTTAAATGAATTAGAATAGGTTAAAATCCGTTAAAACCCTCATTTCATAACTTAAAACAATGTCATTAGGACATTAGGAGCTTAGGATTTACGAAAATACCCTTAGTGAATTCATAGAAAAACTGTTCTGTCAGCTGTTACGACTCATACCATGAGTCGTACAGTCCTCCTACGACTCGTGGTATCCTTCCGTACTGACCAAGTCCAAAAACTCCAATCCTCTGAATATTTCAAAGAATCCTATTACAACCCGTAGCTCCATCCTACGAGTCATATCATCACCCATACAATCAATCACTTGATAACCCCAAGGACTCAATACGACTCCTGACCACGAGTTGTACCCACATATTATGACGTGTAGTGGGACTCGTAGTATGGGGAAGAAGAATCTCTGATCTAATCCACGGGTCTCCTGCGACCTGTAATACCATCCTACGACTTGTAGGTTGAGTCGTACTAAAACAATTTTCCAACTTTTCCTATTGAACACATTTTAAATCTAAGTCTAGTCTTACAAACTTTTGGGGTATTGCAATATCTCCCTCTTGGTAACATTCATCCTCAAATGTGGGTTAAACATATTAAAAATCTAGGGAAAGGAACTGCAATCCCAAATACTGAACAACTGAAGCTGAAAACTAACAGAGTTACTGACTTCGGATTGGAATACATGGTTGAACTGAATTCGTGAATCATGCATACACGCTAGGACATGAAAGGAACTGAGAGACATGAACTTGACTTGAAAATTAATAGAGTATTGTGAAGGAACTTATACCTCAAGCTGGAATGGAACTAAAAGGAAATAAATGCAGGTATTTAGCCATCATATCTGCTTCAGTTTCATACATAGCTCCCTCAACAAGCTGATTCCTCCACAAGACTTTCACTGAAGCTACTTCTTTGTTTCTCAAATTACGAACCTGACGATCAAGGATCTTAATAGCTACCTCCCCATAGGTAAGGATATCCTTCACACCTATTCTCTCCACCGAAATAACCAAAGAGGGTCACCAATGAACATCTTCAATAGAGATCTGTGGAAAACTGGATGCAGCAAAGCTAGCTCTGCTGGCAACTCCAACTCATAGGCCACAATGCCAACACGTCTCACAATCATCTATAGACTAACATATCGAGGACTAAGCTTCCCTTTCTTTTCGAACATCATCACTCCCTTCATGGGAGACACCTTCAAGAACACCCAGCCATCAGCTTCAAACTCAAGTTCTCTACACCTAACATCCGCATATAACTTCTGATGACTCTAAGCTATTTTTAGCCTTTCTCTAACAAGCTGGACTTTCTCGATGGAATCATGAACTGAATCTGGCCCTCTCAATGTAGCCTCACCTACCTCAAACAAACCAATAGGTAATCTACACCTCCGCCCATAGAGAGCCTCAAACAGAGCCATCTGAATACTGGAGTGGAAACTGTTGTTATAAGAAAACTCGATGAGAGGTACATGATCGTCCCAACTACTCTTTAAGTCAATCATACATGCTCTCAACATATACTCAAGCTATAAATGGTTCTCTCGTTCTGACCATATGTTTGTAAGTGAAAAGCTGTGCTAAGCTTGACCTGAGTACCAAGTCCCTTCTGAAACGATCTCTAAAATTTCAAGGTGAATTGAGTACCTCTATCTGATATAATGGAAAAGAGGACTCCATGCAACCACACCAACTCTTGAATGTATAATTTAGAGTAATCCTCCATTGAGCCAGTAGTTTTGACCGGTAGAAAATGGGCTGCTTTTGTCAATCTGTCTACAACCATTCAAATAGAGTCATACTATCGACAGTGTGTGAGGTAACCCTATGATGAAATACATATTGATCTCTTCCCACTTCCAAGTGGGAATACTAATGTCTTGTAGCACACCTCCGAGTCTCTGATGCTTAACTTTCACTTGTTGATAGTTCGGACACGTAGTCACAAACTCTGCCATGTCTTTCTTCATGCCATTCCACCAATAGACATCCTGCAGGTCAGGATACATCTTGGTGGAACTTGGATGTAGAGAATATCGAGAACCATGTGCCTCATGCAACATCCACTCCCTAAAATCTTCAACGCACGCAACACACAAACGACCCTGATGCCGAAGTACTCCATCTCCCCCTTCGGAGAAGACCTTCTACCTTCTGATTCTGATCGATCCTCATCTTGTCTAGCCTTGACCTCAGTCACTAAAGAGGATTTTGAACCACTTTGAATAATGACACCACCATTTGTCGAATCAACAAGGAGGACTCCTAAATGTGGAAGCCCATGGATATCCTTCACCAACTCTTTCCTTTCATCCTTAACATGAGAAACACTCTCAATGGATAGCATCCGCTACTACATTCTCCTATCCCAAATGATAAAGGACACTTATGTCATAGTCCTTGATAAGCTCTAACGACCTCTGTTGTTACAAATTCAGGTCCTTCTGGGTAAACACACACTAAAGGCTCTTATGGTCTGTGAACACATCTACATACACCCCATACAAGTAGTGCCTCCAAATCATCAATGTGAACACCACCGCTGCCGATTCTAGGTCATGCATCGGGTAGTTCTTCTCATGAGTCTTAAGTTGTCAAGACGCATACGCAATGTCCTTACCATGCTGCATCAACACACGCCTAAGAGAAATCCTAGAGGCATCATAGTACACAACGGATCCATCTATACCCTCAGGTAGGGTCATTGCTGGGGCTGAAGTTAGTCGAGTCTTTAACGCTTGAAAACTCTTCTACTAGGCATCCAGCCACAAAAATTTAACTCTCTTCTTTGTAAACTTAGTCAAAGATGCTTCAATGGATGAAAATCCTTCAATAAAACTCCTGTTGTAGCTATCAAAATCCAAGAAACTCCTGATTTAAAGGATTAACTAGTCTAGGCCAATTCTTTATAGCTTCTATCTTTTGAGAGTCCACCTGCACATCCTCGTTTGAAACTATGTGGCCCAAAAATGCTATTGAGTTTAGCAAAAACTCACTCTTCTTAAATTTAGCAAACAGCTAGCAATCCCTGAGAGTCTATAGCACGATCCTCAAATGAGCGACAAGCTCCTCCTCACTCCCAGAGTATGTGGATGTCGTCTATGAAGACAATATCCAAGTATGGCTTAAACACCCTGTACATCAAATCCATAAAAGATGCAGGAGAATTCGTTAGTCCAAAAGACATAACTACAAACACACAGTGAACATACTGAATCCTGAAGGCTTTCTTTGGGATGTCACTCTCCCTAACTCTGTGCTGATGTTAATCGGACCTAATGTCTATCTTGGAGAAACACTTGGCACCCTGAAGTTGGTCAAACAAGTCATCATTTTGGGCAGGGGATACTTGTTCTTGATTGTAACTTTCATGACCAAAACGGAGGCCCGGATCGAAAATGGGACAAGAAGCCCTGAGAGACTCCGAGTCGACCCATGGCATGAAAATACATCTAATTCAATTACTAAAACTGAAGAGTCAACATAATAATCTTAGCGAAAGTCTGAAGTAGATATAACATCAAAATATACACAATCTGAAGCTGAATAAATCCTTTGTTTGAAAAGCCTCTAAACATGACGAGTTGATGGGGCAAGACCCCAACTAACTCAATAAAGCTGAAATGGAAAATGTATAGAGGAAATCTAAATAAGTCTAGTCCTTGGGAGATGAGGACTCACCAACAAGCATAGTATGCTAACTCTGAAGACTGGTTATGAACGGAGCTGAGCCTGAGTGATGGGTCTTGTATCATGAAACGACATGCATACGTGGAATGTACTGAGTATGCAAGGTAAGTAAAATCTCTTAAATAAGTAAAATCATTTAAAGACATGCTTAATATAAAACATAAACGATAAGAATTTGAGTGTAGGGCTTGCATGAATTCTTTCTGAAATCATGATCTTTTCATAACATAACATAACATCATTACTGAATCGACTGACTCAAAGATGAAATCTAATAGTGATGAATAAAACTGAACATTGAGTCAAACCTTCTTTAGAACATATATAGATGTATAAATCTCATTAATGATAAACATGCATAACTGAAATTATTAGGAACAATGGGAGACTCTTATTTTAACCGACATACCACGATAGAGCTTACGTGGTCTCAACTATCACACTCAAGTGGGTACAGCCGTCCAAAACCTTGCTAGGGATAAAGACGATACCATGATATTGATATCAAGCTCGTGGCTTAATAGGCAGGGGATAGCTCACAAGGGAGGTCCCGAAGTAATATATTATATATATATATATATATATATATATATATATATATATATATATATATAAAAGTATAAACCTACGTTGGCGCGTAATTCTTAGGAATAGGGTGATCGATCCTTAGCCTACTTGGTGCTAGATGCTACTCACAACATGCATATGCTCACCATCTTTTTTCAATGAAGATCAACATCGTCTATTGACGAAGCTCAATAACCAAATACATCTCAAATTTAAAATCATGCATATGAGAAGCTTTAACTCAAACCATACTACAAGTTGAAAAAATAATTGGGAGTCTTCACTCCAAAATCATGTGATAAGATTAATTCGAAAATTCATAAATCACACTTGAACATGTGGGCATTTTTCCAATACTTTCACATGCTTCAAAATACTAAAACACGTTGAAAACATGATTATAAACATGGGTAGCTTGAAAGCATGTGAAAGCATGCTTTTCATCATAATCATACATTAATCATAAATCTCATCTTTCATGAACTTCTCATCAATGGGCCTTTTAATTCATAAAATTTGGAACATGATTTTTAATTGAAAATAATATGAAACTTTCCCATGCATCATAATTCAATATTTGAAACATAAATAAATCATACCCATGTAGAGAATTTGAAAATTCATGCATTGGATTAAACCCTATAGATTAGACATATGAAACTCATGATATAGAGAGGCATTGGGCATGGGTGTGAAAGGATTCACTCATTCATAACCCTACATACCTGATTATAGCTGATTCTTACACTTTCTTGAATGCCCAAGAAGAAATTGAAGAGAACCTTGAAGGATTTAACTTGATCACCTCTCTAGACTATCACTCTTGCATGCATGAATGAAAATGGCCTAAAATGAACTTAACCCTCTTAAAAGTCATCATTCATAACTCAAAATGATGTATTTTAGGTCTTAGGAACTTAGCAATTACAAAAAGCCCCTTACTAAATTCGCAGAAAATGACTGCCAGTCAGTCTCCACGAGGGGCGTGATGACTCATCCCCTCTGGCCACGATTCGTGACATCGTCCGTAAGTACACTTCTTATCGAGTCATCTAGGCTCGTCACGGGTGGCTCAAAACTTCTTTACTAGCTACCATGACTTGTGGTCACCACTCGTCACGTACATTTCTTGTTTTTTTTAATTTTTCTTCATCATGTTGCCACGACCCTTCAAACGAATCGTGGTGACTGACCACGACTCTGGGGTCCTTCAGTTAGGTACACTATCTTCTTTCCTTTTCCTTTTCAATCATTACTTCCCATGACTAACCTAACGAGTTGTGGGGCCTGACCTCGACTCCTGGTCTCATCCGGGGAAATCCAAATTCTCAAATTTCAACTCATCTCCTGAGCTTCACCACGAGTCACATCACGACTCGTGGGCTGCTCCCACGGGTCACCTCACGACCTGTTTTGTGTCCTGATGCCAGTTTAAAAATTTTCTCTGTTTCAACTCCTGAGTCTGATCATTGGGCTTCCAAGGTATAACAATATCTCCCCTTGGGAACATTCGTCCTCAATATTGGAAAACATACAGAAAAGCAGAGAAATGCAATCATCATATTCAAATACTTGATCATTTAAGCTGAAAATTGACGGAATAACTATCACCGATTTAAACTATATAGCTGAATTGAATTCATGAATCATACATATATCCATATATGTAAAAGAATTTTGGGCACATGATCTAAACATGAAAACTAATAGAGTTTGAGAGCAAAACTAATACCTCAAACTGGAACTGAGTCGGTAGAGAATAAATGTGGGTATCTAGCCATTATATCTGCTTCGGCTTCCCACATAGCTCTCTCAACATGCTGATTCCTTGATAACACTTTAACTGAAGCTATTTCCTTGTTACTTAACCTTTGAACTTGATGATCCAGTATTTCCACTAGAACCTCCTTATAACTGAGACTGTCTTTTAGACCAACACTGTTCACCGGGACAACTAGAGTTGGATCACCCAAACACTTCTTTAATAGCGATATGTGGAATACAGGATACACAGAAGCTCATTCTAAGGGCAACTCTAATTCATAGGCCACCTCGCCTACCCGTTTCATTATCTGATAGGGGCTAACATCTCAAGGGATGAGTTTTTCTTTCTTCCTAAACCACATCACTCCCTTCATGGGAGATACCTTCAGAAACACCCAATCACCCACCTCAAATTCTAGTTCTCTCCTTCTCATATCTGCATAAGACTTTTGGTGACTTTGAGCTATTTTTAACCTGTCCCTATGAGCTGAACCTTTTTCATATCCTCGTGGACTGAATCTGGTCCTATCATCGTTGCTTCACCAACTTTGAACCAACCAATAGGCGATCTACATCTTTGCCCATAGAGAGCCTCAAACGGAGCCATAAGAATGCTGGAATGATAGCTGTTTTTATATGTAAACTGGATAAGTGGAAAATGATCATCAAAACTACCCTTGAAGTCAGTCACATATGCTCTCAGCATGTCTTCGAGAGTCTGAATCGTCCTCTCCGCTTGACCATCCTTTTGCGGGTGAAATGCTATGATGAGCTTAACCTGAGTACCAAGTCCTTTTTGAAATGTCCTCCAAAATAGAGGTAAATTGAGTTCCTCTGTATGATATAATGGACAAGGGCACTCCATGCAATTGAACTAACTCTCAGATATATAGTTTGGCATAGTCCTTTACTGAATCCATGTTTTTGATAGATAGAAAATGAGCGGCCTTGGTCAAACTGTCTACCAAAACCCAAATGGAGTCATATTATCGATTAGTACAAGGTAAACCTGTGATGAAGTCCATATTGATTTCTTCCACTTTCAAGTAGGAATACTGATATCCTAAATCAGACCTCCCGGTCTATGATGCTCTACCTTTACTTGCTAACAGTTTGGACACTTAGCTACAAACTCCGCGATGTCCTTCTTCATGCCATTCCACCAATAGACTTCTCGTAAGCCACGGAACATCTTGGTGGCACCTGGATGGATTGAATACCTGGATCCATGAGCCTCCTGCAACATTCAACTCCTCAAATCATCCACACTCTCCCTCTTATCCTCCATCACTTTTTTACTAAGATCACCATGCAATCTCTCAACTACAGGCCTAGGTTCCTTTTTTAAGAGATTCCACAAATATGGACTTGTCAGCTTTCACTAATCTACCCCACAGTCATCCTCTGCTACCACCTTGATCATGCAAAGATTCTTGTAGTATGTCAGAGTGTTGAGCACTTGATACACTCTGAAGTTCTCCTCCTCATCATCTATCTGCATTTTCAGGTTGCTAGCCCTAACATCTAGCAGTGCTCCTCCTATGGCTAGGAGCGGACATCCCAATATGAGGGGTACCCTGTCATCTACCTCAAAGTCAAGGATAATAAAGTCAGTAGGAATTATGAATATACCTACTTTGATGAGCACATCCTCTATGATTCCCTCAAAAGCTGCCTTGGACTTGTCAGCCAACTGCAACATACTCTAGTAGGCCTTGGTTTTCCCAAACTAAGTTTATTGAATAGTGATAGGGGCATCAAGTTCATGGCTGTCCCTAAATCACACAAGGCCTACATCAACTCACATCCCCCTATTTGTATCGGAAGATTGAAGCTCCTTGGGTCTTTGAGATACTTTGGCATATTGCTTAGAACCCCAGAACTGCACTCCTCAGTAAGTTTTATATTATCTACGTCCACCAATCTTCTCTTGTTGACCACCACATCTTTTAAGTATTTAGCATACTTGGGCATTCCCTGCAAAATATCAACCAGAGGAAAATTTCTCTAAAGTTCTTTGAAAATATCAAAGAACTTCTTAAAACAAACATCTTCCTTGCTTTTCCAAAGTCTTTGCAGGAATGGTGATGGTGTTCTCATTATCACCTGCATTGCTGATTGTGAATTATTTTCTACAGCTTTCTGTTCTTTGCCCTTGTCAGCTGAAGGACCTGATCTTGTCAATTCTGGTTGCAGCTCATTCCTCTTCTCCTTTACTGGTGCATCTACTAACTCTCTATCACTCCTCTGACTGATGGTCATTACCTGCCTCGGGTTTGGATTGGTGTCACTTGGTAAACCCCCTAGAGGTCTGGTGTTCTAAGCTGCAGTTATTTGACCCATCTGCTTCTCCAAATTTCTAGTGGATAACTACTGATTTTTCAGCTCAGCTGCCACTTTTTCTTGGTATGCTGCCATCTGAGTCTGGTTAGCCATAATTTTCTACAACATCTCCTCTATGTTGCTTGATTGGCCACTAGCTTTCCTATCCTATAGCTGATACTATTGGAAATGCTGACTTTGTCCCTGATTTCTATCCCAATAGAAGTTTGGGTGATTCTACCAGTTTCTGTTATAGGTGTTCCCGCAGTTTAGTTGCCTCTCTGCAGATTACCTACAAAATTTACTGACTCTAGATTTATTCCACAAGATTCTGCCCCATGACCGCTTTTGTCACATATTTCGCACCAGCTTGGAGCTAGTTGAACTGCATTTACTTGTGCCTGCGGTTGTGCCAAGTTCAGCCTACTAACCTAAGTCATCATCTAATGCCATAAGGATGCAAATTGGGTTGCCAATGCATTAACATTGTCTACCTCTGTTATCCTGCTTTCTTGATTACTCCCCGTGATGCCTCATGTGCTACTCTGGATTTTCCTGTGTAGTCCTGTTCAATAGAGTGTATAACTCATAATAAGTTTTCTCCAATGCTTGACCCCCTGCTGTTAGAATCTAACAATATGTTGGTGTATGGGTACTTTCCACAAATGTGTGTGCCAACACTTCATTGCTCTGCAGGTGATGGGGACAGTCTTTGAGTAGAGATTTGAATCTCTCCTATGAGGTATAATTTTCATCAGGCCTTTTCTTGAAACTCAATATTTTACTCCTCAGCTTTGCAGTCTTGCTTGATGGAAAAAATATGATGAGGAACTTCCTTGCCAAGTCTTCCCATGTAGTGATGGAGTTTTGTGGTTTTGCCTTTAACCACCTCTTAGCTTCTCCCGATAATTAGAAGGGGAAAAGTGTGAGTCGAACATAATCAGTTGGCACTCCAATGAGTACAAATGTGTCACTGATTTCCAAGAAGTTCTGCAAATGCTGCTGCGGATTCTACATAAGCCTGTGAATTGTCCACTAGTATACAACAATTGCACCATATTTTGCTTGAGTTCAAACATGCCTCCAGGTTCTAGTTTGTGGATGCTAGAGGAAACGTTTGCCGCAAGTGGGATTACCACTTCACGAACTGGTCTCGCTACTATTTCTATTATCGTTGCTGCTGAGACCTCATCCTGTTGAACCTACAGGATGGGATATAGAGTGAAACCCTCCCTTCTCAACTTTCTTAACCTTCTTTCACGTTCAGGGTATGGTTCAACCAACTCACTATCCTTTGCTAGCTTGATGTAAAGACCAAACTGTACCAAAAATATTGATGACTAAGACCAAGTTGTTAGTACTTAAGAAAATTTAACAATAACACAAAAATAAAAGATTCACTAATTTTGCCAGTCCCCAACAACGACGCTAAAAACTTGCTCGCGCTCCAGCGCACGCGGTCGTACAAGTAATAAAGCGGCTATTTCAAGATGGATGTCAAACCCACAAGGACTAGACTCTTAGTGAATAACTAAGTTTAAGTATTAATTTAAATTTTTCAAGTGCAATAGTAACCAAGAAATAGTTGTTCGTTTATAATTCCAAGTTAACTATCAAATCACAGAAGAACAAAAATGATTTGTAAACAATATCAAAGAGGAATCCAAGGTTAATGCCAACAATCACGCATAACTATCATTCTCATTGGTTCAAGTTGTTATCTTAATAGTTGATCCACAAGATTAATACCATGTTTACAATATTTCGAGCCTCTAAACTTCTATTTGAATTAGCCTCATAACTACATCATTGAGCGGGGCTATGATAGCCTAATTCATATGCGTTAGTCTTGAGATGTGGTTTACGGGGTTAATGCCCTTGATTATGGTCCTTTGAACCTCTAATCATTTAACATAGAATTGACTTCACAACTACATCTATGCGTGGTGATGTGGAACTTCAAGTCCAACTGTCTAGCTATCATCCCATTTAATAATCAAGTGAGGCATATTAGGTATATTTCTATCCTAAACGCAAATCAAGTCTTAAAGATAAGAACTCATTTCTTGCATTCCACAGTCTATTCCCATTATTTGTTCATTCGGGTTTAACACAAGAATCCTAAATATATTCTAATGGAGATTAATCAATAGAATAATGAATCAAGAATGCAAGACAATCCAAGATAAAGAAACTTGAACCAAAATATGAATTATGCTAATACGTTCATGTAATGTGGCTTAACCCTAGAAGAAGGGTCTTATGCACTCATGATTTTACATGAATTCATAGTAGAAACACAATCCATGTAGAAAGAAGAGTGAAAAAGAAAAGATAAAATAACCCTAGGTAGAGTCTTCTTCATCGCTCCTTTTCTCCTCTAAATTCTTCTAAAATTATGATGTGATCCCCGCAATAATGCCTAAGTGTTATGCCCCAGAAACTCAAAGACTAGACCTGAGAGTTAAAATAGAGAAAACTGGAAAATGTGCACCAAGTCACAAAACATGTCATTCTGTGACTTGTGGGAGTGATCACGAGTCGTTAAGTGACTCGTGGTGAGGACTTTGAACTTGGTAGAAAAATTGGAGAATTGGGGTGACCACGGGTTTGACCACGACAACACCACGAGTCATGATGTGACCCATGGTCAATAACAAATTTAAGGCCAAGAAATTTTAGGCAGTGTACTAATGAGTGGGTGACCAAGAGTCGTCAGGTACCCCATGACTCGTGATATTCCCTATGGTGACCAGTATGAGATTTTTGGCAGTGTACCTCACGAGAGGTGACCACAACTCGTGGTCACTGGGCACGACCCGTTAGGTCCCTCGTGGGGGACTGGTAGTTAGTTTTTCCTGTGAATTTCTTAAGGGTGTTTCAGTAATTTTCTAGCCTCTTAGACTCTAAACAACGTCTTTTTGTGTTATTTTAAGGGTATTTAGAGGGCCTAAATGGTTTCCCCCTCATTCCTACTCAAATTTAGGTAATAGTAGACTGAATACTAAGTCAACACACTTCCTCCTAGTTAAAACTACAGATTCAGCTGAGGACTATGCTAGGCTTTATATCCAGGAGTTAGTCAAATTTCATGGGGTTCCCTTGTCCATTATCTCCGACAGAGGTACCTAGTTCACCTCTCATTTTTGGAAGTCTTTTCAGAAGGGAATTGGTACCCAGGTCAAGCTCAGCACAACTTTTCACCCACAGACAGATGGAGAAGCTGAGCAGACTATTCAAACCCTGGAAGATATGTTGAGAGTGTGCATGATCAACTTCAAGGGTAGTTGGGATGATCACTTGCCACTCATTGAGTTTGCGTACAACAACAACTACCACTCCAGTATCCAAATGGCCCCGTTTGAGGCATTGTATTGAAGGAGGTGTAGATCTCCTATCGAGTGGTTTGAGGTTGGTGAAACTACTTTAATTGGGCCAGACTCGATTCATGAAGCTATGCAGAAAGTATAACTCATCCGAGAAAGATTGAAAACAACTTAGAGCCATCAGAAATCTTACGCTGATGTGAGGAGAAGAGAATTGGAGTTTGTATGGATTATTGGGTGTAATTCCCAAAGACTACACCCAGGACTTAAATCAGAGGAAACTAGAAAATCTACACCAAGTAACAGAATGAGTCATTCTGTGACCCGTGAGAGGTGACCACGAGTCGTTAAGTGACTCGTGGTGAGGACTGGGGACTTAGTTAAAAGTTTAGAAAAAGGGGTAATCACGGGTGTGACCACGATTGTGGTCAACACCACAAGTCTTGGGGTGCCCCTTGGTCAGGATTGATTAAGAATTAGAGGAGGCCAGGCAGTGTACCCAACGGGTCCTCACCATGACTCATTTGGAACACGAGTCATGGTGTCGATAGTGGGGACTCTAGGGTAAATGTGTGCAGTGTAATCCATGAGAGGTGACCACGAGTCGTGGTCACCAACCATGACTTGTTAGGTCCCTTGTGGTGACCAATAGGAGGTTCTAGGCAGTGTACCTCATGACTGGAACCATGAGTCATGGTCACTGGCCACGACCCGTTAGGTCTCTCATGGGGGGCCTGACAGTCAGTTTTCCTGCCAATCTTCTAAGGGTGTTTTAGTAATTTCCTAACCTCCTAGACGTTTTTTTAGTATATTTTTAGGGAATATAGTGGGGCTAAACAGTTTCCTCCTCATTCTCCATCAAGATTCTCAGAAAAACATCGAAGAGTTTCTCTCAGGAACTTTCAGAGCAAGAACTAGGGAAGTCCATTCCTCTTCAGTTTCTCAAATGTTAAGAAATTTTAGCCATACTTCATATAATCCATGTGGAATGTTACTTTATGTTAGTTATAGATATTTTCCACTAGTTTGTGACTGAAATGATGTTTATTCTTGTGAAGTGAAATTTAGCCCTATTTCTTGAACTAGAAAATCTTGAATTTTTCAATAGTGTATGAATATCGAAATTTTTCTTGATTTATCAGTGTTGGGGGCTCCCATGTTATTAGTAGCATTGAAACTAAATCAGATTATTGTCATTTTAGTTTTAGCCAAAATGTTAGAATTCTCAGTGTTAGTCAGAAATGTCAACTGATCAGTTTGACCGCAAAAATTCCTGAGGTGTCAGTAGTACCTCCCAGTTATCAAAATCGGATTTCGAGACTCAGTTTTTAGTGGTCCACTAGGCGGTCATGACACTATAGACCAGCATCCCTAACTAGCCTTAGGACCCCAACTTCAGATTACAGTTAGTTCTTTAGATGGTTACGACACTTCCAAATAAGCAACTTTGACCGGTCTTAGAACCTAGTTCCAGAATCTAATTCGATAAGATTCTTAGGGTGCTTTCAGATATGTAACCCTGGCTAGTATTGAGCCTTAGTTTTGAGCTATCAGCTTAGTAATCAGTCTAGGACTATCCAGTGGGAGTAGGACTTAGCACGGAGTGGAACGGGGCTCAAGCATACCTAGGTTCCCGGAACTACGTTGCCACCATAAGTTTCAATTCGATTGGGTTGATGGCCCCAGACTCTTGTGATCACCCAGTTCATGCCTTTATGCCCTGGCAAGGTATATTGGGTCCTACCGATAGGGTGCATATATCAGACTCCATATCTAGCTAACGTAGTTATATGTTGGTTATAGACTCTCACACTAGTCAGCTCAGTTCAGTTCAGTATCTCAAGAATAGATCATGTCCATGACCATCAGACATGGTCGTTTAGACCATCTCTGTTATTTCAGTTATTCAGTTCAGTAGCTTTGGTTGGTCATTGCATGTCTTTTCAGTTCAACACTTTTATTCCTTTGTGTTATGTTTTCTCCCACTTACTCAGTACATTCAAAGTACTGACGCATACTTTTATGCAGTATCATTTAATGATACAACTGCAGAATCTTAGTCTCGGCCTCACTAGGCAATCGCTCTCCGAAGAGTTCAACTGTTTTAGTTGATGAGTCCTCATTCTTCGGGGACAGAGATTATTTAATTTAGTTACATTTTCTTTCCTTTTATTTATATTTCAAGTTAGATAGGGGCTTGTACCAACAACTCATCAGTTGTAGTGGCTTTCAGACACAGATTTGGTATTTCAGACTTGTAGCTTTGCTCAAATATTTTCGAATATTATGAACTAGCTTTATCCTCTCAAATGTTTATATTTTTTCTTCAAACTTCCATTGTATATATATATATATATATATATATATATATGTGTGTGTGTGTGTGTGTTACTGAGAATGCCAGTGCATGATAAATCATGGGTTGACTTGTGACTCCAAGTACCGTATCCCGTCCAGGGTGTAAACTCGGGGCATGACACTGGGTTTATCTGAAAATTTCACCCGTGAAAGGGGTAATGAGATTTGGGAAGAAAGGAAAGCTCAGTCCGAGATATGTGGGACCTTACAGGATTTTGAGGTGAATTGGCAGGGTAGCTTATAAGCTGGAATTACCTTCAGAGTTGGCAGTTGTGCACCCAGTATTCCATGTGTCACTATTGAAGAAGTGCATCAGTGATCCAACTTTAGTTGTGCCATTAGACAGTGTGGAAGTGAAAGATAGTCTCTCATAATAAGAGGTCCCAGTCCATATCCTTGACCGTCAGGTTCGTAAGATGAGGAACAAGGAGTTAGCTTCGATCAAAGTCTTGTGGAGGAATCAACAGGTTGAGGGAGCTATGTGGGAGGCCAAAGCAGATATGATGGCTAGATACCCACATTTGTTCTTTTCCAGCGCAGCTTCAGTTTAAGGTATCAATTTCCTCCCTAAAACTCTTTTCAGTTCATGCATTCCAGTTGCTTTCAGGTGAATGAATATGTGTATGATTAGTGAATTTAGTTCAAACTTGTAGTTCAGTTCAGAGATAGTCATTCTATTAGTTTTAAGCCTTCCCGATCAACATTTGAGAATAAAGATTGCCATTCTCTGCTTTCTTACATGTTTTCCAATATTTGAGGATGAATGTTCCCAAGGGGGAGATATTGTAATGCCCTAGAAACTCAAAGACTAGACCCGAGAGTTAAAATAGAGAAAACTGAAAAATCTGCACCACGTCACAGAACAACGTGGGGGTGACCACGAGTCATTTAGTAACTTGTGGTGAGGACTTTGAACTTGGTAGAAAAATTGGAGAATTGGGGTGACCATGGGTGTGACCATGAGTCTTGGTCAACACCACGAGTCGTGATGTGACCCGTGGTCAATAACAAATTTAAGGTCGGGAAATTTTAGGCAGTGTACCTAACAAGTGGGTCACCATGAGTCATCGGGTACACCACGACTCGTGATGTTCCCCGTGGTGACTAGTATGAGATTTTTGGCAGTGTACCTCACTAGAGGTGACCACGACTAGTTGTTACTGGGCACGACCCGTTGGGTCCCTCGTTGGTGACTGACAGTCAGCTTTTCCTGTGAATTTCTTAAGGGTGTTTCAATAATTTCCTAGCCTCCTAGACTCTAAACTATGCGTTTTGTGTTAGTTTAAGGGTATTTACAGGGTCTACACGGTTTCCCCCTCATTCCCACTCAGATTTTCAGAGAAATTAGTGTAAGTTTCTTCTCAAGAACTCTTAAGCAAGACTAGGGCTTCTCATCCTCTGCAGCGATTCAAGCTTCTTTCTCTAGGAAATTTTAGCCAGGCGTATGGAAATTCAACAAGGGAATGGTTCTTCCCTTGTGTCCCCAAAATCCCTCCAAGTTCTCTATGAATTCTAGCCCTGCGTTTTCAATTATGAAGGGAATGTATGTTGGATTTCTTTGAATTCATGTAGGATGTTATTCATGTTTATTTTAGATATGATTCCATCAGTATGACTATATTGATGTTGTTTCCCATAAAGTGAATTCTAGCCTTTGAGCTTTCGAATGGGGATGAATTATGTGCCAAACTTCGTCATATCTTGTGGAATATGATTTAAGATGATTGTTGGATATTCTCCATTATCTAGATATTGTATAAATTCTTTTACTTGTAAGGATGATTTTAGCCCTAATGTTGAATGAGATCACTTAGAATTTTTGCCTGTTGGGTTAGTCTTCCTTGTTGCTTGATTCTATCACTGTTGTTGATTCCCATGTTGTTAGTATGAATTGAAATCTCACTTAGCTGCATAATAGTTCAGTTCAGTCAAAATGTTAGAATCCTCAATGTTATTTAAAATCTGTCAACTGGCTAGTTTGACTATAGTATTTACGCAAGGTGTTAGTGGTGCCTCTTAGCTATCAGAACTAGACTCAGTACCAGATTTTAGTTTGTTCTTTAGACGGTTATGACACTTCTAGAGAAGAAGCTCTGACCAGTCTTAGAAACCAGTTAGAGAATCCGGTCCGATAAGACTTAGGGTGCTTCCAGATAGGTATCCCTGAATAGTCTTGGGGAGCTATCAGCTTAGTATTCAGTCTAGGACTATCCAGTGGAGTAGGACTTAGCACCAAGCAGACCAGGGTTCCAGAGTACCCAGGTTCCCAGAACTACGTTGCCACCGTAGGTTATAGTTTTATTGGCCTCATGACCCTAGAAATATGATCACCCAAGTCATGCCTTTATACCCTGGAAAGGTATATTGGGTCCTACTAATGAGGTGTATACATCAAACTCCACGTCTAGCTCACGTGGTTACATATCGGTTATAGACTCTCCCACTAGTCAGCTTAGCTCAGTCTCAGATCAGTTCAGATTAGAATCTCAAATTCAGGGCATGTCTTTGACCATCAGACAGAGTCTTTTAGACCATCTCAGTTATTATAGTTATTCAGTCCAACAACTTATGTTGGTCATTGCATGTATTTTCAGTTCAACATTTTTATTTTTTGTGTATGCTTTCTCTCACTTACTCAGTACATTCAAAGTACTGACGCATACCATTCATGTTGTATCATTTTATGATACAGCTGCAAGATCTCAATCTTAGTCTCGCTAGTCGATGGCTCTCAGCAGACTCCGGCTGCACTATTAGTGAGTCTTTATATTTCGAGGATGAAGATCATTTATTTCATTTCTATTTTCTTCTATTTGGACTTGGAGTTAGCTGGGGGCTTGTCCTAGCAACTCATTAGTTGTAGTGGCTTTCAGACACAGACTTGGTTTTTCAAACTTGTAGTTTTGTTTAGATGTCTTAAACCTTAGGATTCAGTTCCATTTTTCATGAATGCTTTATACTTTTACTTTAATGCTTCCGCTATATTTATATGTTTTATCAGGATGCAGTGAATGATAGACTAGGGGTTGACTTGGGGTTACTTGTGACTCCAAGTACCGTGTCCCGTCCATGGTGTAAGCTCAGGGCGTGATACTAGGTGTGCTACTTATAATATTGGAAAGTTTTCCCTAAGTGAACTACCTCTGTTGTCATGTTGGTAAGCATAGTGTATTTCCTCCATGTCATGTTGGTGAATGCGGCATTTTGCCTCCATGACACACTGCCAATGCGCTACTACACTGCACCCAAAAAGTGATGTTTTCCTTGGCGTGGCACACTGGCCAGCACGCCAAAGTACCTTTGTGACACGCTACCAACGCAGATGCTCACTGTTTTATAGTCCCTTAACGTCCCAACTTGCTTCCTTGCTTCGTGACACGACTTTGAATGCCCCACTTCATCTCCCTGGCATGTTGATGACTCCAAATTCCACTTTTAGCTTGCATTCCAACTTACAACAAAGGCTGATCACATACGTTAGTTCATGAACACCATTTTAATCAAAATACATGATATTATAATCTAATTGATTCATAATTTAAGCCAGAATGTGAGCATAAAATGGCACTTGGACGTATAAATACGCCCAAGATTAAACCGCACCATTTTTCATAATATCCAAAACAACTCTCCCATTAGGGAGGTGGCAACGGTGGTTTGTAAAATAATTGCCCAACAAGATTCAGGGTCGAATCCATAGGAATTGGAGGTTAGATTCACGAAATGTTGTAAAGTAATTCACATAAGCATGCATCATGCCTAAACGTAAAGTAAATTTTTGGGGGATTGTCTTTAACTACTAAATATGAAAATGTAAAATCAAAACTGGAGAAAACGATTGTTGCTAGCAAGAAGAGAGACAAAGGGTGTATATTTAATGGGGCATCGACTTAGTAGGTATTAACTAAGAGCCTTAAATTTAATTACTGTAGGGATAGCCTTGGCTTTTGGCTACACTCTATATTTTTCAACCAAAAGAGTGTGTCTACTTTGGATTTTCTCAAACCCCAATGCCAAAATCTACAAAAGAACCAAATAATGCTTGAGGAAGCATTTAGACTATTTCTAGCTCTAATTCTTTAATGGAGTTTGAATTGGTGTAGACTATCTCTAGCTCCAACCCTTAGATCAACACTCCAAATCCTCACTATTGAAGTCTTACCCAACTTCAATTCTTTTTCTCAAGAAAAAGCAAATTTAAAGAGCTCAATTAATGTTTGTAACCATTAATTGTTAAATTATGACTTGAGGAAACCAATAGATCCATGCAATCTAATCCAATCTAAGATCTATTAGTCAATACCACTTAGATCTAAACACCCATCATCCACACACACCCCTAAAAGGAAAATTAGTCGCTCATAATTAAGGGAAGAGAAATTATACCAACAGAGAATTTCTTAAAACCAATCATGTTAAGTAATTAAGATCACTTCCATCTTAGAATTTGCAACAATGATGTTTTCTCACAAAGAAGATGAAGAAAGTATAAAATTGTCTTCTCTCTATCACTATCTCTCCTCTTCAATATTCTCTATGCTGTAATGTAATATCTATACAAATGGGGTAAAAAATAAGTATAAATTCCCTGCATAGATCTCCAAAACACACTTGAAATCTTCTTAAGTACATGCCTGCCTTCTTGGATAATTTTTCCTTCTGAGGAGACGGGGTCCACTTGCGTTGGCACTTGAGTTTTGCAAATATGGACTTGTGGCACACAAGTCCGTCAATAGGCCCAGGAAGTGTTTTCTCAATGCCTCCTGCATAGCACTTGCAGTTCACAAATACCAACTTGTGGCACGCAGGTCTGGTTCTACCAACTTCCAAATCCTCATGCGTGGCACCTACTAAACGTAGGCATAGATTTGCGGCATGCATGTCCCTATTTTTCTTCTAATAGATTACTCGAAGGTTCAAACTATTCATCTTTGTTTTAACTAAATTCCTACACAAAAGAAGAAAAAACATAAAAACCTTCTAAATTGAGTTAAAATGAAGTAATAACTCATGCTTAAGAGCTAATAAATTGGTAAATTACCAAATCATCACATGTCCATGAAAATGAATATTTAAAGATGTACCTCTTATTAATCTCCTAGATGGTGTTTGGTCAACCATTGAGAAAGATTTGAGAAATACGTAAGAAAATCCTAAAATTAAAATACACCCAAGTCAAGATTTGCTGTGAAATACAGATCTTGAAATATACTAATATCACAATTTCAAACCATAAATTCAAGTTACCTAGATTAGAGGAATTCTTTGATTGTAGTTGAAACTACAAGAATCGTGAACATTTGGATTGAATTTTTTTTTGAAAATTTGTGTAATTGGGAGAGAGTTGGAGGAAGAGTGGGTGAAAAGATGGGTTGATTGATTGATAGCGTGAAATATGATGCTTTTACTGTGGATGCAGTAAAATATTGTCAAATACATGGTTTAAGCAATTAGATGGCCAATTAAATGAAATAAAGATAAATATTATAATTATTTAAACTGTAGCCATAATTTATAAATATTTCCATATTTGTGCTATATTATGTAATGTTGTCTTTTTTAAAGAAAATTAAATAGGTATTCTATATAGATTAAAAAGCAAGAGTTCAATAAATAAATAAATAAATGCACCGGATGGAAAAGATCAGGCCCCAAAATGCAGAAACTTAAACTAAAACTTATGTTTGTATTGGGTTTTAGCCAAGCTCAACTCTTTCTTTGTCATTTGTGTTTCCCTATGTACCAATTCTCTCATTTCTATCCACTACTCTTTGTGTTGCTCTTTATCCTTGTTACCTACTCATTCTCTGCTTTCTGGTCTGGCAAAATTGATAAGTAGTTCTTCCTCTGTTTTGACCTCTTTATGTTTATCACTGATTCCTCTCATTGTTCTTCTGTTACAACCTTTTCGTGCATCTTGAGTTTGTTTGATTTAATGATCAAGAACTTGTATCCAGTCTGTTTCTTCATATGTATTTGATAATCTTAGTTTTTATCCTAAGATTAGGACCCTATTTCTTATCTAGATTGATTATCTGTTTTCCTTTGCTTGGAAGTTCATTGAACTTGTTGATTTCTGTTTTTCTTAGTCTTTCAAATGCTAGGTTTAGCCAAATAGTCTGTCATTTGATTTTCTTCCCTATATATGTGTTGTATTTGTAGCTAAGAATGTTGCATGAATCACATTGTATCTTTCATGACCACTCTGATGTTCCAGGGGATTTTTCCTAACCTAGTTAGGATGTTTTTTTAGAACCAAAGAATATGTTTCTACTGTCATCTGTCTTATATTTGCTCCTACACAGTGTGCAATTGCTTCCTTTATAGCTGTGGCTTTTGCTTATAAGTTTGTAGTTTCACAAATTTCTTGAGCTTGAGCATATATTAGATCTCCTTATGTGTTCCTTAGACAAAACCTATAACTGCTCCTACCTGGATTACCCCTACATGCTCCATCTGTATTGCATTTCAATCCCCCAGTGGGTGAATTCCATGTGATTTTTTGTAGTAGAGTCTTGGTTTATACTTGTCAAAATAATTTACTAACGCTATCAAATTTTCTTAGGGTCTGAGTTACTATAGGAGACAACGTTGTAATCAATTTCCAGATGGTGTTAGAAACTAAGTAAATTAGTCTGTCCAATCATATTTGCTTTCCATGCCTTATATTATTTCTCCTTTTCTATAATTTCTATATTATTATGATTGGAACTGCATTCATTATAGGTATGAATTTTTCTTTTCAAGGAACTATCCACCATTTAATAAATACCTGTGTTAAATTCCTGTCTGATATCAATACCTACAAATGAAGAAAAATGCCTCCAAAGCTTGTAAGCTATAGAAGCTGTTAGAAAGATGTGTGTTATTATTTCTTATTTATTCTTTGCAACACTAGCATTTACATATTAGAGATATCCCTAGCTACATCATTTGTTGGGATTCTAAACCTCTAGATCCTCCATAGTAGGAATGAGATTTTAAATGGTAGTTTCTGTGGCCACATGTTTCCAAATATATGTTCTTTCTCTTCTCTGACTCTTATGATCTCCCAAGATAATTTGAATGTAAATTTCTCATTCTATTCTAGCATCCACCATGTACTATCCAATTCTTCTATTTCATTAGGAGGAGGTATGTTTTCTATAATATGTTCCACTAATTTCTCTGGTAATTGTGTTTCCAAAAGATATCTTTTTCATCCATTTGATTTTCCAAATTCCTTTTCTTCAGTCTCTTTTACCCCTATTGTTTCTGGTATAATATGATATAAGGCACCAATGGTTGTCCAATTGTCAAATCAGAAACTAACATTTCCACTCCTATTCTGCCACCATATTTTGTGTTTTGCCAATTCCTTCACTGTTGCCATCTCTTTCCCCATCGATGATCCATATTTGGTCTGAGCCATTATAGGTTGATTCTTCTTGTAGTATTTGTTAATCATGTAGGAGGTCCATTAGATTTCTTTATTCTAAAACTCCACCATAATTTACAAAATAGAGTATTTGAAATATCAACCAATGATCTAAATCCCAAACCTCCTTCTTCCTTAGGCAAACATAGAGTTTCCCATTTTACCCAATGCTTACTCTTGCATTCAATAGTGTTATTCCAAAAAAATCTAGCGAAAATCTTGTGAATTTGTCTTAGTACTCCCATAGGTAGGTTTACTGTTGACAGTAGATGCACTAGAATACTTTGTAGGACATTCTTAATAAGTATTGCTCTTCCCCCATAAGACAATAGTCTCCCTTTCCATGAATGTAACATGTTTATGATCTTTCTAACAACACTCTCATAAGAAGCTATCATGTTCCTGGTATAGAACATAGGAAAACCAAGATACTTGAAAGGAAAAGATCCTTGATTAATATTGGTCCCCATTTTGATGCTTCTTATTCAAGATTTTTTAGTTTTCTCATGGACATAGAAAGAATGTTTCTCCAAATTAATAAGTTGTCTGGAACTATTTTCATACAATATTAGTACTTTTTTCATCATTTTAAGGACTTCTTATCAGCTGAATAGAATAATATAGTATCATCTGCATATGCCAGAAAATTAATCTCTAGACTCCATTTAGACATCCCATAAGGTATGAATCTGGGAATAAGAAATAAACCATTAATGATTTTAGTTAGGACCTCAACTCTAAGTATAAATAGTGCTGGAGAAAGAGGATCCCCTTGTTTTACCCCTTTTGTAGATTTTAAAAACCCATGAGCTTGACCATTTAATATTACTGAATACCAATTGTTACCAAGTAATTTGTATACCATATCATAATAATCTCACTGAACCCAAACTGCTTGAGAACTTTTGTTAGGAATACCCATGAAACTCTATCATATGCCTTTGTCATGTCTAGTTTCACTACCACATTGGCTGATTTTCTTCTCTTCCTAATATCCTTGATGATTTTCTATGCTAGTAATACATTTTTAAATATGCTTTTGCCTTTCATAAAATGTATCTTATTTGCAGATATCAATTATGGTTTTACTTCAGATATTCTCCCATGTAGTACCTTGGATACAATTTTATTAATAAAATTGCTCAAACTGATAGTTCTCATTTCTCCAATGTTTTGAACTTGTTCCTTCTTTGGTAATCGAATCATATTAGTGTGTGTAATATGTCTTGGTAGTGCTTGTCCTACAAAGAAAACTTTCACTATTTTGATAACATCTTCTTTCACCACTTTCCAATAGGTTTGATAGAACTACCCTGTAAATCCATCTGGTCCACTTGCACTTTCCCCATTTAGTTCAAACTCTACTTGTTTGATCTCTTTCTCTGTGGGTAATTCCACCATGATTTCGTTCTCTTGTTCAGTTACTAGTCTTGGGATGTTTTTGATGATATCAAAATTCTCAAGAATTTTATCTGCTTTGAATAACTCTTCATAAAACATAATATCTTCCTCTTCCATCTCCCTCTTATCTGTTATCGATGGTTCTTCATTGTTTTGTATCATATTAATACTCAATTTCTTTCGTCTTCCTTTTACATAAGAATGGAAAAACTTTGTATTTTGGTATCCTTCCTTGAACCATTTCAGACCTGATTTCTTCTTCCAATATTCCTCTTCTACTTTTAGGTACTTGCCCAATCCCTCTTGAAGATTAGCAAGTTCATCCTTGTTATTTTTGGTAGGATCCTTTTCAAATCGTCTTTCTTTACTAAGTATAACCTCCTCCATAGTGGTTATCTTCTAAAATATATTTCCATAAGTCTTTCTACTCCATCTGATTAGAGCCATTTTCATTGCTTTCAACTTGTGATTAAATAATGTGAAGGGGTTTCCTTCTAAATCTGCTTGCCGATGATTTTTTTTACCACATCTGTGAATTCTGGATGCTTAACCCAAAAACATAAGAATTTGAAAGGTTTGATAATTTCCTCTACCCTATTATCACAAGTTAATAATAAAGGTGAATGATATGCTCCTTTTTTTAGAAGTTTTTTATCAAATATTTAACATGAAGCATTGATAATAGATCCATCATCTTTTGGTTGCCCAAGAATCTATCCAGTCTTTTAAAAATTATGTCCTCCTGGTGCCTTCCATTCTGCCAATTGATTTTCTTGAGTATTTTTAGTTTTTTTTCCTTCTTTATTTCTTCCTCAATTATGTAGCTAATATATCTACTTCCACTTTTACCTTTGGTTTATTGTAGGTTTTCATGTCTACTGTCAAATGTCTTTCCATTGTTTAGGCCAAAGAGAATATAGCTTCTCTTGCAAAGAAATTTGGTGGAAGATCTGGGAAGCTGATCCATGCTACTGCGAGTGATGTCTCTTCCTCTAGCAAAAACAATGGATTCCATATTAAAGGCCTCATCTGGCAATACTGATCATGTATCTTGAAATAGTATGCTGGGGTTGATAACATGTGAACATAGTCCTCCAATAATGATAGTCGTGTCAAAATATATCTATTGTCTAGCAATCTGATTGTACATGGCCCTTTAATTTTACATTCTTATGGAATTATTTTCCTTAATTCCTTGATATCCATTTTGTCATATGCAAATTTTTCCAGAATTGTGAATTGTAATTCCTCTTGTATGATTAATTGTTTTACTTCTGAGCTTTTCCATGTGACTTGTGGTTTCCCATGAAGATATTCGACTGGCTTAATTGAAATTTTGGGTGTTGTATTGTTCATCAAATTTGATTGTAGATGTTTTTCATAGTTCATTGTGTTTGCAGGTTGATTGTTAGATGGTTGTGGTAGAACAACCTCCGTCGCAGGCTGTCCACCGGTGGGGTTGGCCATCTTTGGCCGGCGGCTATTAGGTTTAGAAGAATTTTGGATTTTGGTCTAGAGAGAGAAAGTTATAAAAGCAACTCTTGTAACTAGGCTCACTACTAAACGGAACGTTTCGATTTAAAAACAGAAACAAATTAAGTTCTTAAAGCATGTAAAACATATATTAGGAGTAGGGTGTTCAGGGTTTGATTTGCATGATTTTTTTTTCAAAATTAAAATCAAATCAGTTAGTTGCTTTTTAGATTTTTAAAACTAAATCAAATCAAATAACATAAAAATTATCAATTTGGTTTTTCAGTTTAATGCAGTTTGGTTTTATTTTTTTTAATTCATACTTAGCTAAAAATAAACTTTTCAATAAAACAACAAAGACATGAGACAATTATTTCAGGTTAACATAAGGAATCCAAACATTTCTTTCTACTATTATAAGATGAATGTGTTTGAATCTTCTATTATTTTCAACACTGTTCTAAAGTTTTAGCATATTTAAGTTGCATAACTATAGAGGTTCTTACACATCAAATGTCTAACATCTACACATAAGCAATACATAACTTTAAATAGAATGACAAACCCTTCAAAAATTTAAGAGGTAAACCATTAAAGAGTAGAGGGATGTCTTGACAAAGAAAATTAAAAACTGGCAATACGCTACATCACATATAGACTATTAAAATTAGAATATTGGGTTTGGACATACTTTTTAAGAAATAAAATTTAAAGGTATTGTAGTATATGTGAAATAAGTAGATTAAAACTAAATTAATCATTAAAAGGTATACACTATTTATAATTATTTATGAAAATAATATAATATATTTACATAATTACAAAATTTATGGGCTTGATTTGGTTGTTTTTTTTTTATCTTTTAAGTAGATCCAAAGAAAATCAAATATTATCGATTTTTAAAATTTAAAATAAAAATAAATTAAATATTTATTTTTTAATCAATTTGGTTTGATTTTTTTACAAACCGTGAACACCCCTAATTATGAAGGACAAAAGCAACCCCGACTCGCCCAACATTATATGAAATGGTCATGACTTGTTTGTTGAGTTGACCCATGAGTTAAATATATAATAACCCTTCCAAAAATCAAGTCAAAATGGATTAAAATAATGTAACTCGGGTTAAAATATAACCCAACTCAAACAAGCAAAGCATAAGATAATTTTTATATTAGGATGATTTTAGTTAATCTCATCATTAATTAATGCTCATATCAATGTTAAATTTAATATTATTAATAACCTTGAAGTTAAAAATTAGATTGTGCATTATGTTATAATTTTACTTCTTTCACAGAATAAGTCAATTATTAACCAACTAATCTAAAGATTAGTACAATTGTTGTGTTACTTTGGTATAGTTGACATATGACTCACCGAATATGTGATTGAAAATTTATATTAAAAAAACATATTACACTTGTGTTACTATCACATAAAATGTAATAAGAAATTTAAGCAAGATAGCTAATGAGATTTTCTTAGATTCCTTATAAGAGAAAAAAGATATTTTTTGAAATTTTACCCACCACTATTTTTTAGCAAATGAATATATAGTTACCTATCTTTTAGAAGAAGAAAATATTGCAATATTTGGGTCATATTGGGTTGGTTGGATATTACCCGTTATTTGACACATGTTGATTCAACTCATGTTGAACCTAGAAAAGTTTGGGGTTGGGGGGGGGGGGGGAGGGGGGGGGGAGGGGGAAGAAGGTAGAATTATGATCTGTATATTGACTTAACCCATTTAGATTCGTCCAAATTCGACCTAATTGCCTAATTGTCAGCTCTAATTGTAATGTGGTGTCTGTTCCTTGATTTGAAACATATTTACGTTCCTACAATATTTTGGACTTGATAATTGATTTCGTTTAGGATCCAAGGGACTCAAGTAAAATCATATTTAACCTATTATAGTTTTTTCCTGATGCATAGCAATTGCGGGCTAACCACCCCAATTGTGGAGGTGGTCAGAAAGTTGTTTTGCAATTGCGACACTAGCCACTACAATTATGAATATACCAAAAAGGGTTTTTTAAAGTATTTTTGACATTCTAATGTCATTTTTAGATGAATAAGCTATGAGTTGAAGGATATTTGACTAGGATTCCACATATAGCTTCAAAGTAATGATTTTAATTATATGTCATGCCCAAATCTGGAGAGGCGCGACTAACACTAGATGCCTACCTGACCGAGAAAGCCAACTATAATTCAACTATAAAAAGACACCATGGGCCATCAAGACCACAATGATAAGATGTTGGTTAGAAAAAAATAGACCGAAAAGGTCTCAACAATAGAGTAACAAAAAGGATAGTGCTAACGAGGCCACATGACAATAAAAGAATAGCAGCAAATTGATGAAGCTACAACACTACTATATAAGAAAAAGACCGATAAGACCATAAAAAATAACTATACAACCCACAACACTAGTCCACAAAGCCTCTAAAGAGTAACAATACTGATGGTCGGGATGACAAGACATCGACTTATCCATTAATTGTAAATAAAAACTAAAAATATGCAAAACTATCAGCCTATAGAACTGCTCCAAAATAAATGAGCATACCAACTCAAAAGCTGATGTCACAAGCTCCTAGTGTAGAGGGAGATCAGGACCTCTATCTGCACCTGCAACACGAATGCAGCATCTCCAAACGAAGGGAAGTAAGTACGAGTAATATATACTGGTATGTAAGACCGAAAATAATAATCATAAAACAATAATCAAAGGGTAACTAAACCAAATTCAATGAGATTAGTAAGGAAGAGATAATCTGTAACTCCATATGTATGCATGAATGCGTGAAAGATATGTAATGCCATTATGGAGAGGCCTTTCAATACCGTGATTGAGAATAATAGTATATATACGTCATCATCATCGCCCGTGGGCCTTCCAATTGGAAATACATCATTATATATATAGACAATAGGGCCCATTCCCCCGGTTATAGCTCAAAGGTCAATATATATGCCGTGCCGTGAAGTAATGCATCAACTTTATAACCAATTAGGAAGATTTTATATATTTTCTCTTTATTTGTGAAGGTATTTAACTTAGACAAGGAAAATAGAAGAATTGAATTAAAAGAACTCTGCTGGAGGCAAAAAGGACATATGTGCCGCATATTGGCACCTGCGAAAAGCAGGTGCCATACAGATGGTACTAGAGGATGAGCTAAGATAAACCTGCGAAGCGTAAGTTGGCACCTGCATTTTGCAAGTGCCAACGTAGATGGCTCTAATAAACACTATCTCAACTTGCGAAGCACCTGCAAGCCGCAGACAGGCACTTGCAAAATGCAAGGTGCCACGTATGTGACCTGATGCTGACAAGAGCAAAATCATCTAGTTGTGGCTCAAATGTTCCTGAGAAGCTTCCAAGGGCCATTTTGGAAAGCTGTGAAAAGAGAATTTGCAGATTTTTACCCAAGTTGTACATAATTCATGAGGTCATACATTGAATATTATAGAGAAAAGTTTTAGAGATAGAGACAATTACTTCATCTTCTTCAAATTCCATTAGGCAAGAACCTCCATTGTTGTAGATTTTGAGCTAAAATTTAGTACGTAATATGATGAAGTTATTTCACGACCCAAACATAGGCCCGGATCAAAATATGGGACAAGAAGCCCCGAGAGACTCCAAGTCGACCCATAGTATGAACATACATCTAACTCAATCAATAAAAGCGGGATATTTAACATAATAGATATACTGGAAGTTTAAACATAACATAACATCAAAATCGGAATTCAGATCATACATGACAAGTTGATTAATATGTAAAGTCTAAAAGCCTCTAACATATCTGATGGGTCGATGGGACAATACCCCCAACTAACTTGACAAGTTTGAAACTGAAGAAAGACATAACAACGATGAATACTGAATGTCCTCAGAGGATGAGGACTCACTGATGCTAGTTGGACAGGTCTGAATGGGGAAGCAGGGGCTAAGGGTGCTGTTGAGAAAGATCCCTCGGACCTGTATCATGAGACGGTACAACATAGAGTATGTAGTCAATACGTGGAATGTTCCAAGTATGCAAGGTAAGTAAAATAGACATTTAAATACATAAAAGTTCATAAGAGTAGGACAACATGATCATAACATAAATATCATAATGCAAATGTAAGGCTCAAGGTTTTCAAAATATTCGTAAATCATTCATAATCATAATCATTGGAGAAAAGATTTATTAAACATGAATTGAGACAAAATATATAATCATAAACCATACATAAATCATGAGGAACAGTGGGAGATTCTCATAACCGACATAGCCCATATGAGCACATATGGAGCCTGACCTATAAACCCTTAGTCAGGAGGCCGTTCGTACCTTGCCAACGGTAGAACCATGAAAGAGGTGTGACACCACAATAGAGGGCCCATTTGGGAAAAAGGGACAGTATCATGGGGGTCCCATCGTGGCTACGTTGGTGCATATTTCTGAGACTCAGTGCATGCTTGGACCTTGGGTCTACTCGGTGTTAACTACTACTCTCAAAATATATATATTGCTCATAGGATAATATACATGAGATTCATATGCTAGTTAAAATCATGATAATCATAACTATGTTTGAAATACGTGAACTAGACATGAAAGTAAGGCCCGTAAATCGGCCGTAATCATGTCATAAATCATAAAGTTCAAGCAAACTTGTAAAATATGTATATACTTGATATTGATAAATTCATGATGAGAATTTGAGAGAAATAATATCATAAGTCATAAATCATAACGGGTTGATGATCATCAAGATCAAACTAGAATTATAACTTGATTTATCATGAAATATACATAATTGGGCATAGTTCTATATAAATTTAAATCCATAAGTTTATAATTGAAATAGTTGTAAAATCTGCCCATGATTGATAAAATATGCATTGATACATGAAGGATATTAACCTATAAATAGATCATAAGGATTTCATAAGAAATGGGATAAAACCCCATAGAATTATCAATAGAATTTCATGAATTAGAGAGGAATTGGGCATAGGTGTGAACAATTTCACCCATTCATAACCCTACATACCTGAGAAGAACTGATTCTACTATTCCCTTGATTGCCCAATGAATAATTGAGAAGAACTTGGAAGAAATAGAGCTTGATCACCTCTATAGACCTTTACACTTGCATGCAAGAATAAGTATAACTTAGAATGAACTTACCCCTCTTAAAACTCACTATTCATAGCTTAAAACGACGTAGTTTAAGCCTTAGGATCATACAAATTATGGATAATCCCATATTAAATTCATAGAGGAAAATAGATTGCCAGTCCCAACTAGGAACTAGACAAGTCGTTACCTCTGACTACGAGTCATCACCACAATCGTCAAGTGCACTGTCAAAGCTTCACCTAGAACTCACCATGGGAAACATCACAAATCATTACTGGTGACCATGACTCATGGTCACCACTCATCGTCTACACTGCTGAAAACAACCTAGGTTCACCATGGGCGACACCATGACTCGTGGTGCTACGAAACGAGTCATGGTGAGGTCCCTTTAATTATACTGCCCCCTATATCATCTTTCTTCAGCCATCCCTGACCACGGGCAACCTAACGGCTGGTGGGACTAACCATGACTCATGGTCACACCTATGGTCACCCAAACTTGAAAATTTCTAACAAGTCAACACTCCTCACCATGAGTCACTTAATGACTCGTGGTCAACCTGACGGGTTACATGATGACTCGTTCTGTGACCTGGTGTAGAAAATTCTATTTTCTCCATTTAAACTCCCAGGTCTGATCTTAGGGCTTTTGGGGTATAACAATATCTCCCCCTTGGGAACATTCATCCTCAAATGTTGAAAATGATACAGAAAAGCAAAGAAACGCTATCATCATACTCAAATACTGATCATATAAATTGAAAACTGACGGAATGACTGATTCCGATTTGAACTACATAACTGAAATGAATTCGGGAATCAGACATACATTCATATACATGAAAGAAAATAGGGAACATGAACTAAAAATGAAACTTCACGGGTCACTTCATGACTCGTGGTCTACCCCACGGGTCACAGAGTGACTCGTTCTATGACCTGGTACAAAATTTCCAGTTTTCTCCATTTGAACTCTCGGGTCTGATCTTAGGGTTTTCGGGACATTACAATATCTCCCCCTTGGGAATATTCATCCTTGAATATTGGAAATCATACAAAAAAGTAGAGAAATGCAATCATCATATTCAAATACTGATCATATAAGATGAAAACTGACGGAATGACTAACTCCGATTCAAACTACATGGTTGAATTGAATTCATGAATCATACATACATACATTGGCATGAAAGAAACTGGGGCACATGAAATGAACATGAAACTGAATAGAGTTTTAGGGCGAAAACTGATACCTCAAGCTGGAACTGAGCCAATAGGGAATAAATGTGGGTATCTAGCCATCATATCTGCTTCAGCTTCCCATGTAGCTCCCTCAACATGTTGATTCCTCCATAAAACTTTAACTGAAGCTACTTCTTTGTTTTTTATCCTTCAAACCTAATGATCCAGTATTTCCACGGGAACCTCCTCGTAACTAAGGCTGTCTTTCACTCTTACACTCTCCACCGGGACAACTAGAGTTAGATCCCCCAAACATTTCTTCAAGAGAATTACATGAAAAACTGGATGAATGGAAGCTAATTCTGAGGGCAACTCCAATTCATATGCCACCTCGGCAACCCGTTTCAGAATCCGGTACGGGCTAACATAACGGGGACTAAGTTTTCCTTTCCTTCCGAACCTCATCACTCTCTTCGTGGGAGACACCCTTAGAAACACCCAAGCATATACTTCGAACTCAAGTTCTCTCCTCCTCACATCTGCATAGGAATTTTGGTAACTTTGAGCTGTTTTCAACCTGCCCCGTATGAGCTGAAGTTTCTCCATAGCCTCATAGACTGAATTTGGTCCTATCATCGCAGCTTCACCTACTTCAAACTAACCAATAGGCGATCTACATCTTCGCCCATAGAGAGCCTCGAACGGAGCCATCTGAATTATTGAATAGTAGCTGTTTTTATATGCAAATTCAATAAGAGGCAAATGATCATCCCTACCACCCTTGAAGTCAATCACACATGCTTTAACATGTCCTCGAGAGTCTGAATAGTCCTCTCCTCTTGGCCATAGATTTGCGTATGAAACACTGTAGTGAGCTTGACCTGAGTGTCAGGTCTTTTTTGAAATGACCTCCAAAACTCGGAGGTAAATTGAGTACCTCTATCTGAAATGATGGACAAGGGCACTCTATGCAACCAAATTAGCTCTTAGATGTATATCTTGGCATAATCCTCCACTGAATTAGTGGTTTTGACGGGTAAAAAATGAGCAGCTTTGGTCAACCTGTGCACAACCACCCAAATGGAGTCATATTGTCAACGAGTGTGAGACAACCCTGTGATGAAGTCCATTTTTATTTCCTCCACTTCCATGTAGGAATGCTGATGTCCTGAAGCATACCTCCCTGTCTTTAATGTTTTACCTTCACTTGCTGACAATTTGGACACAACTACAAATTCTGCGATGTTCTTCTTCATGCCATTCCACCAATAGACCTCCCGTAGGTCACGGTACATCTTGGTGGCACCTGGATGTATCGAATATCTTGAACCGTGAGCCTCATGCAACATTTGATTTTTCAAATCATCAACATTCGGGATACACAAGTGACCCTGATATTGAAGCACACCATCTCCCCCTTTGGAGAAGACCTCTACTTTCTGATTCTGAACGACTTCCTTTAACTTTACCAAAATAGGGTCCTCGTCTTGTCTAGCTTTTACATCAATCACTAAGGATGATTCTGATTTGTTCTGAACAATAACACCGCCATCGGTCAAGTCAACCAAACAAACTTCCAACCTTGCAAGCTGATGCACATCCTTCAGTAGCTCCTTCCTCCCCTCATCCACATGGGACACACTCTCCATAGAGAGTCTACTAAGTGCGTCTGCTACTACATTGGCCTTACTCGGATGGTAAAGGATACTCATATCATAATCCTTGAGTAGCTCCAACAACTTCATTTGGCGTAGGTTTAGATCCTTCTGGGTGAACACAATTGTAGGCTCTTGTGGTCTGCAAACACATCTACATGGACCCCCGTACAAATAGTGTCTCCAAATCTTCAATGCAAATACCACCGCCGCCAATTTAAGATCATAGGTCGGGTAATTCCTTTCATGAACCTTCAACTGCCTGGAAGTGTATGCTATAACATTACCATGCTACATCAATACACAACCAAGGCCGAGTCTAGAAGCATCACAATACACCACAAACTCATCGGTACCTTCAGGTAGGGTTAACACCGGTGCCGAGGTGAGTCGAGTCTTCAACTCTTGGAAGCTCCTCTCACAAGCACCCGACCATTGGAATTTCACTTTCTTTTGGGTCAATTTGGTCAATGGCGCTGCAATGGATGAAATCCCTCAACAAATCCATGGTAATAACCAGCTAAGCCCAAGAAGCTCCTGATATATGAAGGATTCACCGATCTAGGATAATTCTTCACTGCTTCTATCTTCTTAGAGTTCGCCTTTATGCCCTCACTTGATACCACATGGCATAAAAATTCCACTAAGTTCAACCAAAACTCGCATTTGCTGAATTCTACATATAGTTGGTGGTACTTGGGAGTCTGTAGTACCACCCTCATATGAGCGGCATGTTCCTCCTTGCTCCAAGAGTATATCAGATGTCATCAATAAACACGATTATGAACATATCCAAGTATGGCTTGAACACTCTGTTCATCAAGTCCATAAAAGATGCAGGAGCATTTGTTAATCCAAAAGACATACTACAAACTCATAGTGACCATTCCGTGTCCTGAAAATTATTTTCGGAGTGTCACTCTCCCGTACCCTGAGCTGATGGTATCCGAATATGAGATCTATCATCGAAAAGCACTTACCACCCTGAAGTTGGTCAAACAAATCATCAATCCTAGGAAGAAGATCATCTTTCTGGCCTTAAGGTAGGAAATGAAATGACCTACAAGTACAACTCAACTACCCTTCCATAAAAAGGCTGGCTCACCCAAAAAGCAAAACTCTACCACATGGGTTCTACAGTTAACTGACGAATAACATGCAAACAACCAATCTATTCCAAGAATAACATCAAAATAATTCATGGCTAAATCTACTAAATCCGTTGAAGTGACTTTCTGGAGGACTGTGATCGAGTAACTTCTATACACCCGCCTAACTACAACTGAATAATCCACTAGAGTAGAGACTGAGAAGGGTTTGATCTTGGGCAAATTTATATGCCCAAGTGATACTTAAATATGTCATTTTAGCCTTGTTTATCTAGCAATGTTGATAAATTCTCATGTGATTATTAATAAAATGTGAATTTATACTAACCAACATGATTAGCATTGTTTTGCAGGTAAAATGTAATTTTGGGATGCTAAAATGCGTGTTGGGAGAGATCGGGGTTGGACTCGGATGTTAGCAAAGGACAAGGCATTGGAAGGCACAAAATAAGGAGGCTCCGCGATAGAGCCGTGTCACGCTGCCATCGCGGAGGCCTTCTGCCTGGCTAGGGGATTTTTGGCAATTTCCAATGAGGGTGCGCGTTGGGTCCGTGGCACGGTGGCCTAGCTCCGCGTTGCACGCCGTGCCACGTTGGGCCTTATTACCTGGACACCCAGTTTCCAGTGAGGGTCCGCGTCAGTGGCGTGTCACGGAGGCAGTGCTCCGCGATGCACTCCATGACACGTTGCTTGTTATTTCGAGAAAAATTCCCACTTGTATAAATAGAACACTTAGGTTCATTTTTAATAATTCTGACTTGGTGGAGCAAGAACGTGGGTTACATGCAGTTAAGGGGACGAAATTATCAGGGTTTTTCTCTATCTCCTTGTTCTTCAATTCAATTGCTTGTATGTTTAACACTCATTTAACGATGTTTAATCCACAAATGAGTGGCTAATTCCTCTTCTTGCTGAGGTTAAGAACAATTGTATTGAAATGTGATTGTTGATTAAGTTGGTTTTTCATCTTTTCTTCCATGGTTGTTCTATTGATTCTTGTTCTTACTGCATTACTGTGTGGCCTACGTTAATGTACATCTAAAAAGTCCGGTTTCACTTGAGAGAGCAAGAAATTGGAAAGTTGTGAATTAATAGGATATGTTCTTTTCTTAGTTTGGAAAAATTGAGAATTGATTTACCTTTAGGATAGAAATATACCTGAAAGTCGTATTAGTCAATTTAGGAACCAGTTTTGTATGGCTAGAACATGAATTTCGTTTAATCATAGAAATGTAGGTGGGCGGTTCATGATTCTTAAGTTGGGTTAAATACGAGAGTTTTAATCCATTAGCATTAGTTCTTGACTAGCAACTGGAGGAAAAGACTAACCAAATTATATTGATAATTAATTTCTTTACATGTTCGTTTAACCTCAACATGCTCACATTCATAGTTAAGACTCACATTAGATAGTTGTTTTAGACTTAGCATAAAAATTAGAACCCAAAATATCTAGCTCTTGGTTACACTGTTGTCTTCATTGTTAGAATTAAAATATAGTACACTTGAGCAGATTGTTACCTTATCCCAGTCCCTGTGG
The DNA here is from genome assembly GCA_035772735.1 of Datura wrightii. Lineage (NCBI taxonomy): Eukaryota > Viridiplantae > Streptophyta > Magnoliopsida > Solanales > Solanaceae > Datura > Datura wrightii. The sequence continues at coordinate 124,891,852 of JASDFA010000018.1, forward strand.
GATCGATACTTGGCTTGCTTAAGCCACTTTACTACTTGTTCGACCACGTTCACTTGCGTGTAGTTATACACCCATATAACAAAGACCGAACAAGTTTTTGGCGCCGTTGTCGGGGACTAGCAATTGGTGAATTTTTCTTAAGTGTTAATTTACTATATTTTTATTTTCTTAGTGTTGACAACTTGGTCTTAGCCTGTATTTTGCAGATTTAATCTCTGTTGAACACTGGCAAGAGACAAGGAGCTGGGGGACTCGTATTTAGAGCCAGAAAGATTATTTCATCGTCAGCGGAGAGAAGCTCTAGAAAGAAAGCTGCAGTTGCTCAGACAAACACTCATGGAGCAACAACAGAATCCACCAGTAGTACGGGCAATGTTAGTGCCCGAGGAAGTAGCAGCTCGGCCGATTCGTGAGGTGGCAATCCCACATGCTAATAATGTCACATCTAGCATCCGCAAACCTGAGCCAGGAGGGAGGTTCGAGCTTAAACAAAACATGGTGCAATTGCTGCACACCAGCGGGCAGTTTACAGGTCTCCCTCATGAGGATCCACAACAGCATCTCCAAACTTTTTTTGAGATAAGTGACACTTACATCCCGGTGGAGTGTCATCAGATTATGTCAGGCTTACATTGTTCCCATTTTCACTATTGGGAGAAGCCAAGAGGTGGTTGAAAGCCGAGCCACCCAATTCTATTTCTACGTGGGATAATCTTGCCAGGAAATTCTTGATACGATTTTTTCCCTCCGGTAAAACAGTAAGACTTAGAAGTCAAATTCTAAGTTTCAAACAGAGAGAGGGAGAGAATCTATATCAGGCTTGGGAGAGATTCAAGTCCATGTTGCGGGATTGTCGTCATCATCATCAATCCAATGATGTACTGGTGCACACTTTTATAGAGGGTTTGGAACCCCATACAAAAATATTGCTAGACTCAGCAGTTGGGGGACAAGCGCTGGAGAAAACTTATGAGGAGCTGTATACCTTGTTGAACCGTATTTCGCAGGGCAATCCGGAGTGGAATGCTGATTCATCAAGAGGAGGGACAAGGAAAGCAGTAGGAGTTCTAGAAGTGGATGGTTTTACAGCTATTGCTGCACAGATAGCTGCCTTACAGAATCAACTCAACACCCACTTCAGTAAAAAGTCCGGTTTCACTTGAGAGAGCAAGAAATTGGAAAGTTGTGAATTAATAGGATATGATCTTTTCTTAGTTTGGGAAAATTTAGAATTGATTTACCTTCAGGATAGAAATATACCTGAAAGTCGTATTAGTCAATTTAGGAACCAGTTTTGTGTGACTAGAACATGAATTTCGTTTTATCACAGAAATGTAGGTGGGCGGTTCATGATTCTTAAGTTGGGTTAAATACGAGAGTTTTAATCCATTGGCATTAGTTCTTGACTAGCAATCGGAGGAAAAGACTAACCAAATTATATTGATAATTAATTTCTTTACATGTTCGTTTAACCTCAGCATGCTCACATTCATAGTTCAGACTCACATTAGATAGTTGTTTTAGACTTAGCATAAAAATTAGAATCCAAAATATCTAACTCTTGGTTACACTGTTGTCTTCATTATTAGAATTAAAATATAGTACACTTGAGCAGATTGTTACCTTATCACAGTCCCTGTGGGATCGATACTTGGCTTACTTAAGCCACTTTACCACTTGTTCGACCACGTGCACTTGCGTGTAGTTATATCCCCATATAACAAAGAGACCGAACAGGGTTCTGACAAGATTTCGGGACTGAATCTGAAACTACTAGCCACATAGGGCGTCATAAAAGAAAAGGTAGCCTCCGGATCTAACAAAGCATATACATCAAGATGGAATACTCGTAACATACCAGTGACTACATCCGGGGAGACCTCCTACTCCTGGCGGGATGCTAGGGCATAGAATCTATTTGGCGTTGTCCACCACCTGTACTAGTAGAAGCTCCCTGCTGGAAGGGACGTGGCGCCGGAGCTGCTGAACTAGAGGCTGTGTTATGGGCTCCACCATCGCCTGATCGAGCTGAAGGGAAATCTCTGAGCCTATGTTTGTGTTTTCCACACCCGAAACAAGCGTCTGAACCAACTAGACACCTCCCTGTGTAGTCCTTGCCACAATTCGCACAAGTTGAAAAAGTTGTGATTACCTTAAATGCTCCCCCAGCCCCTCGAGCTTGATGCTCTACCTCTCAGATCACGTCTGGGTCGGGATAGGACACTCGCTGATGATAGTACTGGGGCTAAATATCTCTAGTGGGATTGCTGACAGTGCCACTAGGACTCAACTGGGAGAATCCAATGCTATCAGTCCTAGCCCTCTTGGCCTCCCTCTCCCGCTCACTCATCTATACCGCCTCCCATCTGCTGGGCGTACAAGACTATCCAAGCAAAGTCAATATCTGGGAAAAGCATCACATTTTGGTAATCCCTGACCAAGAAGTCTGCTATCCCGTGTATGAAACCTTCTCACACAGGCTCTCTGATCCGCCACCAACTTGGGTACATACCTGGATAGACGTGTGAACTCTAAGGCATACTCCTAAACCGTCATCTTTCCCTATTTATGATTCACAATCTCAGCCGCTTTTAGCTCCCTCATCTCCCGAGGGATGAATTGATAAAGAAAAGCGACATGAAACTCATTTGAACTCACAGGACCTGCTCCAACTGCCCTACTATCCTTTAACTGGTTGAACCAAATGTGTGCGACCCCCTTTAACTGATATGAGGCCAAATCGGCACACTCCTCTCCAGTCACCGTCATAATCTAGGTGATCTTCAGAATCTCCTCAATGAAATCATATGGATCCTCATCCACCTTCGATCTAAGGAACTCGGGAGGGTTTATCCTCAGAAAGTTTGTAACCCTCGTTGCCGCCGCATTCCCGTTTTGTGGGACATGTGCTACCACCTGCTGGTTGACTTGGGCGGTCAAGGCCTGTGCTAGCATATGAATGGCTGCCACGAATTCAGTGTGGGCAACTGGCTCTGAGCATGGTGCTCATGGGCTGGTGGGGCTTCTTAATGTCCGTCTCCATTGCCATCCTCGTGGCCATTTCTATTTCCATTTCTTCTTCCATTAACTCTGCAGGGAGGCATGATTCTGCAAACGCGAATAGCACGAATTATAAGGATAGGGAGACTTTTCATCGCACGACTTAGGTCATGAAAGAAGGGAACATCTCCAAAACGTCTTGTAGCCTCTTCATCATAAGTGTGGAATGCTTCACACCCATGAAAAAGACTACTTAATGCGGCTTTCAAACACTCTAGGACACTCCAAAACCTATTGTTCTGATACCAAGTTTGTCACAATCTGAACATAGGCCCGGATCGAGACACGGGACAAGGAGCCCCAAGAGACTCCAAGTCGATTCAAGGCATGAACATACATTTAATTCAATCAATAAAAGCAAAATATTTAATATAATAGATATAGCAGAAGTCTAAACATAACATAACATCAGAACCAAAATTCAGATCATACATGACAAGCTGATTACTATGTACAGTCTGAAAGCCTATAACGTATTTGATGGGTTGATAGGACAACACCCGCAACTAACCTAGCAGGTATGAAACTAAAAAAAGACATAACAACCATGAATACTGAATGTCCTCAGAGGATGAGGACTCACCGATGCTAGTTGGACAGGTTTGAGTGGGGAAGCAGGGGCTAAGGATGCTACTGAAAGATCCCACAGACCTTTATCATGAGCCGATACAACGTAGAATATGTGGTTAGTACGTGGAATGTACCAACTATGAAAGGTAAGTAAAACGGACATTTAAATACATAAAAGTTCAAATATGATCGTAACATAAATATCATAATGAAAACGTAAGGATCAAGGTTTTCAAAACATTCGTAAATCATTCATAATCATAATCATACGAGAAAAGCTTTATTAAACATGACTTGAGACGAATTATATAATCATAACCATACATAAATCATGAGGAACCGTGGGAGATTCTTATAACCAACATACTCCACATGAGCACACATGGAGCCTGACCTGTAAACCCCTAGTCGGGAGGGCGTTCGTACCTTGCCAAGGGTAATACCATGAAATAGGTGTGATATCACAACAGAGGGCTCATTTGGCCAAAGGGGACAGTATCATAAGGGTCCCATCACGGCGACATTGGCGCATAGTTTTAAGACTCGGGGCATGCTTGCACCCCGGGCCTACTCGGTGTTAAATACTACTCCCAAAACATATATAGTGCGCATAGAATAATATACATGAGATTCGTAGGCTAGTTAAAATCATGATAATCATAAGTATGCTTGAAATACGTGAACTAGCCATGAAAGTAAGGCCCGTGAGTCGGCCGTAATCATAAGTCATAAATCGTTAAGTTCATGCATACTTGTAAAACATGTATATACTTGATATTCATAAATTCATGACAATAATTTGAGATAAATCATATCATAAGTCATAAATCATAATGGGTTAATGAACATCAAGATCAAAGTAGAATCATAACTTGATTTTTCATGAAACATACATAATTGGGCATGGTTTTATAGAAATTTAAATCCTTAAGTTTATAATTGAAATAGTTGTAAAATCTACCCATGATTCATAAAATATGTATTGATACATGAAGGAGATTAACCCATAAATAGATAATAAGGAATTTATAAGAAATGGGATAAAACCCTATAGAATTTTCAATAGAATTTTATGAATTCGAGAGGAACTGGACATGGGTGTGAACAATTTCACCCATTCATAACCCTACATACCTGATAAGAACTGATTCTACCACTCTCTTGATTGCCCAATGAAGAATTGACAAGAACTTGGAATAAATTGAGCTTGATCACCTCTCTAGACCTTGACACTTGCATGCATGAATAGGAATAGCTTAGAATGAACTTACCCATCTTAAAACTCACTATTCATAGATAAACATGACATAGTTTAGGCCTTAGGATCATAAGAATTATGGATAAGCACTTATTAAATTCGCAGAGGAAAACAGACTGCCAGTCCTAATGAGGGATTAGACGAGTCATCACCTCTGACCATGAGTCGTCGCCACAGTCATCAAGTGCACTATCAAAGCTTCAGCTGGAACTCAACACGGGCAACATCACGAATCATTACTGGTGACCATGATTCATGGTCACCAATCGTCCTCTACACTGTAAAAACAACATGGGGTCACTAAGGGCAACACCACGGCTCGTGGTGCTACTCGATGAGTCATGCTGAGGACCCATTAAGTGTAATGCCCCATATATCCTCTTCTTTCAGTCATCACTAAGCACAAGTGACCTAATGGCTCATGGGGCTGACCACGACTCATGGTCACACCCGTGGTAACCCCAACTTGAAAATTTCCAACAAGTCAACACTCCTCACAAAGAGTCACTTAATGACTCGTGGTCAACCTGATGGGTCACATGACGACTCGTTCTGTGACCTAGTGCTGAAAATCTAATTTTCTCCATTTCAACTCCCGAGTCTAATCTTAGGGCTTTCGAGGTATAACAAGTTAGAGGAATTTCTTATAGGTATAATTTCTCTTTCCTTATTCATAAGTAGTTAAATCATTAGCTAGGGCTATTTGTATGATGGGTGTTTAAATTCGATTGGGTGTTTATGATTTTTTCTTAAATTTTATTAATATGCATGGATCTATTGTTTTCTCATAGTTATGATTGAAAAATTAATGGTAAAAAATATTTATTTAGCTTTCTTATCTTGCTTTGCTTGAGAAAGAGCAGTGAGATTTGGGTAAGGAATTAATAGTGAATATTTGGAGTGTAGATATGTGGGTTTGGGTTAGAGATAATCCTAACCCATATCCAAACTCCATTCAAGTGTTAAGGCTAGATATAACTAACTCTTCCTCAAGCTTTGTGGCTAATTTGTGATTATAATTTTTTTTATATGTGAAAACCCAAAGAAAATACATCCTTGTGGTTGAAAAATAATAGGGTGTAGCTTTATCCATTGCTATCCATGCGTCAATTGAGTTTAAGGCATTTGAATCAACCCTAATCTAGTTGATACCCCATCACCTGCACATCCCTAGTTCTCTCTCATTCATTGTAAAAAGTGATTTTCCCTTTCTTTATTTTATAATTTGAATTTGATTATTGTTTTCCTTTTCCCCCCAATATTTACATTATGTTGTTGAGACATGACGCTAGCTAGTTTGAGTTGATTTACAACTCTTGGATCATCTGTTCTCAATCTTTGTGGGATTTAACCCCGACATTTGTTGGGAGATTTATTTTTGACAACAACTGCTACTACCTCGTTTAAAAAGGAGAGGTGTATTGAGCATCATAAAAAAATGGTGCCAATTTGGGGATTGAGATATGATAGCCATTTGTTATTGATTAATTCAAATTTGTTTTATGTCTTGTGTTTCTTTTACTTTATTTTGTGTTTTTGCTGATTGCTTAGGAGTGCAAAGATGTGCCACACTAGAAATACGGATGTATTTATGGATGGAGATAATAATCCTATTGCTAATGATGTGGCTGGTATAGAAATCTTATCATAACCCTTCTCCGTATCTACTCCAGTTGGTGATTCAGTCATAGCTAGATGGGTGTATAGAGATTGCCCTATCACAATCCTTTAGAAAATCACCTCAACAGATTTAGTAGAGTTAGCCATGACTGAATTTGATGTTATCCTTGGCATGGATTGGCTATTTGCATGCTATGCCTCAGTTAATTGTAGAACCCGTGCGATAGAGTTCGGATTTTCGGGTGAGCCAGCCTTAGAATGGAAGGGTAGTTCAGTTGTGCCTGTAGGTCATTTCATTTCCTACCTTAAGGCTAGAAAGATGATCTCTAAGGGTTGTGTGTACCATTTAGTTAGGGTTAAGGATGCTACGTTCAAGACCTCGATTATCCAGTCAGTTCCAGTAGTATGTGAGTATCCAGAAGTCTTCCCAGATAATCTATCGGGACTCCCTCCCGAGCGGGAGATTGACTTTGGTATTGACCTTCTTCCCTATACGCAGCCTATATCTATACCTCCTTACAGAATGGCCCTAGCTGAGCTAAAGGAGTTGAAGTAGCAGTTGAAGGACCTTCTAGACAAGGGTTTCATCAGACCTAGAAATCCTCATGGGGTGCACCAATTCTCTTTGTTTGCAAGAAAGATGGTTCCCTTTGGATGTGTATTCATTATCGGCAATTAAACAAAATCACCATCAAGAACATGTATCATCTCCCTAGGATTGATGATTTGTTTGACTAGCTTTAGGGTGCTAAGTGTTTTTCGAAAATAGACCTTAGATTCAGATACCATTAGCTTAGGGTTTGGGAAAGTGACATTCTGAAGACAGCTTTCAAGATGCGGTATGGTCATTATGAGTTTCTAGTTATGTATTTTTGAATAAATGCTCCTGCAGATTTTATGGATTTGATGAACAGGGCGTTCAAGCCGTACTTGGATATGTTTGTGATCGTGTTCATAGATGATATCCTAATATACTCTCGGAGCGAGGAGGACCATGTCGCTCATTTGAGAGTGGTGCTATAGACCCTCAAGGATTGATAGTTGTATGCTAAATTCAGTAAATGTGAGTTTTGGTTAAATTCAGTGGCATTCTCGGGTCATGTGGTGTCGAGTGAGGGTGTGCAGGTAGACTGTCAAAGGATAGAAGCAGTGAAGAGTTGGCCGAGACCGGTAATTCCTTCAGATATCAGGAGTTTCTTGGGCTTAGTTGGTTACTATTAGAGGTTTGTTAAGGGATTTTTATTTATTGCAGCCCCATTAACCAAATTGACCCAAAAGAAAGTGAAGTTCCAATGGTCGGATGCTTGTGAAAGGAGCTTCCAGAAGTTGAAGAATCGAATCACCTCAACACTGGTGTTAACCCTACCCGAGGGTATCAATGAGTTCTGGTATATTGCGATTCTTCTAGGATCGGCCTTGGTTATGTATTAATGCAACATGGTAAAGTGATAGCATATGCTTCCAAGCAGCTGAAGGTTTATAAAAAGAATTACCCCACTCATGATCTCGAATTGGCGGCATTAGTATTTGCCTTGAAGATTTGGAGACACTATTTGTACAGGGTCCATGTGGATGTGTTTACGGATCACAAAAGCCTACAATATGTGTTTACCTAAAAGGATCTAAATCTGCATCAGAGAAGGTGGTTGGAGCTACTCAAGGATTATGATATGAGCATCCTTTACCATCCGCGTATGGCTAATTTAGTAGCAGACCCACTTAGTAGTCTCTCTATGGAGAGTGTGTCCCATGTAGATGAGGGGAGGAAGAAGTTGGTGAAGGATGTGCATCGACTTACATGGTTTGGAGTTCATTTGGTTGACTCAACCGATGGCGGTGTTATAGTTCAGAACAGATCATAATCATCCGTGGTGACTGATATAAAAGCGAGACAAGATGAGGACCCAATAAGTTGAAGGAAGACGTTTAGAATCAGAGGGTAGAGGTCTTTTCCAAAGGGGGAGATGGTGTGCTTCAATATCAAGGTCGTTTGTATATTCTAGATGTTGATGATTTGAGAGATCGGATGTTGCACGAGACTCATGGTTCCAGGTACTCCATACATCCAGGTGGCACCAAGATGTATCGTGACCTACGGGAAGTATATTGGCAAAATTGCATGAAGAAGGACATTGCAGAATTTATTGTTAAGGGTCCGAACTATGAACAGGTGAAAGTGGAGCATCAAAGACTGGGAAGTTTGCTTCAGGATATCAGTATTCCTACTTGAAAGTGAGAGGAGATTAATAAGGACTTCATCACAGGTTTGCCTCGCACTCGTCGACACTATGACTCCATTTGGGTGGTTATGTACAGGTTGACCAATGCAGCTCTTTTCCTACCGGTCGAACCACCAATTCGGTAGAGGCTTATTGTAAATTATACATTTGGGAGCAGTTCGGTTGCATGGAGTGCCCTTTTCCCTCATATCAGACAGTGGTACTCAATTTACCTCCCATTTTTGGAGATTATTTCAAAAGGGAGTTGGTACTCAGGTCAAGCTTAGCACAGAGTTTCATCCGCAAACAGATGGTCAGGTGGAGCAGACTATTAAAACTCATGAGGATATTTTAAGATCCTGGTTTATTGACTTTAGGGGTAGTTGGGATGATCATTTGCCTCTCCTTGAGTTTGGATATAACAATAACTACCATTACAACATTCAGATGGCTCCGTTTGAGGTTCTCTATGGGTGGAGATGTAGATCATCTATTGGTTGGTTTGAGGTCGATGATGCTACATTGATATGACCAGATTCAGTTCATGAGGCTTTGGAGAAAGTCCAGCTTATAAGGGAAAGGTTGAAAACAACTCAAAGTCGCCAAAAGTCCTATGCGGATGTAGAAGGAGGGAACTTGAGTTTGAAGTTACTGATTGGGTGTTTCTGAAGGTGTCTCCCATGAAGGGAGTGATGAGGTTCAGAAAGAAAGGGAAACTCAGTCCCCGTTATGTTGGCCTGTAATGGATTGTGAGACATGTTGGCAAAGTGGCCTATGAGTTGGAGTTTCCCTCAGAGTTAGCTTCCATTCATCCTGTTTTCCATGTATCGATCTTAAAAAAGTGTTTGGGTGATCCACCTCTAGTTGTTCCGGTGGAGAGTGTAGGTGTGAAGGACAACCTTAGTTAACTAGAGGTTTCGGTAGAAATATTGTATCCTCATGTTTTAAGGCTAAGAAACAAAAAAGTAGCCTTCGTCAAGGTTTTGTAGAGAAATTAGCATGTTGAGGGAGCTACGTGGGAAGTCGAAGCAGATATGATGACTAGATACCCACATCTATTCCCTTCCGGCTCAGTTTTAGCTTGAGGTATCAGCTTTTTTCCTAAAACTCTATTTAGTTTTATGTTAAGTTCGTATGTCCCAGTTTTTTCATGTCAAAGAATGTGTGTATAATGTGTGAATTCAGTTGAGTCATGTAGTTCAGTTAGGAGGCAGTCATTCCGTCATTTTTTAGTTTATATTATCAGTATTGAATATGATGATTGCATTTCTCTACTTTTCCGTATGTTTTCCAACATTCAAGGATGAATGTTCCCAAGGGGGAGATATTGTAATGCCCCGAAAATCCGAAGTTCAAACCCAGGATTTGAAATGGAGAAAATAGGATTTTTTACACCAGGTCAGAAAATGAGTCGTCGTGTGACCCATCAGGATTACCACGAGTCATAAGTGACTCGGGTTAGGAGTTGGAATTTTTTGGAAATTGTAAGTTTTGAGTGACCACAGGTTGTGGTTAGCCCCACATCTCATTAAGCCAGTTGTGGTCAAGGATGGTTGAAGGAAGAGGTAGAATGGGTAGTGCACCTAACGGATTGGTCACCACGACTTGTTGGGTGAACCACGAGTTGTGGTGTCCACCGTGGTGAGCCCTAGGGGAGTTTCTAGAAGTAAGGGTAAGGGGAGGTGACCTTGAGTTGTGGTCACCGATAACGAGTTGTTAAGGCCTTCGGGGTGTCTATTAGTATGTAGTTTCTAGTGAAGACAACGTATGGAAGGCCATGATTCGTGGACATGGATGATGACTCGTCCAGTCCCTCATTGGGACTGGTAGTCTATTTTTCTTGCGAGTTTATTAAGGGATTTTCTGTAATTTCTATGATCCTAAGGCCTAAACTACATCGTTTTTAGCTCTGAATAGTAAGTTTTAAGAAGGGTAAGTTCATTCTAAGCCATTCCTAATTTATGCATGCAAGTTTAGATGTCTAGAGGGGTGATCAAGCTCAATCCCTCAAGGTTCTTCTTGAATTATTATTTGGGCAATCAGAAAAGTTGTAGAATCAGATTCTCTCAGGTATGTAAGATTATGAATGTGTATAACTGTTCACACCCATGTCGAATCCCTCTCTAATTCATGAAAAATATATGTGTTGTTTCTATGGGGTTTTAACCCAATGCTTGAATTCCCGAAGTTTCTATCATGGTATGATCCAAGCATGTTTTAATTGATGAATTATGATTGATGGGCTAATTTTACAATGTTTTAATTTATAAATTATATTTTCAAGTATTCTAAACTATGATGCCCATCCATGAATGTTAATGAAAGTTGAGATGTATGAATATATGTTCAAGTATGATGTGATGTTTATGAAGAAAGTATGATTTTGAAATACCCATGTTATGTTAATGTTTTCAAAGTAAATCAAGAATGTCAAAGTATTGGGTAAGCACATATGATTAAGTATGACATGATTTCATGAATTAGCATACCACATAGTTTTGGAGTCAAGAATCCCATTATTTTCATCTTGTGGTATGGTTTTAGCCAAGACTCCTCATGTTATAATTTCAGATTATGCATGTATGTTATTATTCAGCTTTGTCACTAGATGACGGTCAGCTTCGTTGAAAAACGATGGTAAGCATATGCATGTTTTTGGGAGAGTAGTGTCTAGCACCGAGTAGGCTAAGGGTCAGTTAACCGTATGCCTTAGAACTATGCGCCAACATAGGTATGATCGGATTATTTTGGGACCTCCCCTGTGAGATGCCCCTACCCCAAAGGGTCCTGGAGCTTGATATCGATATCATGGTGGCCCCCTTAGCCCTGGAAAGGCTTTAGACGGCTCTGCCCACTTGACTATGCGGACCATGTAAGCTCTATCGTGATAATGTCGGTTATATGATGAGTCTCCAGTTGTTTCTCATGATTTTAGTTTTGCATGTACATCAGTCATTATATTATGTTTTCAACAGGTTTGACCCTATGTTCAGTTTTACTTATGATTATAGTATTTCAGCTTTGGGTCATTAGATTCAGTTAAGCTGTTCAGTTATGTTTAGATCATGATTTTAGAAAATAGTATGCAAGCCTTACTCTTAGAATCCTATCACAATTATATTTCATGAAATGCATAGTTACTGATTTTACTTGAGAGGTTTTACTTACCCTGCATACTTGGAACATTCCATGTATTGACCGCATACTCTATGTTGTATCGTTTTATGATACAGGCTCCGATCTTCAGACTCAGTCTCGTCACTAGCCAATTTTCCGGAGTTAACATCTAGTGTCAGTTGGTGATTCCTCATCTCCCAAGGACCATTCCTTATCATTTACCTTTATATTTTTCATTTTTAGACATAGAGAGTTTGTTGGGGTCTTATCCCATCAACTCATCAGAAATAGAGGCTTTTAAGACATAGATTGTATCAACTTCAGACTCATATTGTATGTTATGGTGTTATGCTATGTTCACACTTCCTCTATGTTTATTATGTTGATCTTCCGCTTTTATTGATTGAATTAGATATATGTTCGTGCCATTGGTCGAGTTGTTGTCTCTCGGGGCTCCTTTTCCCGTGTCTCAATCGAGGCCCATGTTCGGGTCGTGAAAAACTTGGTATCAGAGAAATAGATTTTTAAGTGTCCTAGGGTGTCCGAAAGCTGCATTAAGTAGAGTTTTTTTCATGGGTGTGAAGCGCGCCACACTTATGATGAAGAGACTACAAAACATTTAAGAAATGTTCCCTTCTTTCATGATCTATGTCGTGCGGTGAAATGTCTCTCTATTCTTTCAAGTTGTGCTATACGTGTTTGCAAAATCATGTCTATCTGCAGAGTTAATGGAAGGAGAAATAGAAACGGAAATGGCCACGAGGATGGCAATGGAGACGGGCACCAACAGGCCCCACCAGCCATGAGGACCATGCACCGGACCCAATTGCCCACGTTGAATTTAGAGTAGCCATTCAGATGCTAGAATAGGCCTTGACCACCCAGGTCCATCAACAGGTGGTAGCGCATGTCCATCAGAAAGGGAATGCGGTGGCAGCTCGAGTCAGAGATTTCCTAAGGATGAACCCTCCACAGTTTCTTGGGTCAAAGGTGGACTAGGATCCATATGAGTTTATTGATGAGATTCTAACGATCACCCAGGTCATGGGGGTGACTGGAGAGGAGTGCGCCGATTTAGCCTCATATGAGTTGAAGGGGGTTGTGCAGGCCCTATTGGTTGGGATGAGTTTCATGTTGCATTTATGGAGCGGTTCTTCCCTCATAAGATGAGGGAGATTAAAGCAGCTAAATCTTTGAATCTGAGGCAAGGGAAGATGATAATGCAGGATTATGCCTTAGAGTTCACTCGTCTATCTAAGTATGCACCAGAGTTAATGGTTGATCAGAGAGCTCGGGTGAGCAGGTTTGTACATTGAGTGGCAGACTACATAGAAAAGGATTGTAGGACAACCATGCTTCATCAGGATATGAATTTTCCTCAGATGATTTTGTACCCCCAGCAAATGGAGCTGATACATTTGAGAGAGAGAGATGCCAAGAGGGCCAGGACAGATAGCTATGGGTTCTCTCAGTAGATACCAAGTGGTAGCAGTCCCACCAGAGATCTTCAGCCCCAGCGTCGTTGGCTATGAGTGTTCCATTCGGATCTAGGCGCGATCAGAGGGGACGAGCATCAGGCTCGAGAGGTCAGAGTAGCAGACCCGCAGAGTCTATCCCTCCAGAGTGTAGAAGATGTGGCCAGAGACACACAGGTCAGTGTCTGGTAGGTACAAGTGCTTGCTTCAGGTTTGGGAAGCCCGTGCATATGCTTAGAGATTGCCCAACAGCTAAACAGTGCCATGATAGAGGTCAAGGCCCAGCTTCCAGTTTAGCAGCTCCACCAGCACACCAAACTTAGAAGCGCACAACTACTAGTGCTCGTGGCGGATAGCACCAGAATAGATTTTATGCCTTAGCACCCTGTCAGGAGCAGGAGGTCTCCCCAGATGTAGTCACTGGTATGTTACAGGTATTCCATCTTGATGTATATGCGTTGTTAGATCCAGGGGCTACCTTTTCTTTTGTGACGCCTAATGTTTCTAGTAGTTTCGGAGTAAGTCCCGAAATATTATTAGAACCCTTCTCAGTCTCTACTTCAGTTGGTGATTCAGTCATACTTAGATGGGTGTATAGAGATTGCCATATCACAGTCCTTCAGAAAATCACCTAAGCAGATTTAGTAGAGTTAGCCATGACGACTTTGATGTTATCCTCGGCATGGATTGGCTATTTGCATGCTGTGCCTCAGTTAATTGTAGAACCCGTGCGGTAGAGTTCGGATTTCCGGGTGAGCCAACCTTAGAATGGAAGGTACTTTAGCAGTGCTTGTAGGTCGTTTCATTTCCTACGTTAAGGAAAAAAAGATAATCTCTAAGGTTGCGTGTACCATCTAGTTAGGGTTAAAAATGATATGTTTGAGACCCCGACTATCTAGTCAGTTCCAGTAGTATGTGAGTATCTTGAAGTCTTCCCAGATGATCTACGGGGAATCCCTTTCGAGCAGGAGATTAATTTTGGTATTGACCTTCTTCCTGATACGCAACCTATATCTATTCCTCTTTACAGAATGGCTCCAGCCGAGCTAATAGTGTTGAAAGAGCAGTTGAAGGACCTTCTGGACAAGGGTTTCATCAGACCTAGCAAATCCCCGTGGGGTGCACCAGTGTTCTTTGTCTGCAAGAAAGATGGTTTCCTTCAAATGTGTATAGATTATCAACAATTGAACAAAGTCACCATCAAGAACAGGTATCCTCTCCCCATGATTGATGATTTGTTTGACCAACTTCAAGGTGCTAAGTGCTTTTCGAAGATAGCCCTCAGATCCGGATACCATCAGCTTAGGGTTCGGGAGAGTGACATCCCGAGGACATCTTTCAAGACACGGTATGGTCATTATGAGTTTGTAGTTATGTCTTTTGTATTAATGAATGCTACTGTAGCTTTTACGGATTTGATGAATAGGGTGTTCAAGACGTACTTGGATATGTTCATGATCGTGTTCATAGATGATATCCTGATATACTCTCGAAACGAGGAGGGGCATGCTGCTCATTTGAGAGTGGTGCTACAGACCCTCAAGGATCGATAGTTGTATGCTAAATTCAGCAAATGTTAGTTTTGGTTAGACCCAGTGGAAATATTGGGTCATGTGGTATCGAGTGATGGTGTGTAGGTATACTCTCAAAATATAAAACTGGTGAAGAGTTGGCCGAGACTGGTAAATACTTCATACATTCAGAGTTTCTTGGGATTAGCTGGTTACTATCAGAGGTTTATTAAGGGGTTTTCATCTATTGTATCCCCATTGACCAAATTGACCCAAAACAAATGAAGTTCCAATGATCGGATGCTTGTGAGAAGAGCTTCCAGAAGTTGAAGACTCTAGTCACCTCGGCACCGGTGTTACCCTTACTCGAGGGTACCGATGGGTTTGTGGTGTATTACGATGCTTCTAGAATCGGCCTTGGTTGTGTATTGATGCAACATGGTAAGGTGATAGCATATGCTTCCAGGCAACTGATGGTTTATGAAAATAATTACCCGACTCATGATCTCAAATTAGCGGTGGTAGTATTTACCTTGAAGATTTGGAGACACTATTTGTACGGGGTCCATGTGGATATGTTTACGGATCACAAAAGCCTACAATATGTGCTTACCCATAAGGATCTAAATCTTCATCAAAGAAGCTAGTTGGAGCTACTCAAGGATTACGATATGAGTGTCTTTTACCATCCGGGTAAGGCTAATATAGTAGCAGACGCACTTAGTAGGCTCTCTATGGAAAGTGTTTCCCATGTAGATGAGGGGAGGAGATGTGCATCGACTTTCATGGTTGGGAGTTCATTTGGTTGACTTGACCGGAGGTGGTGTTATAGTTCAGAACGGATTAGAATCATCCTTGGTGACTGATATAAAAGTGAGACAAGACGAGGACCCTATTTTGGTTAAGTTGAAGGAAGCCATTAAGAATCAGAGGGTAGAGTTCTTCTCCGAAGGGGGAGATGGTGTGCTTCAATATCAAGGTCACTTATGTGTTCTAGATGTTGATGATTTGAGAGATTGGATGTTGCACGAGGCTCATGGTTCTAGGTACTCCACACATCCAGGTTCCTCCAAGATGTAGCATGACCTACGGGAAGTCTATTAGTGGAATGGCATGAAGAAGGACAATGCAGAATTTGTGGCTATGTGGCTGAACTGTCAATAGGTGTAAATGGAGCGTGAAAGACCGGGAGGTGTGCTTCAGGATATCAGTATTCCTAATTGAAAGTGGGAGGATATTAATATGGACGTCATCACAGGTTTTCCTCACAGTCATTGACAGTATGAATTCATTTGGGTTGTTGTGGACACGTTGACCAAAGCAGCTCATTTTCTATCGGTAAAACCACTGATTAAGTGGAGGATTATTCTAAATTATACATTCAGGAGCTAGTTCGGTTTCATGGAGTGCCCTTGTCCATCATATCAGACAGTGGTACTCAATTTACCTCCTAGTTTTGGAGATTGTTTCAAAAGGGACTTGGTACTCAGGTCAAGCTTAGCACAACATTTCATCCGCAAATGGATGGTCAGGCGAAGCGGTCTATTCAGACACTTGAGGATATGTTGAGAGCCTGTGTTATTGACTTCAGGGGTAGTTGGGATGATCATTTGCCTCTCATTGAGTTTTCATATAACAACAACTACCATTCCAGCATTCAGATGGCCCCGTTTGAGGCTCTCTATGGGCGGAGATGTAGATTTCCTATTGGTTGGTTTGAGGTCGGTGAGGATACATTGATAGGACCAGATTTAGTTCATGAGGCTTTGGAGAAAGTCCAGCTTATAAGGGAAAGGTTGAAAATAACTCAAAGTCACCAAAAGTCCTATGCAGATGTGAGAAGGAGAGAACTTGAGTTTGAAGTTGATGATTGGGTGTTTCTGAAGGTGTATCCCATAAAGGGAGTGATGAGGTTCAGAAAGAAAGGGAAACTCAGTCCCCTCTATGTTGGCCCGTATTGGATTGTGAGGCGTGTTGGCAAGGTGGCGTATGAGTTGGAGTTACCCTTGAGTTAGCTTCCATTCATCCTGTTTTCCATGTATCGCTCTTATAGAAGTGTTTGGGTGATCCAGCTCTAGTTGTTCTAGTGGAGAGTGTAGGTGTGAAGGACAGCCTCAGTTATGAAGAGGTTCCGATAGAAATATTGGATCGTCAAGTTTTAAGGATAAGAAACAAATAAGTATCCTCATTCAAGTTCTTGTAGAGGAATCAGCATGTTGAGGGAGCTATGAGGGAAGCCAAAGCAGATATGATGACTAGATACCCACATCTATTCCTTTCCGTCTTAATTTCAACTTGAGGTATCCGTTTTTTCCCTAAAACTCTATTCAGTTTCATGTTCAGTTCATGTGTTCCAGTTTCTTTCATGTCAAAGCATGTATATGTGATGCGTGAATTTACTTTAGTTATGTAGTTTAGTTTAGAGGCAGTCATTCTGTCAATTTTTAGCTTATATGATCAGTATTTGAATATGATGATTGCATTTCTTTGCTTTTCTATATGTTTTCCAACATTCGAGGATGAATGTTCCCAAGGGGGAGATATTGTAATTCCCTAGAAACCCTAAGATCAGACCCGGGAGTTGGAATGGATAATACAGAATTTTCTGTACCAGGTCACAAAATGAGTTTCTTGTGACCCGTCAAGATGACCACGAGTCATTAAGTGACTCATGGTGAGGAGTTGGACTTAGTTGGAAATTGTAAGTTTGGGGTGACCACGAGTCGTGGTCAGCCCCACAGCTCGTTAAGTCAGCTGTGGTCAAGGATGGTTGAAGGAAGAGGAAGAATGGGCAGTGCACCTAATGGATTGGCCACCATGACTCATTAGGTGCACCGCGATTCATGGTGTCCCTCGTGGTGAGCCCCAGGGGATTTTCTAGCAGTGAGGGTAATGGGAGGTGAGCACGAGTTGTGGTCACCAGTAACTAGTCGTTAAGTGCCTCGTGGTGACGACTCATGGCCATGGATGATGACGCGTCTAGTCCCTCATTTGGATTGGCAGTCTATTTTTCCCTGTGAATTATTAAGGGCTTTTTCACAATTCCTATGATCCTAAGGCCTAAACTATGTCGTTTTAAGCTATGAATAGTGAGATTTAAGAAGGGTAAGTTCATTCTAAGCCATTACTAATTCATGCATGCAAGTTTAGAAGTCTAGAGGGGTGATCAAGCTCAATCCCTCAAGGTTCTTCCATAATTATTACTTGGGCAATCAGAAAAGTTGTAGAATCAGATTTTCTCAGGTATATAAGGTTATGAATGGGTGAAATTGTTCACACCCATGCCTAATCCCTCTCTAATTCATGAAAAATCTACATGTTGTTTCTATGGGGTTTTAACCCAATGTATGAATTCCCAAAGTTTCTATCATCGATATGATCCAAAACATGTTTTAATTGATGAATTATGATTGATGGGTTGATTTTACAACTTTTTAAATTATAAATTATGTTTTCAAGTTTTCTAAACTATGACGCCCATCCATGAATGTTCATGAAAGTTGAGATCTATGAATATATGTTCAAGTATGTTGTGATGTTTATGAAGAAAGTATGATTTTGAAATACCCATGTTATGTTCATGTTTTCAAAGTAAATCAAGTTTATCAAGCATGTTAAAGTATTGGGCAAGACCATATGATTAAGTATGACTTATGATTTCATGAATTAGCTTACCACATGGTTTTGGAGTCAAGATTTCTATTACTTTTAGCTTGCGGTATGGTTTGAGGAAAGGCTCCTCGTTTTATGATTTTAGATTATGCATGTATGTTATTATTTAGCTTCGTCACTAGACGATGGTCAGCTTCATTGAAAAATGATGGAGAGCATATGCATCTATTTGAGAGTACTGTCTAACACCGAGTAGGCTAAGGGTCAATCAACTTTATGCCTCAGAACTATGCGCCAACGTAGGTACGATCAGATTTTTTGGGACCTCCCTTGTGAGCTTCCCCTGCCCCAAAGGATCCTTGAGCTTGATATCCATATCATGGTAGAGCCCTTAGCCCTGGCAAGGCTTTAAACGGCTTTGCCCACTCGATTGTAACAGTCGGGACTATGTAAGCTCTATCGTGGTAATGTCGTTTGAATGATGAGTCTCCCATTATTCCTCATGATTCCAGTTATGCATGTACATCAGTCATGATATTATGTTTTCAGGAGGTTTGACACAATGTTCAATTTTACTTATGATTATCAGATTTCATGTTTGGGTCATTCGATTCAGCTATGATGTTCAGATCATGATTTCGGAAAATAGCATGCAAGCCTTACTATCAGAATCTTACCTCGAATATGTTTCATGAAATGCATTATTACTGATTTTACTTACTTAAGTAGTTTTACTTACTTTGCATACTCGGTACATTCCATGTACTGACCGCATACTCTATGTTGTATCATTTTATGATATAGGCTCTGATCTTCAAACTCAGGCCCGTCACTAGCCAGTTTTTCGGAGTTAACATCCAGTCTCAGTTGGTGATTCCTCATCTCTCGAGGACCATTCCTTATCAGTTATCTTTTATTTTCAGTTTCAAACATAGAGAGTTAGTTGGGTTCTTGTCCCATCAACTCATCAGAAATAGAGGCTTTTCAGACATAGATTATATTCAACTTCAGAATTGTGTTGTATGTTATGATGTTATGCTATGTTAAGACTTCCTCTATGTTTATTATGTTGATCTTCTACTTTTATTGGTTGAGTTAGATATATGTTCATGCCATGGGTCGACTTGAAGTCTCTCCAGGCTCCTTGTCCTGTGTATCGATCTGGGTGAATGTTCGGGTCATGACAGAGTTGTCCCCTAATGGTGCATCCACGAATCAATTGGCGGCTGAATTGAGAAAAAAAGATGAAGAAAGAGACAAAACATTGGCCAAAATGATGATTCAAGAAGAGTTGCTTGTGAATCATGTCACGGGGTCTGGAAACATAAGTGACAATGCTATTGGGTCCGAAGGACGCAACTCATTTGAGAAGGAGGTCTCTCAAGTAAGATATGATGAGGAATGCCAATTTATGAATAGTCAAATGGTGGTTCTCATCAAGGATACCAAGGTTCCAATCAAGGCCCATGGTGTCCTCTTGATGGGAACCAAGGTTGGAGAGATAGAGAGGACCAAGGATGGAGAGAAAGGGGTGACCAATGGAGAAATTGTGAGCCTAAAAGAGAAGGGATAGGTACAAATACTAGAGTTCCAATCCATACATTCCCCCCAAAAGCTAATGTAGCCCCGATGCAACCAAGTGTGAGTAATGTGTGAAATTTGAAGTTTAAAGAAATATTAGCTAGAGTGGTGAAGAAAGTGGAGTCAATCGATAGCAGAGTGAAGGAACTCAAAGGGAGGTGTCCAATCTTGCCCAAACAGTGAGTCTCACTCAACTTTGATCAAACACTTGGAAGCCCAAATGAACTAGTTACCCACAAAAATGAATCCTAGAATAAAGGGCACTCTTCTAGTGAAATTGTGCCAAACTTGAAAAAAGATTGCCACTGCATGGTGATTGTCATGAGGAGTGGGAAAGTTGTTTGAAATGCAAGTGATAAACCCAAGGTTAAGGTGGGTTTAAAACCAATTGATGAGGAGTCTAATGATGAGGTGCTGAGTTCATCTATAATGGTTGATAATGACAAGTTGGTTGAGGATGAAAAGGTTGATACTCATCTTCAAAGTGTTAACATTGATGAAGAAGATGAGGAGACCCCAAGTTCCAAAGACCAAGTACCTAAAGGTCCACCTCCTTACCCCCAGCGATTGAGCAAGAAGAAAGAGGAAAACCAATTCAAAACATTCATTGATATGTTTAATAAGTTGTCCATGAATATTCCTCTGGTTGATGCTTTGCTCCAAATGCTCGGATATGCCAAGTTATGAAGGAGATTTTGAAAAAGAAGAGAATTGTTGATGTGGGCACTGTGGAGGTGTCACATCATTGTAGTGCAGTTATGGCTAGAAACCTTGCTCCAAAGAGACATTATCCTAGAGCATTCACCATTCCATGAACTATTGGGGTATACTTGTTCAATAAGGCTATTTGCAACCCGGGGGCAAGAATCAACTTAATTCCCCTCGTGATTTTTAAAAGGTTAGGATTAGAAAGTTTCATACCTACCACTATGAGATTGCTCATGGCAGATCGAATCATAAAGCGTTCTGTTGGGATACTTGTTGATATGCTAGCGAAAGTGGAGGGGTTCATCCTTCCAGTGGACTTTTGTAGTGTTGGACTGTGATATGGAGCTCGAAGTGACCATTATCTTGAGGTGACCATTCTTGGCCACAGGTCAGAGATAGAATACCTGGGAAAAAATTGTTCAAGAACAGGAGACCTGTGTCTCACCTGCGAAATGCAGACCCAGATATGTGAGATGCAAGTTTAGTGCAAATTAGAGATAGTGCACTGGGAAATTTGAGGTCCACCTGCATTTGACTTGTGGCTCACAGATCCAAATCTGCGGTGTAGGTTTAGCACAGGTGCAACTATGTGATATTTTAAAAATTTTACCACCCATTTGACCAAACCAACTCAAGTTTGAGCCCTACCTTTTAAACTTCTTCCCCACTTTCCAAAACCCCTAATTTTCTGCACCACTACACCATTTTCTTCAACCCCTCAACAACTATCATCATTTCCCACAACCCTCCATTAAGTCACCATCAATTCCATCCAACCTTTTGATCTTCTTTGCTCCTATAAATTCCACCATTCCTTCCATTTTTCTATCATAACAACCCTTCAAAACACCAATCTCAAAAAGAGCTAGGTCAGCTATTGTGTGTGGGAAAAGCTTCAAATTTCAATTTTTCTTTTCCCACTCACTCTATTTGGTATGTTTCTTAGTTTTCATATTTGTTTCTTTGTGATTGATGATATGTATAGCACAAAAAGTATGATAGTTCTCATATTCTTACTACCCATATTTACCCCATTTCCCAATTATGGGTTCTTCATGTTCATTGTGATAGTAATTCTTATGAGTATTTGAGAGGAGGTGTCGAATTGTCAAAAGGGGTAGATATTGTTGTTTCATGAGATTCTATATGTTAGGTGTGCTATATTTCCTATAAATTTAGTTGGGGGTGAAGTCTAAGTAACTCATATATTTGAGATGAACGATTTTTCCGGATGATGGGCTCGGTGACATTTCTCTTAAGGGAAAATAGTCATTTCTTCTAATTTTCCTGATAATGTAGATGAAAAAAATAGAATAATTCTTGTGAGTGTTGGGGGTTGTCGAAATTGATTTGGTGAATGTTGGTAGGATTGTTCACTTGACGTTTTCCAATGATAGATGGGTAATGTCCTTCTTAAAGAAAGTAATTAAGTAGTCATAAAGGTCAAAATTGATGATTTTGTCGGTAGATCTTTCGGGAAAGTCTGAGTACGCGTTATATAATGATGTTATTCATACTTGCTTGAGAATTTGAATAAAAGGATGTGGGTAGAATTTTAGACACTGTTGAGAAAGTACTTACCACAAATCTTGCTCTACAAAATGCAGGTTCAATTTAGGACTGGACACTGGTCTTCACGCTCACTTCCTTACACTTGTGTTCCACTTGCATGTGAAGATCCCCATTTGTGAAATGTAGATGTAAAACAAGTGCTGGTGCCAGATTGCAATGTTTCTGTCAGGCACCGACGACTCAACTATAGGCCACAGGTTTACACCTGCGAAACGCAGGTGAAGTGTAGGTGTTGGCAGTTGATTATTTGTTGCTTCATTTTGTTTGCAATCCAATTTCTTTTATTTTTGTTTCCTTATCCTAGCACAACTATTTTCTTTTATTTTCCTTAAGGAAAAATACAAAAAGAATTTGGTTTTTGTTGTTGCACTCACATTGTCTTGCAGGAAAATGTCTAGGAGTCGAGATAAAGGAAAAGCCCTTGTTGAGGGAGGTGGTTCTTAGGAACCTACCCTAGATGAGAACATAAGGATAGCCCAACTTCAACTTTGGATTGAGGGAATAGAGGCTTACTATATCTCATTTAAGCAAAAATAGGCAATTACAAAAGAGACAAATTTGACGCAGACACTTTCAAGACTGACTACCCTAATATTGACATGCAATTTAAAATACGAGATTGGGAGCCTTTCATTGAACCATTGGATCCCTAATTTTTAGAGTTGGTGCGGGAGTTCTATGCCTCTTATAGAGCACGATAGGACATTCTAAAGCATAAAGGCCGAGTGGACATCATACCTTGCTTACTATTTGTGCTAGTGAGAGGCCAAGAAGTAGACATTACCTCATAAGTAATCAATTCCATTTATTGGGATGAACTAATACGTCCTGGCATGGGGTTTACGAGGAGATTGGCGATAAAGGATGATCAATATGCATGGGTGGTAGGTATTATTGCAGAGGGTCAACCTTACTAGGTGTTCAGGAATGGTGATATTCATCGCCAGGATCTAAAATTTGAAGCTAGAATATGGTTGGACCTGGTGTGCACCCCACTTAGAGCCCATTTGGTTTAGCTGAAAAAAAAGTGGATTTTAAATATAAGTGCTTAAAGCACTTTTTAAGTGCTGAAACTTAGTTTATAAATAAAGCAGTTATGTGTTTGGGTAAAAGTGCTGAAGCTAAAAAAAAGTTATTAATATTTTTGGTACATAAGTGCTGTTAAGCAATTATTTTAGATCAAATGACTGAAATGCCCTTAAAATTGTTAACACTATTAAAAAAAATTACTATGATATTTTTATTTCTACAATATTTAAATTTAAAATTTAAAATTTTTATTTTATTTATTTTTAATATAAAATAATTATTAAAGTTATTTTTAATTTTAAAAATATATAATTTGAATAAAATTTGGAAAATCTCCCCTTTACTTTTTATTAGGATTATAGTTCTATTTTTATTTGTAAAATCGAATATAATAATTTAAATGAATTAATAAAAAACCTTGATTTTTTTCTCTTTTTTCTTTTTTTTTTAAATTTTTAATTATTTTTTTCTAATATTCATAAAAAATAAAATTTTATCAAAGATTTGAGTGAGGGTATTAGTGAAATTAGAAAAATATTATGGGATAAAAAAGTAAATAGTTTGGTCAAACTTAAATGGCTTATAAGCCAAAAAATAAATAGTTGGTATCTACCAACTTTTGGTTTTTGGCTTTTTTAAAGCACATTTGAACTTTTTTAAGCACTTTTTAATAAAATCAAACACTACAAAAAGTTAAAAAGTGCTTATAAGCTGGTCAAACCATCTTATAAGCTAAACCAAGCACCCTCTTATTCCCTCCAAGCATACTACGCAAGTCCATGTGGAAACGATTATTCATGAGTTGGTAAATTACCAACTCATTAGACTTTTAGACATGAGCTTTTGCTTGATTATCAAGTCATTTAGGAGGATTTTTTGCTCTTTCTCTTTTGTTTTTTTCGGGCATTTAATTTAAAGAGAGAAAGCAAGAAATTGAACAAAAGTGTGAAGTCTGAACAAAGGGACCTGCATTCCCCACCTGATGGGACCGACAAAACGCTGGTCAAATGTAGGAACACACTATTGAGATGTGGATGGTGCACCTGTGGAATGTGGATCAACACCTGTGAAACACTAGTTCCAACGCCAGCCAGGAACCAAAGTCACTGGCCCCAGCTATGACAGAGCGGCGCCTTATGGATGGCCACGATAGAATGCCGGTGACTCACAAGTGAGGCAGTCTTCAGGAGGGAAAAATTATCCAGCACGAGATTTGAGGAGCATTTCTAACCTATTTTTGTACATTCACTAGAAAGTACTGAACATATTACATTCTAGATTGGTAGAGTCAAAGAGAGAAATATTGAATAGGTTTTTCTTCTTCTTCTTCCTCAAGGTACAAACCACCATTGAAGACAATTTTAAGCTTGCTATTTGCTCCTAATGATGAATTTTATGAATTTGTTTGTCAGTATGCTTTTGTATTATTCATCTATGAGTAGCTAGATATTTTTTTAGGGCGTGTGCATGATTGGGGATAGATTGGATTAGGTATTTCTATATTAATCTTGTAATTACTCATTTAGTATAAATCTGTTGTTTTCTCCCAAGTTATAATTGAATTACCCATAGTTGCAAATGCGGGTTATGTGTACTTATTCAATTTTTGCTTGAAAAAGGGAAATTGAATATGGGTGAGAAAGCAATGGTGGGCAATTGGGTCTTGATTGTGTGGGGTTGGGCTAGAGGTAGCCAAAACCCATAGTCATACACCCATTAGAGATTTGAGGTTAGAGATAACTCAGATCTTGCCTAAGTTATAATGGATGAATTAATTGAGGCCTTGGGGTTTGAGAAAACTCAAGGAAAAGAGCACCCAAATGGTTGAAAAACATCGGGTCCCACTTTATTCATGCTAATTTATGCTTATGAGTAATGATTTGATTTTCTAGTTAAGTCCAATCCAATAAAACTCCCATCAATAGCACATCCCTAGCCCTTGCTCATAATTGTTTATTCAATTTGGTTGCCTTTTTATCTTGATACTTGATTTTAATTCAAATTGTCTTGCTTACCCCCAACATTTGTTATTATTTTCTTATTTTCAATGCATGGATGAAATTTTAGTTCAAGTCAATAGATAATTTTTTTGTCATTCAATTGCTATTCTCTGTGGATTCAATCCTGACTCTTAGTTAGATATTTATATTGCAACGATCGTTTACACTTTTTTCTCGTGAGGAGTGGATTTGAGCGTCATTAACTTTGACACCGTTTTCGGAAAATAAGATTAGATAGCCCATAGTTGATTGTTGATTTGAATTAATTTAGCCTCTTGTGTTTTATTTTTATAATTATAGTTGTTTATCGGTGTCTCTTAGGATGACTGATATTAGCCAACACTCACAAGAAGTATTAGTGGATGGTCACATGGACCATGAGGATTATGATCCCATGATGCCAGACATAGCAGGTTCCATTCACCTACCATCCCTGGTGGGGAATGCGGTGTTCCATGTGACCAACACAATCCTACACCTGCTACAAATGAAAGGACTCTTCATAGGTCAGCCAAGTGAAGATGCAAATCAACATCTTCGGAATTTCCTTGAGATATGCCATCCTTTTAATGTCACAAATATTAGCCAAGAGTCAATTAGATTGAGGCTCTTCCCATTTTCTTTGATTGGGGAAGCTACCATGTGGCTAGAGAAACTTTCTCCGGGATGTATCACTTCATAGAAAGAGTTGACTGAAGCTTTCTTAGATAGGTTCTTGTAACAACCCGAACATAGACCCGTTGTAACAAGGGACATGAAGCCTCGAGAGACTCCAAGTCGAACCATGGCATGAACATTCATCTAATTCCTTATCATTAAGTAGAATACTAAACATGATGATATAGTGGAAACATAAACATAACATAGCATAACATGATAAGCGGAACATACTAAAATACATAACTGTTGAGTACTACAATTAGTCTGAAAGCCTCTATCATATTAGATGGGTTGATGAGACAACATCCCCGACTAACTTGTCAAAACTGAAAATAACAAGGAACATCAATATCTGAACACATGGCCCTCGGAGAATAAGGACTCACCAAAAAGGTTGGATGCTAAACTCTGAAATGGACTACTGACGGGGCTGAGCCTGAGAACTGGTGTAATAACCCAGAAGATCCTAAGATTAGACCTAGGATAAAAATTTGAAGTTCGTAGAAAACTAAGAAGAATATCACAGGACGGGCGATGTAACGACTCGTGGTATCAAACCAAGGGTCGTTGTATGTAGTCGTGGTGAGGGGAAGTCTTGGTGGCATTGGAGAAAATGAACGATGTAATGACTCTTTGCTTGGAACAATGAGTCATTGTTAGCAGTCGTAGGAAAGGCTGGACCTTTGGTAGTTGGGGAAATAACGGGTCATCCAATGAACCGTCATGAGTAACGACGATCTGTTGTCACTAGTCATTCTCCTAGGTGGTCAGATTACCAGTACATGTGACAGAAAAAGACCACGATTCGATCGAAGCAACCACGAGTCATGGTGAAGCTCGTGGTAAGGAATTTCAGGTTTTGTGAAGGGGGTTGGCAGTGGTCGACCCAACAACCCATCGAATGAATAAACAACTCATCTTGTCGAGTCGTGGGGAGAATCTAAAAGTGTAAGTGAACCAGTGGATCCAATGACTAGATTCCACGAGTCTTTGTTTCATGCAATGACTCGTGGGATCATTCGTTGATTGCCCAGGATAGTTTTCAGGGAATATTCATTAAGGGTATTTTCGACCTTTCTATGCTCTAAGGCCCTAAACTATGTTGTTATGTATCTTTCTGAGTATGTTAATATAAGCTAAGTCCCCCTAGCCTATTCATTCTCATGCATGCAAAATTAAGAGAATTCTAGAGAGATCAAGCAAAGATTAAGATGTTCCCTATCAATTCATCCTTGGGCATTCAAGAACTCTAGAATCTGATCTTACTCAGGTATGTAGGGTTATGAATGGGTGTTTATGTTTACACCCGTGCCCATTCTCTATTAAATTATGGAAATCTATCAAAAATCTCATGGGGTTTTGATTTTAATTTTTGTGAAAATCTAATGATTTGCCAATAGGCTTTTATGATTTATGAATTACATCATATTTTATGGATTTTGATCAGATGTTCAATTTATTTTACTTATAAAATTAATGATTTCGACTTCTACTTAATTAAGCCTAGTTATTCATGATCTATGATGAATCGATTTATGATCTTCTATTCAATTATTGATATTTACGAATTCAGCATGATTTATGATATGAAATATGGATTTATTCAAATACCCAACATCATTTGATGATTTAAAAGTTATATACATGATCATCAAGTATGCATGGGCTTTATGATTTATGAGCTATTGTGATGAAAAGCATGTTTTCAAGTTACCCATGTTTATAAGCATGTTTTCGAATGAATTGAATATTGTAAAGCATGGTGAAGTATTGGGAAATTCCTACATGATGAAGAATGATTACGATTTATGAAATGGGTTTCATGATTTATCGATTTATGATGTTGGCTGACTAAAGGCCTTTGGTTCTTTGTTAATCATGTTTTAATGAGGATCAACGAATGACGAATGTTTATTTTAGCCATGAATCTTAAAGAATGATGTTGTTGATTTATGTATGAGCCTATTATGCATGTTTTTAGGAGTCGTGTGTAGCACCGAGCAGCCCGGTATTCAAAGGACTACGATGGTGTCTCATAACCACATGCCACCGTAGGTTTATAATGATACATAACAAAGATAATGATCCCCTATTTCATGATATCAAATAATGCACGTCCCTCGCCTGGCAAGCCAGGGGCAACTCTGCCCACTTGAATGAGATAGTTGGGGCATCATGAAAGGATCTACCATGGTGGTGTCAGTTATGACGAGTCCTCTTATTGTTCGGTGATCTTGGGCATAATTGCATGCCCAAGTGCTACTTTATAACTCAATTTAGTCTTGTTTATCTACTTATTTATATACATTCTCATGTGATTTTATGTAAATGTGAATATATACTAACCAACATGATTAGTTCTTGTTTTTGAAGGTAAATAACGTATTTGAGGACTTAATCTATGATTTGGTGAAGTGGAGGAATGATATCGGGAGCGATTCACCAAAGTTGGAACAAAATGAGGGATCACTGAAGGGTGCCGCGATGGGCACCGTGGCACGGAGCCATCACGGCAGTGTTCTACCTCCAGGATTTAAATTGGGCGATTTCCAGAGGGCTTCCGCGATACCTCCGTGTCACGGAGGCAGTGCTTTGCGATACCTCCGTGTCACGGAGGTAGTGCTCCGCGATACACTCCGTTTCATGGAGGCAGTGCTCCGCGATACAGTCCACGATACAGAGCCACTCCACTTCGGGCTAAATAGCTTCTTTTTCTCATTTACTATAAATAGGTCGCTTAGCTCCTAAAAACAAAGAGTCACGATCTTATTCTGAAAAAACGCCTAGGAGTGAAGGGAGAAGTGGGAGAACTCACCTAGGGTTCATCAATTTAATATTCTCTTCTACCAATTCTTGTAAGTACGTTATTTTAACAATGTTTTCTTATAATTTTACGAACATGAGTGGCTAGACCCCTTCCTCTAGGGTTGAAGCCACAAGATATGATTGTGATTTTGCGATTTTGTTTTGGTTTTAAGTTATTGATTGTTGTTTTGTCTTGCATTCTTAATTATGGTTGTTTTTATGACTGATCACCATGAAAACAAGAGGGTTAAGCTTAGGTACATGCTTGAGAAAGATAACCTAGGCAAGAACAAGAGATGTAGGGAGCAAGATTGTATCTCACGATATAATTTGTGGTTAGGATAGGAATATACCGAATACCTTGCTTGGTTGATAAAATGGGAAGATAGAAAGACACCAACTTAGAATTATCACATTACCACTAGTAGAAGTAGTTGTGAAGCTAAGTTCGGTTAAATGATTAGAGGTACGAAAGTCTCTAATCAAGAGCATAAACCCCGTAAATCACATTCACGTAAATGAATTGCCCACGAACTAGAATGTCACATCCCCGCTCAACGATGTAGTTGTGAGTCTAGTTTGTCATGTTTAGACACTCGAAAGACCATGAACATGAAATTCTAATTATGTGAGACAACAATTGATAGCTTCATACTTAAACCATTGCAAATCGTAGTATCGCATGATTATCCGGCTATAACTCTAGTTTCTTCTTGAATTAATTCACAGTATTTTGTTGACCGCCCCTAGACTTAATTAACTCTATCGAAAACATCTACAATCAACACTTGCGGCATTTAATATCATACTTGAACTTGGTAGTTAGCTGAATTGGTCCAGTCCCAGTTGTTTCGACATCCGGCTCTTAAAAAGGGCCACTATATTACTTGTACGACCCGTACACTTGCGGGCTCAACAAGTTTTCGGGCCCGCAAGTGTACGAGTCGTACAAGTAATATAGTGGCCCTTTTAAGAGCCGAATGTCGAACCCACAGGGACTAGACCAATTCAGCTAACTACCGAGTTCAAGTGTGATATTTAATGCTGCAAGTGTTGATTATAGACGTTTTCGATAGAGTTAATTAAGTCTAGATGTGGTCAACGAAATACTCTGAATTAATTCAAGGAGCAACTAGAGTTAAAGCCGAAAAATCATGCGATACTACGATTTGCAATGGTTTAAGTATGAAACTATCAATTGTTGTCTCACATAATTAGAATTGCATGTTCATGGTCTTTCGAGCCTCTAAATACGAAAAACTAGACTCACAACTACATCGTTGAGCGGGGATGTGACATTCTAGTTCGTGGGCAATTCATTTACGTGAATGTGGTTTACGGGGTTTATGCTCTTGATTAGGGATTTTCGTACCTCTAATCATTTAACCGAAATTAGCTTCACAACTACTTCTACGAGTGGTGATGTGATAATTCTATGTTGGTGTCTTTCTATCTTCCCATTTTATCAACCAAGCAAGGTATTAGGTATATTCCTATCCTAACCACAAATTATATCATGAGATACAATCTTGCTCCCTACATTCTCTTGTTCTTGCCTAGGTTATCTTTCTCAAGCATGTAACTAAGATTAACCCACTTGCTTTCATGGTGATCAGTCATAAAAGCAACCATAATTAAGAATGCAGGACAAAACAACAATCAATAACTTAAAACCAAAACAAAATCGCAAAACCACAATCATATCTTGTGGCTTCAACCCTAGAGGAAGGGGTCTAGCCACTCATGTTCGTAAAATTACAAGAAAACATTGTTAAAGTAACGTACTTACAAGAATTGGTGGAAGAGAAGATGAAATTGATAAACCCTAGGTGAGTTCTCCCACTTCTCCCTTCACTCCTAGGTGGTTTTTCAGAATAAGATCGTGACTCTTTGTTTTTAGGAGCTAAGGGACCTATTTATAGTAAATGAGAAAAAACAGCTATTTAGCACCAAGTGGAGTGGCTCCATGTCACAGAGTGTATCGCGGAGCACTGCCTCCGTGACACGGAGTGTATCGCGGAGCACTGCTTCCGTGACACGGAGGTATCGCGGAGTACTGCCTCCGTGAAACAGAGGTATCGCGGAAGCCCTCTGGAAATCGCCCAATTTAAATCCTGGAGGCAGAACACTGCCGCGATGGCTCCATGACACGATGCCCATCGCGGCACCCTTCAGTGATCCCTCATTTTGTTCCAACTTTGGTGTATCGCTCCCGATATCATTCCTCCACTTCACCAAATCATAGATTAAGTCCTCAAATGCGTTATTTACCTACAAAAACAAGAACTAATTATGTTGGTTAGTATATATTCACATTTACATAAAATCACATGAGAATGTATATAAATAAGTAGATAAACAAGACTAAATTGAGTTGTAAAGTAGCACTTGGGCATGTAATTATGCCCAAGATCACAACCCCACACTTAAAGCCTTGTTCGTCCTCGAACAAAGCTTTTACATCTCATGCACATTAATACTCAGACATAGCTAATTTAGCAAGATAATTCAAGCTACGGCTATAATGATTATTTAAGATAGCAAGTTAAAATTAGAGCATGCGCGATTTCATCAATGAAATGATATAAAACTCCGTTAAGACTTCCTAACCTCAAGAATCGACTCTCAATCTTAGCAAACTCATGCAAATCAACCGATTAAGAAATCCAACATGAATTATATCCTTCATTAACCATGTGCCCTCACAACAAGAGAGTTACCCATTTTCACACGCAAATTTTTAAATCACAACATGTATGGGTAAATTAATAGAATTACGCTCACTCTCACAAAGAATTCACATGCATCATGTAATGACCCATAAGCTTGCCCTTAGTGTTTTACTCCACTAATTTAAGAATGTATGAATGTAAGATCAAGTAGGACTTAATGGGTTGTAATATAAGCTAAGGGACGGGTAGGTACTATTCTGGCCAGTAATAGTGACTATCTCCCCCAAGCGCTTTTAATACATCCAACATTCATTAAGGACATCTCTTTTCTTACTTCCTCCTCATTCTTTTCAATCGTGAATTTTCTCTTCTTGTTCCCATTTGTTTAAGCACACTCAGCTTAGTAGTAAGGAGTACTTAAGAAATTTTTTCATTCATTTATTTTCTTACTCCCTACTAATAATCAACCATTTTCACACAAGTGCACCTTTGTCCTTTTCTCAACTTTTACAACTTGCTACTTTTCCTCCTTTTTCCCGTTTCTCACTCCTTCACCCTGCCGAATTTTTTTTTCTTTCGTGCTTAGGAGTTTTGGATCAACTACAAGGCTAATAAAAGAAAAAGGATTAAGCTTATGTTGTAGCTATCAAAGAATAGGCTCAAGGCTCAATGGGGCTAACTAGGATTAAATATTCAAGGTAGGTAAAGTGAGGGATAACATTTAGGATCATTCAAAGAAATGCCTAAATCATCTCCTACAATTCACATCCTTCATTTCGTTTTACATACACACTAGGCAAGTTCTAGACATTCCACAATAGCACGAAATATTCGAAAAACTTACACTCACAGCACATGCTCAATTCAAGACACATTCAACAGACCTTTACTCAGCTAATCACAAGAATTCAGAATTAAGCGTCAATCACATCGAGTCAAATTCAAGAGTCTAAGTGTCTCAAACAAAGTTATACACTTCTCACATGCTTCAACACTAACCACACTTGTATCTTACAATCATGCATAGAACATAACAAGAACCTCAAGACATCAATTAGCTACGGGTTCAAAAACTAAAACCTATTAACTAATTTTCCTCAAGATGGTCGTCATCCATCCATCGTCGAAAATAGTCTCTATCTATGACTAAAAACATTATATACAGACAAAGAAAATTTTATTTATTCGGTTCAAAGACCCCCCGTAGGAAAAGAACCGAAAAGAAAAACCAACGGGTGATGAAGTCATGCTTGACTCACAAAAAAATTTCAAATATTTCTAACAAGCATTACATTCACTAAAAATCGTTAAGCACAAAAAAATTGAAATTTCCCTTGAAATTTCCCTCACCCCACACTTGAATCATGCTATGTACTCATAGCATCAAATTAACATTTAAAGAGGGTGAGAAATACTCTCTGAGGCCTTTAGGCCTAGCTAACAACATGTTTATCTTTTACATCTGCACAAGTGTGTGTTTGACCCCACACTTTTTATCATCCATGCTTCTAAGCTTCCTCCTCCAACGGTACTCAGACTTCCCCTCTGTTTGTGCTTAACTTCCACCAAAACAACACAAGATGAAAAATAAATAAAATCAACACAAATGCAAGAAATTAAAATGGTACCCTTAGGTTTCCTCCCAAGCAGCGCCTAATTTTACGTTGCGACACGACGTATCAAGTTTCACCACTTTTTCCTCCACCTTGAGGATATGAATCTCACCCCTAATTTCTTCTCTAATTTTCTCTTATGCTTCCGGGGCGGTGGTGAAAAAATGAAAGGACTAAGAAGTAGATGTCGCCTTTGGCATTTATTGTCCCTTAAGTAAGTGAAGTCATTCTTTCTTTCAGAATCAACAAATTTCAGAATATATGGGGCTTGTTCCCCCTCTATATCATTCTCCACAAGCTTTGAAGACTCTAGTTCTAGGTTGTCAACCAAACTCAATGTTGAAAAATGATTCGAGTGGGGTACAATACACCTCAACTCTGAAACTGCATTTTGCTTGACTTTCTTACTTGTATATACCTTCTCCACATTAACATCTAACTCCTCATGAATGTCAAATGGTAGGTACTCTATCTCTTCTTTCAAGAATGGATCGGCTATACATGTGAGACAATCATGGAGACTCTCGGGAGCTTCCAACAGTTGAGCTTGTTTCAAGAACTCACTCTTTTCTTCTCCTCGTAGTCCCTCCTGAGTATTGCATAAAACCGTCACTTGCAAATTAGAGCAAGCTTCAGCTTCATCCCTCATCTCCATGAACTTGTTGCTTATCATTTCTAGGGCCTCTCCATTTTCCTCTTGCTGAATTCTCAATGCTTCCCTCTCCTCCTTTATTACTTCTGTTTGCTCAAGGATCTGTTTTAGCATGTCTTCTATTTGAGCTTGTCATTCCAAGTCCTCATTTTCATCATGCCTATAATCAGCAAAAACAACAGAAGGATCATAGTAGGGGCTTGGGGGAGGGGAGTATGCATTTGGATAGCCATCCCAATGGCCATCTTGACCACCACATATATTGAAAGTGTATGCATTTGGGTAACCATTCCAATGGCCATTTTGACCACCACATATATTACAAGTATTACAGTGTTGCCATAAGTGGGGTCCTCCGCAATTCAAACAAGACTCATCAAAATAAGAGTATCCACCATTTAACCCATTTATATTCTGTGATGTCATGTTATGAAGGGTATCAGATTAAAAATAAAAATTTAAAATAAATCTAAAACTAATAAAGAAATTTTTTTTTCAACTCTTAAGGAAATTTAAAAATCACACAAAAACAGAAAAATTCACTAAACTTCGCCGAGTCCCCGGCAACGGCGCCAAAAACTTGTTGTGCCCGCAAGTGTACGGGTCATACAAGTAATATAGTGGCCCTTTTTAAGAGCCGGATGTCAAACCCATAGGGACTGGACCAATTCAGCTAACTATCAAGTTCAAGTGTGATATTAAATGCCGCAAGTGTTGATTGTAGAAGTTTCCGATAGAGTTAATTAAGTCTAGGGGCGGTCAACGAAATACTCTGAATTAATTTAAGGAGCAACTAGAGTTAAAGCCGGATAATCACGCGATACTATGATTTGCAATGGTTTAAGTATGAAACTATCAATTGTCATCTCACATAATTAGAATTGCATGTTCATGGTATTTCGAGCCTCTAAACACGACAAACTAGACTCACAACTACATCGTTGAGCGGGGATGTGACATCCTAGTTCGTGGGCAATTCATTTACGTGGATGTGCTTTACGGGGATTATGCTCTTGATTAGGGACTTTCGTACCTCTAATCATTTAACCAAACTTAGCTTCACAACTACTTCTATGATTGGTGATGTGATAATTCTATGTTGGTGTCTTTCTATCTTCCCATTTTATCAACCAAGCAAGGTATTAGGTATATTCCTATCCTAACCACAAATTATATCGTGAGATACAATCTTGCTCCCTACATTCTCTTGTTCTTGCCTAGGTTATCTTTCTCAAGCAGGTACCTAAGCTTAACTCGTGTGTTTTCATGGTGATAAGTCATAAAAACAACCATAATTCAAAATACAAGACAAAATAACAATCAATAACTTAAAACCAAAATAAAATCGCAAAATCACAATCATATCTTGTGGCTTTAACCCTAGAGAAAGGGGTCTATACACTCATGTTCGTAAAATGACAACAAAACATTGTTAAAGTAACGTACTTACAAGAATTGGTAGAAGAGAAGATGAAATTGATGAACCCTAGGTGAGTTCACCCACTTCTCCCTTTACTCCTAGGTGGTTTTTAAGAATAAGATCCTGACTCTCTGTTTTTAGGAGCTAAGGGACCTATTTATAGTAAATGAGAAAAAGCAGCTAATTAGCCCAAAGTGGAGTGGCTCCATGTCACGGAGAGTATCGCGGAGCACTACCTCCATAACACGGAGTGTATCGCAGAGCACTGCCTTCGTGACACAGAGGTATCACGGAAGCCCTCTGGAAATCACCCAATTTAAATCCTGGAGGCAGAACACTGCCGCGATGGCTCCGTGACACGGTGCCAATCGCGGCACCCTTCAGTGATCCCTCATTTTGTTCCAACTTTGGTGTATCGCTCCCGATATCATTCCTCCACTTCACCAAATCATAGATTAAGTCCTCAAATGCATTATTTACCTTCAAAAACAAGAACAAATCATGTTGGTTAGTATATATTCACATTTACATAAAATCACATGAGAATGTATATAAATAAGTAGATAAACAAGACTAAATTGAGTTATAAAGTAGCACTTGGGCATGCAATTATGCCCAAGATCATTCGACATGTGTTTTATGCATTGTTATGTTCATGATATTGGCTCAAGTGATGATTTGATAGTGTTTCTCTTATGATTATGAAAATGAATAGTTTACGAATGATTTGGAAACCTTGAGCCTTATGTTAAATTATAATGATTATGATATAAGCATGATGTCCCACTCTTACGATCTTTTATGAATTTTTGCATGTCTAATATGTCCGTTTTACCTACCTTGCATACTCGGTACATTCCACATACTGACCGCATACTTTCTATGCTGTATTGTTTGATGATACAGGACTTGGCTCTCAGTCATCTTCATTCTTAGTCCATCCCAGAGTTCTCTCTCATCTCTATTGGTGAGTCCTCATGTTCCAAGGGCCGTTTACTAGACGTTTATGGTATTCTATTGTCACACCCCACCTTGGGAGGCATGACTAGCACCTGGTGCCCTACTAGGATCTAAACTGCTAAGTTGACTGAGCCTAAGCACCTCTGGTGCAGGGCTGACTCTATCTCTAGAATCAAGAAAACAACGGGCTATATAGCGGCTGTAAATACAACCCCCAGTCGACAAGGTCTATAGCCACCTATGAAAGTAAACAGCTAACCAAAGACAAACAATCATAGGGAGTTCTATGCGGGCTGACAAGGCCGCCAATCAACAGCTAAATAGGGCCCCACACAGTCAACCCACATTATTTAAAACACATATGGGCCCTACAACAGATATTATCTAACCGCAGGGAAGTAACACAAACTGCAAGCCTCTAGGAGTATCAAGATGGTCGGGACAGGGACCCGACCTACCCATACTGTACAAACAAAAGGAATAAACCTCTATCACACAAGCCGCAGAAGAAGAGGGCTGACAGTTCTGTACGACTAACTGGAAGTACGTGGGACCTGCTCCTCGTCTATCTGTACCTTCAGAAAAGTAATGCAGCACCCCGAGAAGGGCGTCAGCATAATATGTACCGAATATGTAAGGCAATAGATAAGCTTAATAGGATTAGAAGTAAATAAAAAGAAGATCTGAAAGATTAACCTGTACACTTGCTGATTCGTAATTTGCATCTAACTGACACTACATGCATATAAGCTAAGACTGCATACTTACACATTTATACACTACAACTAGCAGACAAGAATTCATATAAGAACCCCACCTGGCCCCCATAAGCCGGGAGGTACAGTCAGC
This sequence comes from Datura wrightii, assembly GCA_035772735.1. Lineage (NCBI taxonomy): Eukaryota > Viridiplantae > Streptophyta > Magnoliopsida > Solanales > Solanaceae > Datura > Datura wrightii. The sequence goes on from JASDFA010000018.1 coordinate 124,928,815, forward strand.
ATAGAATAACTCGTTCAGCCCCCATAAGTCCTGGTGAGCACATCTCAATCTATATACCCTTACTCAGGTGTCTACAACTCTACTAGTACTATAGCCAACCTACCGGTCCCCTGGTCTACAACTGGGCCCACTTGGCCCCTAAACTGTAGCTGTGTCTGAATCCGGAGGACTCCTGATCTCTACACCTCCAGCGTAAACGCACGGCGAGGATGTGTATCAGGCCAACCATGACAATATGAGGATCTGGATCCCTATCTTCGTCCCTTGCGAATGGCATGCCATCTGCAGAGTGACGTATCCTCGCCCCTGGCGGGTGAGCGAAATAGCTATTAACCCTGGGGCGGTCATGGAAGGCTTCTAACTGAGGGCAACACCAACCCAGGTGCTACACTGACACATCAATCTATATGTATAATGAGAGCGTATCTGGCCTTCTAGGCCTCATACTAATGCTACTCGCTTCTAGGATAATTTGTATGGCTGTCTACAGGCATGCCATGTGATCTTGGGCAGAATTATATGCCCAAGAGATGCTCAAATTCTCTATTTCGTCTTGTTTATCTATCGTTAATTGTACATTCTCATGTGATTTGTAGTTAAAATGTGAATTTATACTAACCAACATGATTAGTGTTGTTTTGCAGGAAAAATGTAATTTTTGGAAGCTAAGTTGCATGTTGGTGAGAATTGGGAATGGACTCAAAAGCGAGCAGTGGAAAAGGTCAAGGAAAAGCAGCAAATATAGGGGCTCCGCGATGGAGCCGTGTCACGCTACCATCGCGGAGGCAGTCTGCCTCGGATGATTTATTTTGGCAAATTTCCAGTGAAGGTTTGCGACGGCGCCATGGCATGTTGGCCAAGCCCCACGTTACATGTTTTGGCACGTTGCCTATATTTACCTGGAACATAAATTTCCAGTGAGGGTCCGCGTTTGCACCGTGTCACGGAGGCGGTGCTCCGCGATGCACTCCGTGAAACGTTGCTTGTTATTCCGGAAAAAATTTCCACTAGTATAAATAGCACACTTAGGTTTATTTTTAATTATTATGACTTAGTTGGGCAAGAACGTGGGTTACAGGCAATTGAGGGGATGAAATCCTTAGGGTTCTTCTCTAACTCTTTCTCCTTTATTTCAATTGTTTGTATGATTTATACTCATTGGATGATGTTTAATCCACAAATGAGTGGCTAAATTCACTTCTTGCTGAGGTTAAGAACATTTGTAGTGGAATGTAATTGTTGATCATTTTGGTTTTTCATCTTTTCTTCCATGGTTGTTCTATCAATTCTTGTTCTTACTACATTAATGTCTGGCCAATGTTAATGTATATCTAAAAAATCCAATTTTATCTTGAAAAAGAAAGAAATTGGAAAGTTGTGAATTGGTAGTATATGATCTCTTCTTAGTTTGGAAAAATTGAGAATTGATTTACCTTTGGAATAGAAATATATCTGAAAGTCGTATTAGTCAATTAAGGAATCAGTTTCGTATGGCTAGAACATGAAATTCTTTTATCACAGAAATGTAGGTTGAAGGTTCATGATTCTTAAGTTGGGTAGGATACGAAAGTTTCTCTCCATAGGCAGTAATTCTTGACTAGCAATCGAAGGAAAGATTAACCGAAGTGTATCGATAAGTTACTTCCCTGTATGTTTGTTTTGGCCTTAGCTTTCTCATTACTATAGTTCAGACTCACTTTATCATTTTGTCTTATATTAGTATAAATTAGGAAACTAACTCTCAAAATCTTTTTTAAATTGTTGTCTACATTTTTAGAGTCAGAGTTCAGTAAAACTTAATTCGATTATTACCTTGGTTCAGTCCCTGTGGGATCGATACTTGGCTTACTTTAGCCATTTTACTACTTTTTTGACCACGTGCACTTGCGTGTAGTTGTGAAATACACCGAACAAGTTTTTGGCGCCGTTGCCGGGGACTGACAATTGGTAAAATTGTTTTCTTAAGTGTTAGTCTACGATTTCTTATTAGTGCTGACAATTTGATATTAGCCTGTCTTTTGCAGATACTGAATTCTGTTTAACACTGGCAAGAGACAATGGGCTGGTGTATTCATACTTAGAGCCGGAAAGACAATTTCATCGTCAAAGAAGAGACGCTCTAGAGAAGAAGCTGTAGTTGCTCAGACAAACAATCCTGGAGCAACAACAGAATCCACCACTTGTAAGGGCAGTATTAGTGCCCGAGGAAATGGCAGCTAGGCTGGTTCGCGAAATGGCTATACCACATGCTAACAATGTTACATCAAGCATTCACAAACCAGAGCTAGGAGGGAGGTTTGAGATGAAACAGAATATGGTGCAATTGCTGCACACCAGCGGGCAATTCACAGGTCTCCCTCACGAATATCCACAACAACATCTCCAAAACTTTTTGGAGATAAGTGAAACTTACCTCCCCGCTGGAGTATCATCTGATTACGTAAGGCTTACATTGTTCCCATTTTCACTATTGGGAGAAGCAAAGAGGTGGTTGAAAGCTGAGCCACCTAATTCCATCACCACATGGGATGATCTTGCAAGAAAATTTTTGATACAGTTCTTTCAATCCGGGAAAACAGGAAGACTTAGAAGTCAGATTCTAAGTTTCAAACAAAGAGAGGGGGAGAATCTGTATCAAGCTTGGGAAAGATTCAAATCCATGTAACAGGATTGTCCTCACCATCACCAGTCCAATGATGTGCTGGTGAATACTTTCATAGAGGGTTTGGAACCCCACACAAAAATTTTGCTAGACTCAGCAGCTGGGGGACAACATTAGAAAAGATTTATGAGGAGCTGTATACTTTGTTAAACCGTATTTCGCAGGGAAATCCAGAGTGGAATGCGGACTCTTCTTGAGGAGGAACAAGGAAAGTGGCAGGCGTCTTGGAAGTGGATGGTTTTACAGCTATCGCTGCACAGATAGTTGCGTTACAAAATCAACTCAACACCCACTTCAGTAATATGAGCTTGAATCAATCTCAAGCCCCAGTTAATGTAGTGCAGCAGATTTGGTGTGAAGTATGCAGTAGTAATGAACACTCAGCTGAGTGTTGTGGTGCAAATCTAGATTTAGTGAACTTTGTTGGTAATGTACAGAGAAATAATCACCAACAGTATGGAAACAACTACAACTCTAATTGGAGGAATCATCCGAATTTCTCCTAGGGTAGTAACATCCATCAAGGGTAGAGTTCGAATCAGGGTGCACAGAGAAATCAAGGAGGGTAGCAGAATTATCAGTCTCAATACAGAAGAAACAATGCACCTCCTCCACCACCATCACCCAGCATTGAGGAAATGTTTAAAACAATGATAGCTAACCAAGCTCAATTGCAGGCTGACTATGTAAAATTGGCGGCAGATGTAAAGAACAATCAGTTAGCTGCAAAGGCGTTGGAGTACCAATTTGGGCAACTAGCTGGAGCTCAAAACACCAGGCCAAGAGGAGGACTACCGAGTGACACTGACCCAAATCCCAAGCAAGTAAATGTAGTGACAAGAAGAAGTGGTTTACAACTCAAGGAGGTGGAACCAGAAAGACCACCTCAGCAGTCAGGAGTAGTGGAGAAAGAAAGGGAACAAAATGATGAGAGGGGGAAGGAGAAGGCAGCTGAACCATAAAGACCACCACCCCCGTTCCCTCAAAGATTAAAGAAACACAAGGAGGAAGCGGGTTTCAAAAAGTTCATGGAGGTGCTTAAACAGGTACACATTAATTTACCTCTTGTTGATGTTTTGCAGGGAGTGCCGAAGTATGCAAAATATATCAAGGACATTGTAGCGAACAAAAGAAGGATGACGGAGTACGCTACAGTGGCACTTACGGAGGAGTGCCCTTCCCGGATACAGAACAAGTTGCCAACAAAGCTCAAGGACCCTGGGAGCTTTACAATTCAAATAACAATTGGGAAAAGTATCCGAGCTCGTGGACTATGCGATTTGGGAGTGAGCATTAACTTGATGCCGACATTGGTATTCAAGAAGTTGGGGCTAGGCAGTCCTAGAGCAACTACAGTGATCTTGCAGTTAGCAGATCATTCTTTGGCCAGAACAGATGGCATTGTGGAGGACTTGCTGGTGCAAGTGGGCTCCCTTATCTTCCTGATAGATTTTGTTGTGCTGGATTTTGAGCCGGATATAGAAGTCCCATTAATTTTGGGACGCCCTTTCTTGGCAACCGGGAAAACGTTGATTGATGTAGCTGCAGGGCAGCTAACTATGCGGGTGCATGACAAGGTGTAGGTATTTGATGTGTACAAGGCCACGAAGCTCCCGGCCGTATATGAGGAGCTTTCAGCAATCAATGTGCTTGATCAAGCAGATATTGTTCAGATTGTTGATTCGAGAGATCCAGTGGGAAAAACACCGATGGAGGACACCCCAAAACTGGAATTGTGGCAAGAAGATTGAAGTGCCACGTTCTTATTCAATGGGCAGCAGTGTAAGCATTACTAGGGTGAGGATGTTGTTCGAGAGAAGACGTCCGTGACTCTAGAGGATGATTGAGCTTTAATGACGTCGAGCCACGACGGTAAACCAGGTGCTGCACGAGAGGCAACCCGTGAAATTGTTGCAATAGATAAGTAGAATTAGTAAAAAAGAAGAAAAAGAAAATAAAAAAAGAGAAAAAATTTAAAAAAAACAAAATTTGTGTTCGTGTTTGAAACCTATAAATTCTAACCAATTTCTTGTTGTGAGATGATTTTCAGGTGGAACGGAGGGCAAAAATGCAAAGGATCGCAAAGGAAAAAATAGAGGTGAGAAAAAAATTAAAAAGTGGCAAGATAGTGAGCCTGCGCGATGGCTCCGTGTCACGGAGGAGGGCCTCCGTGTTACTCTCCGTGACATGTTAAAGCCAATTCTAGAATTTTTACAAATTCCAGAAGGCTGGCGCGATGGCTCCGTGTCATGGAGGGGGTGCTCCACGTTACCCTCCGTGACACGTTGAGGTGTTATCCGCGTCAGGTCACACCGGGTCGCCGGGTGACCCGCGCGAAAAAACCTCTTTTTAACCTCGAAAACCCCTCATTTTTCCCATTTCTCACTCCCCTCCGCGACAAAACTCCTAAAATCCCTCCTTCCCCAACGTGACACGGACCTAGGATCGAATTTTCTTCAACTTTTCTTCGACTTCATCAAATTTAAGGTATGTTCTTGAACTTAACCTCAATTTTTGCCGAAATTTTCAATTTTTGAGCATGTGAGGTGAGTAAACCTTGCCCTAAGTGTAAATTGATCTTGAATTCATTTAAGTTATTGTTGATTGATGTTCGTAGTATCGTTGTGATTATATGAACTCGATAAATACATGTTCGATTGAATTTATCCGAAATTGGTAGCTAAGGCTGGTATGTGAATAGGAATAAACGAAATTTGGTTGAAAATGTGAAAATAATTGGGTTGTGCATGTTGGGTGAGGTGAATTGTTTGTGAATATAGACTAATATGCTAAATAAACAAGGGAATTTTTGGGGAAATGAAATTGGTGAATTGCATAGGTTGTGGTTGTTGAGAAAATTTTGGCTAAGTGCTATGTGATGTAATGAAATCGATGTTGATACTGTGATTAGCTGTATGAAGTTTGAGTAGTACTTAGTAATTATTCCATCGACTTATCTGAATGCACGAGGCATGTTGATTGTTAAAAATTGGAAAAAAATGATTGTCTTGCCGAATTGTTTTCATTGTGGCTTAAGACTAAGTGTGGGGTGGCCTAACTCAACCCAACCTTAATCGAAGAAAATTTTTGACTTGCATAACATTGGGACTGTCTATTTGATTTGACAGGAACGATGTCAAGAAGGCAAGACAAAGGAAAGGGCGCATCTACATCAAGTGCCGGGAGAAAAAGGATTAGACTGGGAACAGCAGTTCCAGCAGCACCAGCGGTTCCACGCAGCCAACGCCATCAATATGGAGCCCGATGGGTGACTAACGAAGGGAAGAAATGGTATGCCAAACACAAGGAGAGCAAATACTTCCCTGAGGAGCACAATGCAAGGGAGCTACTTGCACAGGAATTCCCCTGAATAGTACATCGGATTGACACTGCCGAGCTGAACTTCATCTTTGAAGAGCCCAAGGAGTGCAATCTCCATATGATCTGGGAGTTCTACACAAACTGGAACCCGACACTCTACAGTCACGCCGTCAAGATAAGGGGGCAGGTTGTCACCTTTGAGCCCCATCACCTTAATTCCATATTGTGGGTGCGGGACACAAACACCCATGTACTCCGGCAGCTGAACATAACTCCACCCTATGCGGATATCAGACGCACTCTGTGTGGATCCCGTTCGACAGCACGGTGGAGCAGGCACAAGGAGAGGGGCTACCATCAGACACTGCCTTACTCTCAAATGAATAGGGAAGCCAGGATTTGGCTTAAAATTGTGTGTTCCTGCCTTATCCCAGGGGTGCACATGACAGATGTCACTTGGGATCGTGTGTGCTTGGTTTATGCCCTGATGAAAGGGCTGGAGATTAATGTTGGGGCGGTGATCATCTCCGCCATGAAGAGACCCCGTTTGCATCAATGGCACAGGTATGGGTTTGGTGGTTTGCTGACCACGTTTATGAGGGGCCTTAATATTGAGGAGAAGGCCCTAGACTATATCCCGCAAATGGATAGGCGTGCCTTGGACGTTACCAAAACCAAGGCGCCCGACATCACTCACGGGCTAGTTCTCACACTAGCCGAGTGACATGCTCGGGATGATCAATATATGGCCCGCATGTACGGGATGTAGATGCTGCAATTGCGCATAGGCGGGAGGCCAGCAACAGAAGATGAGCTATGGCAGCTCGACCTAGATTACCCCTTCGGCAAAAATGCTCGGGCTCTATGCCGAGTGGGTACAGCTTTTGTGGAGCCTGTAGATGATGATGTCCCCACTAATGAGGAGACACGCCACGACGACTCAGATGTTGAGTCAGATGAGCACAGCGGGGGTGATTCAAATATAGGGGATGAGGCAACGACACCTGATGAAGAAGTTGAATACTTCGATTGATTAGGGAGTTTTACCACCTACTCTTGTGCTATGTTGAATTTTGTGAACATTGGGGACAGTGTTTGGTTTAAGTGTGGGGTGGGAGTAGTTAGCTGCCAGTTGTTTTGTTGTTGTTTATGTTCATGTCGTGTTGTTGTGCCTGTGAAAAAAATGTGACCTTGTGATGTTGTGCGTATGTTTTGTATTGTAATTCGGTGTTGTAATGAATGTTAAGCTGATGTTAAGTTGTTGTGTGCTGTGTTGAGTTGTTGTTAGCTGGTTGTGTAAATAATTTTTATTTTCTATCAAAATTAGCGATATTTTTAAAAAATTTTGTTGATTTTTTTATGATTGGGTTTCTAGGCCTTTGTTTTCGGTGCTTTTACCGAGAATAGTCCTATTGAACCGAAGTCGTAAATAGTGACCGTTCCCTATGATGGATGGATGACGATCATCTTAAGGGAAATGTAGTCGATAGGAGTAGTTTTGTTCTTTTCTTTTATTTTCTTTCTTTTGTTTGTTTCCCAAACATTTCGTTGCTTCATGGTTCAAAATTCGTGTTGCGTGTTGTACATGATGTTGAGATGCAAAGATAATTCGTATGAAAGCATGCAAATGTGTAAACATGTTGAGATACCTAGGCCATAGAGTTCGATTCGGTGTGATTGAGGCTTAATGTTTGAATTCTTGTAATTAGCTGATTGAAGAGTCTGTGAATAAGTCTTGAGTTGAGCATGTGCAATGAGTGTGAGGTGAGGTTTCGATTCTTCCATGCTATTGTGAAGTGACTAGAACTTGTCTGCTGTGTGTACGAAACGAAATGAAGGATGTGTAGTGTAGGAAAGGATGTAGGCATTTCTTTGATTTAACCGAAAGTTTTCCATTATCATACCTACCTTGAATGTACATCCTAGTTAGCCCCATTGAGCCATTAGCCTATTTTTTTCTTTCATTGAAAAGGTAGAAACCGAGCTTAATCCCTTCTTTTCATTAACCGTCAATTTGATCCAAAACTCTTAAGCACTCAAGAAAAATAATTTTCCCACTGTGTCAAGGAGTGAAAAGTGTGAAAAGAAAGGAAAAGAGGAAGTGGTGAAACTAAAGATAAGGTCAAGGGTGCACTTGCCGAATATAAATAAAATGAAGATGTATAACTAATCTTTGTTATTAAGTCGAGTGTGCTTAAAGAAATGGGAGCAAAATAAAGAAAGACTTCAAGAATGGGAGGAGGAAGGAAGAAACAATGCCCATAATGATGGTGGGGTGTATTGGAAAGCGCTTAAGGAGGCTAGATGATATTATTGGTTAGCCAGTATTTACTAGTTCCTTAGCTTACATTACAACCCGTTAAGTCCTACGTGACCTTACATCACGCTTCCTTATATTAGTGGAGTAATACACTAGAGGCAAGCCTATGGTTCATGACATGATGCATGTGAATTCTTTGGGAGAGAGAGTGAAATTGGGTTCATATACCCCTACATGTAATACTTTGGAAATCATATGATTGAAAAAGGGGAAATTCTCTTGTGTTGTGAGGGCACATGCTTGACGAGAGATTGAATTTCGGGTTGGATGTCTTGATCAGTTGATTTGCATGAGTTTGCCGAGATCGAGAGTCGATTCTTGAGTCTAGGAGGTCCTAATGTGGTCAATGTCATTGTAGTGATGATACTATGCATTTTTTCTTGATGATTTGCTATAGTAAATAATCGGTATAACCGTAGCTTGAATTGTCGAGCCAAAGTAGCTATACGTGGGTGTCAATTGCATGAGATGCGAGAGTATTATTCGAGGAAGAACAAGGTTTTAAGTGTGGGGTAAGTGATCTTGCGCAGAATTATATGCCCAAGTGATACTCAAATACTCTATTTCGTCTTGTTTATCTATCATTAATAGTACATTCTCATGTGATTTGTAGTTAAAATGTGAAATTATACTAACCAACATGATTAGTGTTGTTTTGCAGGAAAAATGTAATTTTTGGAAGCTAAGTTGCATGTTGGTGAGAATCGGAAATGGACTCAGAAGTGAGCAGTGGAAAAGGTCAAGGAAAAGCAGCAAATATAGGGGCTCCGCGATGGAGCCGTGTCACGCTGCCATCGCGGAGGTAGTCTGCCTCGGATGATTTATTTTGGCAAAGTTCCAGTGAAGGTTCGCGATGGCGCCATGGCACGTTGGCCAAGCCCCGCGTTACATGCTGTGGCACGTTGCCTATATTTACCTGGAACATAAATTTCCAGTGAGGGTCCGCGTTTGCACCGTGTCACGGAGGCGGTGCTCCGCGATGCACTCCGTGAAACGTTGCTTGTTATTTCGGGAAAAATTTCCACTAGTATAAATAGCACACTTAGGTTTATTTTTAATTATTCTGACTTAGTTGGGCAAGAACATGGGTTACAGGCAGTTGAGGGGATGAAATCCTTAGGGTTCTTCTCTAACTCTTTCTCCTTTATTTCAATTGTTTGTATGATTTATACTCATTTGATGATGTTTAATCCAAAAATGAGTGGCTAAATTCACTTCTTGCTGAGGTTAAGAACATTTGCAGTGGAATGTAATTGTTGATCATTTTGGTTTTCATCTTTTCTTCCATGGTTGTTCTATCAATTCTTGTTCTTACTACATTAATGTTTGGCCATTGTTAATGTATATCTAAAAAATCCAGTTTTATCTTGAAAAAGAAAGAAATTGGAAAGTTGTGAATTGGTAGGATATGATCTCTTCTTAGTTTGGGAAAATTGAGAATTGATTTACCTTCAGATAGAAATATATCTGAAAGTCGTATTAGTCAATTAAGGAATCGATTTCGTATGGCTAGAACATGAAATTCTTTTATCACAGAAATGTAGGTTGAAGGTTCATGATTCTTAAGTTGGATAGAATACAAAAGTTTCTCTCCATAGGCAATAATTCTTGACTAGCAACCGAAGGAAAGATTAACCGAAGTGTTTCGATAAGTTACTTCCCTGTATGTTTGTTTTGGCCTCATCTTGCTCATTATTATAGTTCAGACTCACTTTATCATTTTGTCTTAGATTAGTATAAATTAGGAAACCAACTCTCAAAATCTTCTTGAAATTGTTGTCTGCATTTTTAGAGTCAGAGTTCATTAACACTTAATTCGATTATTACGTTGGTTCAGTCCCTGTGGGATCGATACTTAGCTTACTTTAGCCATTTTACTACTTGTTCGACCACGTGCACTTGCGTGTAGCTGTGAAACACACCGAACATCATGCGCCCGTATTTGATCAGAGGATCCTGATAGTGATCATGATCTCTAATAGTCTGGGCTCAATAAAGCGAGGTTTGAAGTGGCCTACCAATATTCTGAATGTCCTACTCGGACATCTATAACTCATGAATGACTATGGGGTTACAAATAGCTAACTACTTTGTTCTTCTAATTAAACAACTATAAGGCTGGGCTAGGTCGAACTTGCTTCTACGCGATCGGTCCCTGGTCTTCCATAGGGAGCTTACCGATCTCCTTAACTTGTGGTAAACACTATACTAGCAGAGTAATATTGACTCCTTAGGCCTTGTCTGAATCCACTCAGATCTATATTACTGTTCTGGTCAATTCTCAATCTTATAGGAAATTCTTATAGACTGGCCCTCTCCTCACACTCTGTACCTGAATACATTATATGAACCGACTAGGGTGTTGGCCTGTTACTGACTATTGATGTGGACCCCTCCTTGGGGTACCCATGGGTTTGTCTAACTCGGACGACTAGGCTAGCTTGTTGGGCGTCCTACATGATAACTGTTAGGTTGACTAATACTGACAATCACTGATAAGGCTAAAGGGATGGAGGATGATTAATCAATACACTGGAGAACCCTGGTGTCGCTAACTCTAGAATATACCTATTCTGTCTCTATTTTGGGTTTTGGAATGTGCAATAACGTCAATGACCTCTAGGGATGCTTCCTTTCCAATACGGGCGCCAACTGGTTGTTAGACCGCCTAACTACGCCATACAGTTTACCCAACTGATTCAGGCCAATAACTCTTATGAGCTTCTGAAGTCTAGGCCTGGAAACAAAAATATAAGTTTACCATCACAATAAACTGAGAACTAAAAGAGTTTCTACAGTGTTCATAACGCGAATCTCCTTTAACCTGCTCCCTTTTAGCGAGGGGTCCTGTAGTACGATCTGTTCACATTTTCTAGTAGCTAACCATAATTTATGTAACTGTAACCCCTATTAGCAACTACTCGCAACATATCTGATATTTATATATGTACATAATATCATCTAATTACAACATATCGAGTTACAATCTAATGGTAGCAACTTTCTGCAGCATCTGACATCATTATTTCTATTCGAGAACATAAGTCGTAACACTGTACGACAAGGATACTTGTCGAGAGTTAAGCCTTACATACCTCGTTCTCCGTTTTCTAACGAACTTATGAGTATCAGCTTGTATTCAACCGCCCTTCTCAACTGTAATCATATCAATGGAAGAATAGGGCCAACTTCGTTACAGAATTCGAAGAGAACAATAACTTTATATATATATATATATATTGACTATACTACAACTTGTCGAAGGACAATCAAAAACTCATAATATCTCAGGAATGTAGAAGGGAGAAATACTTACTTTAGGCACGTGATTGTATTGACACTAGTTTGGAGCAATTCCATCAAATTAAGCTCGGTGGGACGATGATTTTCGGAGCGTATTTCACGAAAATAACTTCGTAGCGCTGCTCTCTGTAGCCTTATACTTCAATACCCAGAGTTAATTTTAATTTGGATGGCGTTTAGCGGCGTAATCAGATGATTTCCCTATGTTTTCCTCCATTCTCCCTCTGTTCTGGCCGTGATTATATAAGAAATAATCTAACTTCTAAGTGTGAGGCCTTTATATACTTGAGGCAGCGGACAAGGCAACGTGGCACTTTTCCCATCGCCCTGATTCTGCTCTGTGCCACATTGGCTAACGCGGAGGAGCTGCTCCGTGCCACTTTGCCCCTCTGGGCAATTTGGTTCGGCCTCCTCCCGCGAAATCCCAACTTGGCACTCATTCAGCATTTTCCCGGGCCCTTTCTTTGTACATATAACACTCTAAAACTCTTAACTAATATACGAATAGGCCGACTAAATGTTAGAAACTTATGGGGTGTAACATCCTCCCCCCTTAAGAAAATTCATCCTCGAATGTTAACTTCTACTTGCAAGAACCTTAACCTTGCAATTACTTATTTTGGAAAAATTTTGGCAGAGTCTCCCCTGTTATATGGACTATCCAAAAATCCAGAAACACAGGAAAGTCCAATACAGGTACTCCACACAATACTATGGCATTCACTTCACAATAGACTAAAGTCAATTATCTCATATATATATATAATGCAACTTAGGAAACAACAACAACAATATACCTCTAGCTGCACAATATGACTAAGTCTGAAATAACTGAGGATATCTGGTTTTCATATCATCTTCTTCCTCCCAGGTCATCTCCTCTCGGTTCTTATTCCGCCATAATACTTTAACAGAAGCAACATCTTTAGTTCGTAGTCTGCGGATCTGCCGATCTAGTATGGCTACCGGAGCTTCTTCATAAGCTAGCTTCTCAGTGATTTGGATGTCTTTGACTGCTTTACTTTTTCCTTCTGCCCTTTTTAACATGTCCAGGTTTGCTCTATCTACCTGAAGTTATCATCCAGAAGGCTTCCACTTCCATTTATAGTGGGCCTCGAGAGTCTGAGTTATATATTCTACTTAGCCACCAATTGGGGTACGAGGAACTATGCTTAAGTTAACATGTGTCACCGTCTATTCCAACATTCCTTCCTCAAATTTAGTCGTAGATTGCGCCCCTCCGTTGGAGTTTATCAAAAACTGGGGCTTCACGCACTTGATCTACTTCTGGGGTATTTAACTTGACATAAGTCTTAATGGCAACATAAATTCATCTGGCGAGGCATGAATTGACCTCATTGGTCTTATTATACTGACTTATATAAGGTCAGGCTACACCTAGTGTGAGGTAATCCTGTGACTGTACTCATATTAATTACTCTCCACTACCTTGCAGACACGACCATCTCTTATATTGGATAACTCGATTCCTGCTATTTCACCTTTTCTAGCCTGTCACTAGGGCTCTGCTTCTATGATTTAATGATATCTCCTGTCCTCTCGTACCATCTTATTGCATTTTCATTAAATTTTAGGAGCAACGAATGCATGCACCTTAGCTATCATCTGCTATTTGAAGTTCCGCCACCCTTGGAACGTGAGGCCAACATTCGGACCTTGTGACCTTGCTTATTGTTATATTGAAGGCCCGTAACTGTCTGCTAGGCCTTGTTTCTAGGCTTCACTAGATTAGAGTCTCGATGTCGGCACTCTCTTACCTTCCCCTTAGGCAGGCGTACCACAATGTTTTAGGCTACAACCTTATTGTCTCTTAACTGTTAGCCCGAGGCTTAGTCCTCAATATACAATGTTCTATCAACCTGGAGGTGATTCTAATTTCCCCAAAAATCTGGTATTCGTGCTTTTCCCCTTTCCTTCCTTAGACTGAGTTCTGGGGTTCATGGTACCTGCCTTACATTGTCAATAAGGTTACCGACCAGGTTTCGACCTATACTTCTTCTGGCTTGTAGTCGGACCCATTTTATTCATATGACCTCCCTGTCTTTCGATATCATAAACTAACATCATAACCATTATCTTGCAAGCATATCCTGCTATCATTAGCATGCTACGCGGGATTCAGCCTTTTTCTGTCTTGAACTTTACTATTATTTTGAGTTTATCACTGATGGATTCCTTACACACACTTCGAGTAAGTTGGTAGTCTTACCCGCTCTTCTGACTTATTACCGTGAAGGTCTGGATAACTTACATAAACATTGGGGCTCCCTACTCTTTCCTAACACTTTCTGGAGTCAACAAATCCAACCTTCGCTTACTATTTACTCCGAGCAACATTGCCTCAATTCTTACGCCCTTTGCTATACTGGAAAAAAAACTAAGAGGTAGGAATAGCCTTTTCTTACCGCAATGAAACAGAAATATGGAACTGTACAACATTCGAAAGGATGGAGGTGGGAATCCTGCATTTCCCTCTCTTTTTCTCATCCATCAAGTAATCTAATATTAACTGTCGTCTTAACCAGGTATTGTATATCTAATAGATAAGTCGACTCGTATATATGCTATACTCCTGACTTCCTACTCTGAGGTTATAAAAATGAACTGGGGACGGTGCTGGTAGATGTATCATGGTGTGAGGTTCCTTGTACCTCGGGAGAGTATTGGGAAGATCAAGGACGTCCGCTCCCATCCGTAGGCTGACTATCTCCCAACTGTGGCATCTTAATGATACCTCCTCCTGTCGCTGTAGTTATCTTGCAACTGACTGGCGTCTGTCTTATATTAAACATTACCCTAGATAGACATAACAAGGAAAACTTAAGTACCTAACCCTATACAACTTTGCTCTATAGCACGATCTGAGAAGAAGGAGGGGTAACCATACTATCATGCCTCGTAGCGTCCCACTTATGGAATGTGGTGCATAACACATTTATAAACAAGACTCTACTAGACACGACTTGCAGACTCCCTAGGACACGAACTACTCTGATACCAAGTTTGTCACACCCCACCTTCGGAGGCATGACTGGCACCTGGTGCCCTACTAGGATCTAAACTACTGAGCTGACTGAGCCTAAGAACCTCTGGTGCAGGGCTGACTCTATCTCCAGAATCAAGAAAACAATGGGCTATATAGCGGCTGTAAATACAACCCCCGACCGACAAGGCCTATAGCCACCTGTGAAAGTAAACAGCTAACCAAAGACAAACAATCATAGGGAGTTCTATGCGGGCCGACAAGGCCGCCAGTTCAATAGTTAAACAAGGGCCCACATGGCAAACACACATCATCAAAAACACATATGGGCCCCATACGACTGATATTATCTAACCATAGGGAAGTAACACAATCTGCAAGCCTCTAGGAGTAACAAGATGATCGGGACAGGGCCCCGACCTACCCATATTGTACAAACAAAAGGAATAAACCTCTATCATACAAGCCCCGGAAAAAGGGAGCTGACGGTTCTGTACGACTAATTGGAACTATGAGGGACCTGCTCCTCGTCTCTCTGTATCTGCAGGCAAGTAATGCAGCTCCCCGGGAAGGGCGTCAGTACAATATGTACCAAATATGTAAGGCAATAGATAAGTTGAATAGGACTAAAAGTAAATAAAAAGAAGATCCGAAAGATTAACCTGTACGCCTATTGATTCGTAATCTGCATCTAACTGAAACTACATGTACATAAGCTAAGACTGCATACTTACACATTTATACACTATAGCTAGCAGACAAGAATTCATATAAGAACCCCACCTGGCCCCCATAAGTCGGGAGGTACAATCAGCACGGAATAACTCATTCAGGCCCCCATAAGTCCTGGTGAGCACATCTCAATCTATATACCCCTACTCAGGTGTCTACAACTCTACTTGTACTGTAGCCAACCTACCAGTCCCCTAGGTCTACAACTGGGCCCTCTTGGCCCCTGAACTATAGCTGTGTCTGAGTCCGGAGGAATCCTAATCACTACACCTCGGGCGTAAACGCTCGGTGGGGGTGTGTATAAGGCCAACCATGGCAATATGAGGATCTCGATCCCCATCTTCGTCCCTTGCGGACGGCATACCGCTCCGTAGAGAGACGTATTCTCACCCATGGTGGGCGAGCGACTCAACTATTAACCTTGGGGAGGTCATGGAAGGCTTCTAATTGAGGGCAACCCCAACCCAAGTGCTATACTGACACATCCATCTATCTATATAAAAAGAGCATATTTGGCCTTCTGGGCCTCATAGTAATGCTACTTGCTTCTGGGATAATCTGTATGGTTGTCTACAGGCACGCCATGCACCCATGTTTGATCAGAGGATCTTGATAGTGATCATGATCTCTAATAGTCTGGGCTGAATAGAGCGAGGTCTGAAGTGGCCTAACAATACTCTGAATGTCCTACTCGGACATCTATAACTCATGAATAACTATGGGGTTACAGATAGCTAACTACTTTATTCTTCTAATTAAACAACTATAGGGCTAGACTTGGTCGAACTTGCTTCTACGTGATCGGTCCCTAGTCCTCCATAGGGAGCTTACCGATCTCCTTAACTTGTGGTAAACACTATACTAGCAGAGTACTACTGACTCCTTAGGCCTTGTCAGAGTCCACTCGGATCTATATTACTGTTTTGGGAAATTCTCAATCTTATAGGCAATTCTATATACACTGTCCCTCTCTTGGCACTCTATACCTAGATACCTTACAAGAACCGACTAGGGTGCTGGCCCGTCATTGACTACTGATGTGGACCCTTCCTTGGGGTACCCACAGGTTTGTCTGACTCGGACGACTAGGCTAGCTTGCTGGGCATCCTACATGATAACAGTTAGGTCGACTAAGACTGACAATCACTGATAAGGCTAAAGGGATGGCGGATGATTATTCAATACACTGGAGAACCCTGGTGTCGCTAACTCTAGAATATACCTATTCTGTCTCTATTTCGTGTTCTGGAATGTGCGATAATATCGATGACCTCTAGGGATGCTTCCTTTCTAATGCAGGCACCAACTGGTCATTAGACCACCTAAGTGCACCCATACTATTTACCCAACCGATTCAGGCCAATTACTCTTACGAGCTTCTGAAGTCTAGGCCTGGCAACAAACATATAAGTTTACGATCACAATAAACTGAGAACTAAAAGAGTATCTATAGTGTTTATAATGCGAATCACCTTTAACCTTCTCCCTTTTAGCGAGGCATTGATCTTGGGTAGAATTTCATGCCCAAATGATACTCAAATGCTTCATTTCGACTTGTTTGTCTATCATTATTGTGTACATTCTCATGTGATTTGTAGTTAAATGTGAATTTATACTAACCAACATGATTAGTGTTGTGTTGCAGGTAAAATGGAATGTTGGGAAGCTAAGATGCATGTTGGTAAAATCGGGAATTGACTTGGAAACAAGGAGTGGAAAAGGACAAGGAAGAGCAGCAAAAATAAGGGCTCAGCGATGGAGCCGTGTCATGCTGCCATCGCGGAGGTATTCTGCCTCTGGTGAATTAAATTTGGCAATTTCTAGTGGAGGTTCGTGTTACCTCCGTGGCACGTTGGCCAGGCTTCGCGATGCAGGCCGTGGCACGTTGAGGTCAAATTGCCTGGGAGCCGTATTCTAGTGAGGGTCCGCGATACCTCTGATCACGGGCAAAAATATATGCCCGAGATACTCTTTATTACTTAAATTAGTCTTGTTTATCTAAGTTATTGTATACATTTTCATGTAATTTTATATAATGTGGAGATATGTGCTAACCAACATGATTAGCCTTTGTTTTGTAGGTTTTGATGATGTTTGAGTAACTAATCCATGAGTTGGTGAAGTAGAAGCTTGGAAGCGGAATTAACACGCAAACGTCGGCAAGGAAGAGGCACAAAACAGCCCACCGGTGCGTCGACAAGGTGCCACGGCAGGCAGGCCGCTCAAAACAGCCCACCTACGCGTTGGCAACATGCCACGGCAGGTGGCCTCCGCGACCAAGGGGCTGCAACGCGCTGCCCAGGCAGCGTGACACGCTGCGGCAGGGTGCTGCCTGGGCCAATTTCGGGTGATTTTCCAGAGAGCCTCTGCGTCCGTAGCGTGTCACGGAGGCCGTGCTCCGCGATGCACTCCGTGACACGTTGCTTGTTATTCCGGGAAAGATTCCTACTAATATAAATAGCACACTTAGGTTTATTTTTCATAATTCAGACTTGGTGGAGCTAGGACGTGGGTTAGCAGCAGTTGAGGGACGAAAAAGCTAAGAGATTTCTTCTCTTCCTTTCTTCTTTCTATCAATTGTACGTATGATTTACACTCGTTTTAGGATGATCAATCCACAAATGAGTGGCTAATTCTCTTCCTTGCTAAGGTTTTGAACATGTGTAGTGAATTTTGATTGTAAATGATATGGTTTTCTTCTTCTTCTTTCATGTTGTTCTATTAATTCTTGTTCTTACTGCATTAGTACTTGGCCGACATTAATGTACATCTAAAAAGTCCAATTTCACTCGAGAGAGCAAGAAATTGGAAAGTTGTGAATTAATAGGGTATTGTTCTTAACTTGATTTGGGAAAATTGGGTTTTGATGTGCTTTCCTGATAGAAATATACTCGAAAGCCGTATTAGTCAATTTAGGAACCGGAATTGTATTGCTAGGTCATAAATTGCATTTGATCACAGAAATGTAGACGGATGGTTTATGATTCTAAAGTGAAATTAAATACGAGAGTTTTAATTTCTAGGCTATTGTTCTTGGCTAGCAACATGAAGAAGAGATTAACCGAATTATTATTACAATCGAATTCATTACTTGTTCCTAACCTTGGCATGCTCATATCCATAGTTTGAATTCACCGTAAATAATTGTTAATAGTTTTAGTATATATTTTATAAACAAAAACTCAATTAACTGTTGGTTACGTTGTTGTTAGCATAGTTAGAAGTAAAATAAAAATATAGTATACTTAGGCAATTTTTACATACCCTGAGCCTCCTTGGATCGATACTTGGCTTACTTAGCCACTTTATTACTTGTTTGACCACGTGCACTTGCGTGTCGGTTTATAATATATAATACCAATCGAAATAGCACCGAACAACCTCCATGGCACGGAGGGAGTGCTCCGCTATACACTCTGTTCCACGTTGCTTGTTATTTTGGGAAAAATTCTCAATAGTATAAATAGCACACTTAGGTTTTATTTTAAACATTCTGACTTGGTTGAGCAAGAACGTGGGTTATAGGCAGTTGAGAGGATGAAAATTCTAGGGTTCTTCTCTATGTCTTTCTCTTTTATCTCAATTGTTTGTATGAATTCTACTTATTTGACGATGTTAAATCAACACATGAGTGGCTAAATTCACTTCTTGCTGAGGTTAAGAACAATTGTAGTGGAATGTAATTGTTAATCATTTCAGTTTTCATCTTTTCTTCAATGGTTGTTCTATCAATTCTTGCTCTTACTCCATTAATGTTTGGCCAATGTTAATGTATATCTAAAAAATCCAATTTTTATTTTGAAAAGGAAAGAAATTGGAAAGATGTGAATTGGTAGGATATGATCTCTTCTTAGTTTGGAAAATTGAGAATTGATTTACGTTCAGAATAGAAATATATCTGAAAGTCTTATTAGTCAATTAAGGAATCGGGAATGTATGGCTAGAACATGAAATTCTTTTATCACAGAAATGTAGATTAAGGCTCATGATTCTTAAGTTGGATCGGAGTCGAAAGTTCCAATTCATAGGCAATAATTCTTGACTAGCAACCGAAGGAAATATTAACTGAATTGTATGGATAAGTTAATTCCCTGCATGTTCGTTTTAACCTCAGCTTGCTCATTACTATTGTTCAGACTCACTTTATAATTTTGCCTTAGATTCTTATTAATCAGTAAACTCAAACTCTCAAAATTTTATTTATTTGGTTGTCTGAATTCTTAAAGATATAGTTCATTAACACTTAAGTTAATTAGTACCGTAGCTCAGTCCCTGTGGGATCGATACTTGGCTTTACTTAAGCCACTTTACTACTTGTTCGACCACGTGCACTTGCATGTAGTCACCATAGCACCGAAAATTTTTTTGGCGCCGTTGCCGGGGACTGGCAATTGGTAAATTTTTTTTCTTAGTGTTAGTTCACAAATTCTATATAAGTGCTGACAACTTGGTCTTAGCCTTTCTCTTGCAGATATTGGATTCTTCTGAATGCTGGCAAGAGACAAGGAGTTGGTGGATTCATATATAGAGCCGGAAAGAAAATTTCATCGTCAAAGAAGGGAAGTTCTAGAGAAAAAGCTACAGTTGCTCAGGCAGACAATCCTGGAGCAACAACAGAATCCACAACTTGTGAGGGCAGTGTTAGTGCCCGAGGAAATGACAGCTAGGCTGGTTCGCGAAATGGCACTCCCACATGCTAACAAAGTTACATCTAGTATTCACAGACCAGAGCCAGGAAGGAGGTTTGAGCTTAAACAGAACATGGTGCAATTGTTGCACACCAACGGGCAATTCACAGGTCTCCCTCATGAAGATCCACAACAACATCTCCAAAACTTTTTGGAGATAAGTGACACTTATATCCCCACTGGAGTATCATCCGATTACGTAAGGCTTACATTATTCCCATTTTCATTATTGGGGGAAGCAAAGAGGTGGTTGAAAGCTAAACCACCCAACTCTATCACCACTTGGGATGATCTTACAAGAAATTTTTTGATAAGATTCTTTCCATCCGGGAAAACAGCAAGACTTAGAAGTCAGATTCTATGTTTTAAACAAAGAGAGGGGGAGAATCTGTATCAAACTTGGGACACGTTCAAATCATTGTTAAGGGATTGTCCTCACCATCACCAGTATAATGATGTGTTGGTGCATACTTTCGTAGAGGGTTTGGAACCCCACACAAAAACTTTTCTAGACTCAGCAGCTGGGGGACAACCATTAGAAAAGACTTATGAGGAGTTGTATACTTTGTTAAATCATATTTCACAGGAAATCCAGAGTGGAATGCGGACTCTTCAAGAGGAGGAACAAGGAAAGCGGCAGGAGTCTTTGAGGTGGATGGTTTTACAGCTATTGCTGCACAGATAGCTGCATTGCAAAATCAACTCAACACCCACTTCAGCAATATGCGCTTGAATCAACCACAAGCCTCAATTAATGTAGTGCAACAGGTTTGGTGTGAAGTATGCAGTAGTAATGAACACATAGTTGAGTGTTGTGGTGCAAATACAGATTCAGTGAACTTTGTTAGGAACGTCCTGAGAAATAATCACCAGTAGTAAGGCAATAATTACAACTCAAATTGGAGAAATCATCCGAATTTCTCTTGGGGTAGTAACAACCATCAAGGGCAGAGTTCGAATCAGGGTGCCCAGAGAAATCAAGGGGGGCAGCAGAATTATCGGTCTCAATACAGAGGAAACAATGCACCTCCTCCACCACCCATCAGCATTGAGGAAATTTTTAAAACTATGATAGCTAACCAAGCTCAAATGCAGGCTGATTATGTGAAATTAGCGGAAGACATGAAAAATCAGCAGTTAGCTACTAAGGCGTTGGAGTACCAGTTTGGACAACTAGTTGGAGCTCAAAACACCAGGCCCAGAGGAGGACTACCGAGTGACCCTGACCCGAATCCCGAGCAGGTCAATGTAGTGACCACAAGAAGTGGATTACAACTCAAGGAGGTGGAACTAGAAAGACCACCTCAGTAATGAGGAGCTGTGGAAAAAGATAGGGAGCAAGATGATGAGAGGGGGAAGGAGAAGGCAGTCAAGGCAGAAAGACCACCACCCCCGTTCCCTCAAAGATTAAAGAAACACAATGAGGAAGCTTACTTTAAAAAGTTCATGGAGGTGCTTAAACAGGTACACATTAATTTTTCTTTGGTTGATGTTTTGCAGGGAGTGCCTAAATATGCAAAGTATATCAAGGACATCGTAGCCAACAAAAGTAGATTTACGGAGTATGCTATGGTGGCGCTTACTGAGGAGTGCACTTCCTGGATTCAGAACAGGTTGCCAACAAAGCTCAAGGACCCTGGGAGCTTTACAATTCAGATCACCATCGTGCAAAGTATCCGGGCTCACGGACTATGTGATTTGGGAGCAAGCATAAACTTGATGCCGACATCGGTGTTCAAGAAGTTGGGGCTGTGTAGTCCTAGACCAACTACAGTGATCTTGCAGTTAGCAGACCATTCTTTGGCTAGACCAGATGGCATTGTGGAGTACGTGCTAGTGCAAGTGGGCTCCCTCATATTCCCGGTAGATTTTATTGTCTTGGATTTTGAGCCGGATGCGGAAGTCCCATTTATTTTGGGATGTCCTTTCCTGGCAACCGGGAGAGCTTTGATTGATGTAGCTGCAGGCCAGCTAACCATGCGAGCGCATGACAAAGTGGAGGTATTTGATGTGTATAAGGCCATGAAGCTTCCAGCCATCTATGAGGAGCTGTCAGCAATCAATGTGCTAAACCAAGAAGAAATTCTTCAGATTGTTGATTCTCGAGATCCATTGGAGAGAGCGTTGATGAGCTCCAATCAATTCAAAGATAGAGATACTTATGAGATGGTGCAAATGCTAAATTAATCAAATTGTATCTCAGGAAGCAAGACTTTCAGCCATTGATGAGGTCCCTGGAACCATTGCCAAAACCATCTATTGAGGAAGCACCAAAACTGGAGTTGAAGACATTGCCTCCACATTTGAAATACGTCTTTTTGGGGGAAGATGACACCTTGCCAGTGATCATCTCCGTAGAATTGACGGAGGCACAGGTAAAGGATGCATTGGTGGTTCTCAAGAGGAGGAAGAAAGTAATGGGCTGGCAAATGTCAAACATTCGGGGTATCAATCCAGCTTTTTGCACAGACAGAATTTTCATAGAGGAAGGAGCAAAGCCAACTGTACAACATCAGCGGAGGTTGAATCCGATGATGAAGGATGTGGTTAGTAAAGAAGTGATTAAATGGCTTGATGCAGGTGTGGTCTATCCTATTTCAAACAGCGAATGGGTTAGCCCCGTTCAGTGTGTCCCAAAGAAAGGAGGGATGACCATGCTCACCAATGAGAAAAATGAGTTGATCCCTACATGCACAGTCACAGGCTGGCAGATTTGCATGGACTATAGAAAGCTCAATGAGGCCATAAGGAAAGATCACTATCATATCCCGTTTATTGATAAGATATTGGACAGATTGGCTGGTCAAGAATATTATTGTTTCCTTGATGGCTATTCTGGCTATAACCAGATAGCCATAGCACCGGAGGACCAGGAGAAGACTACTTTCACATGTCCTTATAGGACATATGCTTTCCTGCGGATGCCATTTGGTTTATGCAATGCACCCGCCATATTCCAAATATGCATGATAGCAATCTTCCACGATAAGGTGGAAGATTTCGTTGAGGTATTTATGGATGATTTTTCTATTTTCGGTAATTCGTTTAGCTACCTGTTTGCAGAATCTTGACAGGGTGCTAGCGCGTTGTGAAGAATCCAACCTTGTACTCAACTAGGAGAAATGTCATTTCTTAGTCAAGGAGGGTATTGTCCTTGTCCATAAAGTGTCTTGCAAGGGGTTGGAAGTTGATCATGCAAAGATCGAGGTTATTAAAAAGCTATCACCACCTGTGTCAGTGAAGGGTATTCATAGTTTTCTAGGACATGCAGGGTTCTACAGACGGTTCATCAAGAACTTCTCTAAAATTTCTAGACCAATATGCAGGTTGCTAGAAAAAGAGGTGAACTTCGAGTTTGATGAGGATTGTGTCAGAGCATTCGAGGAGTTGAAATAGAAGTTGATAGAAGCACCTATCCTCATTTCTCCGGATTGGGAACAACCGTTTGATCTAATAGTGTGATGCAAGCGATGTGGCTGTGGGAGCTGTATTGGGGCAGCGGAGGAATAGAATTTTTCATTCTATTCATTATGCAAGCAAAACACTGGACGCAGCCCAAGTCAATTATGTAGTCACAGAAAAGGAGATGCTAGCATTGGTGTTCGCATTTGATAAATTCAGGTCCTACTTGGTGGGTTCTAGAGTAGTGGTGTATACCGATCATGCAGCGATTCGGTATCTATTTAACAAGAAGGATGCAAAGCCCAAGCTGATTAGATGGATCTTGTTGTTACAAGATTTTGACCAGAGATTCAGGAAAGAAAGGGGAGTGAGAATCAAGTGCCAGATCACCTATCGCGATTGGAAAGTCGGTCGCAGGTGAAGGAAGGTGACAACATCAAAGAAGAGTTCCCGGATGAGCAACTCTTGGAAATAAGGGAAGCTGAAATCCCTTGGTATGCAAACATTGTGAATTTTCTAGTGAGTGGAGTCTATCCACCGGAGGCTACGACTCAGAAGAGAAAGAAGTTGAGGCATGATTGCAGGTATTATATTTGGGATGAGCCGTACTTGTTTAAGTAGGGACCGAATCAGGTGATGAGAAGATGCATTCCGTAGAGCCAGATTGCAGAAGTGTTGAGGAGTTGTCACTCTTCATTGTATGGAGGGCACCACGGAGGTGAGAGGACAGCGCATAAGGTGCTACAGTCAGGTTTCTTTTGGCCTACACTGTTCAGAGACTCTATGGCATACGTAAAAATGTACAATAGATGTCAAAGAACAGGCACAATTGGTAGAAGGCAGGAGATGCCACTGCATCAGATATTAGAAGTGGAGATCTTTGACGTATGGGGCATAGATTTCATGGGCCCGTTCCCACCGTCATTTGGTAATCATTACATCTTAATGTTCATTGATTATGAATCAAAGTGGGTTGAAGCAACATCTTGCCCCAGGAATGACAACAAGGTGGTAACAAAATTTGTGAAAAAGCACATTTTCACTAGGTTCGGGACACCCCGAGCCATTATCAGTGATGGAGGGGCTCATTTTGTAAATGCAAGTTTCAAGAATTTGCTAGCTAAGTATGGGGTGCACCACAAGGTAGAAACAGCATATCATCCCCAAACTAGTGGGCAAGTGGAGGTGTCGAACAGAGAACTAAAGCAGATTCTATAGAAAATAGTGAATGCACAACATAGTGATAGCAAACTCGATGATATGGTGCATCGGATCATTGAGCCAGGGAAGAACGTATTGCTATTCAATTCAAGATTGAGGCTTTTTCCAGGAAAATTGCGGTCCAAATGGTCAGGGCCGTTTGAGGTGGTAAGAATGACCCCGCAGGGGGCTGTGGAGTTGTGGCAATAAAATAGAAGTGCCACATTCTTAGTAAATGGGCAGCAATGTTAGCATTATTGGGGTGAGGACGTTATTTGATAGAAGACGTCCATCACTCTAGAGGATGATTGATTAATGAATGACGTCGAGCCGCGATGGTAAATCAGGCGCTGCACAGGATGCACCCGTGAAATTGTTGTAATAGATAAGTAGAACTATTTGAAAAAAAAAAGAGAAAAAGAAAAGAAAAAGAAAAAGAAAAAATAATAATTTTTTTTTGTATTGAAACCTATGAATGCTAACCAATTTCTTGTGGTGAAGTGATTGTCAGGTGGAACAGAGGGCAAAAATGCAAAGAAACGCAAGGAAAAAATCGAGGTGAGAAAAATAAAAAGTGACACATTACAGTGAGCCTACGCGATGGCTCCGTGTCACGGAGGGGGTGCTCCGCGTTACCCTCCGTGACACGTTGAAGAGTGTTTCGGATTTTTTAAAAATTCAGAACACTGACGCGATGGCTCCATGTCACGAAGGGGGTGCTCCGTGTTACCCTCCGTGACACGTTGAGTGTTATTTCGCATCGGGTCACACCGGGTTGCCGAGGAACCGACGCGAAATATCACTTTAAAACCCGATTTCCCTTATTTCTTTCCTTATTTTCCCTTCCCTCCGTGACCAACACCCCAAATTCCCTTCTCCCCTAACGTGACACGGACCTAGGCATCGATTTTCTTCTAGTTTTCTTCAATTTCATCGGATTAAAGTTATGTTCTTGAACTTTACCTCATTTTTGCTTAAATTTTTGATTCTTGAACATGTAGTGATTGAACCTTGCCCTAAGTGAGAATTAAGCTTGAATTGATTTATGTTATGATTGATTAATGTTCATAGTATCGTTGTGAGTATATGAACTCGATGAAGGCATGTTTTATTGATTTTTCGCGAAATTGGTAGCTATGGTTAGAAATTGAATAGGAAGAAGACTAAAATTGTTTGAAATGTTGAACAAAATTGGGTTGTGCATGTTGGGTGAATTGAATTATGTTGTGATTAATGTTGAATATGCTAAGTAGACAAGAGATTTTCGGGATAATGAAATTGGTGACTTGCATAGGTTGTTGAGAACAAAAATTTGGCAAAGTGCTATGATGTTGTAAGTGAATCGATGGCAATAATTTTATTCATTGTACGAAGTCATAGTAGTACATAGTAATTGTTCCATCGATTTATATGAATGCACTAAGCCGGTTGAATGTTAAGAATGAGGAAAATCATGAATGTCTTGTCGAATTGTTTTGATTGTGGCTAAAGACTAAGTGTGGGGTGACCTAATTAAACCCAACCTTAGTTGAAGCTAATTGTGACTTGAATAACATTGGGACTGTCTATTTGATTTTACAGGAACAATGTTAGGCAGGCAAGACAAGGGAAAGGGCGCATCCACATCGGGCGCCGGTAGGAAACGGATAAGATTGGGAACAGCAGTTCCAACAGCACCAGCGGTTCTGAGAGGCCAATGCTGACAATACAGAACCCGATGGGTGACTGATGAACGGAAGAAATGGTATGCAAAACACAAAGAAACAAAATACTTCCCGAAGGAGCAAATATCAAGGGAGCCGCTGGCACAGGAATTCCCGCGGATCATACATTGGATTGACACCACTGGGCTGAACTTCATCTTCGAAGAGCCCAGAGAGTGCAATCTCCATCTTATTCGTGAGTTCTATGCCAACTGGAACCTGACCCTCCGCAGTCACACCGTCAAAATCAGGGGGCAGGTTGTCACTTTTGAGCCCCATCACCTGAATGCGATCTTGGGGGCGTGGGACATAGAAGCCCATGTCCTTCGGCAGCTGAACATCACTCCACCTTATGCAGACATCAGACGCACTCTATGTGGAGCCCGCTCGACAGAAAGGTGGAGCAGGCACAAGTAGAGGGGCTACCACCAGACATTGCCCTACTCGTAGATGAACAGGGAAGCCAGGATCTGGCTGAAAATTGTGTGCTCATGCTTAATCCCGAGGGTGCACATGAAAGATGTCACCCAGGACCGAGTCTTCTTGGTGTATGCCCTGATGAAGGGGCTTGAGATAAATGTTGGGGTGGTGATCATCTCCGCCATGAAGAGAGCCCGACTACATCACGGGCATAGATACGGGTTCGGTGGTTTGCTTACCACGTTCCTAAGGGGCCATGATATCAAGGAGGAGGCCCTGGATTACATCCCATAGATTGATAGGCGTGCCTTGGATGTCACCAAAACCAAGGCACCTGACACTACTCATGGGCCGGTGCTCACACTAGCCAAGCGACATGCTCGAGATGATCAGTATATGACCCGCCTATACGGGATGTAGATGCTACTATTGTGCATTGGCGGGAGGCCGGCAATAGAGGATGAGTTGGGGCAGCTCGAGCTGGATTACCCATTCGGCGAGAATGCCCGTGCTCTATGTAGAGTGGGGCCCGCATTTGTGGAGCCCGTAGATGATGATGTCCCCACCAATGAGGAGACACATCGGGAGGACTCAGATGTTGAGTCAGATGAGGACTGCGGGGGCGATTCTGATATGGGAGATGAGGCAACGACACCTGATGAAGAAGTTGAATACTTCGATTGATCAGGGAGTTTCACCACCTACCATTGTGATATGTTAAAATTATGTGAACACTTGGGATAGTGTTCGATTTAAGTGTGGGGTGGGAGTAGTTGGGTGCTAGCTGTTTGGTTTTTGTTTTTGTTTATGTTTATGTTTTGTGTTTTTGTGCCTGTGAAAAATGTGACCCTGTGACTTTGTGTGGTGTGTTTGTAATTAAGTTTGTATTGTAATGAATGTTAAGCTCTTGTGTGTTGTGTTGAGCTGTTGTTGAATGGTTGTTGTGTAAATATTTTTTTTCTATCGAAATTATCGAAATTTTTAAAATTGTTTGTTAAATTTCTTTTATGTTGGGTTTCTCGGCCTTTGTTTTCGGTGCTTTTACCGAGAATAGTCACATTGAACCGAAGTCGTAGATAGTAACCATTCCCTACGATGGATGGATGACGACCATCTTAAGGGAAATATAGTCGATAGGAGTAGTTTTTTTACTTTCTTTTCTTTCTTTTGTTTGTTTCGCAAACGTGTCGCTACTTCATGGTTCAGAATTCTTGTTACATGTTGTACATGATATTAAGTTGCTAGGGTGATTCATATGAAAGCATGCAAATGTGTAACCATGTTGAGATACCTAGGCCATAGAGTTCGATTCGATGTGATTGAGGCTTAATAGTGAATTCTTGTAATTAGCTGATTGAAGAGTCTGTGAATATATCTTGAGTTGAGCATGTGCAATGAGTGTGAGGTGAGGTTTCGATTATTCCATGCTATTGTGAAGTGTCTAGAACTTGCCTGGTGTGTATACTAAACGAAATGAAGGATGTGTATTGTAGGAAAGGATGTAGGTGTTTCTTTGAATAAACCGAAAGTTTCTCCATTATCATACCTACCTTGAATGTGCATCCTAGTTAGCCCCATTGAGCCTTTAGCCTATTTTTTTCTTTCTTTGATGAGGTACAAACCGAGCTTAATCCCTTCTTTTCATTAGCAGTGAATTTGATCCAAAACTCTTAAGCGCTCAAGAAAAATAATTTTCCCACAGTGTAAAGGAGTACAAAGTGTGAAATGGAAGGAAAAGCAGAAGTGGTGAAAGTTAAACAAAAGGTCAAAGGTGCACTTGCTGAAATTAAATAAAATAAAGATGTATAACTAATCTTTGCTAGTAAGTCAAGTGTGCTTAAAGAAATGGGAACAAAAACAAAGAAACAATTCTTCAAGAATGGGAGGATGAAGGAAGAAAAAAATGTCCATAATGATGGTGGGATGTATTGAAAAGTGCTTAAGGAAGCTAGTTTCTATTATTGGTTAACCCAGTATTTGCTAGTTTCTTAGCTTACATTACAACCCGTTAAGTCCTACGTGATCTTACATCACTCGTCCTTATATTAGTGGAGCAATACACTAGAGGCAAGCCTATGGTTCATGACATGATGCATGTGAATTCTTTGGGAGAGAGAGAAATTGTATTCATATACCCCTATATGTAGTGCTTTGGAAATCATATGATAGAAAATGGGGTATTTCTCTTGTGTTTTGAGGGCACATGCTTGCCGAGAGATTAATTTCGTGTCGGATGTCTTGATTAGTTAATTTGCGTGAGTTTTCCAAGATCAAGAATTGATTCTTGAGCTTAGGAGATCTTAATGTGATGTACTTCATTGTATTGATGAGACAATGCATGTTTTCTTGATGATTTGCTATATTAAATAATTGGTATAGTCGTAGCTTGAATTGTTGAGCCAAAGTAGCTATTCGTGAGTGTCAATTGCATGAGATGTGGGAATATTGTTCGAGGACGAACAAGGTTTTAAGTGTGGGGTAAGTGATCTTGGGCAGAATTTCATGCCCAAGTGATACTCAAATGCTTCATTTCGACTTGTTTGTCTATCATTATTGTGTACATTATCATGTGATTTGTAGTTAAATGTGAATTTATTCTAACCAACATGATTAGTGTTTTTTTGCAGGTAAAATGGAATGTTGGGAAGCTAAGATACATGTTGGTAAAATCGGGAATGGACTTGGAAACAAGGAGTGGAAAAGGACAAGGAAGAGCAGCAAAAATAAGGGCTCAGCGATGGAGCCGTGTCACACTGCCATCGCAGAGGTATTCTGCCTCAGGTAAATTAAATTTGGCAATTTCCAGTGGAGGTTCGCGTTACCTCCGTGGCACGTTGGCCAGGCTCCGCGATGCAGGCCGTGGCACATTGAGGTGAAATTGCCTGGGAGCCGAATTCCAGTGAGGGTCCGCGATACCTCGTGGCATGGAGGGAGTGCTCCACGATACACTCCGTGCCACGTTGCTTGTTATTCCGGGAAAAATTCTCAACAGCATAAATAGCACACTTAGGTTTTATTTTAAACATTCTAACTTGGTTGAGCAAGAACATGGGTTACAGGCAGTTGAGGGGACAATAATTCTAGGGTTCTTCTCTATCTCTTTCTCTTTTATCTCAATTATTTGTATGAATTCTACTTATTTGATGATGTTAAATCAACACATGAGTGGCTAAATTCACTTCTTGCTGAGGTTAAGAACAATTGTAGTGGAATGTAATTGTTAATCATTTCAGTTTTCATCTTTTCTTCAATGGTTGTTCTAACAATTCTTGCTCTTAAAACATTAATGTTTGGCCAATGTTAATATATATCTAAAAAATTCAATTTTGATTTTGAAAAGGAAAGAAATTGGAAAGATGTGAATTGGTAGGATATGATCTCTTCTTAGTTTGGAAAATTGAGAATTGATTTACATTCAGAATAGAAATATATCTGAAAGTCTTATTAGTCAATTAAGGAATTGGGAATGTATGGCTAGAACACAAAATTCTTTTATCATAGAAATGTAGATTAAGGCTCATGATTCTTAAGTTGGATAGGAGTCGAAAGTTCCAATCCATAGGCAATAATACTTGACTAGCAACCGAAGGAAAAATTAACTGAATTGTATGGATAAATTAATTCCCTGCATGTTCATTTTAACCTCAGCTTGCTCATTACTATTGTTCAGACTCACTTTATAATTTTGCCTTAGATTCTTATTAATCAGTAAACTCAAACTCTCAAAATATTATTTATTTGGTTGTCTGCATTCTTAAAGATATAGTTCATGAACACTTAAGTTAATTAGTACCGTAGCTTAGTCCCTGTGGGATCGATACTTGGCTTTACTTAAGCCACTTTACTACTTGTTCGGCCACGTGCACTTGGGTGTAGTCACCACAACACCGAACAGGCATCCTGCAGTACGATTTGTACACGTTTCCTAGCAGCTAAGCAGAATTTATGTAACTGTAACCCCTATTAGCATCTACTCGCAACATATATGATATTTATTTATGTAATCAATATCATCTAATTACAACATATCGAATTACAATCTAATGGTAGCTACTTTCTGCAGCATCTGAGATCATTATTTCTATTCGAGAACATAAGTCGTAACACTGTACGACAAGGATATTACCGAGAGTTAAGCCTTACATACCTCATTCACTGTTTTCTGACTAACTGATGAGTATCAGCTCGTATTCAACTGCCCTTCTCAACTGTAATCATATCAATGGAAGAATAGGGCCAACTTCGTTACTGAATTCAAAGAAAACAATAACTTTATATATATATATATATATATATATATATATATATATATATATACTGACTATACTTCAACTTACCGAAGGATGATCAAAAACTCATAATTTCTCGGGAATCTAGAAGGGAGAAATACTTACCTTAGGCACTTGATCGTATTGACACTAGTTTGGAACAATTCCATCAACTTAAGCTCGGTGGGACGATGATTTTTCGAGCATATTTCATGAAAATAACTCTGTAGTGATGCTCTTTGCAGCCTTATACTTCAATACCTAGAGTTAATTTGAATTTGGATGGCGTTTAGCGGCGTAATCGGATGATTTCCCAATATTTTCCTTTGTTCTCCCTCTGTTCTGGCCGTGATTATATAAAAAATAATCTAACTTCTAAGTGTGAGGCCTTTGTATACTTGAGGCAGTGGACAAGGCAACGTGGCACTCTGCCCATCGGGCTGATTCTGCTCCATGCCACGTTGGCTAACGCGGAGGAGCTGCTCCGTGCCACTTTTCCCCTCTAGGCAGCTTGGTTCGGCCTCCTCCCGTGAAATCCCAACTTGGCACCCGTTCGGCCTTTTCTCGGGCCCTTGTACGTATGACACTCTAAAACTCTTAACCAACATACGAATAGGCCGACTAAATGTTAGAAACTTACGGGGTGTAACATCTATGTTAAAGTGTTTGGTCGGGTAAGTTGGGGGTGTTGTCCCATCAATCCATCTTATACAGTAGAGGCTTTCAGACAGTATGTAGTACTCAGCTTGCGTGCATGTCTAGTGATTCCCTATGTTATGCTATGTTATGTTATGTTTATGTTTCTGCTATGCCTTATATTCAATCTTTCACTCAAAGTGAATGAAGTTAGATGTATGCTTATGCTATGGGTTGACTTGGGGCCTCTCTGGGTTCCTTGTCCCATGTTACGATCCGGGTCTACGTTCAGGTCGTAAGAAACTTGGTATCGGGGCCACAGGTTTGAAGTGTCCTAGGGTATCTAAAAGCCGCATAAAGTAGATTATTTTTCATGAGTGTGAAGTATGCCACAAGGCATACTTATGACGAAGAGGCCACGAGACGTTTAGGAAATGTTCCCTTCTTTCATAATCTATGTCGTGGGATGAAAAGCCTTTTCTATCCTTCCAATTCGTGCTTTTCACAATTGTAGAATCATGGCTCCTTGAAGAATGAACAAAA
Organism: Datura wrightii; assembly: GCA_035772735.1. Taxonomy (NCBI): domain Eukaryota; kingdom Viridiplantae; phylum Streptophyta; class Magnoliopsida; order Solanales; family Solanaceae; genus Datura; species Datura wrightii. Next base: position 124,961,017 of record JASDFA010000018.1, read on the forward strand.
GGAGGAATGGATATGGTGAAGGCCACGAGGATGGTAATGGTCATGGGTATCAACAAGACCCACCAGTTCAGGAGCCCTAGGCATCGGAGCCAACTGTCTATGCTGAGTTCCGGGATGCTATTCAGATGCTTGCATAGGCCTTCACCGCTTAGGTCAATCAGCAAGCCATCGCACATGTTCCACAGAATGGCAACGTAGCGGCAGCTCAAGTCAGAGACTTCTTGAGGATGAACCTGCCGGAGTACCTTGGGTCCAAGGTAGATGAGGACCCATATGAGTTCTTAGACAAGATTGTCAAGATCACCCAAGTCATGGGGGTGAATGGGATTGAGTGCGCCAAGTTGGCCTCTTATCAGTTAAAATGGGTCGTGCATATCTGGTTTCGCCAATGGAAGGATAGTAGGGTCGCAGGAGCAGGTCCGGTCACTTAGGAAGAGTTCCATGTTGCATTTCTAGACTAGTTCTTCCCTCATGAGATGAGAGAGCTTAAGACAGCTGAGTTCGTTACTTTGAAACAAGGGAGAATGACTATACAAGATTATGCCCTTGAGTTCACTCGCCTATCGAAATATGCCCTAGAGTTGGTGGCCGATCAGAAGATGCGGGTGAGTAGATTCGTCCATGGAGTAGCAGGTTATTTGGATAAAGATTGCAGGACTGCCGTGCCTCATCAGGATATGGACTTTCCTCACATAGTGTTGTACGCCCAGCAGATGGAGGCGGATCATGTAAGGGAGAGGGAGGCAAAGAGGGCTCGGATAGACAGCCATGGGTTTACTCATTAAAGACCTAGAGGTGGTCACCGCCCTCAGTTTCAGTAGAGGTCACTAGCTCCAGCACCATCATCAGCTAGGGTTCCATCCAGACCCAAGGGTGATCTTAAGAGCAGGGCTTCGGGATTGAGGGATCAGAGAGGCATGCAATTAGAGTGTACCTTCCCAGCCTACAGAAAGTGTGGCAAGAGTCATGTTGGGAAGTGTTTGCTCGGCTAAGATATTTGCAATTGGTGTGGTAGGTGCAGCCACATGCGCCGAGCGTGTCCATTTTCTAGACAGGATGGTGATAGGGGCCATACGCAAACCACTAGGACAGCAGCAGCTCTATCACGTTCAGCTCCACAGGGAGTATCTTCTAGTGGGGGTGGCGAACAATGCCAAAATAGATTCTATGTCCTCACCCCGCGTCAGGAGCAGGAGACTTCACCGGATGTGGTCACTGGTATGTTGTGAGTTTTTCATATTGATGTTTATGCTTTTTTAGATCCGGGGGCTACTTTGTCTTTCTTGACTCCCTATGTTGCTAGTAGCTTTGGAGACAGTCCTCAGACTTCGTTAGAACAATTTTCATTTTCTAGTCCTGTCGGTGATTCAGTTGTAGCTAGGAAGGTGTATAGAGGATCCCCGGTCACTATATTGCATAAAGTCACCTCCGCAGATCTTGTAGAATTATCCATGACTAACATTTATATTATTCTTTGAATGGATTGGTTGTACGCGTGTTATGCTTCTGTTAATTGTAGAACCCGTGTAGTGGAGTTCCGGTTTCCGAGTGAGTTAATCTTGGAGTGGAAGGGGAGTTCGTCCGAACCTGTAGGTCATTTCATTTCATACCTTAAGGCCAGAAAGATGATTTCTGAGGGTTTCATGTATCATTTAATTAGGTTTAAGGATGTTGAGTCCAAGACCCCGGCTATCCAGTCAGTTCCAGTGGTGCGTGAGTATCCAGAGGTCTTTCCCGATGATTTTTCCATTTTTCCTCCCGAGCGGGAGATTGATTTTGGTATTGAACTCCTACATGACAGGCAGCCTATATCTATCCCTCCTTATAGGGTGGCTCCAGCAGAGATAAAAGAATTAAAGTATTAGTTGAAGGACCTGTTAGATAAGGGCTTCATTAGACCGAGGAAGTCTACATGGGGTGCACCAGTTTTATTTGTTCGGAAGAAGGATGGTTCGCTTCAGATGTGCATTGACTATCAGCAATTGAACAAGGTCACCATTAAGAACAGGTATCCTTTACCCAGGATTGATGATTTGTTTGACCAACTTCAGGGTGCCAAGTGATTCTAAATAGATCTTAGGTCTGGGTATCATCAGCTCACGGTTCGGGAGTGTGATATCCCAAAGACAGCCTTCAGGACACGGTATGGTCATTATGAGTTTGTAGTTATGTCTTTTGGACTAACAAATGCTCCTGCAACTTTTATGGACCTGATGAACAGGGTGTTCAAGCCATATTTGGATATGTTTGTGATCGTGTTCATCGACGACATCCTTATATACTCTCGGAGCGAGGAGGAGCATGTCGGTTAATTGAGAGTAGTGTTTCAGACTCTCAAGGATCGCCAATTGTATGCGAAGTCCAAAAGGTGCGAGTTTTGGTTGATCTTGGTAGCATTTTTAGGACATGGGATATCGAGTGAAGGCATAAAGGTAGACTCCCAGAAAATTGAAGTGTTGAAGAATTGGCCCAGACCGGTGAATCCTTCGGATATTCAGAGTTTCTTGGGTTTAGCTGGATACTATCAGAGGTTTGTTGAGAGTTTCTCATCTATTGCAGCACCTTTGACCAAGTTGATTCAGAAGAAGGTAAAGTTCTAATGGTCGGAGGCTTGTGAGAAAAGCTTCCAAGAGTTGAAGACTCAGCTTACTTCAACATCGGTGTTGACCCTACCCGAGGGTATGAATGGTTTTGTGGTGTATTGTGATGCTTCGAGAATTGGTCTAGGGTGTGTATTTATTCAGCATGGAAAAGTGATAGCATATGCCTCAAGGCAGCTGAAAGTCCATGAGAAGAATTATCCAACCCATGATTTTGAATTGGCTACGGTGGTATTCGCATTGAAGATATGATGGTATTATTTATATGGAGTCCACGAGGATGTATTTACGGACCACAAGAGCTTATAATATGTGTTCACGCAGAAAAATCTCAATCTACGGCAAAGAAAGTGGTTGGAGCTACTCAAAGACTATGATATGAGTGTCCTTTACCATTTGGGTAAGGCTAATGTGGTATCAGACACACTTAGTAGGCTCTCTATGGAGAGTGTGTCCCATATGGATAAGGGGAAGAAGGAGCGGGTAAAGATGTCCATCGACTTGCAAGGTTGGGAGTTAGGTTGGTCGACTCGACCGATGACGGTGTGGTTGTGAAGAACGGATCTTTGTGACTAATGTGAAAGCTAGACAAGATGAGGACCTGATTTTGGTAAAGCTGAAAGAAGACATTCGAAGTCAGAAGGTTGAGGTCTTCTCCCAAGAGAGAGATGGTGTGCTTCCGTACCAGGGTCGCCTAGGTGTTTTGGATATAGATGATTTAAGGAGTCGAATGATGCATGAGGCTCATAGATCTAGGTACTCTATTCATCCTAGGGCCACCAAGATGTATCATGACTTGGAGGAAATATATTGGTGGAATTGCATGAAGAGGGATATTGCAGAATTCGTAGCCAAGTGCCTGAACTGTCAGAAGTGAAGGTCGAGCATCAAAGGCTAGGTGGCGTACTTCAGGATATTAGTATTTCCACTTGGAAATGGGAAGAGATTAATATGGATTTCATCACAGGCCTGCCTCGTACTCATCGATACTATGATTCTATTTGGGTTTTGGTAGATAGGTTGACCAAGGCTGCACATTTTTTACCGATCAAAACTACGGATTCGGCGGAGGATTATGCCAAACAGTATATTTGGGAGTTGGTTCAATTGCATGGAGTGCCCTTGTCTATCATTTTAGACCAAGGTACTCAATTTACCTCTCAGTTTTGGCGGTATTTTCAAAAAGGGATTGGGACTCAGGTTAAACTCAGCACAATATTTCATCCGCAGATAGATGGTCAAGCGGAGTGGACAATTCAAACTCTCGAAGACATGTTGAGAGCTTGCGTGATGGACTTTAAAGGTGGTTGGGATGATTACTTGCCCCTGATCGAGTTTTCTTATAATAACAACTATCACTCCAGTATCCAAATGGCACTGTTCGAGGTTGGTGAGGCAGCTATGATAGGGATAGATTTGGTTCATGAGGCTATGGTGAAGGTTCAGTTGATAGGGGGCAGGCTGAAAACCGCTCAGAGTCATCAAAAGTCCTATACGGCTGTGAGGAGGAGAGAGTTGGAGTTCGACGTGGATGATTAGGTGTTTCTAAAGGTATCTCCCATGAAGGGAGTAATGCGGTTTGTGAAGAAAGAAAAACTCAGTCCCCGTTTTGTTGGTCCCTACTGAATTATGAGAAGAGTTGGTAAGGTAGTGTATGAGTTAAAATTGCCCTCAAAGTTATCTTCTATGCATCCTATATTTTATCGCTTTTGAAGAAATGTTTGGGAGATCCAGCTCTAGTAGTCCTGGTGGACAGCATTGGTGTAAAAGATAGCCTTAGCTATGAGGAGGTGCCGGTAGAAATATTGGATCATCAAGTTCGGAGGCTAAGGAACAAGGAAGTAGCTTCAGTTAAAGTATTATGGAGGAAACAACATGTTGAATGAGCTATGTGGGAAGCCGAAGTGGATATGATGTCTAAATACCCATATTTATTCCCTACCGGCTCAGTTCCGACTTGAGGTATCACTTTTTCCGTATGACTCTACTTAGTTTTCATGTTCAAATCACGTGTTCAAGTTTCTTTTATGTGTATGGATGTGTATATGAAGCATGAAATTAATTTAGTTATGTGATATGAATCAGAGGTAATCATTCCGCTAGTTTTTGGTTTAAATGATCAGTATTTAGGTGTAAGGATTGCATGTATTTGTTTTTCTTCTTGTTTTATACATTTAAGGTCGAATGTTCCCAAAGGGGAGATATTGTAAAACCCCAGAAGTGCCTAAGATTAGACCCGAGATAAAAATTTATAGTTGGCTGAAAAATGGGAATAACATCACAAGATGGGCAACATAATGACTCATGGTATCAAACCACGGGTCGCTGTATGCAGTCGTCGTGAGGGGAAGTGCTGGTGGCAATGGAGACAACGGATGATGTAACGACTCATTGCTTAGAAGAATGAGTCATTGTTAGCAGTCGTAGGAAAGGCTAGACCTTGGCAGTTGGGGAATAATGGGTCATCCAATGACCCGTCATGAGTAACAACGATCCGTTGTCACCAATCATTGTCCTAGGTGGTCATATTTCCAGTACATGTGATGGATCAAGACCACGACTCGTTGGAAGCAACGACGAGTCATGGTGAGGCTCGTGTTAAGGAAGTTCAGGTTTGTGAAGGGGGCTGGCAATGGTCGACCCAATGACCCGTCGTATTAATGAATGACTCATCCTGTCGAGTCGTAGGGAGAATCCGAAAGTGTAAGTGACCCAGTGGATCCAACGACTAGATACCACGAGTCATGGTTTCATGCAAAGACTCATGGGATCAGTCGTTGTTCGCCCAGGACAGTTTTTAGGGAATATTCATTAAGGGTATTTTTGACCTTTCTATGCTCTAAGGCCCTAAACTACATCGTTTATGTATTTATCTGAGTATGTTATGATAGGCTAAGTTCCCCCTAACCTATTCATTCTCATGCATGCAAAATAAAGAGAATTCTAGAGAGATCAAGCATAGATTCAAGCTTTTCCCTATCAATTAATCCCTGGGCATTCAAGAACTTTAGAATCTGATCTGACCCAGGTATGTAGGGTTATGAATGAGTGTTTCTGTTTACACCCGGGCCCATTCTCTATTAAATTATGGAAATCTATCAAAAATATCATGGGGTTTTGAATTCAATATTTGTGAAAATCTATGATTTGTTAATGGGCTTTTATGATTTAAGAATTACGTCATAGTTTTTGGATTTTGATCAGATTTTACAATTTATTTTACTTATAAAATTATTGATTTTGATTTCTACTTAATTAATCCTAATTATGCATGATCTATGATGAATCTATTTATGATCTTCTCTTCAATTGTTTATATTTATGAACCTAGCATGATTTATGATTTGAAATATGAATTTATTCAAATACCCAACATGATTTGATGATTTACAAGTTATATACATGATCTTCAAGTATGCATGGACTTTATGATTTATGAACTATTGTTGATGAAAAGCATGTTTTCTAGGTACCCATGTTTATAAGCATGTTTTCGAATGAATTGAGTATGGTAAAGCATGGTGAAGTATTGGGCAAGCCCACATGATGAAGAATGATTACGGTTTATGAAATGGGTTTCAATGATTTATCGATTTATGATGTTGGCTAAATAAAGGGCCTTTGATTCTTGGCTAATAATATTTTAATGGGGATCAATGAATGATGAATGTTTGTTTTAGCCTTGAATCTTAAAGAATGATGTTATGGATTTACGTATGAGCCTATTATGCATGTTTTTTGGACCCGTGTCTAGCACCGAGCAGCCCGGCGTTCAAAGGACTACGCCGGTGTCTCATAACCACGTGCCACCGTGGGTTTATAATGATACATTACAAAGATTATGATCCTCTCTTTTGTGATTTCACGTTATGCACGTCCCTCGCCTGGCAAGCCAGGGGCGACTCTGCCCGCTTGAGTAAGATAGTTGGGGCATCATGAAAGGCTCTACCATAAAGGTATGGGTTATGATGAGTCCTCACATTGTTCTGCATGTTTTTATGCATTGTTATGTTCATGATATTGGCTCAAGTGATGATTTGATAAAGTTTCTCTTATGATTATGAAAATGAATGGTTTACGAATGATTTGGAAACCTTGACCCTTATGTTCTGTTACGATGATTATGATATAAGCATGATGCCCCACTCTTACAATGTTTTATGAATTGTTGCATGTCTTAAATGTTCGTTTTACTTACATTGGTACATTCCACGTACTGACCGCATACTTTTTAAATGTATCGTTTCATGATACAGGACTTTGCTCTTAGGCTCATCCTTATTCTTCGTCCATCCCAAAGTACGCTCACAGCTTTATTGGTGATTTCTCATGTTCCAAGGGATGTATGGTTAGACGTTTATAGTATTCTATGTTACAGTATTTGGCCGGTTTCGTTGGGGGTGTTGTCCCATCAACTCATCTTATACAGTAGACGCTTTCAAACAGTATGTAGCATTCAACTTGCATGCATGTCTATTGATTCCTTATGTTATGCTATGTTATGTTATGGTTACGTTTCCGCTATGCCTTATATTCAGTATTCTGCTCAAAGTGAATGAAGTTAGATGTATGCTTACGTCATGGGTTGGCTTGGGGCCTCTAGGGGTTCCATGTCCCGTGTTACAATTCGGGTCTACGTTCAGGTGGTGACAATCAGGTCTTGTATAATGAAAGGATACAACATAGAGTATGCGATCAGTACGTAAAATGTACCGACTATGCAAGGTAAGAAAAAGGACATTCAAAATACATAAAAGCTCATAAATGATCATAAAAGTGGGTCAACATGCTCATAACATAAGTAGTATACGATAACATAAGGCTCAAGCTTTTCAAAACATTCGTATTTCAGTCATAATCATAATCATAAGAGAATAGATTTATTGAACATGACTTGAGCCAATGTGCATAATCATAAACATGCATAAATCATGAGGAACATCGGGAGATTCTTATAACCGACATACCCTATATGAGCACACATGGAGCCCGACCTGTAAATCCCTAGTTGGGAAGGTGTTCATATCTTTCCAAGGGTAGAACAATGAAGGGCGTGATACCACACATGAAAGGGCCCATTTGGGAAAAAAGGGGAAGTCACAAGGGAGGTCCCAACATGTCCTACAGTGGCACGTAGTTCTAACATTCGAGGCAAAACCTGGACCCAAAACCTACTCGGTGTTAAATACTACTCCCAAAATGTATATAGTGCTCATAGTATATTATTCATGAAATTCATAGGCTAGTTAAATCGTGATAATCAGAAATATTCTTGTAAATACGTGAACTAGCCATGAGGGTAAGGCCCGTGAGTCGGCCAAAAATATATTTAGTAAACCATGGGATTCATGCATACTTTTAGATCATGTATAGACTTTGTAAATCAGAAATTTATAATGGGCAATTAAATAAATCCATATTATAACTCATAAATCATGATGGGCTTATGAATATCAACAATTAAGGTAAAGATCATAACTTGATTCATCATAGAACATGCATAACTAGGCATAATATCGTAGAAATCGAAATCAATAAATTTATAATCAAAATAGTTGTAGAATCTGATCACGAATTCATAAAGTATGATGTAATTCATGTAAAATAATAACCCATTGATACATCATTTGAATTCCACAAGATTTAAGATAAAAACCCATAAGATTTTTAAATAAAACTTCATGAATTGGGAGAGATTGGGCATGGGTGTGAACGAAAACACCCATTCATAATCTTACATACCTGTAAATTGCTAATCCTTACCCTCCCTTGAATGCCCAAGAAGGAATTGAAGAAAAACTTAAAGTATTGGCTAGATCACCTCTTTAGTTTATCACTCTTGCATGCATGAATATTGGCCTAAAATGAACTTAACCACCTTAAAAGTTACTATTCATAACTCAAAATGACGTAGTTTAGGCCCCAGGAACTTAGGAATTACAAAATAGCCTTACTAAATTAGCAGAAAATAACTGCCAGATGGTCCCAATGAGGGACCTAACGACTCGTTCCCTCTGACCATGACTCATGGCTTGATCCGTGAAGTCCACTGCGCAACAGGTCTCCTGGGCTCATAACGGATGACATAATGACTCGTGATCGGGTGACCACAATTCGTGGTCACCATCCGTGATGTGAACTGCTGTAGCTTCCACAAAAATATTCCCTGCTTTGCCACGAATGTTCCCACAAATCGTGGGGACTGACCACGACCCGTGGGGACCTCCCATAAAGTACACTTCTTGCCTTCCTTCTCTCTTCTTACTCACCCACCCCACTACTGACCTAACAACTCGTGGGGCCAGACCACAAGCCATGGTCACGTTCGTGGGATCCAAATTCCAAAATTTGGAATTCATTCCCTGGGCCTCCCCACGAGTCACATCACGACTTATGGTCTCCTCACGTCTCATTCTGTGTCTGGTGCCAAATTTCAACTTTTTCTCCATTTCAATTCCCCGGTCTGATCTTTGGGCTTTCGAGGCATAATAATATCTCCCCCTTGGGAATATTTGTCCTCGAATGTTGGAAAACATACAGAAAAGTAGAGAAATGTAATTATCATATTCAAATACTGATCATTTAAATCGAAAACTGACGGTATGACTACCCCCAATTCAAACTACATAGCTGAGCTGCTTTCACAAACCATACACATATCCATATATATAAAAGAAACTTGGACACATGAACTAAACATGAAAACTAAATAGAGTTTTCAGTCAAAACTGATACCTCAAGTTGGAACTGAGTCGGTAGGGAATAAATGTGGGTATCTAGCCATCATATCCGCTTCGGATTCCCACATTGCTCCCTCAATATGCGGATTCCTCCATAATACTTTAACTAAAGTTATTTCCTTATTCCTTAGCCTTTGAACTTGGTGATACAGTATTTCTAATGGAACCTCCTCATAACTGAGGCTGTTTTTTACACCCACTGTCCACCGGGACAACTAGAGCTGGATTACCCAAACACTTCTTCAAGAGCGACACATAGAATACAGGATGCACATAAGCTAATTCTGAGGGCAACTCCAACTCCTAGGCCACCTTACAAATATGTCTCACTATCTTGTACGGGCCGACATAGTGGGGACTAAGCTTCCCTTCTTTCTGAACCTCATCACTCCCTACATGGGAGACACCTTCAGAAATACCCAATCATCGACCTCAAATTCTAATCTCTTCTTCTCACATTAGCATAGGACTTTTGGTGACTCTAGGCAGTTTTCAACCTGTCCCTTATCAACTGAACCTTCTCCATAGCCTCGTGAACTGAATTTGATCCTATGATCGCCGCTTCACCAACCTCAAACCATCCAATGGGCGACCTACACCTCCGCTCATAGAGAGCCTCGAATGGTTCCATTTGGATACTGGAATGATAGTTGTTATTGTATGCGAACTCGATAAGAGGAAAATGCTCATCCCAGCTACCTTTGAAGTCAATCACGCATGCTCTCAACATGTCCACGAGAGTCTAGATTGTCCGCTCCTCTTGACCATCCGTTTGCGGGTGAAACGCTGTGCTGAGCTTAACCTTAGTATCAAGCCCTTTTTGAAATGACCTCCAAAATTGAGAGGTAAATTGAGTACCTCTATCTAAAATGATAGATAAGGGAACTCTAGGCAATCGAACTAGCTCTCGGATATGTAGTTTGGCATAATCCTCAAACCGAATTCGTGATTTTGACTGGTAGAAAATGAGCGGCCTTGGTCAGTCTGTCTACCACGACCCAAATGGAGTCATATTGTTGACAAGCACGGGGTAAACCTGTGATAAAGTCCATATTAATTTCTTCCCACTTCCAAGTAGGAATGTTGGTATCCTGAAGTACACCTCCCGGTCTCTAGTGCTCGACCTTTACTTGCTAACAGTTCGGGCACTTTGCTACGAATTTTATGATATCCTTCTTCATGTCATTCTACCAATAGACTTCCGATAAGTCATAGTACATCTTAGTGGCATCTGGATGGATAGAATAATTAGATCCATGAGCCTCATGCAACATACGAATCCTCAAATCATCAACATCTGGAACACATAGGCGACCCTAGTACCGAAGAACCCCATCTACTCCTTTAAAGAAGACCTCTACCTTGTGATTCTGAATGGCTTCCTTCAACTTTACCAAAATCAGGTCCTCATCTTGCCTAGCTTTTACATCAGTCACCAAGGACGATTTTCACCCGTTCTGAACCATAACACCGCCATCGGTCGAGTCAACCAACCTAACTCCCAACCTTGCGAGTCGATGCACATCCTTCACCAGCTCCTTCTTCCCCTCATCCATATGGGACACACTACCCATAGAGAGCCTACTAAGTGCGTCCGCTACAACATAGAGTATGCGATCAGTATGCGGAATGTACCGAGTATGCAAGGTAAGAAAAATGGACATTTTAAATGCATAAAAGCTCATAAATGATCGTAAAAGTGGGTCAACATGCTCATAACATAAGTAGTATACGATAACATAAAGCATTCGTATTTAAGTCATAATCATAATCATAAGAGAATAGCTTTATTGAACATGAATTGAGCCAATATGCATAATCATAAACATGTATAAATCATGAGGAACAGTGGGAGATTCTTATAACTGACATACCTCATATGAGCACACATGGAGCCCGACCTGTAAATCCCTATTCGGGAGGGTGTTCATACCATGCCAGGGGTAGAACCATGAAGGGGATGATATCACACATGAAAGGGCCCATTTTGGCAAAAGGGTGAAGTCACAAAGGAGGTCCCATCATGTCCTACGGTGGCACGTAGTTCTAAGATTTGAGGCAAAACCTGGGCCCCAACCTACTCGGTGTTAAATACTACTCCCAAAACATGTACAGTTCTCATAGTATATTATTCATGAAATTCATAGGCTAGTCAAATCATGATAATCATAAATGTTCTTGTAAATACGTGAACTAGCTATGAGGGAAAGGCCCGTGGGTCGGCCAAAAACATAGTAAACCATGGGATTCATGCATACTTGTAGATCATGTATAGACTTTGTAAATCATAAATTTATAATGGAAAATTGAATAAATCCATATTATAACTCATAAATCATGACGGGTTTATGCATATCAACAATTCAGGTAAAGATCATAACTTGATTCATCACAGAACATGCATAATTAGGCATAATTTAGTAGAAATCAAAATCAATAAATTTATAATCAAAATAGGTGTAGAATCTGATCACTATTCATAAAATATGATAGTATTCACGTAAAATAATAACCCATTGATAGATCATTAGAACTCCACAAGATTTAAGATAAAACCCCATAATATTTTTAAACAAAATTTCATGAATTGCGAGAGATTAGGCATGGGTCTGAATGAAAACACCCATTCATAACCTTACATACCTGTAAATGGCTGATCCTTACCCTCCCTTGAATGCCCAAGAAGCAATTGAAGAACACCTTGAAGTATTGCCTTGATCACCTTTTTAGTTTATCACTCTTGCATGCATGAATATGAAAATGGCGTAAAATGAACTTAACCCCCTTAAAAGTCACTATTCATAACTCAAAACGATGCAGTTTAGGCCCTAGGAACTTAGGAATTATGAAATAACTCTTACTAAATTCGCAAAAAATAACTGCCAGATGGTCCCAACGAGGGACCTAATGACTCGTTCCCTCTAACCACGACTCATGTCTTGATCCGTGAAGTACACTGATAAACAGTTCTCCTGGGCTCATCACAGAGGACATAACGACTCGTGACTAGGTGACCACGATTCGTGGTCACCATCCATGAAGTGCACTTCCTTAGCTTCCACATAAACATTCCCTGCTTGGCCACAACTGTTCCCACGAATCGTGGGGACTGACCATTACCCGTGGGGACCTATTGTCCAGTACACTTCCTGCCTTCTTTCTCTCTTCTTACTCACCTACCCCACCACTGACCTAACGACTCGTGGGCCTGACCACGTGTCGTGGCCATGTCCGTGGGATCCAAATTCAAAAATTTTGAATTCATTCCCTGGGCCTCCCCACGAGTCACATCAGGACTCGTGGGCTCCTCTCACGGGTCTCCTCACGACTCGTTTTGTGTTTGGTGCCAAATTTTAACTTTTTCTCCATTTCAACTCTTGGGTTCGATCGTTGGGCTTTTGGGGAATAACAATTCTTTCCTCCATCGAGGATGTTGCAGATGAGAGATGCTATTACCAAATTCAGGAAAATCTCGAGTGAACCTTTACATGAAGCATGGCTTAGATTCAAGAAGAAAGTGGCCCTATGTCCAAACCATGGGCTACCGATGGAATGCTCCTTCAATGTTTTTATTGTTCCTTGAATTTCATTAATGTAATACTCCAGAAGTGCCTAAGAGTAGACCGGGAGTTGAAAGGGTATTCAGTAGAAAAGTTGGAAAATTTGTCTCAGGATGACTCATGGTATGAGTCATAGAAAGGACCAACGGGTAACGGGATTGAGTCGTTGTTTAAGGTATAGCTTGTCAGGTTAGATGGTATGGGTCGTGGTATGATCCATTATTGAAAAACACAGGTCTTTTATAGGCGGTCATTGGATGTTGGAGGAGTCAAACTGGTGAGCTAGGGAAGCCAACCACGAGTCATAGGTTAGGGGTACGACTCGTGGTCAGGAGCCGTGGCAAGTAAGGTTGATTTTCAAGAATTGATCAGAAGATCGAAGGTACAACTCATAGGAAGGACCTATCAGCCATTGGTTGTGCCCGTGGAAAGCTTCAGAAACTCAGGGATGAGGTAGTGGCAACAGAAGGAACCCACGTTTCGTGGGATCAGGGTACCACTCGTGGTATGGGTCGTTAATTCGGACAATGAGCAGTTTTTCATTGAATTTAGTAAGGGCATTTTCATATTTTCTGAGCTCTAAGACCTAAAATACATCGTTTTAAGCTCAGTTAGAAGGTTTTTAAGAGGGTTTAGCCTATTCTAACCTATTCCCTCCCCATGCATGACAGCTTAGAGGATTCTATTGAAGATCAAGCCTAGAAATCCTCCAATTCTCCTCCAAAACTCTTGTGCTTTCAAAATCAAGTTAAGAATCAATTTACCCAGGTATGTAGGGTCATGAATGAGTGCTTGTCTTCATTCTCATGCCCAATCTTCTTCTCAATTTCATGAATCTAAGTGAATTCTCTATGGGGTTTTAACCCAAAGTATGAATTCTCTATGTTTTTTTCATGGGTCAATTTTCTTAATGTTTTAAATGATATTTTAAGATTGATGGGCATGTTCTACACTTATTTTCAATTAAAATTCATGATTTCTAGTTTTGAAAATATTATGCCCAATTATGTAAGTTTCATGAAAAGTTAAGATTAAGATATATGTTTTCAAGCATGATGAGATGTTTAGAATGAAATAATATTTATGAATTTCCCATATATGAATTCGTGTTTTTGACCAAGTCTCTTTAAAGCATGTTAAAGTTTAGGAAAGCCCACATGATCTAAGTATGTTTTTATGATTTAGTTCAATTTTATGATATCATCTCGCCACGTGGTTATAGAGTCTAGACTCCCACTTTCATCTTTTGGTATGTTTTGAGCCAAGGCTCATCATGTTCAGATTTTAGACTATGTATTTAATTTCATGATCAACTTCATTTATGAATGATGGTTTCAGCTTCATTAAAAAATTATGGAGAGCATATGCATGTTTATGGGACTAGTGTCTAGCACCGAGTAGGCTAAGGGTCAGTCAACCTTGTACCTCAGAACTATGTGCCAACTTAGGTATGTTTAGATTATTTGGGACCTCCTTTGTTATCTTCACCTACCCTCGAAGGTCCTTCAGCTTGATATCGATATCATGGTAGTGTCCTTAGCCCTAGAAAAGCTTTAGACGGCTCTGCCCAGTTGAGTATGATAGTCGGGACCATGTCAGCTCTATCGTGGTAATGTCAGTTATATAACAAGTCTCAATTATTCCTCATGATTTTAGTTATGCATGTTCATCATTTACGATAATATATTTTCAATTGGTTTGACCCAATGTTCACTTTATCAGTTTACTTATGAATATCAGTTTCAGCTTTGGGTCATCTGATTCAGTCATGAGATTCAGTTATGTTTATTCATGTTTTTAAGATATCAACATGCAAGTACTTACTTTCAAACTCTTATGATGAAGTGATTTATGATATGCATGATTTTAGTTTTACTTTTGTAGCTATTGTACTTACCTCGCATACTCGATACATTCCATGTATTGACTGCACACTCTATGCTATATCATTTCAAGATACAAGCTTAGATGTACAGACTCAGTCCTTCCGCTAGCTAATCTCGCAAGCTAATCCAGTTAACCTATTGGTGAGTCCTCATCGTTTGAGGACCTTCATTTAGTTGTGTTGTTACTGTTACAATTTCAAACTTTTAGTGAGCTAGTTAGGATCTTGTCCCATCATCTCATCAGTATGTTAGAGGCTTTTCAGACATAGTTTGTATATTCAGCTTCGGACTCAGTTTTCTGATATTTCCGTCACTCAGATGTTTAATTAAATCAGACTTCCACTATTTCAGAATATAGTCTTTTACTTTAATTATCTTGAGCTTTAGTTTTCATGTTCATTCCATGGGTCTACTTAGAGCCATTTATGGTTCTAGTTTCTATGTCTAGATCCGGGCCTATGTTTGGGTCGTGATAATTAACAAGTCCATCGCCAATAAGTTAGCTGTGGAGGACCCCTCATGGACTAGACCTATGGTATAACTAGAGCTCTTTTGGATAGAATAAACAAAATGAATCAAGCTTGGCATAAGACGAATACTGAAGTACCCTCAAGTGGTGCTAGCCTAAGTGTTGTGACTGCCGAAATGCGGAGTAGAATTGAAGAAATGGATGAGACCCTAGCAAAGATGATGACCCAACTCGAATTGATGACAAAGCATGTTTTGGGAATGTAGTCCAAGAATGTTAATGTTGTAGGGACTCAAAATCTTATGTAATATGAGAGTGATGTTTCATCGCCGAGGTACGAGGAAGAGTGCCAATTCATGGAATATCAAATGAGGAGTTATCGATCAGTGTACCAAGGAGCCAATCAAGTCCCTTGGTACGCATGAAAGAGAATCAAGGATGGAGAAACCGTGACAACCAAGGTTGGATTGATAGAAAGAACAGATACGGTAATCGTGATCATAACCGTGATGGGGAACCTTATCACCCAAGCTCAAATCCATATGTTCCACATCCAAAGGCTGAAAATTTCCAATTGCAACCTCGTGTAAGCAATGTGGGAAGCTCCAATATTGAAGAGATGCTGGCTAGAGTGCTAAAAAGGGTGGAATCGACGGATAGCAGGGTGAAATATTTAACCGGGGAGGTGTTTAACCTCGCCCAAACGGTGAGATCATATTCAGTTTCTATCAAGCACTTAGAAACTCAAATGAATCACTCGTTCATGCAACTGAACCCCAGAATGAAAGGGACTCTTCCTAGTGAGACTATGCCTAATCCTAAGAAGAACAATCATTGCATGGCTATCATCACAAAGAGCGGCAAGGTGTTGGCTAATGGGGGAATTTAGCCCAAAAATGTTGTTAACCCCAAAACAAGAAATGGTGTGAATGGTGAGGTTCCAAAAGTACCAAATGCAGTTGATGATATTGAAGAACTTGATGAAGGGGAAGTTGATATTGACCCCGAGAAGGCTATTGAGGAGGAAACAAGCAAAGAGGCTTCAACTGATATGGGTCAATAGCCTAGGATTCACCTCCTTATCCTCAAATATTAGAAAAGAAGGAGGACAATCAGTTTCAAAAACTCATTGAGATGTTCAGAAAATTGTCTATAAATATACCTTTGGTGGATGCATTGCTCCAAATGCTGGGCTATGCAAAATTCATGAAAGAATTGCTGAAGAAAAGAAGATGGTTAATCTTGGTGTACGGGAAATAACACACTATTGCAGTGCTATGATGGAGAGTAATCTTGCTCCCAAAAGAGAGGATCCTGGAGCTTTCACTATCCCCTACACCCTTGGGCTATGTGTTTTCCAAAAGGCCTTGTGTGACCTTGGTGTGAGCATTAACTTGATGTCTCTTGTCATTTTTAAGAAGCTAGGTGTGGGAAATCCCAAGTCTGCTACTATAAGGCACTTGACGACAGATAATTCTATCAAGAAACCCATGGGAGTGCTAGAAGGTGTTTTGGTTCGAGTGGACAAGTTCGTCCTTCCAACCGACTTTGTGGTATTGGATTGTGAAATGGATGTTGAGATGCCCATCATGTTGGGGCACCAACTACTAGCCACGGGAAGAACACTGATGGATGTAGAGTTAGGGGAGTTGAAGTTCTGAGTAGGTGGTGATTAGGTTACCTTTAATGTATGTCAAACCACCAAGCCCCGGGATGAGTGCAAGGTGATAGGGGTCTTCAATGATGAGGGAGAGCAAAATGAAATTTTGAATGTTGAGGCTAATTTGGAGGATGACCTTATGGAGTATAGTGTATTGAGGTATCTATCGTGCCATGATGTTAAATATGGAACTTCGTGGAAGGCAACCCAAGTGTTATTATGTTTGATTATTTGATGTTTTGTTAATTTTTGTTTTGTAAGTAGATTGGATAAGAACTAAGGGGAAGGAAAAATAGGGTATCCACTGTGCAAGACTAGCAAAATGTCGGTGCTCAAACACGAGTCACTGACCTATTGCACGAGAGAAGCAGAAGTTGGATAAAAAAGAGAGGAAGCCGGCATCCCATTAGTGCATTTCGTGGCACTCTGGTCTGGCACGGGTGTGAACCATACACCTGGAGGAAATTTGAAAATAAAATGATGAGCCGTGACTCAGCAGTGGAACGCAGATGGCGATTCATGAAACATTAGTCAATCGCAGGTCAAAAATAGTGAACTGGGCACAAGGGTAGGTAACTTATGCTTTAAGAGACGAAATTTTGGTAGTCACCGGTGGCTGCAAGTTCAGCACGAGCCGAGGTAAGTATTTCATTAAAAATTTTGACTGAACCTATTTACTGACCCGACCCATTATTGTTTAATAAAACTTTGTCACCCCTCTTAAAATTCCCAATATCCTCTTTTCTTTACCTTTTCACCTAATCCACAACCCTTTCACTTTCCCAAATCCATTTCCCCACTATTCCACCTTCCCAACTTCTTACCATTAAACCCACCTTCTCACCACCCAATCACGCTCCTGCTCTTCAGCCTATAAAGTCTCTCCCTCTCATTCTTTTCATTTCACCTTACCTCACACAACTCTCACTAAGCAAAGAAAAGAAAAAGCAATTCTCATTGTGAAGATACCATTGTTGGTCAATCACAAAGCTTCAATCTCTTTACTTCTTCTCACCTCTCAAATTGGTATGTGTTCGTGAGTTCTTATCTAGCTTGATTTTTTGAGATCGTGAATAAAAAATGAAGCATGCTAGATCCAAAACTTTCTATACCCATGTTCCCCATTTCCCATATTGTGCTTTTTCACTATTGAATGCTTCTCATTGTGTGGGTATGTTAGGGGTAGTGATAAATGCATAATATTGATGTGGGTGTTCTTCTTTACATCTTTTCTAAAAATGTTATATGTAGTTGTGTGCTTGCCATAATAGTTGGGGGTGAAGTCGGAGTAACCTTGTGTGGTTAAAATACATGATTTGCCCGATGATAGATAGGGTGATGTCTTTCTTAAGGGCAAATCATCATTTTCATTTTTATTGTGTTGTTTGAGTGAATAAATCATAATATGAAGTGAGCGAGTGAGTCATGAATTTGAAGTGGTTCTATTTAGATGAGTTGGGGTGAAAATTACTGAGTGGCATCCGCCAGCGAACCGCCGGTCAGTCTCGGCGAGAAGCCGACTGAAACACAGTTAGGTGCAAGGTTTTAGGCTACTGCCCAAAACCCATGTTTCACCTATGCGTCGTGGGTCAACACCGTCTAAACTCCATTGTGGCACAGGAATAGAGCAATTTCACCTAGTTTTCTATGAAGAACAGGCAAATCAGCGACGATGAGCGGATCTCCACCTGCGTTTTGCTATTGTACTGTTGGTACCACCAGAATTTGATTCTGATCCTGCACATTGTTGGTCATCCAATCCTTAGAATTTTGTTCCATAGCTTAGGATAGTTGTTGCTTTTTCTTTTCAATTATGGAAAATACAAAAGGAAATGTTGTTTTTTTGAGGCTCAAACATGGTTTGCATAATTATAACTTCATCCGGGCAGCTAGACAAGGGAAAGGAACCCTCCACATCAAAGAGTAAAGGCAAGGGCAAGGACAAGGTAGCCCAAAGCCCCACCAACACCGGAGAGGCCATTATTTTCTATGTGCCTTATATGAAGGCATACTTTGTCATTTGTGAAGGAAGGCCGATCACAATGGAGAAGAGGTTTGATTTGATGGGGTTGGGGAATGACTTTTCTAATATCATTTCCCAATTCAACCACCACCAATGACACGTATTTGTTGAGCCTCTCCCGAAATATTACATCAATCTCGTGCCAGAAATTTATGCTTCTTATCAGGCAAGCCAGGAGGCAATGAAGCATAAAGGGAAGGTTGATGAGTTTCCTTGCCTTCCCTCAGTTAAAGTTTGAGATGTGGAGGTTGATATTACTCTGACAGCCATCAATGCATTATTTTTGGATGAAGGGATCCATCTAGTGACTTAGTATGCAGAAAGAGTAGCCAAAAAAGAAAATCAATATACCTGGATAGCTCTAATCAGTGCTAGTGGTTTGCCCTTATGGGCCTCAATGGGTGGGGAGATTTCAGGGCATGATCTCAAGTTCGAAGCAAAATTGTGGCTGGAGTTTGTGTGCGGCGGGATTATTCCATCAAAGAATGATAAAAGAATGAACTTAAAGGAAGCTATACTCATCGCCAATATCATGAAAGGAGTGCCCATCAACTTCAGGGAGATTGTGGACAACTAAATGAAGAGAAAGGCAAGATAGCAGGGAACGTCAATGCCATATGCGGTGCTTATTTCTAAGCTATGCCTTAATGCAGGGGTGCCACTATTACCTAACGAGTCCCCCAGCTCCGCCACCAATGAAATCAATGTGGAGAGAAAAAGGAATGCTGAGGCACCCAAGGTGAAGAGAAAGAGGTTGCAAGCTTTTGCGACCCTGGAAGGATCCGCCTCTGATGACAGAGAGGAAACCCCCATTGCCTCCAGCCTCAATATGCCATACCCCGAGGCATTGGAGCATACATCTGGAGAGGCACCATTTAGGAGGTCTTCACCTCCTACCACATACTCCCACCCAAGCAAAGTACAAAGGTTAGCTGAGATGATTCAATCTCATGAAAGCCAACTTCAAAAGCTAGCACAAAATCTCCCGACTTTTATCGCCAGAATAGTAAAGAGGGAGATGAAGAATGTATTAAACACCTTGAACAAGCTTTGCTCCTTAGTAAATATGATAGAGGGAGTTGTCATTTCACTACAAGCAAAAGTGTCGGAATTAAGGGAACGGGAACCACTAGCAGACTCGAACTTGAGTGCCCTTGATGTAGCCATGGCTGCTCCATCCACAACCTGAGGCCCCATCGACGATATATTCAAGGGCTTAGGTGGGGAAGATAAGCCACATTTTGGTAGCCTTGATGAAGATGAAGAGATTGATGATGAGGACAAGGAGTAGCTGCTTGAGGGAGTTCCCACCACCCTTTCTGTTCTTCATGTTTACATTGAGGACAATGTGCATTCATGGTTGGTGGTGGGGGTGTGTCTCCCTTTTTATTGGTATGTGCGTTTCCCTGGCCGAGAAAAATTTATCATGTTCTGGATGATTGTTAATTTTTAATGTGATGGAATGCCCTTGTCAGGCTTTTTGTTAAATGAAAAATCTTTTGTTGATTTGTTAGTGCCAATGATGGGTTGTTTTGAGTTGTAAAATATGGTTGACCCATGTTTTGATTATCTCCTTTGTGCATAGTAGTCAGTAAATAAACTTCAAGAGTTTTCTTTATGCAATGGTTCTTTCCCAAGGAGTAATTTTCTTTTTTTTTCTTTTATTGTTGAACCGGGTGGCATTTTCCAATGATTGATTGAGAGACGACTTTCTTGAGGGAAAATATTAATTTTAGAGTTTTTTTGGATCACTGATTGAACTTCTAAGAGGTAACACTAAAGACTTTCGTAAGGAAAAATGCCAAGTTTAATATACTTTTTGGATAAACTATTGCAATGGCTTTTGAGAGGTACCACTAAAAATTTTCTTAAATTGCATGCCAGTTTAAAAAAAAGAATTTTGAGAAGGAAAGGGGTAGTTGAATTTGAACGTTGAGTACCCTTTTTTCATAAGTTACACATTCTTTGTTTGGCTTCTTGATTCACATGATATCTTATTTTAAGACTCTGTATGTGGTGATGAAAATGGTGTAAACCCCTTGGAGGGTGATGCTTTGTGGAAAAGGTTTTAGTTTAATTTTCTTGCATGATCGATTGTCTAGAATTTACCCCAAGTGGTAACTTAAGGAAAAATTCTATATGTAGTTGCACTTGGATGATGATTTTAGGCTTTCTTTTGATAGATACTTTACCCATATGACCTCCTTGAGCATGAATCCTTGCTAGCCAATGTTGAGTCTTTAAGCCTTTTCATTGAAAACCACATTACAAGCATATTACCCCTTTTGTAATCCCTCTTTGACACCCATCCTCCCTAGTGCTAGTTGTGAGAATAAATGCAAAAAATGATGCTTGAAGTCCCAAAAGTGTGGGAATAGAAAAGGGAAAGATGAGGAAAAAGCCTAAGTTTGAGGGTCGCAAAAAGGAAAATGAGAAAAATAATGTGAACTTCAATGAGAGGTAGCACCACATTATGAAAAAATGAATGAATTGGTTGGGTGAAAAGAACTGAATTATGTAAAGGTTATGCCTCTTGATTAAATGAGATAAAAAGTGTTAACTACGGAGAGATAAGGAGGGATCTTGTTTCGAAAATGAAAATGTTGTTCAAGAAGAGATAAGGTGAGAGTGATCTCAAAAGAAAAAGGAATATGCAATAAGATTAGCAAAAAGGGCATCAGGGAGGTTTTAGTTACTAGAATTAAAAAGTCATCCAACATTTACCCCTAGCCTTCATCATAACCTCCAAATCCTAATTAATTTTAAGTGTAGCAACTCTACATTAGTGTCAAGTTACATGAAGGGAGAGCCTATGGGTGAAGTTATGTGCATGAGAATTTTTTGGTGTGAGTGAGCATATTTATTTCATTCTATAATCCTTGAGTGTGAATTGATTGATAATTAAATGGGATTCTTTCTTGATGTGAGAAGCATCACCTCCTTGGGGAACATGCTTGCACATGCCAAAAGATGTGATTGAAACAAGAATCTAGTGAGCTCTAAGGTCAACTTTGAATGTGAAATTTTAATGACTTAACATTCTATATAAGCTTGTTGTGATCAACCATGTCCCTTGTTTTGAATGAAGGAATCAACTGCGAATTATGCCAATTGATTGTGGTCATCTCTTGAAGCATTTGCTTATATTGTTGAGTCTCCTCTTTTCCTTTGAGTTGGTGAGAAATCTTTGGGTTGTTTGACTCATAGTGGTCCCTTGTGCATAATCTCATGTAGAATGACATGCTTACTCCTATAGTTCAGCTGTAAAGAATTGCCTTGCTTGAGGACAAGCAATGGTTCAAGTTTGGGGTTTTGATGAGTTGGTAATTTACCAACTCATTAGGCTTTTAAATATGAGCTTTTGCTAGATTATCAAGTCATTTTGGAGGATTTTATGCTCTTTCTCTTTTGTTTTTTTGCAGGAATTCAATTTACAGAGATAAAGCAATAAATTGAACAAAAGAATGAAGTTTGAAAAAGAGGACTTGCATTCCAGTGGATAAGACCGGCGTTTGCAGGAGCACACTGCTGAGAAGTGGAAGGTGAACTGGCAGAATGTGGGTTAGCACCTACGAACCACCGGTGCCAATGTGGGCCAGGTCCCAAAGTCACTAGCCCTGGCTGCGACAGAGCGCCACCCCGTAGATGGACACCGATGGAACGCCGGTGACTCTTAAGTTATGCGATCTTCAGGAGGGCAAAATCATCCAGCATGGGTTTGAGGAGCATTTTAAACCTATTTCTGTATGTTCTCTAGAAAGTACTAAACATATTCCATTCTAGAACGTAGAGTTAGAGAGAAAAATATTGAATACTATTTTCTTCTTCTTCTTCTTCTTCTTCCTCAAGGTACAAACCACCATTTAAGATATTTTGAGCTTTCTATTTACTCTTAATGATTAATTTTATGAATTTTTTTGTCAACATTCTTTTGCATTATTCATCTATGAGTAGCTAGATATTTTTCTAGGGGTATGTGCATGATTAGGGATAGATTGGATTGGGTATTGCTATATTAATCTTGTAATTACTCATTTAGTATAAATCTATTTTTTTCTGCCATGTTATAATTGAATTACTCATAGTTGCAAATGTGGGTTATGTCTACTTATTCCATTTTTTCTTGAAAAAGGGAAATTGAATATGGATGAGAAAGCAATGGTGGGCAATTGGGTCTTGTGTGTGTAGGGTTGGGCTAGAACAGTCAAAACCATAGTCATACACCCATTAGAGATTTAAGGCTAGAGTTAGCTCAAATTTTGCCTAAGCTATAGTGGATGAATTAATTAAGGCATTGGGGTTTGAGAAAACTCAAGGAAAAGAGCACCCAAATGGTTGAAAACATCAGGAGCCATCTTATCCATGGTTATTTATGCTTATGAGTAATGATATGATTTTCTAGATAATTCCAATCCAATCAAACCCCCATCAATAACATACCCCTAGCCCTTGCTTATAATTGTTTATTCAATTTGGTGTTGAATTGTGTGATATTTCCTTACGATAGATTGAGAGGTGACTTTTTTAAAGGGAAAATGCCAAGTTTAGCTTATCTTTTTGAGTTCTTATTGCACTTATTTTGAGCGGTACCACCAAAATTTTTGCAAAGTATGTTTTTGAGATGAAAGGGGCACATGAATTTGAACATGAGAATTCTCTTGTCATGAGTTATGCATTCTTTGTTTGGCTTTTGATTCAAAAAACGAGTTTGCAAAACTTGAAATAGCTTGTTTAAACTCATTCCTTTAAATTGATCATGAGAATACCTGAACTCTTTATATTGTGATGCCTTATGTATTGAGGTTTTTGCTTAAATTCTTGTGTGTGCATATCGTCTAGAACTTGCCCCAAATGTTTCAATGCAAAATCCAAGAGGAAGCTACACTTGGAAAATGACCTTAGGCTCTTTTTGGATAGTCACTTTACAACAAAAATGACCTACTTGAACAAGCAACCATTTCTAACCAATGTTTGAGCCTTAAACCATTTTCTTGAAAACCATATTACAAGATTTATAACCTTTTCAATCCTTTACTTTGGCAGTCGTTGCTCCCTAATTTCTAGTGATGAAAGAAAAATGGGGGCTTGAGGCCCATGATTTGAGGATGGAAAAATGAAATGTGGTATAGGCAAAAACCTTAGTTTAGGGGGTGTGAACAAAAAGGAAAAAAATAAAGGAGCTTCAATTTGAGGTAGCACCAATTGCTTGATGTAAAAACAAAATGGATGGTTGAAAAAAACCTTTGTTAAAAAGAATAAAGAAAAGAATTGAATGGTGCTATCTCTGGCTTAGATGAGGCTTATCGTTAAGTTTAAGAGTGTCGTTTTTGTGAGAAATGGGAATGGTAAAAAAGGAGAGATAAGGTAGAGTAGACTCGCAATATGGAAGCAGAATGTTTGAATTGTTTCACAAAGGCATTAGGGAGGTTCTAGTCACTAGAATTAAATGTTGTCCTACCCATACCCTTAGCCTTCATTATGACCCGCAAGTCCTTAGTGATTCCAAGTGTATCAACTTTACATTAGTGGCGAATTATATGAAGGGAAAGCCTATGGTTCAATGTGTATGCACTTGAATGTCCTTGACATAGTGACTATTTTTGCATTATTTTATAATCCATATATGTGAATTGCATGAATGTGAGTGGGATTCTCTCTTTTGGTGAGTGGCATCACTTCCTTGGAGTAAATGCTAAATTGTGCTTTCAAATTAGTGGAATGAATGGGACAAGTTGTCTAGTGAACTTCTAGGAAAATGTTGAATATTAGATTCCAATGACTTGAGATGCTTGTTGATCCTGATTTTGATTGAATATGCCCCTATCTTGAATTGAAGGAATGAAAATGGTATATTTTTCAAGTGTTTGTGGTAATACCGATTGAATTATTGCAACTGTTTGAGTTTTTCTTAAATTCATGAGCCCCATGTGATTTTTTGGGTTGTCTTAAGTTTTAGTGGTCTTATGTGCAAATCTCATGATGTGATGTGCTTTATTCAAATTCTAGTTGTGGGTGACTACTTTGCTTGAGGACAAGTAATGGTTCAACTTTGGGGGTTTGATGAGTTAGTAAATTACCAACTCATTCAGCTTTTTAAGCATGAACTATTGCTTTGTTTCTGCACAAATTAGGGAGGTTTATGTCTTTTCTCTTTGTTTGTGCAGGTGTTTAACTTAGATAAGGAAAATGGAGGAATTGAACTAAAAGCACTTTGCTGGAGGCAAATGGACATGTGTGTCGCATATTGGCACCCGAGAAACGTAGGTGCCACATAGATGGCATTGGAGGATGAGCTAAGATGATCCTGCAAAGAGCAGGTTGGCACTGACAAAATGCAGGTGCCAGTACAGATGGCTACAGGCAACACTATCTCAACCAGCGAAGCACTTGCGAGCCGGAGATAGGAACCTGCACACACAAGTGACTCAAATTCTGCCAAGGGTAAAATTGTCTAGTTATGGATCAAATGTACCTGAAAAGCTTCCAAGGGTAATTTTGGAAAGATATTCAAAGGGAATTTGCAGATTTTTACCCCAATTGTACACAATTCTTGAGGTCATACATTGAATATTATAGAGAGAAGTTTTAGAGATAGAGAATATAGTACAATTACTTATCCAAACTCCATTCATGGGTTGAGTCTAGAGATAGCTTAACCCTTCCTCAAGCTTTGTGGCTGATTTGTGATTATAGTTTTAGGGTTTGAGAAAACCCATAGCAAATACATCCTTGTGGTTGAAAAACAAAAGGGCGTAGCTTTATCCATTGCTATCCATGCTTTAATTGAGTTTAAGGCATTTCAATCAAACCTAATCTAGTTGAAACCCCATCACTTGCACATCCCCAGTTCTCACTCATTGGTTTCAACAAGTGATTTGCCCTTCCTTTAGTTTATAATTTGAATTGGATTATTGTTTTCCTTTCCCCGCATTATTTATGTTATTTTGTTTAGACATGACGCTAGCTAGTTTGAGTTGATTTATAACTCTTGAATCATCCGTTCTCAATCTTTGTGAGATTCGACCCCAACATCCATTGGGAAATTTATTTTTGACAACCACAGCTGCCACCACCTTTAAAAGGGGGAGGTTTATTGAGCGTTATAACTGAGCAATCACCAACTAAGTGAGCATCTGAATAGCCCTTCTGAACTCTGCCTCTGAAGTACCAATACTAGAAGGCTGAGGAACTGGTGTCTCTGAGATCCTTCCACTAGTGGTTTGTCCATCCTAAGCTCCAACACTAGACCCATGCATTGGAGTGCGTGGACCATTTCGGGTCTACATATTGGTCTGTGGAGGCATGTTAGCTGTCTTCCTCTAGTTGACAGTATATTTTGGAGGCGTTCTCTGAAACACATGAATGCATGAGTTAGGAGAAAGTCTTTATAGAGTTAAAACTCCATTGCATGATCTTGAGTATGAAAGAAGGAAGTATTTCCTAACACCTTGTAGTCTCCCTATTATATATGCGACGTGCTTCACCCATATTAGAGGAACACTACTCGACACAGCTTCATAGACACTCGAGGACTCTTTGAACCTAAAGCTCTGATACTAAGTTTGTCACACCCTGAATCTAGACCCTAGACATGGCTGACACTTAGACCACCTAGAGATCCTAGCGAACCATTGGACTTGCTTACAACTAGTTGATAGTATAATAAAGTATGGCAGAAGTTGAGGAGTTGGTAATTTACCAACTTATCTACCTCTTAAGCATGAGTTATCACCTCAATTTAGTGCAATGTAGAAGGATTTTATGCCTTTTTCTTCTCCTATGTGTAGACATTTATTAGAAGAAATGATGAAGGAGGATTTGAACTTAAAGCAATCTTCCAGAGTACAAATAGGTGACATATGTGTGACAAGTCAATACCAGCGTCTAGTAGGTGTAGCGCCAGAAGAGTTGAAAATTTGCTGGAAATAGACCTGCTTGCTACGAGTTTGCATCTGCATTCTGCAAGTGCCATGCAGGAAGAAATGATTGAAGACCGTCCTAGATTTGTTGACGCACTTGAATGCCGCAAGTCAACACCTGTGAAATGCAAGTCCCAACGCAAGTGAGCCGCATCTCCTCAGACTAGCCAAATCATCCTATAAGGCAAGTACGTACTTGGAATTCTTCCAAGGGAATTTTGGGGATGTGTGCAAGGAATGAATGTAGATATTTTACCCAATTTGTGTAGAACATTGAAGAGGAGAGATATTGACATAGAGAGTACAATTTTATGGTTTCTTCTTCTTCTTCCCTTGTGAAAACACCATACAAAGATTTGAATTGATTTTAATTGCTTATGAGAAATGATTTTAAGGAATTTCTCTTTTAATAATTTCTCTTTCTCTAATTATGAGCAATCAATTTCTCTTCTAAGGGTGTGTGTAAATGATGGGTGTTTAGAATTGATTGGGTATTGACTAATTGATCTTATAATTGAATATAATGCATGGTTCTATTGATTTTTTTAAGTTTTAATATGAAAATTAATGGTTGCAAATATTAATTGAGTTCTCTAACTTTGCTTTTGCTATAGAAAGAGAAGTGAGGTTGGGTAAGACTTCAATAGTGAGTATTTGGAGCTTTTGATCTATGCGTTGGAGCTAGAAATAGTATACACTCAATTCAAGCTGCATTTGAGGGCTAGAGCTAGAAACAGTCTATGTCCACTCAAGAAATGTTTGGTTGTTTTGTAGATCTTGGTTTTGGGGTTTGAGAAAACTAAAAATATACACACACTTTTGGTTGAGAAACTTAGAGTGTAGCCAAAACCAAAGCTATTCATGTACTAATTAATTCTAAGGCTCTTAGTTAATACCTATCAAGATGATGTCCCATCAAATACACACCCCTAGTCTCTCTAATATTGTTGGAAACAACCATGTTACCTTGTTTTGATTATAAATATACATTTGAAACTTGTTCAAACAAATTCCTCGAAATTTTTCTTTATGTTTATACATGACATTTATCATGTGAATTAATTTACAACTTTTTGTAAATCTAGCCTCCAATCCCTATGGCAAATTAACCCCGACTCTTATTGGGTACTTGTTTTGTATACAACCATAGACACCTCCTTTATTGGAGAGTTATTTTTGACGTTATTAAAAATGGCGTTGTTGCTGGTGATTGGAAATTGATTGCCATTTGTTTCACGTCTTATTTTTATTTTACATTATTTTGTTGCTCGTGTTGGCTGAACACGATAAAAGATGATCCGTGCTAGTGATAATGATAGTGTTGACGGGTTCATGGATGTTGAAGATAAGCCGATAGCTCATGGTGTGTCTAATGCAATTCACCTACCTTCAATGATTGGGAATGCAGTGTTTCATGTTACTAGCACCATGCTACATCTCATCCAAATGAAACGATTGTTTGGTAGCCTTGGGGTAGAGGATGCCAATCAGCACATAAGGAATTTTGTAGAAATCTGCCAGCCTTTTAATATCATGAACATTAGCCAAGAGTCTATTCGGCTAAGGTTGTTCCCATTCTCTCTCATGGGAGACACTACATATTGATTGGAGGAGCTACCTCTAGGGTCTATAACTTCATGGAATGAGTTAACTGAGGCATTCCTAGACTAGTTCTTTCCCTCCTCTAGAATGTTGCAATTGCGTGATGAAATCACAAAGTTCCAAGAATTTTCGGAAGAACCATTACATGAGGTGTGGTTGAGATTCAAGAACAAGGTGGTCATGTGTCCTAATCATGGTTACCAGATGGAGTGCTCTTGTAAAGCTTCTACTGATTGCTTGACTCCATCAACAAGTCTGTGGCAAACAATTTAGCCGGTGCCTCAATCATGGATCAAACCTTTGGACTTGCAAAGGCCCTCTTGGATCGAATGACCAAAACAAACCAAGCTTGGCGTACAAGGGAGATCGAAGTGTCCTATAGTCTTACCTCCAACCTAATAACAAATGAGGTGAGGAGAAATGAGGAATACAAGGATGAGACCTTGGCAAAGATGATGACTCAAATATAGTTTCTATCTAAGCATATGATGGACTACGAAGTTAAGAGTGTGAATTCTATTAGAGCACAAGGAAACAACTCTTTTGAGGGTGATTCTCCATATGATATATTTGATGTAGAGTGTTAATATATGTTGAACCAAGTGGCAGGTTCTCTCCTGGTTTACCAAAGTACCAACCAGGGCCCTTAGCATCTTAGGGAGGGGAATCAAGGTTGGGGAGACCGAGAAGGCCAATGGAGAGATAAAGATGACCAATGAAGAGACTCTTGAAAGAGAAGGTGATCAATATTATCACAGCAGCTCAAATCCATATGTACCCCTTCCTAAGGCTGATGTAGCCCCAATTTAAACGAGTGTTAGTGATCCTGCTAGCTTAGAAATCGAGGAAATGCTGGCCTGTATATTGAAAATAGTAGAATGTACCGACAATAGGTTAAAGAGTTGAAGGGTGAGGTGTCCAAGCTTACTCAAATTTTTAGTTCCCATTCGGCATCGATCAAGCATCTTGAGGCCCAAATGTATCATTTGTTCGCTCAAATAAATCCTCGTATGAAAGGTACACTTCCTAGTGAAATTCCTCCTAATTCAAAGAACGATGACAATTGTACGAAAATTATCACTAGAAGTGGGAGAATAGTTTAGAGTATGGGTGATACAATGATGTTTTTGAAAAAAAAAAGTGGTGAGAAGTTAAAGGATGGGGTGACGCCGAGTGCACCCACGTTACTTGTTGATGAAAATATAGTGGAGGACGGAGAGGTAGATGTTCCTTCACATGTTGTGATAGATGATGAGGGATCCAAGAGGACCAAATTGCTAAGGGCCCTCTTCCTAATTGTACACCTCCTTATCCCACAGATAAAGAAGAAAAAAGAGGACAATTAATCCAAGATGTTCGTTGATTTGTTAAGTAAATTATCTGTGAACATTTAGTTGGTTGATGCTTTATTGCACATGTTAGGGTATGCTATGTTCATGAAGAGTTGCTGAAGAAGAAGAAGGTTGTTGATATGGGTATGGTGGAGGAGTCACATCATTGTAGTGCAATCATGGAAAGAAACATCGCTCTAAAGAGAGAGGTTCGGGGGCTTTCACCATCCCATGCACCATTGGGGTGCATCTATTCAACAAAGCCTTGTGTGACCTAGGGCAAGAATCAATTTGATGTCCCTTGTGATATTCAAGAAGTTGGATTTGGGAGCTCCTAAGACTACTCCAATGAGGTTACTCATGGCTGATAGATTGATCAAGCGCCCAATGGGGATACTATTTGATGTGTTGGTAAGGTTGGCAAGTTCATCCTCCTGGCCAATTTTGTAGTGCTGGATTTTGATGTGGACCTCGAGGTGCCTATCATCTTAGGCTGCCCATTATTAACCACTATACAAGCATTAGTGGATGTTGAGTTGGGAGAACTCAAGTTTTGGGTTGGCAGTGATGAGGTCATATTCAATATATAGAATTCACAAAGCCCCTAGATGAATGCGAGTTGTGGAAGTTATTGGCACAAGGGGCGAGATGATTGAGGTCCCTTATGAGGAGGTCAAACCCTCAGATCGTTATTGAACTTTGAGGTAATATCATCGATCAGCAGCATTAAATCAAGAACTTCTTGGAACGCTACCCAAGATTTTTTCAATTTTTCTTTTTTTACTTCACTCATTATTGTCTTTGGTTGTGTCAGGAATGCAAAAGGCTTGAGATGTGGCAAAAGTTGAAAAAGCCAAAACCAAGTACATGCGCTCGACCTACGAAATGCTGCCACTCTGCAACACGCAGGTGTAGCGCATGCCTTAGTCAGAATATCTAGAAGAAAATTTTTTAAAGTTGTGCACCTATGTATCATCTGCGAGATGCAAACATAGACCTGCAACTTGCTTGTGCAATGCAGGTCCAAATTAATGCACTACCAAAATAAATCCCGCCTATGCTTCACATGTGTGTCGTAGGTCGTCGCATGTGCAGTTATAAGTCTTTAAAAATCTTGACTGACCCGTTTGACCAGACCCAACTCCTGTCTGACCCACGAATCCCTCATCTTCTAAAACCCTCTAACCCTGATTTTTTTACACAATTTCACCTTTTTTACTCTTTAAACATTCTTCACTTACACCGTACAACTCCCCATTCTCCAAAAATGAACCTCCTCATTTTTCTCTCACCACCACACAACCGCACCATCGCAGTATAGCCACCATCAGAGGCCACCCTGTGAACTTACCCAAGCTTGAATTTATACTCACCCATTTCTTCACATTCATTTGTGGTATTCTCCCTTGCTTATATAATTTTTTAAATGTGTTTTGGGAGTATTGTTGCTTAAGATTGATAGTTGTAATTCTCAATCCGCATTGTGCTTCATATGTGTGTTTTCAAATTGAATGTTGGGGTGTTTTGGCCGATTTGAATTTGAAAATTGATGGGTGATTATTTATTCATATGCTATTGTATGTTAGTTGTGCCACACAATGCTATGAAATTTTTGTTTGGGGTGAAGCTGAGTAACCCACTCCTTAGTGATGCATGGATTGGCCTTATGATAGATTGAGTGATGTAATTCTTTAGGGAAAATCGTTATTGCTTTGTGATGTGATTATAATGTTTTTTGGGTCTCAATTGGAATTCCATTGTGCTTTGTGATTCAGTTGAGTAGCTTAAAAATGTTTAGTGAGCACTTTAGTTAAATGAGAGTGATAAATATGCTTGTGGAAGAAGTACGAGTGGTAGAGCTAGTAGCCCGACGTTTCCCAATGATAGATGGGGTAACATTCTTCTTAAAAAAAGTTGTAGGGTGTTTGTTAAGGTTATCTGGAGATATCAAGCTTATTTGTTTGGCTTTTGGGAAAGTCTGAGTACCCGTTAGACTTTGAAATTGATTGAATATGGCGTAAGTGTAGCTTAAAATCTTTGAAGCATAGACTAAGCCACTGCTAGGCACGTGTGTGCCAGAAATGTTTCTCTGCGAAACGCAGGTACAATCCAGGTGAAGGTCACAAGTTACATACTTACTGCCTTCTACATGCATTCTACCTGCATGTCGCAGGTCTCCATCTGTGAAACACGGATGTAAGTGCAGGTGGGTGAAAATATTGCCTGTTTTCTACTTTGCACATGTGCCTCACTTGCGTGTCACATGCCTCCACCTACGAAACCCAAGTGTCTCGAAGGTTTAGGAAGATAGTTTCCTGTTGCTTTTCTCTTTTGTGTTCCATGTCTTTTTCTTTTCTAAGCTTCTTATAGATGTTTTCTTTTGCTTAGTAAAAATTTTCAAAACAATCTTGGTTATGTTTCCTTGGAACTCATATCCTTTTGCAGGACATGATTTCCAACTAGAAAAACACTGACAGGCTTTTCCAAAAGGCTTCCTCCTCCAACAAAGGCAAAAAAAAACAAAGACAAAGACAAGGACACTCCTATTCATGACAATGTGGAGGAAACTTTGACTTTTGTATTGAGGGCATGAATCCCTACTTCATCAAGTATCAGGATGGCCAGTCATTCACTCTAGAATAGCTTCAACTTGGTAGGCTAGGGAATAAGTTTGCCAATATCAACATGCAATTCATCACAAGGGATTGGCTGCCATTTTCGGATGCGCCCGGAGGATACTATCCTAACCTAGGGCTCGAGTTTTATGCCTCATATCAAGTGAGGCAAGACTCAATGAAGCACTTCAGTAGGGTAGATGAGTTCCCATGATTTCTAACTATTATGCATGGTAAGGGGGAAAGAAATTGCCATCACCCCCAATGCCATAAACTCCATCTATTGGGAGGAACCAATTGCTTCGGGGACAACATTTGTGGAGAAGATTGCCACAAAGAGAAAACAACTTCAATGGGTGGCTGATATCATTGCGGTTGGGAACATGGGCCACTTTGGGCAGTGAAATTTCTAAACAAGACCTCCACATAGAAGCCAAGATGTGGCTTGGTTTTGTGTGCTCTTTCCTGATGCCCTCCAAAAATGACCAAAAGGTGCATATTGAGGCTACCATCCTTATTACTTGCACTATGTTAGGAGTTTATGTAAACTTTAAGGAAGTGGTTGTAGTTCAAATAGAGGAAAGCTAGACAACCTACCCTTTCCATGCCCTTTCCTGTGTTGATTAGCAAGTGTGAACCAGAGTAGGGGTGCATTACTTTGAATCTGACCGATCTTGCTCCACCATCAGAGTAATTGACATTGATAAAAAAGGGGATGATGATGCCTCCAAGAGTAAGTGGAGGATGCTATCACGGTACATCCCTAAGAATTCCCTAGTTGATGACACTGATAGTGCCCCTCTTGAGCAAGACCTCGATGATCCTACTCCCAAAATGTCAGGATATTCTTCCGAGGATATGCCACCTCCAAGGTCTTTACCACCACCTACTCCCTCCGGACCAAGTGGGCTCTAGAATTTGGCAGATATGACATATGCAAAAGACAACTAGCTCACCAAATTAGCCAAGAATATGTCGGCCTTGCTCGAAAGGTCTATTAAGAATTCTATAAAGGATGTTTTTGACAACCTTAAAAAGTTATGCTAAAAGGCAGATTTCGTTGAAGGAGAGGTCACTTCACTCTGAGAAGACATGAAGGTGATAAAGAGAAAAGCCCCTCTGATTAGTGTAGATATGAGCTTCTTAGATAAGGCCATGGTTGCCTTGTATACTGCGCGAGGCCTAATTAATGACTTTCTTGTGAGCTTAGAGGAGGATGATTGTCACGTCCCGAGTCTATACCCTAGATGATACACAATACTTGGAGTCACAAGTAACCCCAAGTCAACTCATGGTCTATCATAACACTGGCAATCTGAGTAAAATCATAGTGGAAGCTTTAAGATAATAAAACCATTTATGAAGAAGGACTAAATCATAAAGTTTTAATACATCTGGAAACAAAACTGAAATTCTAAATCAGTAGCTGCGTCTGAAAGCCATCTATCTGATGAGTTGCTGGGACAAGCCCCCAGCTAACTATAAGTCTAACTGATTGAAATATAACTCAAAAGAAATAATCATCATCCTCGAAAGATGAGGACTCACTACTGGTGCAGCTGAAAACTCCTGGACTAGATCTGTTAACGTTGCTGAGACTAAGAACCTGCAGCTATATCATTAAATGATACAACATAAAAGGTATGCGTCAGTACTTTGAATGTACTAAGTAAGTAGGAGAAACAATAACACAAAGGATAAAATAACTAAACTGTAAAGACCTACAATGACCAACTGAATGCTGAAACTGAACAAACTGAAATATGTTGAGATGATCAAAATGACCCTGTCTGATGGTCAAAGACATGTCCTAAATCTGAGATACTGATCTAAATTACTGTACTAAACTAATCTGAACCGAGTAATCTGAAACTGTTCTAAACTGAGCTAGTCTGAGACTGAACTGAACTGAACTGACTAGTGGGAGAGTCTATAACCGACATATAACCACGTGAGGTAGACATGGAGTCCAATGTATACATCCCATTGGTAGGACCCAATATACCTTAACAGGGTATAAAGGCATGAACTGGGTGATCACAAGTCTGAGGCCATATATAATAAAAATAACCTACGATGGCAATGTAGTTTTGGAAACCTGGGTGCGCTGGAACCCCGGTCCGCTTGGTGCTAAGTCCTACTCCCACTGGATAGTCCTAGACTAACTACAAAGCTAATAGCTAAAAACTGGGGCCCAAGACTAAGTCAGGAATACCTATTTGGAAGCACCCTGAGTCTTATCAGACCGGATTCTGTAACTAGTCTTCTAAGACAGATTGGAGTTACTTATCTGGAAGCGTCATAACCATCTAAAGAACAAATTGTAATCTGAAGCTGGGGTCCTAAGGCTAGTCTGAGATGCTTATCTAGAAGCGTCATGACCACCTAAAGAACCACCAAAATCTGATAACTAAGTCTAATACTAATAACTAGGAGGCACCACTAATGCCTTAAGAATTAATTGTAGTCAAACTGATCAGCTGACATTTCTGGGCAACACTAAGTGTAATAATCTGACTGAGACTGGACATGTATATATCTGACTAAAATTTCCACATACACTAACAATATGGGGATCTCAAATCTAATATAATCAAGCTCAGGAAAACTAGTCCAACATGTAAGATTCTAAATTCTATTAAACTGAAAACTAAGGCTAAATCATTCCACTAGATACAGTCTTCAAAAATTTTTAGAAATAGGGAATAATAAAGTAGTTAAAATCATGAGAAATATTCCACTTGAATTCTTAAAGAAATCTGTTTGAAAACTTTCTATATTTCAAATCCACATGGTTGTAACTGGTAGAGAAAATAGAGAAGATTTTAGGGACACAAGAGAAGAACTATTCCCTTGTTGAATTCCTACATACTTAGATAAGAAATCCTTGAAGAAGAAATCTTGATTTCTGCAACTGGTGAGGAACCCTAGTTCTTGCTTGAGAGGAAAATTTTGAGTTTCTACGATCGATATTGTGAGAGTTTATGTGGGGAATGAGGGGAAAATCATTTAATCCCTCTAAATTCTCTGATGTTATACTTAAAACGACATAGTTTAAGTACTAATAGGTGGGAAATTACAAAAATATTCTTGGAATAAAAATCTTGAAACTAACTGATAGGGACCCAGCGAGTCACTCAATGAGTCATTAGTTGAGACCATGACTCATTGGGACTACTCGTTGGTCCTACTGCCTGGGTGATGGTATCACTGGGTCTAGCATCAGGGGAAACCAAGACTCATTGGTTAAATCAATGGGTCGTTGGTTCCTCTCGTGGTCACTAAACAAGAATTCAAATAAAACTCTAGACCCTCTCACAATGGGTGACACAACGACTCGTTGGTTAGGAAACAAGTCGTTGTGACATCTCACTCTACTCACTAGAAATCCTGAAGGATTTTTGAGTTGGACATCACGGGTGGTGACGACTAGTCATTACTCGACCTAATGACTCGTCCCCTCCTCTCGTCTTCAGCATTGCCTCGGGGGTTAAGTTTTACCAGGACTCTTACAATGACTGACTCAATGACTCATTACTTGACCCCAACGAGTTGTTGTGTGAGTTGTCACCCCTGGGTTCCTAAATTAACATTTCCTGCTTGAGCCTCGAGTCTAACAACGACTCATCTAGTCACTGGATGAGTTGTGCCACGACTCATTCTGTGATAAAATTTCCTAGTTTCTTTTGGATTTTTCTTGCAAGGTCTAAGACTGGTCTAGGAAATTTTTTGGGTGTTACAATATCTCCCCCTTGAAGTCATTCGTCTTCGAATGAAGACTAAAACTACTGGATAACTATGAAAAGAGTTGCAATTCCTAGACTGAGACTATGAGCTGGTTTCTGAAGGAGTAATTGACTCCGAACTTACTTAACCATGCTAGAAGAGTTGATGCAACTAGAATGCACATTGAAAATCTGAATAGAGCTGATGAGTATAGAACTTAATAGATTATTGAGGAGGGATTTAGTAACTGATGTTGGAATTGAACTTGAATGGAATAAGTGAGGGTATTTGGCCATCATGTCTGCTTCTAATTACTATGTGGCTCCCTCAACTTGCTGGTTCCCCCACAAAACATTCACTAAAGCGACTTTCTTGTTTCTCAACTTACAAATCTGCAGTCAAGGATTAAACTGGGACCTCTTCGTAAGAGAGACTATCTTTTATTCCCACGCTTTCTAGAGGCACAACTGAAATTGGATCATCGATGCACTTCTTCAACAGTGATAGATAAAAGACTGGGTGAACCGATGCTAACTCTAGAGTTAGTTCTAACTCATATGCCGCCCTACCTATTCACTTTAGAATTTTATAGGTTCCCACATATCTCAAACTATGTTTTCCTTTCATCCCAAACATCATCACCCCTTTCATGGGTGAAATTTTTAGATAAACCCAATTATCCA
Organism: Datura wrightii; assembly: GCA_035772735.1. Classification (NCBI taxonomy): domain Eukaryota; kingdom Viridiplantae; phylum Streptophyta; class Magnoliopsida; order Solanales; family Solanaceae; genus Datura; species Datura wrightii. The sequence continues at coordinate 124,997,831 of JASDFA010000018.1, forward strand.
TTGCAAACTCTAATTCTCTTCTCCTTACATCAGCATAGGATTTCTGTCGGCTCTGTGCTATTTTCAACCTCTCCCTGATATGTTTAACCTTATACATAACCTCATGAACCGAGTCTAGGCCTATCAGGGTAGCTTTACGAAGCTCAAACCACCCTATAGGAGATCTACACCTCCTACCATATAATTGTCACGGCCCTCCTTGGGAGGCATGACTGACACCTGGTGCGTTACTAGGACCTAAACTGCTAAGCTAATTAAGCCTAAGCACCTCTAGTGCAGGGCTGACTCTAACTGTGGAATCAAGAAAACAAAGGGCTATATAGCGGCTGTAAATACAACCCCCGACCGACAAGACCTATAGCCACCTGTGAAAATAAACAGCTAACCAGAGACAAACAAACATAGGGGGTCCTATGCGGGCCGACAAGGCCACCAATCAATAGCTAAAAAGGGCTCCCCACGACCAACACACTGTCTAAAGAACAAATGGGCCCCACACGATCGATATCATCTAACCACAGGGAAGTAGTGTAATCTGCAAGCCTCTAGGAGTAATAAAATGGTCGGGATAGGGCCCGACCTACCTATACTGTACAAGCAAATGAAGTAAACCTCTATCACACAAGCTCCGGAAGAAGGGAGTTGATGGTCCTGTATGGCTGACTGGAACTACAAGGGACCTGCTTCTTGTCTATCTGTACCTGCAGGCAAGTAATACAGCTCCCTAGAAGAGAGCATCAGTACCACAGGTACTGAGTATGTAAAGCAGTAACTTTATATAACTGAAAGTAAGAAATAGAACTAACAATGACTGAAGTAAAGAAAACAGACTGAAGATGACTAAGGTAGTGAAATCCGGACTAAACATAACTGTAATAAGGAGGGTATGTGGTCATACTTGACAAATGAGGCATCCTACTGTCTAACTATCAGTAACTAAAGAAAGCATAAACCTTACGTGGCTCCCATAAGCCGGAAGGTCAATCAGCACAGAATAACCCACTTGGGCCCCCATTAGCCCTATAGAGTACACCTCAATATATATACCCCTATCCAGGTCATACTGAATCAACTACCAGGTATAAGCATCCTGCCAGTCCCCTGGGTTTGCGGTTGGGCCTGCTCGGCCCCTGACTATATTTGTGCCTGAGTCTGGAGGACTCCTTATATCTACACCCCAGGTGTAAACGCTCGACGGGGGTGTGTATAAGGCCAACCACAGCAATATGAGGATCTGGATACCCATCTTCGTCCCTTGCGGACGGCATGCCGCTCCGTAGAGCGATATATTCTCGCCCCTGGCGGGCGGCGACACAGTTATTAACCCTGGGGTGGTCACGAAAGCTTATAGGTATAATCCAACCCAAAACAATACAATTTATGAGTCTTGACTGACAATAACAACTATACATGATAACATACTCCTGACATGCTTTACTGGGATTCATATTGGATTACTATGCTGAAGAAACTAACTTGCCGAAAGAAAATGCCTTAATATACCTCGTTCGCTATTTACTGATTAACTGGTGAGGTTCGGCTGGTATGCAACTGTTCTTCCCAACTGTAATCATATTAACGGAATAATAGGGCTAACTTCATTACTATATTTGAAGAAAACAATAACTTATATATATATATACTAACTATACTTAAACTTATCGAAAGACGATCAAAAACTCATAATTTCTCGGGAATCTAGAAGGGAGAAATACTTACTTTAGGCACATGATCGTGCTGAAACTAGTTAGAAACAATTCCACCAACTTAGGCTCGGCGGGACGATGATTCACCGGGCGTATTTTATGAAAATAACTCTACAACGATGCTTTCTGCAGCCTTATACTTCACTACCCGGATTAATTTAGATTTAGACGGCGTTTAGTGGCGTAATCAGATGATTTTTAATAGTTTCCCTTCGTCTCTAATCTCTAATGACGAAGGATTTATGGAAATGACTTAACATCTAAGTGTGAGGCCTTAATATACTTGAGGCAGTAGACAAGGCAACGTGGCACGTTGGCCAAACGCGTTGATTCTACTCCGTGCCACGTTAGCTAACGCTGAGGATCAGCTCCATGCCGCTTTGCCCCTCTGGGCAGCTTGGTTCGGCCTCCTCTCGTGAAATCTCGACTTGGCACTCGTTTAGCCTTTCCCCGGGCCCTTTCCTTGTACGTATGGCACTCTAAAACCCTCAACCAACATACAAATAGGCCGACTAAATGATAGAAAATTACGGGGTGTAACATCTTCCCCTCCTTAAGAACATTCATCCTCGAATGTTAACTTCTACTTGCAAGAACCTTAATCTTGCAAATACTTATTCTGGAAAAAATTTCGGCAGTCTCCCCTGTAATATGGACTATCCAAAAACCCTGAAATGCAAAAAATTCTAATACAGGTACTCCACACAAGACTATGGCATTCATTTCACAATAGACTGAAGTCAACTACTCCACATATACATGTGTATAATGCAACTTATGAAACAACAATAACAACATACCTCTGGCTGCACAATCTGACTAAGTCTGAAATAACTGAGGATATCTGGTTTCCATATCATCTTCTGCCTTCTAGGTCATCTCCTCTCGGTACTTATTTCGCCATATCACCTTAATGGGAGCAACATCTTTAGTTCTCAGTCTATGAATCTGCCGATCTAATATGGCTACTGGAACTTCTTCATAAGCTAACTCCTCAGTGATTTGGACGTCTTTACCTGGGATAATAAGGGAGGGATCTCCTATGCACTTCCTCAGCATCGATACATGAAAAACTAGGTGAACGGATTCTAATTCTGGAAGTAAATCCAATTCATAAGCCACCTAGCCTATCCTTCAGCGAATCTAATAAGGCCTAAACCTCGAGCTGAGCTTGCCTTTCATACCAAACCTCGTCACCCCCTTCATCGGTGAAACATTCAGGAATACCCAGTCATCAACATTAAATTCTAGGTTTCTTCACCTCACATCAGCATAAGATTTCTAGCGGCTCTGAGCTGTCAGCAAACGTTCCCTGATAAGCTTTACTTTATCTTCTGACTGATGAATAATATGTAGTCCAATCAATGCCGACTCTCTTTCTCAAACCAACCAGCTGGAGACCTACTCTTCTGCCCATATAACGCTTCATAAGGGGCCATCTGAATTTTTGAATGATAACTGTTATTATAGGCAAATTCAATAAGTGGTAGATGTTCATCCCAGCTGCCTCCAAAATCTAGCACACACGCCCGTAACATATCCTCAAGTTTCTGGATTGCACATTCTGCTTTCCCTTCTATTTGAGGATGGAAGGTTGTGCTCAGGTTAAGCTGCATCCCCAGGCCCCTCTGAAAAGATTGCCAAAACTTAGCTGTAAACTGCGCCCCTTTGTCAGAGATAATTGATAGCGGAACACCATGCAATCGGACTATTTCTCTAATATACAGATCAACATAATCTTCGGCTGAAAAGGTAGCCCTTACTGCCAGAAAGTGAGCTGATTTTGCCAACCTGTCAACAATTACCCAGATAGAACCATATTTACGCCTGGTACGAGGTAACCCTACTACAAAATCCATATTAACTGCCTCCCATTTCCATAAAGGCACGGCTATATCCTGTATCAGCCCGCCTGGTTTTGGATGTTCAGCTTTCACCTGTTGGCAATTGGGACATTGAGCTACGAATTCTGATATCCCCTTTTTCATTCCTGGCCACCAGTAAATCACTTTTACATCACGGTACATCTTTGTCGAACCTGGATGGAGAGAGTAACAGGCATAGTGTACCTTGCCCATAATTTGCTGGCGAAGCCCTGCCATGTCTGGAATGCAGAGACGATCCCTATATCTCAAAACTCCATCCTCGGTTACCTGGAAATCGGTCACTTCCCCTCGCTGGACCCTATTTCTGAGCTGAACTAGGCTCGGATCTTCATACTGTCGTTCTGTCACTTCCACAACCAATGATGATACTACAGTATTCTAGATTACCGCTCCATTGTCTCCTGATTCCACTATACGAACGGCTAAACTGGCTAGCTGATGCAATTCTCGAGCCAATTCCTGCCGCTCGGGCTATAAATATGCCAGTCTTCCCATGGATTTGCGGCTAAGGGCATCTGCTACAACATTGGCCCTTCCTGGGTGATATAAAATATTCATATCATAATCCTTTAACAGCTCCAACCAGTGACACTATCGCAGATTCAACTCTTTCTGGGTGAAAATATACTACTGGCTTTTGTGATCAGTGAAAATATCTACGTGGACGCCATACAGGTAGTGTATCCATATTTTCAAGGCATGAATCACCGCGGCTAACTACAGTTCATGGGTAGGGTAGTGCTTCTTATGCTTCCTTAGTTGACTGGAGGCATTGGCAATCACCTTACCATGTTGCATCAAAACACATCTTAACCCAACACCGAAGCATCACAATAGACTACATAACCCTCTGTTCCTTCTGGCAATGCTAGCACCAGTGTCGATGTTAATCTGTCTTTTAGTTCCTGAAAGCTCTGCTCATATGCCTCAATCCAATGGAATTTTGATGTCTTCTGCGTCAGTTTGGTTAAAGGTGCTGCTAAAGTAGAAAATCCTTCCACGAACCTTCTGTAATACCCGGCTAACCCGAGGAAACTACGTACCTCGGTCGGAGTGGTAGGTCTAGGCCATGTTTTCACTTCCTCTATCTTCTACGTATCTACCTGTATACTAGCATCTGACACAATATGGTCCAAGAAAGCTATTGGATTCAGCCAAAATTCACATTTAGAAAATTTTGCATATAACTGGCGATCTCGGAGAACTTGGAGCACTGTCCGTAGATGATCCTGGTGATCTGCCGCTGAGCAAGAATACACCAGAATATCATCAATAAATACTATCACGAACAAGTCTAGGTATTGTGAAATGTTGTTCATCAGGTCCATGAACACTATTGGGGCATTTGTCAGTTCGAAGGACATGACTAGAAATTCAAAGTGGTCGTATCTGGTCCTCAAGGCAGTCTTTGGAATATCTCTTTCACGAACCCGGACCTGATGATATCTTGTTCTTAAGTCAATCATTGAAAAATACCTCGCTCCCTATAGCTGATAAAAAAAATCGTCTATTCTGGGAAGCGGGTACTTATTTTTAATTGTGACTTTATTCAGCTGCCGATAATCTACACACATACGGAGGGAGTCATCCTTCTTCCTCATGAACAAAATTGGCGCACCCCACGGTGAGGTACTCGGCCTTATAAAGCCCTTGTCTAGCAAATCCTTCAATTATTCCTTTAGTTCTCTGAGTTCAGCAGGAGCCATCCGATATGGAGGAATAGATATAGGCTGAGTGCCTGATAATAAATCGATTGCAAAATCAATTTCCCTTTCTAGGGGAATTCCAGGAAGCTCATCTGAAATACGTCAGGAAATTCATTAACCACTGGGATGGACTGAAGGGTCGTAGGCTCTGCCCAAACATCCTGAACTCTGACAATATGATAGATGCACCCTTTTGCTATCAATTTCTCGCTCAAAGATAGGAAATAAACATATCCTTTGGCATGGCTGTACTACCTTTCAACTCTCGTACTGGCTCCCCTGGAAAGTGGAATTGGACAATCTTGGTCCAACATTCGACATTGGCATAGCATGGAGCTAACCAATCCATACCCATAATAGCATCAAAATCAATCATATCTAGTTCTATCAAGTCTGTCGTAGTCTGGCGACTGGCAACCTATACTGTACACCCACGATAGACCCTTCTGTCTATAATAGAATCACCAATGGGTGTAGACACTGAGAAAGGTCGCTGAAGCAATTCTAGCATAATACAAAACTTCCGAGCCACTAACGGTGTAACATAGGACAAGGTGGATCCTGGATCTATCAACTCATAAGCAGGATGAGAGCAAATGTTCAGCATACCTGTCACAACATCTGGTGACGACTCTCACTCCTATCACCCCGGTAGTGCATAAGTACAGTCTGGGCTGGCACCTGAACTGGAGGGCACTGATCTGCCTCGGCCTCTGCCGGCTAAAACTGAGGGCCTACGCCCTACCCGGGATGCTGGAGCTCGTGATCCTGCCGAGGACCTATCTTGTTGATCCCGGTCACCTTGACCCCTAGCCGTACAATTCCTCATCTGGTGACCCTCCTGTCCACAAATTTAGCATGCTGTGGAACCATACCTGCATGCTCCAGAGTGGCATCGACTATAAAGAGGGCAAAGTGGTATTGTAAACCCACTCTGCTCCACTCTCCTCTACTGCTGTGAACCTACTGCTTGCGAACCTTCGCCGGGCTCTGGCTGCCCTCGATGACTAGACCTGCTCCTCTGCCGCTGTGGTGGAGGCGGGCGTCTAGGAGGTCAATTTGATAACCGTGGCCTAGGTCCTCCTCGAGACTCCTCCTGTAATTCACCCGGCCGACTTGTCCTCCTAATCTCCCATTGTCACTATCTGATACCCTCAATATTCTGAGCAAAATCCTGCACACGGGCGATATCCATATCCTCTCGCAGTGTGGCTGTGATGCAGGTCTCAACATATTCTAGGTTCAGCCCCAGAATAAAGCAGTGTACCCTGGCTGGCATTATGTCCACAAAAGCTGGCACATAACGAGCCAAGGAATCAATAGCATGGAATATTCCTGAACACTCATCGACCCCTGCTCCAAGTGTAGGAACTGATCAACCCAGGCATGGCGAATCTCCCGCGGTAGGTAATGATCGAAGAAATCCTCCGAGAAGCTGGGCTAGGTCGAAAGGGAAACATCTCTCACTCGAGACCTCTCCCAACTCTCATACCACAGCACAATGATGTCCCATAGCCGGAATATCGCCAACTCAACTGACTCTGTGGGTGTAGCATGCATCACCCTAAAAATCCTCGGCATCTAGTCTAAGAATTCCTGAGGTTCCTTGATCCGATCTGTCCCAGTGAATTGCGAGGGACTTAGTGCTAGGAACTCTCGGACCCTCGAAGTACCAGGCCCTCCTAAAGATTCTGCAACTATAGGTGGCACTAGCTGGTGATGAGCAGCCATCATCTGTGCTAGCATAACCACGGCGCTCCTGACCTCCTGGTCGGATGGTACGGGTATAGAAACTATCGGAGGCGGTGTCGCCACACCGGCCATCCCAAGTGGCTCCTGATGTGGTGGAGACTATTAGGGAGGTCGAGATGGTACCTTCGTATCTTCCTCAGATCGGGCCGATTCTTATCGAGGCTGAGGCACCCTGCTGGTGCCCTCTCCTGCTTCTACATCTAACCTCCTGCCTATCGTAGTATGTCGCTGGTCTGACATATCTCAGTAAACAAAAGAGTATAATGAGATTGATACTCAACCCTATACTGTACCACTATATAGCACAACTGAATAAGAAGAAAGAGTAACCATCCTATCATGCCTTGCAGCCTCCTGCCTATAGTATGTGGTGCACAACACATCCATAGACAAGACTCTACTTAGCAAAGCTTGCAGACTCCCTGGGGTACGACCTGCTCTAATACCATGTTTGTCACGCCCCACCTTGGGATGCATGACTGGCACCTGGTGCCTTACTAGGACCTGAACTGCTAACTTGATTAAGCCTAAGCACCTCTGGTGTAGGGCTGAATCTAACTCTGGAATCAAGAAAAAAAGGGGCTATATAGTAGCTGTAAATACAACCCCCGGCCGACAAGGCCTATAGCCACCTGTGAAAATAAACAGCTAACCAGAGACAAACAAACATAGGGAGTCCTATATGGGCAGACAAGGCACCAATCAATAGCTAAACAGGGCCCCCACGACCAACACACATAGTCTAAAACACATACGGGCCCCACACGGCCGATATCATCTAGCCACAGGGAAGTAATGTAATCTGCAAGCCTCTAGGAGTAATAAAATTGCCGGGACAGGGCCCCGACCTACCCATACTGTACAAGAAAAAGAAGTAAACCTCTATCACACAAGCTCTGGAAGAAGGGAGCTGATGGTCCTGTACGGTGGACTAGAACTACGAGGGACCTTCTCCTCGTCTATCTGTACCTACAGGCAAGTAATGCAGTGCCCAAGAAGAGAGCGTCAGTACCATAGGTACTGAGTATGTAAGACAGTAACTTTAAATGACTAAGAGTAAGAAATACAACTTACAGTGACTGAAGTAAAGAAAATGGACTAAAGATGACTAAGGTAGTGAAATCAGGACTAAACATAACTGTAATAAGGAGTGTAGGGGTTATACCGGACAAATGAGGCGTCCTATTGTCTAACTATCAGTAACTAAAGCAAGCATAAACCTTACCTGGCTCCCATAAGTTGGAAGGTACAATCAGCACAGAATAACCCACCTGGGCCCCCATTAGCCTAGTGAGTACACCTCAATCTATATACTCCTATCCAGGTCATACCGAATCAACTACTAGCTATAAGCGTCCTGCCAGTCCCCTGGGTCTGTAGCTAGGCCCGCTCGTCCCCTAACTATAGCTGTGCTTGAGTTCGGAGGACTCCTGATATTTACACCTCGGGCGTAAACGCTTGGCGGAGGTGTGTATAGATGACATTCTCATATACTCTCAGAGCAAGGAGAAGCATGTCGCTCATTTAAGGATTGTGCTACAAACTCTTAAGAATCGCCAGTTGTTTGCTAAATTTAGCAAATGTGAGTTTCGGCTTAACTCAGTAGCATTTATAGGCATATGGTGTCGAGTGAGGGTGTACAGGTAGACTCGCAAAAGATAGAAGCTATAATGAATTGGCCCAGACCAGTTAATCCTCCGGATATTAGGAGCTTCTTGGATTTAGCTGGCTACTATAGAACTTTTTTTGAGGGATTTTCACCCATTGCAGCACCACTGAGTAAGTTGACCTAGAAGAAAGTCAAATTTCAGTGGTCGGATGCCTGTGAGAAGAGTTTTAAAGTGTTAAAGATTCGACCCGCTTCAGCCCCCGTATTGACCCTAATCAAGGGTACAGATGGATTTGTGGTGTATTGTGATGCCTCTGGGGTTAGACTTGGTTATGTTTCGATGCATCAATGCAAAGTCATTGTGGATGCCTCTAGACAGCTCAAGACTCATGAGAAGAATTACCCAATGCATGACCTAGAATTGGCAGCAGTGGTGTTTGCAATGATGATTTGGAGGAACTATTTGTATGGTGTGCATGTAGATGTGTTCATGGACCACAAGAGTGTTCAGTATGTTTTTACTCAGAAGGACCTAAATTTGCGACAAAGGAGGTGGTTGGAGCTTTGCAAGGATTATAACATGAGTGTTTTTTTTCATCCGGGCAAGTTCAATGTAGTGACCGATGCTCTTAGCAGACTATCCATAGAGAGTGTTTCTCATGTAGAAGATGGAAGGAAATAGTTGGTGAAGGATATGCATCGACTTGCACAATTAGGAGTTCATCTTGTGGATTTTACGGATGGTGGTTTCATTGTTCAAAATGGTTCAGAATCTTCCTTGGTGACTAAGGTCAAGGCTAGGAAAGTTGAGGATCTTATTTTGGTAAAGATGAAGGAAGTGGTCTCAGTCAGAAGGTAGAGGTCTTATCCTAAGGGGGAGATGGAGTATTTTAATATTAGGGTCATTTGTGTGTCCCAAATGTTGATGAGTTGAGAGAGTGGATGTTGCACGAGGCATAAGGTTCCCAATATTCTATACATCCAGGTGCCACCAATATATACCATGACCTACAAGAAATCTATTGGTAGAATGGTATGAAAAAGGACATAGCGGAGTTTGTGGCTAAGTGTCTGAATTGCCAACAAGTGAAAGTGGAGCATCAAAGACCAGGAGGTGTGCTACAAGATATCAATATCCCCATTTGGAAGTGGGAAGAGATCAATGTGGACTTTATCATAGGGTTGCCTCGTACTCGCCGATAGTATGACTCTATTTGGGTGATAGTAGACAGTTTGACTGAAACAACTCATTTTCTACTAGTCAAAACTACTGATTCAGCTGATAACTATGCCAAGTTGTATATTGGGGAGTTTGGTTGCATGGAGTTCCTTTGTCCATCCTTTAAGAAAGAGGTACTTAGTTTGCCTCACAATTCTAGAAGTCATTTCAGAAGGGACTTGGTACTCAAGTCAAGCTTCGCATAGCTTTTCACCCGCAAACAGATGGACAGGCTGAGCGGACTATTTATACTCTTGAGGATATGTTAAGATAATGTGTTCTTGAATTCAAAGGTAGTTGTGATTATCACTTACCTCTTATCGAGTTCACGAATAACAACAGCTACATTTCCGGCATTCAGATGGCTCTGTTTGAGGCTCTTTTTAGGCGGAGATGTAGATCACCTATTGGTTGGTTTGAAGTAGGTGAGGCTACATTTATATGGCTAGATTCATTCCATGAGGCTATGGAGAAAGTTCAACTTATATGGGAAAGGTTGAAAACAGTTCAGAGTCGTCAAAAGTCCTATGCGGATATGAGAAGAAGAGAACTTGAATTTGAAGTTAATGATTGGGTGTTCTTGAAGGTATCTCCCATGAAGGGAGTGATGAGGTTCGGAAAGACAGGAAAGCTTAGTCCTCGATATGTCGTCCCATACATGATTGTGAGATGCATTGGCAAGGTGGCCTATGAATTGGATTTTCCCTACATGATTGTGAGATGCATTGGCAAGGTGGCCTATGAATTGGATTTTCCCTCAAAGTTGGCTTCTGTACATCCAGTATACTATGTGTCGCTCTTGAAGAAGTGCATTGGTGACCAAACTTTGGTTGTACCGGTGGAGAGCATTAGGGTGAATGATAACCTTAGCTATGAAGAAGTTTTGATTGAAATCCTTGATCATCAGGTTTAGAAGTTTAGGAACAAAAAAGTAGTTTTAGTAAGAGTTCTATGGAGAAATCAGTTTGTTGAGGGAGCTATGCAGGAAGCCGAAGCAGATATGATGGCTAAGTACCTGCATCTTTTCCCTTCTAGCACAGTAGTAGCTTGAGGTACTAGTTTCCTCCTTAGTACTCTATTCAGTTTCATGTCTAGTACTTGTCCTCAGTTTCATGTATGTCAGTGTAGGTATGTGTGAATCATGCACTCAGTTCAGTCATATGTTGCAGTTCAAAGTCAGTCACTCTGTTAGTTGTCAGCTTCAAATGTTCAGTATTTGGGATGGCAGAACCTTTCCCCAGTAATTCAGTATATTTACCACATTCAAGGATGAATGTTCCCAAAGGGGAAATATTGTAATACCCCAAAAGTTCCTAAGACTAAGTTCGGGATTTTAGAAGTGTTCAGCAGAAAAAACCTGCATTTTTGTCTCAGTACGATCGATGGTATGAGTCATATGAAGATAATAACACTCGTTAGATGACACTGTCATAAGGTTCAGCAGATGGCTTTTGAAACCATGAGTCCCCACTATGAGTCGTGATGTGTGGGTACGACTCGTGGTACGAATCGTAACAAGCACTAGGGTTTTTTTTAGGTGTTGATTGTACAATTGGGGGTATGACTCATAGGTAGAAGTTACGTGTCGTAGTAGGATTCGTGGAATTTTCTAGAGCAGTGATGTTTTGGAACTTGGTCAGTACGGAAGGATACCATGAGTCATAGGTCATTTGTGCGACTCGTGGTAGGGATCGTAGCAGCTAGCAGTCCAGTTTTTTCTATGATTTCATTAAGGATATTTTAATAAATCCTAATCTCCTAAGACCTAAACTACGTCATTTTAAGCTCATTTAGGAGGATTTTAACAGGGTTTAGCCCATTCTAACTTATTCCTTTCCCATGCATGCAAGACTAAAGAATTCGTAAGGAAATCAAGCCTAGAATTCTTTAAGTTCCTCTCAAATTCTCTTGGGCTTTCTAGGAAGAGTGTTGAATTAGATTATGCAAGAGTGAATGAAGATTCCATTCACTCTCATGTCCTAATTTCTCCTCAAGCTCATGAATTCAAGTCTTAAAGTGAAGTTTATGATCTTATGGGGGTTTACTCCAAATTTCATAAAATTCTCTATGATTTGTTGTGGGTAAATTCCCTTCATGTTTAATGATGTTTTATGATTCATGGGCATGTTTTATACTTGTTTAAATTACAATTCATGATTTTTAGTTTGGAAATTATTATGCCCAATTATGCAAGTTTCATGAAAAGTTAAGATTATGATCTATTATTTCAAGCATGATGAGATGTTTAGCATGAAAGAATGTTTATGAATTACTCATGTATAAATCCATAATTTGGACTATCAAGTATACTTCAAGTGTGTTAAAGTTTGGGCAAGCCCACATGATCTAAGTATGTTTTCATGATTTAGTACAATTTTTATGATGTTAGCTTACCATATGACTTTGGAGTCTAGACTCCCACTTTCAGCTTGTGGTATGTTTTGAGCTAAGGCTCCTCACAATTAGATTTCAGACTATGTATGTAATTTCATGATCATCTTTGTTGAGAAATGATGGTTCAGCTTCATTGAAAAATGATAGGGAGCATATGCATATTTTTAGGAGTAGTTTCTAGCACCAAGTAGGCTAGGGGTTCAGGTAAACCCCGGGCCTCAGAACTATGTGCCAATGTAGGTTTATTCAGATTTATTGGGACCTCTTTTGTGAGCTTTCCCAGCCCCTAAGGGGATTTTAGCTTGATATCAATATCATGGTGGCGCCTTTAGCCCTGACAAGGCTTTGGACTGCTCTGCCCACTTTAGTGTAATATTTAGGATCATGGAAGCTCTATCGTTATTTTTTCGGTTACATGATGAGTCTCCCATTGCTCCTCATGATTTCAGTTATGCATATTTATCAGTTATGATATTATGTTTTCAATAGGTTTGACCCAATTTTCAGTTTATCAGTTTTACTTATGATCATCAGTTTCAGCTTTGGGTCATTCATTTCAGTTATGAAAGTTAAACTATGTTTATTCACAGTTTCAAGATACCAGTATGCATGTCCTTACTCTCAGAATCTTATAATGATATGATTTATGTTAGGCACGTTTTTAGTTTTACTTGCTTATCCTGTTTTACTTACCTTGTATCCTCAATACATTCCAAGTACTTAGCGCATACTATATATTCTATCATTTCATTATACAGGGTTATACGTTCAGCTTCAGTCTCACTGCTAGCCAGTTTAAAGAGTTTAGTCCAGTTCACCTATTGGTGAGTCCTCATCCTTTGAGGACCTTCAATTAGTTATATAGTTGCTATCTTTGTTTCAGACTTTAGTAAGCTAGTTAGGGTGAAATCAGCGTGTCAGTATGTAGAGGCTTTTCAGACATAGTGTCATGTTCAGCTTTGGATTTAGTGTTACATTATTTTCGTTGTGTAAATCTTTTATCATTCAGACTTCCGCTATTTCAGAATTTAGTCTTCCTCTTTACTTATGTTGAACTTCCATTTTTATGTTCATGCCATGGGTCCACTTGGAGCCATTTATGGTTCTAGATTCCGTGTCTTGTCCCGTACCTATGTTTGGGTCGTGACAGATAGAGTGGAGCCTGGATCTATCAAAGCATATACCAAGTGGGAACAAACATTTAGTGTACTTGACACAACATTCGGCAACGACTCAGAATCCTATCATCCTGCTAGTGCAAAAGTATGATTTTGACTCCTGCCAAAACTAAATGCTCCCCTTCTGCCTCTCCCCTAACTACTAAAGTTTGGGGCCTATGACCTGTGGAAGGTGTTGGCGAATATGACCTTGCTAATGATCCGGTCTGCTAAACCTTATCACCCTAATCCCTAGTTGGGAAGTTCCTCATCATGTGACCCCCATGCTTATAAAAATAGCAAGATATGGAACCATATCTGCATCTCCCAAAATGCCTCTTACCATATGTAGCACAACAAGGCGGGGTTGGCCTCGTTTTTTCTGAGCCTCTCTACTGCTGCGAGCCTGATGCTTCTGAACTCTCTCTTAGACCTGATTGTCTCGACGATATGACCTACTACTTGCTGCTGCTGGGGTGAAGGCCTATGTGGAATGCCTGACTTTGCATATAAATTAGTTGGTCTGGCCTTTCTGTGCTTCCCCCTATCTACCCTCGCGACTATAAGTTCTCGCTCTCTAACCTCTTTTATATTCTAGGCAAAGGCCCGAATCTTGGATATATCCATGTCCTCTCGCAATGCAAGTGTAGTATAAGACTCAACATACTCTAGATCTAGCCTTGCTATAAACCGGTGTATCCTGGCTGGCATTGTAGAGACAAAGGTTGGTGCACATCTACCGAAGGAGTCAAATCTCTGTGCATACTCTCAAACACTCATCCTGCCCAAATCCAGATGTAAAAGCTAATCTACCTTGGCCTCTCCAATCTCTTGTGGAAAATAGTGATCTATAAAAGACTCATGAAACTAGACCAGGTAGGTGGAGGTGCATCCCTCTCTCTGGATCTCTCCTAGATTTCATACCACAAAGTAGCTAAATCTCATAATCGAAACACAGCTAACCCAACTAATTCAATAACTGAAGCATGAAGAACTTTGAAAATTCTGTAAAGCTAGTCAAAAAAATATTGAGGTTCCTCTCTTTGATTTGTCCCTATAAATTATGGAGGATTCAAAGAAATGGACTCACGAACCCTAGAACTACTGGGTCCTTTAGAAAGCTCGGCAACCTCTAGTTCAACTGGTTGTCACTAAATAGATATTTTCTGAGCCAACATGTAAACTGCACTCCTGAAATCCTGATCTGAAGAAATAGGAGAACCTGGACACGGTCCTGGTTAGTCTATAGCCTTTAGAGGACCTAGACATAGTGGAGAATGCTGAGGGGATCGAGAAGATGTCTCCCCTTCGGCCTCATTCTTAGCATCTCCACTCATGGCACTCTACTAGTAACTTCTCCTGCTGTAGTGTCAGAGCCATGTTGGCCGGGAGGAGTATGAGTTTGAGTAGCTAATTCTTTATACTATCCTAGAGCTGGTCGAAATTATGTTGCTCTTAAGCGGTTATTTCGATGTCTAGTTTTGCTGATACTCTTACTCTATTTTCTTAGTTTTATTCCTTAAGTTGGGTAACCGTTTAATCATGGTCTAGACGTTGGCAAGCCTATATTCTCCGTTGGATTAGCTCTAAAGTTTTGATACTAGAGCCGGACCAGAATGGTATTCCCTTCACCAAACCTAAAGTAATAAGATAAAAGAAATTAGATAAGATAACCAGTAAATACTTCACAAAGAAATAACTTTTAAGGAGTAATATTTAAAGTAGATATTGGCCCCAGGATAGTACTAACATTCTCCCGAATACTTCGTATTATAGTAAAATTTATGCTTACACATCCATTTATAGAACAAATAAAATACTACAGTAGGAGAAAATGTATATGTTTGAAATATCAAAGTAACTATAAAAAGAAAAGTACAAAAATATTAAAGAACATAGACTATAATAAAAAACTAATACCTTTAGAAACTCTGGATAATTATTCTATAAAAATAACTAGAAAATTAATTCTTGACAATTTAATAAAGTTATATAATGAATTATGTTGTGTTAGTCATAATTTGTCTATACAAAGAAGACAATTAGATAATATATTAATTATTCAGTTAAAACTATCTGCACATTTTTAATGGATACCTATGAAAATCAGAACATAATAAGTAGTGTTAATATTTCTGCCACAACTACTAAAATAGATAAGATAAAGAGCATTTTAAAAAATTGGAATATCCCAAAGGAACATTTTGGAAAGGTATATAAGACTAGACACTTTAGTTTTATTAAAAATTATAATATTAAAATCTCCGAATCTACGGTCGCTATTAATAAGTCTATTGAAACTATTAAACTATTAGCAGCTGAAGACATTAACCGATATAGGAAAAACTATAAGTTTCTTCACATAGGACTTGTCCAGGTCGTGGTTAAACCGTTGTATCAATTAGGCTTAGACGTGCCTATATGGCTTCTATTAAGAGACAATAGGCTACTAAACTTTGATGATTCATTATTAGCAGTATTACAAAGTAACCTAGCTAATGGCCCGGTATATTTTAATTGTTATCCATATTTTTCTATAGATATTAATGTTCAAAATGTTATGGATACCCTAACATTAAATGTTGAAACGAAAAACATGAATAGCAAAGAAAATACAAGAGAAATAGCCATAATATACAGAGTATATTACAGGCTAATGAAAACTACCCTAGCTCCAAAAGCAAAAATAGTAAGTAACAAAGGGGTTACCATGCTTATGGAAGCCAATCACAATCACAACAATATTTTCGTCGCAAAAATGATAAAATGGGATAATGTGTTAGTAAAGGATAATTGGCATTTTGACTCCATAACGGAGCCAAAAATTGAGGAAGAAAATTCAACCATTGAGCAGGTAATACAATTTCCGGATGGATCTACAGATTTAAAATTTCTAAGATCCCAATCCTTTAGTCATGCTTCTTCAAGTAAAACAATGTCCTTTTCGAGACCTTCATTTTCAAAAACACCAGAAGAAAAGGAGGTAACACTTGAAGACGTAGAGAAAAAACTAAAGGGAGTAGATTTCTCTGAAACAATTTCTAAGGTTGAATATGAACCTAGAATTACCAAAAGAACAAGTCCCACGGCTAGTGAGATGCTAGGAACAAGAGACTCTTTATGCATGATTATCTGGTGAGGAGTTCGAACCAGACTTTGAATATTTAGATAAACTCAAGTTAGATCCAGAAAATAACATAAAAAGGTAATGGTATGCAGAAAAATATTCATTAAAGGAAAGATTATCCGTTAGGAAAAAATGGTGCCGCCGATATGAAAAAGATGAGATGCAATATAGAGCTCTTTAAATGGTTTGAGTTCATAGGAAAATTGGATGATCAAAAGGAATCATTGAGCATGATCGTTAATACATTGCATACCAAAACTAAGGTGGTTGAATCTATAATTTCCCCACTAGAGGAAATTAGTTTACCAATAGATGGTAGAATTGTCACAGCTACACCTTTTAAAATTGATATAGTAGACACCCAAGGTGATCCTAAGAATAAAGATATAAATAGATTAATTCAACAAAAAAATTACACTAATCAATTACTATACGTAGTCTCTAATTAGATCCTTAAGACTGATAATAAATCAATTTTCAAGGATAAACCTAGCCCTTCCTACAATAATAAAAAATTAGAAATCCATCCAATATTTAAATTACCAGAATTTTCCAAAGATAAATTCCCCAAATTTCAAGAAAAGTTTGAAATCACAGATGATCTTATAGAAAAGATTAATGAAAAGTTAAAGGCTGAATTAAAATTAAAGGATGAATTAAAATTAAAATATGATTAGGTCAGAAGAACAATATCCGAAAAGTCTGATAACAACATTAATAAGTTAAGCTCTAAATATTCCATCAAAAAGAATTATTATAATAAACCCTCATTACCGGATATGCAATATGAAGAAAATGAATTTTTATCTCATACTTCATACTCTAGAAATGAAATTGTTGAATGGAATATTGATGGACTTGCAGAACATAAGATATACAACAAGTTACATGAAATGGGGATGGCCATTACGGCCTATAAAATGAAAAACTGCATGGATAAATAAGCTTCCACTCTAATTATATCTGTATTTACAGGGACATTAAAATATTGGTGGGATAATTATCTCACTGAAGATAATAGACATAGTGTAACAAATGCTACAACCATCGCTCAAGTTATTAAGACTGAATCTACAGGACAAACTTTTGAAAATCTATGCGTAGAAGACGCCACCGCTACCTTAATTTATATTATAACAGAACATTTTATAGGAGAACCTCAACTTTTTCAAGATAGGAGTTTAGAAATACTATCTAACCTATCTTGCCCAAAGTTAGATGATTTTAGATGGTATAAGGATGTATTCCTCAACAAGGTTATTGTCAGAGAAGACTGTAGTCATGATTATTGAAAAGAAAAATTCATAAGTGGTTTACCCACATTATTCGCTGAAAAGGTTAGAATAAAATTAAAAGATAGATTTGATGGAAAAATTCCTTTTAGCCAATTAACGTATGGTGACCTTATCAGTTTTATAAATGTCACATGAATTAAATTATGTATAGATATGAAGCTGAAAAATCAACTTAAAAAGGATAATAAAATATCCAAAAAAGAAATAGGAAGCTTTTGTCAAGATTTTGGATAAATCAAGTTGTCTGCCCCTTCAAAAGAGGCATCCAAGAAAATTAAAAGAACACACAAGCACTATAAAAATAAATCTGAAAAACCCCATCATTACAGAAAAAGTTTTAAAAGGCACAAACGAGAAGCCAACAAAGGTGGCTTTCAAGGAAACAATGATAAGTGTTGGAATTGTGGAAAATTTGGCCACATGGCTAAGGATTGTAAGGTCCCTAATAAAAAGAAGGATAAGATCAATATGTTAGAACTTGAGCCAGAAATAAATGATAGATTATATTCTATTCTTGATGAACATGACAATAATTCTTCCCCTGAAGAAAGTTTCAATGATGAAGACCAGCTTAATATAGCATATAGTTCTGACAATAGTGACTCAACTGATCATTGTGGATGTACGGGAGCAATCTGCACCTGTGATAGCCACTAAGTAAATGTTATTACCAATAATAACAAGGAAATATTCTTTGATATGATTGATCATATTGAAGATAAAGATCTTAAAAGAAAATATTTAATAGAATTAAAAAATATAGTTCTTAACCAACAACATGACAAAGAAACAATTTAGCTTTTTAATATGAAAAACGTACTAAATAAATTTAAAGAACAAAAATCTAGTACAACAGTACAAGATCTTCAAATCGAATTATTACATATTAAAAATGAAGTCAAAGAAGTTAAGCAGAGACTTAACAAGGTAGAAACAGATGCCCTTGCTAATAAACTATTAAATGAACTAGAACCAATGCAAGAATCTGAATTGTATCGATCCGAACTAGGAGAAATATCAAAATTAGAAAAAAGTGAGGAAGAAGATGAGTCTCTAGGGAGCCCTCTAGAAGGTAAATCAGGAGTAAAAACTACCGCAATAGTTAAAGCCCAGAGCTGGCATATACCTATCACATTGGTTATAAATAAAAATTATACTATTCACAAAATTGCATTATTAGACACAGGTGCAGACCAAAACTGCATTATTGAAGGAATAATCCCTAGTAAGTACCTTCAAAAAAGTACAACGCGGTTATTTTCCGCGACAGGTGAAAGACTCAAAATAAATTATAAACTCCATAAGGCACGCATATGTAATAATGAAATCTGCTTTTTTAATGATTTTGGAATAACTAAAGATATAAACAAAGAAATAATATTAGGTACCCCCTTTATAACCCAAATAAAACCCTATGTCGCTGATTTAGATGGCATCCACACCACTGCTCTAGGAACAGATATCATTTTTCCCTACTTAAATAATATGTCAAAAGAAGAAAGTGAATTTATAAACGAAAAAACTATCTTTAGAATAAATATGCTTTCCCAACAAATGAACTATTTAAAGGACGAGATAAAATTTTAACAGATTGAATCCTCTTTAAAAAATTCGAAGGTAGAAGCCAAAATTAAAAGCCTACAAGAATTCATAGAACGAGAATTCTGTTCAGAATTTTCAAATGCCTTTTGGGATAGGAAATGTCATATTATTGAGTTACCATATATTGAGGGATTCAACGAAAAGAATATCCCTAATAGGGCAAGACCTATTCAAATGAATCAGGAGTTAATGGAATATTATAAAAAAGAAATCAATGATTTACTTGATAAAAAGATTATTAGACCTTCCAAGTCACTATGGAGTTGTTCAGCATTCTATGTCAATAATAGTGCGGAAAAAGAAAGAGGGGCCCCAAGGCTAGTCATTAATTATAAACCCCTTAACAAAGTTTTAAAATGGATCAGGTATCCAATACCCACCCAATAAAAGAGATCTTCTTAAAAGAACTTATAAAGCTAACATTTATAGTAAGTTCGATATGAAATACGGATTTTGGCAAATATAGATAGCAGAAAAAGATAAATATAAAACAACTTTTAATATACCTATCGGACAATATGAATGGAATGTAATGCCATTCGGATTAAAAAATGCACCGTCTGAATTTTAGAATATAATGAACAGTATATTTAATCCATATAGTCATATTTCTATAGTTTACATAGATGATGTTTTAATATACTCAGAAGATATTGACCAACACATCAAACATTTCCAAACATTTTTAAAAGTTGTTAAGCAAAATGGATTAGTAGTAAGCGCTAAAAAGATTAAGTTAATCCAGACTGCTATTAGATTCCTTGGTCATCACTTATATCAAGGAACCTATAAACTTATTTGTAGATCCATAGAGTTCTCATCCAAATTTCCAGATGAATTAATTGATAAAACTCAGCTTCAGAGATTCTTAGGAAGTCTCAATTATATTGCAAATTTTATTCCAAATATTAGACAGGTTTGTAAGCCTCTTTATCAGCGTCTTAAGAAGGATCCAGTCCCATGGGGATTAGAACAAACAGAGACAGTCCAAAAAATAAAATCAATAGTTCAAAAACTTCCATGCCTAGGAATACCACATCCAAAGGCATTCATGATAGTAGAAACTAACGCCTCAGACATAGGATATTGAGACATCCTTAAACAAAAAATCTCCCTAGAAAACCCCAAACAATTAGTAAGATTCACTTCAGGAATCTGGAATAATACTAAAAAAAATTACAACACCATTAAAAAGGAAATACTGGCTATAGTGCTATGTATCACAAAATTTCAAGACGATCTAATGAATAAAGAATTTTTACTACGAGTAGACTGCAAGGAGCCAAAGATGTTTTACAAAAAGATGTAAAAAATTTGGTTTCTAAACAAATATTTGCCAGATGGCAGGCTTTGTTATCCATCTTTGATTTTCAAATCGAGTTTATACAAGGAGAAAATAATTCTCTCCCAGATTTTTTGACTAGGGAATTTCTATAGGAAACTAAATGAGACCCGGAACACCAGGTATAAGGCCCTTGAGGCCTCCATTTCAGCCTTTCAAACCAGAAGAAATAATGAAAAGACCCTTCAAAGAAGAGGAAAAACCAAAACCAGAAAATAAATATTCAGTTTTGGCAGAATTCCCATCTTTGGCGAAAGCTACTATTCCGTCCCCATTAAAGGAACCCATAGCCAGTCAGACCAGATTACAACCATTAAAATTAGTTTTTAAAGGAGACTCTTCATCAGGCGACAAAACTATCTCTATCCAAACAAAGGACAACTATGAAATGAAGCCACCAGAGACATACTCTCAGGCAGTTCTGCCAGCGACTCCTGAAAAGCAAATGGAGAAAAATATTCCAAATAAACAGCAGTTTGAACTAACAGTTTTACAGGTACTGCCGATCATGGCCCTTGATAAAAAATATGAAGGTTTTGGAGTACCAGAGTTACTAAAACCCTGCTACACAAATTGGAATTATGTGGAGACAATGATCCCCTTAAAACCCGAAGGTATTATGAGTTCATTTTAACAGACACCGATTCAGTAAAAATTTAGCATAAACTAAAATGTTCGGATAATCCTGACAGTATTCAATACTCAAAGTTCACAATTAAAAGAAATTTAAGTTCGTTTGATTGGTTTGTAGATCATCTACATACAGCCATTCTCCTATCAAGAACCCATAGACCCCAGACATACAACTGGTATGATTATAAGGAAACCTAGTATAACTTTATGTATCAAAGGCCCAACACTCACTCTTGGTTTGTCAAGTATTCATAAGAAATGAAAATTTCAATCATTCCCAGATGGTTTTACGAATGGTGGAACCAATTCGGAGGAAATAAACTGGTATTGTCAAAACATTTTCAGACATAGTTTGAAAAATTTCAGGTAGAGCAGAATATTTCTACCCTTCCAGAAAATATTAAATTGTGTAAGTTTTTTATTGCAAAAAGAATATCATATATTATAAGCTTGTCCTTTGATATTCATGAATTTGAAAGGATTAAATATCTGAGTAAGACCATCAAAATCAAAGGTTGGGCACCAACACCCCAGGAAGATAAGGAAACTTCAAGTTCTTCATTACGACAGGATTCCCAACTGTCCAAGGAAGAATTAAAAAGAAGGCTCTAGCAGGCCTTGTCAAATTTTTGAAAAGATACCCAACAAAAATAGATAATGGAATCATTAGATACTGCATCCTCTCATACAAGTGAACCAAGCAGTAGAGACATGCTAGATCCGCAAGGGATAGCTCAAGCTTATCTTCTCAACTAAAGGAGGCGGCCAGACTATCCTTTCAGAAAAATGAAAATCTACTACAATCAAAAGCAGTGGACCCCTCAGGAATCCACCCAGAAAACAACGCAGCAAAAAGACAAGCTACATAAGGACAAAATGGAATCTTTACAAACTCCCATGCAGATGAAGACGAATCTTCATAAAATTCCAAGGTCACATCAGGACAAATATCAAATTTCAAGGAAATCAAGTTTCAAGAAGATGATGACATCTTTTAAATAGATCTGTGTAAAATTAAATTTGCCACGTGTGGACACATGTAAATAGATAGAAGGTAGTAACTAGCTGACTCATTATATTGAGGTCTATTTAAGACCTTCACCTTGTATTAGCAGGGGCATTCGAAAAATACTACACTCACTTTCAAATTGCCCAAACCTCTCTATGTTCTCTATTTTTCCTTCTTATCAATAAACAACTCTTTGTAAGTATCTTTTTCTTAATAATTTATTACCACTTGTAGTATTTTCTTTTATTTTGCTCCTACTTTCGTAATTAATTTCCAAGTTATTTTCTATGATCCGTAAAATGGTATCAAAGCCAAGTTGGCCGGGAGGAGTATGAGTTTGAGTAGCTAAATCTTTATGCTATCCTAGAGCCAGTCGAAATTATGTTGCTCTTAAGCAGTTACTTCTGTGTCTAGTTTTGCTGATACTCTTACTCTATTTTCTTAGTTTTATTGCTTAAGTTGGGTAACCGTTTAATCACGGTCTAGACGTTGGCAAGCCTGTATTCTCCGTTGGATTATCTCTAAAGTTTTGATACTAGAGCCGGACCCGGATGGTGTTCCCGTCACCAGACCTAAAGGAATAAGATAAAGAAATTAGATAAGATAACCAGTAAATACTTCATAAAGAAATAACTATTAAGGAGTAACATCTAAAGTAGATATTGGCCCCAGGATAGTACTAACATTCCCCCGAATACTTCCTATTATATTAAAATTTATGCTTACACATCCATTTACAGAAAAAATAAAATACTACAATAGGAGAAAATGGATATGTTTGAAATAGAAAAGTAACTATAAAAAGAAAAGAACAGAAATATTAAAGAACTTAGACTATTATAAAAAACTAATACCTTCAGAAACTCTGGATAATTATTCTAGAAAAATAACTAGAAAATTAATTCTTGACAATTAATAAGGTTATATAATGAATAATGTTATGTTAGTCATAATTTGTCTATTCAAAGAAGAGTATATTACAGGCTAATGAAAACTACCCTAGCTCCAAAAGCAAAAATAGTAAGTAATAAAGGGGTTACCATGCTTTTCGATGCCAATCACAATCATAACAATATTTTTGTCCCAAAAATGATAAAATGGGATGATGTGTTTGTAAAGGATAATTGGCATTTTGACTCAATAACGGAGCCAGAAATTGAGGAAGAAAATTCAACCGTTGAGTAGGTAATACAATTTCTGAATGGATCTATAGATTTAAAATTTCTAAGATCCCAATCCTTTAGTCATGCTTCATCAAGTAGAAGAATGTCCTTTTCGAGACCTTCACTTTCAAAAACGCCAGAAGAAAAGGAGGTAACACTTGAAGACAAACTAAAGGGAGTAGATTTCTCTGAAACAATTTCTAAGGTTGAATATGAACCTAGAATTATCAAAAGAACAAGTCCCACGGCTAGTGAGATGCTAGGAGCAACAGACTCTTTATGCATGATTAGATCTGATGACGAGTTCGAACCAGACTTTGAATATTTAGCTAAACTCTGGTTAGATCCAGAAAAAAGCATAAAAAGGCAATGGTATGCAGAAAAATATTCATTAAAGGAAAGATTATCCTTTAGAAAAAAATGGTGCGCCGATATTAAAAGGATGAGATGAAATATATAGTTCTTTAAATGGTTTGAGTACACAGGAAAATTGGATGATCAAAAGAAATCATTGAACATGATTGTTAATAAATGACATACCAAAACTAAGGTGGTTGAATTTATAATTCCCCAACTAGAGGAAATTAGTTTACCAATAGATGGTAGAATTGTCATAGATACACCTTTTAGAATTGATATAGTAGACCTTCCAAGGTGATCCTAAGAATAAAGATATAAATAGATTAATTCAACAAAACAATTACACTAATCAATTACTATACGTAGTCTCTAATCAGATCCTTAAGACTGATAATAAATAAATTTTCAAGGATAAACCTAGCCCTTCCTACAATAATAAAAAAATTAGAAACCCATCCAATATTTAAATTACTGGAATTTTCCAAAGATAAATTCCCCAAATTTCAAGAAAAGTTTGAAATCACAGATGATCTTATAGAAAAGATTAATGAAAAGTTAAAGTTTGAATTAAAATTAAAGAATGAATTAAAATTAAAGGATGAATTAAAATTAAAATATGATTAGGTCATAAGAACAATATCTGAAAAGTCTGATAATGACATTAAATAGTGAAGCTCTAAATATTCCATCAAAAAGAATTATTATAATAAACCCTCATTCCCGGATATGCAGTATGAAGAAAATGAATTTTTATCTCATACTTCACACTTTGAAAATGAAATTGTTGAATGGATTATTGATGGACTTGCAGAACATCTACAACAAGTTACTTGAAATGGGGATGGCCATTACGACCTATAAAATGAAAAACTGCACGGATAAACAAGCTGCCACTCTAATTATATCTGAATTTACAAGGACATTAAAATATTGGTGGGATAATTATCTCACTGAAGATAATAGACTTCCCTTAGGTCACGATACATCTTGGTGGCACCTGGATGTATGGAATATATGGAACCATGAGCCTCATGCAACATCCTATCTCTCCAATTATCAACATCCGAAACACACCGATGACCCTGATATCGAAGCACACCATCTCCCCCTTTAGAGAAGACCTCTACCTTCTAATTCTAAACAACTTCCTTCAACTTCACTAAGACAGGATCCTCGTCTTTTCTCACTTTTACATCAGTCACCAGGGATGATTCTGATTCCTCCTAAACAATAACACCACCGTCGGTCGAATCAACCAAACGAACTCCCAACCGTGCAAGCTGATGCACATCCTTCACCAGCTCCTTCCTCCCCTCATCTACATGGGAAACACTCACCATAGAAAGCCTACTAAGGGCGTCTGCTACCATATTAGCCTTGCCTCAATGGTAAAGGACACTCATATCATAATCCTTGAGTAGCTCCAACCACCGTCTTTGATGCAAATGTTTTTAGATTCTTTTGGGTAAATAGATATTGTAGGCTTTTGTGGTCTGTAAACACATCTATATGAAACCCGTTCAAATAGTGTATCCAAATCATCAAGGAAAATACTGCAACCGCCAATTTGAGATCATGAGTCGAGTAATTCTTTTCATGAACCTTTAGCATCCTTGAAGCATATGCTATAACCTTACCATGCTGCATCAATACACAACCAAGGCCGATTCTCGAAGCATCAAAATATACCACGAACCCATTAGTACCCTCAGGTATGGTTAACACCGGTGTCGAGGTAAGTAAAGTCTTCAACACTTGGAAGCTCCTCTCACAAGCCTCCGACCATTGAAATTTCACTTTTTTAGTCGGTTTGGTCAATGGTGCTGCAATAGTTGAAAACCCCTCAACAAATCTCCGATAATAACCAGCTAAGCCCAAGAAACTCCTGATATATGAAGGACTCACCAGTCTAGGCTAATTCTTCACAACTTATATATTTTGAGAGTCCACATGTATACCCTCAATTGACACCACATGACCCAAAAATGCTACTAGGTTCAGCGAAAACACGCATTTACTGAATTTAACATACAAGTTACGTTCCTTCAAGGTCTGTAGCACCACCTTAAAATGAGCGACATGCTCCTCCTCGCTCTGAGAGTATATTAGGATATCATCTATGAACACAATCACAAACATATCCAAGTATGGCTTGAAAACCCTACTCATTAAATCCATAAAAGCTGCATGAGCATTCGTTAGACCAACAGACATAACTACAAAATCATAATGACCACACCGAGTCCTGAAGGCTGTCTTCGGGATGTCACTTTCCCGAACTCTAAGTTGATGGTATCTGAATTTGAGATCTATCTTTGAAAAGCACTTAGCACCCTGAAGCTGGTAAAACAAATCATCAATCCCGGGGAGGATACTTGTTCTTGATGGTGACGTTGTTCAATTGTCGATAATCAATGCATATACGAAGAGAACCATCTTTCTTGCAGACAAAGAGAACTAGTGCACCCCATGGGGATTTGCTCGATCTGATGAAACGCTTGTATAAAAGGTCTTTCAACTGCTCTTTCAACTCCTTTAGCTCGGCTAGAGCCATTCTGTAAGGAGGAATAGATATAGGCTGCGTATAAAGAAGTTCAATACCAAAATCAATCTCCCTCTTAGGGGGAATTCCCAGTAGATCATCTGGGAAGACTTCTGGATACTCACATACTACTGGAATTGACTAGATAGTCGGGGTCTCAGACATAGCATCCTTAACCCTAACTAGATGGTACATGCAAACCTTGGAGATCATCTTTCTAGCCTTAAGGTAGGAAATAAACGTCCTACAGGCACAGTTGAACTGCCCTTCCACTCTAAGACTACCTCACCCGAAAATCTAAACTATACTACATAGGTTCTATAATTCACTAAGGCATAGCATGAAAATGGCCAATCCATGCCTAGGATAACATCAAAATCGGTCATGGCTAACTCTATTAAATCTGTTGAGGTTATTTTTTGAAGGATTGTGGCAGGATAATTTCTATACGCCCGTCTAGCTATAACTTAATCACTAACTAGAGTAGATACTGAGAAGGGTTCTAATAAGATTTTGGGACAGACTCTTAAACTACTAGAAACATAGGGCGTCACAAAAGATAAAGTAGCCCCTGGATCTAACAAAGAATATACATCAAGGTGGAATACTCATAACATACTAGTGACTATGTCTGAGGAGACCTCCTGCTCCTGGCGGGATGCTAGGGCATAAAATCTGTTTTGGCGCTATCCACCACCTGTACTAGTAGATGCCCCCTACTGAGCTGGGCATGCTGGTGCTGTTGCTGATCTGGTAGCCTGAGCATGAGATGTACCATCACGCTGTCAAGAGACACTCTCGCACATGTGGCCAGATCCAACACAGCCATAACATATATTCTATCCCAACAAGCACTCTCTTGCATGACTCTTGCCACACTTCCCGTAGGTTGAAAAGGTACGCTTTATCTGCATGCTCCTCTGGTCCCTCGATCCAGAGGCCCTGCTCCTCTAGTCACCTCTGGGTCTAGATGGGACACTAGTTGATGATGGCGCTGGAGCTAATGACCTGCGATGAGACTGCTAGAGATGTCCACCTCCCGATCTCTATTGGGAGAATCTGATGCTATCCGTCCTGGCCCTCTTGGCCGCTCTATCTCGCTCACTCACTTGCACTACCTCTATCTACAGGGCATACAAGACTATCTTAGCAACATCAATATCCTAAAGAAGCATTGCGGTCCAGAAATCCATGACCAAGTAGTCTACTATCCCATGTACAAACCTGCTCACATGGGCTCTCTGATCCACCACAATATCAGGTGCATACTTGGACAAATGAGTGAAATCCAAGGTGTACTCTTGAACCATCATCTTTCCTTGCTTTAGATTCACAAACTCGACCGCTTTGATCTCCCTCATCTCCCAAGGGAAGAATCGATCTAGAAAAGCGGCATGGAACTCATCCCATATGATAGGGCCTGCTCAAACTGCTCGACTATCCTTCCATTCCTTGAACCAAATGTGCGCGACCCCCTTCAACTTATATGAGGCCAAATCGGCACACTCCTCCCCAGTCACCCCCATAATCTGGGTGATCTTCAAAATATCCTCAATGAACTCATGTAGATCCCCATTCACCTTTGACCTAAGGAACTCGGGAGGGTTCATCCTCAGAATGTCCCTAACTCTTATCGTTTCCGCATTCCCATTCTGAGGGACATGCGCTACAGCTTGCTGATTTACCTGGATGGTCAAAGCCTGGGCTAACATCTGAATAGCTTCCCTGAACTCTGCATGGGCAACCAGCTGGGGTACGTGCTCCACATGGGCTTGTTGGGCTTGTTGGGTGCCTATATCCATTGCCATCCTCGTGGCTATTTCCGTTTCTGTTTCTTCTTTCGTTAACTCTGCAGGAAGGCATGATTCTGCAAACGTGTATAGCACGAGTTAGAAAGATAGAGAGATATTTCATCGCACGACTTAGATCATGAAAGAAGGGAACATTTCCTAAACGTCTCGTAGCCTCTTCATCATAAGTGTGACACGCTTCACACCCATGAAAAAGACTCTACTTAATGTGGCTTTCGGACACCCTAGTACACTTCAAAACATAATTCTCTAATACCAAGTTTATCACAACCCGAACATAGGCTCAAATCGAGACACGATACAAGAAACCCTGAGAGGCACCATGTCGATCCATGGCATGAACATACAACCAACTCAATCATAGATAAGTCATAAATAACATAGAGGAAGTCTAACCAAAACATATCATCTTATTACATGCACAAGTCTAAAGTTGAAATACAACCATGTCCAAAAGCCTCTAATACTGACGAGTTGATGGGACAAGACTTCAACTAACTCACTAAAATCTGAAAACTGAAAAGACGTAATACAAGAAGGGCCCTCGCAAAATGAGGACTCACCAACTGAGACTGAGGTGTGCTAACTCCAGAAGACTGACTAGCGGCAGGATGGAGTCTGGAAATCGAAGCCTGTATCATGAAATATATAGTATAGAGTATGTGGTCAGTACGTGGAATGTGACAACTATGCAAGGTAAGTAAAAGCGGATAGTTAAAAATATATAAGAGTTAAAAGAGTAGGACGACATGCTCATAACATAGATGTCATAATGTAAACATAAGGCTCAAGGTTTTCAAAACGTTCATAAATCATTCATAATCATATTCATAAGTGAAAAGCTTTATTAACATGACTTGAGCCAAGTGCATAAACATAATCATGTATAAATCATGAGGAACAATGCGAGGACTCGTGTCGTAACCGTAACATCATTCATGAAGTTCATGGCCAAATAAATAACAACATCATTGATCCCCATTTAAAATACATGTTTAGCCATGAATAAGGGACCATGAATTGGCCAAGAGTCATAAATCCATAAATCATGAAACCGATGCGTACTTGTAAACATGTATAAACTTGATATTTCGTAAATCCATGATATGTAGTTGAGAGAAATCAAAATCTTAAAGAATAAATCATAATTGGGCTAGTTAAGATCAAGATCATCATGAATTCATAGCTTGACTTTTCAAAAACATTCATAATTGGGCATCATTGGATTTAAAAATCAAATCTATAATATTATATTTAAAATTGTTATACCCAGTAGAATTCCCGGCACTTAGATGACCTATTGACACGTTGCTTAAGCATATTTGAAGGCCATACGTGCTAGGGAAAGGCCCGGGAAAAGATCGGACGAGAAACCCATCGAACCATCGCGGGAGGAGCCGAGGCAGAACCCCTCCGCGATGGCAGCGTGTCACGGAGGTGAGGCCTCCGCGATGGCTCCGTGACACGTTGCCTAGGTTCAGGCCCAAGTATATAAGCCCCCACTTCGGGTTTAAATCATTTAATTCCAAAAACAATTCCAGGAAACAGAGAGAAAAGCCAGAGAAGGAGGAAGAACGAAGAAAATTAAATAATTTTCGTCCGATTACGCTGCCAAACGCTGCCCAAACTCAAATTAATCCTAGATACCAAAGTATTTAGCAGCAGAGAGCATTTCTACGGATTTAGTTTTGTGAAATACGGCCGACGAATCGGCGAGCCACCGAACTAAGGTAAGTAGAATTGCTCTAAATTAATGTCTATGTGTTCCTAGCTGAGAAGTGAATACTTCTCCCTTATGGACCGCTGGAAAATAGCGAGTTTTCGACCGTCTTTCGATAAGCCTAAGTTTAGGCTATACACTATATCGAAAGTAACGTTGCTCTTTACAATAAAGCTGTATTTAGTATTAATTAGCATGTTTATGAATGCAGTTGGGAGAAAATAGCTGAAGTACCGGCTGAGCTTCGTCCGACGGACGAATAGTTCAAGGATAAGGTATGTAAAGCTCGTTCCTTCGGCAAGTTAAGTAATATCAGTGTAGTGTAATAAATTACAGACCAGTAGAATGTTCAGAAGTCGAGTATTGTGCTATTGTGAATATTGGTACAATATGAGAAGCATTGGGTTGTAACGTGTACAAGACCTATTAGTATGATATAGATTCTAACGCAAGTGTTAGAGATTGCCCAGTATACTCAGTATGTGATGTGATATGCCATGTTAAGATATTGTTGTGTTCAGTTGAAACCCCGTGAAGTAGTACAGTATCTGTAAAGCATTCAGTAATAGAATAATAGGCTAAAATAAAATTTAGCACGCATGTTAGGAATAGGGAATCATGTTAATACAGAAACTTAGTAAACAATATAGTTTTCAGCAGAAACACTATCTTGTATGGCCTTTGCCCCAGTACAGTTTAGCAGGAGACTATGTTTACATTATATATATATTTACCAGCCTCAGCACGTATCGAATACGTACAGATTATTATTGTTAGTCCAGCATGTAAAGTATACGATACCTTACCCCTGTTAGCCTTAGCTTATGAGATACACAGACAGCATGACTAGTTGAGACCGTTGTATTGATTGGGGTTGGATTACCTAGCATCCCTGACCGCCCAGGGTTAATAGCTGTATCGACTCGTCCGCCAGAGGATGAGGATACGTCACTCTACGGAGTGATATGCCGTCCCGCAAGGGGACGAAGATGGGATGCCAGTTTCCCCATATTGTGCCTTGGTCGGCCCTTATACACCCCCGTCGAGCGGGTACGCCCGGGGTGTTATTTTAGAGTCCTTCGGACTCAGGTACAGTTATAGTCAGGGGCTCAGCGAGCCCAAGTGCATACCCAAGGAACGGCAGGATGCTTACAGCCACTATAGGAGATGGGATGACCGGGGTAGGGGCATAGATTCTGTGTTGATTGTACCTCCTGGCTTATGGGGGCCGGGTAAGGTTTGTGTGTGCTATATTATGATATGTATGTTATGCTATGTTATATTAGACGTGAGTAGATTAGTAGTAGAATGATACGCCTCCAGATATGACATCTACTCCTCTCAGTATAATTGAGAACAAGTACGACTAACATCATCAGACAGATAATCTAGTTCTTCCTATTTCAGTTTTGACAGTTATATTATTGATTTCAGATATCTTTTTCAGTCATTGCTTTACATACTCAGTACCAGCGGTACTGACGCCCGGTGCGGCGCTGCATTACTTGCCTGCAGGTACTCATAGACGAGCAGGCGATTCTACGTGACTCCCTGTCAGCGGTTGAGTATTCAGCCCCAGTCATCCGGAGGCTGAATTTCAGAGGTGTAGTTCAGTTTCTTTTGTTGTATACAGTACGGGTAGGTCGGGGCCCTGTCCCGGCCAGTTCTATTACTATTCCTAGAGGCTTGCAGTCTGTATGTATTCCCTGTGGTCAGATGAGCCGGTCGTGTGGGGCCGTGCAGTTGTATATTTGCCTTTACTCTTTCTTTCTTTTGTAATGGCCGTGTGGGGCCATAGTTCGCCAGTAGTGGTGACCTTGCCGGTCACGTAGCTTCTTAGTATGCTATGTTTGAGTTATAGATAACTAGACAGCATGGTGGCCTTGTCGGCCCGCATAGGTTTCCCTGAATTACTATGTTTCTGGTCAGCTGCTAGTGCAGGTACAGGAGGCTATAGGCCAATGGGCCGGGGGCTGTATTTACAGCCGTCATATAGCCCTTTGTTTCCAGAAATGTGAGTTAGCTCCAGCCAGGCGCCAGATGCGCCCAGGCTTAACAGTCCAGCAGGTCAGGTCCTAGTAGGGCACCAGGTGCCAGTCATACCCCCCAAGGCGGGGTGTGACAAAAATAGTCATAAAATCTTACCATAGATCATAAAACAACTTCAGAAACATTCTTGGATTGTACCCATGATCGATACATAGAGAATTCACACATTGGGTAAAAACCCCATAGATTCAACAATTAGAATTTTCATGAATTGAGAGGGAATTAGGCATGTATGTGCACTATTGCACCCAATCATAGCCTTACATATCTGAATAGACCTGATTTTCCCACTTCCTTAATTTCCCAAAGAAGAATTGAAGAAGAACCTTGATGAACTATTCTTGATCACTCTCTAAATCCTTATACTTGCATACATGAGTTTTGAATAGTCTGTCTAGAATTACTTAACTCATCTTAATACACTCTATTTTGGGCTTAAGATGACATAGTTTAGGCTTTAGGAATATAGGAATTATGGAAAAACCCTTAATAAACTCGCAAGGAAAAATAGACTACCAGTCCTAATGGGGGAATGGACGGATCGTCATCCTTGACCACGACTCGTGGTCGTCTCTCCTCGTCTTCATTGGAATTTATATCCTGTTAGTCACGACGAGGCACACCATGAATCATTGTGTACCCAATGACTCAATACAACCATCCGTTGTCAACATTGGTTCTTCCTTTAATCATCTCCGAATCTATCCACAACTTGCCTATCACGACTCGTGGTGTCCTACCATGAGTTGTAGTGTTAGTCGTTGTATCATCCTCCTGTACCTGCCATAACTTAACCACGACTCTTGTCACAACTCCTAGCCACGATTCATACCTTCACATCATAACTTGTGGTGTGACTCGTGGTCAGAACCCCAACTCTAAAACTCCACCACAACTGAAAGCATGACCCGTTAGGTCCTACCACGACTCGTACCATGAGTCGTTCTGCTGTAAAAATTTAGGTTTGTTTGCAGAACTCACATCAAATTCCCTATCTAGTCTTAGTAACTTTTGGGGTATTACACTTATTGGGTTGAGTCCCTAAGGTTATTAGTAATGTTTATCTGCAGAAATGCCTGATACATGACAAACCATAGTTGGCCAAGAGTTAGACACTACAGCAGGAGAAGGTACTAGTAGAGTGCCATGAGTGGAGATGCTTAGATTGAGGCCGAAGGGGAGACATCTTCTAGATCCCCTCGGCATTCTCCACTATGTCTAGGTCCTTTGAAGGCTACAGACTAACTAGGACCGTGTCCAGCTTCTCCTATTTCTTCAGATCAGGATTTTAGGAGTGCAGTTTACATGTTGGCTCAGATAATGTCTATTCAGTGACAACCAGTTGAACTAAAGGTTGCTAAGCTTTCTAAAGGACCCAGTAGTTCTAGTGTTCATGAGTCTATTGCTTTGAATCCTCCATAATTTATAGGGACAAATCAAAGAGAGGAACCTCAATATTTTTTTAACTAGCTTTACAGAATCTTAAAAGTTTTGCATGCTTCAGTTATTGAATCAGTTGGGTTAGATGTGCTTCGATTGTGAGATTTAGCTACTCTGTGGTATGAAATCTAGGAGAGATCCATAGAGAAGGATGCACCTCCACCTACTTGGTCTAGTTTCTATGAGCCTTTTATAGATCACTATTTTCCACAAGAGATTGGAGAGGCCAAGGTAGATCAGCTTTTATGTCTGGATTTGGGCAGGATGAGTGTTTGAGAGTATGCACTGAGATTAGACTCCTTAGGTAGATGTGTACCAACCTCTCTCTACAATGCCAGCCAGCATACACCGGTTTATAGCAAGGCTTGATCTAGAGTATGTTGAGTCTTATACTACACTTGCATTGTGAGAGGACATGGATATCCCAGAATATAAAAGAGGTCAGAGAGTGACAACTTATAGTCGCGAGGGTAGACAGGGGGAAGCACAGAAAGGCCATACCAACTAATTTATATGCAAAGTCAAGCAGGCCACATAGGCCTTCACCCCAGCAGCAGCAAGTAGTAGGTCATATCGTCTAGAAAATCAGGTCTAAGAGAGAGTTCACAAGCATCAGGCTCGCAGCAGTAGAGAGGCTCAGAACAAACGAGGCCAACCCCGCTGTGTTGTGCTACATGTGGTAAGAGGCATTTTGGGAGATGTAGATATGGTTCCACATCTTGCTATTCTTATGGGCAGGGGGGTCACATGATGAGGAACTTCCCAACTAAGGATTAGTGTGATAAGGTTCAGCAGACCGGATCATTAGCAAGGTCATATTCGCCAGCACCTTCCATAGGTCATAGGCCCCAAACTTTAGTAGGTAGGGGAGAGGCAGAAGGGGAGCTTTTAGTTTTGGCAGGGGTCAAAATCATACTTTTGCACTAGTAGGATGATAGGACTCTGAGTCATTGCCGAATGCTGTGTCAGGTACACTAAATGTTTGTTCCCACTTGGTATATGCTTTTATAGATCCAGGCTCCACTCTATCTGTCACGACCCGAACATAGGTATGGGACTAGACACGGAATTTAGAACCATAAATGGCTCCAAGTGGACCCATGACATGAACATAAAAATGGAAGCTCAACATAAGTGAAGAGGAAGACTAAATTATGAAATAGCAGAAGTGTGAATGATAAAACATTTACACAACGAAAATAACATAACACTAAATCCAAAGCTGAACATGATACTGTGTCTGAAAACCCTCTACATACTGACGCGCTGATAGGAAATCACCCCAACTAGCTTACTAAAGTATGAAACAGAGATAGAAACTACATAACTAATTGAAGGTCCTCAAAGTATGAGGACTCACTGATAGGTGAAATGGACTGAACTCTTTAAACAGTAGTAAGACTGAACCTTAACGTATAAGCCTGTATCATGAAACGATAGAATATATAGTATGCGGTCAGTACTTGGAATGTACTGAAGATACAAGTTAAGTAAAACAGGCTAAGCAAGTAAAACTAAAAATGTTCCTAACATAAATCATATCATTATAAGATTCTGAGAGTAAGGACATGCATGCTGGTATCTTGAAACTATGAATAAACATAGTTTAACTTTCATAACTAAAATGAATGACCCAAAGCTGAAACTGATGATCGTAAGTAAAACTGATAAACTGAAAATGGGGTCAAACCTATTGAAAACATAATATCATAACTGATAAACATGCATAAATGAAATCATGAGGAGCAATGGAAGACATATCATGTAACCGAAAAAATAACAATAGAGCTTCCATGATACTAAATATTACACTCAAGTGGGCAGAGCAGTCCAAAGCCTTACCAGGTCTAAGGACGCTACCATGATATCGATTTCAAGCTAAATCCCCTTAGGTGCTGGGAAAGCTCACAAAAGAGGTCCCAATAAATCTGAATTAACCTACATTGGCACATAGTTCTGAGGCCCGGGGTTTACCTGAACCCCTTACCTACTTGGTGCTAGAAACTACTCCTAAAAATATGCATATGCTCTCCATCATTTTTCAATGAAGCTGAACCATCATTTCTCAACAAAGATGATCATGAAATTACATACATAGTATGGAATCTGAATGTGAAGAGCCTTAGCTCAAAACATACCACAAGCTGAAAGTGGGAGTCTAGACTCCAAAATCATATGGTAAACTAACATCATAAAAATTGAACTAAATCATGAAAACATACTTAGATTGTGGGCTTGCCCAAACTTTAACACACTTTAAGTAGACTTGATAGTCCAAATTATGGATTTATACATGAGTAATTCATAAACATTCTTTCATGCTAAACATCTCATCATGCTTGAAATAATAGATCATAATCTTAACTTTTCATGAAACTTGCATAATTGGGCATAATAATTTCCAAACTAAAAATCATGAATTGTAATTCAAACAAGTATAAAACATGCCCATGAATCATAAAACATCATTAAAACGTGAAGGGAATTGAGCCAGAACAAATCATAGAGAATTTTATGAAATTTGGATTAAACCCCCATAAGATCATAAACTTCACTTTAAGACTTGAATTCATGAGCTTGAGGAGAAATTAGGGCATGAGAGTGAATGGAATCTTCATTCATAGCGCTACATACCTGCATAATCTAATTCAACACTCTTCCTAGAAAGCCCAAGAGAATTGGAGAGGAACTTAAAGAATTCTAGGCTTGATTTCCTTACGAATTCTCTAGTCTTGCATGCATGGGAAGGGAATAAGTTAGAATGGGCTAAATCCTCTTAAAATCATCCTAAATGAGCTTATAATGATGTAGTTTAGGTCTTAGGAGCAAAGGATTTATTAAAATATCCTTAATGAAATCATAGAAAAAATTGGACTGCTAGCTGCTACGACCCCTACCATGAGTCGTACAAATGACCTATGACTCATGGTATCCTTCTATACTGACCAAGTTCCAAAACATCACTACTATGGAAAATTCCACGAATCCTACTACGACACGTAACTTCTACCTAGGAGTCATACCCCCACTTGTACAATCAACACCTGAAAAAGTCCCTAGTGCCTGTTACGATTCGTACCATGAGTCGTACCCACACATCACCAACTCATGGTGGGGACTCATGGTTTCAAAATCCATCTGTTGAACCTTACTACAGGTTATCTAACGAGTTGTATTATCTTCATATATCTCATACCATCGATCGTACTGAGACAAAAATGCAGTTTTTTTTCTGCTGAACACTTCTA
This sequence comes from Datura wrightii, assembly GCA_035772735.1. Taxonomy (NCBI): domain Eukaryota; kingdom Viridiplantae; phylum Streptophyta; class Magnoliopsida; order Solanales; family Solanaceae; genus Datura; species Datura wrightii. The sequence continues at coordinate 125,034,601 of JASDFA010000018.1, forward strand.
AAATCCCGAACTTAGTCTTAGGAACTTTTGGGGTATTACAATATTTCCCCTTTGGGAACATTCATCCTTGAATGTGGGTAAGTATACTGAATTACTGGGGAAAGGATCTGCCATCCAAAATACTGAACATCTGAAGCTGAGAACTAACAGAGTGACTGACTTTGAACTGCAACATATGACTGAACTGAATGCATGATTCACACATACCTACACTGACAAACATGAAACTGAGAGACAAGTACTAGACATGAAACTGAATAGAGTACTAAGGAGGAAACTAGTACCTCAAACTGGAACTGTGCTAGAAGGGAAAAGATGCAGGTACTTACCCATCATATCTTCTTCGGCTTCCCGCATAGCTCTCTCGACAAACTGATTTCTCCATAGAACTCTTACTGAAACTACTTCTTTGTTCCTCAACTTCTTAACCTGATGATCAAGGATTTCAATCGAAACTTCTTCATAGCTAAGTTTATCATTCAACCCAATGCTCTCCACTGGAATAACCAATGTTCGGTCACCAATGCACTTCTTCAAGAGCGACACATGTTATATTGGATGTTTAAAAGCCAACTCTGAGGGAAAATCCAATTGATAGGCCACCTTGCCAATGCATCTCACAATCATTTATGGGACTACATATCGGGAACTAAGCTTTCCTATCTTTCCGAACCTCATCACTCCCTTCATGGGAGATACCTTCAAGAACACCCAATCATTAACTTCAAATTCAAGTTCTCTTCTTCTCACATCCACATAGGACTTTTGATGACTCTGAGCTGTTTTCAGCCTTTCCCATATAAGTTGAACTTTCTCCATAGCCTCATGGAATGAATTTGGACATATCAACGTAGCCTCACCTACTTCAAACCAACCAATAGGTGATCTACATCTCCGCCCATAAAGAGCCTCAAATAGAGCCATTTGAATGCCGAAATTGTAGCTGTTGTTATTCGTGAACTCAATAGGAGGTAAGTGATCATCACAACTACCTTTGAAGTCAAGAACACATTCTCTTAGCATATCCTCAAGATTCTAAATAGTCCGCTCAGCCTGTCCATCTATTTGCGGGTGAAAATTTATGCGAAGCTTGACTTGAGTACCAAGTCCCTACTGAAATGACTTCCAAAATTGTGAGGTAAACTGAGTACCTCTTTCTTAAATGATGGAAAAAGGAACTCCATGAAACCAAACTCCGGAATATACAACTTGGCATAGTTCTCAGATGAATCAGTAGTTTTGACTGGTAGAAAATGAGCTGTTTCAGTCAACCTGTCTACCACCACCCAAATAGAGTCATACTCTTGGAGAGTACGAGGCAACCCTATGATAAAGTCCACATTGATTTCTTCCCACTTCCAAGTGGGGATATTGATATCTCGTAGCACACCTCCTGGTCTTTGATGCTCTACTTTCACTTGTTGGCAATTCAGACACTTAGCCAAAAACTTCTCTATGTCCTTTTTCATACCATTCTACCAATAAAATTCTCGTAGGTCACGGTATATCTTGGTGGCACCTAGATGTATAGTATATCGGGAACCTTAAGCCTCGTGCAACATCCACTCTCTCAACTCATCACATCTGGGACACACAAATGACCCTAATATTAAAGTACTCCATCTCCCCCTTAGAATAAGACCTCTACCTTCTGACTGAGACCACTTCCTTCATCTTTACCAAAATAGGATCCTCATATTTCCTAGCCTTGACCTTAGTCACTAAGGAAGATTCTGAACCATTTTTAACAATGACACCACCATCCGTAAAATCCACAAGATGAACTCCTAATTGTGCAAGCCGATGCATATCCATCACCAACTATTTCCTTCCATCTTCTACATGAGAAACACTCTCCATGGATAGTTTGCTAAGAGCATCCGTCACTACATTGAACTTGCCCAGATGAAAAAAGACACTCATGTTATAATCCTTGCGAAGCTCTAACCACCTCCTTTGTTGCAAATTTAGGTCCTTCTGAGTAAAAACATACGGAACACTCTTGTGGTCCATGAACACATCTACATGCACACCATACAAATAGTTCCTCCAAATCATCATTGCAAACACCACTGCTGCCAATTCTAGGTCATGCATCGGGTAATTCTTCTCATGAGTCTTGAGCTGTCTAGAGGCATCCATAATGAATTTGCATTGATGCATCGAAAGATAACCAAGTCCAACCCTAGAGGCATCACAATACACCCCAAATCCATATGTACCCTCGATTAGGGTCAATACGGGGGCTGAAGTAGGTCGAGTCTTTAACTCTTTAAAACTCTTTTCACAGGCATCCGACCACTAAAATTTGACTTTTTTCTAGGTCAACTTAGTCAATGGTACTGCAATGGATGAAAATCCCTCAAAAAAAGTTCTATAGTAGCCAGCTAAATCCGAGAAGCTCCTAATATCCGGAGGATTAAATGGTCTAGGCCAATTCATTACAGCTTCTATCTTTTGTGAGTCTACCTGTATACCCTCACTCGACACCACATGGCCTAAAAATGCTACTGAGTTAATCCAAAACTCACATTTGCTAAATTTAGCAAACAACTGGTGATCCTTTAGAGTTTGTAGCACAATCCTCAAATAAGCGACATGCTCCTCCTTGCTCCGAGAGTATATGAGAATGTCATCTATGAACAGAGTCACGAACATGTCCAAATATGTCTTGAACACCCTGTTCAACAAATCCATGAAAGCTAAAGGACCATCCGTTAGTCCAAAAGATAACTACAAACTCATAGTGACCATATCGAGTCTTGAAGTCTGTTTTTGAGATTTCACTCTCTCTAACTCTGAGCTGGTGATAACCGGTTCCAAGATCTATCTTTAAGAAGAACTTAGCACCCTGAAGTTCATCAAACAAATAATCAATTCTAACAAGAGGATACTTGGTTTTTATTGTAACCTTGTTCAACTATTGGTACTTAATGCACATACGAAGAGAACCATCCTTCTTCTGAACAAAGAGAACTGGTGCACCCCAAGGTGACTTGCTAGATCTGATGAAACCCTTTACTAAGAGATCCTTCAACTGCTCTTTCAACTCCTTTAGCTTAGCTGGAGCCATTCTATAAAGATGAATAGATATATGCTGCATATCAGGAAGAAGGTCGATACCAAAGTCGATCTCCAACTCGGGAAGGACTCTAGGTAGATCATCTGGGAACACCTCCTGATACTTACACACTACAGGAACTGACTGGAGAATCGGGGTCTTGGACGTAGCATCCTTAACCCAAACTAGATGGTAACACAACCCTTAAAAATCATCTTTCTAGCCTTAAGCTAGGAAATAAAGCGACCTACAAGCACAACTAAACTATCCTTCCAGTCTAGTACTAGCTCACCCAAAAACTGGAACTCTACCACATGGGTTCTACAATCCATGGAGGCATAACATGCATGTAACCAATCCATACCAAGGATAACATCAAAATCTATCATGCCTAACTCTACTAAATCTATTGAGGTAACTTTCTAAAGGATTATGATAGGGAAATTTCTATATACTAATCGAGCTATAACTGAGTCAGTGATTGGAGAAGAGACTGATAGGAGTTTATGATAGGATTTTGAGACTGACTTTGGAACTATTAGCAACATAGGGCGTCACAAAAGATAAGGTAGACCCTGAATCTAACAATGCATATATATCAAGATGGAATACTCGTAACATACTAGTTACCACATCTAATGAAACCTCCTGCTCCTGACGAGATGTGAGGGCATAAACCTGTTCTAACACTGACCATCACCTGCACTAGTGGATGCATCCTGCTGAGCTGAGCATGCTGGTGGAGCTGCTGAACTGGTGACCCGGTCTGGACCTCTACCCTGGCCTTATCGGGCTTCTAGACAATCTTTGACCATATGACCGCATTTTCCACACCCAAAACATGCACCTATTCCCGTTAAGCGCTGACCAGTATGCCTCTTACCACACTTATTATATCTTGGAATGGTAGGCTCCACTGACCTACTCCCCTATCCTCGAGAGCTTGATGCACGTCCCCTTTTATCAAGCCTAGACCTAGATGGCATACTCGGTCCTGGCAGTGCTAGGGCTGATGATCTCTGGTGGGAATGTTGATGATGTCCACTACCCAACCTCTGTTGGGAGAACCCAAAACTATTTGTCCTGGCCCTTTTTGCCTCTCTCTCCCTCTCCTTCATTTGCACTGCCTCCATCAGCTGGGAATACAAAACAAATCAGGAGAAGTTGATGTCTTGATGTAACAAAGTGGTCCTACAATCCTTGACTAAGTAGTTCATTACCCCATTCACAAACCTGCTCACACTAGCCTTCCGAGCGGCCACCATCTCCGGTGCATACTTGGACAAACGGGTAAACTCTAGAGCACACTCTTGAACTATCATATTGTTCTGTCTCACATTCATGAACTCCACTGCCTTGATTTCCCTCATCTCCCAAGGAAAGAATCAATCCAAGAATATGGTAAGAAACTCATCCCAACCAATGGGACCCGCTCTGACTCCCCAGCCATCCTTCCACTATTTATACCATATATGAGCAACCCATTTCAACTGATAAGAGGCTACGTCTTCACATTCCCCTCATCACCCCCATAATTTGGGTGATTTTCTGAATCTCCTCGATGAACTCATATGGGTCCGCATCCACTTTCGACCCATGAAACTCAAGGAGATTAATCTTAAGGAAATCCCTAACCCTAGTTGCCACTACATTCCCATTCTTGGGAACATGAGCTATTGCCTGTTAGTTGACTTGAGCGCTCAACGCCTGCGCCACCATTTGGATATCCACCCTAAACTTACCATGGGAAACCTGCTCAGGCACATGATCCTCCGGGGCTGGTGGTGCTTGATGGTGCCCATCTCCATTGCCATTCTCATGGCCATTTCTATTTCCATTGCCGTTCCTTCTTCCGTTAACCCAGCGTGGAGGCATGATTCTGAAAATGCGTATAACATGAGTTAGAAGGATAGAGAGTTACTTCATCCCATGACATAGATCATGAAAGAAGGGAAATTTCCTAAAACACTTCATAGCCTCTTTGTCATAAGTGTGGCACACTTCACACCTATGAAAAGACTCTACTTAATGCGGCTTTCATACACCCTAAGACAAACCAAACCTTTATTCTGATACCAAGTTTGTCACGACCCAAACATAAGCCCGGATATAGACATGAAACCTAGAACCATAAATAGCTTCAAGCCGACCTATTGCATGAACATAAAAACTAAATCTCAACATAAATAAAGTAGAAGACTAAATTCTAAAATAGAAGAAGTCTGAATGGTAAAACATTCACACAATGGAAATAACATAACACTGAATACAAAGTTGAACATGATAGTATGTCTTAAAAGCCTCTACATACTGACCAGCTGATGGGACAACACCCCAACTAGCTCACTAAAGTTTTAAACATAGATAGAAACTACACAACTAATTGAAGGTCCTCAAAGGATAAGGACTCACCAACAGGTGAATTGGACTGAACTCTGTAAACTAGCTAGCAGTGAGAATGAACCAGAATGTCTGAGACTGTATCATGAAACAATACAGCATAGAGTACGCGGACATTACTTGGAATGTATTGAGTATGCAAGGTAAGAAAAATAGGATAAGTAAGTAAAACTAAAAATGTACATAACATAAATCATATCATTATAAGATTCTGAGAGTAAGAGAGTTGCATGCTGGTATCTTGAAAATATGAATAAACATAGCTGAACTTTCATAACTGAAATGAATAACCCAAAGTTGAAACTGATGATCATAAGTAAAAATTTTTAAACTGAACATTGGGTCAAACTTGTTGAAAACATAATATCATAACTGATAAACATGCATAACTGAAATCATGAGGAACTATGAGAGACGCTTTATGCAACCGACAAAATCATGATAGAGCTTGTGTTATCCCACTATTATTCAAGAGTGGGAAAAGCTGTCCAAAGCCTTTTCCAGGGCTAAGGGCACTACAATGATATCGGTATCAAGATAAAGAGCCCTTGGGGGTAGGGAAAGCTCACAAAAAAAGTCCTAATAAATGTGAATAAACCTATGTTAGCGCATAGTTCTGAGGCTCGGGGTTTACCTGAACCCCTAACCTACTCGGTGCTAGATACTACTCCTAAAAATATGCATATGCTGTTACACCCAGTAAGTTTCTATCTTTTAGTCAACCTATTCGTATGTTGGTTGAGAGTTTTAGAATGTCATATGTACGAGGAAAGGGCCCGGGGAAAGGATGAACGAGTGCCAAGTTGGGATTTCGCGAGAGAAGGCCGAACCAAGGTGCCCAGAGGGGCAAAGTGGCATGGAGAAGAATCAGCGCGTTAGCCAACGTGGCACGGATTAGAATCAATGCGTTGAGCAACGTGCCATATTGCCTTGTCTGCTTCCTCAAGTATATAAGGGTCTCACACTTAAAAGTTAAGTTATAATTTATAAACCACGACTAGCAGAGGATAGGGACGAAGGAAAACATATAATTTTCATCCAATTATGCTGCTAAACGTAGTCCAAATCCAAATTAACTTCAGATATCGAGTTATAAGACTGTAGGGAGCATTTCTACGGAGTTAGTTTCGTGAAATTCGCCTAGCAAATCGTGGTCCCATTGAGCCAAAGTTGTTGGAATTGCTCCAAACCAGTGTTAATTTGATCCCAGGCTTAAAGTAAGCATTTCTCCCTTCAAGATTCTGAAGAAATAATGAGGTTTCGACCGTGTTCCATTAAGTTGGAATATAGTTAATATTTATATATAAAGTTTTCCTTTTTGCCGAATTTAGTGTTAAAACTATTCCTATCTTTCCAGTAACACGATTTTAGTTTGGAAGAGCTATTGAATACTAGTTGGAACTCGCCAGTTAATCGGTAAAAGCGATCGAGGTATGTTAAGGCATTTTCTTTCGGCAAGTTAGTTTCTTCAGAATAGTAATCCGGTATGAATCCCAATAAAGTATGTTAGGAGTATGTTACCATGTTTAGTTGTCGTTGTCAGTTGAGACTCATAAATTGTATTATTTTGGGCTGGATTATACCTGTATAGCTTCCGTGACCACCCCAGGGTTAATAGCTGTGTCGCCGCCCGCCAGGGGCGAGGATACGTCGCTCTACGGAGCGGCATGCCGTCCGCAAGGGATGAAGATGGGGATCCAGATCCTCATATTTGCCGTGGTTGGCCTTATACACACCCCCACCGAGCGCTTATGACCGGGCTGTAGATATGAGGAGTCCTCCGAACTCAGGCACAACTATAATTAGGGGCCGAGCAGGCCCAGTTGTAGACCCAGGGGATTGGCAGGACGCTTATAACTGATAGTTGACTCAGTATGACCTAGATAGGGGCATATAGATTGAGGTGTACTCACTAGGGCTAATGGGGGCCAAGGTGGGTTGTTCTATGCTGATTGTACCTTCCGGCTTATAGGGGCCAGGTAAGGTTTATGTTGCTTTAGTTACTGATAGTTAGACAGTAGGACGCCTCATTGTCAAGTATGACCCCTACCCTCCTTATCACAGTTATGTTTAGCCCTGATTTCACTACTTCAGTCATTTTTAGTCTGTTTCCTTTACTTTAGCTATTGTCAATTTGATGTCCTTACTTTCAGTCATTTAAAGTTATTGCTTTACATACTCAGTACCTGTGGTACTGACACCCTTTTTCTGGGGTGCTGCATTACTAGCCTGCAGGTACACATATATGAGGAGCAGGCCCTTCGTAGTTCCAGTCAGTCGCACAGAGCCATCAGCTCCTTTCTTCCGGAGCTTGTGTGATAGAGGTTAACTTCTTTTATTTGTACAGTATGGGTAGGTCGGGGCCCTGTCCCGACCATCTTATTACTCCTAGAGGCTTGTAGATTGCATACTTCTCTATGGTTAGATGATATCGGTCATGTTGGGTCGTATGTGTGTTAGAATATGTGTGTTGGCCGCGTGGGGCCCTGTTTAGCTATGGATTGGTGGCCTTGTCGTCCACAGCTCAGTTTAGCATCTAATTTCATTTTCCAGTTATAACTAGGTCTCATAGTGGCCTTGTCGGCCTGCATAGGACTCCCTATGTTTGTTTGTCTCTGGTTAGCTGTTTATTTTCATAGGTGGCTATAGGCCTTGTCTGACAGGGGTTGTGTTTACAGACGCTATATAGCCCGTTGTTTTCTCGATTCTAGAGTTAGAGTCATCCCTGCAGCAAAAGTGCTTAGGCTCAATCAGCTCAGCAATCCAGGTCCTAGTAGGGCACCAAGTACTAGTCATGCCTCCCAAGGTGGGGCGTGACATATGCTCTCCATCACTTTTCAACGAAGCTGAACCATCATTTTTTAGTGAAGCAGATCATGAAATTACATATATAGTTTGAAATCTGAAATATACCACAATATTAAAGTGGGAGTCTAGACTCCAAAACCATGTGGTAAGCTAATATCATAAAAATTGAACTAAATCATGTAAACATACTTGGATCAATTGGGCTTGCCCAAACTTTAACATGCTTGAACTAGACTTGACAGTTGAAATCATTAATTCATACATGGGTAATTCATAAACATTTTTTCATGATTAACATCTCATCATGCTTGAAAAGATAGATCATAATACTAATTTTTCATGAAACTTGCATAATCGGGCATAATTCTTTCCAAACTAGAAATCATGAATTGTAATTCAAATAAGTATAAACCATTCCCATGAATCTTAAAATATCATTTAAAACACGAAGAAAATTGGCCCACAAAAAATCATAGAGAATTTCATGAAATTTTGATTAAACCCCCATAAGATCATAAACTTGACTTTAAGACTTGAATTCATGAGCTTGAGGAGAAATTGGGGCATGAGAGTGAATGGAATCTCTCATTCATAGACCTACATACCTAGGCAATATGATTCTACACACTTCCTTGAAAGCCCAACAGAATTGGAGAAGAACTTGTAGAATTCTAGGCTTAATCTCCTTAGGAATTCTCTAGTCTTGCATGCATGGGAAGGGAATAGGTTAGACGGGGATAAACACTCTTAAAATCCTCCTAAATAAGCTTAAAACGACGTAGTTTAGGGCTTAGGAGTTAAGGATTTACGAAAATACCCTTAATGAAATTGCAGAAAAATTAAACTACCAGCTGCTATGACCCGTGCCATGAATCGTACAAATGACCTATGACTCATGGTATCCTTTCGTACTGACCAAGTTCCAAAGCATCACTCCTCTATAAAATTCCATGAATCCTACTACGACACGTAACTTCTACCTATGAGTCATACCCCACTCATATAATCAACACTTGAAAAAGTCCTCAATGCTTATTACGATCCATACCATGAGTCGTACCCACACAGCATGACTCGTAGTGGGGACTTGTGATTTTGAAGGACATTTTCCAAACCTTACTAAGGGTCATCCTACAAGTTGTAAAATCCTCATACGACTTGTACCATCGATCGTACTAAGAAAAAAATGCAGGTTTCTCCTGCTGAAGACTTTAAAATCCCAAACTTATTCTTAGGAAATTTTTGGGTATTACACTATCCTATGTTACTTGACTGGTAGCAGGGAAACTTTGTATAGTACCACAATTTCTTTGGCAACTAGTTTCTGCGTGTACACCTATTGGTGAATCCATTATCGTTAGGGGAGTTTATCAAAGTTGTATGGTTAAAATTGTCGACCGCGAGACCTTTGTAGACTTGATAGAGTTATAGATGATTTATTTTGATGTAATTATGAGCATGAATTGGCTAGTATCGTGTTATGCCAATATTGAATTCTGGAAAAAGATTGTTAGATTCCATTTCCCTAGATAAGTAGTTTAAGAGTGGAAAAGATTGTTAGATAACATTTCCCTAAAGAAGTAGTTTAAGAGTTGCAAGGCACTGCAGCTGCACCTAAAGGTACGTTCATATCCTATCTCCGAGAAATGAAGCTAATTGCAAAAGGTTGTTTCTATCATATTGTCAGAGTTCAGGATGTGCAGGCAGAATCCCCGACTCTTCAGTCTATTCCAGTTGTTAGTAAGTTCCCAGATGTGTTTCCAAATGAGCTCCCTAGTATTTCCCCCAAAAGGGAAATCAACTTCTCCATTGATGTGCTACCAGATACACAACCCATACCTACTCCACCTTACAAAATGGCTCTTGCTGAGCTAAAGAAGTTGAAGGATCAACTGAAAGACTTATTGGTTGAAGGCTTTATTAGGCCTAGTGCTTTGACTTATGGTGTGTTAGTTTTGTTTATGTGAAACAAAGATGGCTCCCTACGAATGTGTATATCACTGGTAGCCGAATAAAGTAATTATTCAGAAAAAATATCCTCTTTTGAGGATAGATGATTTGTTTGATCAGTTGCTAGGATCCAGATATTTCTCAAAGATTGATTTGAGATCACAATACTATCAGGTATGAGTTTGGGAGAAATATATTATGAAGACAACTTTGACAACTAGATATGGCCACTTTGAGTTCTTGGTGATGTTTCTCCAATTAATGAATGCCTCATTAGTGTTTATGGTCCTAATGAAAAGTATATTTAAGTTGTTCTTAGATCTTTTCGTGGTTTTATTTATTGATGATATCCTTGTATACTCATATTTAGAGGCTAAGCATAGAGATCATATGTGAGTAGTAATCCAGGTACTTAGAGATCATGAGTTATACGCGAAGTTCTCTAAATGTGAGTTCTATTTGAATTCTGTGTCTTTCTCGGGACACATTATGTCAAGCGCATATAGTTTAGCTCACAGAAAATAAGGCTATTAAGACTTGGCCTAGACCACAACTCCAACCGAAGTTCATAGCTTTCTAGAGTTAGTTGGGTATTGCAGAAGATTTGTGGAAGGATTCTCGATCCTAACAGCACCATTGATGATGTTGACTTAGAAGGCAGGTAAGTTCTAGTGGATTGAGGCTTGTGAGCAGAGTTTTCAGGAATTGAAAGACAAACTAACATATGCACCAGTATTAGCCTTACAAGAAGCCTCAGGGGCTGCACTGTATATTGTGACACCTTAGATGTTAGATCAGGGTGTGCTTTGATACAGCACGACTGGGTGATTACCTCTGCTTCAAGGAAATTGAGGAAGCATGAGAAGAATTACCTAACCCATGATTTAGAGTTGGCTGCAGTTGTGCATGCATTCAAGATCTGGAGGCATTATGTATATGGTCTTCATGTTGACATATTTACAGATCACAAAAGTTTCCAATATATCTTTAAACAAAAAGAGTTGAACCCGTGACATCATTGGATTGAGTTACTAAAAGACTACGACGTAGATATTTCGTATCACCCAGGGAGGGATAATGTTATAGCTAATGCCCTTAGTCGTAGATCAATGGGAAGCTTGTCATAGTTGAGACTAGAAAAGAGAGAAAATGCCCTAGAGTTATACTAGCTAACCAGTTTAGGAGTCTGATTGATGGACTCAGATGATAGTGGGGTCTTGATTCAGAATATTACCATGTCATCTCTAGTTGTGGAGGTGAAAGAGTAGCGATACGAAGATTCCATCCCGATAAAGCTCATAGGCAAGGCTCAGTAGGAAGGGCCATTGGCCTTCACGAGGTCGACTCTGTATTCAAAATATTGCAGGGCTTCGCCAATAGATCATGGCGGAGGTACATTATTCCCTTTATTCTCTTCTCCCAGGTTTGACAAAGGTGTACCATGATATAAATAAAACCTCTTGGTGGAATGGGATGAAGAAAGATATTGCTAAGTTCGTAGCATAATGTCCCAATTGCTAGTAGGTAAAAACTGAACATCAAAAGCCTGACGAGCTAACTCAGGAGATAATCATGCCTATGAGGAAATAGGAAAGCAATCAACATGGGTTTTGTTATGGATTTACCTTGTACCAGGCATAAATTTGACTCTATTTGAGTCAGTGTTGATAGGCTAACAAAATCAGCCCACTTCTTGCCAGTCAAGACTGCATTCACAACTAAATATTATGCTGAGTTGTAGATTGATAGTCAGACTTCATGGAATCACTATGTCTATTATTTCTTATAGAGGGTTTAATTCACAACCAATTTCTAGAATTCATTTTAGAAGGGTTGGGACACAGGTTAATTTGAATACAACTTTTCATCCCCAAAAGATGGCCAGGTTTAGCGCAACGATTCAAACACATAAGGATATGTTAGAGGCACGGGTGCTAGACTTTAGAGGAAGTTGGGATGATCACTTACCTTTTGTTGAGTTTTCATATAATAACAATTACCATTCTAGCATTAAGATGGTGCCTTATGAGGCTTTGTATGGGTGGAAATACAGATCCTTCATTGGATGGTTAGAGGTAGGCGAATTAGGGCTGATTGGACCTAACTTGATACATCAGTTTGAAGAAAAAGTAAAGCTCATTAGAGAACGATAATTGACAACTCAAAGTCGTCAATAATCGTACTCCAATGTACGCCGTAGAGATTTGGAGCTCTGTGGTGATGATTGGGTATTCCAGAAAGTCTCACCTATGAATGTCATTATGAGATTTGGCATGAAGGACATGCTTAGACCAAGATTTGTTGGTCCATACCGAATCCTTTGGAAGATAGGTTGAGTTGCTTATGAGCTAATTTGCATTCAGGCTAGAATCTATTCACCCAATTTTCCATGTATTGATATTATGAAAGTGCATAGGAGACCCTTCTCGGGTTTTCCCAGTTGAGGATGTTTAGATCATAGAGGAGTTGTCCTATAAGGAGACTCCAGTTGCCATATTAGATTGATAGGTCCGTAGATTGTGGACCAAAGATGGGACTTTCGTTAAAGTCCTGTGGAGAAATAGGAATGTGGAAGAAGTGACCTAGGAAGCTGAGGATGACATAAGATCTTGATACCCTCATTTGTTTCAAACCCCAAGGTGATGGCAATGTCACTCCCCAAAGTTGGGGTAGGGTGTAATTGGCACTCGACTCTAGATTAATCGAGCAACCGACTATATAAGATTTATAACTTCTATTGAGGCCAACCAAGACACCTGCTCGGTCAACTGAAATCGATAAATATTGAAAACCAAAGCAACTGGAGAACCAAATCACTACAATAAAACTAAACTGGACAACGGAAGGCTGACAAGGCCACACAACCAAAATAATTATAAAACTAGTCCACACAAGACTCTAGAGAGTATGTAACAGAAATGCATAAGATAGGGCCCTGATCTACCCAAATTGTACACAAAGCTCAAAACAATCACAACGCGACTATATCTCCCAGATGAAAGGAGTATACCACTAATCTGTTGAAATCAGGCTTCTAATACGACTATTGATCCAAGCCTGTTCCTGTATATGCAACATGATTATAGGAAGGTTTTATACACCGGGAACCCAAGGATCAGATCGGAAGATAAAAATGGAGAAAAACTAAAAAATCTCACCAGGTCACAGAACGATCTGTGAGGTGGGTCGTGAGAAGTGACCATGAGTCGTGAGGTGACTCATGGTCAGCATGGTTTGGCAAGGCCTTAGTGAGGAGGCCACAGGCCTGACCACGGGTCGTGGTCATACCTCACGACTCGTGAGGTCACCTACGGTCTACCTTGGTTGTTTTGGCAAGTTGGGGTGGGTAGTGTGGGCCGTGGAAGGTGACAACGAGTCATAGTCTGACATCACGACTCGTGAACTCACCGTGGGGTCCCCTTGGATGTTTTAGGAAGTGGACTCAATGGACCATGGCCACGAGTCGTGCCCTATGGAAACGACTCGTGAGGTCCCTCATGGGGACTGGCGACCAGAAATTTCCTGCATTTTAATAAGGGTGTTTTCGTAATTCCTATGTTCCAAAGGCCTAAACTATGTCATTTTGGATATTTTTCTGAGTGAGATAAGATGAGTTAAGTCCTTTATGCATGCCCATTCTCATGCAAAAGCTTAAAAAGATTATTGGGAGATTCAAGGTCATCTTCCCAAAATTTCCATCAATTTCTTTGTGGGTATTCAAAGAACCTCAAAATCAATCCATTCCCAGGTATGTAGGGTTTTAGAATGGGTGAAATACTTCCTCACCCATGCGAAAATTTCAATTTAAGTCATGAAGACTTCTATCCAAGTGTATGGGGTTTTATCCAAATGCATGAAAATGTGATTTCTCTGTATGGGTTTGATTTAATTGGGTTTTAAATTTCTGAATTATGAATGATGAGCAGGTTTAACATTATTTTCCTTACAATCATGTTTCAATCTTTTAAATCAAAAATGCCCATTTGATGAAAGTTCATGGAAGTTATGATTTATAATGAATACTCTATATCTCTTTGAGTTTATTGATGTTGAAAAAACATGATTCCAAACTCCCATGTTTATGAGCATATTTTTGAAAGAATTAAATACGATGAAGTATTGGGAAATTCCCACATGTTGAAGATTATTATTGATTTATGAAGTGAATTACATGATTTATCGATTTATGATGTTGGTCGATGAAAAGGGCTTATTATTCTTGGCTAAGCATGTTTTAAAGGGGATCCATGATGATAAATGTTACATTTTAGCCAATGAATCTTAATTCATGATGTTATTGATTGATGTATGAGCCAATATGCATGGTTTTGGGAGCCGTATCTAGCACCGAGCAGCTCGGCGTTCATAGGACTACGTCGGTGTCTCATAACCACGTGCCATCGTGGGTTTCTAAATGATATGATGTATTGACAATGATACCCTAAAATGTGATATCACACCTTATGCATGATCCTTGCCTGGAAAGCCAGGATCAGCTTTGCCCACTTAAGCGAGATAGTGGGGCATCATGAAAGGCTCTACCATTGTGGTGTCGGTTATGGCGAGTCCTCCCATTGTTCCGCATGTTCTATGCATTGTTATGTTTATGTTGTTGGCTTATGTTATGTTTTGATAAAGTTTACTTATGATTATTAAAAAGAATGATTATGAATGATTTGAATGTCTTGAGCCTTATGTTTTATTACGAAGATTGGATGTAAGAATGATGTCCTTCTCTTATATTTATTTATGAGTTTTATTTACTCTAAAATGTCTGTTTTACTTACCCTGCATACTCGGTACATTCCACGTACTGACTGCATACTTCTATGCTATATTATTTCATGATACAGGGTCTAGATCTCAGGCTCATCATTACCTTTAGTCCATCTCAGCTTGCGCTTTCAGCTTATCGGTGAGTCCTCATGTTGTGAGGGCTGTTTGACATACTTTCATGTTATTTATGTTTCATTATTGGTCGGGTTAGTTGGGGATGTTGTCCCATCAACCCATCATATGTATTAGAGGCTTTCAGACAAGTATATAGTGCTTAGCTATGTATATGCCCGGTATTTCCTAATGATATGCTATAGTTACGTTCCACTATGTTTTTATGATTATCATTCAGCTTATTTGAATGAGATTAGTTGTATGCATGTGGCATAGGTCGACATGGGGTCTCTCATGGTTTCTTGCCCCATGTCTATGATCTGGGTGTACGTTCGGGTCGTGAAAGAAAGGGATCCCCAGGCAAAGGAACATTAGTACAAATGAAATGTACTAGTATGTAACGTTGAAACTGTAAATAGGAATAGATCAAAGATACTAAAAAACAAGAATAGAGATAGAAACAACTTGAGATTCTGGAAGCCATCTTATGAACAAAATATTATACACCATGTGAATACAACCAAGTAAGCATATATACAAATAATGATGTACCTTTCATAAACTTTATAGTCCCTAGTCAAAACATTGACCAAGCGATGTCAATCAAAATGTCACAACCCGAACGGAGGCCCGGATCGTAGACACGGGACAAGGGACCCCGAGAGACCCCAAGTCGACCCATGGCATAAGCATATAACTAACTCATTCAATAAACTGAAGAAAACATGAATATAATCTCAACGAAAGTCTAATTAAACATCACATCAGAACAACATCCAAAGCTACACATACGTATGTCTGAAAAGCCTCTAGTCTGGACAAGATGATGGGACAAGACCCAAACTAACTCAACAATGTTGAATTGAAAATACATAAGGATCTGAATGTCTAGCTCTCGAAGGATGAGGACTTAAAAATTAGGTAGGAGCTAACTCTGTCAATCGACATGCACGAGGTTGAGCTTGGGAGCTGGGTCCTGTATCATGAAATGATACAACATAGATAGTATGCGGTCAGTACGTGAAATGAATCAAGTATGCAAGGTAAGTAAAACCGCTTAAGTAAAACAAATCATTTAAAACATTTAATACATATCATAAGCTTTCAAATATGAGAGGAAATACTACATGCATTCTTTCAGAAATCATAATCTTATCGTAAAATGACCATGCATAGCTTCATAACATCATGACTGACTCGAATGACTCAAAGTTGAAACATAACACTCATATTAAAAGCTAAACAATGAGTCAAACATTACTTTCAGAACATGCATGCGTAAAGTAATCACCATGAGTACTGAATGTGCAAATCTTAATAGTATAAAAAGTGGGAGACTCTTCACTTAACCTACATACCATGATAGAGCTTATGTGGTCCCAACTATCACACTCAAGTGGATAGAGCCATCCATAACCTTTCCAGGGTGATGGACAATACCATGATATCAATATCAAGCTCAAGGGCCAATCAGACCGAGGATAACTCACAAGGGAGGTCCCAATATACCTACGTTGGCGTGTATTTCTGGGGCATAGGATGATCGACCTGTAACCCACTCGTTGCTAGACTCTTCTCCCAAAAACATGCAATGCTCTACATCATATATAAGAAGCTCAACATTATCTATTGACGAAGCTAAACATAGTCTAATGATGAAGCTCAAGATGAAATCATGCATAACTCACATCGTATGAAATGAAGCTCAACATTGTTTATTGACAAATCACATTAATGAAATCATGAATAGAATCGACATCATGTGGAAATAAAACTCAACACTGTCCTTTGACAAAGCTCAATAGTGACATATATCTCAATTATGAATTCATGCATATGAGAAGCTTTATTTCGAAGCATACCACAAGCTCAAGTATAAGCGGAAGAATCTACTCCAAATCATGCGGTAAGTTATATGTAGGAATATTCAACTCAACATACCACAAGCTAGAAATTATGAAATTTGGGAGACTTCACTCCAAACACTGTGGTAAGCTTATTTCAGGAAAATCCTCATTTTAAATGAACATGTGGGAATTGCCCAAAGCTTTATCAAACTTAGATCTACTCAATTCCTTTTGAAAATAATACCATAATCATGGGTAGCTTTAGAAACATACTTTTCATCATCAAATCTCATCATCATCATACATACATCATCATTCTCTTCTTTCATGAACGTTTCATCCATGGGAAGATTTGAAATACAAAAAAAAATCTAGAAAACTAAATCAAAATCTAAGACTCAAAACTTTCTATTATTGTCTTGGATCCACAATTAATTCAATCTCATAATTTAGAAAAAATAATTTAGATTGAAAGAAATTCAAAAATATGCCCAAGCTTCACAAGTCATCAATATAAATAGAATCTAATCATACCCATGTATACATATTGAAGAATCATGCAATTGCGTAAAAACCCCATACTTGATCATAGGTGATTTTCATGATTTGATAGAAATTGGGCATGGGTGTGAAAGGGAACACCCACTCATAACCTTACATACCTAGGAGGGATGATTTTAACACTTCTCTAATTTACCAAGATGAGATTCCAATGGGAACCTTCAAAACTTGCTCAAAATCCTCTCTTCAAACTCTCAAGTTTTCATGCATGTAATGAATTAGCCTAGAATAGGTTTTCCCCTCTTAAAACCCTGTAAAATGATCCTTAAACGACGTAGTTTAGGTCTCTAGGACTTAGGAATTATGAGAAGACCCTTACTGAATTCATAGGAAAACACCGCCAGGTGGTCCTATTGGATGACCTGACGGATTGTCACTGGCCCAAATGACTCGTTATGTCGCTCGTCAGGTACACTGTTAGTCAAAACTCCTAGGCTTGTAATGGATCACTTAACGATTTGTCGGGGTGACCACGACTCATGGTCACCAAATATCAAGTACACTACCTCTATCATATCACTTTCCTTGTATATCATCCAACGATGCACATCACGACTCGTTGCCTGATATGACGAGTCATTGCCTCCTCCCTTTAAGTACACTAGTTGACCTCTTCCATTTTTCCTTCTCTCTCACCCCACGACTAACCTAACGACTCGTGGTGTCTGACCACAAGTCATTCCTTCGCCCTTGGGTACCTCTTATCCTTCAATCTTCCTGCTCTTCACTAGACTTCCCCACGTGCCACCTAATGATTCATGGGCTAGTCTCATGAGTCGTCCAACGACTCGTTTTGTGCCTGCAACTCAGATTTTTAGCTTTTTCCCATTTCAACTCCCTGGTCCAATATTTGAGTTCTCAGGGTATAACAATATCTCCCCTTTGAGAACATTTGTCCTAGAATGATAGAAACATGCAATTATCATATGCAAACACTGATCATTTAAATCGATAACTGACGGAATGACTACTTCGAAAAGAACTACATAGCTGAACTGAATTCAGACATCACATAAATCTATCATAGCATAAATCAAAATTGTTCACATAAACTGAACATGGAAATTGATTAGAGAGTTATGGAAAAAACTAATACCTAAAACTGAAACTGAGCTGATAGGGAACATGTGAGGGTATTTAGCCATCATGGCAATCCAAAATTTCATGTTGGTTTCTCCATAACACCTTCTCCAAAGCTACTTCTTTGTTCCTCAGCCTCCGAACCTGGCAATCCAAAATTGCAACTGGAATTTCCTCACAACTGAGGCTATCTCCCACACCAACGCTTTCAACCGGGACAACTAAAGCTGGATCACCAAAGCACTTTTTCAGGAGCAATACATGAAAGATAGGATCGACTGAAGATAACTCTGGTGGAAAGTCCAACTCATACGCTACTTACCAACTCTCTTAATAACTCGGTAGGGACCAACATACGGGGGACTGAGTTTTCCTTTCTTTTTGAACTGCATGACTTCCTTCATGGGGTATACCTTTAGAAATACCCAATAGTCTACCTCAAACTCCAAATCTCTTCTCCTCACATCAGCATATGATTTCTAATGACCCTGAGCGGTTTTCAGCCCATCTTTATCATTTGAACTATCACCATGGCCTCATGAAGCAAATCAGGTCCTATCATAACTGCCTTACCAACCTCAAACCATTTGATAGGTGATCTACACCTCCACCCGTAAAGAGCCTCGAACGGTGCCATCTGGATGCTGGAGTGGTAACTGTTATTCTAGGCAAACTCGATCAAGGGCAAGTGATCATCCCAACTACCTTTAAAATCCATCACACTGGCTCTCAACATGTCCTCGAGAGTCTGGATTGTTCGCTCCATCTGACCATCCGTTTGCGGATGAAATGCTGTGCTGAGTTTAACTTGAGTCCCAAGCCTTTTTTGGAAAGACTACAAAAGCTAAGAGGTAAACTGAGTACCTGGGTCTGAAATAATAAACAAGGGCACTCCGTGAATTCATACCAACTCTCAAATATACAATTTGTCATAATCATCAGCTAAATTTATGGTTTTGATCGGTAGGAAGTGTGCAGCCTTTGTCAACCTGTCGACCACCACCCAAATGGAATCATGATGTCGGCGAGTACGAGGTAGGCCTATAATGAAGTCCATATTAATATCTTCCCACTTCCAAGTGGGAATTCTAATATACTGAAGTATGCCTCCCGGCCTTTGATGCTCGACTTTCACTTGCTGACAGTTGGGGCACTTGGCTACAAATTCTTCAATATCCTTCTTCATGTCATTCCTCCAATATATTTCCCGCAAGTCATGATACATCTTGGCGGCACCCGGATGGATAGAATACCTAGTCTCATGTGCCCCATGCAAAATTCAGTCCCTCAAATTATCAACATCAGGAACACATAGGCGACCTTGGTGCCGCAACACCCCATCTCCCCCTTGGGAGATGACCTCCACCTTTTGACTCCGAACGACTTCTTTCAGCTTTACCAACATCAGATCCTCATCTTTCCTAGATTTCACATCTATTACCAAGGATGATTCTGATCCGTTTTGCACAACAATGCCGGCATTAGTACTGTCGACCAATCTAACTTCCAACCTCGCAAGTCAATGGACATCATTCACCAACTCCTTCTTTCCCTCATCCACGTGGAACACACTCCCCATAGAAAGCCTACTATGTGCATCCGCTACTACATTAGCCTTGCCCGGGTGGTAAAGGACACTCATATCGTAGTCCTTTAGTAGTTCCAACAACCTCCTTTGCCGAAGATTAAGATCCTTTTTCGTGAACACATATTGCAAGCTTTTGTGATCCATAAATACATCCACGTGGACCCCATACAAGTAATGCCGCCATATCTTCAAGGAAAATACCATCGCAGCTAACTCAAGATCATGGGTCCGGTAATTTCTCTCATGGACTTTCAACTATCTCAAGGCGTATCCTATCACTTTCCTATGCTGCATCAACATGCACCCAAGTCCGATTGTCGAAGCATCAGAATACACCACAAAACAATCGGTACCCTCAGGTAGGGTCAACACTGCTGCTGAAGTGAGTCAAGTCTACAACTCTTGGAAGCTTTTATCACAAGCCTCCAACCATTGGAACTTTACCTTCTTTTGAGTCATCTTGGTCAAAGGTGCTGCAATAGATGAGAAACCATCAACAAATCTCTGATAGTAACCCGCTAAGCCAAAACAGCACCTGATATCTGATGGGTTCACCGGTTTGGGCCAATTCTTCACTGCCTCGATTTTCTGAGAATCCATCATTATGCCCTCACTCAATACCACATGGCCCAAAAATGCCACAGAGTCAAACCAAAACTATCATTTTCTGAAATTTACATTCAACTGACTATCCTTGAGGGTAAAAAGTGCTACTCTCAAGTGAGTGGCATGCTCCTCCTCGCTCGGAGAGTATATGAGGATATCATCAATGAACACAATCACGAACATGTCCAAATATTCCTTGAACACCCTGTTTATTAGATCCATAAAAGTTGCAGGGTCATTGGTTTGTCCAAAAGAAATAACAACAAATTCGTAGTGACCATACTAAGTCCTAAAAGCGGTTTTCAGGATGTCACTCTCCCGAACTCTGAGCTGGTGATACCCGAATCTGAGATCAATCTTTGAGAAACACTTGGCACCTTGAAGCTGGTCAAACAAATTATCCATCCTAGATAAAGGATACCTGTTCTTAACGGTGACCTTGTTTAACTACCGATAGTCAATGCACATCCGAAGCAAACCATCCTTCTTCCGGACAAATAACACATGTGCACCCCATGGAGACTTACTTGGCATAATAAAACCTTTATCTAACAGGTCCTTCAACTATTCCTTCAACTCTTTTAGCTCGGCTGTAGCCATTCTATAGGGCGGAATAGATATAGGCTGCGTGTCGGGAAAAAGATCTATACCAAAATCAATCTCCCGCTTGGGAGGGACAACTTGGAAAGTCATCAGGAAAGACCTTTGGATACCTAGATAGTTGGGGTTTCGGACTCGACATCCTTAGCCCTAACTAGATGGTACATGCAACCCTTAGAAATCATCTTCCTGGCCTTAAGGTAAGGAATGAATTGACCTACAGAACAACTAAACTGCCCTTCCATTGTAAGATTGTCTCACCTGGAAATCTAAGCCCTACTAATCGGTTTCTACAATTAACTGAAGCATAGCATGAAAAAAGCTAATCCATGCCGAGAATAACATCGAAATTGGTCATGGCTAACTTTATCAATTCTGCTGAGGTGACCTTATATAGGACTAAGACTGGGCAATCTTTATACACCCATCTAGCTATAACTAAGTCACCTATTGGAGTAGAAACTAAGAAGGGCTCTGACAAGACATTGGGACTGACTCCGAAGCTACTAGCTACATAAGGTGTCAAAAAGACAAGGTAGCCCCCGGATCTAGCAAAGAATACACATAAACATGAAAAACTCTCAACATACTGGTGACTACATCTAGTGAGGCCTCCTTCTCCTGACGAGTGCCTAAGGCATAGAATATGTTTTGGTGTTGACCGCCAGCTATGCTAGTAGATGCCCCCTGATGTTCTGTGCGTGGGGGAGGGGCTGCTAAACTAGAAGATGGGCCTCGGCACCTAACCTAATCATGTCTCACAGCTGGACAATTTCTGAGCATATGTCCGGTCTGCCCACAACCATAACAAGCTCCTGAACCTGCCAAACACTAACCTGTGTGCCCTCGACCACATCTGCGATAAGCTCAGATGCTGGAATCTGCAGGTCTGCTTCTCTGACCCCTTAAGCCTGACGCTCGTCCCCTCTGATCATGTCTGGGCCTGGATAACACACTCAATAGTGAATATATCGGTGTTGATGATCTCTAGTGAGTCTACTGTCGGTGCCCACCACCGGACCTCTGCTGAGAGAATCTCTGATCCTCGATCCTGGCCCTCTTGGCTTCCCTCTCCCTCGAATATGCCGTCTCCATCTGCTGGGCATACAACACTATGTGAGGGAAATCCATATCCTGGTGAAGCATCAATCCGACACTCCTTGGCCAAATATCCTTCTATACCATGCACAAATCTACTCACCCGTTCCCTCTGGTCAATCTCTAACTCCGGGGCATATTTTGATAGGCGAGTGAACTCAATGGAAAACTCTAGCACTATCATCCTCCCCTGCTTCAAGTTTACAAACTTAAATTCCTTGAGCTCCCTCATCTCCCGAGGGAATAATCAATCTAGGAATGTAATCTAAAACTCCTCCCATGTGATCGGACCTGCTACCATGACCCTGCTATCCTTCCATTGGCGGAACCAAATATGCGCAACGCCCTTTAACTGGTAGGAGGCAAACTCTACGCACTCAACACTAGTCACCCCCATAACCTAGCTGATCTTTACAATCTCATTAATGAAATCATGCGGGTCCTCATCTACCTTTGACCCTAGAAACTCCAGCAGGTTCATTCTCAAGAAGTCTTGGACTCTGGTTGCCGTTGCATTACCGTTTTGAGGAATATGCGCAACGGCCTACTAATTGACCTAAGCATTCAAGGCCTGCACAAGCATCTAAATAGCAGCCTGGAACTCAACATGAGTGGCTGGATCTGATGCCTAAGGCTCCTAAACTAATGGGGATGGCTGATGCCAATAATCGTTTCCATCCTCGTGGACTTCACCACCTTCATTACTCCTTCCATTCATTCTTCGAGGACCAATATTCTGCAATTGTGAATAGAATGAATTAGAAGGATAGAAAGACCTTTCATCATACGACATAGATCATGAAAGAAGGGAACATTTCCTAACGTCTAATAGCCACTTCTTCATAAGGGTGGCACACTTCACACACATGAAAAAGACTCTACTTAACACGGCTTTTAGACACCCTAGGACACTTCAAACCTATTGCTCTAATACCATGTTTTTCACAACCCTAATGGAGGATCGGATCGTAGACACGGGACAAGGGACCCCGAGAGACCCCAAGTCGACCCATGGCATAAGCATACAACTAACTTATTCAATAAACTGAAGAAAACATGAATATAATCTCAACGAAAGTCTAATTCAACATAACATTAGAATAACATCCGAAGCTACACATACGTAAGTCTTAAAAGCCTCTAGTTTGGACGAGTTGGTGGGACAAGACCCCAACTAACTCAATAATGTTGAACTGCAAATACATAAGGAACTGAATATCTAGACCTCGAAGGATGAGGACTCACCAACCAGGTAGGAGCTAACTCTGTCAATCAACTACGCATGAGGCTGAGCATGGGACTGGGTCCTGTATCATGAAATGATACAACATAGAAAGTATGTTGTCAGTACGTGGAATGTACCGAGTATGCAAGGTAAGTAAAACCTCTTAAGTAAAATAAATCATTTAAAACATTTCATATATATTATAAGCTTCCAAATATGAGAGGAAAGGCTACATGCATTCTTTCTGAAATCATAATCTTATCATAACATGACCATGCATAGCTTCATAACATCATGACTGACTCGAATGACTCAAAGTTGAAACATAACACTCATATTAAAAGCTAAACAATGAGTTAAACCTTACTTTTAGAACATGCATGCACAAAGTAATCACATGAGTGTCAAATGTGCAAATCTGAATAGTATAGACAGTGAGAGAGACGTCATTTAACCGATACACGATGATAGAGCTTCTGTGGTCCCAACTATCACACTTAAGTGGGTAGAGTCGTCCATAACCTTGCCACGGTGATGGACGATACCATGATATCAATATCAAGCTCAAGGGCCAATCGGGCCGGGGATAGCTCACAAGGGAGGTCCAAATATTATAATAGTATCACCTACGTTGGCACGTAGTTCTGGGGCATAGGATGATCGACCCGTAACCCACTCGGTGCTAGACTCTTCTCCCAAAATCATGAAATGCTCTACATCTTATATAACGAAGCTCAACATCATCTATTGACGAAGCTTAACATTGTCTAATGACGAATCTCAAGATGAAATAATACATAACTCAACATCGTATGAAATGAAGATCAACATTGTCTATTGACAAAGCTCATTAATGAAATCATGCATAGACTCGACATAATGTGAAATGAAGCTCAACATTGTCCTTTGACAAAGCTCAATAATGACATACATCTCAATTACGAATTCATTCCTATGAGAAGCTTTATTTCGAAACATACCACAAGCTCAAGTATAAGTGGGAGCATCTACTCCAAATCATGCGGTAAGCTATATGTAGGAATATTAACCTCAACATACCACAAGCTAGAAATTATGAAATTTGGGAGACTTCACTCCAAACACTGTGGTAAGCTTATTTCAGGAAAATCCTCATTTTAAATCAACATGTGGGAATTGCCCAAAGCTTTATCAAACTTAGATCTTTTCAATTCCTTTTGAAAATAATATCATAATCACGGGTAGCTTTAGAAACATGCTTTTCATCATCAAATCTCATCATCATCATACATACATCATTATTCTCTTCTTTCATGAACTTTTCTTCTATGGGCATTCAATCTCATAATTTAGAAAACACAATTTTGATTGGAAGCAATTTAAAAATCTGCCCAAGCTTCACAATTCATCAATATAAATAGAATCTAATCATACCCATGTATAGATATTGAAGAATCATGCAATTGTGTAAAAACCCCATACTTAATCATAGGTGATTTTCATGATTTGATAGAAATCGGTCATCGGTGTGAAAGAGAACACCCACTCAAAACCTTACATACCTGGGAGAGATGATTTTAACACTTCTCTAATTTCCCAAAATGATATTCCAATGGACACCTTCAAAACTTGCTCTAAATCCTCTCTTCAAACTCTCAAGCTTGCTTGCATGGAATGAATTAGCCTAGAATAGGTTTTTCACTCTTAAAACCCTGTAAAACGAGCCTTAAACGATGTAGTATAGGTCTCTAGGACATAGGAATTACGAGAAGACCCTTACTGAAATCGCAGGAAAACATTGCCATGTAGTCCTAACGGACGACCTGATGGATCGTCACTGGCCCAAACGACTCGTTATGTCGCTCGTCAGGTATAATGTTAGCCAAAACTCCTGGGATCGTAAAAGATCACTTAATGGTTTGTTGGGGATTACCAAAACTCGTGGTCACCAATCGTCAAGTACACTGCCTCTATTATATCACTTTCCTTGTAATCATCGAATGACGCACATCACGACTCGTTGCCTTCCATGACGAGTCGTGGCCTCCTCCCATTTAGTACACTAGTGGAATTCTTCTATTTTTGCTTCTCTCTCACCCCACGGCTGACCTAATGATTCATGGTGTCTTACCACGAGTCGTTCCCTCGCCTCGCCTGTGGGGAACCCTTATCCTTCAATCTTCCTGTTCTTCACTAAACATCCCCGCGAGCCATCTAACGACTCGTGGGCTGGTCCACGAGTTATCTAATGATTTATTCTGTGCCTGCAACTCATATTTTTAGCTTTTCCCCATTTCAACTCCCGGGTTCAATATTTAATTTCTCGAGATATAACACAAAACTGCTCAACCGAGATGCCTTCTCAAAGGCCTCATAACTAAAGGGTCATCTGCCCACCTGATATGGCCGTGTTGATGGTAAAATAACAAGTCTCATAAATTTAGGAAACTGCCCACCTGATATAACTGCGTCAGTCGTAAGGTCATCACTCTAATATCCAAAGGGACAACTACCCACCTGACGTAACTGCATCGGTGGTAAGGTCATAAGTCTCATATCTGAATGGTATCTTCCTACCTGACATTACTATGGTAGTGGTTTAACTTGAAACCCTGACTATTTCCATATAAGGAGCTGACTGAGCTCTTATTAACTTAATCAACACATATGACATAAATATGACTAATTTAAGGACTGCGACCTAAATAGGTTTCTTTTCTAGTCCATAGCTGCACATATGCACATACATGGCATAAAGCTTTTAAACAACATTTAGAGACACATATTCAAGGGCTTTCATAGTTATGAGAAGGTTCAGATGACATAAGATATTCGACAAGTTAAATAGACAACACTTTGGCACATTTTGGATATCGAGAACTTGATAACTGGAAGATTAGCTTAAGGGAGAGGAATCATGGAATATCTCCTTAGCCTCACATACCCCATAACATATATATAATATAAAGGACAACAATGATAGGTAATCTCCTTTTTGACAAGCTTGTTTACCCTTACTAAATTGTGACTTAGATTCTTAGCTTAGATTTGCTTACACATCGTTTCTCAGCTATTTTCAAAATTTTACTTAGGAACTAGACCTTTAAACATGATTAACATAACATATATGAAACATACAATAAAAGGACTAGCTCACAGTGCCCTGATAAGGGACTTCAGACTCAATTTATAATTACAACACAATTGGAAGTAATACGTGCTTTGCTTCATATTTGCTTGTTCCAAACATTCTTAATGATTAAAATTAATGTCATGCATATTCGGCTCTTTGGACTTTATTACACTTTCTTCAATATGAGTGTGAAGAAACAATAATATTGGCCCTTTCGACAATACATTTTTGTGCTTGAACAATGAGAATAGGATGTCTTAACATACCTTACTCCGGCGTGTTCTTTTGGCCAACTTCCTCCTTCAACAACCAGCCTTCAATCTTTTTAAACTATTGAATTTATAGTCAATTAACAAGACTAATTTGTATCAATATATGCAGACAAAGTATTTTACCTACTGGCATTCACAACAACAAAAACAACCAATGACAACAACAACAACAACAACATTATTTATTTTTCAATACTTGATTTTTTATCAAATTTCGAGGGGGGAAAAAGAAGAGGAATAGTACCTAACTTCTCCTGAAATTCATCCCCACAATTCAATGTGTATTCTCAGCCAAAAACACTGCCCAAATCCTAAGAAAAACGGATAAAAAGTTCCACCAAAATCAGTCCCAACGGCAGCTCATCTAGCTGCCAACTTTCCAGCTTTTTTTGCTTTCATGTTTGATGAATTTAAAGGGGTAAAATTCTTACCTTCCTTCTTGACTTCAATCCCTAATTAAATGGAGACATAGAGGCAGTCAAAAAAGCTTCATAAATGAAGCAACTTAACCACAAATCAGCTGCCAAAACGAGCTCCAAAACAGCCCCCTCACACCTAACACAAATTGTAATCAACTATCTCACCTTATCTTGTATTTTGGTTGAACTTTGTTTGAGGTTTATCCTTAAGTTTTCCTTAGTAGCTTACTGTCAAATGGAGAGAAAATGAGGAAGGAAACAAGAAGCACAAATCTGGAAACCTTTGGAAATGAAATATAGGCCAAACAATTGATCTATATATATTTGGGGCAGTGGAGACGTTTTAGGGCGGTGACCATGTCACTGCTTGACAGTGCCACCATAAAATGCCTCTAACTTTTTACTATAAACTATGGTTGATGAGAGGTTTGATGTTATGAAAACTAGACTTAGATACATTTAATTTGATAGGTTTTAGGACTTCAAACTCATTATAGATTAGGAGATATGATCATTTAAATTTGACCCTTACTTATGAACTTCACATACTCTTTGCACGTCTCCTAACCTACAATCAATATTGTCACACCCTAAACCAGTGGAGGCTTGACTGGCACTTGGTGCCACACATGGTTGAGCAAATCCTACAAAAATCAAACTACAACATGGCAGAACCGACGAGGCTTAGCAACACAACAACTAAAAAATCTAAGTAAGACGATAGACTATAACGGAAGCTAACTCACCTAATCGAAAATAAATACACTAGGCCGTAAAGGCCACAAAATGGAAACTCACTATAAAATCAAGTCCACCTAGCCTTCAACAACATACTAACACTAGCGCGACCTCTTCGAGCCTCTATGAATGCAACAGTAATCAAATGATCAGGACAGGGCCCCGACTCAGCTGGAACTCTACTCAGCGGCCAATAACTCAATAAACCATCCCACCATCACCTGCAGGAGTGAATGCAGTGCTTCGACTAGGGTATCAATATAATAATGTGCTGAGCATGAAAGGTAGAAACAACTATATGACTCTGATTAGATATCAATGAATATACCAGATATCATAAGAGGAAAACTCAACTTAAGTAAATACATAGAACCTACCTGGCACCCATAAGCTTGTAAAGTACAAGAAAGCACACAAACTGAACCTACCTGGCCCTATAAGCTCAGCAAGTCAAAAAGGTAAACTACAACAACCATTTCCTAGCTGACAGAACTCACCTATCATCACCTCTATACCTCTTAATGGGTTCAGCTTACACCAGCCAACATCTAGCATCTACTCCTATTAGATAACAGATAACACAAGCAACAAACACAATATAATGCCAAGCAAATTAAAAGTAAACACCAATTAATCAACATCATCAATTAAGCACCGTCGGGCCCTTGCTCGACTACACACAGTTAGTGGAGCTCAATCCATCCAGGAGAACCAATCGAGATCCTAAGAAAGCTCAGACATGCCAGACCACTCTCGAATCATGTCTCAACTCGACAGTATGGAGGATATCATCCTCAACCTTGTAGGTAATTTCACTCGTTTGGCTCAACCCCATGGCTGAAAACACTCTCATGCATCGGGTATGTACAAGCCACAAGGCACCTCATGATCGACTCCTAGCCGGAACAGCTCTCGTACAACTGGTATTCACAAGACACAAGGCCTTAAAAACAACACACACATAATCACAACATAAAAAATGAAAAATAATAATAATAATACATGCTTAAACATCCCACAACCGGCTCTCAAACCCCACCAATCGATTAACAAAACACCGTACTATTCTCGCACGTCTAGCCGTCCACCGATGAGCCACTAACCAAGCTAAGGATCACCATCCTAAATAGTATGTTCCTAGTGTTTAAAAACAGCCCACAAGCCACTCTACTCACCAATAACAAAAAGGGACATGGCCAATCCAACCCAAGTATCACGACTGCCGTCAACGTGCCATCGACACGGCTGACACAACACCGATTCAAATATAACAAAAGATGATTAGAACCATCGACCTTAACAACTATAAACTCTCATTCACTTTTCAATTTCATAACCTAATCTTATTCACACAAAAAACCTATAACTAGCTACAAGAACCATACGCCTCACACACAGCCTCTCGACATGAGCCTAATAATTTGCCATGACTACGATTCTCCACACTTAAGCCCGAGACACCAACCAAACTAGCATCTCATACACATATTTTTAATCATATAAACAATAGAACAAGAGTAAAATAACAATATAACACAGAGCTTCACAACACAGCCAGCGCACATGCCAACACCTACTATAACGACTATGAAATTCCTGCCGACAAGGGGAAGGACAAGCCTAACATACCTTAGATTCAATCTATCCGTAACCGAGCCTTAAACATTATGAACTTACTTCTAAAATTCAATCCAAAATGCTACCAAGAACACATCCAACAAACTCAATGAATAAACAAGGCAAACAGAGCTTAACTGATAAGATTCATACGAATTAGATGGTAGAAAATTTGAAACAACAATGTACCTACGTTAACATAACTATTACCAACCTCAACAACTAAAAAACCAAAGGAAGAAGTCTTAACAATAGCTTCACCAATAAACAGCCTCCAAAAGCCCAAAAAAGACACAAAAATGCAAGCAACATGCGATTTCTAACTTTCCGACCTTCAATTCCACCATGGATTATGTTTCGTTAGCCCAAAACAATAAAAAACATGTTGGAACACCTCTAGGGAGAATTGTAGATACTGGAAATTTCCATAAATGGGAAATTTATAACAACCACCGACCAAGGGGCTTAAATAGTCCTCCACCGCCTTGGCGTTTTTGACATGCCTGCTTGCGCATTCTTGCGAGAATGCAAATATCTCTCTATTCTGAAGTTGGATTAGAGAACGGTTTAATGAGTTGGAAAGTAGACTCATAGAACTTTAATTTCATAAATTGTAGGATCCTTTACTCCATATATATTTGAAGAAAAGCTTCAAGATATTTGACCCAAATTTCAGAGAATTTCAAGAAAGAAATTTGCAATAACATTTGCCGAATTTCATTCTACAACTGAATCAATGTCCAATCTTAAATACGACCATAGAGTGACTCAAATACCTCATAACACTTCCTACTTAGCATATTAAGTACTCTTAGTCCTACCCTAAAATCAAAAATTTATTACTTATACTATATGGAGTGTTACAAATATACAACCCATACATTGCTTAACATAGCATACAAACATCAAATAATCACCAAATTTTTTCTGAGATGTGACATCCTCCCCCCCCCCCCCAAGAAGCATTCATCCTGGAATGAGTATTAACTTTATTTAACATGTTCTAGGAACATATATTTACAAATTTAAGGTAGCGAAATAGAAAATACATACCTCTCTATCAAGTTGATATCATAAATAAGTGAGGATACTTCCTCCTAATCTCCTCCTCCGCTTCCCAAGTTACTTTTTTCAACATTGTTACTTTTCCAAAATACTTTGACGGAGGTGACTTCCTTAGTTCGAAGCTTCCTGACCTGCCAATCAAGAATGAAAACTGGGACCTCCATATAGATCATCTCCTTAGAAATCTTCACATCCTCAATGGCATAATACAGACTGGATCCCTAATGCATTTCCGCAACATTAAAACATGAAATATGGGATGGACTGCTACTATCTCTGATAGCAACTCTAAATCATAGGCCACTTTGCCTACCCTGCGGATGATACTATAAGGCCCCACATACCTAGGACATAACTTGTATTTGCTGCTAAAGCTCAGAACACCCTTCATAGGAGATACCTTTAGGAACACCCAATCACCAATAGCAAACTCTAACACTCAGTGAAGTAAATATGCATAGGAATTTTGTCTTCTCTAGGCTCTCTGAAGTTGATCTCTGATAAGTTTCACTTTGTCAATAGCTTGTGGCACCAAATCCGGCCCCAATAATTCTCCCTGATGGAGCTCGAACCAACCCATCAATGACTTGTAGTTTCTCCCATATAAAGCTTTGTATGGGGCTATCTGAATACTTGTCTTGTAGCTGTTATTGTAGGAAAACTCTATCAAGGGTACACGATCAATCTAGCTTCTGCCAAAATCCAACACACAGGCACAAAGCATATCTTTAAGCGTCTGAATGGTGCGTTCAGCCTATCCATCCGTTTGAGGATGAAATGTTGTATTGAGACTTACCTGAGTGCCTAAGACTTTCTAAAAAGATTTCCAAAAGTTTTTTGTAAATTGGGCACCCCTGTCAGAAATAATAGATAAGGGAACACCATGAAGGCGAATTATCTCATGAATATAAAGTCTGGCTAAGTCCTCAATAAGATAAGTAGTTCTAACAAGCAGGAAGTGAGCTGATTTCATTAGACTATCAACAATAACCCAAATAGAATCCTACGCGTCAGAGGCAAACCTATAATAAAATCCATATTGATCACCTCCCACTACTAAGATAGAAACCTTATTTTATGAGTCAGGCACCCAGGACTTTGATGCTCGACCTTCAAATGCTGGCAATTAGGACATTGGTTCACAAAACTCGTGATGTACTTCTTCATTCCATTCCATTAATATAGTTGCCTCAGGTCACAATACATCTTCGTAGCACCCGGGTGTACTAAATATCGAGAATAACTAGCCTAATTCATAATTCGTGTTCGTAACTTACCCTTGCTAGGCACATAGAAATGGCTTGGTATCTATGGACTCCATCTGGTTCACAGTCAAATAAGTTTTACTTCTGCTATGGTATAATGTTCCTTAACGAGATAAATTCTATGTCATTTTACTGATGATGCTTAAATTCAGTTACCAAGGATGATTCTATTGTATTATGGACCACAACACCCTCATCTTTGGTATCTAGCAACTGAATTTGTAAGTCAGCCAACTCTTGTAGGGCCTTTTCGATTTAAATCTAATCAGCCTAGATATGAATCAAGCTACCTATGGACTTGCGACTCAGCGCGTCTATTATAACATTTTCTTTGCCTGGATGGTATAAGATGCTGAGGTGATAATCTTTTAGAAGCTATAACCACCTTCTTTGTCTCAAATTCAAATCTTTCTACTAGAATAAGTATTGGAGTCTCTTATGATCTGTAAAAATATCAATGTGTACCCTGTAGAAATAGTGGTTCCATATCTTTAGTGCAAACATAACTGCTGCCAACTCCATATTATGGGTAGGGTAATTTTTCTCGTTCTTCCTTGTCTACCTCAAAGCATAGGTGATAACCTTTCCATGATGCATCAGCATGTTGCCCAACCCATCTTTAGAAGCGGTTCCATAAGCCATATACCCCTTTGTACCTTTTGTAAGAGTTAAGATACATGGTTAAGTTAATCTACTCTTTAATTCCTGAAAGCTACGTTCACACATCTCTGTCCATGGAAACTTAGTATCCTTAGGTGTTAACTTTTTCAACGGTGTGGAGATGGTAGAAAAACCCTCTACAAATCTATTATAGTAACCTGCCAAATCCAAGAAGCTACAAACATATGTAGGATTTAGGGGTTTGGGCCAACTCTTTACCGGCTCTATTTTCTGACTATCCATTTTTATATCTTTATCTGTAATCACATGAAGCAAAAAAGCTATAGATGTTAGCGAAAATTCACATTTAGAAAACTTAGCATACAACCTATGCTCCTGGAGAGTCTGCAACACAGCTCTCAGGTGATCCGCATGCTAGGCCATGAATCATAAGTAAATCAGGATGTCATCAATGAAGAAGATCACAAATACATTAAGAAAGGGCTTAAAAACTCTATTCATCAGGTCCATATAAGCCTATGGACCATTACTAAGCCCGAAAACTCATAATGACCATACTTGATCCTGAAAGCAGTCTTGGGAACATTAACCTCCCTAACCCGTAACTGGTGGTACCCATATCTCAAATCATTCTTCGAAAAGCATCTTTCACCCTATAATTAATCAAATAGTTCATCAATCCTGGGAGGTGATATTTATTTATAATCATTACCTTATTCAATTGCCTATCCATCCTCAACGACCCTATAACTGATCAAACAGTTCATCAATCCTGGGAAGTGAATATTTATTCCTAATAATTACGTTATTCAGTTGCCTATAGTCAACACACATTCTCAAAGACCCATCTTTCTTCAGCACGGACAATACTAGTGCACCCCACGACAACACACTAGGCTGGATAAAACCCTACTCAAGAAAATATTTTAACTGCCCCTTTAATTCTCTTAGCTTAATTGGGGTCATTCTATATAGAGGTATGGATATCAGCTAAGTGCATTGAGTAATTCAACAGAAAAAGTCTATCTCCCTTTCAAGAGGAATTCCTGGCAACTCCTCTGGGAACTTATTTACTATAGGAACTAACTGGAGAGTTACAGGTTCACTTTCCAAGTCTCTTACCCAAACAAAATGAATAATAAATCCTTTAGATATCAACATCTGAGCCTTAAGGTATGAAATAAACTCTCCTTTAGGCGTAGCGGCATTACCTTGCCATTCGCGGATTGGCTCCCCTAGAAAGTGGAATCTATCAACATTGGTTCTACAATCAACATTAGCTTAACATGCTGCCAACTAATCCATACCCATAATTACATAAAAATCAACCATCTCAAGCTCAACCTGATCAGATAGGGTGAATTTATCACATACTAACATCATACAATTTCGGTAAACCCGTCTAGCTAACATAGATTCGCCAATTGGCATAGAAACAACAAATAGTCAAGAAAGTAATTCAGTGACTATCTCAAACTGACTCGAAACCAATAATTGCAACATAACAGAGTGAAGAACCAGGATAAAGCAAGGATTACATAGCACGAGAATGAATAATCAAAGTACCTGTAATAATATCAAGTGATGCCTTTTAGTCCTATCGACCACCCAAAGCATAAAATTTGTATTTCACTATCCCTGAGCAGGATGTCTCTCCTCCTTAGTCCCTACCTCAGCCTGACGTGGGCTAAGGACCAGGTCTCGAAGGGAGATTTGGAGGTGATGAAGCCGCTGACGATCCTGATCACTAAGTAGTATGGCCCCTCCCTTTATCTGAATAATATCGCGTAATATTCTGTCACACCCCGCCTTGGGGGTATGACTAGCACCTGGTGCCCTACTAGGACCTGAACTGCTAGACTGCTAAGCCTAAGCACATCTGGTGCCTGGCTAGCTCTAACTCAGATTCAGGGAAGCAACGGGCTATATAACGGCTATAACTACAGCCTCTGGCCGACTAGGCCTATAGCCACCTATACCTGCAATAACAGCTGACCAGAACGTACTCATAATCAGGAACCTATGCGGGCCAACAAGGCCACCATGCTGTCTAGTCATCTAAAACTTAAACTAGGAAAATACTAGAAAGCTACGTGACCAGAAAGGTCACCACTACTGTCAAGCTATGGCCCCACATGGCCAACATAAAAGAAACAAAAGTACTAACAGCTATGCAACTGCACGGCCTCAAACGACCGGCTCATCTGACCACAGGGAAATATATACAGACTGCAAGCCTCTAAGAATACTGATAAGATGGCCAGGACAGGGCCCCGGCCTACCCATACTGTACAATAAAAGAAAAGGGATAAACCTCTAGCTATCTAACTCCGGATGATAGGAGCTGATGACCCTGTGAGCTGGCTGGAATCACGAGGTATCAGCCCCTCGTCTATGAGTACCTGCAGGCAAGTAATGTAGCACCCCGCTGGGTGTCAGTACCACTGGTACTGAGTATGTAAAACAACAACTGAAAGATATCTGAAAACAACAATACAACTGATGGAACTGAAATAGAGAGGAATAGACTAAACTTGACTGAAAATGTAAAGTTATGCCTACTCTTAACTATACTGGAAGGAGTAGGAGTCATACCTGGAAATGTTTCGCTCTATTGTCGATCTACACGTATCTAGTGTAACATGGAATAACGAAATATAACATAGCATGGCACACACAAACCTTACCCGGCCCCCATAAGCCGGGAGGTACAATCAACACGCAATCTATACCCCTACCCCGATCGTCCCATCTCCTATAATAACTATAAGCACCCTGTCGATCCCCTGGGTATGAACTTGGGCTCGCTGAGCCCCTGACTATAACTGTACCTGAGTCCGGAGGACTCCTGAATCAACACCCCGGGCGTACCCGCTCGACGGGGGTGTATAAGGGCCGACCAAGGCACAATATGGGGAAACTGGCATCCCATCTTCGTCCCCTATGGGACGGCATGCCACTCCGTAGAGCATAGTATCCTCGCCCTCTGGCGGACGAGTCGATACAGCTATTAACCCTGGGGCGGTCGTGAATGCTAGGTAATCCAACCCCAAGACAATACAGTGGTCTCAACTAGTAATACTATCTGCATATACCACATGCTGAAAGTAGTGATGATAATGTATTTGTACATACTATATGATGACTAGTGATAGTGATATGTATGTGTTTAATATATGCTGAGACTGATAATGGTATATATATATATATGTTTTCTGTCATACTGTGCTGAGTCTAATGTTGAACAAGATATAGTTTTTCTGCTGCAAATCATGTTGTATCACTGAGCTTCTAAAGTAACATGATTTACTATTTCTAACATACTTTCTAAACTTTATTTTAATCTACCATTCTACTTCTGAGATACCCTTCAGATACTTATATTGCTTTACTAAGTTTCAACTGAATACGATAATATCCTAACATACTTTACTAAATCACATACTGGGCATGCTGTACAGTTCCTAACACTTTGTATTAGAATTTATGTCATGCTAGCAAGTTTCACTCTATACATAACATGATGCTTCTAATATCGTACCAATATTCATAATAAACATAACACACGACTTCTGAACATTCTACTGGCCTTTAAACTATTTTACTATACCGAGACTACTAACTTGCCGAGGAAACTAGCTTTACATACCTTCGCTACTGATTTCCCGACTAACTGGCGTAGCTTGGTTAGTATTCCAGCTATTTCTCCCAACTGCATTCATATATATGTCAATCAATACTAAATACAACTTTATTCTGAAGGACGACATCACTTTCGATATAATTATAGCCTAAACTTAGGCTTATCGAAAGACGGTCGAGAACTCGCTATTTTCCAGAAGTCCAGAAGGGAGAAGTATTCACTTCACAGCTAGGAACACATAGACACTAGTTTGGAGCAATTCTACTTACCTTAGTCCGGTAGCTTGACGATTCGTCAGCCGTATTTTGCGAAACAAAATCCCTAGGAATGCTCTCTGCTGCTAAATACCTCGGTACCTGAGGTTAATTTGAGTTTAGACTACGTTTGGCAGCGTAATCGAACGATTATATCTTCTCCCTCTTCGTCTCTCTCTGTTTGCTGCGTTTTTCTGGAAATTATAATGAATGAACTTAAATTAAAACCGAATTGGGGCTTTATATACTTGGGCCTGGACAGGCCCAACTTGTCACAGAGCCAATGCAGAGGCCCCACCTCCGTGACACGTTGCCATCGCGGAGGGGCTCTGCCCCGGCTCCTTCCACGATGGTTCGATAGGTTTCTTCGTTCGATCTTTTCCCGGGCCTTTCTTTAGCATGTATGGCTTTCAAATATGCTTAACCAAAGTGCATATAGGCCATCTAGGTGTCGGGAATCTTACGGGGTATAACATATTCCTTGGATGCCCACAATAATAACATACATTCTTCCCTTGATGGAATGGACCTGTATGTGTCCTTCTGCACTGAGCACAAAGGGTAAATGATGGCCTTCCCTATTTTGGATGCTCCTGCCACTGTGAAGGAACTGAGGAGCACTCTCTACATATCATACCAAATGTCTAGATGATTGAGCCCTTGAGTCACCCTAAGGATCTTTGTAGGAACCTGTAGTCCTAACCCTTTTGTTACACCCCGTAGAATTCCCAGCACTTAGATGACCTATGCGCACGTTGGTTAAGTATATTTGAAGGCCATAGGTGCTAGGGAAAGGTCCGGGAAAAGATCGGACGAGAAACCCGTCGAAACCATCGCGGGAGGAGCCGAGGCAGAGCCCCTCCGCGATGGCAGCGTGTCACGGAGGTGAGGCCTCCGCGATGGCTCCGTGACACGTTGCCCAGGTTCAACCCCAAGTGTATAAGCCCCCACTTTGGTTTAAAATAAATTTCCAGAGAAACGCAGTGAAGCCGAGGAAGACGAAGAAAATTAAATATTTTCGTCCGATTACACTGCCAAACGCTGCCCAAACTCAAATTAATCCCAGATACCCGAGTATTTAGCAGCAGAGAGCATTTCTACGGAATTAGTTTCGCAAAATACGGCCGACGAATCGGCGAGCCACCTAACTAAAGTAAGTAGAATTGCTCTAAATTAATGTCTATGTGTTCCTAGCTGAGAAGTGAATACTTCTCCCTTCTGGGCCGCTGAAAAATTGCGAGTTTTCGACCGTCTTTCGATAAGCCTAAGTTTAGGCTATAAACTATATCGAAAGTAACGTCGTTCTTTACAATAAAGCTGTACTTAGTATTAATTGACGTATTTATGAATGCAGTTGGGAGAAAATAGTTGAAGTACCGGCCGAGCCTCGTTCGACGGACGAATAATTCAAAGAGAAGGTATGTAAAGTTAGTTTCCTTCAGCAAGTTAAGTAATATCAGTGTAGTGTAACAAATTATGGACCAGTAGAATGTTCAGAAGTCAAATCTTGCGTTATTATGAATGTTGGTACGATGTGAGAAACATTGGGTTGTAATGTGTATGAAACCTATCAGTATGATATAGATTCTAACGCAAGCGTTAGAGATTGCCCAGTATATTCGGTGTGTGATGTAATATGCCATGTTAAGATATTGTTGTGTTCAGCTGAAACCCCGCGGAGTAGTACAGTATCCGTAAAGCACTTCAGAAATAGAATAGCAGGCTAAAATGAAGTTCAGAAAGCATGTCAGGAATAGTAAATCAGGTTACTATAGAAAATCAGTATACAGCATAGTTCAGCAGAAAGACTATATTCGTACATATATATAGTACTTCTAGCCTCAGCATGTATCAAGTGTGTACATATTTCTATCACTAGTCCAGCATATAGTGTATACAGAAACTTAGCAAACAGCAGAGTTTTCAGCAGAAACATTATCTTATATAGCATTTGCCCAGTATAGCCCGACAGGAGACTATATTCATATTTATACATCTTTACTTGCCTCAGCACGTATTAAATACGTACAGATTACTATCAGTAGCCCAGCATGTAATATATATGATACTTTACCCCTATTAGCCTCAGCATGTGAGATACCCAGACAGTATTACCAGTTGAGACCGTTGTGTTATTTGGGGTTGGATTACCTAGCATCCATGACCGCCCAGGGTTAATAGCTGTATCGACTCGTCCGCCAGAGGACGAGGATACGTCACTCTACGGAGTGGCATGCCGTCCCGCCAGGGGACGAAGATGGGATGCCAGTTTTTCCCCATACTTGTGCCTTGATCAGCCCTTACACACCCCAGTCGAGCGGATACGCCCGGGTGCAGATTCAGGAGTCCTCCGGACTCAGATGCAGTTATAGTCAGGGGCTCAGCGAGCCCAAGTGCATACCCAGGGGACCGGCGGGATGCTTACAGCCACTATAGGAGATGGGATGACCGGGGTAGGGGTATAGATTCTGTGTTGATTGTACCTCCCGGCTTATGGGGGCCGGGTAAGGTTGTGTATGCCATGTTATGTTATGTATGTTGTGTTATGTTATATTAGACATGAGTAGATTAGTAGTAGAATGATACGTCTCCAGAAATGACACCTACTCCCTCCAGCATGATTAAGAACAGGTACGATCTACACCATCAGATAGTTAATCTAGTTCTTCTTATTCCAGTTTCGACAGTTATGTTATTGATTTCAGATATCCCTTCAGTTCTTACTGATTCAGTTATCTCCTGCTATTCAGAATTTTTGGTTATATTACTTGTATTCAGCTGTATTCAGTTTGCTTTACATATTCAGTACCAGCGGTACTGACGCCCAGTGGGGCGCTGCATTACTTGCCTGCAGGTACCCATAGACGCGCGGTGATACCACGTGATCCCCATCAGCGGTCGAATATTCAGCTCCTGTCATCCGGAGACTGAATTTCTAGAGGTGTAGTTCAGTTCCTTTTGTTGTACAGTACGGGTAGGTCGGGGCCCTGTCCCGATCATTTCTATTATTCTTCTTAGAGGCTTGCAGTCTGTATGTATTCCCTGTGGTCAGATGAGCCGGTCGTGTGAGGCCGTGCAGTTGTATAGTTGCCTTTACTCCCTTCTTTCTTTTGTAATGGCCGTGTGGGGCCATAGTTTGCCAGTAGTGGTGACCTTGCCGGTCACGTAGCTTTTCAGTATGTTATGTTTGAGTTACAGATAACTAGACAGCATGGTGGCCTTGTCGGCTTGCATAGGTTCCCCTGAATTAACATGTTTCTGGTCAGCTGTAATACAGGTACAGAAGGCTATAGGCCAATGGGCCGGGGGCTGTATTTACAGCCGTTATATAGCCCTTTGTTTCCAGAAATGTGAGTTAGAGCCAGCCAGGCGCCAGATGCGCCCAGGCTTAACAAGTTCAGCAGGTCAGGTCCTAGTAGGGCACTAGGTGCCAGTCATACCCCCCAAGGTGGGGTGTGACAAACTTGGTATCAGAGCAGGTCGTATCCCAGGGAGTTTGCAAGCCGTGCTAAGTAGAGTCCTGTCCATGGATGTGTTGTGCACCACATATTATGGGTAGGAGGCTGCAAGGCATGATAGGATGGTTGTCTTTTATTCTGATTCAGTCGTGCTATAGAGCGGTACAGTATAGGGTTGATTCCCTAAAATCTTACCATATTCTTTGGTTACAGATAATGTCAGACCAGCGCCATCCTATTACAGGTCGGAACTTAGACATTGCAGCAGGAGAAGGCACCAACAGGATGCCTCCTCCTCATTTGGAGACAGCCCGATCAGAGGGCACTACAGAGGCATCATCCCAGCCTCCTCAGCAGTCCCCACCACGTCAGGAGCCACTTGGGGTGACATTACCTTCAGCAGCCCCTATAATGACTCCTTCTGATCAGGAGGTTAGGAGTGTTGTAGTTCTGTTAGCACAGATGATGGCTGCTCAGCGTCAGCCAATGCCATCTACAGTTGCAAAATCATCAGGAGGGCCAGGTAGTTCGAGGGTCCGAGAGTTTTTAGCCCTGAATCCCCCACAGTTCACAGGCACGGACCGAACAGAGGACCCCCAGGATTTTCTAGATCAGATGCAGAGAATCTTCAGGGTTATGCACGCCATGTCTACCGAGTCAGTCGAGTTGGCCGCATTCTGGTTATGGGATATTGCGGTGTTATGGTATGAAAGCTGGGAGAGGTCCCGAGGGAGAGATGTTTCCCCTCCCACCTGGTCCAGCTTTTCAGGAGCCTTTCTGGATCATTATTTGCCGCGGGAGATTCGACAGGCCCGTGTAGACCAGTTCCTACATCTAGAACAGGGGGCCATGAGTGTTCGGGAATATTCTTTGCAGTTTGATTCCTTAGCCCGATATGCACCGGCCTTTGTTGATACTATGGCATCCAGAGTGCATCGCTTCATTACGGGATTGAATCCAGAATATGTTGAGATTTGCACTATAACCACACTGCGAGAGGACATGGATATTGCTCGCA
The DNA here is from genome assembly GCA_035772735.1 of Datura wrightii. Lineage (NCBI taxonomy): Eukaryota > Viridiplantae > Streptophyta > Magnoliopsida > Solanales > Solanaceae > Datura > Datura wrightii. Next base: position 125,075,797 of record JASDFA010000018.1, read on the forward strand.
TTCAGGCATTTGCTCAGAATATTGAGGGCATCAAACAGCAGCAACGAGAGGTCAGAAGGGTTAATCAAGAACAGCGTCGTCGGGACAGGCCAGTTGAATTACCGGGAGGGGCCCGGGGAGGACCCAGGCCCCGATTGTCAGACAGGCCGCCCAGGCCCCCGCCTCCGTCATAGTCACAGGGGGGTAGATTCAGCCGTAGGGGGCAGTCAGGGACTGGTAGAGGCTCGCAGATGGAAGATTCACTATCACAGAGGAGGGCAGAGAAGAGTAGGTATACCCTACCACTTTGCCCTATATGCAATCGACGCCATTCTAGAGCACGCAGATATGGCTCCACCGCATGTTATATTTGTGGCCAAGAAGGCCATTTGATGAAAGATTGCCCAGCCAGAGGTCGAGAGGACCGCGATAGATAGGATAGGACATCAGCAGGGTCACGAGCCACAACATCCTCGACTGGGCGCAGGCCCTCAATTTTAGCAGGCAGGGGTCGGGGCAGATCAGGGGCCTCTAGTACAGGTGCGGGTCCAAGCCGCACATATGCTTTACCAGGGAGACAAGATTCAGAAGCATCGCCTGATGTCGTGACAGGTATGCTAACTATCTGCTCACACCCTACTTATGTGCTAATTGACCCAGGGTCTACTTTGTCCTATATTACTCCATTTGTGGCACGAAAGTTTAGTATTGTACCAGAATCATTACAACATCCCTTTCTAGTATCTACGCCCGTTGGTGACTCTATCACAGCTAGCCGAATCTACCGCGGGTGTACAGTAGAGATTGTTGACCGTCAGACCACAGTAGATCTGGTCAAGTTAGAAATGATAGACTTCGATGCCATAATGGGTATGGACTGGTTAGTGCCATGCTTTGCCAATGTTGAATGTTGGACCAAAACGGTCCGATTCCACTTCCCGGGGGAAGCAGTACGGGAGTGGAAGGGCAGCACCGTGACGCCAAAAGGTAGGTTTATTTCCTACCTTCAGGCGAGAAAGTTGATATCTAAGGGGTGTATTTACCATCTTGTCAGAGTTCAGGATGTCCAAGCAGAATCTCCGACACTCCAGTCTGTCCCAGTGGTAAATGAATTCCCAGATGTATTTCCTAATGAGTTACCTGGTATTCCCCCAGAAAGGGAAATAGACTTTGCTATTGACTTGCTACCAGGCACTCAGCCAATATCAATACCTCCTTATCGTATGGCTCCTGCAGAACTCAGAGAATTAAAGGAGCAGTTGAAAGACTTGTTAGATAAAGGTTTTATCAGGCCGAGTACTTCCCCATGGGGTGCGCCAGTCTTGTTTGTGAGAAAGAAAGATGGCTCGCTCCGAATGTGCATAGATTATCGGCAGCTAAACAAAGTTACAGTAAAGAACAAGTATCCGCTCCCCAGAATTGATGACTTATTTGATCAGTTGCAGGGAGCCAGATACTTTTCTAAGATTGACTTACGGTCCGGATACCACCAGGTCCGAGTACGTGAAAGAGATATTCCTAAGACAGCATTCAGGACCCGATATGGGCATTTTGAATTTCTGGTTATGTCCTTCGGGCTAACGAACGCCCCAGCAGTTTTTATGGACCTGATGAACAGTATTTTCATACCTTTCCTGGACTTGTTCGTGATAGTATTCATTGATGACATTCTGGTGTATTCTCGCTCTGAAGCAGATCACCGGACTCATTTGCGGACAGTGCTCCAGATTCTCAGGGACCGCCAGTTGTATGCTAAGTTTTCGAAGTGTGAATTCTGGCTTAACTCAGTGGCCTTTTTAGGGCATATTGTCACAGACACCGGTATACAGGTAGATAAGCAGAAAATAGAAGCAGTTAAGTCATGGCCTAGGCCTACCACCCCGACTGAAGTTCGTAGCTTTCTGGGGTTAGCAGGGTATGATCGGAGATTCGTTGAGGGATTCTCAACCATTGTAGCACCTTTAACTAAATTGACACAGAAAGCAGCAAAGTTTCAGTGGACGGAGGCATGCGAGCAGAGTTTCCAGGAATTGAAAGACAGGTTAACCTCCACCCCAGTATTAGCATTGCCGGAAGGCACAGAAGGTTATTCAGTTTGTTGCGACGCGTCAGGTGTCGGATTGGGTTGTGTGTTGATGCAGCATGGTAGAGTAATTGCATATGCTTCCAGACAGCTGAAGAAGAACGAAAAGAATTACCCCACCCATGATCTAGAATTGGCCGCAGTCATCCATGCCTTGAAGATGTGGAGGCATTACCTGTACGACGTCCATGTTGATATTTATACAGATCATAAGAGCTTGCAGTACATTTTCACCCAGAGGGAGTTGAATCTGCGGCAACGCCGCTGGTTAGAGTTGTTGAAAGACTATGATGTGAATATTCTATACCACCCCGGAAAAGCTAATGTTGTAGCAGATGCCCTGAGCCGTAAGTCGATGGGGAGTTTGGCGTATTTACGGCCTGAGAAACGGAAGTTAATCAAGGAAATTCATCAGTTAGCTGATCTAGCCGTTCGAGTAATAGAAACAGAAAATAATGAAGCAGTAATTCAGAATTCTGCAGTGTCATCGTTAGTTACAGAGGTAAAAGAACGGCAGTATGAGGATCCCGATTTAGTCCAGCTCAGAGATAGAGTTCAGAAAGGTAAGGAGCCAGATTTTCAGATAACCGAGGATGATGTGCTACATTGTAAGGGCCGCCTTTGTGTCCCGAATGTCGCAGGACTTCGTGGGCAGATCATACATGAGGTACACTACACTCGCTATTCCCTTCACCCAGGGGCGACGAAAATGTACCACGACATCAGAGACATCTATTGGTGGCCAAGTATGAAAACTGAGATAGTTGAATTTGTATCTAGATGTGCTAATTGTCAGCAGGTGAAAGCAGAGCACTAGAAACCGGGTGGTTTGACTCAAGAGATAATGATACCTATGTGGAAATGGGAAGTGATAAACATGGATTTTGTAACGGGATTACCCCATACTAGACGCAGAAATGATTCCATTTGGGTAATAGTTGACAGGCTGACAAAATCAGCTCATTTCCTGCCAGTAAGGGCTACCTTCTCAGCTGAGGATTATGCCGAATTATATATCAGAGAAATAGTTAGATTGCATGGGGTGCCGGTATCTATCATTTCAGACAGGGGGCACAATTTACAGCTAGGTTCTGGCAGTCGTTTCAGAAAGGTCTGGGGACGCAGATTAATTTGAGCATAGCATTTCATCCTCAGACAGACGGGCAGGCTGAACGTACGATTCAGACGCTCGAAGATATGCTACGAGCGTTTGTGTTAGATTTTGGGGGTAGCTGTGATGAACATCTCTCGTTAATTGAATTTGCTTATAATAACAGCTACCATTCAGTTATTCAGATGGCGCCTTTCGAGGCATTGTACGGACGAAAATGTAGATCGCCGGTGGGCTGGTTTGAGATAGGAGAATCAGCATTAGTTGGCCCAGACATTGTTCGGCAGTCCGAGGAAAAGATAAAGCTTATCCGAGAACGTTTACTGATCGCTCAGAGCCGCCAGAAGTCATACGCAGATAGGCGGCGCAGAAATTTAGAATTTTCGGTAAACGATTGGGTATATCTAAAAGTGTCCCCGATGAAAGGGGTAATGAGGTTTGGCAAGAAGGGCAAGCTTAGCCCAAGATTCATTGGGCCGTATCAGATTCGACGAAGAATAGGCCGCGTGGCATACGAGTTGAACTTGCCTCCAGAGTTAGCGTCGGTTCACCCAGTATTCCATGTTTCTATGTTAAGGAAGTTCGTAGGGGACCCTTCTACAGTAGTTCAAGTTCAGAATGTCCAGGTCACAGAAGAGTTAGCATATGAAGAGGTTCCCGTAGCTATTTTAGACAGACAGGTTCGCAGGCTAAGAACTAAAGATGTTGCATCTGTCAAAGTATTGTGGCGTAACAGAAATCGGGAGGAAATGACGTGTGAGGCTGAAGAAGATATGAAAAGCAGATACCCTCACCTATTTCAGGCCTAGTCAGACGACAGGTATGTCCGTATCATTATTTATACAGTACCTTATGGTTGTATGTTGTAAATGATAAAGAAAGAAGTGATATTTAGTTGTGCAGTGGATCTTAGAATATTATATGCAGTGCCTGTGTTGGACTTTTCTGCATTTCAGGTTTTTGCGATAGTCCATATTACAGAGGAAACTCTGCCGAAATTTTTCTAGAAAGTAATGTAAGCAGTCCTTTAGATAACAGTGTACATTCGAGGACGAATGTTCTTAAGGGGGGGAGAATGTTACACCCCGTAGAATTCCCGGCACTTAGATGACCTATTCGCACGTTGGTTAAGTATATTTGAAGGCCATACGTGCTAGGGAAAGGTCCGGGAAAAGATCGGACGAGAAACCCGTCGAAACCATCGCGGGAGGAGCCGAGGCAGAGCCCCTCCACGATGGCAGCGTGTCACAGAGGTAAGGCCTCCGTGATGGCTCCGTGACACGTTACCCAGGTTCAGCCCCAAGTATATAAGCCCCCACTTCGGTTTAAAATCATATTACACTTATAAATTTCCAGAGAAACGCAGTGAAGCTGAGGAAGACGAAGAAAATTAAATATTTTCATCCGATTACACTGCCAAACTCTGCCCAAACTCAAATTAATCCCAGATACCCGAGTATTTAGCAGCAGAGAGCATTTCTACGGAATTAGTTTCGCGAAATACGGCCAACGAATCGGCGAGCCACCGAACTAAAGTAAGTAGAATTGCTCTAAATTAATGTCTATGTGTTCCTAGCTGAGAAGTGAATACTTCTCCCTTCTGGGCCGCAGAAAAATAGCGAGTTTTCGACCGTCTTTCGATAAGCCTAAGTTTAGGCTATAAACTATATCGAAAGTAACGTCGTTCTTTACAATAAAGCTGTACTTAGTATTAATTGACGTATTTATGAATGCAGTTGGGAGAAAATAGTTGAAGTACCGGCCGAGCCTCGTTCGACGGACGAATAATTCAAAGAGAAGGTATGTAAAGTTAGTTTCCTTCGGCAAGTTAAGTAATATCAGTGTAGTGTAACAAATTACGGACCAGTAGAATGTTCAGAAGTCAAATGTTGCGTTATTATGAATGTTGGTACGATGTGAGAAACATTGGGTTGTAATGTGTATCAAACCTATCAGTATGATATAGATTCTAACGCAAGCGTTAGAGATTGCCCAGTATATTCGGTGTGTGATGTAATATGCCATGTTAAGATATTGTTGTGTTCAGCTGAAACCCCGCGGAGTAGTACAGTATCCGTAAAGCACTTCAGAAATAGAATAGCAGGCTAAAATGAAGTTCAGAAAGCATGTCAGGAATATTAAATCAGGTTACTATAGAAAATCAGTATACAACATAGTTCAGCAGAAAGACTATATTCGTACATATATATATAGTACTTCCAGCCTCAGCATGTATCAAGTGTGTACATATTTCCATCACTAGTCCAGCATATAGTGTATACAGAAACTTAGCAAACAGCAGAGTTTTTAGCAGAAACATTATCTTATATAGCATTTGCCCAGTATAGCCCGGCAGGAGACTATATTCATATTTATACATCTTTACTTGCCTCAGCACGTATTAAATACGTACAGATTACTATCAGTAGCCCAGCATGTAATATATATGATACTTTACCCCTATTAGCCTCAGCATGTGAGATACCCAGACAGTATTACCAGTTGAGACCGTTGTATTGTTTGGGGTTGGATTACCTAGTATCCATGACCGCCCAGGGTTAATAGCTGTATCAACTCGTCCGCCAGAGGACGAGGATACGTCACTCTACGGAGTGGCATGCCGTCCCGCCAGGGGACGAAGATGGGATGCCAGTTTTTCCCCATACTTGTGCCTTGATCGGCCCTTACACACCCCAGTCGAGCGGATACGCCCGGGTGCAGATTCAGGAGTCCTCCGGACTCAGATACAGTTATAGTCAGGGGCTCAGCGAGCCCAAGTGCATACTCAGGGGACCGGAGAGATGCTTACAGCCACTATAGGAGATGGGATGACCGGGGTAGGGGTATAGATTCTGTGTTGATTGTAACTCCCGGCTTATGGGGGCCGGGTAAGGTTGTGTATGCCATGTTATGTTATGTATGTTGTGTTATGTTATATTAGACATGAGTAGATTAGTAGTAGAATGATACATCTCCAGAAATGACACCTACTCCCTCCAGCATGATTAAGAACAGGTACGATCTCCACCATCAGATAGTTAATCTAGTTCTTCTTATTCCAGTTTCGACAGTTATGTTATTGATTTCAGATATCCCTTCAGTTCTTACAGATTCAGTTATCTCCTGCTATTCAGAATTTTTAGTTATATTACTTGTATTCAGCTGTATTTAGTTTGCTTTACATACTCAGTACCAGCGGTACTGACGCCCAGTGGGGCGCTGCATTACTTGCCTGCAGGTACCCATAGACGCGCAGGCGATACCACGTGATCCCCATCAGCGGTCGAATATTCAGCTCCTGTCATCCGGAGACTGAATTTCTAGAGGTGTAGTTCAGTTCCTTTTGTTGTACAGTACGGGTAGGTCGGGGCCCTGTCCCGATCATTTCTATTATTCTTCTTAGAGGCTTGCAGTCTGTATGTATTCCCTGTGGTCAGATGAGCCGGTCGTGTGAGGCCGTGCAGTTGTATAGTTGCCTTTACTCCTTTCTTTCTTTTGTAATGGCCGTGTGGGGCCATAGTTTGCCAGTAGTGGTGACCTTGCCGGTCACGTAGCTTTTCAGTATGTTATGTTTGAGTTATAGATAACTAGACAGCATGGTGGCCTTGTCGGCCCGCATAGGTTCCCCTGAATTAACATGTTTCTGGTCAGCTGTAATACAGGTACAGAAGGCTATAGGCCAATGGGCCGGGGGCTGTATTTACAGCTGTTATATAGCCCTTTGTTTCCAGAAATGTGAGTTAGAGCCAGCCAGGCGCCAGATGCGCCCAGGCTTAACAAGTTCAGCAGGTCAGGTCCTAGTAGGGCACCAGGTGCCAGTCATACCCCCCAAGGTGGGGTGTGACACCTTTTTCTCTATTCCTTTCGCGTAGGAGTATCTCACAACTGATGAATCAAATTCTCTACCCTCTGTGTGTAAGCCTAAATTCGTGCAATGCCCATATGCTTCAAATTAGATACCCTAAATGATCACGAGATATATGAGACCCTAGCCCAAACACAAATTGATGAACTCTATCCTATATCGTTTGAACCATGTGTGAGCATACCTGCCCAAAGAATTAAATCGAAGGCAATACTCATGCACACTCATATAGCCTTTCTTTGGGTGAAAAAACTGCTTAGCTCGAGCCTATCAAAACTCCCAAGGAAGATACTGGTGCATAAAGTCCTTTGAGAACTCTTCCACTCATCTTGCGATGTATCGGCTCCCCTGCATCCAACCCAAGCCTCATACCATAATATCTCCTTATCACGTAGTCTGAATGCTACCAACTCTACCCCCTTTGTCACCGTAGCCTGTATCACCTTTAACACTCTACATATTTGATCCATAAAGTCCCAGGGGTCCTCACTCGAGTCTGATCCGGTAAATAGTGGAGGGCTCAAACCCATGAACTCACGGGCTTTGGAACTCTTAGTCGCATAACATTTCTGCCCCTCCATTTCCTCCAACCATCGCTCTTATCTAATAGTGATATAATCCATTAGCTAAATAGCTCCCTTAAGACCCTATTTTTTCAAAGCAACTCGAGGTACCATAAGCGCTAGAGGGTCGACCACTATATCACCCTTATGTACCACTGGTGCAGAAGAAGCTAGAGGTCTATCTGCTACAATTTTGAATGTGGCTGGAGCAACTATAGTACCTACGGCAGGAAACTCACTCTGAGCCTTGACCTGTCTCCCGAATCCCTGGAGGGCCACTAGTACTGATAACGTCCAAATCCACTCCTCATGAGGAGAGAGTGTACACAATCATATGCAATATAATTTGCCCAACATTATGACTTAGGGTCGAATCCATAAGGTATTGAATTTATAATCCAAAAGTTATAAATTAACTCAAACTAGAATGCATCATTGTTCAAAATTTGAAAAGTAAAAATGGGAGAAAAAGGGAAAACAACATCAAATTTGTAATACCCCGAAAGTTCCAAAGATTAGACCCAAGGGTTCAAGTGAAAAAAGTAGGAAAATGTTGCCTGGGCGATAGGATGGGTCGTCCAATGACCCATGGAGAGACTTCATGAGTCATTAGTTGACTCGTGAAGTGAGAGAAGGGTAGAAAAGATTCATGAGCCAGGTGTGACCACGGAGCAAGCCATAAGTTGTAAGTGACTCCACGACTCGTGGAGGTTGTCTCAGTTAGAAGCAGGCATGGATGCTGTTTTAGGAAGTGTACCCAATGAGTGGGCCACCATGAGTGATTAGGTACACCACAAGTCGTAGTGTCCCTCGTGATGACTGGTAATGTGTATTTTCCCTGCATCTTAGTAAGAGTATTTTCGTAATTCCTAATCTCCTAAGACCTAAAATACGTCATTTTAAGCTTAGTTAGAAGGGTTTTAAGGATTCTTAGCCTATTCAAAACCTTCCCATTCCATGCATGCAAGATTAGAGTGAATAATTGGAGATCAAGCTTGAGAATTCCCTAGGTTCTTCCCCAAAATTCTTAGGCAATCAAGGAAGGGTGTGAAATCAGATTTTACCAGGTATGTAGGGTTATGAATGGGACTATTCCTTCATTTCTATGCCCAAATCCTCTTCTAAATTAATGTAATTCAAGTTTGATGAGTCTATGGGGTTTTAACCTAATTTCTGAATGTCATTCCACAAAAATAGGGGAGGGCGCGACTGGCTCTCGATACCTGACTGACCGGGAAGCCGACTACTAACATTTGTAGCTGTAACACCTAGGCTTTCCAGGCCACCTATCATAATCAACTAGAGTAAACATCTAGATCCATAAGGTCTCAACTACCACAAATAAATAACTGAAATGCCGATAAGGCCATTACTATGCTAAACCAAGCAACAAAAAGCTGACAAGGCCAAAAACTAAATAATACTTTACATACAAAGTCCACAAATCCTATAAATAGTAAACTGAATTGATGGTCGGAATAGGGTTCCAACCTACCCGTAACTATAACTCAAAACTCAAGCTGAAATAACTAAGCCCTAGCTCTAGGTGGAAAGGACCATACTATCACATCAACTAATCTTGCGAACTGCTACTGCAACTGGCAATCCCGGCCTCTGCCTGCACCTGCAGCACAAACACAGGTCCCCAGGTGAAGGGACGTCAATACGAGTGAAATGTACATGCATATAAGGCTGAAAATTGTAAACATATAAGATAACAATGATAACTGAGCCAGAAATAAGGAATAGTAACAACCTGGAATCCTGGAAACTGAAACCTGACAATAACTTAATACTGAAGTGCAAAAACAACCAAGTAATATACAAGATAAGTTATAACTGTAATACCGGCGGCCAACAGACCATTAAATTCATGTAAAAATGCCTCTAGTTGATGTACCACACTGGGGTAAAATAAAAATATCTCCAACCGTATACCACACCAGGGTAAAATAAAAATATCTCCAGCCGGTGTACCATACCTAGGTGAAGAAAAAATATCTCCAGTCGGTGTACCAAACGGGGTAAAATAAAAATATCTCTAGTTAGTGTACCATATTGGGGTAAAATAAAAATATCTCAATCATAATCATGAACGGAGCCTAGAGCTTATACTGAGTCAATTTAACACATATGACATTAAAATGACAAATGTTAAATCTGTGGCCGTAATAAGTCTCTTTCGACATATGATGTAAGTGAACACATATACCATGCAAAAGTTATAATATAACTTTCAACGATTTCCCTTGGAGGCTTCTAGGCGTTTTAGGATGCTTTCTAGACATTTTTACTCTTCCATCAGTGAAATAGGTCACTTGCCCTTCATTCTGTGTTTAGCGGTTGCCAATCCGCTATAGTTGTTACTTAGTAGTTGTTTAGCAGTATCAACTACGTTTCACCTGTATTTAGTAGGTGCCAATCCTCTAAATGCGGGTGCAAGGGAAGTTACATGGTCGTACCATCTGCACTAGACTTGCATTTGGCAGGTTTAGATCCGCATTTTGCTGATAAAATGCATGTCCTAAGTAGCTCACTTTAAGTTTAAATCCTCCATTATCTTTGATTCCATCAAATGTCTGCATAGATAATAAAAACAGCATAAAACCTTTCCAAATGAGTTGAAAACAAAGAAAAAGCTCTGGCTTAAAAGTTTATGCATTGGTAAATTACCAACTCATCAAACCCCCAATCTTGAACCTTTGCTTGTCCTCAAGCCAGGAATTCTCTCACAAGAAAAATTTACTTAAGCTTAGAGCTTCATGAGAATTGCACACAAGACTCTTAATACTCAAGACAACCCATAAATCATACACTAACTTAAGAAAAATAAAAAGACTCAAACCCATAAATCATACACTAACTTAAGAAAAATAAAAAGACTCAAATATGCGGCACAAGCTCAACTGGCATCACCACAAAGACTTGGCAAATATCCTTATCATTCTTTCAATTCAAAGTAGAGGGAATTTTCACTCAAATAAAAATTAATAAACATCTCAAGTCATAGACATTCAATATTCAAGGTTTTCCTAGAAGTTCATCATTCAACTTGTCTCATTCATGCTTCTCAATTTAAATCAAGACTTTCACATTCTTACACCATAAGAAAGAATCTCATCCACACTCATGTACTTCATAGAAAAATAGTGATTATAAGATGATGTAAATACACTTGCTCTGTCAATGATATTCAAGTATACACACATCGAACCATAGGCTTGCCCTTCATGTAACTCGCTAGTAATGTGGAAGTGTCAACCATGGATTCACTAAGAACTTGCGGGTTGTAGTGAAGGCTAGGGTAAGGATTACAAAAATTTTGATTCTTATTAGTAGAACCTCCATAATGCCTTTAAGATGCTCATATAACCTCCCTCTCACACATAGTGAGTTAACACCACCTTATCTCTCCTTTGTTAATAATCCATGTTTTCCATCAAGCGACCCTTTTAACGCTTCGATTTCTTTGTAAAGCCTCCTTTACACAAGAGATAGCACCATCCAATTCATTTATTTCATCTTTTGATTCAAGGATTTTTAATCAGCCATTTTGTTCTTTTCATCAAGCAATTGGTGCTACACATTGAATCTCCCTACTCTTTTTCCCAAACTTAGGCTTTTGCCCACATCATGTTTCATCTCCCCCAATGAATCATGGGTTTCAAGCCCCATTTTTATTTTATCACTAGAAATTAGGGAGGAATGGGTGCCAAAAGAGAAGATTCACAAATGGTTTAAGGCTTATCATGAGGTTTCCAAAGAAAAGGGTTAAGGCTCAAATATTGGTTCACTAGGATCGATTGTTAAAGGAAGATTATTTTGTGGTGAAGTACTATCCAATAAGGGCCTAAGGTCATCTCCCACGTTTGGCTACCTTTAGAATTTTTCCTTGGATCATATTTGGGACTAGTTCTAGGTGATAAGTATACACAAGAATAAAAAAAACCTTACCACACAAGTAATCACTCTCCAAGGAGTCTAGTTATTCTCAAGGTAGATCCAAATGAATTTTGACAAGCTATTTCGAGTTTTGTAAACTCATTTTATGAATCAAGAAGTCAAATAAGGAATATAGAAATCATGACAAGAGAGTGTATTTCTTTAAATCCATTTGCCCCTTTTTCTTAAAATCCTATTGTTTTGCCAAGTAAATATTTTTGTGGTGCCTCTCAAAATGTGTGCAAAAAGGACTCAAAGACATGGCATTTTTCCATAAAAATTCACCTTTCAATCCATCATTGGGAAATGCTAGTTCAACACAAAAAATAAGATAAGAAAAAGTTGCTCCTTAGGAAAGAACTGTAGCATAAATAAAACCCTCGGAGTTTATTTATAGACTACTAGCTACAAAGGCGATACTAAATTGCAAGTAATGAAGATTTTCCCTTAAGAATGACGTCACCCAATCTATCATAGGGCCATATCGTACATCACTAACAAGTGGTTTACTCATACTTCACCCTAATAAAAATAAAATTTTATCCTCAATGCACAAGGTTGAACGAGATAAGAGAGGAATGGGTGAAAGAACTCCCTAGTATAATAGAGGCATCTGTGTTGGAACTATGTGCAATACAGCTGAACCTGCTTTTTGCAGGTTGACACCTATATTTCCTAGGTGGAACGCAAAGCCACTTCTTTTGAACCTTTTCCTATAAGGCATTCTAGACATAACCAACGCCAAACCTACATTTCACACCTTTAGACCTACACTTCGCAGGTCTAGTGCATATGTGTCAATGTTGAACACTTTCACTTTCAGGTATTCTAGTTGGCACATGCACTGGACCCACGTTTCACGCATTAGTATCTGCATTGCGCAGGTCTAAAGCAGGTTTCTCATCTTTGCTCCTTCCACTCATTGTCACACTCCATACCTTATTCATCCCTGCAACAACCAAAAACAACACAAACATCAGGTAAAAAGAAGTAAAGTAAAAAAGAAATATAAAAGCACTTGGGTTGCCTCCCAAGAAGTTCCTTAGCTAATGTCGCGTCTCGATGACACTAACTTTCTGCACCTTTCTCTCCACTTTGAGCTTTTGAATCTCACCCCTAGTTTCTTTTCCATTCTTCTGCTTCTCTGGAGGGGTGGTGGTGTAAAATTGAAGGTACCAAGCTATAGATGTCGTATCTTGCATCTCTTGGCCCTTAAGGGAGGAATACTCTTTGGTCTTGATGGCATGAAAAACATTAAAATGAAGCTATTTTGATCTTCCTTTTCAACTTCCTCCATAGAATTTGTTGCCTAAATTTCTATATCGTCAACCAAGTTTAATATGAAAATATTATTGGAGGGAGGTCTAGGTTGCTCCATCCTCAAGCTTGCTACTTACTTGACATCTTCATTCTCAAGTTCATTAGAGTCCTCATAAATAATTTGATGGATTATTCTTTGGAGCTCTAGTGTCACTCCTTCACATATGGCACCTTGCACTATAGTTGGTTTGGTTGGTTGACAAACCACATTGACCTCTTCAAAGTCCATCTTGACCTCATATTCATCATTATGTTGAGCTTCTTTCCATGAGTCAACTCAGAATAGGTCCCACTGTTCACTTCTCCTTGTTATGCTTCTCAATATCTCCTCGTCTTCTTATTTCATAGAACTATAGTTTTCTTCATGAGGGGATAATTCCTTGGGCATTGAGGAGACGACATCCTTCTGTGAATTAGAATCTCTCTCCAAAAATTCTTAGAGCCAGGATTCCATGCGGCCACATGTATTGCTTCCTCCCTCACAAGCCATAGCTTCATTCCTATCAAGCTCAAGGCCACAACTTCTATCATAGCCACTATATTCAGAAGTGAACTCATTGGGACAACAACCCGAATGTTTACTATGGATCCACATAAAGTGCATCTATGCACATCATAGGAGAAAGAAGGTGCACACATCTCTCTTCTAGGGGCATATTTACAATTTCGCCAAAGGTGGGGTCCTCCACAATAGGGACACAGTTCATCAAGATAGGGGTTGAACTCACCAAACCTTCTTTCATTCCATGATGCCTTGATAAAAAATAAAAACTAACAAAAATAAATACAAAAACAAGATGCAAAACAACTATTGGCTATCACAACATTATTCCCCGAGAATGGCGTAAAAATTGATAACGTCCAAATCCACCCCTCACGAGGAGAGAGTGTAAACAGTCATATGCAATATAATTTACCCAACTTTATGATCCGGGGTTGAACCCACAAGAAATTAAATCGATAATCCAAAAGTTATAAACTAACTCAAACTATAATGCATCATTGCACAACATTTGAAAAGTAAAAGTGGGGTAAAAGGGAAAACAATATCAAATTAAAATTTAGAACCAAATTAGGGGAATTTCGATTGTTGCAATCACAAGTGGGATGGATACGGGTGTGCTATTGATGGGATAACAACTAGAATTTGATTTACTTCATTGGATTAGATTCAATTTCAGCATAGATAGCAGTGGATAAAATACATGCTCTCATTTTTCAATCACAAGAATGTTTATGCCTCTAGTTTTCTCAAACCCCAAGGCCAAATTTAAATTATCAACCACAAGAGCTTGGCAAAAAAATCAAGCTATTTCTATCCTTGAGCCTTTAATGGAGTGGGGATGTGGATTTTGACTATCTCTAGCTCAACCCAATACATCAACACTCGAAATCCTCCCTATTATTAATCTCACCCAATTCTCACCCTTCTTTCTCAAGCAAGTGCAAGAAAAGCAAACAACATTCATATTTGCAACCATCAATTTTTACAATTAAAACCTAGAGAAAACAATATATCTATACGTGCAATTAGAATCCAAGAACAATTAATCAATACCCATTCATGTTTACAAACCCACCATGCACACACCCCTAGCTAGCAAGTTAGCTACTCATATTCCAAAACAGAGAGAAGATACCAAAAGGAATTCCCTCAAAATTCATCATATGTGTTAACCAAGTTGCTTCACAAGATTTACTTACAATGGTGGGATTCCCCTACAATTGGGTTTTTAAAGAAAAAGAAGAAGAAAAGTACTTTCTCTTTCTACAATTCCATGATGTGCAAAACAATCTGAATTCTATCTATGAATGAATGGATAATCTATAGTGTACAATTTTGGGTGATAAATATATGTACGTTCTTGTGTATAACTTTCCACAATTTCCCTTGGAGGCTTCTAGGTGCTTTGGGACCTTTTCTAGATATTTTTGCCCTTCCATAAGTGAAATAGGTCGCTTGCCCTTCATTTTGGGTTTAGCGATTGCCAATCCATTATAACAGTTATTTAGCAGTCCCATTTGAATTTTACCTACATTTAGGAGGTCCTAATCAGATAAATGCAAGTGCAAGGGCGGTTGTAAGGCAGTACCATCTCCGCCAAACCTGCTTCTTGGAGGTTCAGATCCGGTTTCGCAGGTGAAAAGAATATCCTAAGCAGCTCACTTAAGTTCAAATCCTCCATTATCTTTGTTTCAATCAAATGCCTCCATAGAGAAGAAAAAGGGCATAAAACCTTTTTAAATGAGTTGAAAACAATGCAAAAGCTCATGCTTAAAATCTTAATGAGTTGGTAAATTACCAACTCATCAAGTACCCTCTCTTGTGGCTGTGCCAATCAATTGCATAGTCATCTTCCTCGTAACAGGCATACTCTTAAACAATAACATGATTTAGATATCATAATTCTCATGAATTTCTCTATAGCATGAAGTATTATTGAAAGAAGTGTAACGACTCCTAAATGTCTTGTCGACTCATGATTATAAGTATGCTGCACAACATACTCATAAGCAGGACTCTACTAGGCATGGCTTTTTGGACTCCCTGGGACACGACTTTGCTCTAATACCAAGCTTGTCATTCCCCAAAACTAGAGTAGCGCATAGTTGGCACTCGACTCTGGATAAGTTAAGAAATCGACTATATAATGTCTATAACTACAATATTAAGGCCAACAAATCCACTTGGTACGGTCAACTAAAATAGATAAATACTAATCACTAAAGCAATTTGAGAGCCAAATGACCATAATAAAGCTAAATCGAACAGCAGAAGACTAACGAGGCCACATAACAAAAACAACTATACAACTAGTCCACACAAGCCTCTAAAGAGTAATTAACTGAGATGCATGGGACAAGGACCTGACCTAACAAATCTATATACAAACACAAAACATTCATAACGAGAATATAGCTCCTACAAGAAAGGAGCATACCGCTACTTTGCTGAAATCAAGTTCCTACTACGACTGTCGATCTAAGCCTTTGCCTATACCTGCAGCATAATTCCGAGAAGGATTTCCCAAGGTGAAGAGACATTAGTATGATCAAATTTACTTGTATTTAAGGCTAAAACAATAAATAGGAATACATCCAAGATACTGAGAAATCCAGAGTAAGGATAGAAACAACCTGAGACTCTGGAAGCCGACATATGAACAAAATATGATACACTATGTGAATACAATAATGTAAGAACATATACAATTCATGTTGTACTTTTCATAAACTATATAATCACTAGTCAAAACAATGACCTAGCCATGTCAACAAAATTGCTCCACCGAGATGCCGTCTTAGAGGTCTCATAACTAAAGAGACATCTGCCTACTGGAAATAGATGCATCGATAGTAAGGTAATAAGTCTCAAACTAAAGGAAAACTGTCCACCTGCTATAATTGTATTGGTTGTAAAGTCATCAGTCTCATATCCAAAGGGACAATTGCCCACCCAACATAACCACATAGGTAGCATGGTTATAAGTCTCATATATAAACTATATTTGTGCAACTGATATTACTGCTTCATTGGTATAACATTAAGCCCTGACTATTTCCATAAACGTAGCCGACCAGGCTCATATTAATTCAGTCAACACATATGGCATAAAAATAGTTAATTTAAGGACTATGGCCTAAATAGGCTTCTTTCCTAGTCTATAGTTGCACATATGCGCATACATAACATAAAGATTTTAAATAGCACTTAGATACACATACTATAAGTCTTTCATAGTTATGAGAAGGTTTAGATGACATAAGATATTACACAAGTTCAATAGACAACACTTTGACACATTTAGAATTCGGGAGCTCGATAACCTGACGATTAGCTTAAGGGAGAGGAATCATGGAATCTCCCATTAGCATCATGTACCTCATTACATATATATAATATAAAGGATAACCATGATAGGGAATACCATTTTGACAAGCTTGTTTTGCCCATACAAGATTGTGACTTTGATTCTTAGCTTAGATTCACTTACATGTAGTTGTCTCAACTAATTTGAAATTTTCACTTAGCAACCACATTTTTAGACATTATTAACATCACTTATATGAAACAGACAGCAAAGGAACAACTCATACTGCCCATAATAAGGGGACTTTAGACTCAATTTAAACTATGACATAGTTGGAAGTAATACGTGTTTCGCTTCATATTTGTCTGTTTCAAACATTCTTAATGATAAACTTAATTTCTTGAAGTTTCAGTCATTCCAAAAGAATTACACTTGATTCAATATGAGTTTGATGAAATAAGAATAATGACACTTTCAACAATACATTTTCGTGCTTCAACATCGAGAATGGGATTCCTTAACATACCTTAGTCGGACATGTTCTTTTAGCCAACTTCCTCCTTCAACAATCAGCCTTTCAATCTATTTAATGTCATTAATTTATAGGAAAGTAACAATCCTAATTTTTATCAAGATATTCAGCCAAAGTAATTTCCCTAACAGGCAGTCACAACAACAACAACAACCAACGACAACAATAACAACATTAGTCATTTTTTCTGTACTTGAATTTTTATCAACTTTTGAGGGTTAAAAATAGAGAAAAAAATACCTAAATTCTCCTGCTATTCATTCCCACAATATAAAGTATATTACCATCCAAAAAAGGAAAATGGACAAGAACTTTAGCCAAAAACAGTCCCAATGGCAGCTCATCTAGCTGCCAACTTTCCAGCTTTTTTTTGCTTGCAAGTTTTATAAATTTAAAGGGTAAAATCCTTACCTTAATGACTTCAATCCATAATCAAAAGGAAATATATAGGCAGCCAAAACATCTTTTAAAATACATCTAGTGTCTACCCCAAACCAACAGCCAAAACGAGCTCCAAAACACCCCCTCACACCTAGAACAAACTGTAATCAACTATCTCACCTAGTCTTGTATTTTGGTTGAACATTGCTTGACGTTTCTCCTTATATTTTCCTTAGTAGCTTACTGTAAATTAGAGAGAAAATGAGGGAGGAAACAAGTAGCTAAAATCTGGAAACCTTTGGAAATGAAATATAGGCCATACATTTGATCTATATATATTTGGGGTGGTGGAGACGTTTTAGGGTGGTGTCCACGTCACTGTTGTGATAGTGTTACCATAAAATGCCTATAACTTTTTTCTTCAAACTCTGATTGATGAGTAGTTTGATAATCTAAAAACTAGACTCAAATACCTTTACTTTGATTGGTTATAGAACTTCTAAATCATTATAGATCGGGAGATATGGTCATTTACATTTGAACATTACTTATGAACTTCACATACTCTTTGCTCTTCCCTTCGTACATGTCTCCCTGCTAACCTATGACCAATATATTACCCATACTTCCTTTAACATAGCATACAAATATTAAATAATCACCAATTTGTTTTAGGGTGTAACAGGCATATCAGTTTAGATTACTACATTTGAGGTGAGATACCTATTTGGGTTGTTACTTTTTATTATTGTTGTTGTATTCGGCTCACATTATTGCGGAGCTATGTTGCTTAGCTATTTTTTTCACTTTGTGAGATGCCTAGGTTGGACTTTTATGTGCTTTAGGTTTTCACCTAGTCCATTTAATAGAGGAGACTCCATCAAAATTTGCCAGCTACTCCTTTAGATTTGAATTTGTGAGTCTAAGTTATATTTGAGGATGAATGATCCTTAGGGGTAAAGGATGTAACACGTCATATAATTTAAGCGACAAACTCATACTTTCGATATATAGACTAGAGTGCTTAAAACTACAAGAAATATGTGTTGTAAGGTGTTCAAATCATGCAATAATCATATGTTAATATTTTAGGTCCAGCAAGTTGTAAAAAAAATCGGGAAAAGTTATCGAAATTTACTTTTAGAAATTCTTTAAAATTTGGGTCATATGTCTCGTAATTTTTCTCCAAATCTATAAAGAGTTGGGAGCCTACTATATATCAAATTAAAGGTCAATGGGTAAAGTTTCTGATGCAAAAAATAATTTGTCAATATGACTTCATAGTAGAGAGATATTTGTGTTTTCGCGAGACCGCACAAGCAGGCACGTCAAAACGGGCCAAGGCGGTGGAGGACTATATAAGTCCCTTTGGTTAGTTGCTTGGACCATTATCTAAATTTCAAAAATTATTCTGATACTAAAATCTCTCCCAAGCTTCCCATACATTTTCTAAGTGATTATAGGTTAGAAACCTTCCCCCAAGGTAATTTTGGTGCCCGAAAAGTCGATAGCCACATATAGTTACCGTTTTGCAAATGTTTTCGCGAGTTTTAGCGGCTGCCATATAGAGAAATATTTTTTAAGATTCTTTATTTGGGTTTTCTTAAATTTTTATATTATGTAAAAGGTTTTGGAGGTTACTACTTGGTTATTTTATATTTCTACCATCATATTCGAAAAGAACTAGAATGTCATTTTTGTATTGTTTCTTTTGTTGGATTTCTAGTAGCATTTTGGTGGATAGTTTGCTGCTTTTGGGTGGTCTCTTGATTCTATTGTAATTAAGGTCTTTTCTATCTTACATTTTCCAAAGTTTAAGGTATGTTAAGGTGAAACCTTTTTCGGTAAGTTTACTTCGTCATTTAGTTGATACAACTTGTTCTTTATCACCATAGTACTCGAAGCCATAATAGTTGTTGATTTAGTTGGATGATGGATTTATATATATGTGTTCATATGAGATTCTTTTGTAGGGATTGTTCTTGTTTAGATACTACCACATGTAACAAGCGACATAAAAATCTTCTAGTCTAATTTGTCGTCGCTTAGTTGGCTATTGGTAGTTTGTTGTTTAGCCAATGCCCTAAGGGATTTGTGATTATCTTCTTAGCATTTCATGTTGATATTGGCATCATAATTATTATTTTGGAGTAGAAATTATGTGATTGTAATGCATATGAACTACATAGCTCGCCTTTGGCATATCTTGATGCCTATAGAGCCAAAGAAATAGAGGTGTAGATTTACCTTTGGGTAGATAGCGTCGTGGCTTCCTATTGAGTTATGGTGGTGATCTTATAGGTGTTCCACCTATTATTATAAACCTTATAGTTTGATGCGACGGACAGAATTTCATGTAGGACTCTTAGAAAGCTATCTTGCTTGCTGATATATTAAAAGATTGTTTGATACCTTCATTGGTTATCTTGTCAGCTGTTAGTGTTGGGGCCTACCTATTTAAGCTATACATGTGCATGTGCGCATATATAGGTTTCCTAGAAGGTCTATTGACAAACATACCTTGTACATGGGGCTATACTTTACTTAAAAGAGTGATAAAAAATCTAGAAGGACCATATTGAAGCCCATAGAGCCACATTGAAATCTAATTACTCTTGGAATCCCTTTATTGATATATTGACATTACTGACCCTCAGTAGAGCCTGGTGTGCTCGGGGTACAGTTATAGGAGCCCGGAAGGTTCAAGACATAGATACAGGAGGCAAGCGAGCTTATGGGTCTATAATGGTACAAATAGGGATTTGTAGATTGTGGTGTACCTTCCAGGGCTTGTGGGGGCTCAGGTAGGTTATTATTATTTGTTTTTTGTTGTTTGTACCTACCATGCTTATGGGGGAAGGTTATGTTTTTAGTTGATTATTGCCGGTTTAGTTTTCTGTATAACTTGATAAGATCTTTTGGGTTATTGATCTTGGGCAGATTTATATGCCCAAGTGATACTCAAACGTATCATTTTTACCTTGTTTGTTGTGTAATGTGTATATAATATCATGTAATTGGTAATAAAATGCGAATTTATACTAACCAACATGATTAGCATTTGTTTTGCAGGTAAATGTGATTTTTAGGAGCTAAAATGCGTGTTGGAACTATGTCGGAGTTGGACTTGGATGCGAGCGTGGAAAAGACCTTGGAATGCATATTTTAGAGGGGCTCCGTGATGGAACCGTGCCAAGCTACCATCGCGGTAGCACACTGCCTGGACACAAACTAAAATGGCAATTTCCAGTGTGCCTGCGCGTCAGCTCCGTGGCACGAAGATAGGCCTCCGCGATGGCCTCCGTGCCACGTTGAGGTTGATTTACCGGACCCTGGAAATTCCTGTGAAGGTCCGCGTCCACGCCGTGTCACGGAGGCAGTGCTCCGCGTTGGCCTCCGTGACACGTTGCTTGTTATTCCGGGAAAAATTTCCCACTAGTATAAATAGCACACTTAGGTTTATTTTAATTAGTTTTTAGTTTTTAGACTGAGTTCAGAGGAGGAGAGCAGGAACGTGGGTTAGTAGCAGTTGAAGATTGAAAAAGCTAAGGGATTTCTTCTCTTCTTTTCTTCTTTCTATCAATTGTACGTATGATTTACACTCATTTTAGGATGATCAATCCAAGAATGAGTGGCTAATTCTCTTTCTTGCTGAGGTTTTGAACATGTGTAATGAATTCTGATTTTCATTGATATGGTTTATTCTTCTTCTTTAATGTTGTTCTATTAATTCTTGTTCTTTACTGCATTAGTAAATGGCCAACATTAATGTATATCTGAAAAGTCCAATTTCACTTGAAAGAGCAAGAAATTGGAAAGTTGTGAATTAATAGGGTATTGTTCTTAACTTGATTTGGGAAAATTGGGTTTTGATGTGCTTTCCTGATAGAAATATACTTGAAAGTCGTATTAGTCAATTTAGGAACCGGAATTGTAGTGCTAGGTCATAAATTGCATTTGATCACAGAAATGTAGACGGATGGTTTATGATTCTAAAGTGAAATTAAATATGAGAGTTTTAATTTCTAGGCGAATGTTCTTGGCTAGCAACATGAAGAAGAGATTAACCAAATTATCATGATTATCAAGTTCATTACTTGTTCTTAACCTTGGCATGTTCACATCCATTGTCTGAATTCAAAAGTAAATAGTTGTTATTAATTGTAGTATATAGCTTAGAAACAAAAACTCAATTAACTATTGGTTACATTGTTGTTAGGATCATTAGAAGTTAAATAGAAATATAGTAAATTAGGCAATTTTACATATCTTGAGCCTCCTTGGATCGATACTTGGCTACTTAGCCACTTTATTACTTGTTTGACCACGTGCACTTGCGTGTCGGTTTTTACCCGTAGCCCAAAGCACCGAGCAAGTTTTTGGCGCCGTTGCCGGGTAGGCTAGGCGATTTGTAAAATTGTGTTTAATGTAAATTTACTGTATTTGTATTTTTATTTTTTTAAGTGTTAACAACTTGGTCTTAGCCTGTATTTTGCAGATTTTGTTTCTGTGAACACTGGCAAGGGACAAAGATCTGGTGGAATCTTACTTAGAGCCTGAGCGTGAATTTCATAGTCAACGTAGAGAATCTCTTCGGAAGAAGATGCAGTTGCTTAAACAGTCTATGATGGAGCAACCAAATCCACCAGTTGTGCGGGCAGTTTTAGTGCCCGATGAGGTAGCAGCAAGGCCGGTTCGCGAGGTGGCAATCCCACACGCTAATAATGTACATTCTAGCATCCGCAAACCAGAGCCAGGAGGGAGGTTTGAATTAAAGCAGAATATGGTGCAACTTTTGCACACAAGCGGGCAATTTACCGGTCTCCCTCACGAAGATCCACAACAACATCTCCAGAACTTTTTGGAGATAAGTGACACTTATATACCCGCTGGAGTGTCACCTGATTATGTTCGGCTCACCTTATTTCTATTTTCCTTACTTGGTGAAGCCAAGAGGTGGTTAAAAGCTGAACCACCCAATTCTATATCAACGTGGGATGATCTTGCACGGAAGTTTCTTATCAGATTTTTCCCTTCTGGTAAAACAGCCAGACTTAGGAGTCAAATCCTAAGTTTTAAACAAAGGGAAGGAGAAAATCTTTATCAAGCCTGGGAAAGATTCAAATCCATGTTGCGGGACTGTCCTCACCATCATCAGTCCAATGAGGTGTTGGTACACACTTTTATTGAGGGTTTGGAACCCCACACTAAAATTCTGTTAGATTCAGCAGCTGGAGGGCAAGCGCTGGAGAAGACCTATGAGGAGCTGTACACTTTGCTCAACCGAATTTCACAAGGCAATCCAGAATGGAATGCAGATTCTTCAAGAGGTGGAGCAAGGAAAGCAGCGGGAGTGCATGAAGTGGATGGTTTCACAGCTATCGCTGCACAGATAGCTGCTTTGCAAAATCAGTTAAACACTCACTTCAGCACTATAAATTTGAACCAGCCTTCAGCTTCAGTCAATGCAGTTCAACAGATGTGGTGTGAAGTGTGTGGTAGTAGTGAGCATTCAGCTGAATGCTGCGGTGCAAATCCTGATTCTGTTAACTTTGTAGGCAATGCACAGAGAAATCAACAGCAGTTTGGTAGTGGCTACAACTCAAATTGGAGGAACCATCCGAATTTTTCGTGGGGTAGCAACAATCAATAAGGCCAAGGTTCAGGGCAGGGTATGCACAGAAACCAAGGAGGGCAACAAAATTATCAAGCTCAATTCAGAAATCACAATGCCCCTCCTCCACCACCATCACCGACTATTGAGGAGATGTTCAAAACCTTGATCGCTAATCAGGCACAATTGCAGGCTGACTATGTCAAATTGGCAGCCGAAGTGAAGAATAATCAATTGGCGACCAAGGCTCTTGAATATTAGTTTGGGCAGTTTGCTAGTGCCCAAAATACCAGACCCAGAGGAGGACTACCTAGCGACACGGATCCAAATCCAAAGCAGGTAAATGCAGTGACCACGAGGAGTGGTTTACAGTTGAAGGAGGTGGAACCGGAAAGACCGCCTCAAAAGTCAGGAGCAGCAGATGTTGAGGGAGAGCAAATTTCAGATAAGGGGAAGACTAAAGAAGCTGAACCAGAAAGGCCTCCACCCCCGTTCCCTCAACGACTTAAGAAACACAAGGAGGAGGCGTGTTTCCAGAAATTCATGGAGGTACTTAAACAGGTACATGTTAACTTACCTCTTGTTGATGTCTTGCAGGGAGTGCCAAAATATGCGAAGTATATTAAAGACATCGTGGCTAACAAAAGTCGTTTGACTGAGTATGCCACGGTAGCTTTAACGGAGGAATGCACTTCCCGTATTCAGAATAGGTTGCCCACAAAACTGAAAGACCCTGGAAGTTTCACTATCCAGCTTACTATTGGGCAAAGTATCCGAGCGCGTGGATTATGCAACTTGGGGGCAAGCATAAATCAGATGCCATCTTCGGTATTCAGAAAGTTAGGTCTAGGGAGTCCTAGACCTACAACGGTAATCTTGCAGCTAGCAGACAGGTCTTTAGCTAAGCCGGATGGCATTGTTGAGGATGTGTTAGTGCAAGTAGGCTCCCTCATTTTCCGGTCGATTTTATTGTTCTGGACTTTGAACCAGATGCTGAAGTCCCATTTATTTTGGGATGACCCTTTTTGGCAACCGGAAAGGCATTAATTGATGTAGCTACGGGTCAACTCACGATGCAAGCACATGACAAGGTAGAGGTATTTGATGTTTTAAAAGCCATGAAGCTGCCGGCTATACATGAGGAGCTTTCGGAAATCAGTGTGGTTGAACATGGAGAGAGTAAGCAGGTTGTTGAATCTCAAGACCCATTGGAAAGAGCGTTGACACATTCTGATCATTTTGGGGATAGAGAAGCTTGTGGAATGGTTCAATTTTTGGATGGAGCACCTAATCATCCGAGGAGACTGGAATTTCAGTCCTTGATGAGATCACTAGAGCTGTTGCCGAAACCGTCTCTTGAGGAGGAACCGAAATTAGAGCTGAAAGAATTGCCTCCCCATTTAAAATATATCTTTTTGGGGGAGGGAGAGACGTTACCAGTTATTATCTCTGCAGACTTGACAGAGGAACAGGAAAAGGCAGCTTTGGGGGTCTTAAGGAAGAGGAAGAAAGCAATGGGTTGGCAAATGTCTGACATTCAGGGTATAAATCCAGCTTTCTGCACACACAGGATATTCATGGAGACAGGAGTCAAGCCAACTGTTCAGCCGCAGAGGAGACTTAATCCATCAATGAAAGATGTGGTAAGGAAGGAAATAATCAAGTGGCTTGATGCAGGTGTAGTCTACCCAATTTCAGACAGCGAGTGGGTCATCCCCGTTCAATGTGTTCCTATGAAAGAGGGGATGACTGTAATCACTAATGAGAAAAATGAGTTAATCCCTACACGAACCGTCACAGGCTGGCGAATTTGTATGGACTACCGAAAACTAAATGAAGCCACGAGCAAAGACCATTACCCCATTCCTTTTATTGACCAAATACTTGACAGGTTGGCAGGGCAGGAATATTATTGCTTCCTTGATGGGTACTCCGGCTATAACCAAATAGCCATCGCGCCTGAGGATCAAGAGAAGACGACTTTCACCTGCCCTTATGGGACATATGCTTTCAGGCGGATACCGTTTGGGTTATGCAACACACCCGCCACATTCCAGAGATGCATGATGGCTATCTTCCATGACATGGTTGAAGATTTTGTTGAGGTATTTATGGATGATTTTTCTGTTTTCGGTAATTCGTTTGCTACTTGTTTGCAGAATCTTGACAGGGTACTGGCTCGATGTGAAGAATCCAACCTTGTGTTAAACTGGGAGAAATGCCACTTCTTAGTGAAGGAGGGGATTGTCCTGGGCCACAAAGTGTCTAAAAAGGGGTTGGAAGTCGATCGTGCTAAAATTGAGGTTATTGAGAAATTGCCACCACCAGTATCCGTGAAAGGTGTACGCAGTTTTCTGGGACATGCAGGATTCTACAGACGATTCATTAAAAACTTTTCCAACATTTCTAGACCGCTATGCAGGCTGCTAGAAAAGGAGGTCAAGTTTGAATTGAACGATGAGTGTGTTGTAGCATTTGAAAAGTTGAAGCAGAAATTGATAGAAGCACCCATCCTTACCTCTCCTGATTGGGAACAACCATTTGAGCTGATGTGTGATGCCAGTGATGTGGCTGTGGGAGCTGTATTGGGACAAAGGAAGAATAGAGTTTTTCATTCTATTTATTATGCAAGCAAGACACTGAATACGGCTCAGAGCAATTACACAGTCATAGAAAAGGAAATGCTAGCTCTGGTGTTTGCATTTGACAAGTTCCGGTCTTATTTGGTGGGTTCGAAAGTGGTGGTGTACACTGATCATGCAGCTATTCGATACCTATTCAACAAGAAAGATGCTAAGCCCAGATTGATCAGATGGATCTTATTGCTACAGGAGTTCGACCTTGAGATTAGAGACAGAAAGGGGAGTGAAAATCAGGTAGCAGATCACCTATCACGACTGGAAAGTCGGTCGCATGTGATGGAAAGTGATGACATTAATGAGGACTTCCCAGTTGAGCAACTCTTGGCAGTGGGAGAAGATGAAGTTCCCTGGTATGCTGACATAGTCAACTTGCTAGTGAGCGGAGTTTACCCACCTGAAGCAACAGACCAGCAAAGAAGGAAATTGAGGCATGACAGCCGATATTATGTATGGGACGAGCCATATTTGTTCAAGCAGGGACCAGACCAGGTGATGAGAAGATGCATCCCAGAGAGTCAGATAGCAGAGGTGTTAAGGGGCTGCCATTCTTCGTTGTATGGAGGGCATCACGGAGGTGAGAGAACAGCACACAAGGTTCTTCAGTCAGGTTTCTTTTGGCCGACCCTATTTAGAGATTCTATGGAGTATGTCAAAATGTATGATAGATGTCAGCGGACAGGAACAATTGGCAGAAGACAAGAGATGCCTTTGCAGAACATACTGGAAGTTGAGCCCTTTGATGTATGGGGCATTGATTTCATGGGTCCATTCCCACCTTCGTTTGGAAATCGTTACATCTTGGTGGCTGTAGATTATGTATCAAAATGGGTGGAAGCAATAGCTTGCCCCAGGAATTATAACAAGGTAGTAACGAAGTTTGTGAAGAAACACATTCTCACAAGGTTTGGGACACCCCGAGCAATTATCAGTGGAGGGGCTCATTTTGTCAATGCAAGCTTCAAGAAATTACTGGCTAAGTATGGGGTGCGCCATAAAGTGGCCACAGCCTACCACCCACAAACTAGTGGGCAAGTAGAGGTGTCAAATAGGGAGGTAAAACAGATTCTTCAGAAAATGGTGAACACACAATGGAATGATTGGTCTGGTAAACTTGATGATGCGTTGTGGGCCTACCGAACTGCTTATAAGACACCTATTGGAACGTCACAATACCGATTGGTCTATGGCAAAGCATGTCATCTCCTGGTTGAACTTGAGCATCGAGCTTTCTGGGCTGTCAGAAAGCTAAATATGGACTTAGAGCTGGCGGGTAAAAAGAGATTGATGCAGCTCAGCGAACTTGATGAATTTCGCTGGCATGCCTATGAGAGTGCGAAGTACTACAAGGAAAGAACCAAAAGATGGCACGACAAGCATGTGGTGCATCGCATTTTCGAACCAGGACAGAAAGTTTTGCTTTTTAATTCAAGATTGAAATTGTTTCCTGGTAAGCTGAGGTCTAAATGGTCTGGACCGTTTGAAGTGGTGAGAATGACCCCTCACGGGGCGGTAGAACTGTGGAAAGAAGATAGGAGTGCTACGTTCTTGGTAAATGGGCAGAGATGCAAGCACTACTGGGGGGATGATCATGATCGGGACAAATCGTCCATCTCCCTAGTAGACAAATGAGCTTAAAGGACGTCGAGCCGCGACGGTAAACCAGGCGCTGCACGGGAGGCAACCCGTGAAAAAAATATATTTTCTTTCTTTCTTTTTAGTGTAAATAATTTTTATTTTTCTTTTCTTTTTCTTAACTAGGTTTAGATTTTCATTTTATTTAATATTTTTTTATTTTTAGTTAGGGAAATCTATTAATTTAACCAATTTTTGGTTTAGTGAGGTGATTTTCAGGTATAACGGAGGAAATATACATGGAATCGAGGAAATGAGGCGAGGTATGAAAAATTAAATTTATTGGTGAAACAGAGCACTGGCGCGTTGGCGTCGTGTCACGGAGGCAATGCTCCGCGTTGGCCTCCGTGACACGTTGAAGGCAAAATCTGGATTTTTCAAAAATCCAGTAAGCCAACGCGTTGGCTCCGTGTCACGGAGGAGGGGCTCCGCGTTACCCTCCGTGACACGTTGTCCCTTATCCAGTGCCGGGTCACACCAGTTTTCCGGGTGACCCGTGTGTTTTCTTTAAATAAACCCCCGATTTTCGCCCATTTTTCCCCATTCCCTCTTCCCTTCGCGACCTAACACCCAATTCCCCCTCCCCAAGCAACGTGCCACGTTGATAGGCAAGGAAAAACGTCAAGTTTCTTCGGTTCTTCAATTCTAAGGTATGTTTTCATCGTCTAACTCAATTTTTTGGCGATTTTTGTCAAATTTGGGCATGTAAGGTGAGATATATCACCCTAGGTAGAAATTAACCATGATATTAAATTATTTTGTGATTGATTATGTTCGGATTGTTGTAGTTAGCGTTTGAACTTGTCGATTATGTGAATAATTCGAAATTGATTGTCGAATTGCATTCTAGGGCTTGGGTTGTTAAATTTGACTTGGGCAACTTGATTGTTTGGTGAATTCGATGCCGGGGTGTGTTTATTATTTGAGATAAGTCGTGGTAAATATTGTGTAAATGTTCAAAGACGACTAATTCTCGAATTTTTGTGGGAAAATGCATAAAATGTGTGAATTGGTTAGATTGTTTAGATTAGCTTGTATATAAAATGTTTTTCTAGTTGTTTTTATTTTTGTTGTTGTTTTGTTGCGAAGTGCGATGGTTGAATTGTTAGCGATAGTAGGATTGGGAATTAGCTGTATGAAGTCGGAGTAGTACACTAACCGTTATGCTGTCGAATTTTTGTTGTGAACGCACTAAGCAATATGTGTATAGTTGTTTGTGTTTGGGGTTGTAAATAGAGCTATCCTTGCTGAAATTTTGTAAATATTGTTAAGGACTAAGTGTGGGGTAAATTTTGTGTAACCCGACCTTAGCCGAAGCTAACAAGTATTTAGCTTAACGTTGTGCTTGTTTGTGTAAATTGACAGGTACAATGGCTAGCAGACAAGATAAAGGCAAGGGTGCTTCTACCTCAGGCACCGGCAGGAAAAGGATGAGACTAGGCACTGCAGTCCCAGCTGCACCTGCTGTTCCGCGCGGCCAACATCGCCGATATGGAACACGATGGGTCACCGATGAAGGGAAGAAATGGTACGCGAAGCACAAAGAAAACAAGTACTTCCCGGAGGAACATATTGCAAGGGAACCACTCGCACAGGAGTTCCCTCGCATTGTACAGAGGATCGAAGCAGCTGGGCTCAGCTTTATTTTTCAGGAGCCCAACGAGTGCAACCTTCACTTGGTCCGGGAATTTTATGTCAACTGGAACCCGGCCATCAGAAGCCACACTATTAAAATCAGAGGGCAGATTGTAACTCTGGAACCCCAGCAGCTGAATGCCATCGTCGGAGCGCGGGACACAGACGCCCACGTTCTCCGCCAGCTAAACATCACCCCACCGTACGCCGACATCAGACGTACATTGTGTGGGGCTCGATCCACAGCCCGATGGAGTAGACACAAAGAGAGGGGTTACCACCAGACTCTGCCTTATTCGCAGATGAACAGGGAGGCCAGAATCTGGCTGAAGATTGTATGTTCGTGCTTAATCCCGGGAGTCCATATGACAGATGTGACCCGGGACCGTGTCTGCTTGGTGTATGCCCTTATGAAAGGGCTCGAGATTAATGTTGGGGCGGTCATAATATCCACCATGAAGAGAGCCAGACTGCACCAGGACCACAGATACGGGTTTGGCGGACTCATCACCACCTTCCTCCGAGGCCTCGACATCGAGGAAGAAGCCTTGGATTATATTCCGCAGCTGGAGCGGAGGGCCCTCGATGTGACAAAGACTAAGGCCCCCGACACTACACACGGACCTGTGCTGACTTTGGGCGAGCGACATGCTCGTGACGATCAGTACATGGCCCGTATGTTCGGCATGCAGATGCTGCAGCTACGGATTGGTGGGAGACCAGCCACCGAGGAGGAGTTATGGCAGTTGGAGCTGGACTACCCCTTTGGCGAGAACGCCAGAGCCTTATGTAAGGTGGGGCCAGCCTTCGTGGAGCCGACCGATGAAGATGTCCCTACTGATGAGGAGACACGTCGTGAGGACTCCGATGTGGAGTTCGATGACGACGATGGAGCTGATTCAGACATGGGCGACGAGGCCGCAGCACCGGATGAGAAAGTCGAATATTTCGACTAAGCAGGGAGTTTCACCACCCAAATTTTGTGCTTTGTATTTTTGTGAACACTGGGGACAGTGTTCGATTTAAGTGTGGGGTGGGGAGTAGTTAGGTGCTGGGACATAGGCTCTAAACTGCTGTATATTTTTCCTTGATATTATGTATGTTGGTGCTTTCCCTGTTGTGAACTGTTTTCGATGTATGTGTATATATTTGTGGTGTGGTTAATGATGTGTGTTTTTTTTTAAGTATGGTTGCCATTGTAAATATTTTGTAAATTTTGTAAATATTTTTTTTCTCTATCGACATGATCGATATTTTTCAAAATTATTGTGAAAATATTTTGCACTTGTAAATATTTTCTTTCTATCGAAATGATCGATGTGTTGCAAAATTTTTTCCGATTTTTATTTTTTGGGTTTCTCGGAGTTTGTTTTTGGTTCTTTTACCGAGAATAGTCCCATTGAACCGATGTCATAGTTAGTGACCGTTCCCTATGATGGATGGATGACGACCGTCTTAAGGGAAATGTAGTCGGTAGGAGTAGGATTTTTAATTGTTTTTAGTTTTTCTTTGGTGGATTGCATCAATAAACTGTAGTTGCTTATGGTTGCTAAAATTTCGTTGCGTGTTGTAATTGATGTTCAAAATGTGAAAATGATTCGTTTGAAAGCATGCAATTATGTAAATACGTTGAGTTACCTAGGCTATAGAATTTGGTTCAGTATGATTGAGGCTTAATCTTGAATTCATGTAATTGACTAATTAAAGAGTCTGTGAATGCATCTTGATTCGAGCATGTGCATGAAGTGTGAAGTGAGGTTTTGCTATTCCATGTCATTGTGAATTGTCTAGAACTTGCCTGGTGTGTATACAAAACGAAATGAAGGAGGTGTAGTGTTGGAAAGGATGTAGGCATTTCTTTGTTTTAACCGATAGTTTCCATTTTTTTTCTTGTCAAATTCTACCTTCTTTATATGTTGTATACCCTAGTCAGCCCGTTGAGCCTTTAGCCGATTTCTTTCTTTTGTCCAAAATTGTATGAACTAAGATTTATTCCTTCTTTTGATTAGCCGTAAAGTCTATAAGAAGATCTTAAGCGCTTACAAAGAAAAGAAAATGTTTCCCAAAGTGTTAAAGAGTGAAAAGAGTGAAAAGAAAAAGAAAAGCAAAGTGAAGAAAGAAAGGATGATGTTGAAGAGGCACTTGTTGTAATTAAATGTTATTGAGGGTACTTGAAAACCCTTAGTTGGGTGTCAAGTGTGGTTGATGAAATGGGCTGTATGAAAGTAAACCAGCATGAATGGGAGAAAAAGAGAAAAGAGAGGAACAATGTCCATGAGTGGATGGGAATGTGTTGAAAAGGCGCTTAAGGATGCTAGCGACTATTATTGGCTAATCCAATATATACATACTAGATCCATAGCCCCGTTACAACCCATTAAAGTCCTACGTGATCCTATATTGCATTTCTTTATATTAGTGGAGTAATACACTAAGGGCAAGCCTATGGGTCATGACATGATGCATGTGAATTCTTTTGGGAGAGAGAGTAAAATTAATTTTTATATGCCCCTACTTGCATGTTTGTGTGTTGCATGAACATAAAGGGGGAATTTCTCTCGAGTGTGAGGGCACATGCTTGATGAAAGATTGATTTTGCGTGTCGGATTTCTTGATTAGTTGATTTGCATGAGTTTGCCGATATCAAGAATCAATTCTTAAAAAGTCTAGGAAGCCTTGATGTATTAAGGGTCATGGTACTGTACGACCAAGCATGTTTTCTTGATGATTTGCAAGATTTGAATAATCGGTATGACCGTAGCGTAAATTGGGGCACCATAGTGACGAAGGTTGGGATGTAATTTGCATGATTTGTGTATGTGTTGTTCGAGGACGAACAAGGATTTAAGTGTGGGGTAAGTGATCTTGGGCAGATTTATATGCCCAAGTGATACTCAAACGTATCATTTTTACCTTGTTTGTTGTGCAATGTGTATATAATATCATGTAATTCGTAATAAAATGCGAATTTATACTAACCAACATGATTAGCATTTGTTTTGCAGGTAAATGTGATTTTTAGGAGCTAAAATGCGTGTTGAAACTATGTCGGAGTTGGACTTGGATGCGAGCGTGGAAAAGACCTTGGAATGCATATTTTAGAGGGGCTCCGCGATGGAGCCGTGCCACGCTACCATCGCGGTAGCACACTACCTGGACACAAATTAAAATGGCAATTTCCAGTGTGCCTGCGCGTCAGCTCCGTGGCACGGAGATAGGCCTCCGCGATGGCCTCCGTGCCACGTTGAGGTTGATTTACCGGACCCTGGAAATTCCAGTGAAGGTCCGCGTCCACGCCGTGTCACGGAGGCAGTGCTCCGCGTTGGCCTCCGTGACACGTTGCTTGTTATTCTTAGAAAAATTTCCCACTAGTATAAATAGCACACTTAGGTTTATTTTAATTAGTTTTTAGTTTTTAGACTGAGTTCAGAGGTGGAGAGCAGGAACGTGGGTTAGTAGCAGTTGAAGATTGAAAAAGCTAAGGGATTTCTTCTCTTCTTTTCTTCTTTCTATCAATTGTACGTATGATTTACACTCATTTTAGGATGATCAATCCAAGAATGAGTGGCTAATTCTCTTTCTTGCTGAGGTTTTGAACATGTGTAATGAATTCTGATTTTCATTGATATGGTTTATTCTTCTTCTTTAATGTTGTTCTATTAATTCTTGTTCTTTACTGCATTAGTGAATGGCCAACATTAATGTATATCTGAAAAGTCCAATTTCACTCGAAAGAACAAGAAATTGGAAAGTTGTGAATTAATAGGGTATTGTTCTTAACTTGATTTGGGAAAATTGGGTTTTGATGTGCTTTCCTGATAGAAATATACTTGAAAGTCGTATTAGTCAATTTAGGAACCGGAATTGTAGTGCTAGGTCATAAATTGCATTTGATCACAGAAATGTAGACGGATGGTTTATGATTCTAAAGTGAAATTAAATACGAGAGTTTTAATTTCTAGGCGAATGTTCTTGGCTAGCAACATGAAGAAGAGATTAACCAAATTATCATGATTATCAAGTTCATTACTTGTTCTTAACCTTGGCATGTTCACATCCATTGTCTGAATTCAAAAGTAAATAGTTGTTATTAATTGTAGTATATAGCTTAGAAACAAAAACTCAATTAACTATTGGTTACATTGTTGTTAGGATCATTAGAAGTTAAATAGAAATATAGTAAATTAGGCAATTTTACATATCTTGAGCCTCCTTTGATCGATACTTGGCTACTTAGCCACTTTATTACTTGTTTGACCACGTGCACTTGCGTGTCGGTTTTTACCCGTAGCCCAAAGCACCGAGCAGTTATTCCCTCATCCTTACAACTGCTTACATTTCCTTTCTACTATCAATTTAGTTCCATCTTATTTTTATTACTTTATATACTTGGTGCGTTGTTGTACTGACACCCGATCTTGGGGGCGCCGCTCTTGCTTGCAGGTTCTAATATACATATTCAAAGACCTCCTCAGTAGTGGTTCAAGCTCAGACCATTCATCGTCTCCTCTCTTTTAGAGTTTCCATGATTTGGAGGTTAGCCTATCTTTTGCTGTATAGATCTTTTTGGGTAGGTCGAGGCCTTGTCTGGGCGAAGTATTTACTCTTTAGAGGTTGCAGACAATGAAATCATATAAGAGTACACTGCTGGCCATGTTGGCTTTGTTATTTTATTTGGGAAGTTTGTCGGCCTTAATGGCGCTTTTATACATGTTTACCTTCCACTTTATCTTATTTAGACAACATGGTGGTATTGTCGGTCTGCATAGGATGTTATTATTATCATGAACTATTAGGTCAGTTGAATATCCGCACAGGTGTTTATATTGCGGCCTTATCGGCCAAGGGCTTCATTAAGTCGAGATATACTTGATTGTTTTCTCAATTATGTGTTTCTAGTATGTACTAGAGGTGTAAATGTCCAACTAAGTCAACTCTAGGTCTAATGTGACATCAAGTGCCAGTTACTTCTCTCGAGGTAGGGGTGACATTAAAATGGCTGCTTGATTCCTTTGATGAAGGAAAGAAAGAAAATAATTGACTGGTGCTATCTCTTATCAAACAAGTTCTTAATTACAAAATAAATGGTGTTTATAAGGATGGATGTTTGGGAAAACAAGGAATGTGAAAAGGAGAAATAAGATGGAGTTGACTCAATTATGTGAGCGGGGTGCTTGAATTGTTTCACAAAGGTGTTAGAGAGGTTCTAGTCACTTCAACTACATGATTTCCTAACCTTACCCCTAAACTACATTATAACCTGCAAGTCCTTAGTGATTTTGAGCTTTGCAACTCTATATTAGTGGCGAATTACATAAAGGGCGGGCCTATGATTCGATGTGTGTACACTTGAATGACTTTGAGAGACTTTGCATGTTTGTGTCATCTTATGCTCCCTAATTTGTGAATTTCATAATTGTGAGTGGGATTCTCTCTTTTGGTGAGTGGCATTGCATCCCTGGACTGAATGGTAATATCTTGATCTGAATTGAGAGGTATGAATGCGACAAGTTTTTTAGTGAACTTCTAGGCAAATCTTGAAGGTTGAATGTCAATGATTTGAGATGCTTGTTGATGTTGATTGAGATAAAAATGTCCCTTGATTTTAATTGAAAGAATGATGATTATTTTTGCTGAGTGCAGATGGTGGTACCAATTGAGATTTGTGCATGTGTTCGAGTCTTTTTATTTTTGAGTCTTTTTCTTTGTTTTGGGTTTATTTTGAGTCTTAGTAGTCCTGTGTGCAGCCCTTATGTCTTGACAAGCTTGAGTCAACTCCTATGTTGAGTGAATACTTTGCTTGAGGACAAGTAGTAATACAAGTTTGAGGGTTTGATGAGTTGGTAATTTACTAACCTATCTAGATCTTAAACATGAGTTATTGCATCGTTTCAATGCAATGTAGAAGGATTTTATGCCTTTTTCTTCTCTTGTGTGCAAGCATTTCTTGGAAAAAAAGATGAAGGAGGATTTATACTTAATGCAATCTGCTAGAGGAAAAAAATAGGTGACATATGTGCCACAAGTCATTACTTACTACTAGTAGGTGCCACGCAGGAAGAGTTGAAAGTTTGTTGGAAATACACTAACGTGCTGCAAATTGGCATTTGCAGTTCACAAGTGCCACGCAGGAAGAAGAGAGAGAAGACTATTCTGGATTTATTGATGTACCTCCATGTCACAAGTCCACACCTGCAAAATACAGGTGCCGACACAAGTGAGCCACGTCCTCTATGAAGGGAAAAATCATCCCAGTAAGCAAGTACGTACTAGGGAAGCTTCCAAGGGTGTTTTCGGGATTTTATATATAGATATTTTACTCTATTTGTATAGAACATTGAAAAGGAGAGATATTGACATAGAGAGTACAATTTTATGCTTTCTTCTTGTTCTTCTTGTTCTTCTTCTTCTTCTTCTTATTTTTCTTCCCTTGTGAAAACACCATACAAAGCTTGAAATTAATTTTAATTTCTTATGATGAATGGTTTTGAGGAATTCCTCTTTGGTATGATTTCTCTTTCCCTAGTTATAAGCAACTAATTTCTCTTATAGGGGTGTCTATAGATGATAGGTGATTAGAATTGATTGGATATTGACTAGTAAATCTTAGAATTGATGATAATGTATGGATCAATTGATTTCATCAAGATTTAATATGAAAATTAATGGTTTGCAAACATTAATTGAGTTTTGTAACTTTTCTTTTGCTTGAGAAAGAGAAATGAAGTTGGGTAAGACTTCAATAGTAAGGATTTGGAGCTTTTGATCTATGAGTTGGAGCTAGAAATAGTCTATACTCAATTCAAGCTCCATCTAAGGTCTATAATTAGAAACAGTCTATGCCCACTCAAGAATTGTTTCGTTGGTTTATAAATCTTTATTGAGGGATTTGAGAAAACCCAACACTATAACACCCCAAAAATTTTCTTAGACCAAACCCCAAACTTGAATGAAAAACCAGAAAGAAACCAGAAAATTGTGCCTTAGAACGACTCAACAGATGAGTCATTGTCAGTATTAAGGACCCCTTATCTGAGTCATTTTCATCCCTGCAATTTTCATTCCTCAAACTAATAAGTTATACAATGACTCGTTGTTAGAAGTAACTGGTCATCATTCAACCCGTTCTTGTATTACCCAGAAACCTTTCAAAATCCTTCTCCCAGTGACAATGGTAGGAAATAACGACCCTAATGGGTTGTTATGTCCGTTCGTTGGGGGAAACGTAGAATCTCTTCAAAACTTTCCCCAGTGATAATGAGTGGACTAGTGACCCATTGTTCCACCTAATGGGTCATTGTTCACATCTGTTGGTCAAGTCTAGAAACTGTTTAAAATTTTCTTTAGTGACGAAGAGTAGTAACAATGACCCATTATACCAACCAACGAGTCATCCTGCCATCCATCGTGTAGAATCCATAGAAATAAAATTTCTAAATATTGAAACAACGACGGGAACTAATGATTCATGGTCATAACCAATAACACATTATGAGGCCCGTAGGATCTGGACACTCAGATTTTGAATTGGTTACCTAGGGGCAGTTTTGTACGATCTAAAGCTCCTAACTATATCATTTTTGGATACAGTTAGAGTAAAATTAAGGTAATCAATCGACGTTCTCCTCTCATTCTCTCCCAAACATACAGGAATGATACGTAGAAACACAGATAAGGCTTCTCCGTATAAGAGTTAGGGTTCCACTTCTTCTCCACATTTCCAGGAGTTTCCTCAGAGGATTCTTCTTCAGATATGTGGGACTTCAACAAGGGTTTCCTTCCACCCTTGAGTCCCAATTATTTTCAAAAATCTAAGCACTATAATTTTCTCTAGAATTCATGATTTAGGGTTTTCATTCCATGTTGAATTCCATTATATTTTCTCTATGACTTAAGATTCCTTTTACTAGTATATACTGTATTCAGGTATTACTTTCAGCTTGTATGGTGTCTTTCCATGATTATGAAGTCAACATGATTTTTAGAGAAAACTTCCTTTTCAACTAGCATAATTTTGAAAATAGCATGGCCTTTCAGTGTACACATTCTTTCTCCATATGTAATTATGCTCTGTAGAATTAACAGTATCCTTAGTATACTCAGAATCATTAGTATTATCAGTAAATCCAGGTCCTTTAGACTCTTAGGGAACTTTTAGATACATAGTCTTGAATTAGTCTTAGGACATTAATTTCGAGCTATCAGCGTTTTATAGATAACTATATTTATTTATGTGTATATAGTTAGAAGTAGTACTTAGCAATGAGTGGACCAGGGTTCGGCAGATCCAGTTTCCCAAAACTATATGCCACCATAGGATTTGACCCGAATGAGTTTTACAGTCGGTAATCACACAACCAATCACTATACCATGGCAAGGTACTATAGGCCCTATTGAAGGGGAGTAAACATCAAACTCACGTCTATCTCTTGTGGTTACATGTCGATTAATAAACAATCCCACAATACAGTACAGTCAGAGTTCTTAGTCTAGTCTAGTCTACCAAATTTCAGGATATGCTTATGACTCTAAATTAGTTTATCAGTTCATTTAATATATTCAGATAGGTCAGATTAATTGTTATATTCATGATTCCTAATAGAGTCTTTGGCATGATATTTTAGTTCAGTTTATAAATTACCAATATATGTATGCTTTATTTACATCTCACATACTCAGTACATTTCAAGTACTGATCAAATATTTCTCTTACTATGTTGTTTTATGATATAGGCTCAGGTTCTCAGACTCAGCAATGGGGTTAGCTTCTACTTCAGACTTATTGCAACAGAATTCTTTTGGTGAGTCCTCATCTTTCGAGGACCGAAGTCTTTATCTCCAATATTTGTCATTTTTAGTTTTAGATTCAGGCATTACAGTTAGCTGGGGGTTTGTCTCGACAACTCATCAGTTTCTTTTAGAAGGTTTTCAGAAAGAATATGTTAGTTTCAGCTTAAGGTCCTGTTTTTGAGCAAATGTCAGTAGTTTATCAGATGCTCTTTATTTATTCAGTATTTGGTTATTGTGTTTAAATAGCTTCCACTTAATAGTATTTTACAGTAGTTCATCCATTATAGAATTATTCCACTCCATAGGTTTTCTTGGTGTCACTTGTGATCCTTTGTACCGTGTCGCGTCCAGGGTGCAGACTCGGGTCGTGATAAAAATGGTATCAGAGAATAAGATTTAGAGTGTCCTACAATGTCTGAGAGCCGTGTCATGTAGATTCCTTTTCAAGGGTGTGAAGCATGCCACATTTATGAGGGGGAGGCTATGAGGCATTTTAATGAAAATTTCCTTTTCTTTATGATTCTTATTGTGCGTAAAGTTTCAATCTCTAAATTTTCCTCCAAGCTAATGCTCTACCCTTTTTAGTTGATGATGCCTCCCAAACGAGGAAATAGAAGGAGTAACGGTAATGCTATCTAGCCTACCCTACCATCTCCAAATGCCCTTCAGGATGATTAGGTGTCACACGTAGAGTTTCGGGATGCTGTTCAAATGTTGGCTCAGGCGATTACCAACTAGGTCAACCAGTAGGTCATTGTACTTGCCAATCCCAATGGGTCTATAACTTCTACGAGAGTCTAGGATTTTACTCAGATGAATCCCCAACATTTCACGGGTCTAAGGTAGATGAGTACCCACAAGAGTTCATTGACGAGGTTCAGAAGATCATCCAAATCATGGGTGTTACTTCTGTAGAAAGTGCAGATTTGGCTACTTATCAGCTAAAAGAAGTGGCTCAGATATGGTATAAGTAGTAGAAAGAGGGCAGGCGAATTGGTATAGGTTCGGTAGAGTAGGATGAGTTTGTGACTGTATTTGTAGATAGATTCTTTCTCGGGAGTTAAGGGAAGCTAACGCCGCTGAGTTTGTGAACTTAAGGTAGAATGACATAATAGTGCAGGAGTATGCATTGAAGTTCACTTAACTGTTGAAGTATGCTCCGGAAATGGTTGCAGAGCCAACGGCTCACATGCTCAAGTTTGTGAATAGAGTCTTACACGTGTTAGTAAAGGAGTGCAGGACTACCATGCTTATCAAAAAGATGGACATCTCCAGACTTATTATCCACATACAATAGATAGAGGAGGAGAAACTGAAAGAGATACATAGGGAGAGTAAGAAGGAAAGAACAGGTCAATTTTAGTACTCCGATCAGAGGTTAGAAGGTGGAAATCGCCCCCAGCAGTAATAGAGACCTCCAACACCCTCATCAGCCAGTGCTCCTTCTTTCACATCCCGCAAGGATCGGAGGGGTGGAGCATCAAGCTCCCAGTCCCAGAGCTATTTATCCAATAGCAGCACTTTTCCAGTATGTCCTAAGTGCGGTAAGAACCATCTGGGTGAATGTCGTCTGGGAAAGGAAGGTTGTTTTGGTTGTGGCCAACTGGGTCACAAGTTGAGAGATTTCCCATTTACAGAAAGGGGTATGACCCAGTGTACCATATCGATAGCTCCGCCGAGTCATTTATCTTAGTAGGGTACTACCTCAAGTATGGGTGGCAATTAAAGCCAGAACTGCTTCTATACTCTATTCTCCCGTCAGGTCTAGGAGAGCTCACCTGACGTAGTCACTAGTATGTCACACCTCTTTTAGATAAATGTTTATGCTTTAGTAGATACAGGAGCAACACTTTCTTTTGTGACTCCTTACATTGTCATCCAGTTTGATATTAGTCCAAAAATTCTCTCAGTGTAATTTTTAGTCTCTACTCCGATCAGTAAGTCAGTTAGAGAAACTCAGGTATATAGAAATTGTTCGATCACAGTGCTTTAGAAAGTCACCTTAGTTGATCTAGTAGAGTTAGATATTGTCAATTACCTCATTCTTGGCATGGACTAGTTTTATTCTTGCTATGCCTTAGTTGACTGCTGAACCAGGGTCGTTAGATTCCAATTTCCTAATGAACTAGTCCTAGAGTGGGAGGGTAGTACTTCGATGCCTAAGGGTCCGTTCATCTGATACCTTAATACTAGGAAAATGATCTCAAAGGGATACATCTATCACTTGGTTAGGGTTAAGGATTCTAGTTGCAAAACCCCAACTCTTCATTCAGTTCTAGTTGTAAATGAGTTTCCTGATGTGTTTCCCGAATATCTTCCCGGAGTCCTCCTAGCAGAAAATAGACTTCGGTATAGACCTTCTTCCAAATACCTAACATATCTCAATTACTCCTTGCAAAATGGCTCAAGATGATCTTATAGAGTTAAAGGAATGGGTGAAAGACCTTATAGGTAAGGTCTTCATCAGACCCAACATCTCTCAATAGGGTTTCCAGTCCTTTTCATGTGAAAGAAAGACGGTACACTTAGAATGTGCATCGACTACCGTCAGTTGAATAACGTCATAGTCAAGAACCAGTATCCTCTTCCCACGATTGAATACTTGTTCGGTCTACTTCAGGGAGCTAATTGTTTTCCAAGGTAGATCTCAGATTAGGATACCATTAGCTCAGGGTTAGAGAATATGACATTCTCAAAAACAACCTTTAGAACTCAGTATGGTTAATATGAATTCGTAGTTATGTATTTTGGACTAACCAATGCTCCTGCAGCTTTTATGGACCTAAGAACAGGATATTCAACCAGTACCTTCATTATTGTCTTTATAAACGATATTCTAGTTTACTCCATAATAGAGGAGGAACATGCAGATCACCTGAGGATAGTGTTGCAGACTCTCAAGGACCGCTAGTTGTTCATTAAATTTAGCAAGTGTGAATTCTGGATGAAATCCGTTGCATTCCTTGGTCATGTGGTCTCCAGTGAGGGTATTTAGGTGGACAAGACCCACTTGTTCGTCAGACATTAGGAGGTTCTTGGGCCTAGCTTAGTTATTATAGATGGATCATAGAACGGTTCTCCTCCATTTCCTCTTCTTTGACCAGAATAACTCAAAAGAAGGTGAACTTTCAGTGGTCTGATAAATGTAATAAGAGTTTTTAGATGCTGAAGACTCGACTCACTACAGCCCTAGTTTTGACTCTGCTAGAAGCTTCAGATGGATTCGTAATCTATTGTGATGCCTCCAGAGTTGGCCTTGGTTGTGTTCTGATGCAACATGGTAAAGTTATAGCTTATTCTTCTAGATAGCTCAAGGTTCATGGGAAGAACTATTCGACTCATGATCTTAAGCTGGCGGCGGTACTATTTTCCTTGAAGATTTGGAGGAACTAATTTTATAGGGTTTAGTAGATGTGTTCACTAACCACAAAAGTCTGCAGTATGTGTTCAGTTAGAAGGACTTGAATCTACGCCAGAGAAGGTGGTTAGAGTTGTTAAAAGACTACGACATGAGCATCTTGTACAACTTTAATAAGGCCACCATAGTGGATGATGCCCTCAATAGATTGTCTATGGAGATTGTTGCTCATGTTGAGGATGGTGAAAAGGAGCTGGCAAAGGATATTCACAAACTAGATCGGTTAGGGGTTCAGTGTGTTGATTCAACAGAAGGTGGAGTCATAGTCTAGAACAATTCAAAATCCTCCCTGGTAGTGGAGGTTAAGTCAAAGTAGGATGAAGACCCAATTTTACTCAAGTTGAAGGAAGAAGTCCTAAAGAAAGATGTGGAAGTATTCTATAAAGGGTGAGATGGTGTGCTTCGTTAGTTGGGCATATTGTGTGTTCCTGATGTAGGTTATTTGATGGAATGAATACTAATCGAAGCTCACAGCACAAGGTACTCTATCCACCTAGGTACCACCAAGATTTACTGTGATCTATGAGAAGTCTACTTATGGAATGGCATGAAGAAGGACATTGCAGAATTTGTGGCTAAGTGTCCAAGTTGCCAATAGGTTAAGATTGAACATTAGAAACCTAGGGATATGACTTAGGATATTAGCATTCCTACTTGGAAGTGGGAAGAGTTGAACATGGATATCATTATAGGTCTACCTCGTATGTACCGATAACATAACTCAATTTGGGTGGTCGTAGATTGAATGACTAAGTCAGCACATTTCGGACCAGTTAAGACCATAGATTTGACAAGATTATGCTAGACTATAAATCTGGGAGTTAGACAGACTACATGGAGTTCCCTTGTCCATCATTTCATATATGGGTACTCAGTTCACCTTGCACTTCTGGAAGTCATTTCGTAAAGTAATTCGTACTCAGGTCAAGCTCAACATAGGTTCTCACCCACATGTAGATGGATAGGTTGGGTGGACTATTCAGACTCTGGAGCATATGTTCAGGGCTTTCATGATCAATTTCTAGGGTAGTTGGGACGATCACGTACTTGTCATCGAGATTGCATACAATAATAGCTACCACTCTAGTATTCAGATAGCCCTAATTGAGGCATTATATGGTAGAAGGTGAAAATCTCCTATAAGGTGGTTTGAGCTTGGTGAAGCTACCTTAATAAGACCTAATTTTGTGCATGAGACCATGCAGAAGGTTCAGCTCATCAGGTAACAACTGAAAATAGCTTAAAGCTGATAGAAATTGTAGGCAGATGTAAGCAGAAGGGAGCTGGAGTTTGTTGTGGATGATTGGGTATATTTGAAAATTTCACCCATGAAAGGGGTGATGTGGTTCGGGAAGAAAGGAGCGCTCAGTCCTAAATATGTTGGTCCTAAATATGTTGGTCCTAAATATGTGGCTTATGAGTTGGATTTGCCTATGGAGTTAGCATCGGTGCACCCAGTCTTCCATGTATCTTTGTGGAAGAAATGCATTAGTGATCTAACCTTTGTAGTGCCTTTGGAGAGCATTGTGTAAAGGATAATCTAGCTTACGAA
Source organism: Datura wrightii (assembly GCA_035772735.1). NCBI lineage: Eukaryota > Viridiplantae > Streptophyta > Magnoliopsida > Solanales > Solanaceae > Datura > Datura wrightii. Next base: position 125,118,669 of record JASDFA010000018.1, read on the forward strand.
AAAATTCCAGTCCAAATCCTAGAAAATCATGTTCGTAAGCTGAGGAATAAGGAGGTCACTTTAGTAAAATATTTATGGAGGTCCTCATCTTTCGAGGGCTGGAGTTTTCATCTTTAGCACTTGATAATTTCAATTTTATCTTTAGACATTAGAGTTAGCTAAGTGTCTATCCTCACAAATCATCAGTTCTTTTAGAAGGATTTAAGACAGTATATGTTATTTTCAATTTGGATCTTAGTGTTTGAGCAAATATCGGTAATTAATCAAATGTACTTTATTTATTTAGTATTTGGTTATCATTTTAATCAACTTCCACTTAATAGTCTTTATAGTAGTTTAGATATTATAGAATTGTGCTATGTCATTTTCTTGCTTTGGGTCACTTGTGATTCTAAGTACCGTGTCACGTCTAGGGTGCAGACTCGGGTCATGACACCTGGTCTGTGTTTCAGGTAACCACCGAGTTGATTCTTAAAAAATCTGGTCCAAGTATCAAAAGTGTTGGCATTTGAGTCAATTATGTTATTCTCATGCATGGAGTCTTCATATAAGGTAGCAAGTTACAGAGTTATAGATTATCTCCCTACCCTATCTTTTGAGTTATGTTCAGTTGTTATTTGCCATAATTTATGTTAACAGGTCCCAGGGTGTCAGGTTATTGCTATTCTCTTCTCTGGTTCAGTTTATCTTTGGCATTTCTTTATTTACATCGTTCAGTTTTACATACCAATTAATCCTTTATACTAATGTTCCTTTGCCTGGGGACTTCTGTAATCATGCTGCAGGGGTAGATAGGGGCTCGAATTGACTGTTGCAGTAGGATCCCAGATTCAGTGGAAAGTTGGTATTTTGCTTTCCTTCAGGAGCCCTATGTTTTGTTTAGACATTTTGAGTTTTTGATTTACATATGGGTAGGCCAAGGCCCTGTTCCGTGCATTCAGTATTGCTTACTATTTTGGAGGCTTTTGTGGACTAGTTGATCAGTTATATGGTTTCAGTTTAGTTTGTGGCCTGGATGGTTTCTTTTAAGATTCTATTGTAGCCTTGTCAGCATACTATCTTTGTTATGATTATTGTGACCTGGCTGGTCCGTTTCTATGCTATAATAGACTGTGATAGGTGGCCATATTGGCATAAGGATTATTGTTTAGATGCTATGTAGCTGGCTTCTACATCACTTTGGAATCGAGTACTAGTCGCGCCCTACCCAGTTTTGGGGCATGACAAACTTTGTATCATAGCGAAGTAGAGTCCCAAGGTGTCCACAAAACTGCGTCTAGTAGAGTCTTGCTTATGGTATGTTGTGCACTATACTTATAATTAGGAGGCTATAGGGCATTTAGAAATTATTTCACTTTATTCACTAATAGATCGTGCTTTAGAGTGAAGTTTTAAGTGCTTTCTGAAGTTGAAATTGTTCTTATGTTTTAGAGTATGCCCATGACAAAGAAAATGACTATGCGGTTGACTGGGACAGCCGCAGGAGAGGAAACTAGTCGCCATCCAGTTGATTAGGGAGATAGGTTAGAGGCCCAGAGTGAGTCCCCTGCCCCAAGTACTACAGGTCCTACATCAGAAGCTAGAGCAATAGTATATATTCCACCATGTCCTCTTGCACTAGTAGTACATGAGGGTGATAGAATAGCAGACCCTCCCACACCTATGGAACCTCTGATTGCTCCGAAAGGAAAAGGTCTTGAGGGAGTTTTCCAGCTTATGGCTCGTATTATTGCTGGATAGGAGTGACGGTTGGAGGCAATAGAGGGACATAGAGGTCATGCGACTGAGAGTTCTAGAGCCAGTGAGTTCTTGGGTTTGAGCCCTCCAGTGTCTACCGAATCAGATCTAAGTAAGGACCCCCAACACTTTATAGATCAGACGTACAAAGTGTTGAAGATGATGCGGGCCACAGTGATAGAAGGTGTAATGTTGGTAGCATTCAGACTCCGTGATGTAGCTATTTTGTGGTATGAGGCATAGACCCGATCTAGAGGAGCTGATGCACAGCCGACTGAGTGGGAGGAATTTTTACAGGCCTTTATGCACCAGTATTTTTCCCCGCGATCTAAGAAGTTTTTGCACTTAGAGTAGGTAGTATGAATGTATGTGAGTATTGCCTTTGGTTTAATTCTTTGGCCAGGTATGCTCCGTACATGGTTCAGACGATGGAGAATAGGGTTTATTGGTCCGTGTGAGAGGCTAGGGTCTCATATAGCTTGTAATTGTTTAGGAGTATCTACTCAGGAGCATATGGACATTGCATGGACATAGACCTTTGCTTAGAGGGTCGAGGATTTGGTTCACCAGATTCTTTATACTCATAGAGGCAGGAACAGAGAAAGAGGGCAAGAACTGTGAGGTCTTATAGAGAGTCTAGAGGAGACTCTAGGGTTTAGTCGCCTAAACAACCAACTCCACCTGCGGAGAATGCTTCACCACAGTTGCAAGGATCGAAGAGAGACTAGAGTTCAGCTCCATCTAGCTATCGACATTAGGAGAGACCTCCAATACCCTCATGTGCTTAGTGTAGTAAGAGTCATCCATGGCAGTGTCGTTTGGGTCAGGATGTATGCTATCTATATGGATAGCCTGGCCACTACATGTGACTGTGTCCATGATGTATTAGAGATGATACCGTATAGACGACAGGTTCAGCAGTAACATCATCACCCTCAGTTTGACCTCCCAATCCTAGCTCTCAGCCTACAACAGGTCATGGTAGGGTTAAGAAGGGGGAAGCCTATGGTTCAGGGATAGTGTAGAACTGCTTCTATGCACTAGGTAGTCTCCAGGACCAGGAGTCATCACTTGATATCGTTATGGGTACCTTGATTAAATTCTCACATGTTATTTCTACTTTGATTGATCTAGGCTCTACTCTTTCATATATTACTCCTCGAATAGTGAGTCAGTTTAATATAAGTCCTAAATTGTTAGCTAAGCCATTTGTTGTATCTACGTCAATTGATGAATCTCTATTAGCTAAAAGAGTGTATCGTGGTTGGATGATTCAAGTATATGAGAGATCTACCTTACCTGATGTAGTTGAGATTAAAATGGTTGACTTGATGTTATCATGGTCAAATATTAATAAGTGACGTGTTATGCCAATGTTGATTGCCGAGCAAAGACTGTCAAATTCCAATTTCCGAACGAGACAATTTTTGAATGGAAAGGCAATGCCAGTAAAACTAAAGTTAAGTTCATTTCATATCTTAAGGCCTAAAAGATGGTGTCCAAAGGCAGTCTTTCTCACTTAGTTTGAGTCAGGTACTTGACTATCGAGCTAGTGATTTTTCCAATTAGTTTTTGTAGTGAGTGTGTTTTTAGCGGTATTTCTAAAGGACTTACCCGGAGTTCCTCCTAAAAGGGAGATATACTCTGCCATTGGTCTACTTCCAGGTACTCAGCCCCTATAGATCCCTCCTTACCGAATGGCTCCAATAGAGCTAGGGAAGTTGAAGCAGCAGCTAAGGGATCTGCTAGAGAATGGATTTATTCGGCCAAGTATATCACTTTGGAGTGCACCAGTGCTATTTGTGTCAAAGAAAGATGGGTCGTTAAGGATGTGTATCAACTAAAGGTAGCTGAATAAAGTAATGACTAAGAATAAGTACTCGTTTCTCAAGATTGATGAACCGTTTGATCAGCTATAGGATGCTAGATGCGTTTCGAAGATTTCCTTGAGAGCCGTGTACCACTTGTTATGGGTTAGGGATGTTGATATCCCTACATTATGTTCAGAACCATATAATTCCACAATTAGTTTGGTGATGCCATTTGGGACTACAAATGCCGCAACAGCTTTTACAGGATTCAAGAATAGGGTGTTTAAGTCTTTTTTTGATGTATTGTGATTGTCTTTATTGATGACATCTTGATTTACTCATGATCAAAGGCCAAGCATACATATCACTTGAGAGTTATGCCACATACTTTTCAGAAGCATAGGTTGTATGCAAAATTTTCTAAATGTGAATTTTGGCTAACATTTGTGGCTTTCCTTGGTCATGTTATTACAACTACAGGGATAAGAATGGACAGTCAGAAAGTTGAGGCGATAAAAAGTTGGCCCAGATTCTTGAATCATACAAATGTTTGCAGCTTTTTGGGTTAAGCAGGTTACTATCATAGGTTTGTAGAAGGGTTTTCTACTATCTCAGTGTTGTTGACAAAGTTGACTCATAAAGCAGCTAAGTTCTAGTGGTTAGAAGCGTTTGAGCATAGGTTTTAGGAGTTGAAAGATAGATTGACTTTAGCACCTATCTTGACTCTTCTAGAGGTTACAGAGGGTTATGTTGTTTATTGTGATTCTTCCAGGGTTGGCTTAGGCTGTTTTTTGATGAAACACAACAAGGTCATTGCCTATGCTTCAAGATAGATGAGGAAGCAAGAGTAGAATTGCCCTACTCAAGACCTGGAGTTGGCAATGGTGGTGTTCGTGTCGAAGATCTGGCGTCACTACCAATATGGGGTACATTTTTATATTTTTACAGATCATAAGAGCCTTTAGTACCTGTACTAGCAGAATGAGTTGAATTTACGACAGAGACTGTTGTTAGAATTGCTGAAAGATTATGATGTTATCATTCTGTATCACCCGAGAAATAGAATGATGTGGCTAATGCATTAAGTCACAAGTCTATGGGCCGTTTAAGTGATATAGAAATTGACTGTGTAAAGATGGTAAAGACTATACGACAGTTAGCAATCTTCACATTTGACTACTAAATAGAGGAGATAGAGGTGTGGTAGTTTAGAATGCTACAGAATCCTCCTTGGTGTCAAAAGTTAAGCAGCAATAATATGAGGATCTAGAATTGGTAGTGCTAAGAAATAGCTTTCCACAACAGAATTAGGCCTTGTTCAAGTGTCGGCCAGATAAGAGTCCCTAGATACCAGACTCATTTATGTGTGCCAAATATGGCCAAGCTATTGGAGCAAAATATGAGTGAAGCTCCTACTCTCGATATTCAGTACATCCAGTTACCACGAAGATGTATAGTGACCTAAAATAGCTGTACTGGTGTAACAACATCAAAAAGGACATAACAGGTTTTGTGGTCCACTGTCCTAATTGCCAACAGGTGAAGGTCGAGCACTAGAGACCCGAAGGTTTAACTCAGAATATAAAGATTCCATCTTGGAAATGGGAGGTTATTAATGTGGATTGCTCCATTGCTTGGTTCATTTGTATGAGAGGATGCAATATCTAATAATTCCATTATCTATTTTTGTTGGGTATCTTTTTCCAAATTTGACAATGCCTATTGGAGCCTTCTTTTTAATTCTTCCTTGGAAAGTTGGGAATCCTGTCGTAATGAAGAACTTGAAGTTTCCTTATCTTCCTGGGGTGTTGGTGTCCAGCCTTTGATTTTAATGGTCTTACTCAGATATTTAATCCTTTCAATTTCATGAGTATCAAAGGACCAGCTGATAATATATGAAATTCTTTTTGCAATAAAAAACTTACACAATTTAATATTTTCTTGTAGGGTAGAAATATTCTGCTCTACCTGAAATTTTTCAAACTGTGTTTGAAAATGTTTTGACAATACCTGTTTATTTCCTCCGAATTGGTTCCACCATTCGTAAAACCATCTGGGAATGATCGCGCTTTTCATTTCTTCTTAATACTTGACAAACCAAGAGTGAGTGTTGGGCCTTAGATACATAAAATTATACCAAGCTGCCTTATAATCACACCAGTTGTATGTTTGGGGTCTATGGGTTCTTGATAGGGGAATGGGTTTATGCAGATGATCTACAAACCATTCAAACGGACTTAAAATTCTTTTAATTATGAACTTTGAGTATTGAATACTGTTAGGATTATCTGGACATTTTAATTTATGCTCAATTTTTACTGAATCTGTGTCTGTTAAAATGAACTCATAATACCTTTGGGTTTTAAGGGGATCATCTGTCTCCACATAATTTCAATTTGTGTAGCAGGGTTTTAGTAACTCGGGTACTCCAAAACCTTCATATTTTTTATCGAGGGCCATGATAGGCAGTACCTGTAAAACTGTTAGCTCAAACTACTGTTTATTTGGAAATTTTTTCTCCATTTTCTTTTCTGGAGTTGCTGGCAGAACTGCCTGAGAGTACGTCTCTGGTGGCTTCATTTCATAGCTATCCTTGGTTTGGATAGAGATAGTTTTATCTCCTGATGAAGAGGAATTATAGATTCAACCACCTTAGTTTTGGTATGCCATTTATTAACAATCATGCTCAATGATTCAAGGCCTTCTTCCCCAATTTTCCATCAATTTCTTTATGCATATAAAAGGAACTTTAAGTCAATCTATTGCCAGGATTGTATGGTTTTAATGGGTGTCTTCCTTCCACACCTATGCCCAATTCCTATCAATTAGTGTTAAATTATGAATAATCAATTATGAGGTTTTGATCAATTGCATGATTCGTGTATCTCTATTCATGGGTATGATTAGATTGAGTTGATATTGATGATTTACGAAGCTTGGGCCGATTCTAAGTGTTCTCTCTTATAAAATTTGTTTTTCTAAAAGGTGAATCTAAAACTCTCATAGGTAAAGAGTTCATAAAAGAGGTGATTCATGGTAAATATGTGATAATGATGAAGTTGGTGGTGAAAAGCATGTTTCTAAAGTTACCCATGATTATGATGTTGTTTTCGAAAATAAGAATGTGTAGATCCTAGTATGATATCCTAGTATGATAAAGCTTTGGCAATGCCCACATGTTGATTAAAGCGATGATCTTCCCAACATAAGCTTACCACATTGTTTAAGGAGAAATTTCCCAATTCTTATAATAAATTCTAGCTTGTGGTATGTCGAGTAAATATTTCTACATGTAGCTTACCACATGATTTGGAGTAGATGCTCCCACCTATGATTTAGTTTGTGGTATGTTTTGAAATAAAGCTTCTCATATGCATGAATTTATAATTGATATGTATGGAATTATTGAGCTTTGTCGAAGGACAATGTTGAGCTTCATTTTCATATGATGTCCAGTCTATGCATGATTTCATTAATGAGCTTTGTCTATAGACAATGTTGAGCTTCATTTCATTCGATGTTGAGTCATGCATGATTTCATGTTGAGCTTTGTCAATAGATGATGTTGAGCTTCATTATATACGACGCAGACCATTGCATGTTTTTGGGAGAAGAGTCTAGCACCGAGCAGGTTAAGGGTCGACAACCCTATGCCCTGGAACTACGCGCCAACGTAGGTTGATACTTATACATTATTGGGACCTCCCTTGTGAGCTATCCCAATCCCGATTGGCCCTTGAGCTTGATATCGATATCTTGGTAACGTCCATCGCTTGACAAGGTTATGGACGGTTCTTCCCACTTGAGTGTGATAGTTTGGTATGTCGGTTAAGTGACGAGTCTCCCACTATCTATATCTTCTAGATTTGCATTTTTATTACTCATGATGGTTACCTTGTGCATGCATGTTCTAAAAGTAAGATTTGACTCGTTGTTTAGATTTTGGTATAAATGTCAAGTTTTAGCTTGAGTCATTCGAGTCAGTCATGATGTTCTAAAGCCATGCATGATCATGTATAATATGAGTATTATTTCATAATGAATGCATGTAGTCTTCTTCTTATCCTTAAAAGCCTATGATATATGTATGATCTTGGGAAAATTTATATGCCCAAGTGATACTCAAAAGTGTCATTTTATCCTTGTTTATCTATCAATGTCTATACATTCTCATGTAATTGGTAATAAAATGTGAATTTATACTAACCAACATGATTAGCATTGTTTTGCAGGTAAAATTTAATTTTGGGAAGCTTAAATGCATGTTGGAAGAGATCGGGGTTGAACTCGGAAGTGAGCACGGGACATGGCATTGGAAAGCACAAAATAAAGGGGCTCCGCGATGGAGCCGTGTCACGCTGCCATCGTGGAGGCCTTCTGCATGGATGGGAATTTTCAGCCAAATTCCAGTGTGGGTTCGCGATGGGTCCGTGGCACGGTGGCTTGGCTCCGCGTTGCACGTCGTGCCACGTTGGGCTTTATTTCCTGGACCCCCAGTTCCAGTGAAGGTCCGCGTCCGTAGCGTGTCACGGAGGCGGTGCTCCGTGATGCACTCCGTGACACGTTGCTCGTTATTCCGGGAAAAATTCCCACTAGTATAAATAGAACACTTAGGTTCATTTTTCAATATTCTGACTTGGTGGAGCAAGAACGTGGGTTACAGGCAGTTGAGGGGACGAAATTATCAGGGTTTTTCTCTCTTTCCTTCTCCTTGAATTCAATTGCTTGTGTCTTTAACACTCATTTAACGATGTTTAATCTACAAATGAGTGGCTAATTCATCTTCTTGCTGAGGTTATGAACACTTGTAATGAAATGTGATCATTGATTCTTTGGTTTTTCATCTTTTCTTCCATGGTTGTTCTATTAATTCTTGTTCTTACTGCATTAATGTGTGGCCTACGTTTATGTATATCTAAAAAGTACGGTTTCACTCGAGAGAACAAGAAATTGGAAAGTTTTGAATTAATAGGATATGATCTTTTCTTGGTTTGGGAAAATTGGGAATTGATTTACTTTCAGGATAGAAATATACCTGAAAGTCGTATTAGTCAATTTAGGAACCGGGTTTGTATGGCTAGAACATGAATTGCATTTAATCACAGAAATGTAGGTGGATGGTTCATGATTCTTAAGTGAGGTTAAATACGAGAGTTTTAATCTCTTGGCAAATGTTCTTGGCTAGCAACCGGAGGAAAAGACTAACTAAATTACATCGATAATTAATTTCATTACATGTTCGTTTAACCTCAGCATGCTCTCATTCATAGTTCAGACTCAAATTAGATAGTTATTTTAGATTTAGCATAAAAATTACAAAACAAAATATCAAACTCTTGGTTACACTATTGTCTGCATTTTTAGAATCGAAATATAGTACACTTGAGCAGATTGCACTTCATCCCAGTCCTTGTGGGATCGATACTTGGCTTACTTAAGCCACTTTACTACTTGTTCGACCACGTTCACTTGCGTGTGAGTTTTATACCCATATAACAGACCGAACAATGTATAACTTGCTTAATTGGATTTATATTACCTCACAGTTTGACTTACCATGCATACTCGGTACATTCCACGTATTGACTGCATACTTTTTATGTTGTATCGTTTCATGGTACAGGGTCCGGATCTAAGGCTCGTACTCATCCTTAGTCTATCTCAGCTTATGCTATCAGCTCATTGGTGAATCCCCATGTTCCGAGGGCTGTTTGATAGATTTTTATGTTATCTTTAGTTTCAGTACTATTCGGGTTAGTTGGGGATGTTGCCCCATCAACCCATCGCAGGTAGTAGAGGCTTTCAGACTAGTATGTAGTGCTCAGCTCTTGTATACATACAGTATTTCTTGATGTTATGTTATGGTTATGTTTCCGCAATGTTTTATGTTTAAGGTTCTGCTTGTTTAATTGAGAATAGTCGTATGCATGTGCCATGGGTCAACTTAGGGTCTCTTGGAGTCCTTTGTCCCATGTCTACGATCCGGGCCTCCATTCAGGTCGTGAAAATAGGGTTATGTGAAGTTGGTGAATCTACCTTAATAGGACCATACTCAGTTCATAAAGCTATACAGAAAGTGCAATTTATCAGGGAATGGTTGAAAACAACTCAGAGCCGATAGGATTCATATGCAGATGTGAGGAGGAGAGAGTTCGAATTTGCTGTTGATGACTGGGTTTATCTAAAAGTTTCACCCATGAAAGGGGTGATGAGGTTTGGAAAGAAAGGGAAACTCAATCCGAGGTATGTAGGACCCTACAGGATTTGAAGCGAATTGGCAACGTGGCGTATGAGTTGGAATTACTCCGGAGTTAGCATTTGTGCACACAGTCTTCTATGTGTCCCTATTGAAGAAGTGCATTGGTGATTCGACCTCAGTTGTGACAGAGTGGGAGTGAAGGATAGTCTCTCTTACGAAGATTTTCCAATTCAAATCCTAGACCATCAGGTTCGTAAGCTACGAAACAAGGAAGTTGCTTCAGTGAAAGTCTTGTGGAGGAACCAACTAGTTGAGGGAACTACATCGGATACAGTAGCAGACATGATGGCCAAATATCCTCATTCTCACTCTTGGTTTGTCAAGTATTCAGAAGAAATGAAAAGCGCAATCATTCCTAGATGGTTTTACGAATGGTGGAACCAATTCGGAGGAAATAAACAGGTACTGTCAAAACAGTTTCAAACACTGTTTGAAAAACTTTAGGTAGAGCAGAATATTTCTACACTACCAGAAAATATTAAATTGTGTAAGTTTGTTATTGCAAAAAGAATTTCATATATTATCAACTAGTCCTTTGATACTCATGAAATTGAAAGGATTAAATATTTGAGTAAGACCATCAAAATCAAAGGCTGGGCACCAACACCCCAGGAAGATAAGGAAACTTCAAGTTCTTCATTACGACAGGATTCCCAATTGTCCAAGAAAGAATTAAAAAGAAGGCTCGAGCAGGCCTTGTCAAATTTAGAAAAAGATACCCAACAAAAATAGATAATGGAACTATTAGATACTGCATCCTCTCATACAAGTGAACCAAGCAATGGAGACATGCTAAATCCGCAAGGGATAGCTCAAGCTTATCTTCTCAACTAAAGGAGGCGGCCAGACTACCCTTTCAGAAAAATAAAAATCTACTACAATCAAAAGCAGTGGACCCCTCAGGAATCCACCCAAAAAACAATGCAGCAAAAAGACAAGCCACACCAGGATAAAATGGAATCTCTACAGACTCCCATGCAGATGAAGACGAATCTTCATCAAATTCCAAGGTCACATCAAGACAAATATAAAATTTCAAGGAAATCAAGTTTCAATAAGATGAAGACATCTTTTAAATAGATCCGTGTAAAATTAAATCTGCCACGTGTGGACACATGTAAATAGATAGCAAGTAGTAATTAGTTGACTCATCATATTGAGGTCTAGTAAGACCTTCACCTTGTATTAAGAGGGGCATTTGGAAAACACTACACTCACTTCCAAATTGCCCAAACCTTTCTATGTTCTCTAGTTTTCCCTTCTTATCAATAAACAACTCTTTGTAAGTATCTTTTTCTTCTACTTTATTACTACTTGCAGTATTTTATTTTATTTAGCCCCTGCCTTTGTAATTAACTTCCAAGTTATTTTCTACGATCCGTTAAATGGTATCAGAGCCATGTTGGCCGGGAGGAGTATGAGCTTGAGTAACTAAATCTTCATACTATCCTAGAGCCAGTCGAAATTATGTTGCTCTTAAGCGGTTATTTCTGTGTCTAGTTTTGCTGATACTCTTACTCTATTTTCTTAGTTTTATTCCTTAAGTTGGATAACCGTTTAATCACGGTCTAGACGTTGGCAAGCCTGTATTCTCCATTGGTGGTGTTTGTGTTGAAGATCTGGCATCACTACCTATATGGGGTACATTTTTATATTTTTACAGATCATAAGAGCCTTTAGTACCTGTACTAGCAGAATGAGTTGAATTTACGACAGAGAATATTGTTAGAATTACTGAAGATTATGATGTTATCATTCTATATCACTCGAGAAATAGAATGATGTGGCTAATGCATTAAGCCACAAGTCTATGGGCAGTTTAAGTGATATAGAAATTGACTGTGTAAAGATGGTAAAGACTATACGGCAGTTAGCAATCTTCACATTTGACTACTAGATAGAGGAGATAGAGGTGTGGTAGTTTAGAATTCTACAGAATCCTCCCTGGTGTCAAAAGTTAAGCAGCAATAATATGAGGATCTAGAATTGGTAGTGCTAAGAAATAGCTTTCCACAACAGAATTAGGCCTTGTTCGAGTGTGGGACAGATAAGAGTCATTAGATACCACACTCGTTTATGTGTGCCAAATATGTGCAAGCTATAGGAGCAAAATATGAGTGAAGCTCACTACTCTCGATATTCAGTACATCCAGTTACCACGAAGATGTATAGTGACCTGAAATAGCTGTACTGGTGTAACAACATGAAAAAGGACATAACAGGTTTTGTGGTCCAATGTCCTTATTGTCAACAAGTGAAGGTAGAGCACTAGAGACCCGAAGGTTTAACTCTGAATATAAATATTCCATCTTGGAAATGAGAGGTTATTAATATGGATTTTATTATTGGGTTGCCGCACACAAGCAGGAAGTGAGACTCCATTAGGGTAATAGTAGACAGATTGAATAAATCAGCTCACTTTCTGCCAGTCAAGATGAGTTATGCTGCGGAGGATTATGCCAGGTTGTATATTCATGAGATAGTTCTCCTAGATGGCATTCCTTTGTCCGTTATTTCAAATAGAGGCACCCAATTTTACAACAAACATGTGGAAGCCCTTGCAAAAAGGCCTAGGCACTAAGGTAAGCGTCGGTACGACATTTCATCCTCAGATAGAGTGATAGGATGAACGCACAATTCAGACGCTTGAAAATATGTTGCATGCCTGTGGTTTGGATTTTGGCAGGCGCTAGGATGATCATGTTTCGTTAATAGAGTTCGCCTATAATAACAACTATTGGTATAGCATTCAGATGGCACTGTATGAAGATTTATATTGGTGAAAGTGCAGGTCACTCATAGGATGGTTCAAACTTAGCAAAGCCGAGTTATTGGGGCCAGATCTAGTGCAGCATGCTATTTACAAAATGAAGTTTATTAGATATTGACTTTAGATAGCTCATAGCAAACAGAAATGTTATGTGGACGTACGTCGTCAAGGATTGGAGTTTGTTCTTGATGATTGGATCTTCCTGAAGGTGTCACCTATGAAAGGCATCATGCAATTTGGCTGAAAGGGCAAGATGAGCCATAGATTTGTTGGGCTTAAAGAGTTATCAATAGGATAGGCAAAGTAGCCTATGACTTGGAGTTACTGCTAGAGTTAGCAGCAGTCTACCTAGTATTTCATGCGTCGATATTGCGGAAGTGTATTGGACACCCAACTCGTATTATGCCTGTTGATAATGTCTAGATTTATGAGGAGATAACCTACATACATCTCCCAGTTGCTATTCTTGACTGGCTAGTCATGATCCTTCAGACCAAAGAAGTCACCTCGTTTAAAGCATATGGAGAAGTAATAACATTGAGGAAGTAACTTGGCAAGCCAAGGAAGAAATGAACAAGAAGTATCCCCACCCATTTATGATGTCAATGTGATATTGAGTTATGTATTTGATACCAAAGTTTCGTAGTATGTATTTTGAAGCATGTTAAGGGAAGTTAATTCTCATTCGAAAATGTTCCTAGGGGGGAGGATGTTACACATCAGAATTTTTTTTAGTGATTTTAGGATATTTATATGCTATGTTAAGGGAAGTACGGGTTGTGTATTGATCGTAGGTGAGGAGGGAAAAATGTATGAAGGGAAAAGTAAAGACTTTGTGAAGTTCATAAGTAAGGGTCAAATTTAAACGATCATATCTCCTAATATATAATGAGTTAGGAGTCCTACAACTAATCAAATTAAATTTATTTGAGTATAGTTTTCAGAACACTAAACCTCTCATAAATTAAAGTTGGAAGTAAAAAGTTATAGGCATTTTATGGTTGCACTGTCAAACAGTGACGTGGCCACTGCCCTAAATATATAAAGATAAACTATTTGGCTTATATTTCATTTGTAAAAGTTTCCATAATTGGGATGCTTGTTTCCCCCTTATATTCTCTCAAATTTATATAAAATAACTAAGGAAAAGAGGAAACATCAAGCTAAGTGCAACCAAATTACCATACAAGTTAAGAGATTGTTTGCAAGTGAAGGTGGTGTGGTTGTGAGCTATTTTTACTGCGGTTTGGACTGCAAGGGGTTGCATTTTTTTTTGGGCATAAAATTGCAGGAGGACACTCCTCTTTTAACCAAGAACTACTTCAATAAAAAGGGAAAGTGATTCTAGCTACTAAACTTGTATGAAATCCTAGCCTAAGTAGGCGGTGGAAGCCTTACGGACTGCCGTTTTGGTAACTGTTTTTGTATCTCATTTTGGGAGAAGTTTTAAGGAGGTTTACTGAGTTTTAAATATGGTTTGTACTGCCTATATGTCCCCCTTTGAATAGGGATTGAAGACAAGAGGAAAGGTAAGAATTTTACCCCTTTTAATCCCTTCAACTTGCAAGAAAAAACTCAAATTGGCAGGTAGATGAGCTACCGTTGGAACTATTTTCAGCTGAGTTCTTGTTCATTTTTCCCTAGGATTTTGGGCAGTTTCTTAGGATGTAAATATAAATATTGTGAATTTCAGGTGAGTTCTGGTGATTTTCCCTCTTCTTTTCTCCCTTAAAAGTAGGTGAAAACAAGTGAAGAAAATAGCTAAAATTATTAATGTTGCCGTGAGTTGTTGTTGTTGTTGTGACAGCCATTTGGTGAATTATTTTTGCTCAATAATCTCATATAGATTAACCTTTTTCTGACCTATAAATTCAAGAAATTAATACGGCTGAAGACTGGTCATTGAAGAAGAAAGTCGGCTAAAGAAAGCTCATCGAAACAAGGTATATAAGGCATTCCGTCTGTTGGTCTTTCAAGCACGATTTGTGCATTGTATGTTGAATGAGCCATCAAGAATCTTATAGGTTTTGATGCTGTATGTTAAGCTACACTCAATATTTAAGTTCCATGTTTGATTGAGGCTAAATGTTGAGATTGTGCCTAACCCCAAAGAGGCCTTTAAAGTATAATATTGTGTTGATTATTGTCATAGTTTTACATCGAGTTAGAGACCCCTTAGTGTGGACATTGTTAGACGGTCCTTTAAATCATGTTATATGTGTGTGTGTGTATATATGTATGTATGTATGTATTTATATTTTTTAATCATATATGAGATTCTAGTTACTTTATGAAATTGGAAGTCGAGGCTAACATGGTGACATAAGAATAACGTACGCTAGGAACTATTGTTAAGTTAGTAAGGGTAAAAAAGGTAAAATACCAACATAGAAATTCCTTAATATGGTCACTTACCTTTATGTATATATGTTTTAAGGTTCTTAAGGCTCAAAAGAGATTCAGTAACTCCTAATCCTTAAGGAATTTTCAAGTTACTAGATAATCTAATTTTAAGATAAGCGAATGTCTATGCTAAGTATCTCTAATTAAGCCTACGTACTCCAAGTTGAGTTCAAGATGAGCCTAAGATTTCTATGTTGAATTCAAGTATTCAAGTTGAGTCAAAGTATTCTAATTATGGGACTAAGTATCCAGAGTTAATTCTAAGAACCCGTAAGTGAGGTCCAGTGTCATGTTCCTCGAGTCACATGTTAAAGTTAGGCTTCCAAGTCAAGTTATATTTTATGTCCCCTTCTGTCAATCGCTAGGGGTGTTATCTTCAGTTGTTCCTCTGAGTTGGACCCATTATCTCAATCAGTTATATTGCATTTTCATGTTGCTGGTTTAAGTATCAGTTTTCTCATTTGCAAGGTTTGCATTTTATTTACACGCAGTCCATCTTTGGTCCGAGTATCAGATGGCTGAATGTTATATGCCAGACACCCTCTTTGGTCCATGTATCAGATGGCTGATTGTGCGAAGGATTACAGATGAATATCCTGGTCCAAGTATTATGTCTGTCGTATAAAGTCTTGGTCGAAGTATCAGGCAACTATTAAAGTCCTTGTCCAAGTATCATGCAGCCATACCTAAATCATGGTTTAACTATTAGGTAGCCACTGAGTCAATTCTCATAAATTCCAATTCAAGTATCGGAAGTGCTAGCATTATAGTGAGTTATGTTAGACTCTTTCACAGAGGCTGCATATAGGGTAGTAAGTTCCAGAGTTATAGATTATCTCTCAACCCTATCTTTTGTGTTATGTTTAGCTATTATTTGCAATTGTTTTAGTTAACAAGTCCCATAGTGTCAAGTTGTTGCTATTTCCTTTTTTGGTTTTGTTTATCTTTGGCATTTCTTTATTTATAGATTTCAGTCTTACATACCAGTGCATCCTTTGTATTGACATCCCTTCACCTGGGGACTCATGCACTCATGTCGTAGGTACACATAGGAGCTCGGATCGATCATTGGACTAGGATCCCAGATTTAGCGGAGAGTTAATATGCTCCTTTCCTTCAGATCCTTGTGTTTGGTTTGGTCATTCTAAGGCTTTGATGTACATATGGATAGGCCGGGGCCCTGTCCCATGCATTCAGCATTGCTTACTCTTTTAGAGGCTTCTGTGGACAAGTCAGTTAGTTGTACATTTTCAATTCAACTTGTGGCCTGGCTGGCTTTCCGCAGTTCTTTTGTTTAGATTCTATTGTAGCCTTGTCGGCATACTATTTTTGTTATGACTGTTGAGACCTGGCCAGTCCATTTCTATGCTATGATTGACCGTGATAGGTTGTCCTATTGGCCTAAGGGATAAAATTCATACTCTATGTATCCGACTTCTCGATCACTTTAGAAGACTGGCAGTCACGCCCTATCCCCTTTTTGGGCGTGACATAAATTATTAATTAAAAGAGCATAGTATGAAATGAAACTACATAACTAGGTTTTATGCCATTCCTGAAATTTTTCTATAGAGAAATGTTCCTTTACCAACCAATTCTACTATTCTTGTCTACTGCCTCCAACATTTTATTAAGAGCCTCTTGGATAGACTTACTCTTCACATACGTTGCATGCAATTGTCCCCTCTATTTATTCCATAACTCTTTCATCCATTAAAAAATATGATCATTATTATGTAATAACCCTCAAATACCCTAAGATTGGATCTTAGACATGAAGTAGAAAAACTGCAGGATATAGCACCAGAACATAAAATGAACCGTTAAGTTGCCCGTTGGGACACTTAACGAATTGTTACGTGATTCGTTACAAAGAGGGAGGTGCTGAAGTTGGATAATTTCTGCCATTCATAACAAAAGGAGTAACGATCCGTTAAGTTAGGTAGCAAACCGTTATAAGGAGGCATTAAGTGAGGATCAGAAAGTTGGACTTTTTCTCCAGGGATACCAGAAGGCCATAACAAATCATCAATGAGGCTAATGAATCCTTATGTTAGCTATTACTAATGGAGGACTCAATTTCGCAGATGGGTTCTTAATGGTATTTTCGCAAAATTCTATGTTGAAATAACCTAAACCCATACGTTTTGGGATTTCTAAAGGGGTTATTTAAGGATTCTAATTAGCCTAAATTTGTCACAACCCGAACATAGGCGCGGATCGAAACAAGAGACAAGGAGCCCCGTGAGACTTCAAGTCGACCCATGACATAAAAATACATCTAACTTAATCAAGTAAATCGGAAGACTTAACAAAATAAACATGGTGGAAATTCGAACATTACATAACAATCTAAATATACAACCTTAGTCTGAAGCTGAATATAATCTATTTTCTGAAAAGCCTCTAATTCTTATGAGTTGGTGGGACAAGACCCCAACTAACACTCCAAGTCTGGAAACTGAAAGTATAAGATAACTAATAATGAGTAGTCCTGAGAGATATGGACTCACCATTGAAGCTGAAAGCTAACTCTGGAGAACAGGCTAGTGACAGGGCTGAGTTTGAAGATCGGGTCCTGTATCATGAAACGATATAGCATAGAGTATACGGTCAATACGTGGAATGTGCCAAGTATGCAAGGTATGTAAAACGGAAATTTAAAATACATAAAAGTTCATAAGAGTAGGACAACATGATGGTGGCATAAATATCATAATGTTGATAATGCTCAAGGTTTTCAAAACATTCATAAATCATTTATAATCATGATCATGAGAGAAAAGCTTTGTTAAACATGACTTGAACTAAAGTATATAATCATAATCATACATAAATCATAAGGAACAATGGGAGATTCTTATAACCGACATACACCATATGAGTACACATGGAGCTCGACCTAAAAACCCCTAGTCGGGAGGGTGTTCGTACCTTTCTAAGAGTAGAACCATGAAAAAAGGTGTGATAGCACTCATGAAAGGCCCATATGGGCAAACGGTACAGTCTCAAAGGAGGTTCCATCGTGACCTACGGTGGCACATAGTTCTGAGACTCAGTGCAAAACCTGGGCCCCGAACCTATTTGGAGTTAAATACTACTCCCAAAACATATATAGTTCTCATAGGATAATATACATGAAATTCATGGACTAGTTAAATCATGATAATAATAAGCATTCTTGAAAATACATGAACTAGCCATGAAATAATGCCTGTGAGTAGCCATAATCATTAGTTAATAAATCATGAGATTCCTACACGCTTGTAAATTATTTATACTTGATAATCATAAATCATGATGAGAATTTAAGAGAAATCATATCATAAATCATGAATCATAATGGATTAATGAACATCAAGATCAAAGTAGAATCATAACTTGATTTGTCATTAAACATACATAATTGAGCATAACTTTACCCCAAATTAAAAATTTCCAAACTCAAGTCCAGCACCTCACCATAAGTCACTTCACGACTCGTGGTCTACCCCACGGGTCACAGAATGACTCATTTTATTACCTGGTGTAGAATTTCCAATTTTCTTCGTTTCAACTCCCCGGTCTGATCTTAGAGTTTCCTGGGCATTACAATATCTCCCCCTTGGAAACATTCGTCCTCAAATGTTGGAAATCATACAGAAAAGTAGAGAAATGCATTCATCATATTCAAATACTGATCAAATAAGCTGAAAACTGAGGGAATGACTAACTCTGATTCAAACTACATGGTTGAACTAAATTCATGAATCATAGATACATACATAGACATGAAAGAAACTGGGCACATGAACTGAACATGAAACTAAATAGAGTTTTAGGGCGAAAACTGATACCTCAAGCTGATCATTAGGATTCATAGGAATTGGGATAAAACCCCATAAAATTATCAATAGAATTTCATGAATTAGAGAGAGATTGGGCATGGGTGTGAACAAATTCACACATTCATAACCCTACATACCTGAGAGAATCATATTCTACCACTCCTTTAATTTCCAATAAAGAATTGAAGAAAAACTTGATGGAATTGAACTTGCTTAATTCTCTAGCTCTCTAAGTTTGCATGCATTAATAGGAATAGCCTAGAATGAACTTATCCCTCTTAAAATTCATTATTCATAGCATAAAATGGCATAGTTTAGGCATTAGAATCATTGAAATTGTGGATAATCCCTTACTAAATTTGCAGAAAATAACTGACTGCCAGTCCCCACGAGGGACTAGATGAGTTGTTACCATAGACTACGACTCGTGGTCTCCTGTCGTCATGTGCACTGCCAAAATTCTTCTAGCGCACATCATGTGGTACCTCACGGATCGTCACTGGTGACCATGACTTGTGGTCACTTCTCATGGTCACTGCCTAAAAATCATCAACTCTTAGCCAATCTTGACCACGGCTGACTCAACGAGTTGTGGGGTCTGACCACGACTCGTGGTCATGCCTGTGGTGACCCTAAATTACAAATTTCCAAACTCAAGTCCAGCACCTCACCCCGAGTCACTTCATGACTCATGGTCTACCCCACCGATCACAGAACGACTTGTTCTGTGACCTTGTGAAGAATTTCCAATTTTCTCTATTTCAGCTCCCGAGTTTGGTCTTAGGATTTCCGAGGCATTAAAAAACTCCTAGTCTTTCCATAACAACGTAATTCAAGATTCAAGCTCTCAAGTTCATCAAGAAGATAGAAAGTCTTCGTCTCCAAATTATGGTTCTTCAAACATGAGTCTAAGGTTTTAATTTTCTAGGTATGTAACGCTAACCTAAGTGAGGAATTCTAATCTTCCTCATGTCCTAAATTCATAATTGAGGTTTTTGATTTTAACTCTAGGATTTTTTATTCAATTCATGATTCTTCTACCCTAGTCTTCATATGTCGAACTGCCTCTATTAAATTCTTCATATTAAGTTGAGAAATTTAAACCCATAAGTTTATAATTGAAATAGTTGTAAAATCTTCCCATGATCCATAAAATATGACTTTATACATGAAGGAGGTTAACCCATAGATAGATCATAAGGATTTCATAGGAATTAGGATAAAACCCCATAAAATTGTCAATTGAATTTCATGAATTAGAGATACATTGGGCATGGTGTGAATGAATTCACCCATTCATAACCCTACATACCTGAAAGAATCAGATACCCGTGAGGTCCCCCGTGACGAGCCCTAGATGAATTTTGGCAATGCACATGATGACAGGAGACCACGAGTCATGGTCTGTGGTAACGACTCGTCTAGTCCCTCATAGGGACTGGCAATCAGTTATTTTCTATGAATTTAGTAAGGGCTTATCCGTAATTTCTATGATCCTAAGGCCTAAACTACATCGTTTTAAGATATTAATAATGAATTTTAAGAGGGATAAGTTCATTATAGGCAATTCCTATTCATGCATGCAAACTTAGAGAGCTAGAGAGGTGATCAAGTTCAATTCTTTCAAGTTTTTCTTCAATTCTTCATTGGGCAATTAAGGGAGTGGTAGACCATGGAGACTTGCTAGGTCTGATGAAACCCTTGTTTGGCAGGTCCTTCAACTTCTCCTTCTACTCTTTTAGCTCAGTTGGAGCCATTTTGTAAGGAGGAATAGATATAGGTTGCGTATCGGGAAGAAGGTCAATACCAAAATCTATTTCCCTCTTGGGAGGAATACCCGGTAGATCATCAGGAAACACTTCTGGATACTCACATACAACGGGAACTAATTGGATAGTCGGGGTTTCAAATGTAGCATCCTTAACCTTAACAAAATGGTACATATAACCTTTGGAAATAATCTTTCTGGCCTTAAGGTAGGAAATGAAACGACCTACAGGCACAACTGAACTATCCTTCCTATCTAGGATTGGCTCACCCGGAAATCTAAACTCTATAGCACAGGTTTTACAATTAACTAAGGCATAACATGCATGTAGCCAATCCATGCCAAAGATAACGTCGAAATTTGGCATGGCTAACTCTACTAGGTCTGCTGAGGTGATTTTCTGAAGAACTGAGACCAGGAAATTTCTATATACCCGTTGGGCCATAACTGAATCATCGACGAGAGTAGAGACTGAGAAAGGTCCTGATAGGATTTTGGGACTGACTCCGAAACTGCTAGCAACATAAAGCATCACAAAAGACAAGGTAGACCCTGGATCTAACAAAGCATAAAAATCAAGGTGGAAAACTCATAACATACCAGTAACCACGTCTGGGGAAATCTTCTGCTCCTATCAAGATGAAAAGGCATAAAACCTGTTCTGAAGCTGGACGCCAACTGAACTAGTCGAAGCACCCTGCTAAGAGGGACGTGCTGTTGGAACTGCTGGATTAGTAGCTGGCATATGGGCTCCACCACTGCCTGATCTGGATGAAGGGTAATCCCTGAGTCAGTGTCTGGGTTTGCCACACTTAAAACAAGCATCTGAGCCAACTAAATACCATCCTGGGTGATTCTTTCTACACTTCCCATAGGTTGGGAAGGTGCACTCTATCTACATGCTACTCTGGCCCCTCAAATATGAGGCCCAGCTCCTCTGGTCACCTCATGGTCTGGATGGTGTACTAGCTAATGATGGTGCTAGAGAAAAATATCTTTGGTGGGACTACGGATGGTGCCCACTAGTTCTCGATTGGGAGAACCCAATTCTATCAGTCCTATCCCTCTTGGCCTCCCTCTCCCGCTCACTCAGCTGTACCGCCTCCATCTGCTTGGCCTTAGGACAATCCAGGCAAAGTCAATATCCTGGAGAAGCATCCCAGTCTGGAAATCCATGACCAAGGAGTCTGCTATCCCATGTACGAACCTACTCACACAGGCTCTCTGATTCGCCACTAACTCGGGTGCATACCTGGACAAACATGTAAACTCCAAGGCATACTCCTGAACCTTCATTTGTCCCTACTTAAGGTTCACAAATGTTGCTGCTTTCAGCTCCCTCATCTCCCGGGGGGAGAACCGATCAAGAAAGGCAACATGAAACTTATCCCAAGTAATAAGGCCTGCTCCAATCACCCTACTATCCTTCGCCTGTTTGAACCAAATGTGTGCGACACCCTTTAACTGATATGAGGCCAAATCGGCACACTCATCTCCAGTAACCCCCATAATCTGGGTGATCTTCAAAATATTTATGCCCTATTTCATTGGTTTATGCAGGTATTGATGTACAAAAGGAAAATAAAAAGAATTGAACAAAAAGCATGGTGCTAGAAGAAAAGGACATGTATTTCACAGGATGCCACCTGCGAAACCAGGTCAAACACAAGATGCACTGGTCTGAGACTGAAATAGTACATGTGAAACGCAGGTTGCAAACGCAGGATCCTATCAGGAGTTCTAGCCCAGATCTACGAGACACCTGCTTCCAGAGAATGAGAACCTACGAAACGTAGGTGCCTCAAAAGTAAGGCTGCTCTACTGAGGGAAAAATGGGAAGAAAATGCACAAGAAATGAGGGGCATACTGTTATACCCTGTAGGATTCCTGGCACCTATATGGCCTATTCGTACGTTGGTCAAGCATATTTGGAATCCATACGTACTAGAGAAAGGCTCGGGAAAAGACCGTACGAGTAACCTGTCGAACCATCGCGGGAGGAGCCGAGGCAGAGCCCCTCCGCGATGGCAGCGTGTCACGGAGGTGAAGCCTCCGCGTCAGCTTCGTGACACTTTGGCCTTGTTCAGGCTCAAGTATATAAAGCCCCACTTCGGTTTATTTTGGTTTTAAATCATAAAAATTTCCAAAAAACAGAGAGGAAAACCAGAGAAAGGAAAAGAACGAAGAGGGTAATATAATTTCGTCCGATTACGCTGCCAAACGCAGTCCAAACCTAAATTAACCTCATGTACCGAGGTATTTAGCAGCAGAGCGCATTTCTACGGATTTAGTTTCGCGAAATACGGCTGACGAATCGTCGAGCTACCGAGCTAAGGTAAGTTAAATTGTTCCAAACTAGTGTCTATGTGCTCCTAGCTGTGAAGTGAATACTTCTCCCTTCTGGACTTCTGGAAAATAGCGGGGTTTTGACCGTCTTTCGATAAGCCTAAGTTTAGGCTATAATTATATCGAAAGTGACACTGTTCTTTAGAATAAAGATATATTTAGTATTAATTAGCGTATACATCAACGCAGTTGGGAGAAATAGCTGGAGTATTGACCGAGCCTCGTCCGACAGACGGATAACTCGAGGTTAAGGTATGTAAAGCTAGTTCCTTCGGCAAGTTAGTAGCTTTATCCTTGTATAGTACAATAAACTCCGTGGTAGAATTCTCGGGATTGAATGTTAAGTATTGTGCAAAGTTCAGTATACCAAGTTTGCGTTGTTATATCGTATTCATTCGGAAAGTTAGAAGAGCATGCGCTCGAGGGCAGGTTAGTGTTTCAGATTTAGTATAGCCTATTACGTGATTAGCAAGCATGTAGTAGAATAAAAGAAACAGTTTTTTATAATAAAAGTCAGTAAAGAAAGATCAGATGGATAGACTGTTATGGCTACGGATTAGCCATTCAGATAGATAGTATCATGGCTAGCGATTAGCCGTACAGTTAAACAGAGATTACAGAATCAGTATAATTAGTAGAATCAGTTCAGTGTAGAGACAGATTAGAATAAGAAATTAGATTTCAGATAGTCCTTTCAGTTATACATGCTTGCTATTTATGTGTGCTATTTGTTTGTTGAGACTTACTATGGCATGTGGGTGTCCCTTTAGCATCCCCACCGCCCCTGGGTTATAGCTGTGTCGATACCAGATTCAGATACCGCCACCAGCTGGGCGATGCCATCCGCCTAGAGGACGATGATGGCCGACCACCATGATAATACGGTCCAGACCACCCTGCTTGCAAGGGTAGTTCAGTTTACTCTGCGGAGAGCCAGATTACCTTGTTTACAGGGGCA
Organism: Datura wrightii; assembly: GCA_035772735.1. Classification (NCBI taxonomy): domain Eukaryota; kingdom Viridiplantae; phylum Streptophyta; class Magnoliopsida; order Solanales; family Solanaceae; genus Datura; species Datura wrightii. The sequence continues at coordinate 125,142,548 of JASDFA010000018.1, forward strand.
GATTATTCTGTGTGCGCTTGTGGCCGGGGGCAGTTTCAGATACAGATTTTTATAAAATTACCCTGTTGCGTGTTTGCACCCAGGGGCAGTTTTAATTACGCACCCAGTGTGCACTCGCGCCCAGAGGCAGGAGTCTTCGGACTCAGACATAGTTTATTGTCAGATGCCAAGGCCTGAGTTACGTACCCAAGGGGACCGGTAGGAGGAGCTCACAGTTATCAAATGAGTGGAGTGACTTATTTTTGGTTGGCTTAGACCCGGGTAAGGGGTAAATAGATTGTGTGTTGGTTGGCACCTTCTGGCTTATGGGGGTCGGTCGGGTATTGTGTATATTTATATGTATACCTATATGTGTTATTAGATACTGATAGACAGCAGGACGACACGGTATCAGGTACATTCAGTTTAGTTATAGAATAATTAAACTCTCGCAAGTTATTCTCAGCTAGATAGACTCAGCTACTTCCTGCTTCTGTGTCATGTTCTTGTTGTTATTCATTTTAGTTGTGTATTTCAGTTCCTTTACATGCTCAGTACCTGTGGTACTGACGCCCAGTGGGGCACTGCATCACTTGCCTACAGGTACTCATAGACGAGGAGGCGATCTCTCGTGATTCCAGTCAGCTATTGAGTATTCAGCTCCTGTCATCCGGAGTCTGATATCCAGAGGTGTATTTTGTTTTCTTTTGTTGTTTAGTACGGGTAGGTTGGGGACCTGTCCCGATCATTTCTATTGTTATTCCTAGAGGCTTGCAGTCTGTATATATTTCCTTGTGGTCAGTCGAGCCGGTCGTATGAGGCCGTGCAGCTTGTTATAGTTTTTTGTTATTTCTGTTCCTGTTGGTCGTGTGTGGCCATAACCAGTCAGTAGTGGTGACCTTGCTGGTCACGTAATTATTTAGCGTGCTGTTGTTAAGTTATAGAGAACTAGACAGCATGGTGGCCTCGCCGGCCCGCATAAGTTCCCTTCACAGTAGTATGTTTCTGGTTAGCTGTTTTTCAGATACAGGTGGCTATAGGCCTGTTGGCCGGAGGCTGTGTTTACAGTCGTTATATAGCCCTTTGTTTCCAGGAATTTGAGTTAGAGCCAGCCAGGCACCAGATGTGCTTTGGCTCACCAGATAGCAGTCTAGATCCTACTAGGGCAGCAGGTGCCAGTCATACCCCCTAGGGCGGGGCGTGACAAACTTGGTATCAGAGCAGGTCATGTCCCAGGGAGTCCTCAAGCCGTGCTAAGTAGAGTCTTGTCTATGGGTGTGTTGTGCACCACATACCATAGGCAGGAGGCTGCAAGGCATAATAGGATAGTTACCCTTCTTTTCATACTCAATCGTGCCTAGCACAGTACAGTATAGGGTTGGTTCTTTTGAAACTTACCACCCTCTTTGTTTACAGATACTATGGCAGACCAGTGGCACCCAGCTACAGGAAAGAGATTGGATACAGCAGCGGGCGAAGGCACCGGTAGGATGCCTCATTTACAGCCAGACTTAGCCCGGTCTGAGAGCGATACGGAGGTGTCATCTCGACCCTCCTAGCAGTCTCCACCTCGCCAGACACCATTTGAGGCAGCACCGCCTCCCACAGCTCCTGCACCCACTTCATCTGATCAGGAGCTACGTAGTACGGTGGTTATGTTGACCCAGATGCTAGCTACTCAGCGTCATCCAGTACCACCTGCCGCTGCAGAATCTCTAGGTGGGCTAGGTAGTTCCAAGGTTAGAGAATTCTTGGCGTTCGGACCCCCTTAGTTTACAGGGTCGGATTCAGCGGAGGACCCTCAGGACTTTTTGGACCAGATGCAGAGAATCTTTAGAGTCATGCACGTAACCCCAGCAGAATCAGTTGAGTTAGCCGTGTTCCGATTAAGGGATATTGCTGTTTTGTGGTACGAAAGTTGGGAGAGATCTCGGGGAAGAGATGCAGCCCCTCCTACTTGGTCCAGCTTCTCAGAGGCCTTCCTGGACCACTATTTACCCCGGGAGGTCAGACAGGCCCGGATGGACCAGTTTTTGCACTTAGAGTAGGGGGCTACGAGCGTCCGTGAGTATTCTTTACAGTTCGACTCCTTAGCCCGCTATGCTCCAGCATTTGTGGACACCATGTCGTCCAGAGTCCACCGCTTTATTATGGGCCTGAATCCAGATTACATAGAGACGTGCATGACGGCTACTTTGAGAGAGGACATGGACATAGCCAGGGTATAGGCCTTCGCACAGACAATTGAGGGCTTGAGACAGCGGCAGCGGGGTGATAGACAGGCGACTTCAGAGCAGCGCCATAGAAGCAGACCCGCTGAGATTCGAGGGGAAATCCCTAGGGGGCCGAGACCACGGTTTTTAGATAGGCCACCCAGATCTTTACCTTTGGTACTATAGCAGAGAGGCAGATTTGTTCGCCGGAGTCAATCAGAGTCCGTTAACAGTTCACGTACAGTAGCCTCACCTCAGCAGCGGAGGGTAGAACAGAGTAGATTTGCATCTACCCCTTGTCCTATATGCCACCGACTACATTCCGGAGCCTGTAGGCAAGGTTTCCCAGGGTGCTATTACTGCGGACAGGAAGGGCATTTAATGAGAGATTGTCCATGTAGGGGACAGGGTAGTCGGGATGATCTGGATAGAGCATCAGCAGGGCCACGAGTTCCAGCAGCCTCAGCAGGGCGCAGACCCTCAGGTTCAGCAAATAGGGGCCAAGGTAGATCAGGAGCCTTTGGCTCAGGTGCAGGCCCCAGCCGTACCTATGCATTACCAGGGAGGCAGGATTCAGAGGCATCTCCCGACGTGGTCACAGGTACATTGATTATCTGCTCATACCCTGTTTATGTATTGATTGATCCAGGATCCCTGTCGTATGTTACCCCGTTTGTGGCACAAAAGTTCAATATTTCACCAGAATTATTACAGCAGCCCTTTTCGGTATCCACACCTGTCGGTGACTCGATCATCGCTAGCAGAATTTACCGGGGGTGTACAGTAGAGGTTGCTGATTGTCAGACCACAGTTGATCTGGTCGAGCTAGAAATGATAGACTTCGATGCCATAATGGGTATGGATTGGCTAGTGCCGTGCTTTGCCAATGTTGAATGTTGGACCAAGACGGTCCGATTCCACTTTCCAGGAGAAGCAGTGCGGGAGTGGAAGGGCAGCACCGCTACACCAAAAGGTAGGTTTATTTCCTACCTTCAGGCGAGGAAATTGATATCTAGGGGATGTATTTACCATCTGGTCAGAGTTCAGGATATCCGAGCAGAATCTCCGACACTCCAGTCTGTTTCGGTGGTGAACGAGTTCCCTGATGTGTTTCCGGATGAGTTACCTTGTATTCCCCCAGAAAGGGAAATAAATTTTGCTATTGATTTATTACCAGGCACCCAGTCGATACCGATTCCTCCTTATCGCATGGCTCCTGCAGAACTCAGAGAATTAAAGGAGCAGATGAAAGACTTGTTGGATAAAGGTTTTATTAGGCGAAGTACTTCACCATGGGGTGCACCAGTTCTATTTGTGAGAAAGAAAGATGGATCACTCCGTATGTGTATAGATTATCGACAATTAAACAAAGTTATAGTGAAGAACAAGTACCTGCTTCCCAGGATTGATGATTTATTTGATTAGTTACAGGGAGCTAGATATTTTTCTAAGATTGACTTGCGGTCCGGATATCACAAGGTTCGAGTTCGTGAGAGAGATATTCCCAAAACGGCGTTCAGGACCCAATATGGACACTTTGAATTTTTAGTTATGTCCTTTGGGTTAACGAATGCCCCAGCAATATTCATGGACCTGATGAACAGTATTTTCAGACCTTTCCTGGACTTGTTCATAATAGTGTTTATTGATGATATTCTGGTGTATTCTCGCTCTGAAGCAGATCACCGGACTTATTTGCGGACAGTGCTCCAGATCCTCAGGGACTGCCAGTTATATGCTAAATTTTCTAAGTGTGAATTCTGGCTTAATTCAGTAGCGTTTTAAGGGCATATTGTGTTGGATGCTGGTATGCAGGTTGACACGCAGAAGATAGAAGCAGTCAAATCATGGACTAGACCTACCACTCCGACCGAAGTCCGCAGTTTTCTGGGATTAGTAAGATATTACAGGAGGTTTGTTGAGGGATTCTCTACCATAGCAGCACCTCTGACTAAACTGACGTAGAAAGCAGCAAAGTTTCAGTGGACAGAGGCATGCGAGCAGAGCTTCCAAGAACTGAAAGATAGATTGACCTCCGCCCCAGTGTTAGCCTTGCCGGAAGGTACAGAAGGTTATTCAGTATATTGCGACACATCAGGCGTTGGGTTAGGTTGTGTGTTGATGCAGCATGGCAAGGTGATTTCATATGGGTCTAGACAGCTGAGGAAACACGAGAGGAATTATCCTACCCACGACCTGGAGTTAGCCGCAGTGATCCACGCCTTGAAGATGTGGAGACATTACTTGTACGACGTCCATGTTGATATTTTCACAGATCACAAGAGCCTACAGTATATCTTCACTCAGAGGGAGTTGAATCTGCGGCAACGGCGCTGGTGGGAGTTGTTAAAAGATTATGATGTGAACATTCTGTACCACACGGGAAAAGTTAATGTTGTAGCAGATGCTCTCAGTCGAAAGTCCATGGGGAGCTTGGTGTATTTGCAGCCCGAGCAGTGGGAATTGGTCAGGGAAATACATCAGTTAGCTAGCCTAGCCATTCGTGTAGCAGAAACAGAGGACGGTAGAGTGGTAATTCAGAACACTGTCGTGTCGTCGTTGGTTGTGGAAGTGAAAGAACGGCAATTTGAGGATCCTGACCTAGTTCAGCTTAAAGATTATATTCCGCTAGGGAAGGCGCCAGGGTTCCGGATAACAGAGGATGGAGTGCTGCGTTGTAAAGATCGTTTATGTGTTCCCAATGTCTCAGACCTTCGCCAGCGGATTATGAACGAGGTACATTACGCCCGTTATTCCCTTCACCCCGGTGCGACTAAAATGTGCCATGACATCAAAGGGAACTACTGGTGGCCAGGTATGAAAAGGGAAATTGCTGAATTTGTAGCCCAGTGTCCTAACTGCCAACAGGTGAAAGCAGAACACCAGAAGCCAGGCGGGTTAACTTAGGACATAGTTGTACCTCTCTGGAAATGGGAAGCAATGAATATGGATTTTTTGGCGGGATTACCCCGTACCAGACATAGACATGACTCTATATGGGTGATAATAGACAGATTGACTAAATCAGCTCATTTCCTGCCAGTAAGAACTACTTTCTCAGCTGAAGATTATGCGGACTCACGGGCGACACCACGACTCGTGGTGCTCCAGACGAGTCATTGTGAGGACCCATCGGGTACACTGCCTAACTTCTCAAACTCCTAGTCAAATCTTGACCACGGGGCACCCCATGACTCGTGGTCACACTCGTGGTCACCCCCTTTTCCAAAATTTTCAACTAAGTCCAAAGTCCCCACCACGAGTCACTTAACGACTAGTGGTCACCTCCCACGGGTCACAGAACGAATCGTTCTATGACCTAGTGCAGATTTTCTAGTTTTCTCTGTTTTAAGTCCCAGGTCTAGTCTTTGAGTTTCTGGGGCATTACAATATCTCCACCTTGGGAAAATTTTCCCCCGAATGTTGGAAAACACATAGGAAAGCATAGCATGGCAATTTTTGTACACAAATACTGATTAAGAAAACTGAAAACTAAAGGAATAACTACCTCTGAACTGAATCACAAGTATGAACTGAGTTCATTAATCATATATTCATTTACATGAAAGCAATTGAAACATACGAACTGAAAGCAATTTTTGGGGAGGAAATTGATAGCTTAGACTGAGACTGAGCCGGAAGGGAACAAATGGGTGTATCTAGCCATCATATCTGCTTCGGCATCCCATATAGCTCCCTCAACTTGCTGATTCCCCTACAAGACTTTGACCGAAGCTACCTCCTTATTCCTCAGCTTACGAACCTGACGGTCAAGGATCTGGACTGGGACCTCTTCATGTAAGAGACTATCTTTCACTCCCACACTGTCCAATGGCACAATTGAAGTTGGATGACTAATGCACTTCTTCAATAGTGACACATGAAATACTGGGTGCATAGATTCCAATTCTGAAGGTAATTCCAGCTCATAAGCTACCTTTCTAATTTGCCTTAGAATTTTGTAGGGTCCCACATATCTCGGACTGAGCTTTCCTTTCTTTCAAAATCTCATTACCCTTTTCATGTGTGAAATTTTTAGGTAAACCCAATCATCCATTGCAAACTCCAACTCACATCTCCTCACATACGTATAAGATTTCTGACAACTCTAGGTTATTCTCAATCTTTCTCGAATGAGCTGTACTTTCAGCATAGCTTCATAAACCGAGTCCGACCAGATTAAGTAGCTTCACCAACCTCAACCCATTTGATGGGAGATCTGCACCTCCTACCATATAATACCTTAAACGGGGCCATCTAGATACTGGAGTGGTAGCTGTTGTTGTAAGCAAACTCGATGAGAGGAAAGGATCATCCCAACTGCCCTTGAAATTGATCAGGCACACTCTCAACATATCTTCTAGGGTCTAAAAAGTCTGCTTAGCTTGCCCATCTGTCTACGGGTGAAAAATCATGCTTAGCTTGACCTGGGTACCAAGTCCCTTCTAAAAAGTCTTCTAGAAGTGAGAGGTGAACTGGGTACCTCTGTCTGATATAATGGATAGTGGCCCCCATGAAGCATGACCAACTCCTGGATATAAAGCCTAGCATAGCCCTCAGCTGTATGTGTAGTTTTAACTGGGAGGAAGTGTGCTAACTTAGTCATTCGGTCTACTATTACCCAGATAGAATCATGCAGCCGACGAGTCCGAGGTAGACCCGTAATAAAATCCATATTCACTTCTTCCCACTTCCAGGTGGGTATGCGGATATCCTAAGTCATATCTCCCAGTCTCTAGTGCTCTACTTTGACTTGCTGGCAGTTCGGGCACTTAGCTACAAATTCAACGATGTCTCTCTTCATGTCATTCCACCAGTAAATATCCTGCAAATTGTGATACATTTTAGTAGCACTAGGGTGGATAGAGTACCTCGAGCTTTGTACTTCAGCCATTATCTGCTATCTCAAATCACCGATGTCCAGTACACGTAATCTGCCCTAGTAACGGAGCACACCATATCCCCCTTTGGAAAAATCCTCAACCTCTTTTTTGAAAACCACTTTCTTCAGCTTAAGTAAGATGGGATCCTCATCCTGTCCGGACTTAACTTCAACAACCAAACAGGAATCTAACCCACTTTGCATTACCACTCCACCCTCAGCTAAATCAACAAACTGCACCCCTAATCGAGTTAGACTGTGAATATCCTTCGCCAGTTCCTTTTTTTCCTTCCTCAACATTAGACACGCTCCCCATAAACACTCTGCACAAGGCATCAGCCACCACATTGGCCTTGCTCGGTGATACAACACACTCATGTCATAGTGCTTCAATAGCTCCTACCACCTTATTTGATGAAGATTAAGATCTTTCTGACTGAACATGTATTTGAGACTCTTGTGATCGATGAAAACATCCATGTGAGCCACATATAAATAGTTTCTCCATATTTTCAACACAAACACCACTGCTGACAACTCCAAGTCATGAGTTGGATAATTCTTTTCATGAACCTTGAGCTGTCTGGAGGCGTAGGCTATCACCTTTCCCCGCTGTATCAGAATGCAATCGAGTCCAACTTTGGAAGAGTCACAATAAACTACAAACCCATTTGATCCTTTTGGTAGGGTCAACAATTGTGCGGTAGTGAGTCAAGTTTTTAAATCCTGGAAACTCTTCTCACACGCATCTGACCATTGTAATTTCACCTTCTTTTGAGTCACCTTGGTCAGAGGGGATGCTATAGAAGAAAAACCTTCCACAAAGCGTTGGTAATACCCTTCTAGACCCTAGAAACTTTTGATTTCGGTTGGGGAGGTAGGTCTAGGCCAGTCTTTCACCGCTGCTATCCTTTCAGGATCAACTTGAATACCTTCACCCTAGACCACATGATCTAGAAAAGTCATGGACTTCAACCAGAATTCACATTTGCTGAACTTGGCGAACAATTGGCAGTCCCTGAGTGTTTTAAGCACTATCCTCAGGTGATCAGCATGCTCTTCTTCATTTCTGGAGTATTCCAAAATGTCGTCAATAAATAAAATGATGAAAATATCTGGATACTGCTTGAAGACTCTATTCATCAAGTCTATAAAAGTCGCAAGGGCATTCGTTAGTCTGAAGGACATAACCACAAAATCATAGTGACCATACTGAGTCCTAAAAGTTGTTCTCGGTATGTTCACACTCTCTCACCCATAGCTGATGATACCCCGACCTAAGATCTATCTTGGAAAAACTACTGGCTCCCAAAAGTTGGTCGAACAAGTCATCAATTCTGGGTAGGGGATACCTGTTCTTGATTGTGACCTTGTTCAGCTGACGGTAATTGATGCACATTCTGAGGGTACCATCTTTCTTTCGCACAAGTAGTATTACAGCACCCCAAGGAGATATGTTGGGTCTAATAAAACCCTTATCAAGAAGGTCTTTTAGCTACTCCTTCAACTCCTTAAGCTCGGCTGGAGCCATTCTGTAAGGAGGAATGGAGATGGGCTGAGTATATAGGAGAAGGTCTATACTAAAGTCGATTTCCCGTTCAGGAGGAACTCTGGAAGATCTTCAGGGAACACATTAGGAAATTCGCTGACAATAGGGATTGACTAGATAGTTGGGGTCTCAGAGTTAGAATCTTTGACCCGATCTAGATATTAGATACATCCCTTAGAAATAAGCTTCTGGGCCTTAAGGTAGGAAATAAACCGACCCTTACGTGTTGTACTACTGCCCATCCACTCTAACACTGGCTCATTTGGAAATTGAAATTACACAATTCTAGTTAAGCAATGGACTAAGGCATAACTAGAGTGTAACCAATCTAGTTTTCCAATTTTCTTTGGCTCATTTGGAAATAAATTTTCCAGTTTTCTCTGTAGTCTCGGGTCTAGTCTTTAAGTTTCTGGGGAATTACAACTGCCCAATTAACTACAAAAAGTGGCATTTGTTCGCAAAGACTCTCCCTACCTACTATTGAGTTGGTAATTTACCAACTCATTAGGCTCTTAAGCATGAGCTTTAGCTTAGTTTTAAAGTTTTTAAGATGGATTTTCTGCCCTTTTTGCCTTTTTATGTGCAAGTATCTAATTTGAATAAAAGGAGCATCATTGGAGTAAAAAGGTTGTAATTCAGGTGAAAACCAGCGCTCCACCAGAGAACACTGGTGAAACGCCAGTCAACCAAAGGTAAACCAATGGCTTGAGGAGGATCTGCAACTGGTGACCCACAAACAGTAATGGGTATCCTCCTATTCCATCGCCGATAGATGCTGGAAATGGCTGGACCACTGATGAAAGTGATCGGCGTCTCGCGGATGCCAAGTAGTGAATCACCAAAGGCATTACTGGAATGCACTAGAACTTCACTATATTGCAAAAGAATATGATCAGCAGTCGTGAATGGCAACCGGCGAACCACCGGTTCCATCTCAAGTGAGGACACGCCTGAATAGGGCAAAATCGTTAAAGACGGAAAAAGAGGAGAATGTTTGCCTTTTTTTTGTATATATTCTACAAGAAAGTACTCTGAGTATATCATTGGATATTCTTTTACTTTTTTAGAGAGAAGAACTCCATTGGAGAAAAAGAAATATTAGAATATTGCTTTCTATCTTCATCTTCTTATTCATCAACATATAACTATTATTGAAAAATATTATGAATTTGATTTTTATTACTCCTAAATATGAAAATTTTGAGTTTATTATTGAATATGCTCTTGTGTTTCTCAATTATGAGTAGTTAAATCTATAGCTAGAGGTATGGGATGATGGGTGTTTAATTTGATTGGGTATTGCTAGATTTGTCTTATTATTACTAAATTAGTGTGAATCTATTAAATTCTCCTCAAATTATAGTTGATTGCTCATAGTTGGAAATAGGGGCATTGTTTTCCTACTTGATTTTAGCTTTAAAAAGAAGAATTAAGTAATTAGGAGAATTTAATGATGGATTGGGATTTGATTATGTGGGGTTGGATTAGAAATAGCCAAAACCCATTATCATAATCCCTTAAGACGTTGATGGATAGAAATAGCTTAGCCTCTAATCCAAACCATATTGGAATAGTTGAATTATGCCTTGAGATTCGAGAAAACTTGTAATTCATTGAAAATCCAAAAATCAGTACTGGGAGTTGAAATGGAAAAACAGAATTTTCTGCACCAGGTCACTAGATGAGTCATCCAGTGACTAGTTGGGTGTGCCACGAGTCATTAAGTTACTCATGTTTTGAGGAGAAGTTGGCTACGAATGGTGGTATGGGGGTTGACCATGGGAGAAGGCACGATTGGTGGTTAGGATCATGAGTTGTTGGGAAGGTCGTGGTAAAGAGATGAAGTGGATGTTGAGACGATTTGCAGAGTTTCCCACGACCAGTCACCATGCATCTTCAGGCACACCAAAAGTCATGGTGTCCCTCGTGGTGACCAGTGAAGATGGATTTCCAGTGTAGGCAATGGGATGTGACCAAGAGTCGTGGTCAGTGGTGATGGATCATCCAGTCCCTCGTTGGGATTGACAGTGTGTTTTTTCCGTTTAATTTATTAAGGGCTTTTCCATAATTTCTAAGTTCCTAAGGCCTAAACTACATCGTTTTAAGCTCAGAATAGAGTGTTTTAAGAGGGTAAGTTTATTATAGGCTTATTGACTTTCATGCGTGCAAGTCTAGAAGCTCCGAAGGGTGATCAAGCTTAAATTCCTCGAGTTCTTCCCCAAATTTTCATTGGGCAATCAAGGAAGTTGTGAAATAAGATTTCTACAGGTATATAGGGTTATGAATGGGTGTAATTGTCCACACCCATGCTAAATCCCCTTTCATTTCATGAAAATTCTACTTGATGAATCTATGGGGTTTTTACCCAACATGTGAATTCTCTAAGTTTCAATCATGGGTATGATCTAAGCATGTTTCTAATGTTGAATTATGATTAATGGACATATTTTACAATGTTTTCAATTATAAATTATGTTTTCAAGTTTTATAAATTATGATGCCCATCCATGAAAAGTTCGTGAAAGTTGAGATCTATTAAACATGTTTTCAAGCATGATGAGACGTATATGAAGAAAGTATGATTTTTAATTACCCATGTATATATTCATGTCTTCAATGGTAAAGTGTATTCCAAGCATGCTTAAGTATTGGGAAAACTCATATGATCAAGTATGTTTCATGATTTATCTAAATTTCATATTATCAGCTTACCACATAGATTTTGAAAACTACACTCCCCACTATTTTCAGCTTGTGGTATGTTTGAGCAAGGCTCCTCATGATTATGATTTCAGATTTTTGTATGTATTTTATGAGTTATCTTCATTGAAAAATGATGGAGAGCATATGCATATTTTTGGGAGTAGTGCCTGGCACCGAGTAGGCTAAGCTTTTGTCAACCCTATGCCTCAGAACTACGTGCCAACATAGGTATGTTCATATTATTTGGGACCTCCCTTATGAGCTTTCCCTGCCCCCAAGTGGCCTTCAACTTGATATCGAGATCATGGTAGCGTCCTTAGCCCTGAAAAGGCTTTGGACGGCTCTACCCACTTGAGTGTGATATTTGGGACCATGTAAGCTCTATCATGGTAATGTCGGTTAAATGAAGAGTCTCCCATTGTTCCTCATGATTTCAGTTATGCATGTTCATCAGTCACGATATTATGTTTTTAGCAGGTTTGACCCAATGTTTAGTTTTACTTATGATTATCAGTTTTTAGCTTTGGGTCATTCGATTCAATTATGATGTTCAGTTATAGTCGGATCATGATTTCAGAAAATAGCATGCAAGCCTTAGTCTTGACACTTATCTTGAGTATGTTTTATGATATGAATGATTTCGGATTTTACATACTTAGTGGTTTTACTTACCTTACATACTCGGTACATTCCACGTACTGACCGCATACTCTATGTTGTATCATTTCATGATACAGGCTCGGATATTCAAGCTCAATCCCATCATTAGCCAAACTGCAGCTTTAGCACTTATCAGCCAGAATGGTGAGTCCTTATCATTCAAGGGCCTTTCCTTTCAATTGTATCTAGTAGTTTCAGTTTCTGAGTTTAGTGAGTTAGTTGGGGTCTTGTCCCATCAACTCAAAACCAGTAGAGGCTTTTTAGACATGGCATGTACTCAACTTTTGTTTTGAGTTATGTCGATGTTATGAGATTATCAGACTTCCACTATATTAATTACATTGATCTTCCGCTTTATTATGAATGAGTTAGATGTTATGTTCATGCTATGGGTCGACTTGGAGCCTTTCAGGGTTTTTTGTCCCGTGTCTCGATCCAAGCCTATGTCCGGGTCATAACAAACTTGGTATCAGAGCATTAGGTTTTGAAGTGTCCTAGGGTGTCTGAAATCTGTGTTAAGTAGTGTCTCTTTCAAGGGTGTGAAGCATGCCACCCTTATTATGAAGAGGCTACGAGACGTTTAAGAAAACCCCGAGAATCCAAGATCAGACCTGGGAGTCAAACGGGGAAAAATCTGCAAAATGTTGCAGCAATGCAAAATGAATTATTAGACAACTCGTGAGGAGACCCCATGAGTCGTCAGGTGGCTCGTGGGAAGATTGGAATATGCTAAGGAGTTCAGGTCCTCACGGGCATGGGAATGACTCGTCGTTAGCCACCACGAGTCTTCAGGTCCCCGTGGGGTGAGGTTAAGGGTTACCTGTGAATTTTCTACCAGTGTACCTAATGGATTGAGCCCACGAGTCCTGTCCAGCCCCAACGACTCGTGAGTTGAGTCGTGAGCTAGCTCATGGGGTTCTAGTAGAGATGAGGCAGTGTACTTGATGAAAGGGCGTAACAAGTTTCCATGCTAGAGTGATTCTTTTCTTATGATTTTAAACATGTCAAGTATGTTTGAAATTATGGGCATTGCACACATGCCTCTTATGAATTATATTACGATTTGACCGACTCACGGGCCCAATTCCATGGCTAGTAATATAAATTCTCAAGTATGTCATGATTCCCATGTTTTCACTAGCCATGCATGTCATGTTATGAATACTATGAGCACGTTGCATGTTTTAGGAGTAGTACTTAACACCGAGTAGGTTTAGGGCCTAGGTTACGCCCCAAATCTCAGAACTACGTGCCACCGTAGGATTATGTTTGGGACCTCCTCAGTGATTGTCCCCTATGCCCTACAGAAAAAGGTGAAGTTCCAATGGTTGGAGGCTTGTAATGCTTCGAGGTTCAGACTGGGATTTGTATTGATGCATCTCGGGAAAGTCGTACCATTTGCTTCTAGACAGTTAAAAACTCATGAAAAGAATTACCCGACCCATGATCTTGAGTTGGCCGCGGTGGTATTTTCTTTGAAGATATGGCGACACTACTTGTATGGGGTTCATGGATATGTATTCACAGACCCCAAGAGTTTACAATATGTTTTCACATAGAAGGAACTAAATCTTCGACAACGGAGATGGTTGGAGCTACTTAAGGACTACGACATGAGTGTCCTTTATCACTCGGGTAAGGCCAACGTGGTAGCAGACACCATTAGTAGACTTTCTATGGGAAGTGTGTCACATGTAAGTGAAGTGAAGAAGGAGCTGGTAAAGGAGGTACATCGACTTGCACGGTTGGGAGTTAGGTTAATTGGTTCAACCGTCGGTGGAGTAGTAGTTCAGAAAGGGTCAGATTTGTCCTTGGTAGCAGAGGTGAAGGCTAACAAAGAAGAAGATCTAACATTGATAAAGTTGAAAGAAGTTGTTCAAAGTCAGAAAGTATAAGTCTTCTCCAAAGGGGGAGATGGTGTGCTTTGGTACCAGGGTCGTTTATGTGTTCCGAACGTGGTGGATTTTAGAAGCCGAATGTTGCATGAGGCTCACGGGTCCAGATATTCTATACATCCAGGTGCCACCAAAATGTATCATGCCTTGCGGGAAATCTACTGGTGGAAGGGCATGCAGTGGGATATTGTAGAATTTGTAGCCAAGTGCCCGAATTGCCAACAGGTGAAAGTCGAGCTTCAGAGACCGGAGGGTGTACTTCAAGACATCAGAATTCCCACTTGGAAGTGGGAAGAGATCAACATGGACTTTGTAACAGGTTTGCCCCGCATACGTAGACAGTATGACTCCATCTAGGTTGTGGTGGACAGGTTGACCAAGGCTACTCATTTTATTCAACAGAAGATTATGCAAATTTATACATCTGAGAGTTGGTTAGGTTGCATGGAGTGCCCTTCTCCATTATACCAGAAAGAGGTACTCGGTTCACCTCCTAGTTCTGGAGGTCTTTTCAGAAGGGACTTGGTGCTCAAGTCAGGCTTGGCACAGCGTTTCATCCGTAAATCGATGGTAAGGCACAGCGGACTATCCAAGCTCTTGAGGACATGTTAAGAGCTTGTGTTATTGACTTCAGGGGTAGTTGGGATGAGCATTTTCCCCTTATTGAGTCCGTCTACAACAACACCAACCACTCCAGCGTACAAATGGCGTCGTTCGAAGCTCTTTACGATCGATGGTGTAGATCTCCCATTGGGTGGTTTGAAGTTAGTGAGTCTTCATTAGTTGGTCTAGACTCAGTTCATGAGGCCATAGAGAAAGTTAAGTTAATAAGAGAAAGGCTAAAAATGACTAAAAGTTACCAAAAGTCTTATGCAGATGTGAGGAGAAGGGAGCTTGAGTTTGAGGTCAATGATTGGGTGTTTCTGAAGGTATCTCCCATGAAGGGAGTGATGATATTGGGAAAGAAAGGAAAACTCAGCCCCTGCTATTTTGGCCTATATCGGATTGTGAGGCGAGTGGGTAAAGTAGGATATGAGTTAAAGTTACCTTCAGAGATGGCTTCAGTTCATCCCGTATTTCACATATCGCTCTTGAAAAAGTTCTGGGGAGATCCAGCCTTAGTGGTTCCGGTGGAAAGAGTTGGTGTGAAGGATAGCCTCAGTTATGAAGAAATTCCTGTTGAAATCTTGGATCGTCAGGTTCAAAGGTTGAGGAACATGGAAGTGGCTTCAGTAAAGGTGTTATGGAGAAACCATCATGTTGAGGTAGCTACATGGGAATATGAAGTGGATATGATGGCTAAATACGACCATTTGTTCCATACCGGCTCATTTCAGTTTGAGGTATCATTTTTTCCCTAAACCTCTATGCAGTTTATCATGTTCCTTTTATGCGTGAAAGTTTTTTTTATGATATGATATATGAATGTGAT
This sequence comes from Datura wrightii, assembly GCA_035772735.1. Lineage (NCBI taxonomy): Eukaryota > Viridiplantae > Streptophyta > Magnoliopsida > Solanales > Solanaceae > Datura > Datura wrightii. The sequence goes on from JASDFA010000018.1 coordinate 125,157,861, forward strand.
GTCTGAACTCAGACCAACTATCCGTCAATTTTCGGCTTGAATGTCACTGATTAGCATCTATATATAGTGATTGTTCATTTTTGAGTTTTTTGCTTGCTTAAAACATTCGAGAATGAATGTTCCCAAGGGGGAGATATTGTTATACCCCGGGAACCCAAGGATCAAACCCGGGAGTCAAATGGGGAAAAATCTGGAAAATGTTGCAGCAGTGCAGAATGAGTCGTTAGACAACTCGTGAGGAGACCCCACAAGTCGTCAGGTGGCTCGTGGGAAGATTGGAATGTGCTAAGGAGTTAAGGTCCCCATGGGCATGGGAACGACTCGTGGTCAGCCACCACGAGTCGACAGGTCCCCTGTGGGGTGAGGTTAAGGGTTACCTGTGAATTTTTTACCAGTGTACCTAACAGATGGACCCTACAAGTTGTGGCCAGTCCCAACGACTCGTGAGGTGAGTTGTGAGCAAGGTCACGGGGTTCTAGTAGAGATGAGGCAGTGTACTTATCAAAAGGGCGTAAGGAGTCGCATTCCCGAGGAACGAGTCGTGATATCTTCCATTACGAACCAAAGAAAAATTTTCCAGTGGACTTGAAGAAATGACCAGACGACTCATTTCTCCTGGCAACGAATCGTTAGGTCGCCCGTTAGGGTCACTTGATAGTTATTTTCTGTGAAATAGTAAGGACCTTCTGCTAATTTCTTACACTCCTAAGACCTAAACTACGTCGTTTTGAGGTCGGTACATGGTCTTTTAAAGGGAAATAAACCATGATAAGCCTCATTTTGGATATTGTAACTGTAGAGAGGAAGGAGGAAAGGGAAATTTTCAAGTGTCTTCTTCAAGATTCTTCAAGATCCTACCTAGGGTTTTCAAGGGAGTTAATAGTCTCGAAATTTCCAGATATGTGGGGTTTTAAATAGGTAGATTAGACCCTACTCATGCCCATTCCTTCCCATTTCCTATGATTAAGTTACCAAATTCTTGTGGGTCTTAACCCAATTGCATGAATTCTCACAAGTTTACATGGAAGTGTGGTAGTATGTTTAAATTACAGATTTTGAAGTATTTGGGCTGATATTTCTTGTATATTTTATATTTCATTATTTAAATCTCTATAGGTATGTATGCCCAATCATGGGGAAATTTTTAGTGAATTTCATGGTCAAGATGATTCTGAAAACATGAACAACTTTCTCTTACATTTTTAAGCATGTCTTCAAGTTTTAATTTCCATGCTAGCATGATCATTTTCTTATGATTTTAAGCATGTCAATTATGCTTGAAACTATGGGCAATGCCCACATGCTGCTTACGAATTATATTACGATTTGGCCGACTCACGGGCCCAATTCCATGACTATTAATATAAATTCTCAAGTATGTCATGATTCCCATATTTTCACTAGACATGAATGTCATGTTATGAATATTATGAGCATGTTGAATGTTTTGGGAGTAGTACTTAACACCGAGTAGGTTTAGGGCCTAGGTTACGCCCTAAATCTCAGAACTACGTGCCACCGTAGGATTATGTTTGGGACCTCCTCAGTGATTGTCCCCTATGCCCTATAGGGTCTTCGTGAGTGATATCACGCCTTCATGGTTCATACGCTTGGCAAGGGATGAACGGCCTCCTGACTAGACGTACATGTCGGACTTCATGTGTGCTCATGTGGAGTCTGTCAGTTATAGAAATCTCCAATTTTTCCTCATGGTTTTGAAATACCCATATATTTTTAGGATGTAGTTTGCAGGCTCAGTTTCGTCCCTAGTTTGTGCTCAGTTTCACTAAATCTCCAGTGGTGAGTCCTCATGATCCGAGGGCTTCATGTTCAGACTTGTTTAATTGTCTTATGTTTTCAAAATGTTTGGGTTAGTTGGGGTCTTGTCCCTTCAACCCGTCCTTTATGATTAGAGGCTTTTAGACTTAGGTGTAGTATTTTGACAATGATGGATGTATTTCGGTTTTTTGTTCCTTATAATTCATGATATGATTTTCAGTCAGTTTATGATTGATAAGTTAAGATTTTTTTCCTTTTATGAATGAATTAGTGTTATGCTCATGCCATGGGTTGACTTGGGGTTTCTCGGGACTCCTTGTCCCATCTCTAAAATTCAAGAGTACTCTCGGGTCATGACAGAAATGTTCCCTTCATTCATGATCTAAGTCGTGCAATAAAATTCCTCTCTATCCTTCTAACTCGTGCTATACTTATTTGCAGAATCATGCCTCCTTGCCGAGTTGACGGATGAAGAAATGGGAAGGGAAATGGCCAAGAGAATGTTAATGGAGATAGGCACCAACAGGCCGCACTAACCCATGAGGAGCATGTACCCTAGACGGTTGTTGACGCTGAGTTCAGGGCAACCATGCAGATGTTAGCTAAGGCCTTGATTTCCCAGGTCAGTCAGCAGACGGTAGTGCATGTCCCCATGTACGGGAATGCAGCGATAGCAAGAGTTAGAGATTTTTTGAGGATGAACCCTCTAGAGTTTCTTGGATCAAAGGTGGATGAGGATCCAGTTGAGTTCACTAATGAGATTCTGAAGATTACCCAAATCATGGGGGTGACCGGAGAGGAGTGCACCGATCTAGCCTCGTATTAGTTGAAAGGAATTGCGCACATCTGGCTTAAGCAATGAAAGAATAGTAGGGCAGATGAGCAGGCCCTATTGGTTGGGATGTGTTTCATGCCGTATTTCTATATTGGTTCTTCCCTCGTGAGATAAGGGAGATCAAAGCAGCCAATTTTGTGAACCTAAAGAAAAGGAAAATTACAGTTCAGGAGTATTCCTTGGAGTTCACTCGCTTGTCCATGTATGCACCTGAGATGGTGGTTAATCAGATAGCCTAAGTGAGCCGGTTCATGCATGGGGCAACAGACTACCTATTCAAGGATTTCCGGACTGTGATGCTTCATTAGGGCATTGACTTTACTCGGATAGGCCTATACATCTAGCAGATGGAGGCGGTGCAGATGAGTGAGCAGGAGAGAGAGGCCAAGAGGGCCGGACAGTTTTCTTTGGATTCTCGTAGTAGAAAACCAGTGGGCACCATCAGTAGTCCCACCAGAGGGTCTTCAGCCCTAGCGCCTTCGTCTATGAGTGTGCGATCTAGATCTAGGCGTGATCAGAGGGGATGAGCATTAGGCTCTAGAGGCTAGAGTAGCATACCCGTAGAGACCAGCACTCCAAAGTGTAGCAAATGTGGCCGAAGAAATGTGGGTCTGTGCTTAGCAGGTTCAAGTGCTTGTTTCAGTTGTGGGAAGCCCAGATATATGCTTTGGGATCGCCCAGCGGCCAGACAGGGTCATGATAGGGGCTAAGGGCCAGCCTCCAGTTCAACAGCTCCACCATCACGCCAAAATCAATAGGGGGCATCTTCCAGTGCGGGTGGTGAATGTCAAAATAGATTCTATGACTTAGCGTCCATTAGGAGAAGGAGGTCTGCCCAGATGTAGTCACTAGTATGTTATGAGTATTCCACCTTGATGTATATGCATTGTTAGATCTGCAGGCTACTTTATCTTTTGTGATGACCTATGTTTTTAGTAGTTTCGGAGTCAGTCCCGAGATTTTATCAGAACCCTTCTCAGTCTCTACTTCAGTCGGTGATTCAGTTATTGCTAGACGAGTATATAGAAATTGCCCTATCAAAGTCCTTCAGAAAGTCACCTCAGCAGATTTAGTAGAGTTAACCATGACTAATTTTGATGTTATCCTCGCCATGTATTGGTTACATGCATGTTATGCCTCATTCAATTGTAGAACCTATGCAGTAGAGTTCAGATTTCCAATTGAACCAGTCTTAGAGTGGAAGGGTAGTTCAGCTATGCCTGTAGGTCACTTTATTTCCTACCTTAAGGCTAGAAAGATAATTTCTAAGGGTTTCATGTACCATCTAGTTAGGGTTAAGAATTCCACATCTAGAACTCCGACTTTCTAGTCAGTTCCTATAGTCTATGAGTACCCAGAAGTGTTCCCAGATGATCTATTGGTAATCCCTCCCAAGCGAGAGATTGATTTTGGTATAGACCTTCTTCCCTATTGGCAGACTATATCTATTCCTCCTTATAGAATGGCCCTAACTTAGCTAAAGGAGTTGAAGGAGCAGTTGAAAGAACTCTTAGAAAAGGGATTCATCAGACCTAGAAAATCCCCGTGGGGTGCGCCAGTTATCTTTGTCTACAAGAAGGATGTTTCTCTTCATATGTGCATTGATTATCGACAATTAAACAAAGTTACCATCAAGAATAGGTATCCTCTTCCTAGGATTGATGATTTGTTTGACCAGCTTCTGGGTGCTAAGTTCTTTTCTAAGATAGACCTCAGATCCGGATACCATCACCTCAGGGTTCAAGAGAGTGGTATCCGAAGACAACCTTCAGGACTCGGTATGGTCACTATGAATTTGTAATTGTGTCTTTTGGACTAACAAATGCTCCTGCAGCTTTTATGGATTTGATGAATAGGGTGTTCAAGCGATTCTTTGATATATTCATGTTTCTATTTATAGATGATATCCTTAAATACTCTCGGAGCGAGGAGGAGCATGCCGCTCATCTGAGGGTGGTGCTACAGACTTTGAAGGATTATCTGTTATATGCTAAATTCAGTAAATGCGAGTTTTTCTTGAAATCTGTGGCATTGTTGGGTCATGTGGTGTCTAGTGAAGGTGTACAGGTGGACTCTCAAAAGATAGAAGCGGTGAAGAATTGGCCTAGAAAACACATCAGGAGTTTCATGGTTTTAGCTGGTTATTATCGGAGATTTGTTGAGGGATGTTCATCCATTGCCGCACCATTGACTATATTGACCCAGAAGAAAGTGAAGTTTCAGTGGTTGGAGGCTTGTGATAAGAGCTTCCAAGAGTTGAAGACTCAACTCACCTCAGCATCGGTGTTGACCCTACCCGAGGGTACCAGTACATTTGTAGTATATTGTGATGCTTCGAGGATCGGCCTTGGTTGTGTACCGATGCAGCACAGTAAGGTTATAGCATATGCTTCCAGGTAGCTAAAGGTCCATGAAAGGACTTCGGCGGTAGTATTTTCCTTGAAGATTTGGAGATATTATCTCTATTGGGTCCATGTATATATGTTTATGGACCACAAGAGCCTACAATACGTGTTTACCCAAAAGGATTTGAATCTACGTTAGAGAAGGTGGTTGGAGCTTTTGAAGGATTTTGATATGAGTGTCCTCTACCATCTGGGAAAGGATAATGTGGTGGCGGATGCTCTTAGTACGATTTTCATGGAGAGTGTGTCCCATATAGGTGAGGAAAGGAAGCAGTTACTGAAGGATGTACATTGGCTTGCACAGCTAGGAGTCCGCCTTGTTGACTCGACAGATGGTGGTGTCATTGTTCAGTATATGTCATAATCATCCTTAGTGACCGAAGTTAAAGCTAGACAATACGAGGATCCTATTTTGGTAAAGTTGTAGGAAGCCATTCACAATCAGAAGGTAGAGGTCTTCTCCAAAGGGGGAGATGGTGTGCTCCGATATCAGGGTCGTTTATATGTACCGGATGTTGGTGATTTGAGAAAGAGATCGGATGTTGCACGAGGCTCATGGTTCCAGATGCTCTATACATCCAGCTGCCACCAAGATGTACCATGACTTACGGGAAGTCTATTGGTGGAGTGGCATGAAGAAGGATATAACAATCCCCTAGATTGCCCAAGGAAGAATTAATGAAGAACTTGAAGGCTAAGCTTATCATCTCTCCCAAACCTCTAAACTTGCATGCATGAGTTAGAGTGGGTTTAGAATGAACTTAACTTACTTAAAACTCACTATTTAGAGCTTAAAATGACGTAGTATATGCTCGGTGCTATTCCGATTGGTATTATATATTATAAACCGACACGCAAGTGCACGTGGTCAAACAAGTAATAAAGTGGCTAAGTAGCCAAGTATCGATCCAAGGAGGCTCAAGATATGTAAAGTTGCCTAGATTACTATATTCCTATTTCACTTCTAATTATGCTAACAACAATGTAACCAACAGTTACTTGAGTTTTTGTTTCTAAACTATATATACTACAATTAATAACAACTATTTACTTGTGAATTTAGACAATGGATATGAACATGCCAAGGTTAAGAAAAAGTAATGAACTTGATAATCATGATAATTTGGTTAATCTCTTCTTCATGTTGCTAGCCAAGAACATTAGCCTAGAAATTAAAACTCTCTTATTTAATTTCACTTTAGAATCATAAACCATCCGTCTACATTTCTGTGATCAAATGCAATTTATGACCTAGCACTACAATTCCGATTCCTAAATTGACTAATACGGCTTTCAAGTATATTTCTATCAGGAAAGCACATCAAAACCCAATTTTCCCAAATCAAGTTAAGAACAATACCCTATTAATTCACAACTTTCCAATTTCTTGCTCTTTCGAGTGAAATTGGACTTTTTAGATGTACATTAATGTTGGCCAAGCACTAATGCAGTAAGAACAAGAATTAATAGAACAACATGAAAGAAGAAGAAGAAAACCATATCAATTATAATCAAAATTCATTACACATGTTCAAAACCTCAGCAAGGAAGAGAATTAGCCACTCATTTGTGGATTGATCATCCTAAAATGAGTGTAAATCATACGTACAACTGATAGAAAGAAGAAAGGAAGAGAAGAAATCCCTTAGCTTTTTCATTCCTCAACTGCTACTAACCCACGTCCTTGCTCTCCACTTCTGAACTCAGTCTAAAAACTAAAAACTGCTTAAAATAAACCTAAGTGTGCTTTTTATACTAGTGGGAAAATTTTCCCGGAATAACAAGCAACGTGTCACGGAGGCCAACGCGGAGCACTGCCTCTGTGACACGGTGTGGACGCAGACCTTCACTGGAATTTCAGGGTCCGGTAAATTAGCCTCAACGTGGCAGGGAGGCCAACGCGGAGGCCTCTCTCCGTGCCACGGAGCTGACGCGAAGGCACATTGGAATTTGCCATTTTAATTCCTATTCAGGCAGTGTGCTACCGCGATGGTAGCGTGGCACGGCTCCATCGCGGAGCCCTTATAAAATGTGCATTCCAAGGTCTTTTCCACGCTCGCATCCAAGTCCAACTCCGACATAGTTCCAACATGCATTTTAGCTCCTAAAAATCACATTTACCTGCAAAACAAATGCTAATCATGTTGGTTAGTATAAATTCGAATTTTATTACTACTTACATGATATTATATACACATTGCACAACAAACAAGGTAAAAATGATACGTTTGAGTATCACTTGGGCATATAAATCTGCCCAAGATCACTTACCCCACACTTAAATCCTTGTTCGTCCTCGAACAACATATACACAAATCATGCAAATTACATCCCAACCTTCGTCACTATGGTGCAACAATTTACGCTACGGTCATACCGATTATTCAATTTTTGCAAATCATCAAGAAAACATGCTTGGTCGTACAATACAATGACTTTTAATACATCAAGGCTTCCTAGACTTTTAAGAATTGATTCTTGATATCGGCAAACTCATGCAAATCAGCTAATCAAGAAATCCGACACGAAAATCAATCTTTCATCAAGCATGTGCCCTCACAACTCGAGAGAAACTTCCCCTTTATGTTCATGCAGCACACAAACATGCAAGTAGGGGCAAATAAAAATTAATTTCACTCACTCTCCCAAAAGAATTCACATGCCTCATGTCATGACCCATAAGCTTGCCCTTAGTGTATTACTCCACTAATATAAAGAAATGCAATATAGGATCACGTAGGACTTTAATGGGTTGTAACGGGGCTATGGATCTAGTATATATATATTGGATTAGCCAATAATAGTCGCTAGCATCCTTAAGCGCCTTTTCAACTCATTCCCATTGACTCATGGACATTGTTCCTCTCTTTTCTCTTTTTCTCCCATTCATGCTGGTTTACTTTCATACAGCCCATTTCATCAGACACACTTGACACAAAACAAAGGGTTTTCAAGTACCCTCACTATCAATTAATTACAACAAGTGCCTCTTCAACATCATCTTTTCTTTCCTTCACTTTGCTTTTCTTTTTCTTTTCACTCTTTAACACTTTGGGAAACATTTCTTTTCTTTGTAAGCGCTTAAGAGCTTCTTATAGACTTTAAGGCTAATGAAAAGAAGGAATAAAGCTTAGTTCATACAATTTTTGGACAAAAGAAAGAAATCGGCTAAAGGCTCAACGGGCTGACTAGGGTATACAACATATAAAAAGGTAGAATTTGACAAGAAAAAAATGGAAACTATCGGTTAAAACAAAGAAATGCCTACATCCTTTCCAACACTACACCTCCTTCATTTCGTTTTGTATACACACCAGGCAAGTTCTAGACAATTCACAATGGCATGGAATAACAATACCTCACTTCACACTTCGTGCATATGCTCGAATCAAGATGCATTAACAGACTCTTTAATTAGTCAATTACATGAATTCAAGATTAAGCCTCAATCATACTGAACCAAATTCTATAGCCTAGGTAACTCAACATATTTACCGAATTGCATGCTTTCAAACGAATCATTTTCACATTTTGAACATCAGTTACAACACGCAACGAAATTTTAGCAACCATAAGCAACTACAATTCATTGATGCAATCCACCAAAGAAAAAAATTAAAAACAAATACAAATCCTACTCCTACCGACTACATTTCCCTTAAGACGGTCGTCATCCATCCATCATAGAGAACGGTCACTAACTATGACATCGGTTCAATGGGACTATTCTCGTTAAAAGAACCGAAAACAAACTCCGAGAAACCCAAAAAAAATAAAAATTGAAAAATTTTTGCAATACATCGATCATTTCGATAGAAACATATTTACAAAAGATTTTGATAATTTCAAAATATCTTCGCAAAAATTTTGAAAAATATCGATCATGTCGATAGAAAAAAATATTTACAAAATTTACAAAATATTTACACTAGCAACCATAACTTTCAAAAACACATATCATCAGCCACAAAACAAATATATATAGATACATCACCAAACAGTTCACCACAGGGAAAGCACGAACATAATACAAACCAAGGAAAAACATACAACAAATTAGAGCCTATGTCCCAGCACCTAGCTACTCCCTACCCCACACTTAAATCGAACACTGTCCCCAGTGTTCACAAAAATACACAGCACAAAATTTTGGGTGGTGGAACTCCCTGCTCAGTCGAAATATTCGACTTCTTCATCCGGTGCTGCGGCCTCGTCGCCCATGTCTGAATCAGCTCCATCGTCGTCATCGGACTCCACATCGGAGTCCTCATGACGTGTCTCCTCTTCAGTAGGGACATCGTCATCTGTCGGCTCCACGAAGGCTGGTCCCACCCGACATAAGGCTCTGGCGTTCTCGCCAAAGGGGTAGTCCAGCTCCAGCTACCATAATTCTTCCTCGGTGGCTGGTCTCCCACCAATCCATAGCTGCAGCATTTGCATGCCGAACATACATGCCATGTACTGATCGTCCCGAGCATGTCGCTCGCCCAAAGTCAGTACAGGTCCGTGTGTAGTGTCGGGGGCCTTAGTCTTTGTCACATCAAGGGCCCTCCGCTCCAACTGCGGAATATAGTCCAAGGCTTCTTCCTCAATGTCGAGGCCTCGGAGGAAGGAGGTGATGAGTCCGCCAAACCCGTATCTGTGGCCCTGGTGCAGTCTGGCTCTCTTCATGGCGGATATTATTACCGCCCCCACATTAATCTCAAGCCCTTTCATAAGGGCATACACCAAGCAGACACGGTCCCGGGTCACGTCCGTCATATGAACTCCCGGGATCAAACACGAACACACAATCTTCAGCCATATTCTGGCCTCCCTGTTCATCTGCGAATAAGGCAGAGTCTGGTGGTAACCCCTCTCCTTATGTATACTCCATCGGGCTGTGGATCGAGCCCCACACAATGTACGTCTGATGTCGGCGTACGGTGGGGTGATGTTTAGCTGGCAGAGAACGTGGGCGTCTGTGTCCCGCGCTCCAACGATGGCATTCAGCTGCTGGGGTTCCAGAGTGACAATCTGCCCTCTGATTTTCACTGTGTGGCTTCTGATGGCCGGGTTCCAGTTTGCATAAAATTCCCGGACCAAGTGAAGGTTGCACTCCTTGGGCTCCTGAAAAATAAATCTGAGCCCAGCTGCCTCGATTCTCTGTACAATGTGAGGGAACTCCTGTGCGAGTGGTTCCCTTGCAATATGTTCCTCCGGGAAGTACTTGTTTTCTTTATGCTTAGCATACCATTTCTTCCCTTCATCGGTTACCCATTTTGTTCCGTATTGGCGGCGTTGGCCGCGCGGAACAGCGGGTGCAGCTGGGACTGCGGTGCCCAGTCTCATCCTTTTCCTACCTGTGCCTGAGGTAGAAGCACCCTTGCCTTTATCTTGTCTGCTCGCCATTGTACCTTTCAATTTACACAAACAAGCACAAAGTTAAGCTAAAAACTTGTTGACTTCGGCTAAGGTCGGGTTACACAACATTTACCCCACACTTAGGCCTTAGCTACTTCTACAAAATTACGGCAAGAATAACTCTAATTTCACCACAGACAACACTATACACTTCATGCTTAGTGCGTTCACAACATAAATTTTGACAGCATAACGGTTAGCGTACTACTCAGACTTCATACAGCTAATCCCAATCCTACTATCGCTAACAATTCACACATTGCACTTCGCAACAAAAACAACAACAAAATAAAAACAATGATAAAAACATTCTATATACAATCTAATCCAAACAATCTACCAATTTACACACTTTTTGCATTTTCCCACAAAATTTCGAGAATTTGTCGTCTTTGACATTTACACAATATTTAGCACGACTTCTCTCAAATAACAAACACCCCCCGGCATCTAATTTGCCGACTTATCAAGTCGCTCAAGTTAAATTCAACAACTCATGCCCTAGAATACAATTTTATAAGCAAATTCGAATTATTTACGCAATCGATAAGTTCAAACGCTAAATACAACAATCCACATGTATATCAATCACAAATAATCCAACATTCATGTTTAATTTCTACCTAGGGTGATGTATCTCACCTCACATGCCCAAATTTGACAAAAATCGCCAAAAAATTGAGATAGATGATGAAAACATACCTTTGAATTGAGAAACCGAAGAAACTTGATGTATTCCTTGCCTAGGAACGTGGCACGGTGCTTGGGGAGGGGGAAATGGGTGTTTGGTCGCGGAGGGAAGAGGGAATGGGAAGAAATGGGGCGAAATCGGGTGTTTATTTAAAGAAAACACGCGGGTCACCCGGCAACCCGGTGTGACCCGGCACTGAATAAGGGGCAACGTGTCACGGAGGGTAACGTGGAGCCCCTCCTCCGTGACACGGAGCCAACGCGTTGGCTTACTGGATTTTTGAAAAATCTGGATTTTGCCTTCAACGTGTCACGGAGGCCAACGCGGAGCACTGCCTCCATGACACGGCGCCAACGCGCCAGTGCACTGTTTCTTCAATTAATTTGATTTTTCATACCTTGCCTCATTTTCTCGATTCCATGTATATTTCCTCCGTTATACCTGAAAATCCCCTCACTAAACAAAAATTGGTTAAATTAATAGATTTCCCTAACTAAAATAAAAAAATACTAACTAAAATGAAAATCTAAACCTAATCAAGAAAAGAAAAAGAAAAAGAAAAATAAAAATTGGAAATAAACAAATAAAAACAAAAATAAAGATAAAAACTAACTACACTGTGTAAAAGAAAAAAATAAAATATTTTTCTCACGGGTTGCCTCCTGTGCAGCGCCTGGTTTACCGTCGCGGCTCGACGTCCTTTAAGCTCACTTGTCTAGGGTGATGGATGATTTGTCCCTATCATGGTCATCCCCCCAGTAGTTCTCAACCTTATCCGGTGGCCTACCTAGTAACTCTCGGGAATCACTCATTCCATTAGCATTCCCATGATCAATCACATTGATCACCGAGAGTTCCTTATAAACAGTCGGGAGCTTAGGTACCTTGTACACATCGAACACTTCGACCTTGTCATGTGCTCGCATCGTGAGTTGACCCGCAGCTACATCAATTAATGCTTTTCCGGTTGCCAAAAAGGGTCGTCCCAAAATAAATGGGACTTCAGCATCTGGTTCAAAATCCAGAACAATGAAATCGACCGGAAAAATAAGGGAGCCTACTTGCACTAACACATCCTCAACAATGCCATCCGGCTTAGCTAAAGACCTGTCTGCTAGCTGCAAGATTACCGTTGTAGGTCTAGGACTCCCTAGACCTAACTTTCTGAATACCGAAGATGGCATCAGATTTATGCTTGCCCCCAAGTCGCATAATCCATGAGCTCGGATACTTTGCCCAATAGTAAGCTGGATAGTAAAACTTCCAGGGTCTTTCAGTTTTGTGGGCAACCTATTCTGAATACGGGAAGTGCATTCCTCCGTTAAAGCTACCGTGGCATACTCAGTCAAACGACTTTTGTTAGCCACGATGTCTTTAATATATTTCACATATTTTGGCACTCCCTACAAGACATCAACAAGAGGTAAGTTAACATCTACCTGTTTAAGTACCTCCATGAATTTCTGGAAACACGCCTCCTCCTTGTGTTTCTTAAGTCGTTGAGGGAACGGGGGTGGAGGCCTTTCTGGTTCAGCTTCTTTAGTCTTCCCCTTATCCGAGATTTGCTCTCCCTCAACATCTGCTGCTCCTGACTTTTGAGGCGGTCTTTCCAGTTCCACCTCCTTCAACTGTAAACCACTCCTCGTGGTCACTGCATTTACCTGCTTCGGATTAGGATCCGTGTCGCTAGGTAGTCCTCCTCTGGGTCTAGTATTTTTGGCACTAGCAAATTGCCCAAACTGATATTCAAAAGCCTTGGTCGCCAACTGATTGTTCTTCACTTCGGCTGCCAATTTAACATAGTCAGCCTGCAATTGTGCCTGATTAGCGATCATGGTTTTTAAGATCTCCTCAATGGTAGGTGATGGTGGTGGAGGAGGGGCATTGTGATTTCTGAATTGAGCTTGATAATTTTGTTGCCCTCCTTGGTTTCTGTGCATACCCTGCCCTGAACTTTGGCCTTGTTGATTGTTGCTACCACACGAAAAATTCGGATGGTTCCTCCAATTTGAGTTGTAGCCACTACCAAACTGCTGCTGACTTCTCTGTGCATTGCCCACAAAGTTAACAGAATTAGGATTTGCACCACAGCATTCAGCTAAATGCTCACCACTACCACACACTTCACACCACATCTGTTGAACTGCATTGACTGAAGCTGAAGGCTGGTTCAAATTTATATTGCTGAAGTGAGTGTTTAACTGATTTTGCAAAGCAGCTATCTGTGCAGCGATAGCTGTGAATCCATCCACTTCAAGCACTCCCGCTGCTTTCCTTGCTCCACCTCTTGAAGAATCTGCATTCCATTCTAGATTGCCTTGTGAAATCCGGTTGAGCAAAGTGTACAGCTCCTCATAGGTCTTTTCCAGTGCTTGCCCTCCAGCTGCTGAATCTAACAGAATTTTAGTGTGGGGCTCCAAACCCTCAATAAATGTGTGTACCAACACCTCATTGGACTGATGATGATGAGGACAGTCCCGCAACATGGATTTAAATCTTTCCCAGGCGTGATATAGATTTTCTCCTTCCCTCTATTTAAAACTTAGGATTTGACTCCTAAGTCTGGCTGTTTTACCAGAAGGGAAAAATCTGATCAAAAACTTTCGTGCAAGATCATCCCACGTTGATATAGAATTGGGTGGTTCAGCTTTTAACCACCTCTTGGCTTCACCAAGTAAGGAAAATGGAAATAAGGTGAGTCGAACATAATCAGGTGACACTCCAGCGGGTATATAAGTGTCACTTATCTCCAAAAAGTTTTGGAGATGTTGTTGTGGATCTTCATGAGGGAGACCGGTAAATTGCCCGCTTGTGTGCAAAAGTTGCACCATATTCTGCTTTAATTCAAACCTCCCTCCAGGCTCTGGTTTGCGGATGCTAGAATGTACATTATTAGCGTGTGGGATTTCCACCTCGCGAACCGGCCTTGCTGCTGCTTCATCGGGCACTAAAACTGCCCTCACAACTGGTGGATTTTGTTGCTCCATCATAGACTGTTTAAGCAACTGCAGCTTCTTTCGTAGAGCTTCTCTACGTTGACTATGAAATTCACGTTCAGGCTCTAAGTACGATTCCACCAGCTCTTTGTCCCTTGCCAGTGTCCACAGAAACAAAATCTGCAAAATACAGGCTAAGACCAAGTTGTTAACACTTAAGAAAATAAAAATAAAAATACAGTAAATTTACCCTAAACACAATTTCACAAATCGCCTAGCCTCCCCGGCAACGGCGCCAAAAACTTGCTCGGTGCTATTCCGATTGGTATTATATATTATAAACCGACACGCAAGTGCACGTGGTCAAACAAGTAATAAAGTGGCTAAGTAGCCAAGTATCGATCCAAGGAGGCTCAAGATATGTAAAGTTGCCTAGATTACTATATTCCTATTTCACTTCTAATTATGCTAACAACAATGTAACCAACAGTTACTTGAGTTTTTGTTTCTAAACTATATATACTACAATTAATAACAACTATTTACTCGTGAATTTAGACAATGGATATGAACATGCCAAGGTTAAGAACAAGTAATGAACTTGATAATCATGATAATTTGGTTAATCTCTTCTTCATGTTGCTAGCCAAGAACATTAGCCTAGAAATTAAAACTCTCGTATTTAATTTCACTTTAGAATCATAAACCATCCGTCTACATTTCTGTGATCAAATGCAATTTATGACCTAGCACTATAATTCCGATTCCTAAATTGACTAATACGGCTTTCAAGTATATTTCTATCAGCAAAGCACATCAAAACCCAATTTTCCCAAATCAAGTTAAGAACAATACCCTATTAATTCACAACTTTCCAATTTCTTGCTCTTTCGAGTGAAATTGGACTTTTTAGATGTACATTAATGTTGGCCAAGCACTAATGCAGTAAGAACAAGAATTAATAGAACAACATGAAAGAAGAAGAAGAAAACCATATCAATTATAATCAAAATTCATTACACATGTTCAAAACCTCAGCAAGGAAGAGAATTAGCCACTCATTTCTGGATTGATCATCCTAAAATGAGTGTAAATCATACGTACAATTGATAAAAAGAAGAAAGGAAGAGAAGAAATCCCTTTGCTTTTTCGTTCCTCAACAGCTACTAACCCACGTCCTTGCTCTCCACTTCTGAACTCAGTCTAAAAACTAAAAACTGCTTTAAATAAACCTAAGTGTGCTATTTATACTAGTGGGAAATTTTTCCCGGAATAACAAGCAACGTGTCACGGAGGCCAACACGGAGCACTGCCTCCGTGACACGGCGTGGACGCGGACCTTCACTGGAATTTCAGGGTCTGTTAAATTAGCCTCAATGTGGCACGGAGGCCAACGCGGAGGCCTCTCTCCGTGCCACGGAGCTGACGCGAAGGCACATTGGAATTTGCCATTTTAATTCCTGTTCAGGCAGTGTGCTACCGCGATGGTAGCGTGGCACGGCTCCATCGTGGAGCCCCTATAAAATGTGCATTCCAAGGTCTTTTCCACGCTCGCATCCAAGTCCAACTCCGACATAGTTCCAACATGCATTTTAGCTCCTAAAAATCACATTTACCTGAAAAACAAATGCTAATCATGTTGGTTAGTATAAATTCGCATTTTATTACTACTTACATGATATTATATACACATTGCACAACAAACAAGGTAAAAATGATACATTTGAGTATCACTTGGGCATATAAATCTGCCCAAGATCAGTATAGGGCCCTAGGACTTAGGAATTATGGAAAAGCCCTTACTAAAATCGCAGAATTTTACTGACTACCAGTCCTCACGATGGACTGGATAACTCGTGACCAGGGATAACGACTCGTGGCTTGGAGTTGTGAGTCTACTACTGAATTCACTCAGGGAACCCCAAGAGGGACCCCACGAATCATAGTGGCTGACCACCACTCTGGTCACCACCCGATCCCCACTACCCAAAACCTTTCAATCCATGCCACGGATCACCTCACAAGTCGCGAGGTCTGACCACGACTTATGGTCATGCTTGTGGCCTCACCGAACACCTTGCCAGGCCCTGATCGACCATGAGTCACTTCACAACACGTGGTCACTACTCACGAGCCACTTTACGGATCGTTTTGTGATTTGGTGAGAAATTATAGCTTTTCACCATTTTGACTCCTAGGTCTGATCCTTGGGTTCCCGGGGTATAACATTATCCTACTTGTACCCCTATCCTTCATTATTATCCCCGAGTCCTAATTGATTTTGAGTGTAGCAACTCTATATTAGTGGAGACTTACACAGAGCAAGCCTATGGGTCAAGTTATATGCATGAGAATTTCTTTGTGAGAATGAGAGTGTTTGCCTTATTTTATAACCCCTCTTATGTGTGAATTGCTTGATCATGAGATCGGATTCTCTCTTAATGTGAGTGGCATCACTATGTTGGGGAACATGCTTAAATGTATTCGAAGTAAAAGATGTGATTGAGACAAGAGTGAGATGAGCATTAAGGCAAGATTTGAATTTGAATTTACAAAGACTTAATATACTATGTGATCTTGTTTTGATAAACCATGCCCCTTGTTTTGAATGAAAGAATCACTAGTGAATCATGCCAATTTTATATGGTTACCTCTTGGAACATGTGAAAAATGATCGAGCCTTTTCTTTTCATTGAGTCTCTATGTGATTTTGGGGTTTTCTTAGTCCTAGTGGTCGCCCGTGTCCAACATTTATGGTGTGACATGCTTAATTCAATTTTTGCAGCTATGAAGAAATACCTTGCTTGAGGACAAGTAATGATTCATGTTTGGGGGCTTGATGAGTTGCTAATTTGCCAACTCATTAGGCTTTTAAGCATGAGCTTTTACTTTGTTTTCAATTCATTTAGGAGGATTTTACACCTTTTCTCTTTGGTTTTTGCAGGTATTGAACTCAAATAGGTAAAGCATAAGAATTGAATAAAAAGCATAGTGCTGGAAGAAGAGGACCTGCGCTTCGCAGGATGATACCTGTGAAATGCATTATGCACTAGTCTGAGGCTGAATGAGTACCTATGAAACGCACGTCGGCACCTGTGAAATACAGGTTGCAAAACATAGGATCTTGTCAGGAGTTCTGCTCTAGATCTGCAAGACACCTGTGCCCAGCAGATGAGCACCTGTGAAATGTAAGTGCCTCGCAAGTAAGGCCATGCTATTGAGGGAAAAATGGGAAGAAAAGGCACAAGAAAGAGGAGCATACTTTCCTTAATTAGCACACCATTTGTAGAAGAATAGAAGATTATTATCATCATTATTCCATATTGTATTGTTTTGAATTTCTAAAGAGAGAAAAATATTGTGAGCTTTTCTTCATCTTTTTCTTCCTCCATAAGGTAAAAAATCACCATTGAAGAACAACCTTGAGCTTGAAATTTACTCTTGATGATGAATGATATGGTTTTACTACTTAATATACTTTCTTGTTCTTCATCTATAAGTATCTAAACATCTTGCTAGGGATGTGTGCATGATAGGGGCTAGATTGTATTGGATGTTGCTAGTTTAACCTCATAATTACTTATTTAGCATAAATCTATTGATTTGTCTAAATTATAATTGAAATATCCATAGTTTCAAATATGGTTGTGCTTATTTATTCTATTGTTGCTTGAAAAAGAGGACAAAAATATGGATGAGAAAATAATGGTGGGTACTTGGGTTTTCACTGTGTCGAGTTGGGATAGGGTACCCAAAACCCATTTCATATACCCATGAAAGGATTGAGGGTAGAAATATTTGAATTCTTGCCCAAGTTATAGTGGTTTATATGTTTGGTACCTTGGGGTTTGAGAGAACCCGAGGCAAAAGATACTCAAGTGGTTGAGAAACATAGAGTATTACCTTGTCTATCACTATTTATGTTTGTAAGTAATGTTGTGATTTGCTAGTTAACCCCAATATGATAAATGCCCTATCAACAACACACCCCTAGTACTTATTCATATTGTTATTTCTATGTTGATTGCCTTGTTGATTAATTGTTGAGTTGAATTCAATTGGTGATTCTACCATCCCTCAACATTTACATTTCTATATTTAATGCAATGATGTGATTTAGTTGAATTCGATAGAAAACTTTTGTGCCATCAAAATCTATTCCCTGTGAATTCGACCCCAACTGCCGTGTTTGTAATTATATTGCAAAGATCATTTACACTTTCTCCTAGAGAGAAGTGGATTTGGACGTCATCAATTTTGGGGATGTGTCTCTCTTTTTCTCTTGTTGGTTATATTTGATATTATGGTTGCCCTTGTCTGGCTGAAAAATCTTATAAGTTGGTTTTTTCTAGTTCTAATTTTTCTTAGTTGGCTGAATGTCCTTGTTGGGCTTGTGATGAATGGAATTTTTGCTTTGTGACTTGTTTGTGACATTGTTTGGTCCATTTTAAATTGCCAAATATTTTGATCCAAGTCTTAATAATTGCCTTTTGTTTAGAGTAGTTAGCAAATAAACTCCAAGGGTTTTCTTTATACCACAGTTCTTTCCCAAGGAGCGATTTCATGTTCTTTTCTTTTATTGTCGAACCGGGTAGCATTTCCCAATGATAAATTGAGACACAACTTTCTTAAAGAAAATTGCGGAGTTAGATCTTTTTGTGTTGGTTGTTGCACTTGTTTTTGAGAGGCACCACCAAAAATCATTTTTTTAATGGCATTGAAATGGATTTTGAGGAAAAAAAGGGCACTTGAATCTAAAAATTGAGTACTCTTTTGTCATGAGTTACACATTTCTTGTTGGGCTTTCTGATTCACATGCTATCTTGTCTAATGTCATATTCTTGATTTAGTCTTAAGATTTGTGAGAACTCCTTGGAATGTGATGCCTTGTGCAGTGAGGCTCTTAGCTTAATTTTGATGCATGAATGGTTTTCTAGAACATGCCCTAAGTGAGATTCAAGGAAAATTCCTAGATGTAGCTGCAGTTAGAACATGATTTTAGGCTTTCTTTTGACAGTCACTTCACCCATATGACTTCTTTGGACATTCATCCTTGCTAGCCAATGTTGAGCCTTTAACCCTTTTCTTTTAGAACCTCATTAAAAGCCTATTACTGTCACGCCCCACCTTGGGAGGCATGACTAGCACTTGGTGCCCTACTAGGATCTTAACTGACTTACTAACTGAGCCTAAGCACTCTTGGTGCAGGCTTACTCCTCAAATCAAGAAAACAATGGATTATATCTTGGCTGTAAACACAGAGCTCGTCCGAAGGGGCCTTATAGCCACCTGTAAACGAAAACCAGCTAGCCAGAAACAACATCAACAGAGAATCCTATGTGGGTCGACAAAACCACCATGATGTCTAGTTATAACTGTAAAGTAAATTCAGAGCTAGCTAAAGTATGGCTGACAAGGATGCCAATCTGTCAGCTAAATAAGACCCCACATGGCCAACATGTAAACTAAAGCACACATAGTCCCCACACGGCCAACAACAGCTAACCACAAGGAAAAGTAAATAATCTGCAAGCCTCTAGAAGTAATATGATAGCCGGGATAGGGCCCCGACCTACCCATGAACTGTACAACGAAAAAAAGTAAACCTTCTATCTAAAAGCCCCAGAAGAAAGGAGCTAATTGCTCTGGTGACGCTGGTTGAGAGCTTTGAGGGACCTGCTCCTCATCTATCCATACATGCATCTAAGTGATGCAGCACCCCAGAGAGGGCGTCAGTACACTATGTACTGAATATGTAAGGCGATAACTGTAAATGACTGAAATAAAGAGATAGAACTAGAAACAACTTAAAGAAAGGGATAGAGATCATACCTGACAGTAGAACCTCTTACTGTCTAATTATCGATAACTAAAGAAAACATAAACCTTACCTGGCCCTTATAAGCCGAAAGGTACAACCAGCACAGAATAACCCACCTGAGGCCCCCATAAGCCCTGGTGAATACACCTCAGTCTATATACCCCTATCCAAGGTCACACTAGGTCAACTAATAGCTATAGTCATCCTACCAATCCCCTGGGTCTGCAACTGAGCCCGCTCGACCCCTGACTGTAACTGTGTCTAAGTCCAGTGGACTCCTGATATATGCACCCCGGGGACCAGGCTTAATAGGGGTATATATAAGAACAACCACGACATATAAGGATCTGGAACCCCATCTTCTTCCCTGGAGGATGGCATAACACATCGTAGAGCAACGTCATGTTGCCCCTGGCGAGCATCGACATAGCTAATTACTCTAGGGTTGATCACGGAGGCTATACAAACATAATCCATCCCAAACTAATATGGAATACAGATCTCAGCTAATAACAACAACTAATCATAATAGACATGCTTCTGGTAAACTTACTGGATTTCAAACTGAGCTATCATACTAAAGAAACTAACTTGCGAAAGGAAACTGCCTTAACATACCTCATTCGCTGATTACTAATTAACTGGAAAGTTTCATCTCGTATTCAACTTCTCTCCTCAACTACAATCGTATTATTGGAAGAATAAGGCTAATTTTAATACTAAATTTGAAGAAAACGATAACTTTATATATAAATATTAACTATATTTCAACATAACAGAACACTCATAATTTCTCAATAATCCAGAAGGGAGAAATGCTTACTTTAAGCCTATGATCATATTAACACTATTTGGAGAAATTCCAACAACTTTGGCTCGGCGGGGTTACAATTCGCTGGGCGAATTTTGCGAAACTAACTCCGTAGTAATCTCCTTACAGGCATATACTTCGATACCCGAAGTTAATTCGGATTTGGGCAGCGTTTCATAGTGTAAAAGGATGAAAAATGTTGGTTTTCTTCGTTGGTTCTCTCCTCTTCCCGATTATATATACATATATATACATATATATATATATGTTATAATGAAATCAAAAGGAGTGATATATACATATACTTGTGGCGGCGGACATGGGTCCATGGGGAGGACCCTGTCACACCAATTCTGGGTCGTGCCATGGAGCCCAACGCGCCAGGGAGGGATCGTGCCACATTGCCCCTTTAGGCAGCTGGTCCGGGCTTCTTCCACGCGGTCCTGACTTCGCGCTCATCCGACCTTTCCCCAGGCCCCTTTCTCGTACGTATTATATTCTAAAACTCTTAACCAACGTACGAATAGGCCGTCTAAACATTAGGAACTTACAGTGTGTAACATCCTCCCCCCTTAGGAACATTCATCCTCGAATGGTAACTTCAACTTATAGGATGTTTAACTCTTATAACTACTCATTTTAAAAAAAATTTTGGCAGAGGTTTCCCTCTAACATGGACTATCTGAAAAATCATGAAACGCAGAAAAGTCCAGTATAGGCATTTCACATAACACTAGAACAACTATTCCACAATAGGGCTAGAGTCAACTGAGCAATATATACAACAAAAATCGTAAAACAACAACTGAAATACTAAAGGTACCTTAACTGCACAACCTGAGCTAAGCCTGGAACAACTGAGGCTATTTGGACCTTATATCATCTCAGCTTCCCAAGTCATTTTTTCTTTATTTCTATTTCTCCATAGTACTCTTATAGAGGAAATATCCTTAGTCCTCAATCTATGAACCTGTCGATCTAATATAGCTACTGGAATCTCTTCATAGGCTAATTCCTCAGTGACTTGGACATCTTCAACTGGCACAACTCGGGACGGATCCCATATGCACTTTCGTAGCATCGACACATGAAAGAACGGATGAACGGATTCCAATTCTGAAGGAAAATCTAGTTCGTAGGCCCCCTGGCTATTCTCCTTTGTATTCGATATGGCCCAACAAATCTCGGGCTGAGCTTACCCTTTTTTCCAAACCTCATTATGCCCTTAATCTGCGAGACTTTCAGAAACACCCATTCGTTTACATTGAATTCCAAATTCCCATGTCGTACATCAGCGTAAGATTTTTGGCAGCTTTGAGCTATCAGCAGACGTTCTCTGATAAACTTTACTTTCTCTTCTGACTGATGAATTATATCTAGCCAAATTAACCCTAATTCTCCAACCTCAAACCAACCAACTCGAGACCAGCACTTTCACCCATATAAGGCCTCATAAGGTGCCATCTGGATTGCCAATTAATAACTCTTATTGCAAGAAAACTCAATAAGCGATAAGTCTTCATCCTCGCCACCTCTAAAATCCAGCACACATGCTCGTAACATATCCTCGAGCGTCTGAATTGTACATTCTGCCTTGTCTCTATCTGAGGATGGAAGGCCATACTCAGATTAACTTGCGTCCCTTGGCCCTTCTAAAAGGACTGCCAAAATTTAGCTGTAAACTATGCTCCTCTGTCGGAAATAATCAATGATTGAACACCAAACAATCGGACTATCTCTCTGATATATAGTTCAACATAATCTTCAGCTAAAACAGTAGCCTTTACTAGCAGAAAGTGAGCTGATTTTGTCAACCTGTCAACAATCATCTAGATGGAGTCAAATTTACGCCTGGTATGAGGTAACCCTATCACAAAATCCATATTAATTTCCTCCCATTTCCACATAGGCATTGCTATCTCTTGTGTCAGTCAGCCAGGTTTCTAATGTTTAGCTTTCACTTGTTGGCAATTGGGACATTGAGCTACAAATTCTGCTATCTCCTTTTTATTCCTGGCCACCAGAAATTCTCTTTTATGTCATGATACATTTTTGTTAAACCCAGATAGAGAGAGTAACGGGAATAATGCACCTCGCCCATAATCTACTGGCGAAGTCCTGCCGCGTCCGAAACTCATGGGCTGTCCCTATATCTCAAAACTCCGTCGTTGGTTACCTGGAAATCTGTAACTCTCCCTCACTGAACCTTATCTATGAGCTTAACTAGGTTAGGGTCTTCGTACTGCCGTCTTTTTACTTCCACAACTAATGGTGAGACTGTCGTATTCTGAATTACTGCTCCACCGTCTCATGAATCTACTTATGGACGGCTAAACTGGCTAGCTGATGCAATTCTCAGGCCAGTTCCCATTGTCCTGGCTTCAGGTGTACTAAACTTCCCATGGATTTACGGTTGAGGGCATCTGCTACAACATTGGCTTTCCCTGGGTGATACAAAATATTCACATCATAGTCTTTCAACAACTCTAACCAGCGACGTTGCCATAGATTCAACTCTTTTTGTGTGAAAATGTACTGGAGGCTCTTAAGATCAGTGAAAATATCTACATGAACGCCATACAGATAGTGCCTCAATATTTTCAAGGCATGAATTACCGCGGCTAATTCCAGGTCATGGGTGGGATAGTTCTTCTCATGCTTCCTCAGCTGTCTGGAAGCATAAGCAATTACTTTGCCATCCTGCATCAGTATACATCCTAACCCAACGCTGAAGTATAAAAGTATGCTGCATAACCCTCTAATCCTTCTGGAAAGGCTAATACTGGTGTTGAGGTAAGTCTGTTTGTCAACTCCTGAAAGCTCTATTGACATGCTTCAGTCAAGTAAAATTTAACTACTTTCTGAGTTTACTTGGTCAAAGGCACTGGTAGGGTGGAAAATCCTTCTACAAACCTTCTGTAATACCTGGCTAGCCCCAGGAAACTACATACCTCGGTCGGAGTGGTAGGCCTAGGCCATGTTTTTATTGCTTCAATTTTCTATGAGTCTACCTAAATGTCAGCATCTGACACAATGTGGCCCAAAAAGGCTACTGAATTCATCCAGAATTCACATTTAGAAATCTTTGCATACAACTGGCAATTCTTGAGAGTCTGGAGCATTGTTTGTAGGTGATCCCGGTGATCTACCTCTGAGCGGGAATATACCAGAATATCATCAATAAATAATATCACAAACAGGTCTAGATACGGCCTGAAGATACTGTTCATCAAGTCCATGAATACTGCCAGAGCATTTTTCAATCTAAAGGACATGACTAGAAATTCAAAGTGGCCAAACCTGGTCCTGAAAGTGGTTTTTCGAATATCCCTCTCACCAACCCGAACCTAATGGTATCCTGAGCTTAATTCAATCCTGGAGAAATACTTCGCCCCCTGTAACTGATCAAACGAGTCATCTATTCTGGGAAATGGGTACTTATTCATGATAGTGACTTTATTCATCTTCCAGTAATCTATACACATGCGGAGGGAGCCATCCTTCTTTCTCACAAATAGGACCAGCGTGCCCCATGGTGAAGTACTCAGCCTAATGAAGCCCTTATCTAATAGATGTTTCAACTGTTCCTTCAATTCTCTAAGCTCATCAGGAGCCATTCGATATGGAGGAATAGATATGGGATGAGTACCTGGTAGTAAATCAATTGCAAAGTTGATTTCCCATTCTGGGGGAATGCAAGGTAGCTCATCTGGGAATACATCTAGAAATTCATTTACTACAAGAATGGACTAAAGAGTCGAAGATTCTGCTCGGACATCCTAAACTCTGACAATATGATAAATACATCCCTTCTCTATCAATTTTCTTGCCCGAAGATAGGAAATAAACCTACCTTTTGGCGTGGCTGCACTACCTTTCCACTCCCGTACAGCCTCCTCTAGAAAGTGGAATCGGACAGTCTTGGTCTAACATTCAACATTAGCTTAGCATGGCACTAGCCAATCCATACCCATAATGGCATCAAAATCAATCATTTCTAGTTCTATCAAATTTGCTAAAGTCTGACGACCAGCAACTTGTACTATGCACCCTCGGTAGAACCTCTTAGCTATGATGGAATAACCGATTGGTGTAGAAACTAAAGAGGGTCACTGAAGCGATTCTGGCATAATACCGATTTTTCCAGCCACTAATGGGGTAAAACAAGACAAGGTGGATCCTGGATCTATCAGCACATAAACAGAATGAGAGAAAATGTCTAGCATACCTATCACCACATCCGGTGATGACTCTGACTCCTGTCGTCTCAGAAAGGCATAAGTGCGATCTCGACCGGTACCTGAGCTAGATGCCCCTAATCCGCCTCAGCCTCTGCGGGCTAGAGTTGATGGCCTACACCCTGCTAGAGATGCTGGGGCATGTGATCGTACTGAAGATCTATCCTGTCAGTCCGGATCACTCTGACCCCTGGCTGGAAAATCCCTCATTTGATGACCCTTCTTTCTATAGGTATAACATGTTGTGGAACCATACCTGCATGCCCCGGAGTGACATCGACTGCAAATAGGGCAACGTAGTACAGTAAAGCTACTCTTCTCTGCTCCTCTCTGCTGTTGTGGACCGCCTGATCGTGAGCTCTCGCTGGGTACTGACTGCCCCCGACAACTAGATCCACCCCCCTACTACTGTTGTAGGGGTGGGGGTCTGGGTGGTCTGCCTTGAAAATCGTGGCCTAGGTCCACCCTGGGACTCTGCCTGCATGTCACTAAGTCTTGCCCTATGGCGCTGCTCCTAATCTGCCCTCCATATCTCCCGTTGCTGCTGTCTAATCCTTTCAATGTTTTGAGAAAAATCCTGAAAGTGGGAAATATCCATGTCCTCTTGTAGAGTGGTCGTGATACAGGTCTCCACATATTTTGGATTGAGCCCCATAATAAACCGATGCACCCTAGCCGGCATGGTATCTACAAAAGCTGGTGCATATCGAGCCAAGGAGTCGAACCTCATAGCATACTCCCGGACACTCATCGACCCCTGCTCTAAATGTAGAAACTAATCAACTAGGGCCAGTCGAATTTCTCGAGGCAGGTAGTGATATAGAGAAGCCTTTGAGAAGCTGGGCCAAGTAAGAGGGGAAACACCTCTCCCTCGGGACTTCTCCCAACTCTCGTACCATAGTACGACGATGTCATGTAGCCAGAATACTGCTAACTCCACCGACTCTGTAGGTGTAGCATGCATCACCCTAATAATCTGTTACATCTGATCCATGAAATACTAAGGGTCCTCCTCTCGGGCCGTCCCAGTAAACTGCGGGGCACTCAATGTGAGAAACTCCCAGACCCTTGAACTACCAGGTCCTCCTGAGGACTCTGCGATTGTGGGTGCCACTAGCTGACACTGTACGACCATCATCTGAGCCAGCATAACAACAATACGCCTAACCTCCTGAACCAATGGTACTGGTACAGAAACTACGGGAGGTGGTGCCATAACATTTGTTGCTCCGAGTGGCTCCGGACATGATGGAGAGCGTTGGGAAGACCGGGATGAAGTCTCCCTGTCGCCCTCAGATCGGGATGACTATAACAGAGGCACCCTGCTAGTGCCTTCCCCTACTGTAACATCCAATCTTCTACCAATCGTGGGGTGTCGAGGGTCTGTTATTTCTCTGTAGATAAAAGAATATGGTAATCTTAGGGGCTCAACATTATACTGTATAGCTCTATAGCACGAATGGATAAGAAGAGTAACCATCTTATCATGCCTCGCAGCCTCCTGCCTATAGAATGTGGTGCACAACATATTCATAGACAAGACTCTACTTAGCGCGGCTTGCAGACTCCCTGGGATACGACCTGCTCTGATACCGAGTTTGTCACGCCCAACCTTAGGAGGCATGACTGGCACCTGGTGCCCTACTAGGATCTTAATTGACTTATTGACTGAGCCTAAGCACTCCTGGTGCAGGCTTACTCCTCAAATCAAGAAAACAACGAGCTATATCTCGGCTGTAAACACAGCCCTCGGCTGAGAAGGTCTTATAGCCACCTGAAAAAAGAAAACCAGCTAGCCAGAAAAACAACAACAGGGAATCGTATGCGGGCTGACAAGACCACCATGATGTCTTGTTATAACTGTAAACTAAATCCAGAGCTACGCTGAACTATGTACGACAAGGCCGCCAATCTGTTAGCTAAACCAGGCCTCACATGGCCAACATGTAAACTAAAGCATGCATAGGCCCCACATGTCCAATAATAGCTAACCACAGGGAAAAGGAAACTATCTACAAGCCTCTAAGAGTAATATGATGGTCGGGACAGGGCCCCGACCTACCCATGAACTATATAATCAAAAGAAGTAAACCTTCTATCTATAAGCCGCAGAAGAAAGGAGCTAACTACTATGGTGATGCTGGCTGAGAGCTATGAGGGACCTGCTCCTCATCTATCCATACCTGCAGGCAAGTAATGCAGTGCCCCAGAGAGGGCATCAGTACACTATGTACTGAATATGTAAGGCGATAATTTTAAATGACTAAAATAAAGAGATAGAACTGGAAGCAACGGAAAGAAAGGGATAGAGATCATATCTGACAATAGAACATCTTACTGTATTATTATCAATAACTAAAGCAAACATAAACCTTACCTGGCCCCCGTAAGCAGAAGGTACAACCAGCACAGAATAACCCACCTGAGGCCCCCATAAGCCCTGGTGACTACACCTCAGTCTATATACCCCTATCCAAGGTCACAATGGGTCAACTAATAGCTATGGCTGTCCTGCCAATCCCCTGTGTCTGCAACTGAGCTCGCTCGGCCCCTGACTGTAACTGTGTCTGAGTCCGGTGGACTCCTGATACCTGCACCCCGGGCACCAGGCTCGACAGGCGGTATGTAAGACTAACCACAGCATATGAGGATCTGAAACCCCATATTCAGCCTTGGCGGATGGCATAACACTTCGTAGAGCGACGTCATCTCGCCCCTAGTGGGTGTCAACACAGCTAATAACCCTCGGGTCTATCACGGAGGCTATACAAGTATAATCCATCCCAAACAAATATGGATATTGATCTTAGTTAATAATAACAACTAATCATAATAGACATGCTTTTGGTAATCTTACTGGATTTGAAACTGAGCTATCATACTAAAGAAACTAACTTGCCAAAGGAAACTGCCTTAACATACCTTGTTCACCGATTACTGATTAACTGGCGAGTTTCAGTTCGTACTCAACTACAATTGTATTATTAGAAGAATAAGGCTAATTTCAATACTAAATTCTAAGAAAATGATAACTTTATATATAAATATTAACTATATTTCAACTTAATGGAACACGGTTGAAAACTCATAATTTCTTGAGAATCCAAAAGGGAGAAATGCTTACTTTAAGTTTGTGATCATATTAACACTAGTTTGGAGCAATTCCAACAACTTTGGCTTGGCGGGGTTACAATTCGCCGGGAGAATTTTGAGAAACTAACTCCGTAGTAAGTTTGAGGATTTGCAAATGCAAATGGGAAAAGTATAGGAGCTTCAATATGAGCTAGCACCAAAGTGTGAAGAAATCAATGAATTCAAAGAAAAAGAAATGTTGAAAGGTGCTACCTCTTGCTTAGATGAGGCTAAAAGTGGAAACCAAGAAGATAAAAGGGTGGCTCATGAGAAAAGAATGTTGAAGATTTTGATCAAGGAGGTATAACGTGGAGTAATATCAATACAAAAAATGGAGTGTGCAAAAGTGTTCACAAACGGGTAGAGAGTTTCTAGTCACTAGAACTAAAAAATTGTCCTACATGTACCACTAGCCTTCAGTATGACCCCAAAGTCCTAATTGATTTTGAGTGTAGCAACTCTACATTAGTGGTGAGTTACACGAAGGGCAAGCCTATGGGTCATGTTGTATGCATCGGAATTTCTTTGCGAGAGTGAGCATATTTGCCTTATTCTATAATCCCTCTTGTGTGTGAATTGCTTGATCATTAAATGGGATTCTCTCTTGACGTGAGTGGTATCACTTCTTTGGGGAACAAACTTGAACGTATTCAAAGTAAAAGATGTGATTGAGATAAGAGTGCAGTGAGTTTTAAGGTAAGCTTTGAATGTGAATTTTCAATGACTTAAGACGCTACTTGAGTTTTTTTTAATAAACCATGCCCCTAGTTTTGAATGAAAGAAGCACTTGTGAATTATGCCAATTATTTATGGTTACCTCTAGGAGCATGTGAAAAATTGTTGAATCTTTTATTTTCATTTAGTTAGTGTGTGATTTTGGGGTTGTCTTTGTCCTAGTGGTCCCTTGTTGCCACGACCCGAACGAAGGCCCGGATTGCAATACGGGACAAGGAGCACCGAGGGACTCCAATTCGATCCATGGCATGATCATACATCTAACTCAATTACTAAAACTAAAGAATCAACATAATAATCTTAGCGGAATTCTAAAATAAACATAACATCAGAATACACAATCTGAAGCTGAACACTTCCTTTGTCTGAAAAGCCTCTAAACGTGAAGAGTTGATGGGACAAGACCCTAACTAACTTAATAAATCTAAAATTGAAAATATATAGAGAAAATATTAAAAAGCATGGTCCTCAGGAGATGAGGACTCACCACAGCGTAAGATGCTAACTCTAAGAACTGACTATGAATGGGGTTGAGCTTGAGAGCCGGGTCCTATAACATGAAACGATACAACATAGAGTATGCGGTCAATACAAAAAATGTACCAAGCGTGCAAGGTAAGTAAAACTGCTTAAATAAGTAAAATCATTCAAGAACATGAATTATATAAATCATAAACAATAAGAATCTAAGAGTAGGGATTGCATGCATTCTTTCTAAAACCATGATCTCATCATAACATAACTTAATCGTAACTGAATCGATTGACTCAAAGCTGAAATTTGATAGTCATGAGTAAAACTGAACATTGAGTGAAACCTTCTTTAGAACATATATAGGTATATAAATCTCATAAATGATAAAGATGCATTGTTGAAATCATGAGGAACAATGTGAAACTCGTCTTTTAACCAACATAGCACGACATAGCTTATGTGGTCCCAACTATCTCACTCAAGTGGGAAGAGCCGTCCAAAGCCTTGCTAGGGATAGGGACGATACCGTGGTGTCGATATCAAGCTCATGGCCCAATAGGTAAGTGGATAACTCACAAGGGAGGTCCCAAAGTAAAATATATAAATATAAACCTACATTGGCGCGTAGTTCTTAGGCGTAGGGTAATCGACCCTTAGCCTCCTCGGTTCTAGACACTACTCCCAAAAACATGCATATGCTCTCCATCGTTATTCAACGAAGCTTACCATCATCAATTGGTGAAGCTCAATAATCAAATACATCTCAAATATGAGATCATGCTTATGAGAAGCTTTAATTCAAACAATACCACAAGCTGAAATATAATTGGGAGTCTTTGCTCCAAAACCATGTGGAAAGATTAATTCGAGCAATGATAAATCATACTTGAACATGTGGGCATTGCTAATACTTCTCATGCTTTAAAATACTCAATTCACATTGAAAACATTACTATAAACATTGGTAGCTTAAAAACATGATTTTCATCATAATCATACATTCATCACAAATCTCATCTTTTATGAACTTCTCATCAATGTACTTTTTAATTCATAAAACTTGAAATATGATTTTTTTTAATTGAAAACAATATAGAAATTTCCCATGAATCATAATTCAATAGTAGAAACATATTTAAATCATACCCATGTAGAGAATTAGGAAATTCATGCATTGGATTAAAACCCCATAGATTAGACATAGGAATTTCATAATTTAGAGAGGGATTGGGCATGGGTGTGAAAGGATTCACCTATTCATAACCCTATATACCTGATGGTAGCTTATTCTTAGACTTCCATGAATGCCCAAGAACAAATTGAGAACAAGCTTGATCATCCCCCCTTCCCCCCCTCCAACCTTCTATCTTTGCATGCATGAATCAATATGGCCTAAAATGAACTTAACCCTCTTAAAAGACATCATTCATAACTGAAAACGACGTAGTTTAGGACTTACGTTCTTAGAAATGACAGTTAGTCCCCACGAGCAACATAACGACTCGTTACCTTAAGCCACGACTCATGGCATGATCCGTCAAGTACACTGTCTAGCAGTCATCTAGGCTCGTAACAGTAGACTACATGATTCGCCACTGGGTGACCATGACTCATGGTTACCACTCATCCTGTACACTGCCTCAATTCCAAATAATGCTCATCTAGCTGACCATGAATCGTCGTGACTGACCACGACTCATGGGTGCCTTCCGTTAGGTACAATGCCTCCTTCTTTCTCTTCTCTCACTCACCAATCCCCAAGACTGACCTAACGAGTCATGGAGCTTGACGACGACTCATGGTTATGTCCGTGGGGATCCCATTTCCCAAACATCCAACTCATCTCCTGATCTTCACCACGAGTCACATCACGACTTGTGGGCTGCTCCCACGGGTCACCTCATGACCCATTCTGATACCTAATGCCAAATTTTAAGTTTTCTCCGTTCAACTCCCTGGTCTAAACTTTGGTCTTCCGGGGTATAACAATATCTCCCCCTTGAGAACATCCGTGCTCGAATGTTGGAAATCATAGAGAAAAGCAGAGAAATGCAATCATCATATTCAAACACCGATCATTTAAGTCGAAGACTGATGGAATGACTACCTTCAATTCAAATTACATAGCTGAACTGAATTCATGAATTATACATACATCCATATACATAGAATAAACTTGGGCAAATGAATTGAACATGAAAACTAAATAGAGATTAAGAGAAAAACTGATACTTCAAGATGGAACTGAGCCGGTAGAGAATAAATGTGGGTATTTAGCCATCATATCCACTTTGGCTTCCCACGTATCTCCCTCACCATGTTGATTCCTCCATAGCACTTTGACTGAAGCTACTTCCTTGTTCCTTAGGCTTCAAACCTGACGATCCAGTATTTCTACCAGAACCTCCTCATAACTAAGGCTGTCTTTCGCATCAACACTATCCACCGGGACAACATGAGCTATATCACCCAAACACTTCTTTAAGAGCAATACATGGAGTACAGGATGAACAAAAGATAATTCTGAGGGCAACTCCAATTCCTATGCCACCTTGCCAATCTATTTCACAATTCTATAAGGGCCAATATAACCAGGGTTGAGTTTTTCTTTCTTTCCAAACCACATCACTCCCTTCATGGGAGATACCTTCAGAAACACCCAATCATCCACCTCGAATTCTAATTCCCTCCTTATCACATCGGCACAGGACTTTTGGAGACTTTGTGTTGTTTTCAACCTATCTCGTATGAGCTGAACTGTCTCCATAGCCTCATGAACTGAATCTGGCCCTCTCATCACTGTTTCACCAACTTTGAACCAACCAATGGGTGATCAACATCTCTGCCCATAGAGAGCCTCGAGTGGTGCCATCTGAATGATGGAATGATAGCTATTGTTATATGAAAATTAAATAAAAGGCAAATGCTCATCCCAACTACATTTGAAGTCAATCACGCATACTCTCAACATGTCCTAGAGAGTATGAATTTTCCTCTCTACTTTACCATCCATTTGTGGGTGAAATGTTGTCTTGAACTTAACCTGAGTACCTTGTCCTTTTCGAAATGACCTCAAAGACTGAAAGGTAAATTGGGTACCTATTGTCTGATATAAAGGACAAAGGAACTCCATGAAATCGAACTAGATCCTACATATATAGTTTGGCATAGTCCTCTGCCGAATCTGTGGTTTTGTCCAGTATAAAATGAGCGGCCTTGGTCAACCTGTATACTATAACCCAAATAGAGTCACATTGTCGATGAGTGCGATCAACCCTGTGATGAAGTTTATGTTGATTTCTTCCCATTTCCAAGTAGGAATAGTGATATTCTGAAGCACACCTCACGGTCTCTAATGCTCGACCTTTACTTGCTGACAAATTGGTCACTTAGCCACAAATTCTGCTATGTCCTTCTTTATGCCATTCTACCAATAGACTTCCCACAAGTTACAGTACGTCTTGGTGGCACCTGGATAGATAAAATATTGGGATCCATGAGCCTCGTGCAACATTCAGCTCCTCAAATCATCAACATCCGGAACACATAGGCGACCCTGGTACAGAAGTACACCATGTCCCCCTTTGGAGAAGACCTCTACCTTCTGATTCTGAATGGCTTCCTTTAACTTTAACGAAATAGGTTCCTCATCTTGTATAGCTTTTACATCAGTCAACAATGAGGATTCTGATCCATTCTGAACAATAACACTACAATCGGTCGAGTCAACCAATCAAACTCCCAACCTTGTGAGTCGTTGCACATCCTTCGCCAACTCCTTCTTTCCCTCATCCACATGGGACACACTCTCCATAGAGAGTCTACTAAGTGCGTCTGCCACTATGTTCACATTACCCGGATGGTAAAGCACACTCACATCGTAGTCCTTGAGTAGCTCCAACCACCTCCTTTGTCGAAGATTGAGATCCTTTTGGGTAAACACATATTGTAAACTCTTATAGTCCATAAACACATTCATGTGAACCCCGCAAAAATAATGTCGCCATATCTTCAATGTGAATACCACCGCGACCAATTCAAGATCATGGGTTGGGTAGTTCTTATTAGGAACCTTTAGTTGTCTGGAGGCATAGGCTATAACTCTCCCATGCTGCATCAATACACAACTAAGTCCGATCCTTGAAGCATCACAATACACCACGAACCCATCAATAACCTCCGGTAGAGTTAACACCGGTGCTGAGGTAACTCGAGTCTTCAACTCTTGGAAGCTCTTCTCACAAGCCTCCAACCATTGGAATTTCACCTTCTTGTGGGTCAATTTGGTCAAGGGTACTGCAATAGATGAGAAATGTTTGGTGCTATTCCGATTGGTATTATATATTATAAACCGACACGCAAGTGCACGTGGTCAAACAAGTAATAAAGTGGCTAAGTAAGCCAAGTATCGATCCAAGGAGGCTCAGGGTATGTAAAAATTGCCTAAGTATACTATATTCTTATTTTACTTCTAACTATGCTAACAACAATGTAACCAATATTTAATTGAGTTTTTGTTTATGAAATATATACTAAAACTATTAACAATTATTTACGGTGAATTTAAACTATGGATATGAGCATGCCAAGGTTAAGAACAAGTAATGAATTCGATTGTAATAATAATTCGGTTAGTCTCTTCTTCATGTAGCTAGCCAAGAACATTCACCTAGAAATTAAAACTCTCGTATTTAATTTCACTTTAGAATCATAAACCATCCGTCTACATTTCTGTGATCAAATGCAATTTATGACCTAGCAATACAATTCCGGTTCCTAAATTGACTAATACGGCTTTCAAGTATATTTCTATCAGGAAAGCACATCAAAACCCAATTTTCCCAAATCAAGTTAAGAACAATACCCTATTAATTCACAACTTTCCAATTTCTTGCTCTCTCGAGTGAAATTGGTCTTTTTATATGTACATTAATGTCGGCCAAGCACTAATGCAGTAAGAACAAGAATTAATAGAACAACATGAAAGAAGAAGAAGAAAACCATATCATTTACAATCAAAATTCACTACACATGTTCAAAACCTTAGCAAGGAAGAGAATTAGCCACTCATTTGTGGATTGATCATCCTAAAACGAGTGTAAATCATACATACAATTGATAGAAAGAAGAAAAGAAGAGAAGAAATCTCTTAGCTTTTTCGTCCCTCAACTGCTGCTAACCCACGTCCTAGCTCTACCAAGTCTGAATTATGAAAAATAAACCTAAGTGTGCTATTTATATTAGTAGGAATCTTTCCCGGAATAACAAGCAACGTGTCACGGAGTGCATCGCGGAGCACGGCCTCCGTGACACGCTACGGACGCGGAGGCTCTCTGGAAAATCACCCGAAATTGGCCCAGGCAGCACCCTGCCGCGTTGGCAGCGTGTCACGCTGCCTGGGCAGCGCGTTGCAGCCCCTTGGTCGCAGAGGCCACCTGCCGTGGCACGTTGCCAACGCGCAGGTGGGCTGTTTTGAGCGGCCTGCCTGCCGTGGCACCTTGTCGACGCACCGGTGGGCTGTTTTGTGCCTCTTCCTTGCCGACGTTCGCGTGTTAATTCCGTTTCCAAGCTTCTACTTCACCAACTCATGGATTAGTTACTCAAACATCATCAAAACCTACAAAACAAAGGCTAATCATGTTGGTTAGCCCATATCTCCACATTATATAAAATTTCATGAAAATGTATACAATCACTTAGATAAACAAGACTAATTTAAGTAATAAAGAGTATCTCGAGCATATATTTTTGCCCGTGATCACAACCCCACACTTAAAGCCTTGTTCGTCCTCGAACAACCTTTTACATATCATGCATATGGAGACTCCCACATAACTAATTTAGCAAGATAATTCAAGTTACGGCTATAATGATTACGTAAGATACAAGCTAAAAATAGAGCATGCCTGATTTGATCATTGAAATGAAGTACAACTGTGTTAAGACTTCTTAACCTCAAGAGTCGACTCTCAATTTTAGCAAACTCATGTAAATTAACTGATTAAGAAATTCCACATGAATTTTATCCTTCATTAAACATGTGCCCCTCACGGAAAGAGAGTTACCCAATCACATGCAAAAACAATTTTTTTACATCACAACATGTGTGGGTACATGAATAGAATTACGCTCACTCTCACAAAGAATTCACATGCATTATGTAATGACCCATAAGCTTGCCCTTAGTGTTTTATTCCACTAATTTAAGGATGTATGAATGTAAGATCAAGTAGGACTTTTTAGGTTGTAATGTAACTCAGGTGCGGGTAGGTACTATTATGATCAGTAATAGTGACTATCTTTCCTAAGCGCTTTTAATACATCACGCCTTCATTACGAACTTCCCTTCCCTCCCTTCACCTTTTTCACTTTTCATCTTTCTTTTTCCTCTTTTGTTCCCCCATTTCTTTAGGCACTTTTAGCTTATTAGTAAGGAGTTCTATAAGCAACTTTTCATTTATTTGTTTTCTTACTCCCTACTAATACTCACTCATATTCAAAAAAAAAGTGCACCCTCGACCTTTCTCAACTCTTACAATTGCTACTTTCCCTTTCTTTTCATTCTTATCACTCCTTTACTCTTCCGGATTTTTCCTTTAAGCGCTTAGGAGTTTTGGATCAAATTCAAGGCTAATGAAAGAAAAAGGATTAAGCTTATGTTGCAGCTGTCAAAGAATAGTCTCAAGGCTCAATGGGGTTAACTAGGATTAATTTTTCAAGGTAGGTATAATGAGGGATAAAAATTGGTTCATTCAAAGAAATGCCTAAATCATCTCCTACAATTCACATCCTTCATTTCGTTTTATATACACACCAGGGAAGTTCTAGACATTCCACAATAGCATAGAATACTCAAAAACCTTACACTCATGGCACATGCTCAAATCAAGATACAATCAGTAGACTCTTACTCAGCTAATCACAAGAATTCAGAATTAAGCTTCCATCATATTGAGTCAAATTCATGAGCCTAAGTGTCTCGAACAAAGTTATACACTTGCATGCTTCCCACTGAACATACTTGCATCTTACAACCATGTATAGCACATAAAAAGAACATCAAGCACCAATTAGTTATGGTTTCAAAAACCCAAAACCTATCGACTAATTTTTCCTCAAGACGGTCGTCATCCATCCATCGTCGGAAACAGTCCCTAACTATGACTAAAAACACTATATACAGACAACGGAAAGAAAGAAAAAGAAAATTTTTATTCTTCGGTTCAAAGACCCCCCGTCGGAAAAGAACCGAAAAGAAAAACCAACGGGTGATGAAGTCATGCTTAATTCACAAAAATTTTTCAAATTTTGCAAAATTTTCACAAGCATTACATTCACCAAAAATCGTTAAGCACAACAAAAATTTTTGAAATTTCCCTTGAAATTTCCCTCACCCCACACTTAAATCATGCTATGTCCTCATAGCATCAAATTAAAATTTACAAAGGGTGAGAAATACTCCCTGGGCCTTTAGGCTTAGCTAACAGCATGCGTTTCTTCGACTTTGCACAAGTGGGTGTTCAACCCCACACTTTTTCTCTTCAATGCTTGTTAGCTTCCTCCTCCACGGGTACTCAGACTTCCCCTCCATCTGCGCTTAACTTTCCACCAAAACAACACAAGATGAAAATAAACAAAAATTAACTCAATTGCAAGAAATTAGAATGGTCCCTGTGGTACCCTTGGGTTGCCTCCCAAGCAGCGCCTAATTTTACGTCGCGGCACGACGTACCAAGTTTCACCACTTTTTTCTCCACCTTGAGGATATGAATCTCACCCCTAATTTCTTTTCTAATTTCCTCTTATGCTCTAGGGGTGGTGGTGAAAAATTGTAAGGACCAAGCAGTAGATGTTTTCTTTTGAACCTATTGGCCCTTATGTAAGCGAAGTCATTTTGTCTCTCTGAGTTAGCAAATTTCAGAATATATGGGGCTTGGTCCTCCTCTAGACATTTCTCTATAAACTTGGAAGACTCTATTTCTATGTTGTCAACCAAACTTAATGTTGAAAAATGCGTAGAGTGTGGTCCAATACACCTCAACTCTGAAATTGCTTTGTGCTTGACTTCCTTACTTGTGTAGACCTTTTCAACATCGACATCTATTTCTCCATTAAGGTCAAATGGGAGATATTCTTTTTCTTCTTCCATGAATGGAATTTCTATAGGTATGAGCCGATCACAGAGACACTCAAGAGATTCTAATTGTTGGGCTTCATCCAAAAATTCACCCTTGTATTCCTCTTGTAGTTCCTCTTGAATATCGGCTAAAACTGTCACCTGCAAATTATCACAAGCTTCAGCCTCAGCACACATCTTTGTGAGTTTGACGCTCATCCTGCTTACAGCCTCTGCATTCTCCTTTTGCTGAATTATCAATTCTGCCACCGACTCCTTCATTGCTTCTGATTGCTCCAGGAGTTGTTTCATCATGTCCTCTATTTGAACTTGGCGTCCCAAGTCCTCATTTTCAACATGCCTATATTCAGCAAAAACAACAAAAGGATCATAGTAGGGGCTTGGGGGAGGGGAATATGCCTTTGGACAATCACCCCAATGGCCATATTGACACCCACATATATTGCACGTGTTACAGTTTTGCCACAAGTGGGGTCCTCCGCAATTCATGCAAGATTCGCCGAAATATGCGTATCCACCATTTATAATCCAAGATGTCATGTCAATGAGGGTATCCGAAAGAGAGAAAAATTAAAATGAACAAAGAATTAAAACAAATTCTAAGACCAAGTTGTCAAAACTTAAGAAAATAAAACAAAAATACAGTAAATTTACACTTAACACAATTTCACAAATCGCGTAGCCTCCCCGGCAACGGCGCCAAAAACTTGTTCGGTGCTATTCCGATTGGTAGTATATATTATAAACCGACACGCAAGTGCACGTGGTCAAACAAGTAATAAAGTGGCTAAGTAGCCAAGTATCGATCCAAGGAGGCTCAAGATATGTAAAGTTGCCTAGATTACTATATTCCTATTTCACTTCTAATTATGCTAACAACAATGTAACCAGTAGTTAATTGAGTTTTTGTTTCTAAACTATATATACTACAATTAATAACAACTATTTACTTGTGAATTTAGACAATGGATATGAACATGCCAAGGTTAAGAACAAGTAATGAACTTGATAATCATGATAATTTGGTTAATCTCTTCTTCATGTTGCTAGCCAAGAACATTCGCCTAGAAATTAAAACTCTCGTATTTAATTTCACTTTAGAATCATAAACCATCCGTCTACATTTCTGTGATCAAATGCAATTTATGACCTAGCACAACAATTCTGGTTCCTAAATTGACTAATACGGCTTTCAAGTATATTTCTATCAGGAAAGCACATCAAAACCCAATTTTCCCAAATCAAGTTAAGAACAACACCCTATTAATTCACAACTTTCCAATTTCTTGCTCTTTCGAGTGGAATTGGACTTTTTAGATGTACATTAATGTTGGCCAAGCACTAATGCAGTAAGAACAAGAATTAATAGAACAACATGGAAGAAGAAGAAGAAAACCATATCAATTATAATCAAAATACATTACACATGTTCAAAACCTCAGCAAGGAAGAGAATTAGCCACTCATTTGTGGATTGATCATCCTAAAATGAGTGTAAATCATACGTACAATTGATAGAAAGAAGAAAAGAAGAGAAGAAATCCCTTAGCTTTTTCGTACCTCAACTTCTCCTAACCCACGTCCTTGCTCTCCACTTCTGAACTCAGTCTAAAAACTAAAAAGCTTATTAAAATAAACCTAAGTGTGCTATTTATACTAGTGGAAAATATTTCCCGGAATAACAAGCAACGTGTCACGGAGGCCAACGCGGAGCACTGCCTCCGTGACACGGCGTGGACGCTGACCTTCACTGGAATTTCATTGTCCGGTAAATTAGCCTCAACGTGGCACGGAGGCCAACGCGGAGGCCTCTCTCCGTGCCACGGAGCTGACGCGAAGGCACACTGGAATTTGCCATTTTAATTCATGTTCAGGCAGTGTGCTACCGCGATGGTAGCGTGGCACGGCTCCATCGCGGAGCCCCTATAAAATGTGCATTCCAAGGTCTTTTCCACGCTCGCATCCAAGTCCAACTCCGACATAGTTCCAACATGCATTTTAGCTCCTAAAAATCACATTTACCTGCAAAACAATTGCTAATCATGTTGGTTAGTATAAATTCACATTTTATTACCAATTACATGATATTATATACACATTGCACAACAAACAAGGTAAAAATGATACGTTTGAGTATCTCTTGGGCATATAAATCTGCCCAAGATCAAGAAACCTACCACAAACCTTCGATAGTAGTTAGCTAAACCCATGAAACTCCGAATATCCGAAGGATTCACCGGTCTAGGTCAATGCTTCGCTGCTTATGTCACGCCCCGCCTTGGGAGGCATGACTGGCACCTGGTGCCCTATTAGGACCTAGACTGCTGGACAACTGAGCCTAAGCACTTTTGGTGCTAGGCTGGCTCTAATTCTTGATTTATGAAATGGGCTATATAACGACTGTAAATATAGCCTCCGGCCGACTAGGCCTATAGCCACCTGTAGGAATATAACAACTAACCAAAACAACTGAGCATAAGGGAACCTATATGGGTCGAGAAGGCCACCATGCTTACTAGTTATCACTGAAAAGTATAATCAAGTGCTGAACTGATCTGTGACCGACAAGGTCACCAACTGACAACTGAACAAGGCCCCACACGACCATCACATTCAAACTAGAACATACATATGGCCCCATACGACCAGTACAACTAACCACAGGGAATATACAATCTGCAAGCCTATAAGAATAATAAGATGGTCGGGACAGGGCCCCGACCTACCCATATTGTACGAACAAAAAGGGAAGTAAACCTTTAGCTGTCAAGCTCTGGATGGTAGGAGCTGAAGACTATGTACGCTGGCTAGAACTACGAGGGATCTGCTCCTTGTCTATGAGTACCTGCAGGCAAATAATGCAGCACCCCAAAACGGGCGTCAGTACCATTGGTACTGAGTATGCAAGCAATAACTAAAAATAACTGAAAGCAAACAATAATACTGATAGATATTAAAGTAATAGGAGATAGGATGAGACTGACTGAAAAGAGCTTAACTTTACTGAAGAGAGTAAGAGTCATACCTGATAACATGGAGGTCTACTTTCTATCTATTAATAACTAATACAACATAGCATACAAGAACCTTACCATCCCCCATAAGCTGTAAGGTACCAACCAGCACACAATCTATATACCCCTACCTAGGTCATACCATCCACCTAGTAACTATGAGCATCCAACTGACCCCCTAGGTATGCAACTTGGGCTCACTGGGCCCCTGACTATAGCTGTCTCTGAGTCCGGAGGACTCCTAAAAACTGAAATCTACAATTTGCAATCTGTAATCTGAAAATTGTAATAAGCACCCCGGGCGCAACCGCACGACAAGGGCTGTGGTATAGTGCCGATCAGCCTACTATGGGGAGTCTGCATCCCATCTTCGTCCGCTGGCAGACGGCATGCCACTCCATAAAGTGACGTATCCTCATCCTCTGGCGGGCAAGTCTGATCTTGGGCAGATTTATATGCCCAAGTGATACTCAAACGTATCATTTTCACCTTGTTTATCTAGCAATATGTATACATTTTCATGTAATTGGTAATAAAATGTGAATTTATACTAACCAACATGATTAGCATTGTTTTGTAGGTAAAATGTGATTTCGGGAAGCTAAAATGCATGTTGGATGATATCGGAGTTGGACTTGGATGCGAGCAAGGGAAAAAGCATTGGACTGCACCAATTAAAGGGGTTCCGCGATGGAGCCGTGTCACGCTTCCATCGCGGAGGCATTCTGCTTGGAGGGTGAAAAATGCATTAATTCTAGTGGAGGCTCGCGACAGCTCCGTGGCACGGTGACAAGCCTCCGCGTTGCACGCCGTGCCACGTTGATGCTTTATTCCTGGATCCCCAATTTCCAGTGAGGGTCCGCGTCCACGCCGTGTCACGGAGGCAGTGCTCCGCGATGCACTCCGTGACACGTTGCTTGTTATTCCGGGAAAAATTTCCACTAGTATAAATAGAACACTTAGGTTCATTTTTCATTTTTCAGACTTGGTGGAGCAAGGACGTGGGTTACAGGCAGTTGAGGGACGAAAAGTTCAGGGTTTTTTCTCTCCTTCTTTCTTCTCTAATTCAATTGTTTGTATGATTAATACTTGTTTTAGGATGATTAATCCACAAATGAGTGGCTAATTCCCTTCCTTGCTGAGGTTATGAACAATTGTGATGAATTTTGATTATTGAATTATATGGTTTTTCATCTTTTTCTTCCATGTTGTTCTATTAATTCTTGTTCTTACTGCATTGGTGTGTGGCCTACATTAATGTATATCTAAAATGTCCGATTTCACTCGAGAGAGCACGAAATTGGAATGTTGTGAATTAATAGGATATTGTTCTTTACTTGATTTGGGAAAATTGAGTTTTGATGTGCTTTCCTGATAGAAATATACTTGAAAGCCGTATTAGTCAATTTAGGAACCGGAATTGTATTGCTAGGTCATGAATTGCATTTGATCACAGAAATGTAGACGGATGGTTTATGATTCTTAAGTGAGATTAAATACGAGAGTTTAAATCTCTTGGCTAATGTTCTTGGCTAGCAACGAGAAGAAAAGATTAACCAATTTATGAATGTGAATTTATACTAACCAACATGATTAGCATTGTTTTGTAGGTAAAATGTGATTTCGGGAAGCTAAAATGCATGTTGGATGATATCGGAGTTGGACTTGGATGCGAGCAAGGGAAAAAGCATTGGACTGCACCAATTAAAGGGGCTCCACGATGGAGCCGTGTCACGCTGCCATCGCGGAGGCATTCTGCCTGGAGGGTGAAAAATGCATTAATTCCAGTGGAGGCTCGCGACAGCTCCGTGGCACGGTGACAAGCCTCCGCGTTGCACGCCTGAACTTTTCGTCCCTCAACTGCCTGTAACCCACGTCCTTGCTCCACAAAGTCTGAATTATGAAAAATAAGGCTAAGTGTTCTATTTATACTAATGGGAATTTTTCCCGGAATAACAAGCAACGTGTCACGGAGTGCATCGCGGAGCACTGCCTCCGTGACACGGCGTGGATGCAGACCCTCACTGGAATTTGGGGGTCCAGGTATAAAGCATCAACGTGGCACGGCATGCAACGCGGAGGCTTGCCTCCGTGCCACGGAGCTGTCGCGAGGCTCCACTGGAATTTATGCATTTTTCCACCCTCCAGGCAGAATGCCTCCGCGATGGCAGCGTGACACGGCTCCATCGCAGAGCCCCTTTAATTGGTGCAGTCCAATGCTTTTTCCTTTGCTCGCTTCCAAGTCCAACTCTGATATCCTCCAACATGCATTTTAGCTTCTCTAAATCACATTTTACCTACAAAACAATGCTAATCATGTTGGTTAGTATAAATTCACATTTTATTACCAATTACATGAAAATGTATACACATTGCACGATAAACAAGGAAAAAATGATACGTTTGAGTATCACTTGGGCATATAAATCTGCCCAAGATCACTTACTATTGGGCAGAGCATCCGAGCTCGTGGATTGTGTGACCTGGGAGCGAGCATAAATCTGATGCCATCTTCGGTATTCAGAAAGTTGGGTCTAGGGAGTCCTAGACCTACAACCGTAATCTTGCAGTTGGCGGATCGATCCTTAGCTAGGCCGGATGGCATTGTTGAGGATGTTCTAGTGCAAGTGGGCTCCCTAATTTTCCCGGTAGATTTTATTGTTCTGGATTTTGAACCAGACGCGGAAGTCCCATTTATTTTGGGACGACCCTTCTTGGCAATCGGGAGAGCATTAATCGACGTAGCTGTGGGTCAACTTACAATGCGAGCACACGATAAGGTAGAGGTGTTCGATGTGTACAAAGCACCCAAGCTCCCGATGGTGAATGAAGAACTCTCGGTGATCAATGTAATTGATCATGGTAATGCTAAGCAAATGAATGATTCCCGAGAGTGGATGGGAAGACCACCGGATAGGTGTAAGCACTACTGGGGGAGTACAATGATTGTGAGAAATCGTCCATCACCCTAGCGGACAATTGAGCGTAAATGACGTCGAGCTGCGACGGTAAACCAGGCGCTGCACGGGAGGCAACCCGTGAAAATTTGTTTTTTTTCTTTCTTTCATTTTGTAAAGTGTAAATAGATTGTTCTTCTTCTTTTTCTTTGATTAGAAAAGAATTTTTTTTTTTTAGTTAGTATTTTTTTATTTTTAATTAGGGGAAACCTATTATTCTGACCAATTTTATTTAGTGAGATGATTTTCAGGTCAACGGAGAAAAATGTGCACGGAATCGTGAAAGAAAAGGCGAGGTATGAAAAAGTAATAAAATGTAGAAGACAGTGAGCTGGAGCGATAGCTCCGTGTCACGGAGGAGGACCTCCGCGTTACCCTCCGTGACACGTTGAGTGGTAATCCGGAAATTTTAAAATTTCCAGAGGGCTATCGCGATGGCTCCGTGTCACGGAGGCAGTGCACCGCGATGCACTCCGTGACACGTTGTCGTGTAAATTGTGATGGGTCACACCGGGTTGCTGGGTCACCCGCGTGTTTTTCTACATTTTAAACCCCGATTTCTCCCCTTTTCCCCTCATTCTTATTTTCCTCCGTGACCAAACATCCTAAAATCCCTCCCCCACCAACGTGCCACGTCTTAAGGCAAAGAATTACCAAGTTTTCTTTGGTTCTTCAAC
The DNA here is from genome assembly GCA_035772735.1 of Datura wrightii. Taxonomy (NCBI): domain Eukaryota; kingdom Viridiplantae; phylum Streptophyta; class Magnoliopsida; order Solanales; family Solanaceae; genus Datura; species Datura wrightii. Next base: position 125,201,905 of record JASDFA010000018.1, read on the forward strand.
TTCGAGGTATGTTTTCCGATCATCTCTCAAGTTTTTGTCGATTTTATTTGAAATTAAACATGAGAGGTGAACTAAATCACCCTAAGTTGAAATTAAGCATGAATTCGAGTATTTATTGATTGATAAAAGTTCGGAATGTTGTAATGATTGTTTGAACTTGTCGATTGCATGAATTATTCAAAGTTGATTGCGAAATTCAATTATAGGGCTTGGTTGTTGAATTTGAAATTGGTAATGTGTTGAATTTGTGAATTCTATGTCGGGTTGTACGTATTGAATGGGATGAATCGTTGTAAGAAGTGGTTGAATGTAATAGACGACGAATTCTCGGGTTTAGGGAAAATGTTGAAATTTGTTCAAATTGGGTTGGTTATATAGGTTCATGTGTATAGAATTTTTGTTGTTGTTTTGTTTTGTTGTTTTTCTTTGCTAAGTGCGATGGTTTAAATGCTAGCGATGGTAATGACTGGGATTAGCTGTACGAAGTCTGAGTAGTACGCAAAAGTTATACCGTCGAATTTTCTTGTTGAACGCACTAAGCATGAATTGTATGGCTGGTATTTTGGTGTAAATAAAGTTATTCTTGCCGTAGTATCGTAACTGTAGCTAAGGACTAAGTGTGGGGTAAACTTAGCGTAACCCGACCTTAGCCGAAGTTAATATTCATTTAGCTTGACATTGCGCTTGTTTACTTGTGTTGACAGGTAAAATGGCAAGCAGGCAAGAAAAAGGTAAGGGTGCATCAACTTCAGGCACCAGAAGGAAAAGACTTAGACTGGGCACAGCAGTCCCAGCAGCACCAGCAGTTCCACGCGGCCAGCGCCACCAATACGGAACGAGATGGGTGACTGATGAGGGTAAGAAGTGGTATGCTAAACACAAAGAAAACAAATACTTCCCCGAGGAGCATATAGCACGGGAACCATTAGCACAGGAGTTCCCCCGAATAGTTCAAAGGATCGAGGCAGCTGGGCTCAGCTTCATATTTCAGGAGCCCAAGGAATGCAACCTACACCTGGTCTGGGAGTTCTATGCTAATTGGAACCCGGCAATCAGAAGCCACACCATCAAGATCAGAGGGCAGATAGTCACTCTGGAACCCCAACAGCTAAATGCCATCATTGGAGCATGGGACACAGACGCCCACGTTCTCCGCCAGCTGAATATTACCCCACCGTATGCCGATATCAGACGCACATTGTGTGGGGCTTGATCCATAACTAGATGGAGCAGACATAAAAAAAGGGCTACCACCAGACACTGCCATACTCTCAAATGAACAGGGAAGCCCGAATCTGGCTGAAGATAGTCTGCTCGTGCCTAATCCCGGGGGTACACATGACTGATGTGACCCAGGACTGTGTTTGCCTAGTGTATGCCCTGATGAAAGGGCTGGAGATTAATGTTGGGGCGGTCATCATATCCGCCATGAAGGGAGCCCGATTACACCAGGGCCACAGGTATGGGTTCGGTGGACTACTCACCACCTTTCTCCGGGGCCTCGACGTCGAGGAAGAGGCTTTGGATTATATCCCGCAGTTGGAGCGGCGGGCCTTGGATGTGACCAAAACTAAGGCCCCCGACACCACCCATGGGCCAGTGCTGACGCTTGGCGAGCGACATGCTCGTGATGACCAGTACAGGGCGCGGATGTTTGGAATGCAAATGCTCCAGCTCAGGATCAGTGGGAGACCAGCCACGGAGGAAGAGCTATGGCAGCTCGAGCTGGATTACCCATTTGGCGAAAACGCCAGCGCTCTATGCCGAGTGGGGCCAGCCTTTGTAGAGCCCACTGACGAGGATGTCCCCACGGACGAGGAGACACGTCGGGAGGACTCCGATGTGGAGTCTGATGACGACAACAGAGGCGACTCGGACATGGGAGATGAGGCAGCAACACCTGATGAAGAAGTGGAATACTTTGACTGATCAGGGAGTTCCACCACCCAATTTTGTGATTTTTAATTTTTGTGAACACTAGGGACAGTGTTCGGTTTAAGTGTGGGGTGGGGAGTAGTTAGGTGCTGGGCTGGGCTGGTTTGCTTGTATGCTTTACTCTGTATTTTTGTATGTATGTTTCCCTATGTTTGTGAATTTTCAAATTGTTCTGTATCTGTACATGTTTGTTGAATTGATTTGTGTTGTGGAATGTTGATGTTGCCAGCTGAGTCTGTAAACTTTGTTGTAAATATTTTGTTTTTGCTTATCGAAATGATCGATAATTTTAAAATTTTGCGAAAATATTTTGTTCATATTTAAAATATTTTGTAAATAATTTTTCCATCGAAATGATCGAGGTTTTGCAAAATTTTTCAATTTTTTATTTTGGGTTTCTCGGCATTTGTTTTCGGTTCTTTTACCGAGAATGGTCCCATTGAACCGACGTCATAGTTAGTGACTGTTCCCTATGATGGATGGATGACGACCGTCTTAAGGGAAATGTAGTCGGTAGAAGTAGTTATTTTAATTTATTTTCAGTTTTTTCTTTGGTGGATTGCATCACGGAACCTGTAGTTACTATATGGTTGTGAAATTTTGGTTGCGTGTTGTAACTGATATTCGAAATGGAAAAGTGATGTGTATGAAAGCATGAAATGTTGTAAATATGTTGAGATACCTAGGCTGTAGAGTTCGATTCGGTGTGATTGAGACTTAATGTTTGAATTCATGTAATTAGCTGATTGAAGAGTCTGTGAATACATCTTGAATTGAGCATGTGCATAAAGTGTGAAGTGAGGTATTGTTATTCCATGCTATTGTGAAGTGTCTAGAACTTGCCTGGTGTGTGTACAAAACGAAATGAAGGAGGTGTAGTGTTGGAAAGGATGTAGGCATTTCTTTGTTTTAACCGAGAGTTTCTATTTTTTTCTTGTCATACTCCCCTTTATGTGATTGCATACCCTAGTCAGCCCTTTTAGCCTTTAGCCTATTATTTCTTTCTTTTGTCCAAAAAAGTATAAACTGAGCTTAACTTATTCTTTTCATTAGCCGTAAAGTCTATACAAAACTCTTAAGCGCTTAAGAAGAGAAAATAATTTTCCCAAAGTGTCAAAGAGTGAGAATGGTGAAAATAAAAAGAAGAGCAGAGAGAGGGAAGAAAAGAAAAGGTTGAAGGTGCACTTGCTATAATTAAATGATAATGAAGGTGCATGAAAATCCTTTGTTATTCTGTCAAGTGTGATGAATGAAATGGGCCATACTAAAGTAAATTATCAAGAATGGGATGATGAAAAAAAAAAAGAGAGAAACAATGTTCATGAGTTGAAGGGAATGTGTTGAAAAGGCGCTTAAGGATGCTAGTGGCTATTATTGGCTAATCCAATATATACTAGTTCCATAGCTTCCATTACAACCCATTAAATTCCTACGTGATCTTACGTTGCATTTCTTTATATTAGTGGAGTAATACACTAAGGGCAAGCTTATGGGTCATGACATGATGCATGTGAATTCTTTTGGGAGAGAGAGTGAAATTAATTTTTACATGCCCCTACTTGAATGTTTGTGTGTCACATAAGTAGAAAGGGGAAGATTCTCTTGAGTTGTGAGGGCACATGCTTGATGAAAGATTGATTTTCGTGTCGGATATCATGATTAGCTGATTTGCATGAGTTTGCCGATATCGAGAGTCGATTCTTAAAGTCTAGGAAGTCTTAATGTATTGAAGGTCCTTGCATTGTTAAGACCATGCATGTTTTCTTGATGATTTGAAATATTGAATGATCGGTATGACCGTAGCTCAAATTGTCGCACCATAGTGGCGAAGGTTGGGATGTAAATTGCATGAATTGTATGTTTGTTGTTCGAGGACGAACAAGGATTTAAGTGTGGGGTAAGTGATCTTGGGCAGATTTATATGCCCAAGTGATACTCAAACGTATCACTTTCACCTTATTTATCTAGCAATGTGTATACATTTTCATGTAATTGGTAATAAAATGTGAATTTATACTAACCAACATGATTAGCATTGTTTTGTAGGTAAAATGTGATTTCGGGAAGCTAAAATGCATGTTGGATAATATCGGAGTTGGACTTGGATGCGAGCAAGGGAAAAAGCATTGGACTGCACCAATTAAAGGAGCTCCGTGATGGAGCCGTGTCACGCTGCCATCGCGGAGGCATTCTGCCTGGAGGGTGAAAAATGCATTAATTCCAGTGGAGGCTCGCGAAAGCTCCGTGGCACGGTGACAAGCCTCTGCGTTGCATGTCATGCCACGTTGATGCTTTATTCCTGGACCCCCAATTTCCAGTGAGGGTCCGCGTCCACGCCGTGTCACGGAGGCAGTGCTCCGCGATGCACTCCGTGACACGTTGCTTGTTATTCTGGGAAAAATTCCCACTAGTATAAATAGAACACTTAGGTTCATTTTTCATTTTTCAGACTTGGTGGAGCAAGGACGTGGGTTATAGGCAGTTGAAGGACGAAAAGTTCAGGGTTTCTTCTCTCCTTCTTTCTTCTCTAATTCAATTGTTTGTATGATTAACACTTGTTTTAGGATGATTAATCCACAAATGCGTGGCTAATTCCCTACCTTTCTGAGGTTATGAACAATTGTGATGAATTTTGATTATTGAATTATATGGTTTTTCATCTTTTTCTTCCATGTTGTTCTATTAATTCTTGTTCTTACTCCATTGGTGTGTGGCCTACATTAATGTATATCTAAAAAGTCCGATTTCACTCGAGAGAGCACGAAATAGGAAAGTTGTGAATTAATAGGATATTGTTCTTTACTTGATTTGGGAAAATTGAGTTTTGATGTGCTTTCCTGATAGAAATATACTTGAAAGCCGTATTAGTCAATTTAGGAACCGGAATTGTATTGCTAGGTCATGAATTGCATTTGATCACAGAAATGTAGACAGATGGTTTATGATTCTTAAGTGAGATTAAATACGAGAGTTTTAATCTCTTGGCTAATGTTCTTGGCTAGCAACAGGAAGAAAAGATTAACCAATTTATGATGATAATCAGTTCATTACATGTTCTTTAACCTCAGCATGCTCATATCCATAGTTTAAATTCAAAGTAGATAATTGTTAGTAGTTTTAGTATCGAATTTATAAAATAATTTATTCAATTTTTGGTTACGTTGTTGTCAGCATATTTAGAAGTGAGATATAGTATAGTATACTTGAGCGAATTTCATTTATCCAGAGTCTCCGTGGATCGATACATGGCTTACTAAAGCCACTTACTACTTGTCGACCACGTGCACTTGCGTGTCGGTTTAGATACCTATAACACACAGCCGAACAAAGTCGACACAGATATTAACCCTGGGGCGGTCAAGGAAGCTCTAAGGGTGCCCAACACAGAATAATCATGTCTCCACAGATAGCAATAACCGCATTTTATATATATATACTTAATCTAATAATAATATTTATATTTGGGTATTCTGTTCTGAATTTCATACTGAAATATACTGAATCTGATACTGAAATATGCTAAATTTGATACTGAAATATACTGAATCTGATACTGAGATATATTGAGTCTGAAATAATATTTCTGGAATATTCTACTTGGAATTATACTGTTTTACTGAGTTTTATGCTTAACACTGTATAATAATTCTAACATGCTTACTGAACTCATACTGAACATAATATACGACTTCTGAAACATTCTACTGGAATTTGTACTATTTTGTTGTACTGGAACTACTAGCTTGCTGAAAGAAACAGGCGTTACATACCTCAACTACCGGCTTTCTAATTAACTAGCATAGCTCGTCTAGTATTCAGCTATTTCTCCAAACTGTATTCATATTCACGAAAGAATAGAATTAATTATACTTTTATTTTGGAAAGAAACCATACTTATGGATATACCTACTGCCTATTCATTGACTTATCGAAGAACGGCCGAAAACTCGTAATTTTTCGGAAGTGTAGAAGGGAGAAATACTCACTTTAATGTTGGGAGTATATTAACACTAGTTTGGAGCAATTCCACTTACCTTGGCTCAGTGAGACGACGATCCATCAGCCGAATTTCATTAGACTAACTTCGTAGGAATGCACCCTGCAGCTTTATACTTTGCTACCCGAAGTTAATTTGAGTTTGGACTACATTTGACGGCGTAAACGGAAAGAAATTTATGTTGAACCTTTGTCCCTCCCATGTTTCTTTTCGTTCTCTAGAAATGAAAAATGAGAATGACCAAAAATAAACGAAAGTGGGGCTTTATATACTTTGTCCTGAACCCCCTTTAAGTCGCATTTGTCGAATGCGATTTATAAGTCGCATTTTCCTTGCAACGCTCCGACTTGGCGCTTGTACGGTCTCTCCCCTGGCCCTTTTCTCGCACGTATGGCATTCTAAAACTCTTAACCAACATGCGAATAGGCCAACTAAGTGTCAAGAACTTACGGGGTGTAATATCCTTCCCCCCTTGAGAACATTCGTCCTCGAATGTTAACTTCTGTTTACAGAAATTTTAACTTGTTCTACTTATTCTGGAAAATTTTCGGCAGAGTTTCCCCTGTAATATGGACTATTTCAAAAATCCTAAAACACAGAAAAGTCCAATACCGGTAGTCCATATAATACTATTGCATTCATTTCATAATAAACTGAAGTCAACATCTCACTTATACACATGAATATAAAGCAGCTCATAAAAATGCAATATCAACATACCTTTGGCTGACTAAGTCTGAAATAACTGAGGGTATCTGGCTTTCATATCTATTTCTGCTTCCCAAGTAATTTCCTCTCGGTTCCTGTTACGCCATAACACTTTGACAGAACCAACATCTTTAGTTCTTAATCTTTGAATCTGCCAGTCTAGTATGGCTACTGGAACTTCTTCATAGGCCAATTCTACTGTAACCTGAACATCTTGGACTGGGACAATCCTGGAGGGATCTCCTATGCACTTTCTCAGCATTGATACATGGAAAATTGGGTGGACAGATTCTAACTTTGGAGGTAGGTCTAGCTCATATGCCACTTGGCCTATTCTTCGGCGAATCTATTAAGGACCAGCAAACCTCGGGCTGAGCTTGCCTTTCTTGCCAAATCTCATTACAACCTTCATCAGCGAAACTTTTAGAAACACCCAATCACCCACATGAAATTCCAAGTTTCTGCGCCGCACGTCAGCATATGATTTCTGGCAGCTCTGAGCAGTCAGTAAACGTTCTCTGATAAGATTTACTTTTTCCTATGACTGATGAATAATATCCGACCCAATCAATGTTGATTCTCCTACCTCAAACCAACCGACTGGAGATCTGCACTTTCACCCATATAATGCCTCATAAGGCGCCATCTGAATAGCTGAATAGTAACTGTTATTATAGGCGAACTCAATGAGTGGTAAATGTTCATCCCAGCTACCTCCGAAATCCAACCCACATGCTCGCAACATATCCTCGAGCATTTGAATGGTGCGTCCTGCCTGGCCATCTGTTTGAGGATGAAAAGCTATGCTCAGGTTAACCTGCGTCCCCAAGCCTCTCTGAAATGATTGCCAGAATTTAGCTGTAAACTGCGCCCCTCTGTCGGAGATAATGGACACTGGAACACCATGCAACCTGACTATTTCTCTGATATACAGCTCAGCATAATCCCCAGCGGAAAAGGTAGCCCTTACTGGCAAGAAAATGAGCTTATTTTGTCAGTCTATCAAAAATCACCCAGATTGAATCATACCTATGCCTGGTGTGGGGTAATCCTGCTACAAAATCCATATTTACTGCTTTCCATTTCCATAGAGGCAAAGCTATATCCTGAGTCAGTCCGCTTGGTTTCTGATGTTCAACTTTTACTTACTGGCAGTTGGGACACTGAGCTACGAATTATGCTATCCTCTTCTTCATTCTTGGCCACTAATAGATTTCTTTTATATCGTGGTACATTTTCTTCGAACCTGAGTGGAGAGAATAACGGGCATAATGTACCTCGCCCATAATATGCTGGCGAAGCCCTGCAATGTCTGGAACACAAAGGCGATCTTTATATTGCAATACCCCATCCTCGGTTATCTAAAAATTTGTCACCTCTCCTTGCTGAACTCTGTTCCTAAGCCAAACCAGGCTAGGATCTTCACACTACCATTCCTTTACATCCACGACTAAAGACGACACTGCGGTGCTCTAGATTACCACTCTGTTGTCCTTTGTTTCTGCTACACAAATGGCTAAACTGGCTAACTAATGCAATTCCTGGGCTAGTTCTCGCTGCACAGGCTGTAAGTATGCCAAACTCCCCATAGACTTATGGCTAAGGGCGTCTATCACCACATTGGCCCTTCCTACGTGAGACAGAATATTCACATTGTAGTCTTTCAACAGCTGTAACCAGCGACGCTGCCACAAGTTTAGTTCTTTCTAGGTGAAGATATACTATAGGCTCTTATGATCAGTGAAAATATCCACGTGGACGCCATACAAGTAATGTCCCCATATCTTCAAGGCGTGAATCACTGCGGCCAATTCCAGGTCATGGGTAGGATAGTTCTTTTCATGTTTCCTCAGCTTTCTGGAAGCATAAGCAATTACTTTACCATGTTGCATCAACACACATCCTAACCCAACACTGAAGCGTCACAATAAACTGCATAACCTTCTGTACCTTCTGGCAATGCTAACATTGGGCTGACGTTAGCCTGTCTTTCAATTCTTGTAAGCTCTGCTCACATGCCTCAGTCCACTAAAATTTTGTTGCCTTCTGCGTCAGTTTAGTCAGAGGTGCTGCTAAGGTGGAAAATCCTTCAACAAACCTCCTGTAGTACCCTGCTAACCCCAGGAAACTGCGTACCTCAGTTGGAGTGGTAGGTCTGGGCCATGCTTTTACTACTTCTATTTTCTGGGTATCTACCTGTATACCAGCATCCGACACGATATGACCCAAAAAGGCTACTGAATTCAGCCAGAATTCACATTTCGAGATCTGGCATATAGCTGACGGTCCTTGAGAATCTAGAGCACTGTCCACAAATGATCCTGGTGGTCTGCCTCTGAGTGAGAATACACCATAATATCGTTAATAAACACTATCACGAACAAGTCCAGGTATGGTCTGAAAATACTGTTCATCAAGTCCATAAACACGGTTGGAGCATTCGGCAGCCCAAAGGACAAGACTAAGAATTCAAAATGGCCATATCTGGTCTTAAAGGCAGTCTTTGAAATGTCCCTTTCACAAACCTGAACCTGATGATATCCGGACCTTAAGTCAATTTTGGAGAAATATCTAGCTCCCTATATCTGATCAAATAGATCATCTATCCTGGGAAGCGGATACTTATTCTTGACAGTAACTTTATTCAGTTTTTGATAGTTTATACACATGACGAGGGAACCATCCCTCTTTCTTACAAACAGAACTGGCGCACCCCAAGGTGAAGTACTCGGCCTGATAAAGCCCTTGTCTAACAAATCTTTCAACTGCTCCTTTAGTTCTTTGAGTTCAGTAGGAGCCATGCGATAAGAGGGAATTGATATGGGTTGAGTGCCTAGTAATAAATCAATTGCAAAGTCTATTTCCCTTTCTTGGGGAATACCAGGTAGCTCATCTGCGAATACATTGGGGAATTCATTAACAAATGGAACAAACTAGAGAGTCGGAGGCTCTACCCTAACATCCTGAACTCTCACAATGTGGAAAACGACCCCTTGGCTATCAACTTTCTCACCCAAAGATAGGAAATAAACCTACCTTTTGGCATAGCTGTACTTCCACTCTCGTACTGCCTCCCTTGGAATGTGAATTGGACCGTCTTGGTCCAGAATTCTACATTGGCATAGCATGGAGCTAACCAATCCATACCCATAATGGTGTTAAAATCAACCATTTCTAACTCTACCAAATCTGCTGTGGTCTGACGGTTAGCAACCTCTACTGTACAGCATCGATAGACCCTTCTGGCTATAATAGAGTCACCAACGGGTGTAGAAACTGAAAAGGGTTTCCAAAGCAATTCTGGTACAATACTGAACTTTTGAGCCACTAATGGGGTAACATAGGACAAGGTAGATCCCGGATCGATTAATACATAAGCAGGGTGAGATGAAATAGTCATCATACCTGTCACAACATCTGGAGACGCCTCTAAATCCTATCTCCCTGGTAATGCATAGGTATGTCTTTGGCCCGCACCTGAAGTAGAGGCCCCTGATATGCCTCGGCCTCTGCCTGCTGAAACTGAAGGCCTGCGCCCTGCCGAGGCTGTTGGAGCTTGCGACCCTACTGATGCCCTGTCCTGTCTATCCTGGTCACCCTGACCCCTAGCTGGACAATCTCTCATCACATGACCCTCCTGTCCGCATATATAACACCCTGTGGAGCCATATTTGCAAGCTCTAGAGTGGCGTTGGCTGCAAATAGGGCAAAGTGGTTGTGTATACCAGCTCTGTTCTTCCCTCCTCTGCTGGGGTGAATCTACTTTTCGAGAGCTTCTGCCGGACTCCGATTGTCCTCAGCAACTGAATCTACCCCTCTGCTGCTGTGATGGAGGCGGGGGTCTAGGTGGCCTATCTGACAACCGTAGCCTAGGACCTCTCAGAATCTCCCCCTGTAACTCATCTGACCTGCCCGTTCGGCGTTGTTCCTGACTTGTTCATCTGCTATCCTCTTACCGCTGTCTGAGGCCTTCAATAGTTTGAGCAAAAGACTGTACTCGAGCAATATCCATATCTTCCCGCAAAGTAGCTATCATACATGCCTCAATATACTTTGGGTTTATCCCCATAATAAATTGGTGGACTCTGGATGGCATGGTGTCTACAAAGGCTGGAGCATATCGGGCCAAAGAATCGAACTGTAGGGCGTATTCTCGAACACTCATCGCCCCCTGCTCCAAGTGTAAAAACTGGTCCATCCAGGCCCTTCGGATCTCTAGTGGTAGATAACGGTCCAGGAAGGCCTCTGGAAAGCTAGACCAGGTCGAAGGGGCAACATCTCTCCCTTGAGACCTTTCCCAACTCTCATACCACAACACAACAATCCCATAGTCGGAATACCGCCAATTCGACCGACTCTGTAGATGTAACATGCATTTCCCGGAGAATCCTCTGCATCTAATCTAGGAAGTCATGGGGGTCCTCTGTTCGATCTGTTCCGGTAAACTGTGGGGGACCTAGTTCCAGGAATTCTGGGACCCTCGAACTACCAGGCCCACCTGATGGTTCTGCCGCTATAGGTGGCATTGACTGGCACTGAGTAGCCATCATTTGCGCTAACATAACTGCTGCACTCCTGACCTCCTGGTCAGATGGTGTAGGTATAGGAACTTTCGGAGGTGGTGTTGTCCCGAGTGGCTCCTGATGGGGTGGCGACTGTTGAGCAGGTCGGGACGATGCCTCTATATCGCCCTCAGATCAGGCTAATTCTAAACGAGGCTTAGGCAGCCTGCTGGTGCCCTCTCCTGCTGCTATGTCCAATCTTCTGCCTGTGATAGGATGTCGCTGATCTAACATTTTATTTGTAAAGAAAGAGTATAATAAGCTTTAGGGACTCTACCCTATACTATATTGCTCTATGGCACGACTAAATATGAAGAAAGAGTAACCACCCTATCATGCCTTGTGCTCGCTCTCTGCTGCTCGGTATATATTATACACCGACACGCAAGTGTACGTGGTCAAACAAGTAATAAAGTGGCTAAGTAGCCAAGTATCGATCTATGGAGGCTGCTCTAGATATGCAAAACTGCCTAGTTTACTATATCTCTATTCTATTTCTAACTATGTTAACAACAATCCAACCAAGATTTGAGTGAGTTTTGTTTCTAAACTAATTATCTACTAAAATTAATAACTACTATTTATGTTGAGTTTAGACAATGGATATGCACATGCCAAGGTTAAGAACGAGTACTGAACTTGATAATCATGATAATTTGGTCATCTTCTTCTTCATATTGCTAGCCAAGAACGTTTGCCTAGAAATTAAAACTTCCGTATTTAATTTCACTTTAGATTCATAAACCATTCGTCTAAATTTCTGTGATCAAATGCAATTTATGACCTAACACTACAATTCCGGTTCCTACATTGACTAATACGGCTTTCAAGTATATTTCTATCAAGAAAGCACATCAAAACCCAATTTTCCCAAATCAAGTTAAGAACAATACCCTATTAATTCACAACTTTCCAATTTCATGCTCTCTCGAGTGAAATTGGACTTTTTAGATATACATTAATGGTGGCCAATCAAGAATGTAATAAGCACAAGAATTAATAGAACAACATGCAAGAAGAAGAAGAAACCATATCAATTATTACCAACATTCATTACACAAGTTCAAAACCTCAGCAAGAAAGGAATTCGCCACTCATTCTTGGATTAATCATCCTAGAATGAGTGTGAATCATGCATACAATTGAAGGAAAGAAGAAGGGAAGAGAAGAAAACTCTTATCTTTTCTATTCTTCAACTGCCACAAAACCACGTTCCTCCTCCCACTTCTGAACTCAGGCTCAAAAATCTAAAACTAAAAAAAAAACTCCTTTAAAAATAACCTAAGTGTGCTATTTATACTAGTGGGAAATTTTTCTCGGAATAACAAGCAACGTGTCACGGAGGCCAAAGCGGAGCACTGCCTCCGTGACACGGCGTGGACGCGGACCCTCTCTGGAAATTGCATGGTCCGGATAATTAGCCTCAACGTGGTACGGAGGCCATCGCGGAGGCCTGTCTCCGTGCCACGGAGCTGTCGCGAGGCCTCACTGCAATCTGCCAATTAATTTCCTCTCCAGGCAGTGTGCTACCGCGATGGCAGCGTGGCACGACACCATCGCGGAGCCAGTGTAAAATATGCCATCCGAGGTCTTTTCCACGCTCGCATCCAAGTCCAACTCCGACATAGTTCCAACACGCATTTTAGCTCTTAAAAATCACATTATCCTGCAAAACAAATGCTAATCATGTTGGTTAGTATAAATTCGCATTTTATTACCAAATACATGATATTATATACACATTGCACAACAAACAAGGTAAAAATGATACGTTTGAGTATCACTTGGGCATATAAATCTGCCCAAGATCACTTACCCCACACTTAAATCCTTGTTCGTCCTCGAACAACACATACACAAATCATGCACATCACATCTCAACCTTTGTCACTATGGTGCAACCATTTACGTTACGGTTATACCAATTATTCGATTTTTGCAAATCATCAAGAAAACATGCTTGGTCGTACAAGACAATGACCTTAATACATCGAGGCTTCCAAGACTTTTAAGAATTGATTCTTGATATCGGCAAACTCATGCAAATCAACTAATCAAGAAATCCGACACGAAAATCAATCTGTCATCAAGCATGTACCCTCACAACTCGAGAGAAACTTCCCCTTTTATGCTCGTGCAGCACACAAACATGCAAGTAGGGGCATATAAAAATTAATTTCACTCTCTCTCCCAAAAGAATTCACATGCATCATGTCATGACCCATAGGCTTGCCCTTAGTGTATTACTCCACTAATATAAAGAAATGCAGTGTAGGATCAAATAGGACTTTTAATGGGTTGTAACTGGGCTATGGATCTATTATATATATATTGGATTAGCCAATAATAGTCGCTAGCATCCTTAAGCGCCTTTTCAACTCATTCCCATCGACTCATGGACATTGTTCCTCTCTTTTCTCTTTTTCTCCCATTCATGCTGGTTTACTTTCATACAGCCCATTTCATCAGGCACACTTGACCCCAAACGGAAGGTTTTCATGTACCCTCAAATTCATTTAATTACAACTAGTGCCTCTTCAACATCATCTTTTCTTTCCTCACTTTGCTTTTCTTTTCTTTTCACTCTTTTCACTCTTTAACACTTTGGGAAACAATTTTATGTTCTTTGTAAGCGCTTAAGAGCTTCTTATAGACTTTAAGGCTAATGAAAAGAAGGAATAAAGCTTAGTTCATACAATTCTGGACAAAAGAAAGAAATCGGCTAAAGGCTCAACGGGCTGACTAGGGTATACAACATATAAAAAGGTAGAATTTGACAAGAAAACAATGGAAACTAACAGTTAAAACAAAGAAATGCCTACATCCTTTCCGACACTACACCTCCTTCATTTCGCTTTGTATACACGCCAGGCAAGTTCTAGACAATTCACAATGACATGGAATAGCAAAACCTCACTCACACTTCATGCACATGCTCGAATCAAGATGCATTCACAGACTCTTTAATTAGTCAATTACATGAATTCAAGATTAAGCCTCAATCATAATGAACCAAATTCTATAGCCTAGGTAACTCAACATATTTACACAATTACATGCTTTCAAACGAATCACTTTCACATTTCGAACATCAATTACACACGCAACAAAATTTTAGCAACCATAAGCAACTACAGTTTATTGATGCAATCCACCAAAGAAACTAAAAACAAAACATCTACTCCTCTCGACTACATTTCCCTTAAGACGGTCGTCATCCATCCATCATAGGGAATGTTCACTAACTATGACATCGGTTCAATGGGACTATTCTCGGTAAAAGAACCGAAAACAAACTCCGAGAAACCCAAAAATAAAACTTCAAAATTTTTGCAACACATCGATCATTTCGATGAAAAAAATATTTACAAAATATGTTGATAAGTGCAACATCTTTTCGCAAAAATTTTGAAAAATATCGATCATATCAATAGAGAAAAAAAATATTTACAAAATTTACAAAATATTTACAAAGGCAACCATAACTTTTTAAAAACACACATCATTAGCCACAAACAAATATATACATATCATTCACAAATGAGTTCACAACAACAGGGAAAGCACAGACATACATAAACGTCAAGGAAGAATATACAGCAGATTTAGAGCCTATGACCCATCACCTAACTACTCCCCACCCCACACTTAAATCGAACACTGTCCTCAGTGTTCACAAAAATACAAAGCACAAAATTTTGGGTGGTGAAACTCCCTGCTCAGTCGAAATATTCGACTTCCTCATCCGGTGCTGCGGCCTCGTCGCCCATATCTGAATCAGCTCCCTCGCCGTCATCGGACTCCACATCAGAGTCCTCACGATGTGTCTCCTCATCAGTAGGGACGTTGTCGTCAGTCGGCTCCACAAAGGCTGGCCCCACCTTGCATAAAGCTCTGGCGTTCTCGCCAAAAGGGTAGTCCAGCTCCAGCTGCCATAATTCATCCTCGGTGGCTGGTCTCCCACCTATCCGTAGCTGCAGCATCTGCATACCGAACATACGGGCCATATACTGGTCGTCACGAGCATGTCGCTCGCCCAGAGTCAGCACAGGTCCGTGTGTAGTGTCGGGGGCCTTGGTCTTTGTCACATCAAGGGCCCTCCGCTCCAACTGCGGAATGTAATCCAAGGCTTCTTCCTCAATGTCGAGGCCTCGGAGGAAGGTGGTGATGAGTCCGCCAAACCCGTATCTGTGGCCCTGGTGTAGTCTGGCTCTCTTCATGGCGGATATTATAACCGCCCCCACATTAATCTCAAGCCCTTCATAAGGGCATACACCAGGCAGACATGGTCCCGGGTCACGTCTGTCATATGTACTCCCGGGATCAAACACGAACATACAATTTTTAGCCAGATTCTGGCCGCCCTGTTCATCTGCGAATAAGGCAGAGTCTGGTGGTAACCCCTCTCTTTGTGTCTACTCCATCGGGCTGTGGATCGAGCCCCACACAACGTACGTCTGATGTCGGCGTACGGTGGGGTGATGTTGAGCTGGCGGAGAACGTGGGCGTCTGTGTCCCGCGCTCCAACGATGGCATTCAGCTGCTGGGGTTCCAGAGTGACAATCTACCCTCTGATTTTAATAGTGTGGCTTCTGATGGCCGGGTTCCAGTTGGCATAAAATTCCCGGACCAAGTGAAGGTTGCACTCCTTGGGCTCCTGAAAAATAAAGCTGAGCCCAGCTGCCTCAATCCTCTGTACGATGCGAGGGAACTCCTGTGCGAGTGGTTCCCTTGCAATATATTCCTCCGGGAAGTACTTGTTCTCCTTATGCTTTGCGTACCACTTCTTCCCTTCATCGGTAACCCATCGTGTTCCGTATCGGCGGTGTTGACCTCGTGGAACAGCAGGTGCAGCTGGGACAGCAGTGCCCAGTCTCATTCTTTTTCTGCCGGTGCCTGAGATTGAAGCACCCTTGCCTTTATCTTGTCGGCTGGCCATTGTACCTGTCAATTTACACAGACAAGCACAACGTTAAGCTAAAAACTTGTTAGCTTTGGCTAAGGTCGGGTTAAACAAAATTTACCCCACACTTAGTCTTCAACAATATTTACAACATGTTAGCAAGGATAGCTCTATTTACACCCCAAGCACAATCACTATAAACATATTGCTTAGTGCGTTCACAAAAATTCGACAGCATAACGGCTAGCGAACTACTCAGACTTCATACAGCTAACCCAATCCTACTATCGACAGCTATTCACCCATAGTACTTAGCAACGATAACAACAACAAAATAGAAACAACAATATAAACATTTTACATACACTAATCTAAGCAATTCAACCAATTCACATATTACGCAATGTCCCACAAAAATTCGAGAATTAGTCGTCTTTCACCAATTATACAATATTTACCACGACTTATCTCAAATAATAAACACACCCCGGCATCAATTTCGTCAAACTATCAAGTTACCCAAGTTAAAATTCAACAACCCCAAGCCCTAGAACTCAATTCGACAATCAACAATGAATTATTCAATCAATCGATACGTTCACCCGTCAACTACAACAATCCGAACACAATCAATCGCAAAATAATTCACGTCATGTTTAATTTCTACCTAGGGTGATATATCTCACCTCACATGCTCAAAATCGACAAAAATGGCCAAAAATTTGAGATAGACGATGAAAACATACCTTGGAATTGAAGAATCGATAAAGACTTGACGTTTTCCTTGCCTCTTAATGTGGCACGGAGCTTGGGTGTAGGGGAATGGGGAAAAATGGGCGAAAATCGGGGGTTTATTTAAAAGAAACACGCGGGTCACCCGGAAACCCGGTGTGACCCGGCACTGGGATAAGGGCAACGTGTCACGGAGGGTAACGCGGAGGCCCTCCTCTGTGACACGGAGCCAACGCGTTGGCTTACTGGAATTTTAAAAAATTCCAGATTTGCCTTCAACGTGTCACGAAGGCCAACGCGGAGCATTGCCTCCATGACACGGCGCCAATGCGCCAGTGCTCTGTTTCACTATCAAATTTTATTTTTCATACCTCGCCTCGTTTTCTCGATTCCAAGTATTTTTCCTCCGGTATACCTGAAAATCACCTCACTAAACAAAAATTGGTTAAATGCCTAGATTTCCTACTAAAAAAAATAAAAATTACTAATTAAAATGCACCTCTAAACCTAGTCAAGAAAAAGAAAATAAAATAAAATAAAAGAAAAACTTTACACTAAGGAAAAAGAAAGAATAATATTTTTCACGGGTTGCCTCCCGTGCAGCGCCTGGTTTAACGTCGCGGCTCGACAGCCTTTATGCTCAATTTTCTACTAGGGAGATGGACGATTTGACCCGATCATGGTCATCTCCCCAGTAGTTCTCAACCTTGTCTGGTGGCCTACCTAGTAACTCTCGGGAATCACTCAATCCATTTGCATTCCCATGATCAATCACGTTGATCACCGAGAGTTCCTTATAGACAGTCGGGAGCTTAGGTGCCTTGTACACGTCGAACACCTCAACCTTGTCGTGTGCTCGCATCGTGAGTTGACCCGCAGCTACATCGATCAATGCCTTTCCGGTTTCCAAAAATGGTCGTCCCAAAATAAATGGGACTTCTGCATCTGGCTCAAAATCCAGAACAATGAAATCTACCGGAAAAATGAGGGAGCCTACCTGCACTAGCACATCCTCAACTATGCCATCCGGCTTAGCTAAAGACCTGTCTGCTAGCTGCAAGATCACTGTTGTAGGTCTAGGACTCCCTAGCCCTAACTTTCTGAATACCGAAGATGGCATCAGATTTATACTTGCCCCCAAGTCGCATAACCCACGAGCTCGGATACTTTGCCCAATCGTCAGCTGGAAAGTAAAACTTCCAGGATCCTTCAGTTTAGTGGGCAACCTGTTATGAATACGGGATGTGCATTCCTCCGTTAAAGCCACCGTGGCATACTCGGTCAAGCGACTTTTGTTGGCCACGATGTCTTTGATATACTTTGCATATTTTGGCACACCCTGCAAGACATCAACAAGAGGTAAGTTAACATGTACCTGTTTAAGTACCTCCATGAATTTCTGGAAACACGCCTCCTCCTTGTGTTTCTTAAGTCGTTGAGGGAACGGGGGTGGAGGCCTTGTTGGTTCAGCTTCTTTGGTCTTCCCCGTATCTGAGGTTTGTTCTTCCTCAACATCTGCTGCTCCTGACTTCTGAGGCGGTCTTTCCGGTTCCACCTCCTTTAATTGTAAACCACTCCTCGTGGTCACTGCATTTACCTGCTTAGGATTGGAATCCGTGTCGCTAGGTAGTCCTCCCCTTGGTCTAGTATTTTGGGCACTAGCAAATTTCCCAAACTGATATTCAAGAGCCTTGGTTGCCAATTGATTGTTCTTTACTTCGGCCGCCAGTTTGACATAGTCAGCCTGCAATTGTGCCTGGTTGGCAATCATGGTCTTGAACATTTCCTCAATAGTCGGTGATGGTGGTGGAGGAGGGGCATTGTGATTTCTAAACTAATTCTGATAGCCTTGTTGCCCTCCTTGGTTTCTGTGCATACCCTGCCCTGAACCTTGACCTTGTTGATTGTTGCTACCCCACGAAAAATTTGGATGATTCCTCCAATTCGAGTTGTAGCCACCGCCAAACTGCTGTTGATTCCTCTGTGCATTGCCCACAAAGTTGACAGAATCAGGATTTGCACCACAGCATTCGGCTGAATGCTCACTACTACCACACACTTCACACCACATCTGTTGGACTGCATTAACTGAGGCTGAAGGCTGGTTCAAATTCATATTGCTGAAGTGAGTGTTTAACTGATTTTGCAAAGCAGCTATCTGAGCAGCGATAGCTGTGAATCCATCCACTTCAAGCACTCCCGCTGCTTTCCTTGCTCCACCTCTTGAAGAATCTGCATTCCATTCCGGATTGCCTTGTGAAATTCGGTTGAGCAAAGTGTACAGCTCCTCATAAGTCTTCTCCAGCGCTTGCCCTCCAGCTGCTGAGTCTAACAAAATTTTAGTGTGGGGTTCCAAACCCTCAATAAAAGTGTGGACCAACACCTCATTTGACTGATGATGATGAGGACAGTCCCGCAACATGGACTTGAATCTTTCCCAGGCTTGATAAAGATTGTCTCCTTCCCTCTGTTTAAAACTTAGAATCTGACTTCTAAGTTTAGCTGTTTTACCTGAAGGGAAAAATCTGATCAAGAACTTCTTTGCAAGATCATCCCACGTTGATATAGAGTTGGGTGGTTCAGCTTTTAACCACCTCTTGGCTTCACCAAGTAAGGAAAATGGAAATAAGGTGAGCCGAACATAATCAGGTGACACTCCAGCGGGGATGTAAGTGTCACTTATCTCCAAAAAGTTCTGGAGATGTTGTTGCGGATCTTCGTGAGGGAGACCGGTAAACTGCCCGCTAGTGTGCAAAAGTTGCACCATATTTTGCTTTAACTCAAATCTCCCCCAGGCTCTGGTTTGCGGATGCTGGAATGTACATTATTAGCGTGTGGGATTGCCACCTCGCGAACCGGCCTGGCTGCTACTTCCTCAGGCACTAACACTGCCCGCACAACTGGTGGATTGGGTTGCTCCATCATAGACTGTTTGAGCAACTGCAACTTCTTCCGAAGAGCTTCTCTACGTTGACTGTGCAATTCACGTTCTGGCTCTAAGTAAGATTCCACCAGCTCCTTGTCCCTTGCCAGTGTTCACAGAAATAAAAATCTGCAAAATACAGGCTAAGACCAAGTTGTTAACACTTAAGAAAATAAAAATACAAATACAGTAAATTTACACTAAACAAAATTTTACAAATCGCCTAGCCTCCCCGGCAACGACGCCAAAAACTTGCTCGCTCTCTGCTGCTCGGTATATATTATACACCGACACGCAAGTGTACGTGGTCAAACAAGTAATAAAGTGGCTAAGTAGCCAAGTATCGATCCAAGGTGGCTGCTCTAGATATGCAAAACTGCCTAGTTTACTATATCTCTATTCTATTTCTAACTATGTTAACAACAATCCAACCAAGATTTGAGTGAGTTTTGTTTCTAAACTAATTATCTACTAAAATTAATAACTACTATTTATGTTGACTTTAGACAATGGATATGCACATGCCAAGGTTAAGAACGAGTAATGAACTTGATAATCATGATAATTTGGTCATCTTCTTCTTCATATTGCTAGCCAAGAACGTTTGCCTAGAAATTAAAACTTCCGTATTTAATTTCACTTTAGATTCATAAATCATTCGTCTACATTTCTGTGATCAAATGCAATTTATGACCTAACACTACAATTCCGGTTCCTACATTGACTAATACGGCTTTCAAGTATATTTCTATCAAGAAAGCACATCAAAACCCAATTTTCCCAAATCAAGTTAAGAACAATACCCTATTAATTCACAACTTTCCAATTTCATGCTCTCTCGAGTGAAATTGGACTTTTTAGATATACATTAATGGTGGCCAATCAAGAATGTAATAAGCACAAGAATTAATAGAACAACATGCAAGAAGAAGAAGAAACCATATCAATTATTACCAACATTCATTACACAAGTTCAAAACCTCAGCAAGAAAGGAATTAGCCACTCATTCTTGGATTAATCATCCTAGAATGAGTGTGAATCATGCATACAATTGAAGGAAAGAAGAAGGGAAGGGAAGAAAACTCTTATCTTTTCTATTCTTCAACTGCCACAAAACCACGTTCCTCCTCCCACTTCTGAACTCAGGCTCAAAAATTTAAAACTAAAAAAAACTCCTTTAAAAATAACCTAAGTGTGCTATTTATACTAGTGGGAAATTTTTCCCGGAATAACAAGCAACGTGTCACGGAGGCCAACGCTGAGCACTGCCTCCGTGACACGGCGTGGACGCGGACCCTCTCTGGAAATTGCATGGTCCGGATAATAAGCCTCAACGTGGCACGGAGGCCATCGCGGAGGCCTGTCTCCGTGCCACGGAGCTGTCGCGAGGCCTCACTGGAATCTGCCAATTAATTTCCTCTCCAGGCAGTGTGCTACCGCGATGGCAGCGTGGCACGGCACCATCGCGGAGCCAGTGTAAAATATGCCATCCGAGGTCTTTTCCACGCTCGCATCCAAGTCCAACTCCGACATAGTTCCAACACGCATTTTAGCTCTTAAAAATCACATTATCCTGCAAAACAAATGCTAATCATGTTGGTTAGTATAAATTCGCATTTTATTACCAAATACATGATATTATATACACATTGCACAACAAACAAGGTAAAAATGATATGTTTGAGTATCACTTGGGCATATAAATCTGCCCAAGATCACCTTGCAGCCTCCTTCCTATGGTATGTGGTGCACAACACATCCATAGACAAGACTCTACTTAGCATGACTTGCATACTCCCTGGGATACGACCTGCTCTGATACTAAGTTTGTCACGCCCCTCCTTGGGAGGCATGACTGGCACCTGGTGCCCTACTAGGACCTGGACTGCTGGACTACTGAGCCTAAGTACTTCTGGTGCTAGGCTGGCTCTAATTCTGGATTTATGAAAACAATGGGCTATATAACGGCTGTAAATATAGCCTTCGGTCGACTAGGACTATAGACACCTGTAGGAATATAACAACTGAGCAGAACAACTTAGCATAAGGGAACCTATGCGGGCCGACAAGGCCACCATGCTAACTAGTTATCACTGAAAAGTATAATCAAGTGCTGGACTGATCTGTGACCGAAAAGGTCACCACCTGACAACTGAACAGGGCCCACACGACCATCACATGCAAATTGAAACATACATACGGCCCCACACGATCGGTACAGCTAACCACAAGGAATGTACAATCCGCAAGCCTCTAAGAATAATAAGATAGTCGGGACAGGGCCCCGACCTACCCATACTGTACAAGCAAAAAGGGAAGTAAACCTTTAGCTGTCAAGCTCTGGATGACAGGAGCTGAAGACTCTGTACGCTAGCTGGAACTATAAGGGATCTGCTCCTCGTCTATGAGTACCTGCAGGCAAGTAATGCAGCTTCCCAAAACGGGCATCAGTACCACTGGTACTGAGTATGCAAGCAATAACTGAAAATAACTGAAAGCAAACGATAATACTGATAGATACTGAAGTAATAGGAGACAGGCTGAGACTGACTGAAAAGAGCGTAACTTTACTGAAGAGAGTAAGAGTCATACCTGATAACATGGCGGTCTACTTTCTATCTATTAATAACTAATACAACATAGCATACAAGAACCTTACCAGCCTCCATAAGCTGTAAGGTACCAACCAGCACACAATTTATATACCCTTACCCAGGTCATACCATCCACCTAGTAACTATGAGCATCCAGCCGGCCCCTTGGGTATGCAACTTGGGCTCGCTGGGCCCCTGAATATAGCTGTATCTGAGTCCGGAGTACTCTTGAACTCTGAAATCTTAAATCTGCAATCTGTAATCTGAAAACTGTAATATGCACCCCGAGCGCAACCGCACGACAAGGGGTGTGGTATAGTGCTGATCAGCCTACTATGGGGAGTCTGCATCGCATCTTCATCCGCTGGCGGACGACATGCCACTCCATAGAGCGACGTATCCTCACCCTCTGGTGGGTGAGTCGACACAACTATTAACCCTGGGACGGTCAAGGAAGCTCTAAGGGTGCCCAACACAGAACAATCATGTCTCCACAGATAGCAATAACCGCGTGTATTATATATATACTGAATCTGATAATAATATTTATATTCTGGTATTTTGTTCTGAATTTCAAACTGAAATATACTGAATCTGATACTGAGATATAGTGAGTCTAAAATAATATTTCTTGAATATTCTGCTGGGAATTATAATGTTTTACTGAGTTTCATGTTGAACTCTATATAATAATTCTAACATGCTTACTGAACTCATACTGAATATAATATACGACTTCTGAAATATTCTACTGGAATTTGTACTATTTTGCTGTACTGGAACTACTAGCTTGCCGAAAAAAATTGGCTTTACATACCGAAACTGCCAACTTTCTGATTAACTGGCATAGCTCAGCTAGTATTCAGCTATTTCTCCCAACTGTATTCATATTCACGAAAAAATAAAATTAATTCTACTATTGTTTTGGAAAGAAACCATACTTATGGATATACCTACTGCCTATTCTTTGAGTTATCGAAGAACTGCTGAAAACTCATAATTTCTCAAAAATCTAGAAGGGAGACATACTCACTTTAATGCTGGGAGTATATTAACAGTAGTTTGGAGAAATTCCACTTACCTTGGCTCAGTGAGACGATGATTCGTCGGCCGAATTTCACGAAACTAACTCCGTAGGAATGCTCCTAAAGCTTTATACTTATCTACCCGAAGTTAATTTGAGTTAGGACTACATTTGTCGGCGTAAACGAAAGGAAATTTATGTTAACCCTTCGTCCCTCCCCTATTTCTGTTGGTTCCCTAGAAATGAAAAATGTAAATGACCAAAAATAAACCGAAGTGGGGCTTTATATACTTGGACCTGAACCCCCTTTAAGTCGCATTTGTCGAATGCGATTTATAAGTCGCATTTGCCTTGCGATGCTCCGACTTGGCGCTTGTCCGGTCTCTCCTCGGGTCCTTTTCTCGCACGTATGGCATTCTAAAACTCTTAACCAACATGCGAATAGGCCAACTAAGTGTCAAGAACTTACAGTGTGTAACAACTTATATCTTCAGAGAGTCCACCTTTATACCCTCACTTGATACCACATGGCCCAAAAATGCCACAAAATTCAACTAGAATTCACACTTGCTGAATTTAGCATAAAATTGGCGATCCTTGAGAGTCTGCAGCAATACTCTCAAATGAGCGGCATGCTCCTCCTTGCTCCGAGAGTATATCAAGATGTCATCAATAAACACAATCACGAACATATCCAGGTATGGCTTGAACACCCTATTCATCATGTCCATAAAAGATGTAGAAGCATTCATTAGTCCAAAAGAAATAACTACGAACTCATAATGATCATACTGCATCCTGAAGGTCTCTTCGGGAGATCGCTCTCCAAAACTCTGAGTTGATAATACCCGGATCTATGATCTATCTTCGAGAAACACTTGGCACCCTGAAGCCGGTCGAATAAATCATCAATCCTGGGTAGAGGTTACTTGTTCTTTATGGTGACCTTGTTCAATTGCTGATAATTAATACACATATGAAGAGAACCATCTTTCTTTCGGACAAATAGAACTGGTGCACCACATGGGGACTTGCTTGGTCTAATGAAAGCCTTATCTAACAGGTCCTTCATATGTTCCTTCAACTCTTTTATCTCGGTTGGAGCCATTCTGTAGGGAGGAATAGATATAGGTTGTGTGTCAATAAGCAGGTCAATACCAAAATCAGTATCCCGCTCAGGAGGGATTCCCGGTAGATCATCAGGAAAGACCTCTAGATACTCACATACTACTAGGACAAACTGGATAACTGGGGTCTCGGACGTCACGTCCTTAACCCTAACTAGGTAGTAACACACCTATAGAAATCATCTTTTGGGCCTTAAGGTAGGAAATGAAATGACCTATAGGCATATTTGAACCACCCTTCCATTCTAAGATTGGCTCACTCGGAAATCTAAACTCTACTGCCCGAGTTCTACAGTTAACTGAGGCATAACATACAAATAGCCAATCCATGCTTAGGATAACATCGAAATCAGTCATGGTTAACTCTATTAAATTTGCTGAGGTGTTTTCTGAAGGACTGAGACCAGGCAACCTCTATATACCCGTCTAGCTATAACTGAATCACCTACTAAAGTAGAAACTGAGAAGCGTTTTGACAAGACTTTGAGACTGACTCCGAAGCTACTGGCCACATAAGGTGCCACAAAAGGCAAGGTATCCTCTGTATCAAACAAATCATATACATCAAGATGGAAAACTCATAACATACCAGTGACTACCTCTGGGGAGACCTCCTATTCCTGGCGGGATGCTAAGGCATAGAATCTGTTTTAGGGCTGACCTCCACTTATGCTGGTAGATGCCCCATGTTGTGCTGAGCGTTCGAGTAGAGCTGTTGAACTAGAAGCTAGGCCTCGACCCCCGTCATGATCCTGTCTCGCTACTGGGCAATCATTGAGCATGTGTTCGGGCTTTCCACATCCGAAACAAGCTCCTGTACCTGCTAAGCACTGGCCTATGTTCCCCTAACCACATCTGCGGCAACCTAGAATACTAGAATCTGCGGGTCTGCTTCTTTGAGCCCTAGAGCCTGATGCTCGCCCCCTCTAATCATGACTAGGCCTGGATGGCACACTCAACGCTAAAGATGTTGGGGATGAAAATCTATGGTGGGTATGCTGTCAGTACCCACCACCTGACCTCGGCTATGAGAATCTGTAGTCATCAGTCCTGACCCTCTTGGCCTCCCCTCTCTGAGATGTGCTGCCTCCAACTGCTGGCATACAAGACTATCTGAGAAATCCATATCCTGGTGGTGCGTAGTTGTCCTAAAATCCTTGACGAAATAGCCCGCCACAGCATGAACGAATCTACTCACCCGCGCCCTCTGATCAGCCACTAACTCTGTGGTGTAGTTCAATAGGCGAATGAACTGAAGGGCATACTCCTGCACTGTCATTCTCCCTTGCTTAAGATTCATGAACTCAGCTGCCTTCAATTCCCTCATCTCATGATGGAAGAAATGATCTAAGAACGCACCACGGAAAAACTCCCATGTAACGGGACCTGCTCCGGTGGCCCTACTATCTTTCCATTGACGAAACCAGATGTGTGCAGCCACTTTTAGCTAATATGAGGCCAACTCCGCACACTCAACTCCATTCACTCCCATGACGTAGGTGATCTTCACAATCTCATCTATGAACTCATATGGGTCCTCATCTACCTTTGACCCAAGGAACTCTGGTGGGTTCATTCTCAAGAAACCCCTGACTCAAGTCGCTGCTGCATTACAATTTTGTGGGACATGCACAACTGCCTACTGATTAACCTGAGTGGTCAAGACCTATGCGAGCATTTGAATAGAAGCCCAAAACTCAGCATGGGCAACCGGCTCTGGTGCATGGTGCTCCTGGACTGGCAGGGCCTGCTAGTGCCATTTCCTTTGCCATCCTCGTGGCCGTCTCCATTTTCATTCATCCTACCATTTACTCTTCGGGGAGCCGTGATTATGTAATTATGAATAGCAAGAATTAGAAGGATAAGGAGGCTTTTCATCACATGATATAAATCATGAAAGAAGGGAACATTTTCTAAACGATTCGTAGCCTCTTCGTAATAAGTCTGGCGTGCATCACACCATGAAAAAGACTCTACTTAAAGTGGCTTTTAGACACCCTAGGACACTTCAACCTATTTCTCTGATACATCATTTGTCATGACCCTAATAGAGGCCTGGATTGCAACACGGACAAGGAGCCCCGAGAGACTCCAAGTTGACCTATGGCATGAACCTCGTGAACCAGGCATACCAAAAACAAACATCTGAGCCGGCCATGCAAATTCCCAATTGGTGCTTTCCATAGCTCATCCACAATGGGTACGTGATCTCCTTACTCTAGGCTTGTTTGGAGTACTAAATGTCGAAGGGGTTGGGGTTGCTGGTCTCTGATGATGGTGTGAGTGATACCCGGTACCCGACTTCCTATGAGGGAACTCTATGTCTCCAGTCCTGGCCCTCTTAGCCTCTTTCTCTTTTTCATTCACCTGCTCAGCTTCCATTTATTGAGAAATTATTACCTAGCTTCGGAAGTCTATGTCCCGGTGCAACATGGTAGTCTTGCATTCTTTGACCAAGGAGTCTAAAACTCCATTCACAAACTTGCTCACTCGGGCCCGCAGGTCGGCTACCATTTCCGGTGCATACTTAGACAACCGAGTGAACACCAATGCATATTCCTGGATAGTCATTTCATTTTGTCTCAAGTTAATGAACTCTTCTGCCTTTGCCTCCCTCAACTATCAAGGGAAAAACCTGTACAAGAACGCTGTCATAAATTCATCCCAACCTATGGGACCCGCTTCAATTTCTCGGCTGTCTATCCCACAACAATACCAGATGTAAGCAACTCCCTTTAACTGGTAGGAGAATAAGTCCACTCTCTCTTTCCTCATCATGAATGTGAGTAATCTTCTATATTTTCCTACAAAAACTCATATGGGTGCTCATCCACCGTTGACCCCAAGAACTAGGGTGGGTTCATCCGAAGAAAATCTCTTATCCTTGACGCCACTTCATTTCCATGTTGTGTTGCACGGGCTACCGCCTGCTGATTAATCTAGGCGGTCAGGGCCTACGCCAACATGTGGATGGCTTCTTGAAACTTGTCATGAGCAACACGATCCTCTATTTGTTCTGCCTTGGCTTGTGGTACATGCTGGCGGCCGTTCCCATGACCTCTTCCATTTGCTCATCGGGGAGGCATTGTCTACGAGCCCGTAAAGCACGAGTCATGGGAGGAACTAATAAGAGATTCATACTCTACGCACAACAAGAATCATGAAGGACAGGGAACATTCCTAAAATGTCTCGTAGCCTCTTCGTCATAAGTGGTGGCGTGCTTCACACCCATGAAGAAGACTCTACGTAATGCGCCTTTCAGACACCCTAGGAAACCCTAATCCTTTACTCTGATACGAAGTTTTCCATGACCCGATAGTACACCCGGATCGTAGACATGGGACAAGGAACCCCGAAAGGCTCCGAGTCGACCCATGGCATAATCATAGCATACACTTAACATAAGAAACATCTAACATCATGAACGAGTTGAAGAAAATAACAAGAATCTAATATGATCCATAAAGACAATTTAAGAACACTTAGATACATAGTTGAAATTGTCTAGACAAGTCCGAAGGCCTTCTACTAAACTACTGAGTTGCTAGGACAAGCCCCCAGCTAACTCCCAAAGTCTGAAAACTGGAACATAATAAAACAGGAATATAAGTCATGTCCTCAGAAGATGAGGACTCACCACTAGTAACTGGGAGAGAAAGGAGCGTATTTAGCCACGTGATTGAACCTGGAGACCTGAATCTATATAATGAAACGATATAGCACAAGTGGCATGCGGTCAGTACTTGGAATGTACTAAGTATGCAGGAACATAAATAAATAACTCATAAGCATAAGTACACAAGCAGGGAGTACCGTAAATCACAGTATTAGTAACAAAACTGAAATGAGGTACAACAACCTGTTATGAGATCCACATATTAATATAGACATAATCATATTATCAGGACATGCATTATTATAAGTTCAGTGATGCACAAAAGTAGTAATCATAAAAATACATAGATGCAATGCCGTGACTGATATCATGAGGGTCCTTGACTATCTAAGCGAGAGAAAGCTCTAATATAGTGAGTCACTAACTAGCTAGGGATGTAAGTCCCGACTGACTAGGGAAATACTCTTGTTAATGAGAATCCTGACTGATTAGGGAAATATTCTTGCTAACGAGAATCCCGACTGACTAGAGAATCATTCTTGCTAACAAGAATCTCGACTAACTGACGGTAATCTAAATTGTAACAACTAATCAGAGACAAGGACATTTTACTGATTTTTCATGATACAACATTCTCATCAACGGGATGGGGGCTACTTTCTATTAACATCAATCCCAATAGCTGAAATATCATTTTCATGCATTATCATCATAATTCACCTTATCATGGAGTCTGATCGATAGCTATCTCAAGCATCTTATGCTAACGAGCATTCTACGGAATCACATTATGCATATACTATCATGACATTACGAATTACAAGTTCATCTCATTCGACATGTAATATGAGATCATACATGATTTATAAAATACAACTCATACTCTATCAAGATACATGACTTCGTTTATTTAGGTCTACAACATTCCACACACTTGTCATAGTCATTCCTCTGTGAGCTCTTTAGCTACGGGCTTTTAGATTCCAAAATTTTTATAAAAACAATTTTAATAAGGAAAAAAAATATATTATTCGCCCAGGATTCATAGTTCAACAATGGAGATGCAATCTTGCCATACCCAATCAATTAAATCTAGTACATGGTGATGGAACATAATTTACTTCAATGACTCAAGTCCACAACTCCTACACAATCCAACATGGTCATCAATATCCTAATCAAGTCATTAGGGTTAATTATTCAATATTTCCACACTTCCATCAACATCATGAATTTCTACGGTAATCAAAGGAGAAATGAACAATTCCCATTCAACACTTAAATCGAGTTAGGAAGAACATACTACACCCATACATACTCAACCTATATTTTCACAATTTCTTCATATTCATGCATGGCTACGAAAATTAATTGACCAATAAGCAACACCCATTCATTACTCAAGCCAATTTATAAACAACATGTTATCCTCATGCATTCCCAACATATGATCCATATTCCAAACAACTCATCAATTAACATCCCACATAAATTCCATAATTGCAGTAAATATTTGCATTTAAGAAAATGAATGAAGAAGAAATTACCCATTATTCAAACCCTAGATCATGATATTCTAGATAAATTAAATTGAATTCTTATTGAAAACATTTTGGGGAACAAGGATGGAAGAATATCCTTATTGAAGTCCCGCATACCTGGTAGACGGAAACCCCATTTGAAATCTTCCTTGAAGCTTGAAGAACACCTTGGTGAAACCCCTAGGATTTTTTTTGAGAAGAGAGGAGGAAGAAAGAGATTGAGAGAATGAGGGCTTAGGTCTAAAAGAACCCTTAAAAACTTCCCCAAACAAACCCAAAACGACATCACTTTAAATCTGAGAGTGTGGGATTTTACCAGATTGCCCCTGAGAAAATCTGAAAAATTGCCCGAACTTATGCCACGACTCACCTGATGAGTCATTGTCCCACCCAATGACTCGTTACGTCCACTCGTCAGGTATATTGGAAATTTTTTATCCTTCAGGCCATGTCCAACGTAATGACTCGTCACCACAACCAACCATTCGTTCTTCCCTTTTGTTAAGTACACTAGAAATTTCTTTAAAACCAGAGCTTCTCCCTTCTAATGACTCGTCAGGTCGTTCGTTTTCACTGGCCTGGCTCACGTCCCTTGACTACTCCCCCAAGAGCAAGACCACGACTCGTGGGGTCACCTAACGAGTCATTCCCTGACATTCATCCTTGGACTTCCGGGGTGTTACAATATCTCCCCCTTGGGAACATTCATCCTCGAATGTTGGCTAAACATGCTGAAAAGTTAGAGACGAAGCTGATATCCAAATATTTATCAATCACAGCTAATCATCAATGGAGCATCTGACTCTGGGCCAACTTTATACACCAAACCTGAAAACTCACATCTAACATCCACACCATGACTCAAAGAAGGCCGAAGAACATGATACCAACATGGAACTAAACAAAACACCGAAAGAAAATTCTTTCGCCTTTTTATCTAGCACAGAGCTGACACGGACTAAACCTTCATTCTCAAATCGCCTTTTGATACTAAGCCAAGATTCACAATATCTAATCTAACTGAGAGTAAGGATTTCATAGGCACGAGTCATCCCCGTCATCTAGGACTGAGCACATACATGAGATAATCTGACTCTACTGAGTTAACAAACAACTTCCAAAGACCAAGTTCGATACGAACACATAAGAAAACATGGATTGACACACATAAATGATTCATAACATAAAGATAAGAAATAAGGACTCATAGGTAAAGACTAGCACTGTAACTGAAATGGTTACTTCTAAACCTTGGAAATCTGCACATAGGAATCAACACCACTTTAACTTCAACAAAAATTACCAGAGAAATTATCCGAACCTCGAAGTGATTGACATAGTGCAACTGCTAGAGCTAGAACTTCTTATGAGTATTCTCATGATCTAAATTATTCCACATATTCACTATCTCCCCCTTAGCTTAAAGCCATCATCCAAAGGATCCCGAATCTTACTTCAGGTCAGGCTGAATTTCTAATTCTTAACTCCTCTTTCACTTCTAACCTTCACCATCTCTTTTCACGATCACAACAGATCTTCTTATTCAGTGCTAAGGTTGGAAACATATAAGGGGACAACACAAGGTTCACAACATACCTGCGGCCACTGCTGGCACCTTGCCGTTATCCTGATGGGCTGCTATTGCATAAGAGCGATTTTGACGATGTCCGCCTCCTGGGTGAGAGGATGCACCCTGCTGAAATGAGTGGGATATAGGAGGTACTAAAGAGGTGGTCGAGGATCTGCTCTCACCTCGCCTAGCCGCCGTGCAATCTCAGTTTATATGGACCACCTTGTCGCACCAAAAACAAACATCTAAGCCGACCATGCAAACTCCAAAGTAGTGCTTTCCACAACTCATACATAATGGATACGTGATCTCCCTTAATCTGGGCTTGTACGGAGTACTGGCTATCGAAGGGGTTGGGGCTGCTGGTCTCTGCTGATGGTGTGAGTGATACCCGGTACCCAACTTTGGATGGGGGAAGTCTAAGTCTCCAGTCCTGGCCCTCTTGGCCTCTCTCTCTTTTTCTTCACCTGCTCTGCATCCATTTATTGAGCAAATATTTCCAATCATGGGAAGTCTATGTCCCGGTGCAACAAGGAAGTCCTGTATTCTTTGACCAAGGAGTCTGACACTCTATTCACGAACTTTATCACTCAGGCCCATTAGTCAGCTGCCATTTTCGGCGCATACTTAGACAACAGAGTGAACTCCAATGCATATTCCTGGACAATCATGTCATTTTGTCTCAAGTTAATGAACTCTGCTGCCTTTGACTTGATCAACTCCCGAGGGAAAAACCTGTCCAAGAATGCTGTCATAAATTCATCCCAACCTATGGGACCCGCTTTAATTCCCCGGCTATCTCTCCACTGACAATACCAGATGTAAGAAACTCCCTTTAACTGGTAGGAGGTTAAGTCCGCGCTCTCTTTCCCCATCACTCCCATTATGTGAGTAATCTTCTGTATCTCCTCCAAAAACTCTTATGGGTCCTCATCCACCTTTGACCGCAAGAACTTGGGTGGGTTCATCCGACGAAAATCTCTTATCCTTGTCGCCACTTCATTTCCATTCTGTGGTGCATGGGCTACCTCCTACTGATTAATCTGGGTAGTCAAGGCCTGTGCCAACATGTGTATGGCTGCTCGAAACTTGGCATAAGCAACACGATACTCCATTTGGTCTGCCTGGGCTAGTGGTACCTGCTGGCGGCTGTTACCATAACCTCTTCCATTCGCTCGTCAGGGAGGCATTATCTACGAGCGCGTAAAGCACGAGTCATGGGAGGAACTAATTAGAGCTTCAGACTCTACGCACGATAATAATCAAGAAGGAAAGGGAACATTCCTAAAACGTCTCATAGCCTCTTCGTTATAAGTGTGGTGCACTTCACACCCATGAAAAAGACTCTACGTAATGCGACTTTTAGACACCCTAAGACACCCTAAAACTTTGCTCTAATTCCAAGTTTTCCACAACTCGAGAGTACACCTGGATCGTAGACACTGGACAAGGAACCCCGAAAGGCTCCGAGTCGACCCATGTCATAATCATAGCATACACTTAACATAAGAAACATCTAACATCATGAAGGAGTGGAAGAAAATAACAAGAATCTAATATGATCGATAAAGACAATTTAACAACACTTAGATACATGGCTGAAACTGATTAGACAAGTTCGAAAGCCTTCTACTAAACTGATGAGTTGTTGGGACAAGCCCCTAGCTAACTCCCAAAGTCTGAAAATTGGAGCATAATAAAATAGGAATATAAGTCACGTCCTCAGAAGATGAGGATTCACCACTAGTAACCGGAAAAGAAAGGAGCATATCTAGCCACGTGACTGAACTGGAAGACCTGAATCTATATCATGAAATGATATAGCACAAGAGGCGTGCGGTCAGTACTTGGAATATACTGAGTATGCAGTAACGTAAATAAATATCTCATAAGCATAAGTACAGTAGCAGGGAGTACCATAAATCGCAGTATTAGTAACACAACAAAAATGAGGTATAACAACCTGGTATGAGATTGATGTGCTGTGAATTTACAGCACTATTGACGCTCAAAACTAAGAAAATAACATGGAATTAAGTGTATTTATGTGGATATAAGGCACTTTTCCATTGATTTTAGGATAAATGGGTGTTGGAACAATAAATTTCAAAAGGAAGCTAAAAGTGTGCAAAACGGGGCAAAAAAAGTGCAGACCATAGTACGGTCCGTAGGATGGACCTACGAGTCGTATTTAGGGCATTGATCTAAAGTTGACAGTTTAACCTGGAAGACTGAAATTATGAGACTTGTCACGGATCGTACATGGTGGTATGAGTTGTGGTAAGACAGTTGTGATGAAATCCAGAAGAATTGCATAGAAGGCTGATTCTCAATACGAGAGCACCCGACGACCCTTGAGATGAAGGTTCGAGTCGTACCATATGTGTCGTGGTGAAGTTCAAAAAATGTTCCAAAGATTAGGATCAATCCACGAGTGTCAATGTACGAGTCGTAGCATGTTGGTACGAATCGTACCTAGACCCAACACTTAGCCAAAATTCAGCCAACACTCGAAGCCACAAGTGGATGTCACGATCCGTGAGAAGCCCCTACGAGTCGTAGGTGGACCCCTGACGAGGTCGGCGACAGATATGGAAAGTAGTCCTGTTAGTTTAGGAAAAGGATTCTTGTGTCTCTACAAATACTTTTTATGTTTTATTTTTAAGGGAGGACAATGAATAAACATAATTCTAGTAGGAAAACATTATAGTATGCAATTTTACATCATTGGAAGAGAGAATTGAGTTGGTTCAACCTTTTGATCAACCTTTTATTGAATTCATCATGTTCTTGCTACTTGTTATTCAAGATTTTGTGGTTTAATTAAAGGAATTGTTTTTTTCTCAATCATCTTTGTATGTATTGTTATATGTTTTCAATCATGAACACAAATCACAACCTTGCAACTATGAGAGGCTAAAACCTCCATAGCTAGAGTCGTTGGAACCATGGTGGATTAACTAGTTAAGGTTGCACAAAGTGATTCTAAAACCAATACTAAATACTTATATTGTATTCTCTTCATCTGTAACAATTCTTAACGATGTACAGCGTTAGGAAGTGCCTGAATTCTTTACTTTCTTTGGTCGAAAAGGTAGAGATTAGGAAAGGAAAATTAGAACGAAGCCTTGATCTTGATGATCATTGTATTAACTTGAGTTGTGGTCACGGGATAGTTATATCTGAAACTTAGTGATAATGGTTAGTTTGCAAAACTCATGAGACTTGGCTGAGTAATTAAGTATAGTCATTCAATAGGGATTGATCGTTCATTTGAATGAATCTAAGTTATCAGTTCTGTAAGTAAGTATTGGTAAAGATCATGAGTCTATACTTAAAGCTGTTATGAACCCATGGGGAATAAAAACTCTAGTTGTCCTTTAATTATTGATTTACAAATATATTCTTGACTAATGTTTATTTTTATTATTTCTTTCTATTAGAAATCCCCCATTGTGAAGTTATTACCATACAAGTTCATCTACCGGCTGTAATCTAGATCTGCCATATTCCTTGTGGGTTCGACCCCGACCTATAAGTTTGGGTTCTTTGTTGACAACGTCCACTTCATACTTCAGTTGGAAGTGTGGTTTGAGCGCTATCAAAAAGTGGCGTCGTTACCGGGGAATACGGCTAAGACTAGGTTATTTTCTTGTATTTGACTTTTTGGTAATTATTTCCTTAATTACATTTATTTTTTGTCTTTTTATGTGATACACATAGGCTTTCCTCCGATGGATGTCAAGCACTCGGAGTAGAGGAGACCCCCTTGTTCCACTCAATCCCAAAATCGTACGAAAACTGGATATAATGGAAAACCCTATGCAGAGAGAAGCCCGCTTAGCTGAAGAAGCTAGGCAAGATGAGCTAGCTCGGTTAGCTACAGTTCAGCAAGCTGGTGATAATAGAGATGAGGTGGTAAACGCTGGTTGACATGGGAGGGGCAATCGAGCTCAAAGAATTGCCCCTCAGTTCTTCGATGATGATGACCCAGATATTGATGAGGTTGGGTAAACTGGAGAAATTTTTCCACCACCACTGCCCTCTGGGGCCAAATTTTACATTACGAGCACCATGATTCAATTGCTAAACATGAAAGGGTTGTTCAACGGCCATGCAGCGGATGAAGCCAACCTGAACTTGATGAATTTTGTAGGAATATGAAGTCATACAGTTTGCCTGGAGTAAGACAGGATGCGATAAGACTCCGACTCTTCCCTTTCTCTCTATCAGGGGAAGCTACTTTGTGGTTATCGGAGTTTCCCAATGACTCCATAACCAACTGGAGGGAGCTGAAACAAGCCTTCTTATAAAGGTTCTTTC
Organism: Datura wrightii; assembly: GCA_035772735.1. Classification (NCBI taxonomy): domain Eukaryota; kingdom Viridiplantae; phylum Streptophyta; class Magnoliopsida; order Solanales; family Solanaceae; genus Datura; species Datura wrightii. Next base: position 125,237,462 of record JASDFA010000018.1, read on the forward strand.
CCCCATCAAGGATGTTACAGTTAAAAGATGATATCTATAATTTCCGACAAATTATGACGGAGGCACTTCACGGGACCTAGTTGAGGTTCAACAAGAAGTTGACCAAGTGCCCGAACCATAAAATTCCAGATGAAAGTTTGTTGAAAATCTTTTACATGTCTCTTAATAATAACACCAAGGTTTTAGCAAACACGGTAGATGGTGGAGCATTGATGAATCACACCTGGGAGGAAGTAGCCACTATCCTTGACATGGTGACAAAGACAAACAGGGCCTGGCATACGAGGGAGGCTGATGCAGTGGCAGGTATATATGCTGTTGGTTTGACTGTAGACCAACGAAGGAAGGAGGAAGAACGTGATCAGGAGTTGGCTCACATGCACACATCATTGGATTTGTTGACAAAGCATATCATAGGAGTAGGAGCCAAAAAGGTAAATGCAGTGGGAACACAAGGAAGGGAGTAAGGAGCAGATAACTCTGATTCTAAGGAGGAGGCAAACTTCCTAGATAGCCAGATGGCCGGCTTCTGAGCCAACGCCCAAGCATCTGGACAAGACAATTGGCGCCAAGGTTCTGGAAATCATGGTCGGAACCACTATAGAGACAACTAAAACAGGAACAGGTTCAGATATAAGAGCCATGGTCGTGAGCGAGAGGGAGAATGGAGAAGGAATATGGATATCACAGCAACCGAGTTGGAGTCTATGTGCCTTCTAACGCACGAGAAGGGGAGGCTGGACAATCAAAGTTGGATTGTAGAATGGACGAAATGTTGAAAAAGGTGAGGTCCACAGATGATCAGTTAAAAGAAATTCGAAGCGACTTATCTAGTATGGCTCAGAAAGTGGAATCTCACGCCACCGCCATCAAGCAGATAGAACACCAACTTGGGAAACTGCCAGCATCAATGAACCCTAGAAAAAAGGGTACACTCCCCAGCAACACTGTCCAAAATCCAAAGAATGATGCTAATTGCATGGAAATGTTGACTAGGAGTGGTAAAACCACAATTGAACCCCCGTTTCCTATTGCAGTTGAAAGGATGAAAGATAGATTGATTGAAGAAGAAGAGATTGGTTATGAGACACAACATGATGGGTTGCAAGAGGCCCCTAAGGGTGAGAAGGAATGTGACATCGACCAAGGGGCAACTCTAGAGCAAAAGACTATCCCGAGACCACCACCACCATTCCCGCAAAGGATGAAGAAAAAGGCAGATAACAGTAAGTTCCAAAAATTTCTTTCAATGCTCAAACAACTTTCTGTGAACATACTATTGGTCGAAGCACTAGAGAAGATGCCGAGATATGCAAAATTCATGAAGGACATGGTGACAAAGAAAAGATCTATAAGCTATGAGCCGCTTGACAATGTCCATCACTGTAGAGCCATAGCAACAAGGATCTTAGCTAAAAAAAAGGAAGACCCAAGTGCCTTCACGATACCTTGCACCATTGGTAATGTTGAGTTTGCAAGGGCACTTTATGATCTGGGAGCTAGCATTAATCTAGTGCCCTTGGCGGTCTTCAAGAAACTAGGATTGGGAGCCCCCACACCAAGCAACATGCAGCTACTGATGGCAGACAAGACAGTAAAAAGACCAGTAGGCATCCTAGTTGATGTTCTCGTCAAGGTTGACAATTTTATATTCCCAGTGGACGTCATGATCTTGGATTGCAAGATCGATTATGATGTCCCCATAATTCTGAGGCGACCATTCCTCGCTACTGGGAGAGCTCTAGTGGATGTGGAAGCTGTTCTATTGAAATTCAAGCTAAACAAAGAAGAGGTCACTTTCAACATCTGTCGGACTATGAAGAAACCAAAGGAATTTAGTGTGATTTCAGCACTTGAGGATTAGTATGAGTCACTTGAAGAATTCTAAGTAGTCAAGAGACTTGCGTCGTGCTGCGACGTTAAATTAGGCGCTTCATGGGAGGCAACCCATGGATGGTGAATTCTGAGTAGCCACAGGTATGTCCCTTTTCCTTTCAAGCTTATATTTTGTGCTTCGGTGATAAAGATCATTCTTTAAAAAAAGGGGGGTGTACTTGTATTTTTGGGATATTTTTGGTTCGCCTGAGGGTTTTTCTTGCTGTGTTTCTTTTTCCTCAGACATGTGATCTAGTAGAACTGGCATATGTTATGAACTTTTTTTGTTGTGATTTTTGTTTGATTAGAAAGTAACTTAGGAATACTCAGCCATTGAATATGCACTACTTTTGTTGTTTTTGAAAAATTTGACCCTGTTTAATTTTTTTTTTGCTATGTATTTGTGACAACAATGCATGATTTTTCTGGATCATTTTATGTCATTTAGTTATTAATAGTGCTAGTCTTGTTATGCCATGTATGAACAAGACAGGTAAAGTGAAAATAGTTCATGTACCATGTGTGAGTGAGGTCTTAGTATTTGTTGTTGTATGTTGTTGAAGATCTAGAACTTGCCTGGTTGGTCTCTGCATAGGTTGAGGATGGTTGGTTAGGATATGATCAAAGGCCATTTTTGTTTTAGCTCACTTTCTGCCTATATTGCCCTACAAAAGTGTCATGAATCCCTTGATCCCAAGTTTGAGCCTTGATTGACCATATTTCTTTGATTTACCTACTAACCGTACCCATTTGTTTATAATGAACCTGTTTGGCCCTGGTCCTTCCTTGGATATTGTGAACCTCAACATAAGAAAAATTCTTAAGTTGTGGGTGGCTAAAGTAGGGGTGCATAAATGGTGGGATCAGGAGAAAAGGAAAGAAAAGAAAAAGAAAAAAAATAAAAATAAAAAATGGTGAAGAATAAGGTGTGGTGAGGTGAAAAAGTAAAAAGCTGAAAATTTGAGAATATTGAAAAAAGAAGAGAAATTCAAAATAGATTGAAAGAGTTGAAAAATGTGAAAAATCACCTCACCAATGGAAATGTTCATAAAATGGGAAAAAGGGAAGAAAAGGAGACAAAAAGAATGAAGGGTGAAATAGGAGAATGGTGTAGCTAATGAATGTAGTGCCAAGGAAGGGATAGTTACTAATACAATCTTTAATCTTTATCATGTCCAGCCCTAAGCCTACATTACAAGCCATATCAAGTCCTATAGTGATCTTAGTTTGACCATCTAACATACCAAAGTAGAGAAAATAAGGGCAAGCCTATGGTATCTGATGCATAATACTTACAATTCTTTGAGAGACTGAGTGCTTCATTTTCCTAGTCCCTTGTTTCAGTTGATACTTCATACTAGAGTGGGGACTTCATTTTTTGTGAGCGTACATGGATTATGTTTGCTTTTACCATTGGTCTGTATGAAATACAGAGGGGATGACTTGATTGCTTGTTGATAGCTAGATGACATGTCTTGATCCCTGAATATGGTGTTTTAATGTTGCTGGCAATACATTAGCTGATGTTGTTTCAAGAGGAAGGGTCAATAGAACTTGTGTATAGAGTGCACAAATTTGTTTTGAGTTTTGGATATAGTATCTTAAGTTTATTTTCTAGTTGAGCGTCATGTTTAGTTTTTCTTTTTCTTTTCCTAAGGACATCCAAATGTCTTAAGTTGAGGGTGTTGATATGCTGTGAATTTATAGCACTATTGACGCTCAAAACTAAGAAAATAGCATAGACTTAGGAAAAGGATTCTTGTGTCCCTATAAATATATTTTATGTTTTATTTTTAAGGGAGGAAAATGAATAGACATAATTCTAGTAGGAAAACATTGTAGTATGCAATTTTACATCATTGGAAGAGAGAATTGAGTTGGTCCAACCTTTTGATCAACCTTTTCTTGAATTCATCTTATTCTTGCTACTTGTTATTCAAGATTACATGGTTTAACTGAAGGAATTGTTTTTTTCTCAATAATCTTTGTAAGTATTGTTATATGTTTCCAATCATGAACACAAATGACAACCTTGCAACTATGAGAGGCTAAAACCTCCATAGCTAGGGTTGTGGGAACAATGGTGGATTAACTAGTTAAGGTTGCACAAAGTGATTCTAAAACCAATACTAAATACTTATATTATATTCTCTTCATCTGTAACGATTCTTAACGGTGTACAACATTAGGAAGTGACTGAATTCTTTACATTCTTTGGTCGAAGAGGTAGATATTAGGAAAAGAGAATTACAACGCAACCTTGATCTTGATGATCCTTGTATTAACTTGAGTTGTCGTCCCAGAATAGTTATATCTGGAACTTAGTGATAATGGTTAGTTTGCAAAACTCATGAGACTTGGTCGAGTAATTGAGGATAGTCATTCAATAGGGATTGGTCAATCGTCTGAATGAATCTAAGCTATCAGTTCTATAAGTATCGGTAAAGATCACGAGTGTATACTTAAAGCTGTTATGAACCCATGGGGAACATAAACCCTAGTTATCCTTTAATTATTGATTCAAAATATAATCTTGACTGTTGTTTATTTTTATTATTTCTTTTTATTAGAATTCCCCCACTGTGAAGTAATTACCATAAAGTTCATCTATCAGATGTAATCTAGATCTTCCATATTCCCTGTGGGTTCGACTCCAACCTATAAGTTTGGGTTCTTTATTGACAACGTCTGCTTCATACTTCAGTTGGAAGTGTTGTTTGAGCATATTAGAGATCCACATACTCATATAGACATAATCATATTATAAGGACATGCATTATTATAAATTTAATGATGCACAAAAGTAGTAATCATAATAATACAAAGATGCAATGCCCTGACTGATATCATGAGGGTCCCTGACTGTCTAAGGGAACGAAAGCTCTGATATAGTGAGTCACTAACTAGCTTGGGATGTTAGTCCCAACTGACTAGGGAAATACTCTTGCTAACGAGAATCCCGACTGACTAGGGAAACATTCTTGCTAACGAGAATCCTGACTCATTAAGGAATCATTCTTTCTAATGAGAATTTCGACTGACTAGGGCATCATTCTTGCTAACGAGAATCCCGACTGACTAGGGAATCATTCTTGCTGATGAGAATCCCGACTGACTAACGGTAAACTAAATTTTTACAGCTAATCAGAGATAACGGCATTTTACTGATTTTTCATCATACAACATTCTCATCAACAGGATAGGGGCTACTTTCTATTAACATCAAGCCCAATAGTTGAAATATCATTTGCATGTATTAAAATCATAATTCACCTCATCATGGAGTCCAATGGATAGCTATCTCAAGCATCTTACGCTAACGAGCATTCTACGGAATCACATTATGCATATACTATCATGACATTACGAATTACAAGTTCATCTCATTCGACATGTAATATGAGATCGTACATGGTTTATAAAATACAACTGATACTCTATCAAGATACATGACTTTGTTTATTTAGGTCTAAAACATTCCACACACTTGTCATAATTACTCCTTTGTGAACTCTTTAGCCACGGGCGTTTTCGATTCCAAGATTTTTATAAAAAAGAATTTTAATAAGGAAAGACAATATAAAATCTTCCCATGCTTTTTAGTTCAACAATGGAGATGCAATCTTGTCATGCCCAATCAATTAAATCTAGAACATGGTGATGGCACATAATTTACTTCAATTACTCAAGTCCACAACTCCTACTCAATCCAACATGGTCATCAATATCCTTATCAAGTCATTTGGGTTAGTTATGCAATATTTCCACACTTCCATCAACATCATGAATTTCTACGATAATCAAAGAAGAAATGAACAATTCCCATTCAACACTTAAATCGAATTAGGAAGAACATACTACACCTATACATACTCAACCTATATTTTCGCAATTTCTTCATATTCATGCATGGCTACGAAAATTAATTGAACAATAAGCAACACCCATTCATTACTCAAGCCAAATTAGGAACAACATGTTATCCTAATGCATTCCCAACATATGATCCATATTCCAAACAACCCATGAATTAACATCTCAAATAAATTCCATAATTGCAGTAAATATTTGCATTTAAGAAAAAGAATGAAGAAGAAATTACCCATTATTCAAAATCCTATATCATGATATTCAAAATAAATTAAATTGATTTCTTATTAAAAATATTTTGGGGAACAAGTATGGAAGAATATCCTTGTTGAAGTCCCGCATACCTGGTAGACGAAAATGCCGTTCAAAATCTTCCTTGAAGCTTCAAGAAACCTTGGTGAAACCCCTAGGATTTTTTTGGAGAAGAGAGGAGGAAGAAAGAGATTGAGAGAATGAGGGTTTAGGTCTATAAGAACCCTTAAAAACATCCCCATACATATCTAAACTGACATCACTTTAAATCTGGGAGCGTGGGATTTTACCAGACTGCCCCTGAGAAAATCTGAAAAATTGCTCGAACTGATGCCACGAGTCACCTGAAGAGTCGTTGTCCCACCCAAAAACTCATTAGGTCCACTCATCAGGTATACTGGAAATTATTAATCCTTCAGGCCACGTCCAACAAAATGATTCTTCACCACAACGAATGATTCGTCCGGCTCTTTCGTTAAGTACATTGGAAATTTCTTTAAAACCAAAGCTTCTCCCTCCTAACGACTGACTTGACGAGTCATTTCCAGGAAAGACTACTCTAAGGTCATCCGTTTCCATTTTCCCGACTCACCTCCCTTGACTGCTCTCCCACGAGCCAGACCACGACTCGTGGGGTCACTTAACGAGTCGTTCCTTGACTCGTTCTGCAGCAATTTTCTACTGACTTTTTTTGGTGAACTTCTTCTAACTCTGGGGTCTGATATCTAGGACTTTCAGGGTGTTACATACACTGTCTAGCATTCATCTGGGGCTTGTAACTAGGGACTTAATGATTCGTCACTGGGTGACCACAACTCGTGGTCACCACTCATCCTGTACACTGCCTCAATTCCAAATAATCCTCATCTATCTGACCACGATTCATTCCATGAATCATGGTTACTGACCATGATTCATTCCATGAATCATGGTTACTGACCACGACTTGTGGGTACCTTCCGTTAGGTACAATGCCTCTTTATTTATCTTCTCTCACTCACCACTCCCCACGACTGACCTAACGAGTCGTAAGGCCTAACCACGACTCGTGGTCACGTCTGTGGGGATCCCATTTCCCAAACTTCCAAATCATCTCCTGATCCTCACCACGAGTCACATCACGATTCATGGGCTGCTCCCTCGGGTAACCTCACAAACTATTCTGATACCTGATGCCAAATTTTAACTTTTCACTGTTCAACTCCCCGAGAATAAACTTTGGGCTTCCAGGATATAACACTTGTGTCCAACATTTGTGATATGACATGCATAATTCAATTTTTGTAGTTGTGAAGAAATACCTTGCTTGAGGACATGTAATGGTTCAAGTTTGGAGGTCTGATGTGTTGGTAATTTACCAACTCATTAGGCTTTTAAGCATGAGCTTTTGCTTGGTTTTCATTTATTTAGGAGGATTTTATGCCCGTTCTCTTTGATTTGTGTAGGTAGTAAACTCAAATAGGTAGCTTTCCTTTAGCTACTACTTTTTCCCAGTCCACGCTCAATCAGAGTAGTCAGTGTGCCTGCTTCGTCCTTCTTTTACGAAATGGATGCTGGTAAAGCAAAAGGATTGAACAAAAAGCAAGGTGTTGGAAGAAGATGACCTGTGCTTCGCAGGATGACACATACGAAATGTAGGTCAAACACAGGATGAACTTGATTGAGGCTCAAAGAGTACCTGCAAAATGAAGGTCAGCAACTGCAAGACGTAGGTTTCAAGTGCGAGACACCTGCACCCAGCAGCTGACCACCTACAAAAATTAGGAGCCTCACAAGTAAGGTCGCGCTGTTGTGGGAAAAATGGGAAGAAAAGACACAAGAAAAGAGGTGCAGATTTTCCCTATTTAGCACACCTTTTGTAGAAGAATAGAATAATCTTGTCATCAACATTCCATATTGTATTGTTTTAAATTTCTAGATTGAGAAAAAGATAGAGAGCTTTTCTTTATCTGCTTCTTCCTCCTTAAGGTAAAAAACCTCCATTGAAGAACAATCTTGAGCTTGAAATTTATAAGTGATGGTGAATGATATGGTTTTATTTCTTAATGTAATCTCTTGTTCTTCATCTATGAGTAGCTAAACATCTTGCTAGAGGTTTGTGCATAATAGGGGCAAGATTGGATATCCATAGTTGCAAATATGAGTTGTGCTTACTTATTCTACTGTAGCTTGAAAAAGAGGAGTAGAATATGAGTGGAAAACATTGGCGGGTAATTGAGTAATGATTGAGTAAAGTTGGTCTAGAGATAGTCAAAACCCATTTTCACATACCCATTAAAGGATTAAGGCTAGAAAGTAGATTTGTTTGGGACCTTAGGGTTTGAGAAAACCCAAGGCTCAAAAGATTCTCATGTGGTTGAGAAACATAGAGTATTGTCTTGTCCACGACTATTTATGTTTGTAAGTAATGTTGTGATTTGCTAGTTAACCCCAATTCGATAGATACCCTATCAATAACACAACCCTAGTACTTGCTCATATTGTTATTTTGACATTGATTGCCTTATTGATTGATGGTGGAGTTGAATTCAAATTGTGAATCTACTAACCCCCAACATTTACTTTTCTATTTTTAATGCAATGATGTGATTTATTTCAATTTGATAAATAACTTATGTGCCATCAATATCTATTTCCTATGGATTCGACCCCAACTCATGAGTTGGATAACTATATGGTGATGATCGTTTACACTTTCTCCTAGCGAGAAGTGGATTTGTACGCATCATCCTCTCTTGGTTATTGATTATTGAATGAATGATTGATTAGTTTGTTCATGTCTCTTATTCCACGAACCCTAGTTGCATGAAAGCATGATTTTAAGAAGCATGGTTTTGAAAGCATGTGTTTTGAAGTAAATGCATTATTTTCATCAAGATTGAACATATCTTCAAGAGTGCATGCATGATGAGATTTTGAGCATAAAGAGATGATTTTTTCCATGATTTTCAAAAACATAAGTAAAGTCTTATTTTGAAAGTCATGAGACGGTTCTGAGTGAAAGGCTCTTGTCACACCCCGAGTCTATACCCTGGATAGGACATGGTACTTGGAGTTACAGGTAACCCAAGTCAACACTGGATATTCTAACATTTTTACTGAATATTCTAACATCGGTTAACACTAGATATTCTAACATTTTTAAAAACTGAACTAAGTGTAGTCTGACTAGGTTTCAATACAACTAACAAAATGGGAGACCCTAACACTGATAAATTTAAGCAAAATTTCAATATTTAAGCATTATTGAAAGATTCTTATTTTTCTGCATTCAAGAGCTAGGGCTAGAATTTACTTTTTAGGGACAAGCACCAAAACAGTCACAAACTAGTGGAAAACATCTACAATTATCATACAATAATATTCCACATGAATTAATTGAAGACTGACTAATAATTTATTAACATACGATAGTTTCAAGGCTAGAACTAATAAAGAAATAGGAGCAATTTTGGGGGACACAAGGGAAGAATTATTCCCTTGTTGAACTCCCACATACCTGGCTAAAATTTCCTCGGAGAAGGAAGCTTGAATTGTTACAATGGATGAGGAACCCTAGACCTTGCTTTAGTATCCTTGAGAGAGAACTTGCATGGATTTTTCTAAAAATCTAAGTGGGAATTAGGGGAAAACAGTTTAGCCCCTCTATGTTTCCTTAAAATAACTCAAAATGATGTCATTTAGGGTCTAGGAGGTTAGGAAATTATTAAAACACCCTTAGGAAATTTGCATGAAAAATTGATTGCCAATGCCCACGAGAGACAAAACGGATCATGCCCAGTGACCACGATTCATTATCCCAGTCATTGAGTGCACCGCCACATTCCCCTTACTGGTCACCACGAGGCACTCCACGAGTCTTGAGGTAAGGGATGACTCGTGGGGTCCAGTCTTGATATGCACTGGAAGTTTTTCCTCAAATTCAACTACTTTCCAACGACTAACCTCACGAGTCGTCAGGAAACCTAATGACTCGTGGTCACCTCCCATCAACCTCACTGCCAAAAATCTCCTAGAGTCACCATAGGCGACACTGTGACTCGTGGTGTCCCTAACGAGTTGTGGTGAGGACCCGTTTAGTACACTGCCTGACTTTTCTAACTTTTAGTCAACCTCTGACCATGACTAACCTAACGTCTTATGGTGTTGACCACGACTTGTGATCACACCTGTAGTCACTAAATCTTTCCCCAAATTTTCAACCAAGTCCGGACCCTTCCCCACGAGTCACTTCACGACTCGTGGCCTACCCCATGGGTCATAGGATGATTCGTTCTATGGTCCAGCACAAAAAATCCTATTTTCTCCATTTTAACTCTCGGTTCTGGTCACAGGGTCTCTGGGGCATTATGATATCCCCGCTTGGGAACATTCGCTGTTGAATGTTGGGAAACACACAGGAAAGTAGAGAATTGCAATCATTACACTCAAATACTGATCATGAAAGCGGAAAACTAACGGAATGACTACTTCTTAACTCAACCACAAGTCTAAACTGAATTTACTAATCATACATATCTTCTAAGGTCTGAATAGTCCCCTCAGCTTGTCCATCTGTCTGTGGGTGAAAAGCTGTGTTGAGCTTGACCTGAGTACCAAGTCCCTTCTGGAAGGACTTCCAGAAGTGAGAGGTGAACTGGGTACCTCTGTCTAAGGTAATGGATAAGGCCACCCCATGAAGTCTGACTAACTCATGGATATAAAGCCTAGCATAGTCCTCAGCTGAATATAAAGTTTTAACTAGGAGGAAGTGTGTCGACTTAGTCATTCAATCTACTCTTACCCAAATGGAATCATGCTATCGACGAGTCCAAGGTAGACCCGTAATAAAGTCCATATTTACTTCTTCCCACTTCCATGTGGGTATGCTGATATCCTGTGTCATACCTCCTAGTCTCTGGTGTTCTACTTTGACTTGCTGGCAGTTCGGGCACTTAGCTACAAATTCAGTGATGTTTCTCTTCATGCAGTTCCATAAGTAAATATTCCGTAAATCAGGGTACATCTTAGTAGCACCAGGGTGGATGGAATACCTCGAACTATGTGCTTCATCCAGTATCTGTTGTCTCAAATCACCCATATCCTTTATGCATAATCTACCCTGGTAACGGAGTACACCATCTCCCCCTTGGAGAAATCCTCCACTTCTTTTCTGCGAACCGCCTCCTTCAATTTCAGCAATATGGGATCTTCATCCTACCTTGACATAACCTTAACTATCAGCAAGGAATCTGATCCACGCTGCACAACTACTCCACCCTCAGCAGTATCAAACAACTGAACTCCTAACCGCGCTAACCTATGGATACCCTTTGCCAGCTCCTTTTTGCCTTCCTCAACGTGAGCCACACTCCCATATAAACACTCTACTTAGGGCATCATCCACCACATTAGCTTTGCCCAGGTGATAAAGCATGCTCATGTCATATTCCTTCAGTAGCTCTAACCACCTTCTTTGACGAAGATTTTGCTCTTTCTAACTGAACAAATACTGAAGGCTCTTGTGATCGGTGAAAACATCCACGTGAGCCCCATAAAGGTAGTGCCTCCATATTTTCAATGAAAACACCACTGCTGCCAACTCCAGATCATGACTCAGGTAATTCTTTTTGTGAACCTTGAGTTGTCTGGATGCGTAGGCTATCACCTTTCCCCGCTACATTAGAACGCAACTGAGTCCAACTCTGGAAGCATCACAATACACCATAAGCCCATCTGATCCTTCATGTAGGGTCAACACTGGAGCGGTAGTGAGTTGAGTTTTTAAATCCTGGAAACTCTTCTCACATGCATCTGACCACTGATATTTCACCTTTTTTCTAAGTCAACCTAGTAAAAGAGGATTCTATAGAATAAAACCTTCCACAAAGCGTCCGTAGTAACCAGCTAGACCTAAGAAACTTCTAATTTCGGTTGGGGAGGTAGGTCTGGGCCAGTCTTTCACTGCTGCTATCTTTTAAGGATCTACCTAAATACCCTCATCTGGGACCACGTTACCAAGGAAAGTCACATACTTCAACCGGAATTTGCATTTACTAAATTTAGCAAACAACTGGCACTCTCTAAGCATCTAAAGCACTATTCTCAGGTGGTTAGCATGTTCTTCCTCATTCTTGGAGTTTACCAGAATGTCGTCGATAAATACAATGACGAACATATCCAAATACTGCTTGAAGACTCTCCTCATCAGGTCCATCAAAGTTGTGGGGGCATTAGTTAGTCCGAAGGACATAACCATAAACTCGTAGTGACCATATCGGGATCTAAAAGATGTTTCGGTATGTTACATTATCTAACTCTTAGCTGATGATACCCCGACTGAGATATCTTTTAGAGAAACAACTGGCTCCCTGAAGCTGATCGAACAAGTCGTCAATCCTGGGTAAGGGATACCTATTCTTCACTATGACTTTGTTCAATTGACATTAGTTAATGCACATTCTGAGGGTATCGTCTTTCTTTCATACGAATAAAATCGGAGCACCCCAAGAAAAGATGCTAGGTCTAATAAAACCTTTATCAAGAAGGTCTTTTAGCTGCTCCTTCAACTGCTTAAGCTCAGCTAGAGACATTCTGTAAGGAGGGATGGAGATGGCCTGAGTATCTAGGAGAAGGTCTATACCAAAGTCTATTTCCCACTTAGAGGGGCTCCGGGAAGATCTTTGGGAAATACATTAGGGAACTCACTCACAACTGGGACTGAATGGATAGTGGGGGTCTCAAAGATGGAATCCTTGACCCGAACTAAATGATAAATGCACCCTTTTGAAATTAGATTTTTGGCCTTAAGGTAGTAAATAAACCAACCCTTAGGTGTTGAACTGCTGCTCGCCCATTCTAAAGCTAGCTCATTAGGGAATTGAAATCTGACCACCCTAGTTCTACAGTCGACTGTGGGATAACTAGAGTCTAACCTATCCATGCCAAGAATAAGGTCAAAGTAAACCATGTCTAACTCTACAAGGTCAGCTGGAATGACTTTATTGAGGATTAAGACTGGGCAATTTCTATACACCCAACTAGCTCTAACTAACACGCCAACTGGGATGGAGATTGAGAATGGTTCTGAGAGGACCTCCGGACTGATATCAAACTAGAATTCTATATAGGGAGCCACAAATGAAAGTATGGTTCCTGGATCTAGTAGGGCATACACGTCCAAATGAAAAAGGCATAACATACCGTGACCATGTCAGGTGAGCTCCCCAGATCCTGACGAGAAGACAATGCATAAAAACAGTTTTGGCTCTGACTGCCATCCGTACCTGAAGTGTTGGCCTGCTGAGTTGGTCAGCCTACTGGAGCTGCTGAAGTAGTGCATTGTGACCTTCCCTGTCCTATTGATGGGCATTCCTTAAGATGATGACCAAGATGTCCATAACCAAAACAACCCTCACGACCCTGAAGAAACTCTCCTAGATGGTTCTTGCCACGCTTAGGTGAAGCTGGGTAGCGATTGCCGGCGTTGTAGCTCTGGGACTGAGAGCCAGATGCTCTACCTCTCTGATCCTTACGGGACTAAATAATAGGGGTGCTGGCTGAACTAGGTGCTAGAGCCCTCTATTGCTGTTTTTGCTATTACTGTGGGCGGGTACTACCACTAGATCTTTGATGGCCATATTATGTCTGGCCAGTTCTCGCCCGTTTGTTCTCCCGCTCCAAATCTTTTAATTTTTCTGCCTCAATTTTCTGGGCATGAACTATGAGTCTGGAGAGATCGATGTCCTTGATAAGCATTGTTGTCCTACATTCCTTAAGAACCATATTTGAAACTCTATTCACAACCTTCAGCATATAAGCCCTTGCCTCGGCTACCATTAACTCTATTCACAACCTTCAGCATATAAAACCTACCTAGTGTCACGACCCGAGTTTACACCCTAGTTGTAACACGGGATAAGAAATCCAAAAAGGCTTCAGGTCGACCCATGGAATAATCATAGCATAACACTTAAAGATGCAAACATCTGACAAGGCATAACTGAGCGGAAACTAACTTTGAAATCCAAGATTAACATTTAAGGACATAATCTAACAAACACAATACATAGACTAAATCTGATTATACATGTCTGAAAGCCTCTACTAAGCGATGAGTTGCTAGGGTAGGTCCCCGACTAACTCTCGAATTCTGAAAGTTGAACTACAACTGAATGAGAAAATAGACCTCATTCTCGAGAGATGAGGACTCACCACAATCCGCTGAGATGGAGGGAGGAGCGTTTCTATGCCCGGGGCTAGATATGGATACCCAAATCTATATCATGAAACGATATAGCACATAAAGGTGTGCGGACAGTACTTGAAATGTACTAAGCATGCAGGGAAAATGTAAACAACTAAATATGTAAGTATACGATAAGGAAATAACAAAGTGCATCGACATAGCTGATTTAAAATGCAACAATTCTCTTAGGAGTCACATACTTATATATAAATATACATAAAACTTTCATATGGACCTCACATCCTGAAACATCATTGAACTCATGCATTGGGTTAAAACTGAACATTTAATAAGAGCCGAAGCTAAGGCTAGCATCACACACTGTACTTGATCACTGTCGGTAATTGAGTCTGCGTTCATTATATTATATTTTTTTTCATCATACAACATTCATTTTAAAAGGACTACAGCTACATTCTACTAACAACAAGTCCAACAGTCTTAAATATAACCCTGAATACTATTTGTCCTTTAAGTTTATTAAAGTTGTTCTCACTAACAGAAAATACTCCTATACACTGTTAAACTTAACTTTAGTATCACTTCGACTTTTCAAAAAAGAAATCAACTCTTTTTCCACTTACCAAATCTGCTAATTTTCATCCTTTCTTAAAACTATGAGCTATATTGATTTTGTTTTGCCTTTTCTTCAATAATCATCAGTTGCATAGCAAAGAAAATAATATTTTAGCAACAAAAATCAGTGTTTCAACATCCAAGAAAAAAGCATTCCAGCCATAAAAAAAAGCATTTTAGCAATAATAGAAACAACGTTCCAGCAACAAAAATACAATGTTTCAGCAGCAAAAATCAGCATTCCCACAGCAAAAAAATAGTGTTTCTGCAACAAAAATCAGTGTTCTAACAGCAAAAAAAAGAACATTTCAACCGAAAAAAACCATTATATTACAGCAGCACAAAAATGCTATTTCAACAGCAACAATTAGCGTGCCAACAGCCAAATCAGCATTCCCACAGGAAAAAGTAGTGTGTTTCAGCAACAAAAATATGTGTTTCAACAGCAAAAATAGAGCATTCCAACCACAAAAAAAAATAGCATTTCAGGGTTATATTTAAAGTTTTCTAACTGAGGTGAAGTTCTCTGTTAGTGAGACTAAAAGTGCACAACTTTTATAAACTTAAAGGACAAATAGTGTTCAGGGTTATATTTAAAGTACAAAGTTAAACCTATCCCTAAAGATAGGGGATAATTTTGGCCAAAAACTCTATTATCTGATAAGCCTCTAGCAAGTCTGAAGAGTTGATGGACAACACCCCCAACTAGCTCGCTAAAGTTTGAAACTAAAAATAACATGACTCAACACTAACTGAATGTCTTTGAAGGATGAGGACTCACCACTAAGAGAGACTAAACAAAGCTGCAGGAACTACCTAACATCGGAACTGAGTCGAATCGTCTGAACCTGTATCATGAAATGATACAACATAGATTATATGGTTATTACTTAGAATGTACTGAGTATGTAAGGTAAATAAGACATGTTGAGTAAGTATGAACTGAAATCATGCATTTAAATATAAATTGTAAGATCATGAGAGTAAGGATTGCATGCTGATATTTGAGAACATGTATTGTCATAAACCGAATCTCATATTTGAATTAAATGACCCAAAGCTAAAAATAGAATCATATGCCTTGCCATGACTAAATCGTTAGCAAAAGTTTACAAACTAATCATTGGGTCAAACTTGTTGAAAACATAATATCATAAGTCATAAACATGTATAATTGAAATCATGAGGAATAATGGGACACTCGCCACAACCGACACCATCACGATAAAGCTTACGTGATGCCCCAACTATCACACTCTAGTGGGTAGAGCCGTCTAAAACCTTTCCAAGGCTAAGGATGTTACCATGATACCGATATCAAGCTAAAAGACCGTTGGGGGTAGGGGAAGCTCACAAGGAGGTCCTAATGTAAATATATAAACCTATGTTGGAGCGAGGTTCGGAGACACGGGGTTTATAGAATGCCTATCCTACTCGATTCTAGACCCTACTCCCAAAAACATGTAAGGTGCTCACCGTCATTTTTCAATGAAGCTGAATCTATCATTTTAATAATGTAATTACATGCATAGTGTGAAATCTGAATATGGGGAGTCCTACCTCCAAACATATAAACTGAAAATAGGGAGTATCACTCCAAACCATATGGTAAGTTGATATTATAAAACTAATCTAAATCATGAAAACATACTTAACATGTGTGGGCTTACCCAAATTTTAAAATCACGCATATTTGAAATCGACTTCATAAGTGAAATCGTGAATTCATACATGGGTAATTTGTAAACATTCAATCATGCTAGATATCTCATCATACTTGAAATCATAAATCATAAACTTGACTTTTCATGAACTTGCATAATTGGCATAATTTTCTAAAAGTTGAAATCATGAATTTATAATCAAAATAGGTATAAAATCTGCCCATAAATCTTGAAACATACTTTGAAACATGAAGGGAATCCACCCATAAATAGATCATATAGAATTTCATAAAATTGGGTAAAAACCCAATGAGATCATGAACTTGATATAGAACTTGATTTCATAGAATTGAGGAGAATTTTGAGCATGCGAATGAAAGAAACTCTTTTTCATAGCACTACAAACTTGGGTAAATTGAATCAACACTTGTCTTTGAATGCCCAAGAGATTTGGAGAAGAAATTGAAGGATTTAAGCTTGATCTTCAAATGAGAAATCCTAATCTTGCATACATGGGAGTTGAATGAACTAGGATAGGTTAAACTCCCTTAAAAGCCTCTTGTCAGAGCTTAAAATGACATAGTTTAGGGCTTAGGAGCTTAGGATTTATGAAAATACCCATAAAAAATTCATAAGAAAATATATTATGCCAGCTGTCATGACTCGTACAATGAGTCGTACAATCCTCCTACGACTTGTGGCATCCTCCTGTACCGACCAGGTCCAAAACCTCCAATCCTCTGAATATTTCCATGAATCCTACTACGACCTGTAACAAGCTATCATGAGTCATACCAACACTCGTATAACCAACATCTAAGAAATCCCAAGTACTTGTTACAATCTGTACCACGAGTCGTACCCACACACTACGACTCGTAGTGATAACTCGTGGTCTAGGAAATAAATCTCTAAATTGTACCACGAGTCTTCATACAACCCGTACAACAAACCTACAACTCATAGGTTAAGTCATACTGAAGCAATTCTCCATTTTTCCTGCTGATCACATTTCAAATCTCGAGTCTAGTCTTAGGAACTCTCAAGGTATTACAATATCTCCCCCTTGGGAACATTCATCCTCGAATGTGGGTTAAACATACTGGAAGGCTGGGAAAAGAAATTGCAATCGCACATACTGAACATCTAAAGCTGAAAACTGACAGAGTGACTTACTCCAGACTGATATACATGATTGAACTGAATTTATGAATCATACATACATGCTAAAACATTAGAGGAACTGAGAGACATGAACTTGATATGGAACTGAATAGAGTATTAAAGAGAAAACTGATACCTCATGTTGAAACTGAGGCGATAGGGAAAATATATGGGTATTTAGATATCATATCTTCCTCGGCTTCCCACATAGCTCCCTCAACAAGCTAATTTCTCCATAATTCTTTCACTGAAGCTACTTCTTTGTTGCTCAACATTCGAAACTGACGATAAAGGATCTCAACAGGTACCTCCTCATAGGTAAGGCTATCCTTCGCACATGTTCTCTCCACCAGGACAACCAAAGCTGGGTCACTAATGCTCTTCTTCAATGACAAAACATGGAAAACTGGATGCACTGACGCTAGCGCTACTGGTAGCTCCAACTTATAAGCCACCTTGCCAACACATCTCACAATCCTGTATAGGCAAATATATCGGGGACTATGTAAAACTTCAGTCCAAAGATAAGGGATAATTTTTGACAAAATCTCTCACATAATATGTAAAACTTCAGCTTTGTCAGTGTTGACTACGTATGATTGGTATGTATTCAAACTTCCACTTATGCATGTTTCAAATATCTAATTTTTCTAGATATATGTTCTTTAGTTATCATGTTCATTCCATGGATTGAATTGGAGCCAATCATGGTTCTAGGTTTCATGTATCGATCCGGACCTATGTTCGGGTCGTGACACCCGACTTTGAAGGTAATACTCTTATCCGTAATGCAGAATATTATCTAATGCTTTTCAAAATCCAACAATGCTCTACTAATAGCTAAGAATGGTCTTCCAAAGATGATGAGTATGTCTTTATCAATATCGTAGTCTAGAACTACAAATTCTGCCGGTAGTATAAACTTGCCAACTATGACATGCTCATCTTCCATCACCCCCACCGGAGTATTAATATATTTGTCGGCCATCTGGAGCCGAATACAAATGGGCTTCAACATAGACAACTCAGATTTCTTGTAATTGTAAAGAGGCATTAGGTGAATGCTTGCCCCATTATCACAAAGGGCATGCAAGCAATCATATCAACCGATCCGGTAAGGCATGGTAAACTCCCTTGGGTCACCTTTTTTCTCAACACACGTGCCTGCAATGATTGCACTCACTCTATGGATCACGGGAATGATCTCCTCCTTGTTACTTCACAGCTTTCTAGTCAATAGCATAAGTACTTAGCAAACCCTAGAATCTTTTTGATGGCATCAATGAACGGGACCTAGAGTGTTGCCTATTTACGCCTCTCAACTTGCTTTAAATATTAGCATGAAGGGTTTTGAGAAATTCTGTGGAAATGGAGGTATAGGTGGAGGAAAATGTTTTGCAAAGTCTTCCACTCCTCCCTTAGCCTTCCCCCTCTCTTTCGGAGCAGCTAGCACTTCTTGAATTTCTTCACATCCTGGCTTTTTGGATCTTGATGAGTTGGTAATTTGCCAACTCATTAGGCTCTTAAGCATGAACTTTAGCTTAGTTTTCAAGTCTTTTAGTTGAATTTTCTGCCTTATTTTTCCTTTTTATGTTCAAGTATATGATTTGAATAAAATAAGCATGAACTAGAGGAAAAAAGATGTAATTCAGGTAAAAACCAGTGCTCCATCAGAGGACAATGGTGAAACGCCGGCCAACCGCAGGAAACCACTAGCTTGATGAGGAACTGCAACCGGTGGCCCGAAGATAACAACTGGCGAACTGCCGGTTCCATCGCCGATAGATGCTTTAAATGGCTGAACCAATGATTAAAAGGATCGGCAGCTCATGGATGCCAACTGGTAAACTACCAAAGGCACCGCTGGAAGGCCCTAGAAATTCATTAGATTGTAGAAGAAAATGACTGGTGATGGTGGATAGCAATCGCCAAACCGCCGATTGCATCGCAAGTTAGGACATGCCTAAAAAGGGCAAAATCGTTAACGCCTGAAAAATAGGAGATTGTTTACCCTATTTTTGTATATTCTTGAAGAAAGTACTCTGAACATATCATTTAATATTCCTTTACTTTTTGAGAGGGAAGAACTCAATTAGAGAGAAAGAAATATTAGAATATAGCTTTTTATCTCCATCTTCTTCTTTATCAAGGTATAACTATTATTGTAGAAATATTGTGAGTTTGATTTTGTTGACTCCTAATGATGAGATTATTGAGTTTATTATTGAATATGTTCTTGTGTTTCTCAATTATGAGTAATTAAATCTATAGCTAGAGGTATATGATGATGGGTGCTTAATTTGATTGGGTAATGCTAGATTTGTCTTGTTGTTACTTAATTAGTGTAAATCTATTAAATTCTCCTCAAGTTAAAGTTGATTACTTATAATTGAAAATATGGGTATTATTTTCTGTCACACCCCGCCTTGGGGGTATGACTGGCACCTGGTGCCCTAGTAGGACCTGGACTACTAACTGGTGAGCCTAAGCACCGGTGGCGCCTGGCTAGCTCTAACTCAGATTTCTGAAAACAAAGTGCTATATAACGGCTGTAAACACAGCCTCCGGCCAACTGGCCTATAGCCACCTGTACCTGTAATAACAGCTAACCAGAAACATACTTCAACAAGGAACCTATGCGGGCCGACAAGGCCACCATGCTGTCTAGTTATCTGAAACTTCAACACAAGACTACTGTAAAACTACGTGACCGGCAAGGTCACCACTATTGTCAAACCAAGGCCTCACACGGCCAACATAAACTGAAATGCTAAACAGCTATAACAAACTGCACGGCCTCACACGACCGGCTCAACTGACCACAGGGAGATAATATATACAATCTGCAAGCCTCTAAGAGTAACAATAGAAATGATCGGGACAGGGCCCCGACCTACCCGTACTGTACATAAAAGGAAAAGAGCTACATTTCTAGAAATCAGACTCCGGATGACAGGAGCTGAATACTCAGTAGTTGGCTGGAATTACAAGGGATCGCCTCCTCGTCTATGAGTACCTGCAGGCAAGTAATACAGCGCCCCACCGGGCGTCAGTACCGCTGGTACTGAGTATACAAAGCAACTGAAATAATATAGCTGAAACAACTGAATATAAATAGCATATCTAGCAAATTTGTATGGCAGGAAATAATTGAATACGAAGGAACTAGTAAAACTGAATCATGCTTTCTGTACTGATAAGGCGGAGGCGTACCTGTAAACGTGAGGGCCTGCCGTCTAGTAACTAGTATATAACACATAAATAGATATATAAGTAGCAATCAATAGCCAATACCAACTCCCATAAGCCGGATGGCGCCAAGCAAGCAAACAATCTATATACCCCTACCCGGGTCAAAACCAGCCAAAAGTAAGTCACTCCACTCATCTACTCACTTTGGAGCTCCTTTACCGACCCCTTGGGTATCCGGCTCGGGCCATGGCCTCCGATATAAGCAACCGTGTCTGGGTCCGGAGGACTCCTGTGTAGACAGTAACAGATAGGGTCTGGATCCCTGGACACAAAACTCAACAGGGCTATCTGAAACCGGAGCTGCACCTGTAATGCTGATCAAACTTCTATGGGGAAAGCTTCATCCCATCTTTTTCCAAGCTGGGGACGGCATGCCACTCCTCGAAGTGACGTATAACCCACCCGCTCAGTGGGCGACACGATTACCAACCTAGGGGTGGCAAGGACGCTCAATAAGGTGCCCTCACGCCACAACAAGTCTCAACGAACAAATAGCACACATAAATAGCGAGCATGTATGACTGAAAAGGACTATTTGAAATCTAATTTCTTATTCTGAGCTGTTTCCGTACTAAACTGATTCTTTACTGATTATATTCATTCTGAAATCTTTACTTAACTGTTTGGCTAATCTGTAGCCGGGCTACTATCTGTCTGAATGGCTAATCGGTAGCCACAAACTGTCTGTCTATCTGATTTTACTTTATTAGCCTTTATTCTGAAAATCGGTGTCTTTTTATTCTACAACATGCTTGCGAATCATACAACAAGCTATACTGAATCTGGAATGTTAACTCGCCCTCTGGCGCATGCTTTACTAACTTTCAGACTGAATACGCTACGGCAACACAACTCAAAATCTATTAGACTTACTAAATTCTCAACATTCAACTCCAAGAGTTTCAATTACGGAGTTTAGTAGGATTTACAAAGGTAAAGCTTACTAACTTGCCGAAGAACAACTTCACATACCTGGTTTCTGAGTACCCGACTGACCGATGTGATTTCCGTCAGTACTTCTGCTGTTTCTCCCAAATACATTCATATACATATCAATTAGAACTAAATACATTAATATCCAAGATAAATTATCACTTTTGATATATATATTTATCCCAACTTCATCCTTTCAAAAAACGGTCGAAAACTCGTTATTTCTCGATAGTCCAGAAGGGATAAATGCTCACTGCAACTCTAGGAACACATTGGTACTAATTTAAAGAAATTCTATTTACTTTACCTCGGTAGCACGTTGTTTCGCCGGCCAAATTTCATGAAACTAACTCCGTAGGATTGCTCTCTGCAGCTTTATACCTCTGTATCTAAGCCGGAATGGAGTTTAGACCGCGTTTCGTCGCGTAATTGAAAGGAAATTTATATATAAAGTCATGGGTTTCCTTCTTCTTCTATTTTCTCCTATTTTTTTTCTGGAAATTCATCGATTTAAAAGGAAAACCGACCTTTTATTTAATTTTTTTTTGCTAAATCCCTTAACCAACCTGTCATTAGGATATTTATTCATTTAAAATTTATGGGGTGTAACATCCTCCCCCCTTAAGAACATTCGTACTCGAATGACATTCTGTCTAGAGGACTTCTCAACTTACTCAACTTGTTTGTAGAAAAATTTCGGCAGAGTTTCCCCTGTATTATGGACTATCTCAAAATTCCTGAAAAGCAGAAAAGTCCACTAAGGTACTGCACACAATACTTTAAGATTCACTTGACAGCTACACATCAATCTTTTCATTTATACATATACGACCATAAGGTACTGTATAAGTAATAATACGGACATACCTGTCGTCTAACTAGGCCTGGAATAAGTGAGGATATATAGCTTTCATATCTTCCTCCGCCTCCCACGTCATCTCCTCTCGGTTCCTGTTACGCCACAATACTTTGACAGACGCAATATCTTTAGTTCTCAACCTGCGAATCTGTCTGTCTAGAATAGCTACTGGAACCTCTTCATAGGCCAGCTCTTCTGTAATCTGGATATCCTGAACTGGGACTGCCCTGGACGGGTCTCCTATGTATTTCCTCAGCATGGATACATGAAAGACTGGATGAACGGATTCTAATTCTGGAGGCAAGTTCAACTCATATGCTACTCGGCCTATCCTTCGACGAATCTAATAAGGCCCAACAAATCTTGGACTGAGTTTACCTTTCTTGCCGAATCTCATCACCCCTTTCATCGGAGATACTTTCTAAAATACCCAGTCATTTACATCAAAGTCCAGGTCTCTACGCCACACATCTGCATATGACTTCTGGTAGGCACCACGCTAGACGGATGAACCTCTGGTCCAGAGGCAAGAACCGCCACATCCTTGAACAATGAGGGAAGGAACCTAGGAACAACATGGCTAGTCAAGGGAGTCACCGGCGAAATTCCATCTATAGTTCGCGAACCGCCGACTCAGGTCAAAATACCTAAGAAGTGAGGCACAAATAGTGATGCACCAGCATAAGACAGAATCTAATCCGCCAACCGCCTGTCACAAAGCAGAGAATTGGGCACAAATTTAGGTCAATAATGGTAAGGCGGCGAACCGCTTCTTCCAATTGGTGACCGCCGGTAAAATGTCGATGCTGGTACATGCATTGTTTTAAAATCTTAACCAACCCATTGACCGAGCCGATCCAGACTTCTTTTTTAGCCTCCCTAACCTGATCAATTCCCTTTTTATTCTCCCAAAATCCCCTTTTTTCACTTTTTAACACTTCTCATACACCTTTTCATTTTCCCAACACCCCACCTTTCCATATTCCAACAATCCTATTTTCCCACTCCCTATAGATTTAAATTACCATTAAACTCCCATCTTACCCTCAACCAATACTATTAATTCCCCTTCATGTTATACCCCGTAAGATTTCCGACACCTAGATGGCCTATTCGCTTGGTGATTAAGCATATTTGATTGCCATACGTGCTAGGGGAAGGCCCAGAAAAGGATCGGAGGGATAGCCTTTCGAACCATCGCGGAAGGAGCCGAGGCAGAGCCC
The DNA here is from genome assembly GCA_035772735.1 of Datura wrightii. Classification (NCBI taxonomy): domain Eukaryota; kingdom Viridiplantae; phylum Streptophyta; class Magnoliopsida; order Solanales; family Solanaceae; genus Datura; species Datura wrightii. The sequence continues at coordinate 125,261,357 of JASDFA010000018.1, forward strand.
CTCCGCGATGGCAACGTGTCACGAAGGTGGAGCCTCCACGTTGGCTCCGTGAAACGTTGGCCCCGTCCAGGCTCAAGTCTATAAAGCCCACGTTGGTTTTAATTCATTTAAACTCATCATAATTTCCAGAAAACGCAGAGGAACAGAGGAGAAAGAAGAGGGTAAACATATAATCGTTCGATTACGCTGCCAAACGTTGTCCAAACTCAAGTTAACATTAGATACCGAGGTATTTAGCAGCAGAGAGCATTCCTACGTATTTAGTTTCGCAAAATATGGCTGACGAATCGTCGAGCTATCGGACTAAGGTCAGTGGAATTGCTCCAAACTAGTGTCTATGTGTTCCTAGCTGTGAAGTGAATATTTCTCCTTCTGGACATCTGGAAAATAGCGAGTTTTCGACCGTCTTTCGATAAGCCTAAGTTTAGGCTATAATTATACCAAAAGTAATGTCGTCCTTTAGAATAAAGTTGTATTTAGTACTGATTGATATATATATGAATGAAGTTGGGAGGAATAGCTGAAATACTGACCAAGCTACGCTAGTTAGTCGGGAAATCAGAAGCGAAGGTATGTAAAGCTAGTTTCCTCGGCAAGTTAGTAACTTTGGTATAGTAAAGTAATTTAAAGGCCAGTAGAATGTTCAGAAGTCATGTGTTATGTTTATTACGAATGTTGGTACGATATTAGAAACATCATGTTGTAATTAGCGCGAAACTTGCTAGCACGATATAGATTCTAATACAAGTGCTAGGAACAGCACATCATTCTCAGTATGTGATGTAGTACAGAATGTTAGGATATTATCGTATTTAGTTGAAACCCAGTAAAACAATGTAATATCTGTAAGGCATCTCAGAAGTAGAATGATAGGTTAAAACGAAGTTTAGGAAGCATGTTAGAAATAGTAAATCATGTTACTATAGAAACTCAGTATACAACATGGTTTTCAGCAGAAAGACTATATCTTGTTCAGCATTAGACTCAGTACAGTATGACAGAAGATTATATTTATACATATATACTATTATCAGTCTCAACATGTATTAAGTACGTACACATTACCATTACTAGTTCAGTACACAGTATGTACGGATACTTTACTACTATTAGCTTCAGTATGTGGGATATGCAGATAGTATTACTAGTTGAGACCGTTGTATTGTTTTGGAGTTGGATTACCTAGCATCCATGACCGCCTCAGGGTTAATAGCTGTATCGACTCGTCCGCCAGAGGACGAGGATACGTCGCTCTACGGAGTGGCATGCCGTCCCACAGGGGACGAAGATGGGATGCCAGTTTTCCCCATATTATGCGTTGGTCGGCCCTTATACACCCCTGTCGAGCGGACACGCCCGGGTGTTGATTTAGGAGTCCTCCAGACTCAGGTACAAATATAGTCAAGGGCTCAGCGAGCCCAAGTGCATACCCAGGGGACCGGCAGGATACTTATAGTTATTATAGGAGATGGGACGACCGGGGTAGGGGTATAGATTGTGTGCTGTTTGTACCTCCTGGCTTATGGGGGTCGGGTAAGGTTTGTGTGTGCTATGTTATGTTATGATATGTTATGCCATGTGATACGATACACGAGTAGGTCAACAGTAGAATGATATATCTTCAGGTATGGCTCCTACTCCTTCCAGTACAATTAAGAGTAGGCATAGTTTTACATTTCAAGTCAGTTAGTCTATTCCTTCCTATTTAAGTTCTGTCAGTTGTATTGTTGCTTTCAGATATTTCTTTCAGTTATTGTTTTACATACTCAGTACCAGTGGTACTGATGCCCCTTGGGGGCACTGCATTACTTGCCTGCAGGTACTCACAGACGACGGGCCGATACCTCATGACTCCAGTCAGCTCACAGGGTCATCAGCTCCAGTCATCCGGAGCTAGATAGCTAGAGGTTTATCTCTTTCGTTTGTTGTACAGCATGGGCAGGCCAGGGCCCTGTCCCGACCATCTTATCAGTATTCTTAGAGGCTTGCAGTCTGCATATATTTCCCTGTGGTCAGATGAGCCGGTCGTGCGAGGCCGTGCAGTTGTATAGCTGTTAGTACTTTTGTTTCTTTTATGTTGGCCGTGTGGGGCCATAGCTTGACAGTAGTGGTGACCTTGCCGGTCACGTAGCTATCCAGTATTTCAGTGTTAAGTTACAGATAACTAGACAACATGGTGGCCTTGTCGGCCCGCATAGGTTTCCCTATATTAATATATTTCTGGTTAGCTGTCAGCACAGGTACAGGTGGCTATAGTCCTAGTCGGCTGGAGGCTGTATTTACAGCTGTCATATAGCCCGTTGTTTCCCCGAATCTGAGTTAGAGCCAGCCAGGCACCAGATGTGCTCAGGCTCAGCAGTCTAGCAGTTCAGGTCCTAGTAGGGCACCAGGTGCCAATCATACCCCCCAAGGCGGGGTGTGACAAACTTGGTATCAGAGCAGGTCGTGTCCTAGGGAGTCTGCAAGCCGTGCTAAGTAGGGTCTTGTCTATGGATGTGTTGTGCACCACATACTATAGGCAGGAGGCTGCGAGGCATGATAGGATGGTTACCCTTCCTTCTCAGTCAGTCGTGCTTTAGAGCGGTACAGTATAGGGTTGAGCCTCTAAAAACTTACCGTATTCTTTGATTACAGATACAAAGGCAGATCAGCATTACCCTATCACAGGCAGAAGATCAGATATAGCAACAAAAGAGGGCATCAGCCAATTACATGATAACTACAGCACCAGGAGGAAGTACCAGAGACCTCCCAGCGTGATAGCTTTACTGGTACCATCCCCAGTATATGTCGATAACTTCAGAATAGGAAGTCATAAGCATAACGTATAAATGAGTCGATTTATTTGTTAGATATATATATATATATAAGACCTGATTAAGATAGTAGACAATATTAGATTATCAGATAAGTGTGAGAAAGAGAGGGAAATGGAGGATTTCCACCTCCATTCTTTCAGGTGTGGTACAGTTCCATGTATTCATTTCATTGTAGTAAGAAAAAGTCATTCCTACCCCTTAGTTTTGATCCCAGTGTAGCAAAGGGCATAAGGATTGAGATGATGTTGACAAAAGCAGGCAGTAAGTGAAAGGTGAATTGGTTGATTCCAAAAAGTGTTAGAAAGAGTAAGGGGCCCTTATGATTATGTAAGTTGTGCAGACCCTCACGGTAATAAGCCAGAAGAGCAAGTAAGACTACTAGCTTACTCGAAGTGGGTGTAGGAGATCCATCAATGATGGACTCCCAGTAAGAGTCAAGTTCAAGCCATGAAAGGGTTGAATCCGCCGTGGTATGCTAACGACGGCAGGGTATGTCTGCAAGATAATAGTTATAACCTTAGCTGTGATATCAAAAGACGGGGAGATTATATGAATGAGATGGGTACTGTTCAGTGCTATTCCGATTGGTATTATATATTATAAACCGACACGCAAGTGCACGTGGTCAAACAAGTAATAAAGTGGCTAAGTAAGCCAAGTATCGATCCAAGGAGGCTCAGGGTATGTAAAAATTGCCTAAGTATATTATATTCTTATTTTACTTCTAACTATGCTAACAACAACGTAACCAACAGTTAATTGAGTTTTTGTTTATAAAATATATACTAAAACTATTAACAATTATTTACTATGAATTTAAACTATGGATATGAGCATGCCAAGGTTAAGAACAAGTAATGAATTCGATTATAATGATAATTTGGTTAATCTCTTCTTCATGTTGCTAGCCAAGAACAGTAGCCTAGAAATTAAAACTCTCGTATTTAATTTCACTTAAGAATCATAAACCATTCGTCTACATTTCTATGATCAAATGCAATTTACAACCTAGCAATACAATTCCGGTTCCTAAATTGACTAATACGGCTTTCAAGTATATTTCTATCAGGAAAGCACATCAAAACCCAATTTTCCCAAATCAAGTTAAGAACAATATCCTATTAATTCACAACTTTCCAATTTCTTGCTCTCTCGAGTGAAATTGGACTTTTTAGATGTACATTAATGTTGGCCAAGCACTAATGCAGTAAGAACAAGAATTAATAGAACAACATGAGAGAAGAAGAAGAAAACCATACCATTTACAATCAAAATTCACTACACATGTTCAAAACCTTAGCAAGGAAGAGAATTAGCCACTCATTTGTGGATTGATCATCCTAAAACGAGTGTAAATCATACGTACAATTGATAGAAAGAAGAAAAGAAGAGAAGAAATCCCTTAGCTTTTTCGTTCCTCAACTGCTCCTAACCCACGTCCTTGCTCCACCAAGTCTGAACTAAAACTGAACTGAACTGATTAAAATAAACCTAAGTGTGCTATTTATACTAGTGGGAAATTTTTCCCGGAATAACAAGCAACGTGTCACGGAGGCGAACGCGGAGCCTTGCCTCTGTGACACGGCGTGGACGCGGACCTTCAATGGAAATCCAGGGTCCGGTAAATTAGCCTCAACGTGGCACGGAGGCCAACGCGGAGGCCTATCTCCGTGCCACGGAGCTGTTGCGAGGCTTCGTTGGAATTTGTCTATTAATTCCCTCTCCAAGCAGTGTGCCTGCTCGATGGTAGCGTAGCACGGCGCCATCGCGGAGCCCTTATATTCTGCACATTCCAATGTCGTCTCCATGCTCGCATCCAAGTCCAACTCCGATATAGTTCCAACATGCATTTTTGCTCCTAAAAATCATATTTTCCTGCAAAACAAATGCTAATCATGTTGGTTAGTATAAATTCACATTTTATTACCAATTACATGAGAATATATACATATTGCACACAAACAAGGCGAAAATAATACATTTGAGTATCACTTGGGCATATAAATCTGCCCAAGATCACTTACCCCACACTTAAATCCTTGTTCGTCCTCGAACAACACATACACAACTCATGCAAATTACATCCCAACCTTCGTCACTATGGTGCGACCATTTATGCTACGGTCATACCGATTATTCAATTTTTGCAAATCATCACGAAAACATGCTTGGTCTTACAATACAAAGACCTTTAATACATCAAGACTTCCTAGACTTTAAGAATTGATTCTTGATATCGGCAAACTCATGCAAATCAGCTAATCAAGAAATCCGACACGAAAATCAATCTTTCATCAAGCATGTGCCCTCACAACTCAAGAGAATCTTCCCCTTTTTGTTCATGCAACACACAAACATGCAAGTAGGGGCATATAAAAATTAATTTCACTCTCTCTCCCAAAAGAATTCACATGCATCATGTCGTGACCCATAGGCTTGCCCTTAGTGTATTACTCCACTAATATAAAGACATGCAATGTAAGATCACGTAGGACTTTAATTGGTTGTAACGGGGCTATGGATCTAGTATATATATTGGATTATCCAATAATAGTCGCTAGCATCCTTAAGCGCCTTTTCAACACATTCCCATCGACTCATGGACATTGTTCCTCTCTTTTCTCTTTTTCTCCCATTCATGCTGGTTTCCTTTCGTACAGCCCATTTCATCAAACACACTTGCCACAAAACAAAGGGTTTTCATGTACCCTCAATATCATTTAATTACAACAAGTGCCTCTTCAACATCATCTTTTCTTTCTTCACTCTGCTTTTCTTTTTCTTTTCACTCTTTTCACTCTTTAACACTTTGGGAAACATTTTCTTTTCTTTTTCTTTGTAAGCACTTAAGAGCTTCGTATAGACTTTAAGGCTAATGAAAAGAAGGAATAAAGCTTAGTTCATACAATTTTGGACAAAAGAATGAAATCGGCTAAAGGCTCAACGGGCTGACTAGGGTATACAACATATAAAAAGGTAGAATTTGACAAGAAAAAAATGGAAACTATCGGTTAAAAACAAAGAAATGCCTACATCCTTTCCAACACTACACCTCCTTCATTTCGTTTTGTAAACACACCAGGCAAGTTCTAGACAATTCACAATGGCATGGAATAACAATACCTCACTTCACACTTCATGCACATGCACGAATCAAGATGCATTCACAGACTCTCTAATTAGCCAATCACATGAATTCAAAATTAAGTCTCAATCATACTGAATCAACTTCTATAGCCTAGGTAACTCAACATATTTACAAAATTGCATGCTTTCGAACGAATCATTTTCACATTTTGAACATCAGTTACACACGCAACGAAATTTTTGCAACCATAAAGCAACTACAGTTCATTGATGCAATCCACCAAAGAAAAATTAAAAGCAAATTAAAATCCTACTCCTACCGACTACATTTCCCTTAAGACGGTCGTCATCCATCCATCATAGGGAACGATCACTAACTATCACATCGGTTCAATGGGACTATTCTTGGTAAAAGAACCGAAAACAAACTCTGAGAAACCCCAAAAAAATAAAAAACCGAAAATTCTTGCAACACATCGATCATTTCGATAGAAATAAAATATTTACATGTGCAAAATATTCTTGAAATTTTTTGAAAAATATCGATCATCTAGATAGAAAAAAATAAAAAATCTTTACAAAATATTTACACTGGCAACCATAACTTTTCATACCACACATCATTAACCACACAAACAAATATATACAGATACACCACAAATCAGTTCATAACAGGGAAAGCACAAACATACATACACACCAAGGAAAAACATACAGCAAATTAGAGCCCAAGTCCCAGCACCTAGCTACTCCCCACCCCACACTGAAATCGAACACTGTCCCCAGTGTTCACAAAAATTACAAAACACAATTTCGGGTGGTGGAACTCCCTGTTCAGTCGAAATATTCGACTTCTTCATCTGGTGATGCTGCCTCATTGAACATATCTGAGTCAGCTCCATCGTCGTCATCGGACTCCACATCGGAGTCCTCATGATGTGTCTCCTCATCAGTAGGGACATCGTCATCCGTCGGCTCCACGAAGGCTGGTCCCACCCGGCATAAGGCCCTTGCATTCTCGCCAAATGGGTAATCCAGCTCCAGCTGCCATAATTCTTCCTCGGTGGCTGGTCTCCCACCAATCCGTAGCTGCAGCATCTGCATGCCGAACATACGTCCCATGTACTGATCGTCACGAGCATGTCGCTCGCCCAAAGTCAGCACTGGCCCTTGTGTGGTGTCGGGGGCCTTAGTTTTTGTCACATCAAGGGCCCTCTGCTCCAACTGTGGAATATAGTCCAAAGCCTCTTCCTCAATGTCGAGGCCTCGGAGGAAGGTGGTGATGAGTCCGCCAAACCCGTATCTGTGACCCTGGTGCAGTCTGGCTCTCTTCATCGCGGATATAATTACCGCCCCAACATTAATCTCAAGCCCTTTCATAGGGAATACACCAAGCAGACACGGTCCCGGGTCACATCCGTCATGTGAACTCCCGGGATCAAGCACGAACACACAATCTTCAGCCATATTCTGGCCTCCCTGTTCATCTGCGAATAAGGCAGTGTCTGGTGGTAACCCCTCTCCTTATGTCTATTCCATCGGGCTGTGGATCGAGCCCCACACAACGTACGTCTGATGTCGGCGTACGGTGGGGCGATGTTTAGCTGGCAGAGAACGTGGGCGTCTGTGTCCCGCGCTCCAACGATGGAATTAAATTGGTGGGGTTCCAGAGTGACAATCTGCCCTCTGATTTTTATTGTGTGGCTTCTGATGGCCGGGTTCCAGTTTGCGTATAACTCTCGGACCAAATGTAGGTTGCACTCCTTGGGCTCCTGAAAGATAAAGCTGAGCCCAGCTGCCTCAATTCTCTGCACAATACGTGGGAACTCCTGTGCTAGTGGTTCCTGTGCAATATGTTCCTTGGGGAAGTACTTGTTTTCTTTGTGTTTAGCGTACCACTTCTTCCCTTCATCGGTTACCCATCTTGTTCCGTATTGGCGGCGTTGGCCGCGCGGAACAGCTGGTGCAGCTGGGACTGCAGTGCCCAACCTCAATCTTTTCCGTCCGGTTCCTAAGGTAGAAGCACCCTTGCCCTTGTCCTGTCGACTTGCCATTGAACCTGTCAATATACATAAACAGCACAACGTTAAGCTAAATACAAGTTAACTTAGGCTAAGTTCGGGTTAAACTAAGTTTACCCCACACTTAGTCCTTAACTATATTTGCAATACTTTGGCAAGGATTACTCTATTTACAACCCCAAACACAAACAACTATACAACATATTGCTTAGTGCGTTCACGAAAATTTCGACAGCATAACGCTTAGCGTACTACTATGACTTCATACAGCTAATCCCAATCCTACTATCGCTAACAATTCAACCATCACACAAGCAATAAAAACAAAAACTAAAAACAACGATAAAAACATTCTATATACAACCGAATCCAATTAATCAAACCAATTTACACAATTTTCGCATTTTCCCCAACAATTCGAGAATTCGTCTTCCCACAACATTCACACAACATTTACCTCGACTTATCTCAATTTACAACCACACCCCGGCATCGAATTCATCAAATTATCAAGTTGCCCAAGTAAAATTCAACAACCCAAGCCCTAGAATACAATTCTACAATCAAATTTGAATTATTCACATAATCGACAAGTTCAAACGCTAACTACAACAATCCGAACATAATCAATCACAAAATAATTCAACATCATGTTTAATTGCTACTTGGGGTGATATATTTCACCTCACATGCTCACATTCGACTAAAATCGCCAAAAACTTGAGAGAAACGATGAAAACATACCTTTTAGTTGAAGAACCGAAGAAATTTGATGTTTTCCTTGCCTATTAGCATGGCACGTTGGTTGGGGAGGGGAAATTGGGTGCTTTGGTCGCGGAGGAGGAGAGAAATGGGAAACAATTGGGCAAAATCGGGGGTTTATTTAAAGAAAACACGAGGGTCACCCGGCAACCCGGTGTGACCCGGCACTGAATAAAGGGCAACGTGTCACGGAGGGTAACGCGGAGCCCCTCTTCTGTGACATGGAGCCAACGCGTTGGCTCTCTGGAAATTTTTAAAAAATCTGATTTTGCCATCAACTTGTCACGGAGGGTAATGCGGAGCCACTCCTCCGTGACGCGGAGCCAACGCCCCAGTGCATTGTTTCTTCAATAAAAATTATTTTCATACCTTGCCTTATTTTTCCCGCTTCCATGCATATTTTTCTCCGTTAGACCTGAGAATCACCTCACTAAACGAAATTGGTTAGATTAATAGATATTCCTAACTACCATGAAAAAAAATACTAACTAAAACGAAAAAATTTGTACGAAATCAAGAAAAACAGAAAAATGAAAAAATAAAAAATACAAATTATGTACACTATACTAAAAGAAGAAAAATAGAATATTTTTCTTTCCACGGGTTGCCTCCTGTGCAGCGCCTGGTTTACCGTCGCGGCTCGATGTCCATTATGCTCAATTATCTACTAGGGTGAGGGATGATTTTTCACGATCCTTGTCCTCCCCCCAGTAGTGCTCAACCTCATCTGGTGGCCTTCCTTTTAACTCTCGGGAATCGTTCATTATATTAGCATTCCCATGATCAATCACATTGATCACCGAGAGTTCTTCCTTCACCGTCAGGAGCTTAGGTGCCTTGTACACGTCGAACACTTTGACCTTGTCGTGTGCTCGCATTGTAAGTTGACCCGCAGCTACATCAATTAATGCTTTTCCGGTTGCCAAAAAGGGTCGTCCCAAAATAAATGGGACTTCAGCATCTGGTTCAAAGTCCAGAACAATAAAATCGACCGAAAAAATGAGAGAGCCCACTTGCACTAACACATCCTCCACAATACCATCCGGTTTAGCTAAGGACCTGTCCGCTAGCTGCAAGATTACAGTTGTAGGTCTAGGACTCCCTAGACCTAACTTTCTGAATACCGAAGATGGCATCATATTTATACTTGCCCCCAAGTCGCATAATCCACGAGCTCGGATACTTTGCCCAATAGTCAGCTGGATTGTAAAACTTCCAGGGTCTTTCAGTTTCGTGGGCAGTCTATTCTGAATCCGGGAAGTGCATTCCTCCGTTAAAGCCACCGTGGCATACTCAGTCAAATGACTTTTGTTAGCCACGATGTCTTTAATATATTTTGCATACTTTGGCACTCCCTGCAAGACATCAACAAGAGGTAAATTAACATGTACCTGTTTAAGCACCTCCATAAATTTCTTGAAACACGCCTCCTCCTTGTGTTTCTTCAGTCGTTGAGGGAACAGGGGTGGAGGCCTTTCTGATTCTGCTTCTTTAGTCTTCCCCCTATCAGAACTTTGTTCCTCCTCAACATATGCTGCTCTTGACTTTTGAGGCGGTCTTTCCGGTTCCACCTCCTTCAACTGTAAGCCACTCCTCGTGGTCACTGCATTAACCTGCTTCGGATTAGGATCCATGTCGCTAGGTAGTCCTCCTCTGGGTCTTGTATTTTGGGCACTAGCAAATTGCCCAAACTGATATTCAAGAGCCTTGGTCGCCAACTGATTGTTCTTCACTTCGGCTGCCAATTTAACATAGTCATCCTGCAATTGTGCCTGATTAGCAATCATGGTCTTGAACATCTCTTCAATGGTCGGTGATGGTGGTGGAGGAGGGGGCATTGTGATTTCTGAATTGAGCTTGAAAGTTTTGTTTCCCTCCTTGATTTCTCTGCATACCCTGACCAGAACTTTGGCCTTGTTGGTTGTTGCTACCCCACGAAAAATTCGGATGGTTCCTCCAATTTGAGTTGTAGCCACTACCAAACTACTGCTGATTTCTCTGTGCATTGCCCACAAAGTTAACAGAATCAGGATTTGCACCACAGCACTCAGCTGAATGCTCACTACTACCACACACTTCACACCACATCTGCTGGACCGCATTGACTGAAGCTGGAGGCTGGTTCAAGTTCATATTGCTGAAGTGATTGTTTAACTGATTTTGCAAGGCAGCTATCTGTGCAGCGATAGCTGTAAATCCATCCACTTCAAGCACTCCCGCTGCTTTCCTTGCTCCACCTCGAGATGAATCTGCATTCCATTCTGGATTGCCTTGTGAAATTCGGTTGAGCAAAGTGTACAGCTCCTCATAGGTCTTTTCCAGCGCTTGCCCTCCAGCTGCTGAATCTAACAGAATTTTAGTGTGGGGTTCCAAACCCTCAATAAATGTGTGTACCAACACCTCATTGGACTGATGATGATGAGGACAGTCCCGCAACATGGATTTAAATCTTTCCCAGGCTTGATATAGATTTTCTCCCTCCCTCTGTTTAAAACTTAGAATTTGACTTCTAAGTCTGGCTGTTTTACCAGAAGGGAAAAATCTAATTAAAAACTTCTGTGCAAGATCATCCCACGTTGATATAGAATTGGGTGGTTCAGCTTTTAACCACCTTTTGGCTTCACCAAGTAAGGAAAACAGAAATAAGGTGAGCCGAACATAATCAGGTGACACTCCAGCGGGTATATAAGTGTCACTTATCTCCAAAAAGTTTTGGAGATGTTGTTGTGGATCTTCATGAGGGAGACCGGTAAATTGCCAGCTTGTGTGCAAAAGTTGCACCATATTCTGCTTTAATTCAAACCTCCCTCCAGGCTCTGGTTTGCGGATGCTAGAATGTACATTGTTAGCGTGTGGAATTGCCACCTCGCGAACCGGCCTTGCTGCTGCTTCATCGGGCACTAACACTGCCCTCACAACTGGTGGATTTTGTTGCTCCATAAATAGATTGTCGGAACAACTGCAGCTTCTTTTGTAGAGCTTCTCTACGTTGACTATGAAATTCACGTTCAGGCTCTAAGTAAGATTCCACCAGCTCCTTGTCCCTTGCCAGTGTTCACAGAAAAAATATCTGCAAAATACAGGCTAAGACCAAGTTGTTAACACTTAAGAAAATAAAAATAAAAATGCAGTAAATTTACACTAAACACAATTTCACAAATTTGCCTAGCCTCCCCGGCAACGGCGCCAAAAACTTGTTCGGTGCTATTCCGATTGGTATTATATATTATAAATCGATACGCAAGTGCACGTGGTCAAACAAGTAATAAAGTGGCTAAGTAAGCCAAGTATCGATCCAAGGAGGCTCAGGGTATGTAAAAATTGCCTAAGTATACTATATTCTTGTTTTACTTCTAACTATGCTAACAACAACGTAACCAACAGTTAATTGAGTTTTTGTTTATAAAATATATACTAAAACTATTAACAATTATTTACTATGAATTTAAACTATGGATATGAGCATGCCAAGGTTAAGAACAAGTAATGAATTTGATTATAATGATAATTTGGTTAATCGCTTCTTCATGTTGCTAGCCAAGAACAGTAGCCTAGAAATTAAAACTCTCGTATTTAATTTCACTTAAGAATCATAAACCATTCGTCTACATTTTTGTGATCAAATGCAATTTACGACCTAGTAATACAATTCCGGTTCCTAAATTGACTAATACGGCTTTCAAGTATATTTCTATCAGGAAAGCACATCAAAACCCAATTTTCCCAAATCAAGTTAAGAACAATACCCTATTAATTCACAACTTTCCAATTTCTTGCTCTCTCGAGTGAAATTGGACTTTTTAGATGTACATTAATGTTGGACAAGCACTAATGCAGTAAGAACAAGAATTAATAGAACAACATGAGAGAAGAAGAAGAAAACCATACCATTTACAATCAAAATTCACTACACATGTTCAAAACCTTAGCAAGGAAGAGAATTAGCCACTCATTTGTGGATTGATCATCCTAAAACGAGTGTAAATCATACGTACAATTGATAGAAAGAAGAAAAGAAGAGAAGAAATTCCTCAGCTTTTTCGTTCCTCAACTGCTCCTAACCCACATCCTTGCTCCACCAAGTCTGAACTAAAACTGAACTGAACTGATTAAAATAAACCTAAGTGTGCTATTTATACTAGTGGGAAATTTTTTCCGGAATAACAAGTAACGTGTCACGGAGGCCAACGCGGAGCCTTGCCTACGTGACACGGCGTGGACGCGGACCTTCACTGGAAATCCAGGGTCCGGTAAATTAGCCTCAACGTGGCACGGAGGCCAACGCGGAGGCCTATCTCCGTGCCACGGAGCTGTCGCGAGGCTTCACTGGAATTTGTCCATTAATTCCCTCTCCAGGCAGTGTGCCTCCGCGATGGTAGCGTGGAACGGCACCATCGCGGAGCCCTTATATTTTGCACATTCCAATGTCATCTCCATGCTCGCATCCAAGTCCAACTCCGATATAGTTCCAACATGCATTTTTGCTCCTAAAAATCATATTTTCCTGCAAAACAAATGCTAATCATGTTGGTTGGTATAAATTCACATTTTATTACCAATTACATGAGAGTATATACATATTGCACACAAACAGGGCGAAAATAATACGTTTGAGTATCACTTGGGCATATAAATCTGCCCAAGATCAGGTCCGACTGCAAGTCAGAAGAAGTATAGGTTGGAACTTGACTGCAACCATATTGACAGTGTAAGGCAAGGTACCTTGAACCCCATAGCCCAGTTTAAGGAAGATGAAGGTGAAGAGCATGAATACTAGATTTTGAGGGGAAATCAGAATCACCTCTAGATTGATAGAACATCGTGTATTAAGGACTAAACCTTAGACGAACAGCTAAGAGACAGTAAGGTTGCAGTTTAGAATGTTACGGTGTGTCCGCCCAAGGAGAAGGTAAGAGGGTACCGAACCAGAGACTCCAATCTAGTGTGGCCTAGAGATAAGGTCCAACAGACAGTCACAGGCCTTAATATAATGCCAAGTAAGGCCACGAGGTTCGGATGTTGACCCCACATTGTAAGAGTGGCGAAATTTCAAATAGCGGATCATAGATAAAGTGCATGTGTGTGTTGCTTCCAGAATGGAATAAAAAAAACCTATGAAATGATACGAGAGGATATGAGATATCATTAGACCATAGGAGCGGTATATCATGTGCAGTATGAAGTTCAGTAAGGCATGTTAGAGATTATGTATCACCACAAAATTCAGTATGTATTGTACATAGTAGTTGACATATATATATCTACAGATGATAGATATGATGTAAGTACTTGGCAACGGGGGTTATAGTCACACAGATTTTGGTTAGCTGCTAGGAAATATATACAGATCGTACTGTAGGACCCCTCACCAAAAGAGAGGGTGGCACATTAAGTGGTCGTACATCGTTTTCCCAGCCCTGTAGGTGAGAGTCGGCCTTAGTCAACCTAGCAGCTATTATGCGGAACACCCCGTAAGTCAGCCGACCGTCTCAGTCAGACAAACCTGTGGGTACCCCAAGAAAGAGTCCATATTGGTAGTTAGTGACGGACTAGTACTTCAGCTGCTTCTCGTAAGGTATTCAGATACAGAGACCTAAAAGAAGGCCAGTCTTTACAGAATGGCTCATAAGACCGAGAATTTCCAAGAACAGTAATATAAATCCATGGGGGGTATGAATAAGGCGTAAGAAATTGGTAGTGCCCTGCTAGCACAGTGTTTACTAAGATAAGGAGATTGGTAGGTTGCCTATGAAGATCCAGGAACGGATCGCCTGAGAGTAGGTTGGACTAAGCACAACATCACAATTGTTCAATTAGGAGGACGAAACAGTTAGTTGTCCACAACCCCGCAGTTATGCATGAGCTACAGATGTCCGAGTAGGACATGTAGAGCATCGTTAGACTATTGCAGCATTCGGATCATCTAACCCAGCTATTTAGCTAGTCAAAATTATTCAGCCAGACTATTAGAGATCATGATCATTGTCAGGATCCTCCCGATCAGATACGGGCACATGGTGTGCAGATAGTCATTCAGGTTACCTTAGCAACAAGCAGCCTTAGCATGTGGCCAGAAGGCCAGATAAGCTCTAGATATACCGGTAGATTACTTGTCAGATTCTCCGGTATAATAAACCAGTATGACCGTCAGTTATATGTCAATTTTTCTAAATGTGAGTTTTGGCTGAGTTCAGTAGCCTTTTTGGTCACATTGTGTCGGAGGCTGGTGTACAGGTAGATACACAGAAAATTGAAGCAGTGAAGACATAGCCCAGACCTATCACTCCGATCGAAGTATGCAATCCTTGCGGTTAGACGGGTACTACAGAGGGTTTGTGGAAGGATTTTCCACCTTAGTAGCACCTCTGACTAAATTGATACAGAAGGCAGCAAAGTTCCAGCAGACTGAGGCGTGTGAGCAAAACTTCCAGGAGTTAAAAGACAGGTTAACACCAGCCCCAGTGTTAGTATTGCCAGAAGGTACAGAGGGTTGATGCAGCATGGTAAAGTAATAGCTTATGCTTTCAGGCAGTTGAAGAAACATGAAAAGAATTATCTTACTCATGACCTGGAGTTAGCTGTAGTAGTTTATGCCTTAAAGAATGAATATTTTGTATCACCCAGGAAGGGCTAATGTGGTAGCAGGATTACCCCGTACCAGGGATAGACATGATTCAATCTGGGTATTGTTGACAGTCTGACGAAATCAGCCCATTTTCTTCCAATAAAAACTACTTTCTCTGCCAAAGATTACGCCGAATTGTATATCAGAGAAATAGTTAGATTACACGGTGTTCCAGTATCTACTGTCTCTGATAGAGGAGCACAGTTTACGGCTAGATTTTGGCAGTCATTTCAGAGAGATCTGGGGATGCAGATTAATTTGAGTACAGCATTCCATCCTCAGACAGATGGACAAGCTAAGCGCACTATTCGGGCGCTCGAGGACATGCTACGAGTATGTGTGCTAGATTTTGGAGGTAGCTGGGACGAGCATTTGCCATTAATTGAATTTGCCTATAATAGCAGCTATCACTCAGCCATCCAGATGGCGCCTTTCAAGGCATTGTACGGGCAAAAATGCAGATCGCTGATTGGTTGGTTTGAAATAGGAGAATCAGTGTTGGTCGGGCCAGACATTGTTCAGCAGTCAGAGGAAAAGGTAAAGCTTATCCGAGAATGCTTACTGACTGCATGGAGCCGCCGGAAATCATATGCAAATGTGCGATGCAGAGACTTGGAATTTGATGTAAATGACTGGGTATTTCTGAAAGTATCTCCGATAAAGGGGGTGGTGAGATTCGGCAAGAAAGGTAAGCTCAGCCCGAGGTCTGTTGGGCCTTATCAGATTCATCGAAAGATAGGCCGAGTAACATATGAGTTGGACTTGCCGCCAGAATTAGAATTTGTTCATTCGGTCTTCCTTGTATCTATGTTGAGGAATGCATAGGAGACCTGTTCAGAGCAGCCCCAGTCCAGGATATCCAGGTTACGGAAAAGTTGGCCTATGAAGAGGTTCCAGTAGCTATCCTAGACAGATAAATTCGTAGGTTGAGAACTAAGGATATTGCGTCTGTCAGGGTATTGTGGCGTAACAGGACCCGAGAGAAGATGACGTGGAAGACTGAGGAAGATATGAAGATTAGATATCCTCACTTATTCCAGGCCTAGTCCGGCGACAGGTATGTCCGTATTATTACCTATGCAATACCTTATAGTTGTGTATGAATAAATGAGAAAGACTGATGCTTGGCTATCCAGTAAATCCTAAAGTATTGTGTGCAGTACCTGTATTGGACTTTTCTGCATTTCAGGCTTTTGGTATAGTCCATATTACAGGGGAGACTCTGCCGAAAATTTTCTAAACAAGTAAGTTGAGAAGTCCTCTAGATAGCAGTTTCCATTCGAGGACGAATGTTCTTAAGGGGGGAGAATGTTATACCCCATAAGATTTTCGACACCTAGATG
This sequence comes from Datura wrightii, assembly GCA_035772735.1. Lineage (NCBI taxonomy): Eukaryota > Viridiplantae > Streptophyta > Magnoliopsida > Solanales > Solanaceae > Datura > Datura wrightii. Next base: position 125,278,014 of record JASDFA010000018.1, read on the forward strand.
GCCTATTCGCATGGTGATTAAGCATATTTGAAAGCCATATATGCTAGGGGAAGGCCCGGAAAAGGATCGAACGGATAGCCTGTCGAACCATCACGGAAGGAGCCAAGGCAGAGCCCCTCCGCGATGGCAACGTGTCACGGAGGTGGAGCCTCCGCGTTGGCTCCGTGACACGTTGGCCCTGTCCAGGCTCAAGTATATAAAGCCCACTTCGGTTTTAATTCATTTAAACTCATCATTATTTCCATAAAACGTAGAGGAACAGAGGAGAACGAAGAGGGTAAACATATAATCATTCGATTACGCTGCCAAACGTTTTCCAAACTCAAATTAACCTCAGATACCGAGGTATTTAGCAGCAGAGAGCATTCCTATGGATTTAGTTTCACGAAATACGGCCGACGAATCATCGATCTATCGAACTAAGGTAAGTGGAATTGCTCCAAACTAGTGTCTATGTGTTCCTAGCTGTGAAGTGAATATTTCTCCCTTCTGGACTTCTGGAAAATAGCGAGTTTTCGACCATCTTTCGATAAGCCTAAGTTTAGGCTATAATTATACCGAAAGTAATGTCGTCCTTCAGAATAAAGTTGTATTTAGTACTGATTGATATATACATGAATGCAGTTGGGAGGAATAGCTGAAATACTGACCAAGCTACACCAGTTAGTCGGGAAATCAGAAGCGAAGGTATGTAAAGCTAGTTTCCTCGGCAAGGTAGTAACTTCGGTATAGTAAAGTAATTTAAAGGCCAGTAGAATGTTCAGAAGTCATGTGTTATGTTTATTACAAATGTTGGTACGATATTAGAAGCATCATGTTGTAATTAGCGCGAAACTTGCTAGCACGATATAGATTCTAATACAAGTGCTAGGAACTACACAGCATGCTCAGTATGTGATGTAGTACAGAATGTTAGGATATTATCGTATTCAGTTGAAACCCAGTAAAACAATGTAATATCTATAAGGCATCTCAGAAGTAGAATGATAGGTTAAAATGAAGTTTAGGAAGCATGTTAGAAATCGTAAATCATGTTACTATAGAAACTCAGTATACAACATGGTTTTCAGCAGAAAGACTATATCTTGTTCAGCATTAGACTCAGTACAGTATGACAGAAGATTATATTTATACATATATACTATTATCAGTCTCAGCATGTATTAAGTACGTACACATTACCATTACTAGTTCAGTACACAGTAAGTACGGATACTTTACTACTATTATCTTCAGTATGTGGGATATGCAAATAGTATTACTAGTTGAGACCGTTGTATTGTTTTAGGGTTGGATTACCTAGCATCCATGACCGCCCCAGGGTTAATAACTGTATCGACTCGTCCGCCAGAGGACGAGGATACGTCGCTCTACGGAGTGGCATGCCGTCCCACAGGGGATGAGGATGGGATGCCAGTTTTCCCCATATTGTGCCTTGGTCGGCCCTTATACACCCCTGTCGAGCGGACACGCCCGGTGTTGATTCAGGAGTCCACCGGACTCAGGTACAGTTATAGTCAGGGGCTCAGCGAGCCCAAGTGCATACCTAGGGGACCGACAGGATGCTTATAGTTATTATTGGAGATGGGACGACTGGGGTAGGGGTATAGATTGCGTGCTGTTTGTACCTCCCTGCTTATGGGGGCCGGGTAAGGTTTGTGTGTGCTATGTTATGTTATGATATGTTATGCCATGTGATACGAGACACGAGTAGGTCAACAGTAGAATGATATATCTTCAGGTATGGCTCCTACTCCTTCTAGTACAGTTAAGAGTAGGCATAGTTTTACATTTCCAGTCAGTTAGTCTATTCCTTCCTATTTCAGTTCTATTAGTTGTATTGTTGCTTTCAGATATTTCTTTCAGTTATTGTTTTACATACTCAATACCAGTGGTACTGATGCCCCTTGGGGGCGCTGCATTACTTGCCTGCAGGTACTCATAGACGAGGGGCCGATACCTCGTGACTCCAGTCAGCTCACAGGGTCATCAGCTCCAGTCATCCAGGTTTATCCCTTTCTTTTGTTGTACAGCATGGGTAGGCCGGGGCCCTGTCCCGACCATCTTATCAGTATTGTTAGAGGCTTGCAGCCTGTATATATTTCTCTGTGATCAGATGAGCCGGTCGTGCGAGGCCGTGCAGTTGTATAGCTGTTAGTACTTTTGTTTTTTTTATGTTGGCCGTGTGGGGCCATAGCTTGACAGTAGTGGTGACCTTGCCGGTCACGTAGCTATCCAGTATTTCAGTGTTAAGTTACAGATAACTAGATAGCATGGTGGCCTTGTCGGCTCGCATAGGTTTCCCTATATTAATATGTTTCTAGTTAGCTGTCAGCACAGGTGCAGGTGGCTATAGGCCTAGTCGGCCGGAGGCTGTATTTACAGCCGTCATATAGCCTGTTGTTTCCCTGAATCTGAGTTAGAGCCAGCTAGGCACCAGATGTGCTCAGGCTCAGCAGTCTAGCAGTTCAGGTCCTAGTAGGGCACCAGGTGCCAGTCATACCCCCCAAGGCGGGGTGTGACACTTCACCTATAAAAACCCCCATTTCCTACACCTAACTCTCACTACACTCTCACTCTCTACTAGCAAAGTTCCAATTCCTACCACTGTTGAGCAAGTTCAAGCTCCACATCTCTCATCCATTCTTATTCTTGGGTTGTGGTAAAGTACTCCTAACACTCTCTATTATTACAAGTTGTATGCTTGGTGCATATGAATGTTGTTATAGCATGTAACTCCCTTCTTTTTACTGCCCTTTCCCCCCAACTTTTCCATTATTGAGCACATACTCGTTGAATGTTGTTGATTGATATGCAATGTGAAATTAGTGGGGAAGTAGGTTCTGGTGCTTAAATGGGTGTGGGAAGTTATTGCTATTGTTTAGTTGAGATGGGGTAAGGTTTGAGTAACCCAAGGGATGTAAAGGACCCAATTTGACCTATGATAGATCAGGTGACACTGTTCTTAAGGGTAAATCATCATTTTATCCCTTTTTTTGTGTAGGTTATGCTCATATAAGATGTGAATATGTGTTTTTGAGAGTTGATGTTGGAGTGTATTTTTAGGCAATGGGGACAACGACCATCAGCTACTCACTGGTCATGTCCAGCAAAATACCAATGAAATGTTGGTTCAGGTAAAAATGGCTTCAGGACACTTCCTTGACCCTGCGTCACATTGGCACTTCAGGGATTACAACTGGCAGCTCGCCGATGAGTCACTGGTGGAAACTTTACTGCCCCAGTATTTTGTTCACTATTGGCGGCTCATCGACGGTCAGCAGATCACTTCCTACGGTTCGCCGGAATTCCGCCAGTGCTTCTAGTTCCTTCATGATAATATCTCCTCCTATTTTTCATCTAAATATTTAGAGTAGTTGTTGTTTGTGTATTTTATCATTAGAAAAATACAAAAAGTAACATTGTGTGTGGCACTAACATTGTGTTTTTAGAAAATGTCTTCTTCTAAGGACCCAAGAAAATAAAAGGCCATCACTATTTCATAGACAAAGGGCAAAGGAAAAGCCAAAGCCACCTCAGGCCCCGCAAACACCAGAGATGCAATAATATGTTGTGTGCCAAACATGAAGGGGCACTAAGCTATTTGTGAAGGCCACTCCATCACTGTGGAGAAGCAATTCAATTTAGCGAGGCTGAGTTGTGACTTCCCTAACATCACTACCCAATTCACCGACCGCTAGTGGTGTGTTTTCACCAACCCTCTTCCAGATTTTTACAGGAGCCTGGTCCTGGAATTCTATGATTTGTATCAGGCCAGGTAGGAGAGTATGAATTACAGAGGAAATGTTGAGGACTTTTCATGCCTAATGATAAAGGGTGTACTTACGCACTTCATAAAAATAATTTTACTCGTACTTTACTATGTTTTGAGAACAAATTATGTGTGTTTGCATGATATTGTGTTATATATTTGTAAAAATGGCTAACACAGTTGATTAGATGTTTTTAGGGCTAAAAGTTATGGATTTATATTTGTTTGAGACGTTTGGATTGAAGTTTAAGAAGAAGGAATTCACTAAGCATGATTAAAGAAAAAAATAGAGTGCACTGCCACTGCTGCGCGACTAGATGTGTGAGGCATTGGTCTTGCTGCACTACAAGATGCATAAAGCGGCCCCTGTACTATGCGATTCTGTGCACGAGGCACTGGGCTCCCTGCGCGACTGAGTGTGCGATGCGGCGTAGAAGCTGTGAGATTAAATGCGTGAGCCGTAGCCTTTCCAGTGCTACAATAGGCACGAGGCACCCTTCCACCTATGCGATGCAGCCCGCGATGCATCAAGGGGTTTCCAACGACAAAAATTCAAATCCTACTTCAACTAGGAAAAGGAACTTTCAGTCCCAAATCAAATCTGCAAAGGAACAAGAAAAGCATAAATCTACTACTATATATAGCCTTTTATTTTCATGTAATAACGATGTTGTTTTAAGTCTTGAAAAAAGCTTTTTTAGAGAAGTTTTTAGAAAAGAGTTAGAGGAGACAATTTACAATTTAGTTTTGAGAGTTAGTTTTACTTTGAGATACAATTATAAAGTTGTTCTTCCAAATTTTGCATTAATCAAGTGAAGGTTCTTCCAGTCTTTGTTGTAAGTATTAATTTTAGTTTTTATATATGAATGCTATAAATTTACTAATGAACATGATAGGCTAAAACTACCACAACTGGGGTTGTGGGAACCATGATGAATTAACAAACTGGGGTTTGCACAACGTGATTCTAAATTAATACTAAACGCTTGTATTATATTCTCTTCAAGCTTAAACGTTTCTTAACGGTGCACAACGTTAGGAAATGCCCGAATTCTTTACTTGCTTAGGTCTAAGAGGTAGAGATTAGGAAAAGAGAATTACAATGGAGCCTTGATCTTGATGATCATTGTATTAACTTGAGTGTGGTTGCAAGATAGTTAAATCTGGAACTTAGTGATAATAGATAGTTTGAAACCGCTCATGAGACTTGGTCCAGTGATTGAGTATAGCCATTCAATAGGGACTGGTCGATTGTTTGAATGAACCTAAGTTATCAGTTCTACAAATAAAGTATTGGGATAGATCACTAGTGTAAAACCCCAAGTAGTTAAGGATCCATGGGGAACACTTACCCTAGTTAATTGCAATAATATGGAAACAACCATCAATTTCTCAACATTGTTACTTATTAATTTTACAAATCCCCCCACTTAGGAAAGAATTGATTAAAAAGCTTAAGCACTAGCGTTCTTCTATATCCTTCCATATTCCCTATGGGATCGGCCCCAACATCTAGTTGGGTTCTTTATTGACAAAGTCCGCTTCATACTTCAGTAGGAGGTATGGTTTGAGTGTTATCACCTAACCTCAGTGTTAGTAAGTGGTGTTTAGGTCGACATAACCCCAACAACCATAAATTCCCTACTTTGGAAGGATGAAATTGACAAAGTATGGAATATTTTGATTAGCCTCATCAACAAAGAGACCCAATTCAGTGTTATAGCTCCATTTATCACCACTGGACACCTCTTTGGGCTTCTATGGGTGGTGATATATCTTTCCATGACCTACACTTCGACACCAAGTTGTGGCTCGTCTTCATTTGCGGTAGAATCATGTCATCCAAGAATGAACAATGGGTGAATTTGGAAGCCGCCATCCTTATTTATTGGATCATGGCAGTGGTTCCAATTAACTTTGGGGAGATAGCCCAATCAAATCGGGAGAAAGGCCAGACAAGCCGATACTTCAATGCCATATGTGGTGTTGATATCGCTGCTACACGTAAGAGTGGAGTACCCTTTTTCTTGGATGAGACCCCTAGTGCTTCCTCTGGAGTGATCTCCATTTCCAACAATAGGGACGTTGATGCTCCCAAGAACAAGAGGGAGCGGATGTAGGTCTTTGAGGTACTAGATAAGCCTGTCACCCCTGGTTCAGAGCCAACTCCCTATGGCCCTGATCTCAATATGCCACATCTTGAGGCATCAGGGAGAGTTTTTGGAGGTCATCAATTCAAGGATCCTCACCTCCTCCTACTTCCTCACATTCTAGTGGTCTTCAAAAGCTCACAGAAATGACCCACTCCCATGAGAGCCAACTCCAATTGCTAGTCGTGTGGATGTGATAGAGGGACCCGTCACTCTATCCGAGCTGAGGTTTAGGAATGGAAGAGCCGAACACCTATGGTAGCACCTGACATGAATTCTCTTCATGCGGCTCTAGATGTCCCTTCGATAGCTCAATGCCCTATCAATGATTTGGTTTAGGCCTTAGGTTACGAGGAGGATGATGGGGATGAGGTTGGCCAAGTTGGAGATGACGATGATGACGAAGTTGATGAGAGTGACCACACCAGGAAGTCCCTTTCCTCTTTTAAATTATCATGCATATATTAAGGACAATTTAAATTATTTTTGTTGGGGGCGGGTTGAGTGTGGTGGTTTGTAATGAATTTGTGCCCTTGTCGGGCTTGTGATTAATGAATTTGTGCTATTGTGGGGCTTGTTAGTTTATCGTCTGAAAGCCTTTGTCAGTCTTAATATGAAATGAATTGTTTTTGATGTTAGTTCTATTGAACGGGCCTTTGTTCTTATTTCCTAAATTTGTGACCCATGTTTGATTTTATTTGCTTTTGTAAATAAGTAGATAGTAATCAAACTCCAAGGGTTTTCTTCATACCATGGTTCTTTCCTAAGGAGCATTTTCTTTTTCTTTTTCTTTTTAATTGTCCAACCGAGTTGGCATTTCCCAATGATAGATTGTGAGGCGACTCTCTTAAGTGAAAATGGCATGTCTTTATTTGAGTCTTTTGTGGAATTGTTTTTGAGGGGTACCACCAGAAATTTTGTGTGCGGCATAAAAAATATTAAAATGGCCATTTGAAAAGATAGATATAGAAGTCTCTTGTCATGTATTAGATATTCCCTGTTTGGCTTGTGAATTTGCATGTTCTTATATCTTGAATCTATATCTTGTGACAATGATAACTTGTGTGAACTCTTTGGCTGCGATGCCTTGTGTGGTAAGGATTTTCTAAATGAATCTCATGTATCTCTTCTTGTCTAGAACTCACCCTATGTGTGACTTAAGGCAAAATCCTAGATGCAGCTGCACTTAGAACATGATTTTAGGCATTCATTTGACTGGTCATTTTATCCAAAATGACCTCCGAAAATGTCTTCCCTTGTTAGCCAATATTGTACCTATGGACTATTTATTCTTGGAAACCACATTACAAGCCAAATGCCCCTTTTTATAACCCTCTTCTTGGCACCCATCCTCTGTAATTGCTAGTGGTGGGTGAAGGAGAACAATGGGGGCTTGAAGGGCCAAGACATAGGGAGAGATAAGGAAATCAGTGAGAAAGAGGCAAAAAGCCTAAGTTTGGGGTTTACAAAGAAAAGGGAAATATAAGGAGCCTAAATTTTAGATAGCACCAAATTGTGATAAATAGGATGAAATGATGTGTTGAAAAACCTTACGGTATCAAAAGAGATATGGCTAGTGAAATGGTGTTACCTCTTTCATAGACAAGGCTTAATGTGGTAGCCAAATGAGCTGCAAGGAAAGCCTTTGAGAAATAAAACAGGAAAATGATTGCAAAAGGAGGCATAAGGCGGAGTGATCTAAAGAGTTGAATGGGGAAGCTCAAAATGTTCACATGAAGTCATTAGGGAGGTTTTAGTCACTAGAGCTAAATAATTGTCCTACCATTACCCCTAGCCTTCATCATGACCCGCAAGTCCTAATTGATTTTGAGTGTAGTTGCTCTACATTAGTGGCGAATTACACGAAGGAAAAGCCTATGGGTCAAGTTGTGTGAATAGATATTTATTTTGTGAGAGTGAGTGTGATCAATTTTCTTTCTATAATCCCTTATGTATGCATTGAATAATGATAAAGAAAAGGAATTCTCTCTTGTAGTGAGTGGCATCACTCCCTTTTGAGGACATACTTGCACTAAGGTAAAGATGTGATTGAGGCATTAACACTGTGAGCTTCAAGGCAAACTTTGAATGTGCAGTGATTATGAATTGACATGCTATGTGTATTTGATTGGATAAACTATGCCCTTGTTTTGAAAAATGAAAGCAGTTGTGAATCATGTGTTTGAATTGTGGTTGTCTCTTGAAACTTCTCCACATTTTTCTGGGGGGAAATTGCTTCTCTTTTTCTGTGAGTTGGTGAGCATTTTTGGGTTACAATAGACTAAGTGGTCATTGATGCACAAACTATTGTGGAGTGGCATGTCATTCCTTTTTCTCAACTCATAAGAATTGCATTACATGAGGACAAGCAATGGTTCAAGTTTAAGGATTCGATGAGTTGGTAATTTTCCAATTCATTAGGCTCTTAAGCATGAGCTTTAGCTTAGTTTTCAAGTATTTTAATTGTATTTTATGCCCTTTTTTCTTTTTATGCGTAGGTATCTAATTTGAATAAAAGGAGCATGAATTGGAGTAAAAAGGATGTAAGCCAAGAGAAAACCAACGCTCCACCGAAAGACACTGGCGAAATGCCGGTCAACCGCAGACAACCACTGGCTTGATAAGAAACTGCAAATCGGTGGCCCGTAGATAGCAACCGACGATCTGTCGGTTCCATCGCCGACGGATGCTGGAAATGGCTAAACTAATGATGAAAAGGATCGACAACTCACAGATGCCCACTGGCAAACCGCTGAAGACACCGCCAGAAGTCTCTGGAAATTCACTGGATTGTAGAAGAAAATGACCGGCGGCCGCAGATAGCAAACAGCGAACCGCCGGTTCTACCACAACACGCCTGAACAGGGAAAAGTCATCAAAGCTTGCAAAAGAGGAGAGTGCTTGCCATATTTGTGTATATATTCTAGAAAAAAGTACTATGAACATATCATTGAATATTCATTTACTTTTTGAGAGGGAAGAACTCCATCGAAGAGAAAGAAATATTAGAATATAGCCTTTTATCTTCATCAAGGTTGTCACACCCCGCCTTGCGGGGTATGACTGGCACCTGGTGTCCTACTAGGACCTGAACTACCGGATTGCTAAGCCTAGGCACATCTGGTGCCTGGCTTGCTCTAACTCACATTTCTGGAAACAGAGGGCTATATAACGGCTGTAAACACAGCCCTCGGCCCATTGGCCTATAGCCTCCTGTACCTGTACTAACAGCTGACCAAAAACATATCAATATGGGGAAACCTATGCGGGCCGACAAGGCCACCATGCTGTCTAGTTATCTATAACTTAACCATGAAGTACTGGATAGCTACGTGACCGACAAGGTCACCACTACTGTTGAACTATGGCCCCACACGACCAACATAAAGGAAACACAAGTACTAACAGCTATACAACTGCACGGCCTCACACGACCGGCTCATCTGACCACAGGGAAATATATACAGACTGCAAGCCTCTAGGAATAACAATAGGAATGATCGGGACAGGGCCCCGACCTACCCGTACTATACAACAAAAGGAAATGAAATACACCTCTGGAATTCAGTCTCCGGATGACGGGAGCTGAATACTCAATCGCTGACCGGAATCACGACGGATCGCCTACTCGTCTATGAGTACCTACAGGCAAGTAATGCAGCGCCCCACCGGGCGTCAGTACCGCTGGTACTGAGTATGTAAAGCAATAACTGAAGGAAATATCTGAAAACAATAATATAACTGATGAAACTGAAGTATAGAGAGTAGATTAACTGTCTAATAATGTAAGTCATACCTTCTCTCAATTATACTGGAAGGAGTAGGAGTCATACCTGGAGACGTATCGTTCTACTGCTGATCTACTCGTATCTAACATAACATGGCATAACATAACATAACATAACATAGCACACACAAACCTTACCCGGCCCCCATAAGCCAGGAGGTACAACCAGCACAGAATCTATACCCCTACCCCGGTCATCCCATCTCCTATAATAGCTATAAGCATCCCGCCGGTCCCCTGGGTATGCACTTGGGCTCGCTGATCCCCTGACTATAACTGCATCTGAGTTCGGAGGACTCCTGAATCAACACCCGGGCGTATCCGCTCGAGGGGGTGTATAAGGGCCGACCAAGGCACAATATGGGGAAAACTGGCATCCCATCTTAGTCCCCTGTGGGACGGCATGCCGCTCCATAGAGAGACGTATCCTCATCCTCTGGCGGACGAGTCGATACAGCTATCAACCCTGGGCGGTCATGGATGCTAGGTAGTCCAACCCCAAACCATACAACAGTCTCAACTAGTAATACTATCTGCAGGCCCCACATACTGAAGCTAATAGTGGTAAGGTATTTGTATATACTATATGCTGAGCTAGTGAGAATAATATGTACGTACTTAATACATGCTGAGGTTGGTAATAGTATATATATGTATAAATATAGTCTTCTACCAGACTGTACTGGGGCTAATGCTAAACAGGATATAGTGTTTCTGCTAAAAACTATGTTGTATAATGAGTTTCTGTATTAACATGATTTACTATTCCTAACATGCTTTCCAAACTTCATTTTAGCCTATCATTCTATTTCTGAAATGTCTTACAGATATTACCTTGCATTACTGGGTTTCAACTGAATACAATGATATCCTAACATTCTGTGTCACATCACGTACTGAGCATGCTGTGCAGTTTCTAACACTTGTATTAGAATCTATATCGCGCTAGCAAGTTTCGCGCAAGTTATAACTCAATGCTTCTCATATCGTACCAACATTCATAATAAACATAACACATGACTTCTGAACATTCTATTGGCCTTTAAATTACTGCACTATACCGAGATTTCTAACTTGCCGAGGAAACTAGCTTTACATACCTTATCCTCGAACTATCCGTTTGTCGGACGAGGATCGGTCGGTACTTCAACTATTTTCTCCCAACTGCATTCATAAATATATCAGTTAATACTAAATACAGCTTTATTTTAAAGAGCAACGTCACTTTCGATATAGTTTATAGCCTAAACTTAGGCTTATCGAAAGACGGTCGAAAACTCGCTATTTTTCAGAGGTTCAGAAGGGAGAAATATTCACTTCACAGCTAGGAACACATAGACACTAGTTTAGAGCAATTCCACTTACCTTAGCTCGGTAGCTCGACAATTCGTCGGTTGTATTTAACGAAACAAAATCCGTAGGAATGCTCTCTGCTGCTAAATACCTTGGTATCTGAGGTTAATTTGAGTTTGGACAACGTTTAGCTGCGTAATCGGACGAAAATTATATTACTTCTTCATTCCTTTCCCTTCTCCTGCGTTTTCCTCTCTGTTTATGGAATTTTTATAAGTGTTTAATCATTTAAAACCGAAGTGGGGCTTTATATACTTGGGCTTGGACAAGGCCAACGTGTCACGGAGCCAACGCGGAGGCTCCACCTCCGTGACACGCTGCCATCGCGGAGGGGCTCTGCCTCGGCTCCTGCCGCGATGGTTCGACATGTTTCTCGGCCGATCTTTTCCCGGGCCTTTCTCTAGCACGTATGGCTTTCAAATATGCTTAACCAACGTGCGAATAGGTCATTTAGGTGCCGTAAATTCTACGGGGTATAACATTCTCCCCCCCTTAGGAACATTCGTCCTCGAATGTACACTGCTATCTGGAGGACTACTTAACTTACTTTCTAGAAAAAGTTCGACAGAGTTTCCCCTGTAATATGGACTATTGCAAAATCTTGAAATGCAGAAAAGTCCAATACAGGTACTGCACGCAATATTTTAAGATCCACTGGATAACTAAGTATCAATCCTTCTCATTCACACACATACAACTATAAGGTACTGCATAAGTAATAATACGGACATACCTGTCGCCTGACTAGGCCTGAAATAGGTAAGGGTATTTGGCTTTCATATCTCCTTCAGCTTCCCATGTCATTTCCTCACGGTTCCTGCTACGCCACAATTCTCTGACAGACGCAACATCTTTAGTCCTCAACCTGCGAATCTATTTGTCTAAAATAGCTACTGGAACCTCTTCATATGCTAACTCTTCTGTGACCTGGACATCCTGAACTGGAACTACTGTAGAAGGGTCCCCTACGAACTTCCTCAACATAGATACATGGAATACTGGGTGAACAGATGCTAACTCCGGAGGCAAGTTCAATTCGTATGCAACTCGGCCTATTCTTCATCGAATCTGATATGGCCCAATGACTTCTGGCGGCTCTGAGCAGTCAGTAAATGTTCTCGGATAAGCTTTACCTTTTCCCTTGACTGTTGAACAATATCTAGGCTAACAGACGCTGACTCTCCTATTTCAAACCAACCATTTGGTGATCTGCATTTTCGACTGTATAATGCCTCAGAAGGCGCCATCTAAATGGCCGAATGATAGCTATTATTGTTGTTATACCCCGTAGAATTCCCGGCACCTAGACGACCTATTTGCACGTTGGTTAAGCATATTTGAAGGCCATACGTGCTGGAGAAAGGCCCGGGAAAAGATAGGACGAGAAACCTGTCGAACCATTGCGGAAGGAGCCGAGGCAGAGCCCCTCCGCGATGGCAGCGTGTCACGGAGGAGGGGCCTCCGCGTTGGCTCCGTGACACGTTGGCCTTGTCCAGGCCCAAGTATATAAAGGCCACTTCGGTTTTAAATCATTTAAACACATATTATTTCCAGAAAACAGAGGGTGAGCGGCAGAGAGAAGGTAAGAACGAAGGAAATAATGTTCCTAGCTGTGAAGTGAATATTTCTCCCTTCTGGACCGCTGAAAAATAGCGTCTTTTCGACTGTCTTTTGATAAGCCTAAGTTTAGGCTATAAACTATATCAAAAGTGACGTTGCCTTTTAAAGTAAAGTTGTATTTAGTATTAATTGACATATTTATGAATGCAGTTGGGAGAAAATAGCTGAAGTACCAGGCGAGCCTCGTCCGACAAATGAATAGTTCAAGGATAAGGTATGTAAAGCTAGTTCCCTCGGCAAGTTAAGTAATATCGGTACAGTGTAGTAATTTAATGGCTAGTAGAATGTTCAGAAGTCAAGTGTTACGTTATTGCGAATGTTGGTACGATGTTGGAAGCATCTAGTTGTAACTTGCGTGAAACTTACTAGTGTGACATAGATTTTAATATAAGTGTTAGAAACTGCCCAACATGCTCAGTATGTGATGTAATACGAAATGTTAAGGTATTATTGTATTCAGTTGAAACCCTGTAAAGCGATGCAACATCCGTAAGACAGTTCAGAAATAGAATAGCAGGCTAAAATGAAGTTTAGAAAGCATGTTAGGAATAGGAAATCACGTTAATACAGAAACTCAGTATACAGCATACGTTGCAGCAGAAATACTATATTTCGTATAGCATTTGCCCCAGTGCAGTCTGGCAGGAGACCATATTCATATATACATATTTACCAGCCTCAGCACGTATTAAATACGTACAGATTACTATCATTAGTTCAGCATGTAATATATATACGATACTTTACCCCTATTAGCCTCAGCATGTGAGATACACAGACAGTATTACTAATTGAGACCGTTGTGTTGTTTGGGGTTGGATTACCTAGCATCCATGACCGCCCAGGGTTAATAGCTGTATCGACTCGTCCGCTAGAGGACGAGGATACGTCGCTCTACGGAATGGCATGTCGTCCCACAGGGGACGAAGATGGGATGCCAGTTTTCCCCATATTGCGCCTTGGTTGGCCCTTATACACCCTCGTCGAGTGGATACGCCCGGGGTGTTGATTCAGGAGTCCTTCAGACTCAGGTACAGTTATAGTCAGGGGCTCAGCGAGCCCAAGTGCATACCCAGGGGACTGGCGGAATGCTTATAGCTATTATAGGAGATGGGATTACCGGGGTAGGGGTGTAGATTCTGTGCTGGTTGTACCTCCCGGCTTATGGGGGCCGGGTAAGGTTTGTGTGTGCTATGTTATGTTATGCCATGTTATGTTAGATACGAGTAGATCAGCAGTAGCATGATACGTCTCCAAGTATGACTCCTATCCCTTCCAGTAAAGATTGAGAGAAGGTATGATTACATTATCAGACGATTAATCTATTCTCTCTACTTCAGTTTCATCAGTTATATTATTGTGTTCAGATATTTCTTTCAGTTATTGCTTTGCATACTCAGTACCAGCAGTACTAACGCCCGGTGGGGCGCTGCATTACTTGCCTGCAGGTACTCGTAGACGAGCAGGCGATACCACGTGATTCCTGTCAGCGATCGAGTATTCAGCTCCTGTCATCTGGAGACTGAATTCCAGAGGTGTATTTCAGTTTCTTCTATTGTATAGTACGGGTAGGTCGGGGCCCTGTCCCGATCATTTCTATTGCTATTCCTAGTGGCTTGCAGTCTGTATATTTCCCTGTGGTTAGTTGAGCCGGTCGTGTGAGGCCGTGCAGTTGTTAGCTGTTAGTACTTTTGCTTCTTTTATGTTGGCCGTGTGGGGCCATAAGTTTGACAGTAGTGGTGACCTTGCCGGTCACGTAGCCTTCTAGTATTTTATTGCTGAGTTGCAGATAATTAGACAGCATGGTGGCCTTGTCGGCTCGCATAGGTTTCCCTATAGTTGCTTGTTCTGGTCAGCTGCCCTTTGTTTCCAGAAATGTGAGTTAAAGCCAGCCAGGCACCAGATGGGCCTAGGCTTAGCAGTCCAGTAGTTTAGGTCCTAATAGGGCACAGGTGCCAGTCATACCCCCCAAGGCGGGGCGTGACAATTTTAGGTAGATTCAATTAACGACAAATGCTCATTTCGGCTACCACCGAAATCTAGCACACACGCTCGCAACATGTCTTCGAGCGCCTGAATTGTGCGTTCAGCCTGCCTATCTGTCTGGGGACGGAATGCAGTGCTCAGATTAATCTGCGTTCCCCGTCCCTTCTAGAATGATTGCCAAAATCTAGCCGTGAACTGCACTCCTCTCTCTGAAATAATGGATACTGGCACTCCGTGCAATCTAACTATCTCTCGGATATACAATTCCGCGTAATCTTCAGCCTAGAAAGTAGTCCTTACTGGCAGGTAATGAGCTGATTTAGTCAATCTGTCAACTATCGCCCATATAGAATCATGTCTGTGTCAGGTACGGGGTAATCCTGCCACAAAATCCATATTCACTGCTTCCCATTTCCAGAGAGGCACAACTATGTCCTGAGTTAACCCGCTTGGTTCCTGGTGTTCCTCCTTTACCTGTTGGCAGTTAGGACACTGGGCTACAAACTCAGCAATTTCCCTTTTCACACCTGGCCACAGTAGTTTTCCTTGATATCATGGTACATTTTTATCGCACCCGGGGTGTAGAGAATAACGGGTGTAATGTACCTCGTTCATAATCTGCTGGCAGAATCTTGAAACATCTGAAACATATAAACGGCCTTTACAACGCAACACTCCATCCTCTATTACCTGGAAATCTGGCGTTTTCCCCTGCTAACCAGGTCAGGATTCTTATACTACCGTTCTTTTATTTTCACAACTGATGACGACACGGCGGTGTTCTAGATTACCGCTCTGTTGTCCTTCATTTCTATTACACGAACGGCTAAATTGACCAATTGATGTATCTCTCTGACCAACCCCCGTTGCTCGGGCTGCACATACACCACACTCCTAATAGATCTATAGCTAAGAGCGATTGCTGCTCCATTACCTCTTCTTGACTGATATAACATTTTCATACTTAGAGAACTCGGCATATAATTGACGGTCATACTGACTTGTCTTGCCGAAAAGATCGACAGGAAGTTTACAGGCGTAGCTAGAGCTTATCTGGCCCTCCGGCCACATGCTAAGGCTACTTGTTGTTGGAATAACCTGAACGACCGTCCCCTCACCTTGTGCCTTATCTGATCAGAGGGTCCTGATATTGACCATGACCTCTAATGATCTGGCTGCATAACCTTAAATAACTGAATAGTCGGGTTGAATGACCTGAATGTTGCAGTAGTCTAACAATGCTCTAACTGTTCTACTTGAGTGCTTATAGTTCGTGCATAACCGCAGACTTGTGGGCATCTAATTGCTCTGTTATTTTGCTTGAACCACTGTAAGGCTGGGCTTAATCAATCTTACTCCCAGGCGATCAATCTCTGAATCTTTACGGGGAGTCTACTGATCTCCTGGTCTTAATAAACACTGTGCTAGTAGGGTGCTATCAATTTCTTATGCCTTGTGTGTATCCACTTGGATTTATACTACTATTCTGGGGAATTCTCGGTCTTATGAGCTATTCTGTAAATACTGGCCTTCTGCTAGGGCTTTGTATCTTAATACCTTACAAGAACCAGCTGAAGTACTAGTCTGTCACTGACTACTGATGTGGACCCCTTTCTTGGGGTGCCCACGGGCTTGTCTGACTTGCAGAGTATTCCTTGTAATAACTGCTAGGTTGACTAAGGTCGACTCTCACCTACAAGGCCGGGAAAATGATGTATGACCACTTAACATACTGGAAAAATTTTGGTTCCGGCATATACGATAATGCTATTGATTTTTAGAGATGCCTCCCTGCTAATACAAGCGCCAGCTAGTCGTTAGACCATCTAACTGTGCTCTTATCATCTAACCATCTGATTCAGGCCATTAACTCTAGTAAGCTTCAGAGCCTAGATCTGGCAACAACACATAAGTCCATTAACTTAATAACTGACAACTGAGACAGTTTCCATGACTTCATACGTAATTCACACTTAATCTACCCTTTCTCTTCTCCTTTTTTCTCTCCTTTTCTTTCTTTCTTCTCTTTCTTTTTTTGGCAAGGGGGGTCCTGCAATGCAATTTGCACATGCTTTCTAGTACTAATCAGCATTTGTGATTGTAATCCCTATAGGCAGCTACTCACAGCATATCTATTATCTGTATATATATATATTAATAAATACGTACAATACATACTGAATTCTGTAATGATACGTAATCTCTGACACACTTTACTAAATTTCATATTGTACATGATATACTGCTTCTATGGTCTAATAATACCTCCTGCTTTCTCTTAACATTTCATTGTATTGTCACCCCATTCTGAAAGTAACAAATATAAACACTTTAGTTATTGTCTGCTGTTTGAAATTCCGCCACTCTTGCGACGTGGGGTCAACATTCGAATCTTGTGGCCTTACTATGCATATATTGAGGGCCCATGACTGTCTGGTGGGCCTTATCTCTAGGCCACACTAGATTAAATTCGCTGTGTCGGCAATTTCTCAATTTCCCCATAAGCGAACATACTACAGTATTCTGGACTGCAATCTTACTGTCAGCCCGAGGCTTGATCCTTAATACGATATTCTATCAATCCAGGGGTAATCCTAACTTCCCCACAACATCTGACACTCCTGCTTCTTCCCCTCATCTTGCTTAAACTGAACTCTGGGGTTCAAGGTACCTGCTTTTCATTGTTAATAAGATTACTGAGCAAGTATCGGGTCATATTTCCCCTGACTTGCAGTCAGACCTATCTGATTCACATGACCTCTCACCCTTTCGATATCATAACTGAATCATATCTATAATCTTGCAGGTATATCTTACTGTCTATTAGCGTGTATGGCGGACTTAGCCTTTTTCTGACTCAAATTTGACTATTACTAAGCATTCATTACCAACAGGTCTTTTACCCCTGCTTCAGGTAATCTAACAGTCTTACTTTCTTTACTGGCTTGTTATCATGATGGTCTGTACAACTCAAGTAATCATAGGGACTCCTTATACTTTCTAATACTTACTAGGATCAATCAGCCCATCTTTACTTACTGCTTGACTTGGCAACCTCATCTCAAGTCTTATGCCCCTTTACTGTACTAGAATCAAAGTCAAGAGGTAGGAATAGCCCTTTTCTTGTTGCAATAGATAGAACATATAACTGTACCACATCTGAAAAGATGTGTTCGGGATTCCTGCATTTCCCTCTCATTCTCATACTTATCTGATCGTCTGACTTTGTCTGTAATCTTAATCAGATCTTATATAGCTAATAAATAAATCGACTCATATATACATTATACTTCTGCCTTCCTATTCTGACGTTATCAACGTATACTGGGAATAGTACCGACAAAGGTATCTTGCTGGGAGGTCTCGGGTACCTCCTCCTGCTTTTGTAGTTATCATGTAACTGGCTGATGCACTCTTCTGTTGTTATATCTAACCTTCTGCCTGTAGTAGGGTAAAGCTGATCTGTCTTTGTATCTGTAATCAAAGAATATGGTAAGTTTTTAGGTACTCAACCCTATATTGTACCGTTCTAAAGCATGATTGACTGAGAAGGAAGGGTAACCATCCTATCATCCTCGCAGCCTCCTGCCTATAGTATGTGGTGCACAACATATCCATAGGCAAGACTCTACTTAGCACGGCTTGCAGACTCCCTGTGACACGACCTGCTTTGATACCAAGTTTGTCACACCCCGCCTTGGGGGGTATGACTGGCACCTGGTGCCCTACTAGGACCTGAACTACCGGACTGCTAAGCCTAGGCACATCTGGTGCCTGGCTGGCTTTAACTCACATTTCTGGAAACAAAGGGCTATATAACGGCTGTAAACACGGCCCCCGGCCCATTGGCCTATAGCCTCCTGTACCTGTACTAACAGCTGACCAAAAACATATCAATATGGGGAAACCTATGCGGACCGACAAGGCCACCATGATGTCTAGTTATCTATAACTTAACCATGAAGTACTGGATAGCTATGTGACCAACAAGGTCACCACTACTGTCGAACTACGGCCCCACACGGCCAACATAAAGGAAACACAGGTACTAACAGCTATACAACTGCACGGCCTCACACGATCGGCTCATCTGACCAAAGGGAAATATATACAGACTGCAAGCCTCTAGGAATAACAATAGGAATGATCGGGATAGGGCCCCGACCTACCCGTACTATACAACAAAAGGAAATGAAATACACCTCTGGAATTCAGTCTCCGGATGACGGGAGCTGAATACTCAATCGCTGACCGGAATCACGACGGATCGCCTGCTCGTCTATGAGTACCTGCAGGCAAGTAATGCAGCGCCCCACCGGGCGTCAGTACTGCTGGTACTGAGTATGTAAAGCAATAACTGAAAGAAATATCTTAAAACAATAATATAACTGATGAAACTGAAGTAGAGAGAATAGATTAACTGTCTGATAATGTAAGTCATACCTTCTCTCAATTATATTGGAAGGAGTAGGAGTCATACCTGGAGACGTATCGTTCTACTGCTGATCTACTCGTATCTAACATAACATGGCATAACATAACATAACATAACATAGCACACACAAACCTTACCCGGCCTCCATAAGCTGGGAGGTACAACCAGTACAGAATCTATACCCCTACCCCGGTCATCCCATCTCCTATAATAGCTCTAACCATCCCGCCGGTCCCCTGGGTATGCACTTGGGCTCGCTGAGCCCCTGACTATAACTGCATCTGAGTCCGGAGGACTCCTAAATCAACACCCGGGCGTATCCGCTCGACGGGGGTGTATAAGGGCCGACCAAGGCACAATATGGGGAAAACTGGCATCCCATCTTTGTCCCCTGTGGGACGGCATGCCGCTCCGTAGAGCGACGTATCCCTGTCCTCTGGTGGACAAGTCAATGCAGCTATCAACCCTGGGCGGTCATGGATGCTAGGTAGTCCAACCCCAAACCATACAACAGTCTCAACTAGTAATACTATATGTAGGCCCCACATACAGAAGCTAATAGTGGTAAGGTATTTGTATATACTATATGTTGAGCTAGTGAGAATAATATGTACGTACTTAATACATGCTGAGGTTGGTAATAGTATATATATGTATAAATATAGTCTTCTGCCAGACTGTACTGGGGCTAATGCTAAACAGGATATAGTGTTTCTGCTAAAAACTATGTTGTATACTGAGTTTCTGTATTAACATGATTTACTATTCCTAACATGCTTTCCAAACTTCATTTTAGCCTATCATTCTATTTCTGAAATGTCTTACAGATATTACCTTGCTTTACTGGGTTTCAACTGAATACAATGATATCCTAACATTCTATGTCACATCACGTACTGAGCATGCTGTGCAGTTTCTAACACTTGTATTAAAATCTATATCGCGCTAGCAAGTTTCGCGTAAGTTATAACTCAATGCTTCTCATATCGTACCAACATTCATAATAAACATAACACATGACTTCTAAACATTCTACTGGTCTTTAAGTTACTGCACTGTACCGAGATTTCTAACTTGCCGAGGAAACTAGCTTTACATACCTTATCCTCGAACTATCCGTCTGTCGGACGAGGCTCGGCCGGTACTTCAACTATTTTCTCCCAACTGCATTCATAAATATATCAATTAATACTAAATACAACTTTATTTTAAAGAGCAACGTCACTTTCGATATAGTTCATAGCCTAAACTTAGGCTTATTAAAAGACGGTCGAAAACTCGCTATTTTTCAGAGGTTCAGAAGGGAGAAATATTCACTTCACAGCTAGGAACACATAGACACTAGTTTAGAGCAATTCCACTTACCTTAGCTCGGTAGCTCGACTATTCGTCGGCCGTATTTCACGAAAAAAGATCCGTAGGAATGCTCTCTGCTGCTAAATACCTCGGTATCTGAGGTTAATTTGAGTTTGGACAACGTTTAGCAGCGTAATCGGACGAAAATTATATTACTTCTTCGTTCCTTTCCCTTCTCCTGCGTTTTCCTCTCTGTTTCTGGAATTTTTATAAGTGTTTAATCATTTAAAACCGAAGTGGGGCTTTATATATTTGGGCCTGGACAAGGCCAACGTGTCACAGAGCCAACGCGGAGGCTCCACCTCCGTGACACGCTGCCATCACGGAGGGGCTCTGCCTCGGCTCCTTCCGCGATGGTTCGACAGGTTGCTCGTCCGATCTTTTCCCGGGCCTTTCTCTAGCACGTATGGCTTTCAAATATGCTTAACCAACGTGCGAATAGGTTATTTAGGTGCCGGAAATTCTACGGGGTATGACAAAGGTATAACTATTATGTAGAAATACTGTGAGTTTGATTTTGCTGACTCCTAGTGATGAAATTATTGAGTTTATTATTAAATATGCTGTTGTTTTTCTCAATTATGAGTAGCTAAATCTATAGCTAGAG
The DNA here is from genome assembly GCA_035772735.1 of Datura wrightii. Taxonomy (NCBI): domain Eukaryota; kingdom Viridiplantae; phylum Streptophyta; class Magnoliopsida; order Solanales; family Solanaceae; genus Datura; species Datura wrightii. The sequence goes on from JASDFA010000018.1 coordinate 125,299,080, forward strand.
GTGTGTGATGATGGGTGTTTAATTTGATTTGGTAATTCTAGTTTGTCTTGTTGTTACTTTATTAGTGTAAATCAATTCAATTCTCCTCAAATTAAAGTTGATTGCTCATAGTTCCAAATATGGGTATTGTTTTCTTACTTGATTTTAGCTTGAAAAAGAAGAATTGAGTAATGGGGGAGAACTTAATGGTGGATTAGGATTTGATTGTGTGGGATTTGGCTAGAGATAGCCAAACTCATGATCATAATCCCTTAAGAGGTTGATGGTTAGAAATAGCTTAGCTGCCAATTCAAGCTATATTGGAATTGTTAAATTGTGTATTGAGATTCGAGAGAACACAAGAATAAGGAGTTCAATTGGTTGAACAACATCGGCCTCCATCTTTTTCCAAGGATATTTGCACATATTAGTAATAATTTGACTATCTAGCGAATCTCGATTTAATTGACATCCCATCTACACCATACCTCTGGCCTTTGCTCATTATTGTTTCTCAATTTTAGTTAACTTGATCTCTTGACTAACTGATTTTAGAATCCACAATACTTTTGCCTTTACTTCCCCCAAAATTTACAGTTACATTTCCATTGCTTGGATGCGAATCACTTCAATTCACTAAATGATTCTTATGCACATCATTATCTAGTCCTTGTGGGATTCGACCCCGACACTCGTCTGGTTATTTATTTTGATACAACGATCGCTTAAATTCTCTCTAAATGAGGAGTGCAGTTTGAGCATTATCAAAATCCACCCCTCAATTGTCTCATCAACACAAGTCTTCTTAGGCCTCTTTTCTTAGTCATCCAACTTAATCACCATTTCATATTTGTCCCCCACCATGCCAGCTTCAACCTCCACATCAACAAGTTGCATAATCTTCCCACTCCTAGTGAAAATGGCTATACATTGACCATTAGAATATCTAACATGTCCATTTGGATTTTCCACTTTGTCATTAGGTGGATGGCCTTTTAGCTTGGGATTCTGGCCACGGGAAAGGTCCTGCACCTGTTGCTCTAATTTCTGAATTAAAGATGTGTGAGAGCCTACAATCTCCTGAGACTATTAAGACAAGCATCCGTTCTCTCCTAGTTAGCAAGCATCTTTTCTAGCATCCCTTCAAGATTTGAGCCCCTGTGATCTTATAAAGGACCCTTCCTCTAGTTTTGGGACTCAAAAGAGGGGACCTCTAGGCAGAACAAAAGAAGAGGAGCCTCTATTTTTGTAATTACCACCATTCTGCCAACTCTTATTTCGACCACCAAAATTGTTCCTAGGATAATATTGACCTTAACCTTATGGATGAGGTCTCTATTGCCCTTGGTATGAAGAAGAGGGGTGACCTACTGATATTGCAGTCTGTAGCCACTAGATGAGTTGTCAACATAATTGGCATCTTTCACTTTCATAGGTGGAGGCTATTGTGCTAGCTGATATTCATATGAAGGAGGAGAGCATCCATGCCACAATGGAACACTGTTCATGCTCTGATTAATAGCATGCACCTTCTTGACCTCAGATTCGGTCAACTTCTTTGTAAGGCGGGTTATGTTAGTTTCCATAGTGGACATCATCTGATCTCACTCCTAATTCGCCTTTATAAAATGAGATAGAGAAGGAGTCCCCACATTGATTCCTTCGCTTTGGTCCCCATCATTCCAAGCATAGTTGTCTTTGCTCTTTTGTCAAAGATGAAAGGCAATTTTGTTGAAGGTCTTATCCATGAAGCATCCACTTTCGGCATTGGTGGCAAAGGACTATGTTAAGGCATCTAGATCGATATAAAACTTCTCCAACAAGATATGCTCTGGGAACCCAGGTTAGGTTCCAGAAGGATGTATTGTTGGAAACTCTACCATGCTTGAAACAACTATTCACCCGGTAGCTTCCAAAAGTAAAATATCTTATGTCGTTGCTCCGTCTTTTTGCTTGGTGGAAACCATTTATTCAAGAAGGCACTCACCAACTATTTCCAAATATAAATTTAGTTTGGAGGAAGTCTATACAACCACTCCCTTGCTGCAACGGCCAACAAGCATTTGAATACTCATAGTCGGATAAAATCATTTGAAACATTATTTTTCTTATGAAGGTTGAACACTTCTAAGAAATATTTTTAGTATTGATGGTGTTCATCATCCATGGAGTTGAAAAACTTTCCCTCCACTTTTAGCATAGTGTAGATATTGTCGTCAATCTTGAATGAGGTTGCATTTACCCTTGGTAGGATGATTGCACTCGCATAGTCAACTTTCTCATTAACATTCGCGAACAAATTTTCCAAATCTCAAATCGGAAGAACGGCCATGATCGTGTATCAATAAGCAAAAACAAAATAAAATGTAAAAGAATTGATCTAAGCAAGCAAACTAGAGTGTTAGAGCTAGATAGGACTTATGTCGTTATTCCCAGCAACGATGCCATAATATAATATGTCGTGCTAATCCACTCCCAATGTAGGGTAGTGTAAAACGATCGATGCAAATGTAGATCCCAACAAGGAGTTGGGGTTGAATCCCATAGTGACTACTCGAAGCCCATACTATTTAGGGCTAAACAATAAAGTATTGCAAGATTAGAATCTATTCAAATTAAAAGTGATATAATTTAACTATAACTACCAATTATATTAAGCTAGGGTTGTAAGCAATTAGAGATAATTCTAGGGAAGTGACCCTAATATTGGGTCTATCCCCCTAAATCACCCAATATGAAAGTATTGGGAGACGGTTAAGGCTGAACATGCAAGCAATTTACTTAGGCAACCAATGGGTTTCGTTCAATAGCACCATAGGTGTCAAACTACTTCAATTTTGTCAATTTGATGAGAACACCCTTCTACCCAATTGCTTGTTTGCTAATTTGGAGTTCAACCTATGTCTAGGAGAACTCATTAAATAAGGGTTATGCCTGGAGTAATTATTGATTGATGCTAATCCAACCCAAATTTTCTCTTTCAAGCCTCATAAGGGTAATTGCATAATATTGGATTATTCTCATTACCAATCACAAAGTACAAAGTTAAAATCAACCAAATGTTCATAAGCCCAAATCTAATATTAACAAATGGGGATCATTAGGGTTTGCAACTCATTGGGTTTACAACCCTAGATTTGGGTTTATTTACCTATAGCTAGAAGAAAAGCAAAGAAATAAGACATTCTTACCAAAAGGAATTTAAATCTTCTCTTGATAGATGAGAATCTTCAATTACAAAAACTTGATCTATAATCTACTTGAAACTAGGACTAAAATTAACTAAGTTCCACTCTTTGCACAAGATATGAACTAAGGAATGGAAAACTATTGAAAATTTCTAGAAAAATGTATTTATACTATGCTCGAAAAAGCCCTTACATTTGAACATCGGAGTGCCAAGGGTGCAGGGACGGATCATCCTTTGGAAGACGGACTGTCCTTTGGACCGTCCATTATATTTCTTCTATTGTCTTTTGATCTATCGTCCTTTGAGAGATAGGCCATCCTTTAGAAGGACTGTATGTACTTCACTCCACACTTTAAAAATCCCATTCTACCAATCTTTGATCAAATCATCAATTGACGAACCTTCTTTTTGGAAGACGGTTTGTCCCTTCAACCATACTTTAAGGACCCAATTTTTTGGGTTTCCAAAAGCTACAACTGGTATGGGATGAACTGAGGGATAGACCGTCCTTCAGACCGATAGTCCGTTCGTTTCCTCTTCTATTGAGCAGTTTTCTAGCCTTAACTCCTTTCTTATTCCAATATCTTAGGATCCTAAAATATAGCACAATACGGTAAGTTTATACTTAGTTTCAATCCTAAAGACATGAAACATGATATAAAATAAAGTAAAGATATATCGCTAATCCCCGACAGATTAATCCTTCCAAAAGGGGTTGGGTACTAAGGTTAATCTCAGCACGACCTTTCACCCCTAGACTGATGATCAAGCTGAGTGCACAATTCAGATGCTTGAAGATATGTTGAGAGCTTGTACCTTGGACTTTAAAGGAAATTGGGATGAGCATTTTCCCCTTATTGAATTTTTCTACAACAATAGCTACCATTCCAACATAAAAATGGCACCTATAAAGCATTGCATGGAAGTGATGTAGATTCCCTATTAGGTGATTTGGAATGGGTGAAGAAAGCTTACTCGGATCATATTTGGTTCATTGGGCTATAGAAAAGGTTTGGAAGATCCAAGATCGATTAAAGAAAGCTGAAAGTTGACAAAATTGTATTTTCATCAGGTCATAGAAAAGGTTAGGATAATCCAAAATCAGTTATAGAAAGCTAAAAGTCAACAAAATCCTATTCAGATGTGTTGCGTCCAGATTTGGAGTTTGAGGTTAATGACTAGGTATTTCTTAAAATATCACCTATAAAGGGTGTAATGTGGTTTGCTAAGAAAGGAAAACTAAGCCCATGGTATATTGGTCCTTATAAGATCTTAAGAAGAGTTGGCCTTTATAAATTAGAGTTTCCAAGTGAGTTATGTTTTGTTCATCTAGTTTGTCATATATCTATGTTGAGGAAGTGTGTAGGAGACCCTTCCCTCTTATTGCCTACAAGCAAATTGAATTAACTGGAAACTTGACTTATGAGGAAGTCCCTATAACTATTGTTGACAGCCAAGTGCGGAAGTTGAGAAATAAAGAAGTGGCCTCCGATAAGTCGTATCGCCCAAATCCACCTCTAGTTAGGAGCATGTACAGGCCTGACTATAATATAATTACCCAAAAAGAGTTAGGATTGTACCAGGAAGACTTTGTATAGATCCAAGCTACCAAGTAACACAAATATGACTGAATGATTGAAGAACTACTCACAGTGATGGGTAAGAGGGAATTAAATTAAATTGCTAAAAACTAGAATGCTATGGGCTAAAATCAATAGGAGAAAATACTAGGGATGTATGCCCATATAGGGTTGATCCCCTGAAATCACTCAATTAGGATTATTGACAATGGGCTCTTCATAAATATTCAAGAAATCATCTAAGAAATTGCTACATGCCTTTCGGAAACCTAGTTATGTCAATCTAAATCAACTTTCTCAAATTGACAAGAATACATAAAATCGGTTGCTTATTCCCAATTAGATTCATCGAATCTCTAAGAAAACCTATTAATTAAGGTTTAGACATGGGTCATTGTTGGTTGATGCTAGTCAAACTGTAATTGTCTCTTTCAAGCACAATTGAAGCAATTTGGCATAATTAGGTGTTTGCAACTATCAATTTTACTTTCCAAAGCACATATCAATTAAATATTTAAAATCCCGTAATCAATTCATCTTAATTGAGATCATTAGGGTTAACGAACCCATCAGATTCACAATCCTAGATAAGTATTTAGCTACTCATGGATAAAGAAGAATAAGGAAGAATTATTAAGACATGATATCTCACAAAGTAATAAGATCAAAGAGAAAATTCAAATTGTGGAATTGATCTTACAAAAATTTCAAAATACAATGGGTATCTTCAAAATATTATTTCTCTACTATAAATTTCAGATCTATCTAGAAATCTATAAAAAAATATGATAAAAATACTATCAATATAAAAGCCTAAAATCCCAAATCGGATTTAAATTTGGAGGCCCAGCTCGCAAATGCAGACAATAAATTGACGGTCTATATATTACACCATATTTTAGATTTCAACTTGATTTGGTGGTTGTCATACTTCAACCTATGGGCCATATATTGAATTTATGGCCTACACTTTCTTAATATATTGCTTATCCAGGTTGACATCTGTTTGAGTCTTGTGATTTGCGGTACAATTTTACGGTCCACATTTCAAATGTATGAACCGTATCTTGCTTCCTTACTTGGTGAAAGATTTTGTTATTCTATAGTTTGAATAATGGCTGGAAGTACATGCCGCATTTTGGGTTTGGGGTCCTTCTGTTCCCTATTCTAACAAAATCCCTATGATTGGTTCCTCCTTCCTTCAACTCATGGGATTCCTTAAACTTAGTAAATAGCATTAGTATTGACTTAAATTAGCACTTTAAGCATGCAAAACTCTATGAAATGATGTACAAATAACCCTTAGGAATGAAAGAGAAGACTTACCTTGCCTTTAGGGAAGGTTTCACTTCATCTAGGGTTGCGAGAACAAGTTTGGACTTGGAAAATATTAGAAAAAAACTTAGCAAACCTTTATAGTCACTGGGAGAAGATATCCATGGTCGGGATGATGGTCCATCCTTTTGGACAATGGGTCGTTATTTGGTTCGTCAAATTCTTGGAGGGAAAACTGGTGGACTTTGACAACCAAGTCGATAGGCTGACCTTCTGCATAATGGACCATCTAGGGTCTATCCTTTTCTAGGAAGGAAAAATAGTAGCCTTTGACAACCAGGTCGATTGGCTGTCCATCGTGCTAACGGACCGTCTGATCCATCCATTTTGCTCTACATCTGGGTGAGTCTCTATAATCTTTACACGATTGACAAGATAGGTCCTCAACTAGACGGCAGTCCATCGACTGTCCCATGGAAGGCCCTCTACAGATGGTCCTTCTCTGGAACCTTTATACGGTTGACAAGATGAGCCCTCTACTAGACGACGATCCATCAATTGTCCCATGGAAGGCCCTCTGTAGATGGTACTTCTCTAAACATGTTCCACGATTGAAAGGAGGAGCCGTCAACTGGATGATGGTTCATCAACTCGCCCGTCGAAACATAGAACCTATCTTTACTCTTTTTATAAGCTATAAAAACGCCTGTTCCAAATTCAAGGCTTTATATCCTTTCCCACGGGAAGGATCCTACTTTAATTGACCCTTGTTGTATCTCAACTTTGCTCCCTTGAGTTCCATAGAAAATATAGGTTTCTGATTTTTTGTGAGTTGATAGCACTTTCGACTCTTAAAACTGAGGAAACTAGCATGGACTTAGGTGTGTTTATATGGATATGAGGCACTTTTACTATGTTTTCAGGGAAATTAGATGTTGGAGTTGAATAGTGTAAAGATGGAGAAAAATGCAGAAAAGTGGCTAAGTACATATCTCAATACGAGTTGTACCATCTTGGTATGAGTCTTACTAAGAATCGTGGAAAGTTCTAGGACAAAATTATTAGGAAAAGGCAACTTACAGTTCATGGTACGAGCCATACCATCCTTGTACGAGCCATACCATCCTGGTACGAGCCGCACCATAGCAGTCATAGTAAATTCTAGAAGGTTTTGCATTGGCCAAGTATCCTAGTATGGGTAGAACCACGAGTCGTGAGACCTACCTAAGACCCATACCAAAGAACTGTGGAAAAGCCTAGAAGAAGAGAAGACTAGCAGGACTCAAGGTACGAGAACGAGTCACGGATCGTGGAACTGAGGTACGAGTCGTACCAAGCCATCCATGGAAGTTAATAGACAATGTCAGCAAGTGCAAGTTCAAGCCATTGGAATATTGTACGAATCGTAGGTTCTCGGTACAAGTCGTACCAAAAGTCAACACTTAGCCAGATTGAGCAGAAGCTAGCTAATGATGAGTCAAGGTACGGCCCCTACAATGCTGTTTCGGGTCGTATGTGAAGGCGGTGAAGATTTCTAGTAGTTTCCCAATTTACTTAGTAGAAGGTTCTAATTATTTATATAAATACTTTTTATGTTATTTTCAGTAGGAGGAGAGAAGATCAAAATGTCGAACATTAAGTTTTTCATTGAGAGACAAGTTGTTGTTAACATTAATTCAAGTCTTGGAGATTTTCTTTCTTTGATCTCTTCCTTATTCTTTAATTATTCAAGATCAATTCTTGCAATAATCAAGCAGATTTTCTTTTCAATCATCTTTGTAAGTATTTACTTATGTGTTCGTCTATGAATGCTAATAACGATCTTACAAACATGAGAGGCTAAAACCTCCACAATTAGGGTTATGGGAACCATGGTGATTTAACAAACTAGGATTACACAAAGTGATTCTAAACCAATGTTAAGCACTTATATTGTATTCTCTTCATCATTAATGTTTCTTAATAATGCACAACATTAGGACTTGCCTAAATTCTTTACTTGCTTGAACCTAGAGAAGTAGAGATTAGGAAAAGAGAATTACCACAAAACCTTGATCTTTATGGTTCATTGTATAACTTGAACTACGGTCGCAGGATTGATAATTTGGAATAAATTTATAAAGGTTGAATTGAAATCGCTCATTAGACCTAACCCGGTGATTGAGTATAGTTATCCAATAGGGATGAATCATTTGTTTTGATGAACTCTAGTTATCAATTCTACAAGTAAGCATTAGGATAGATCACGAGTATAAACTCGAAGTAGTTATGAACCCATGAGGAACACTTAGCCTAGTTAATTGCAAATCTTGATAAACAACAACCAATTCTTACTCTTGTTTTACAATTGCTTTTATAAACCCCCCTTTTGGAGATAACATACCTAAAAGATTAAATACATGCATTATTCTATATCTTGACCATATTCCCTATGGGATAGACCTTAACCTTCATTGGGTTTTTTATTGACAATGTCCGCTTCATACTTTATTAGGAGTGTGAGTTTCAACATTATCAAAAAGTGGCGCCGTTGCTAGGGAATACGACTTAAGATTAAATTAATTGCTTGTGTTTAACTTTTATTTGTTATTTCCTCATTTATGTTTTATTTTTTGGTTTTTAACACCCAATGGTTGTCTCTTGGTGAATACCAAGTATTCGATGGAGCAGAAACCCCCTGATCCTCTTGATCTTAAACTAGAGCAAACACTGCAAAGAATGGAGAACCCTACGCAGTGAAAGGCCTGTCTTTCTGAAGAAGCTAGGCAAGCTGCACTTTAGGAAGCCGAGGATGCCCAGGATAAAGTCGTTAATGTTGGCCATCATGGAAGGGCAATAAAGGCCAGAGATATGCTCCTCAGTTCTTTGATGAGGATTGTTATACCCCGTAGGACTCCCGACACCTAGATGACCTATTCGCACATTGGTTAAGCATATTTGAAGGCCATACATGCTAAAGAAAGGCCCGGGAAAAAGATCGGATGAGAAACCTGCCGAACCATCGCGGAAAGAGCCGAGGCAGAGCCCCTCCGCGATGGCGACGTGTCAGGGAGGTGGAGCCTCCGCGTTGGCTCCGTGACACGTTGGCCTTGTCCAGGCCCAAGTATATAAACCCACACTTCGATTTTAATTCATTTAAACATATAGAAATTTCCAGAAAACAGAGAGGAATAACTAGAGGAGGGAAAAGAACGAAGAGGGTAATATAATTTCGTCTGATTACGCTGCCAAATGCAGTCCAAACCTAAATTAACCTCAGATACTGAGGTATTTAGCAGCAGAGAGCATTCCTACGGATTTAGTTTCGTGAAATACGGCCGACAAATTGTCGAGCTACCGAGCTAAGGTAAGTAGAAATGCTCCAAACTAGTGTCTATGTGCTCCTAGTGGTGAAGTGAGTATTTCTCCCTTCTGGACTTCTGTAAGATAGCGAGTTTTTGACCGTCTTTCAATAAGCCTAAGTTTAGGCTATAATTATATCGAAAGTGATGTCGTCCTTCAGAATAAAGTTGTATTTAGTACTGATTGATATATATATATGAATGCAGTTGGGAGGAATAGCTGAAATACTGACCAAGCTACGCCAGTTAGTCGGGAAATCAAAAGCGAAGGTATGTAAAGCTACTTTCCTCGGCAAGTTAGTAATCTCGGTATAGTAAAGTAATTTAAAGGCCAGTAGAATGCTCAGAAGTTATGTGTTATATTTATTACGAATGTTGGTACGATATTAGAAGCATCATGTTATATTTAGCGCGAAGCTTGCTGGCACGATATAGATTCTAATACAAGTGTTAGGAACTGCACAGCATGCTCAGTATGTGATGTAGTACAGAATGTTAGGATATTATCGTATTCAGTTGAAACCCAGTAAAGCAATGTAATATCTGTAAGGCATCTCAGAAGTAGAATGATAGGTTAAAATGAAGTTTAGAAAGCATGTTAGAAATAGTAAATCATGTTACTATAGAAACTCAGTATATGGCATGGTTTTCAGCATAAAGACTATATCATGTTCAGCATTAGACTCAGCACAGTATGGCAGAAGATTATATTTATACATATATGCTATTATCAGTCTCAGCATGTATTAAGTACGTACGTATTACTATCACTAGTTAAGCACACAGTATGTACAAATACTTTACTACTATTAGCTTCAGTATGTGGGATATGGAGATAGTATTACTAGTTGAGACCGTTGTATTGTTTTGGGGTTGGATTACCTAGCATCCATGACTGTCCCAGGGTTAATAGCTGTATCGACTCGTCCGCTAGAGGACGAGGATACGTCGCTCTACGGAGTGGCATGCCTTCCCACAGGGGACGAAGATGGGATGCCAGTTTTCCCCATATTGTGCCTTGGTCGGCCCTAATACACCCCCGTCGAGCGGATATGCCCGGGTGTTGATTCAGGAGTCCTCCGGACTCAGGTACAGTTATAGTCAGGGGCTCAGCGAGCCCAAGTGCATACCCAGTGGACCGGCAGGATGCTTATAGTTATTATAGGAGACAGGACGACTGGGGTAGGGGTATAGATTGCGTGCTATTTGTACCTCCCTGCTTATGGGGGCCGAGTAAGGTTTGTGTGTGCTATGTTATATTATGTTATGTTATTCCATGTAATACGAGACACGAGTAGATCGACAGTAGAATGATATATCTTCAGGTATGGCTTGTACTCCTTCCAGTACAGTTAAGAGTAAGCATAGTTTTACATTTCCAGTCAGTTAATCTATTCCTTCCTATTTTAGTTCCATCAGTTGTGTTGTTGCTTTCAGATATTTCTTTCAGTTATTGTTTTACATATTGCCTGCAGGTACTCATAGACGAGGGGCCGATACCTTGTGATTCCAGTCAGCTCACAGGGTCATCAGCTCCAGTCATCTGGAGCTAGATAGCTAGAGGTTCATCCCTTTTCTTTTGTTGTACAACATGGGTAGGCCGGGGCCCTGTCCCGACCATCTTATCAGTATTCCTATAGGCTTGCAGTCTGTATATATTTCCCTGTTGTCAGATGAGCCGGTCGTGTGAGGCCGTGCAGCGTATAGCTATTAGTACTTCTGTTTCTTTTATGTTGGCCGTGTGGGGCCATAGCTTGACAGTAGTGGTGACCTTGCCGGTCACGTAGCTTTCCAGTATTTCATGGTTGAGTTGCAGAGAACTAGACAGCATGGTGGCCTTGTCGGCCCGCATAGGCTCCCCTATATTGATATGTTCTGGTTAGCTGTCAGTACAGGTACAGGTGGCTATAGGCCTAGTCGGCCGGAGGTTGTATTGATAGCCGTTATATAGCCCGTTGTTTCCCTGAATCTGAGTTAGAGCCAGCCAGGCACCAGATGTGCTCAGGCTCAGTAGTCTAGCAGTTCAGGTCCTAGTAGGGCACCAGGTGCCAGTCATACCCCCAAGGTGGGGTGTGACAAACTTGGTATCAGAGCAGGTTGTGTCCCAGGGAGTCTGCAAGCCGTGCTAAGTAGAGTCTTGTCTATGGATATGTTGTGCATCACATACTATAGGCAGGAGGCTGTGAGGCATAATAGGATGGTTACCCTTCTTTCATACTCAGTCGTTCCATAGAACAGTATAGTATAGGGTTGGTCCTTTTAAAACTTATCATATTCTTTGAATACAGATACAAGTCAGACCAGCGAAATCCTATCCCAGGCAGAAGATCAGATATAGCAACAGGAGAGAACATCAACCAGTTACAAGGTAACAACAGCAGCAGGAGGAGGTAACAGGGACCTCCCAATGTTATCTTTTTATTGGTACCATCCCCAGTATATGTCAATAACTTCAGGATAGGAAGTCATAAGCATAACGTATAAATGAATCGATTTATTTGTTAGATATATATATATATATATAAGACTTGATTAAGATAGTAGACACTATTAGATTATCAGATAAGTGTGAGGAAGAGAGGGAAATGTCGGATTCCCACCTCCATTCCTTCAGGTGTGGTACAGTTCCATGTCTTCGTTTCGTTGCAGTAAGAAAAAAGTTATTCCTACCCCTTAGTTTCGATCCCAGTGTAGCAAAGGGCATAAGGATTGAGACGATGTTGCCCAAAGCAGGCATTAAGTGAAAGGTGGATTGGTTGATTCCAGAAAGTGTTAGAAAGAGTAAGGAGCCCTTATGATTATGTAAGTTGTGCAGACTCTCACGGTAATAAGTCAGAAGAGCAAGTAAGACTACTAGCTTACTCGAAGTGGGTGTAGGAGATCCATCAGTGATGGACTCCCAGTAAGAGTCAAGTTCAAGTCAGGAAAGGATTGAATCCGCCGTGGCGTGCTAACGATAGCAGGGTATGTCTGCAAGATAATAGTTATAATCTTAGCTGTGATATCAAAAGACAGGGAGATTATATGAATAAGATGGGTCCGACTGCAAGTCAGCAGGAGTATAGGTTGGAACTTGACTGGCAACCTTATTGACAGTGTAAGGCAAGGTACTTTGAACCCCATAGCCCAGTTTAAGGAAGATGAAGGTGAAGAGCATGAATACTAGATTTTGAGGGGGAATCAAAATCACCTCTAGATTGATAGAACATCGTGTATTAAGGACTAAACCTTAGATGAATAGTTAAGAGACAGTAAGGTTGTAGTTTAGAATGTTGCGGTATGTCCGCCCAAGGAGAAGGTAAGAGGGTACCGAACCAGAGACTCCAATCTAGTCTGGCCTAGAGACAAGGTCCAACAGATAATCACAGGCCTTAATATAATGCCAAGTAAGGCCACAAGGTTCGGATGTTGACTCCACATTGTAAGAGTGGCGAAATTTCAAATAGCAGAACATAGCTACAGTGCATGTGTGTGTTGCTTCTAGAATGGGATAAAAAAAATCCCATGAAATGATACGAGAGGATATGAGATATCATTAGACCGTAGGAGCGGTATACCATGTGCAGTATGAAGTTCATTAAGGCATGTTAGAGATTATGTATCACCACGAAATTCAGTATGTATTGTACATAGTAGTTGACATATATATATCTACAGATGATAGATATGATGTAAGTAGGTGGCAACGGGGGTTACAGTCACACAGATTTTGGTTAGCTGCTAGGAAATATATACAGATCGTATGGCAGGACCCCTCACCAAAAGAGAGGGTGGCACGTTAAGTGGTCGTACATCGTTTTCCCAGCCTTGTAAGTGAGAGTCGGCCTTAGTCAACCTAGCAGCTATTATGCGGAACACCCCGCAAGTCAGCCGACCATCTCAGTCAGACAAACCTGTGGGTACCCCAAGAAAGAGTCCATATCAGTAGTCAGTGACGGACTAGTACTTCAGCTGGTTCTCGTAAGGTATTCAGATACAGAGCCCTAACAGATGGTCAGTCTCTACAGAATGGCTCATAAGACCGAGAATTTCCAAGGACAGTAATATAATCCTAGGGGGTATGAATAAGGCGTAAGAAATTGGTAGTGCTCTGCTAGCACCGTGTTTACTAAGACAAGGAGATCGGTAGGTTCCCTATGAATATCCAGGGACGGATCACCTGAGAGTAGGTTGGACTAAGCACAACACCACAATTGTTCAATTAGGAGGACGAAACAGTTAGCTGTCCACAACCACGCAGTTATGCATGAGCTACAGATGTCTGAGTAGGACATATAGAGCATCGTTAGACTACTGTAGCATTCGGATCATTTAACCCAGCTATTTAGTTAGTCAAGATTATTCAGCAAGACTATTGGAGATCACGATCATTGTCAGGATCCTCTGATCAGATACGGGCACATGGTATGCAGATAGTCGTTCAAGTTACCTTAGCAACAAGTAGCCTTAGCATGCGGCCAAAAGGCAAGATAAGCTCTAGCTATACCGGTAGATTACTTGTCATATTCTCCGGTATAATAAACCAGTATGACCGTCAGTTATATGTCAATTTTTCTAAATGTGAATTTTGGCTGAGTTCAGTAGCCTTTTTGGTCACATTGTGTTGGAGGCTGGTGTACAGGTAGATACACAGAAAATCGAAGCAGTGAAGACATAGCCCAGATCTACCACTCCGATCGAAGTACACAACCCCTGCGGTTAGCCGGGTACTATGGAGGGTTTGTGGAAGGATTTTCCACCTTAGCAGCACCTCTGACTAAATTGACATAGAAGGCAGCAAAGTTCCAGCAGACTGAGGCATGTGAGCAGAACTTCCAGGAGTTAAAAGACAGGTTAACATCAGCTCCAGTGTTAGTATCGCCAGAAGGTACAGAGGGTTGATGCAGCATGGTAAAGTAATAGCTTATGCTTTCAGGCAGTTGAAGAAACATGAAAAGAATCATCTTACCTTGACCTGGAGTTAGCTGCAGTAGTTTATGCCTTGAAGAGTTAATATTTTATATCACCCAGGAAGGGCTAATGTGATAGCAGATGCCCTTAGCCGTAAATCTATGGGGAATTGGCATACTTGCAGCCTGAACAGCGAGAATTGGCCCGAGAATTACACCAGTTAGCCGGTTTAGCCGTTCACATAGCAGAAATAAAGGACAACAGAGCAGTAATACAGAATGTCGCAGTGTTGTCTTTAGTGGTGGAAGTAAAGGAATGGCTGTATGGAGACCCTAGCCAGGTTCAACTTGAACTCAAGGTTCAGCAAAGAGAGGTGACATATTTTCAGGTAACCGGGGATGAAGTGTTGCGATGTAAGGGCCGCATTTGTGTTCCAGCTATTTTGGGGCTTCGCCAGCAGATTATGAGTGAGGCGCATTACGCCCACTATTCTCTCCACCCAGGCGCGACGAAAATGTACCATGATATCAAGGAAAACTACTGGTAGCCAGGTATGGAAAGAGAAATTGTTGAATTTGTAGCCCAGTGTCCTAACTGCCAACAGGTGAAAGTAGAACATCAGAAACCAGGCAATTTGACTCAGGATATAACTGTACCTCTTTGGAAATGGGAAGCAGTGAATATGGATTTGGTAGCAGGATTTCCCCGTATAAACACAAACATGACTCTATATGGGTGATAGTTGACAGATTGACAAAATCAGCTCATTTCCTACCAGTAAGAGCTACTTTCTTGGCTGAAGATTATGCTGAGTTGTATATCCGAGAGATAGTCAGGTTGCATGGAGTGCCAGTATCCATTATTTCAAACAAAGGAGCACAGTTTACGGCTAGATTTTGGCAGTCGTTTCAGAGAGGTCTGGGAACACAGATTAATTTGAGCACGACATTCCATCCTCAGACAGATGGGCAGGCTGAACGCACAATTCAGACGCTCGAAGATATGTTGCGAGCGTGTGTGCTGGATTTCGGTGGTAGCTGGGATGAGCATTTGCCGTTAATTGAATTTGCCTACAATAATAGCTATCATTCAGCCATCCAGATGGCGCCTTTCGAGGCATTATACGGGCGAAAATATAGATCGCCGATTGGTTGGTTTGAAATAGGAGAATCAGCGTTGGTTAGCCCAGACATTGTTCAGCAGTCAGAGGAAAAGGTAAAGCTTATCTGAGAACGCTTATTGACTTCACAAAGCCGCCAAAAATCATATGCAGATGTGCAGCGCAGAGATTTGGAGTTTGATGTGAATGACTGGGTATTCCTGAAAGTATCACCGATGAAAGGGGTAATGAGATTCAGCAAGAAAGGTAAGCTTAGCCCGAGGTTTGTTGGGCCTTATCAGATTCGTCAAAGGATAGGCCGAGTAGCATATGAGTTGAACTTGCCTCCAAACCTAGAATCCGTTCATCCGGTCTTCCATGTATCTATGCTGAGGAAATGCATAGAAGACCCGTCCAGAGCAGTCCTAGTCAAGGATATCCAGGTTACAGAAAAGCTGGCCTATGAAGAGGTTCCAGTAGCTATCTTAGACAGACAGATTCGCAGATTGAGGACTAAAGATATTGCGTCTGTCAAGGTATTGTGGCATAACAGGAACCAAGAGGAGATGACGTGGGAAGCTGAAGAAGATATGAAAGCTAGATATCCTCACCTATTCCAGGCCTAGTAAGGCGACAGGTATGTCCGTATTATTACATATGTAGTACCTTATGGCTGTTTATGTACAAATGAGAAGATTGATGTTTAGATATCCAGTGAATCTTAAAGTATTGCGTGCAGTACCTGTGTTGGACTTTTCTGCATTTCAGGTTTTTGCTATAGTCCATATTACAGGGGAAACTCTGCCGAAATTTTCCTAGATAGTGAGTTGAGAAGTCCTCTAAATAGAAGTTTACATTTGAGGACGAATGTTCTTAACGGGGGGAGAATGTTATACCCCGTAGGATTCCCGTCACCTAGATGACCTATTCGCACGTTGGTTAAGCATATTTGAAGGCCATACGTGCTAAAGAAAGGCCCGGGAAAAAGATCGGACGAGAAACCTGTCGAACCATCGCGGAAGGAGCCAAGGCAGAGCCCCTCCGCGATGGCAACGTGTCACAGAGGTGGAGCCTCCGTGTTGGCTCCGTGACACGTTGGCCTTGTCTAGGCCCAAGTATATAAAGCCCCACTTCGGTTTTAATTCATTTAAACTTATAAAAATTTCCAGAAAACAGAGAGGAATAACCAGAGGAGGGAAAAGAACGAAGAGGGTAATATAATTTCGTCCAATTACGCTGCCAAACGCAGTCCAAACCTAAATTAACCTCAGATACCGAGGTATTTAGCAACAGAGAGCATTCCTACGGATTTAGTTTTGTGAAATACGGCCGATGAATCGTCGAGCTACCGAGCTAAGGTAAGCAGAATTGCTCCAAACTAGTTTCTATGTGCTCCTAGAAGTGAAGTGAGTATTTCTCCCTTCTGTACTTCTGGAAAATAGCGAGTTTTTGACCGTCTTTCGATAAGCCTAAGTTTAGGCTATAATTATATCGAAAGTGATGTCGTCCTTCAGAATAAAGTTGTATTTAGTACTGATTGATATATATATGAATGCAGTTGGGAGGAATAGCTGAAATACTGACCAAGCTACGCCAGTTAGTCAGGAAATCAGAAGCAAAGGTATGTAAAGCGAGTTTCCTCGGCAAGTTAGTAATCTCGGTATAGTAAAGTAATTTAAAGGCCAGTAGAATGCTCAGAAGTTATGTGTTATGTTTATTACGAATGTTGGTACGATATTAGAAGCATCATGTTATATTTAGCGCGAAGCTTGCTGGCACGATATAGATTCTAATACAAGTGTTAGGAACTGCACAGCATGCTCAGTATGTGATGTAGTACAGAATGTTAGGATATTATCGTATTCAGTTGAAACCTAGTAAAGCAATGTAATATCTGTAAGGCATATCAGAAGTAGAATGATAGGTTAAAATGAAGTTTAGAAAGCATGTTAGAAATAGTAAATCATGTTACTATAGAAACTCAGTATATGGCATGGTTTTCAGCATAAAGACTATATCTTGTTCAGCATTAGACTCGGCACAGTATGGCAGAAGATTATATTTATACATATATGCTATTATCAGTCTCAGCATGTATTAAGTACGTACGTATTACTATCACTAGTTCAGCACACAGTATGTATGAATACTTTACTACTATTTGCTTAAGTATGTGGGATATGCAGATAGTATTACTAGTTGAGACCGTTGTATTGTTTTGGGGTTGGATTACCTAGCATCCATGACCGCCCCATGGTTAATAGCTGTATCGACTCATCTTCCAGAGGACGAGGATACGTCGCTCCATGGAGTGGCATGCTTTCCCACAGGGGATGAAGATGGGATGCCAGTTTTCCCCATATTGTGCCTTGGTCGGCCTTTATACACCCCCATCGAGCGGATACGCCCAGGTGTTCATTCAGGAGTCCTCCGGACTCAGGTACAGTTATAGACAGGGGCTCAGCGAGCCCAAGTGCATACCCAGGGGACCGGCATGATGCTTATAGTTATTATAGGAGACGGGACGATCGGGGTAGGGGTATAGATTGCGTGCTGTTTGTACCTCCCGGCTTATGGGGGCCGGGTAAGGTTTGTGTGTGCTATGTTATATTATGTTATGTTATGCCATGTAAAATGAGACACGAGTAGATCGACAGTAGAATGATATATCTTCAGGTATGGCTCCTACTCCTTCCAGTACAGTTAAGAGTAGGCATAGTTTTACATTTCCAGTCAGTTAATCTATTCCTTCCTATTTCAGTTCCATCAGTTGTGTTGTTGCTTTCAGATATTTCTTTCAGTTATTGTTTTACATACTCAGTACCAGTGGTACTAACGCCCGCTGGGGCACTGCATTACTTGCCTGAAGGTACTCATAGACGAGGGGCCGATACCTCGTGATTCCAGTCAGCTCACAGGGTCATCAGCTCCAGTCATCCAGAGTTAGATAGCTAGAGGTTCATCCCTTTTCTTTTGTTGTACAGCATGGGTAGGCCGGGGCCCTGTCCCGACCATCTTATCAATATTCTTAGAGGCTTTCAGTCTGTATATATTTCCCTGTGGTCAGATGAGCCGGTCGTGTGAGGCCGTGCAGTGTATAGCTGTTAGTACTTCTGTTTCTTTTATGTTGGTCGTGTGGGGCCATAACTTGACAGTAGTGGTGACCTTGCCGATCACGTAGCTTTCCAGTATTTCATGGTTGAGTTCCAGATAACTAGACAGCATGGTGGCCTTGTCAGCCCGCATAGGCTCCCCTATATTGATATGTTCTGGTTAGCTGTCAGTACAGGTACAGTTGGCTATAGGCCTAGTCGGTCGGAGGCTGTATTTACAACCGTTATATAGCCCGTTGTTTCCCTGAATCTGAGTTAGAGCCAGCCAGGCACCAGATGTGCTCAAGCTCAGTATTCTAGCAGTTCAGGTCCTAGTAGGGCACCAGGTGCCAGTCATACCCCCCAAGGCGGGGTGTGACAAGGATGACCCGAATATTGATGAAGTTGGGTCAACTAGAGCTATCGTACCACAACCTTTGCCTGCTGGGCAAAAGTTTGACATCACTAGCACCATGATACAGTTGCTGAATATGAAAGGGGTGCTTAGTGGTCATACAGTTGATGATGCCAACCTTCATTTGATGAACTTCGTCGGAATATGCAAGGCGTACAGGTTGCCCGATGTAAGTTAGGATGCAATAACGTTGAGACTCTTCCCCTTCTATATTTCTTGAGAGGCCACTCTATGCTTATCGGAGCTGCCCAATGACTGCATTATCAACTGGAGGGAGCTTAAACAGGCTTTCCTAGAAAGGTTCTTCCCACCCTATAGGATGCTGCATCTTAAGGATGAGATCTATAACTTCCGACAACTAAAAAATAAAGGCACTTCATGAAACCTGGTTGAGATTTAAAATGAAGCTAACCAAGTGCCCGAATCATAAAACTCTTGATGAAAGTTTGTTGGATATTTTTTACAAGTCCTTGAATAACTACATAAAAGATGTAGCAGATACCGT
This sequence comes from Datura wrightii, assembly GCA_035772735.1. Classification (NCBI taxonomy): domain Eukaryota; kingdom Viridiplantae; phylum Streptophyta; class Magnoliopsida; order Solanales; family Solanaceae; genus Datura; species Datura wrightii. The sequence continues at coordinate 125,318,446 of JASDFA010000018.1, forward strand.
AGCGGGAGGAGAATTAATGAGTCACACATGGGAGCAAGCTGCCATTATTCTTGGTAGAGTGACTAAAACTAATAGGGCCTTGCACACCAAGGAAGCAGAAGAAGCATTGCAGATCAACGCAAAAAGGAGGAGGAGCATGATCAGGAATTAGCTCATATGCGGACAACATTAGACTTGCTCAATAAGCATATTATGGGTTCTGGTGCTAGAAAGATAAATGCAATGGGAGCTTAGGGACAGGAATCGGGGTAGGATTATTCAAATTTTAAGGAGGAGGCAAACTTCTTGGACAACCAGGTGGTGGGTTTTCTGGCCAAAACCCAAGGATCTGGATAGGACACTTGGTGCTAAGGTTCTGAAAATCAAGGCCGGAGCCAATATTGGGACAACCACAACCAAAATGGGTATAGGGATAGGAGTCAAGGTCATGAGTGAGAGGGATAATGGAGGAAGAATGATGTTTATTGCAATGACCGCACAGTTTGTATATTCCTCATAATGCAAGAGAAGGTGGGACTGGACCCTCAATATTGGAGAACATGATGGCTGAGATGCTCAAAAAGGTAAAATCAACCAATGATTAGCTGAGGGACATTGGGGCAGATATATTGGGTATGAATCAGAAAGTTGAATCACATGCAATAGCGATCAAACAGATTGAGCAGTACCTTGGACAGATGTCAGCATCCCTAAACCAAAGGAAGAAGGGAACACTTCCTAGCGAAACTGTGCAGAACCCAAAGAATGATAGTCATTGTATGGCTATAATGACTAGGAGAGGAAAGACCACAACTAACCCCTCCTCTGCTGGCTGTAGTTGATATGGAAAGACAAAAGGAGATTGAGCTCGGTGAGGAAGATGAGGTTGCTGAGCATGAGCTCACAAGTGAGGATGAGTTGACTGGGGCTCCAGTTGGTTAAAGGTGTCCGAAGATGAAAAAGGTAAGAAGCAAGGGGCACTAAATTTATAAGGCTATCCCTCGACTAGAGCCACCATTCCCTCAAAGGATGAAAAAGAATGCAAAAGATGGTAAGTTCTAAAAATTTCTCTCTATGATTAAACAGTTATCAGTGAACATGCCATTGGTTGAGGCATTGGAGTAGATGCCTAGATATGCCAAGTTTATGAAGGACCTTGTGACCAAGAAGAGGTCCGTGAGCTATGAGCCAGTAGATAACTTGCATCATTACAGTTCCATAGCTTCACGGGTCCTTGCTCAAAAGAAGGAGGATCCAAGTGCCTTTACCATTCCGTGCACGATTGGTGATTTTGAGTTTGAAAAGGCTCTTTGTTATTTAGGTGCAAGAATCAACCTGATGCCATTAGCTGTGTAATACCCCAAAATCCCTAAGATCAAACCCGAGGGTTGAAACAGAGAAAATAGGATTCCTGCACCAGGTCAAAAGACGATTTGTCCAGAGACCCGTTGGGTGCACCATGAGTTGTTTAGTGACTCATCGGAAGGAGGTTGGACTTTGTTAAGTTTTGGGATTTGGGGCTGACCACGAGTGAGACCACGAGTCGTGGTCACCACCACAAGTCATCAAGTGGTCCGTGGTCAAGGGTTGACTGAAGGATGAAGAGGTTGGAAAGTGCATCTAACGACCAATCACCACTAGTCGTCAGGCACACCATGAGTCATGGTGTCCCTTGTAGTGACTAGTGTTGACCAATTTCTAGTGCAGGCAACGAGGAGTAGACCATGAGTTGTGGTACAGGGGATGAATCATCCAGTCCCTCATTGGGATTGGCAGTGAGTATTTTCCTATGAATTTATTAAGGGTTTTTTCGTAATTCCTAAGTTCTTAAGGCATATACTACATCCTTTAAAGCCCAGAAAGGTGTGTTTTAAGAGGGTTAAGTTCATTCTAAGCCTATTATCTGCCATGCATACAAGACTAGGGCTTCTAAGGGGTGATCAAGCTTAGATTCTTCAAGTTCTTCCCCAAATTTCCCTTTGGGTTCTCAAGAGGGTTGTGAAATCAGAATTCTCCAAGTATGTGGGGTTATGAATGGGTATGATCATCCACACTCATGCCCACTCTCTCTTCAATTCATGAAATTCTAATTGATGAATCTATGGGGTTTTAACTCAACAAGTGAATTCTCTAAGTAATAATCATGGGCATGATCTATGCATGTGTCTAAAGTTGAATTATGATTAATGGGCATATTTTACAATGTTTTCAATTACAAATCATGTATTCAAGTTTTACAAATTATGATGCTCATCCATGAAAGTTCATGAAAGTTGAGATGTATAATATATGTATTCTAGCATGATGAGATGTATAATATGGAAGTATAATTTTGAATTACCCATGTCCATGTTCATGTTTTTGAAGGATCAAGACTATGTCAAGCATGTTTAAATATTGGGCAAGCCCATATGATCAAGAATGTTTCATGACATATCTAAACTTCATGTATTAGCTTACCACATGGATTTTGGAGTCTAGACCCTCCATTTTTAGCGTGTGGTATGGTTTGAGCCCAAGGCTCCTCATGTTATTATTTCAGATTTATGCATGTATATTATGAGTCATCTTTGTAACTAGATGATGGTTCAACTTTGTTGAAAAATGATGGAGAGTATATACATGTTTTTGGGAGTAGTGTCTAGCACCGAGTAGGCTAAGGGTCAGTCAACCCTATGCCTCAAAACTACATCCAACATTGGTATGTTCAGATTATTTGGGACCTCCCCCGTGAGCTTCCCTTCCCCCAATGGGACTTCAGCTTGATTCGATATCATGGTGTCATCCTTAGCCCTAGCAAGGCTTTGGATGGTTCTTCCCAATTGAGTGTAATAGCTGGGACCATGTAAGCTCTATTATGTTAATGTCGGTTATATGACAAGTCTCCCATTGTTCCTCATGATTTCAGTTGTGCATGTTCATCAGTCATGATATTATGTTTTGAGCAGGTTTAACCCAATGTTTAGTTTTACTTATGATTATTAGTTTTTAGCTTTGGATCATTCGATTCAGTTATGATATTTAGCTATGCTTAGATCAAGATTTTAGAAAATAGCATACAAGCCTTACTCCAAGAATCATATCTTGATTATGATTTTATGATATGCATGACTTATGATTTTACTTACTTAGCGATTTTACTTGCCTTGCATACTCGGTACATTTCACGTACCAACCGCATACTCTGTGTTGTATCGTCTCATGGTATAGGCTTGGATATTCAGGCTCAGTCCCGCCAGTATCTAGACTCTCAGTATTAGCATTTTCCAGTTTCAATTGGTGAGTCCTCATCTTCTGAGGGTCCTTATCCGGTGTATTGAATATTTTCAGTTTTAGACTATAGAGAGTTAGTTGGGGTCTTATCCCATCAACTCGTTAGTAGTAGAGGCTTTTTAGAAATATCATGTATTCAGTTTCATCCTTGTGTTATGTATTCAGATATTATGATATTTTCAGACTTCCACTTTTATCTATTTTGAGATTTAGATGTCATGTTCATTCCATGGGTAGACTTGGAGCCTCTCCTGGTTACTTGTCCTGTGTCTCGATTCGGGCCTATGTTCGGGTCAGGACAAACTTGGTATCTTCATCTAGGCTTGGGAGACCCTACACCAGCGTCAGTGTGGTTATTGATTGCAGATCGTACATTGGGGATCTTAGTTGATGTTCTTATTAAGGTGGACCATTTTATCTTCCTAGAGAACTTCATAATCCTTATTTGCGAGGTTAATTTTGAGGTCCCCATTATCATGGGGCGACCATTCCTGGTCATTGGAAGAGCCTTGGTAGATGTGGAAGCTGGCCAACTAATGCTCAGGCTAAATAAAGAGGAGGTCACTTTTAATGTTTATCAATCAATGAAGTAGCCCAATGAATTCAAGGTTGCCTCAGCAATTGATGATGATTCATAGTTTCTTGATGAATTTTGAGTAGTCAAGAGACTTGTGTTTTGTCGCGATGTTAAATCAAGTGCCTCTAAGGATGCAACCCATGATGTGGTTTGGTGAAGGCTGAGTAACTAGAACACCTACGCCATGCTGTAACGTTAAATCAAGCGCTTCTTGAGAGGCAATTCAAGTTTCTTAACTTTTATGTGTTCAATGTGCAGGTAAAACAAAAACAAGTGGGTGAAAAAAAATACAGCACAGGGTTGTACTGCAAATCTCAATATGAGTCGTATAACTATTGTATGACTCATAGTATCATCCATTTTCAAGGCAGAGATGGAGCTAAAGCATGAGTTTACCTTACGGTTGGCTATTATGAATCATATGTATGTTGTACGGGTCATAGTACTTACTGTAATGGTAAACCATGCCAAGTGTGGAAGTTCAAAAAAGTGATGACCTATGGGTCAGAGTATGGTGCATACCATAGTGGTAAGAGTAATACCATGAACTCATAGGTCCCCAGGTAAGTTTCCTAAATCTTCTACTACAGGTCCAAGAGACGAGCTGTAGGTCAAATCTATGACTTGTGGTACGAGTCGTGATGGGCTGATTTAACGAATGCAACCCGAGACTCGGATTCCTCAAAAATATTCCTTAACCTATTTAAACTTGAAATTCTTCGACATTCACTCCCACGCAAACGTAGGTGTCAAACCCACGACTCTCACCCATTACTTCACACTCGTAACACAACTTCCTAAGCAATTAAAGCTCAAACTTGTGCAAGTTTACTCCTGCACAATCGACATTCCTACCCTAAAATCACTAAAGTAAGCAAACACTTGAAACTTCAAGTAACCATGTTTAAATTTATGAAAAGCTTGCTCTGTATGAGGTTATAGACGACTGTGATTCCTCAAACTCACCAAAAATGGATTGAGGAAGATGATCAGTAGCTCTTGTGATTCTATTGAGTGGGTAGAAAATCAAAATGCTCAAACACTAAACTGGGTTGTTGAAAAATAGCAAAAATTGAGTTACAGGATGTGACCTAGGTTAGGAGTGAACTAGGTATGCATAAACAATAAAAACTGTATCCTAAAATGGGGAAGTCTTAGTACAAAGAAAAAATAATGGGTTTGCCTGAACAAATAAACAAACAAAAAAGAGGTGGGTAGGCTTCATGAGTCTTCTTATGACTCGTGGTTTCATACCACGACTCATATGATGATTCGTTGCGTCTATCCCTGTTCAATAAAAGTATAAGTGTTGGTATGAAGCCTAGTACAATTCGTAGGATCCTATACGAGTCATACCTAGGGATCATACCATGAGGCAGTAAGAGTCAAAGTTCACAAGTAATGGTACGAACCTTTGTACGACTCGAAGAACATAATCATGAACCGTAACATGAGTCATACAAAAGGACAATAACTATAAAGTGCAAGAAAATCCTCCTATGAATCTTTCTACGAACCGCAATGACCTGGTACGAGTCATACCAAGAAGTCATGATAGAATCAACATGAACTATGAGTCTTTGTATGAGTCATACCACCATTGTACGACCCCTACAGTAGACTCGTGGAGAAATACAGAGGATAAGTTTTCTTGCTTTCTTTTTCTCAGATAATACATACCAACTTTTTTCTCCATAGGTATAATGACAATGAAGAAAAGAGCAACCAAACCTACTCAAGACAAGAGAGCTAGAGCAGAGATAGCTGCTCGGAGGGTATTGAGAGATAATGCCTTTGATACTTATCAAGCAGGTAGCTCCGCTACTGATTAGATGGAAGAGTACCGAGTTGAGATGTCCGACATTGATGAGCCACAAACCACTAGGGCTCAAGCAAAGGCACAGGCCGAAGCCACTTCTGTTATTCTGGCCATTGCTCCCAAGTTTGAAGAGGGAGCAGAAGAATAGGTTCAAGAGTCTGAGAGTGGCTCTAATGATTATGAGGGGTCCGAGGAGGCCCAATCCGGAGATGGAAAAAATGAGGCTGGGTCTGAAGAAGGAGATATTGGGGAGGAATTGAACAGAGCCCACCTACAGCAAGGTGTACTATGAGATGGCAGGTGCCTAGGGCACAAGAGATATATAAGCAGGGCCTGGCGCTCACATCCAAGAAACACCCTAGGCTCAGTATTCAGGAAGAACCGCAAATCCTCACTAGTTCCTTGAATGGGATTGAGAGGATGAAGCGGATCTTTAACTTTTATAGGTTCGATTGGATGGCTAGGACCCCTAACCAATACAGTCCAAAGAGGGCCAGGGAATTCTATGCCAATTATTATGCAATGTTAGAGCAGAATGCATAGTCAGCAAGCAACTGAAGGAGCAACCCAAACTTGACATGGTCTTAGTCCAAGGGCAAGAAGTCGAGATATTAGAGTAAACCATTTCCTTGATACTCTATGGGCCATAGTTCATAGCTCCATCTTCCATAGTAGAGTTCAACCACCAGATAGATGCCCTGAAATGGGTGAAGCAGTTGGGTAATGAGGAGAGACAAAGCCAACTTAAGTGGTTAACACGAGCCATAGCAGAGGACAAGAAGGAAGCTGAGTGGGTGGCTAGTGGAAAGCAAGTCACCAAATCTTCGCTAAAATTCCTAGCGAAGGCTTGCTGGACACTAGTCCGCCATAGTCTGATGTCAACTGTGAACAATAACACGCTCAGTGCAGATAGGGAAGCACTGATAGCATGCATCTTATCCCGATATGAAATCAATATCCCGAGGGTGATAACAAATGAGATTTGGGATTGTGCTTCTTAGTTGAGAACCTCCATGCCATTTTCGATCCTTACTTACTAGATGCATAGGGACGCTGGGGTCTGACTACTAAAAGATGTTGATGTCAAGATCAGAGTCCAGAGGACAAAGGATATATGGCTAACCCAGGATGAAATAAACCCGGTGAGCCGGGCTAGAGATCCAACCACAATCCCAGTACCATGGGCATTTAGGTGCAAGTAGGCTAATGCACTCACCACAGTGGAGCAGGATGAGACATTGGCTATAGAGGACGACCATACAGAGGCAGCGCCCAGTACTTCAGCTGCACCTTCGATAGGTCTCCCAAGCTAGACACCAGTTGGGTATGTGTTGGTCCCTCATTATTTTCTCAAAAAGATAGTTAAAAGCCTGACGGCGACAGGGAGAAAAGTTCACTCTATGATGGAAAACGTCAAGCCTTGGGTGAATACGGAGATTGAGGAGGCCATGAGGGGGTAGCATGGCCGGATTGATGGATTTGAGCGCTGATTAAACAAGCGCTTAGCAGAGTAGCCGGACACTGATAGCCTCCGAGAGGAATTGCGGGCTCTGTGGATCCAAGTGACTGAGTTATCATCTAGAAGACCGGTAATTCTAGCAGCCCCTACTCTTCCGAATTTAAATGTTGAGCTAGATGAGGAGCTCGATTTGTAGGAATATTAGGGCCCGATGGTTGCTAATGGATAAAAAGGGAAGAAGAGGGTCTCAAAGGATGTTGAAAATTAGCTCTCAAAGAAGAGTAAAAAGAAGCATAAGAACAAGAAAAAGTGGGCGAGTTTAGAGAGCCTACAGCTTATGACGCACATATGTCAGAGTTGCAGGAGCAAGCCAGAAGAGCGGGGATCTCCATTACTACCGATAGAGTTATTGTGTATGGTGAAGACCCTTCAGGGGAGCCACATTTAGACAGAGTAGAGCATGAGGCTGCATAAACAACCTGTAGTGATGCGGGGGTAACCAATCCCCTAACAAAGGTATCATTGAGTGCGTCGACCACCACTAGTGCCACTAATGTAGCAGAGGTACCACCTCCGCAAGATGACAGGAGTTCTTAGGGCTCCATAGGTATGTCCCTTTCCCTTGTTCTTACATATTTTATGCTTTGGGGGAAAAGCATGTTTTCCAATGGGGGATGTACTTGTATTTTTGTGATTTTTGATTCGTCCAAGGGTTTTCCTTACCGTGTTTGTTTTCCCTCGGGCATGCTATCTAGTAGAACTGGTATGTTTAGGTTGTTTTCGTCTAATTAGAAGTAGCTTAGAATTACTTTTCAGACAATAAATGCACTAGTTTGATGTTTTTGAAAACAATTTACCCTGTTGAAAATTTTGCTTTGATGTTAGCTGTGTCGGTAATTACAATGCATGACTCATGTGGATCTTTGTATGACATTTAAATTATGAGCATGAGTATCTGTAGCTTAGTCGTGCATGAAATAGATAGGTTGATTCAGTGAAAACCTATACCATGAATGAGTGAGGATGTATACCAGTTTAATACTCTGAAGAGGATCTACAACTTGCCCAGTTGGTGATCCTAGGCTATTATTGATTTTAGCCACTTTAGCTTAAACGACCCTACCAAATGATGATGAATCCCTTGATCCCGATTTTGAGTCTTATATTAACCATTTTTCTTTGATTAACCTTTAGCCTTACCCATTGTTTATAATGAACCTATTTTCGTCCTGGTCCCTCCTTGGACATTGTGAACCTCAACTTAGGAAAAATGCATAAGTTAAGGGTGGCTGTAGTAGCGGTGAATAGATTGTGGGGAGGTGAAAAAGGAAAAGAAAGGAAAAATGTTAAAGATAAGGTGTGGTGTGACAATAAAAGAATGAAAAAAGATATGAAAAAGAAAAATGAAAAGAAAATAAAAGATAAAAAGGAATGAGAAAATGACAAAAACACACAACACCTATATATTGCATGTAAATGGAGAAAAGGGAGGAAAAAGTTGAAAAAGTGAAAAATGGGGAAACAAGTGTAAGGTGGAGCGACAAGTATGTAGTGCCAAGGAGGGTTTAGCCACTTAATTCCATATTCACCATACCCAGCCCGAAGCCTACATTACAAGCCGAATAAAGTCCTACAATGATCCTAGCTTAACTGTCTGAAGAGCCGAAGTAGAGAAAATAAGGGAAAGCTTATGATATTCGATGTGCAGTATTTGAAACTTATTTAGGAGAGAGAGAGTCCCAATTTTTTAGTCCCGTGTTCATTATTTTATATATCTATGACTGTTGAGGACTTCATTTGTTGTGATGGTACTTGGTTTCAGTTGTATTTTACCAATTATCTATGTGAATAACATTGGTGATAGCTCAACTCTCTGGTAATAGTTGGATATCATATCTTGTTCCCTATATGTTATTGATTGTGGTTAAATGCGCACATAGCTGACTTAGTCGGAACGGAAAGGGGTCATTAGCTACTTGTGGTTCTTAGTGCAAATTTTGTTGTGTTGGTTGTAGGTATTCTAGGTTTACTTTCTAGTTAAGCATCATTTTTAGTTTTTTTTTCTTTTCCTGAGGAAATGCAAAAGTCTTAAGTTTAGGATGTTGATGTGTTGTGAGTTGACAGCACTTTCGGCGCTTAAAACTAAGGAAACTAGCATGGACTTAGGTGTGTTTATATGGCTATGAGGTACTTTTACTATGTTTTCAGAGAAAATAGATTTTGGAGCTAAATTGTGTAAAAGGTGGAGAAAATGCAGAAAAGTGGCTAAGTACGGATATTAGTACGAGTTGTATCATCCTGGTACGAGTCTTACTGGGAATCATGGAAAGGTCCAGGACCAATGTATGCGGCAAAGGTAACTTAAGGCTCATGGTAGGAGTCATACCATCCTGGTACAAGCCGTACCGTAGCAGTCATAATAAATTCTAGAAGGTTTTGCATAGGCCAAGTATCCTGGTATGGGTAGCAACCACGAGCTATGAGACCTACCTAAGACCTGTACCAAGAAACCGGGGAAAAGCCCAGAAAAAGGGAAGACTGGGAGGACTCAAAGTACGAGGAGTCACGGATGGTGGAACTGAGGTACTAGTTGTACCAAGCCATCCGTGGAAGTTAACAGAGAATGTCAGCAAGTGCAAGTTCAATCCACGTGAAGATTATAAGACTCGTAGGTTCTTGGTACGAGTTGTACCAGAAGTCAAAACTTAGCCAGATTTAGCAGAAACTAGCCAATGTACGAGTCAAGGTACGACCCGTACAATCATGTTATGGTTCGTATCTGATGGCAGCGATAGTTTCTGCTAGTTCCCTTGTTTACTTAGGAGAAAGTTCCAATTATTTATATAAATACTTTTTAGGTTATTTTCAGTAGGAGGAGAGGAGATCAGAAAGTCGAACATTAAGTTTTTCATTGAGAGAGAAGTTGTTCTTAACTTTAATTCATGTCTTGGAGATTTTCTTACTTTATATCTCTTCATCTATGAATTCTAATAAAGATCTTACAAACATGAGAGGCTAAAACCTTTACAACTAGGATTGTGGGAACCATGGTGAATTAATGAACTAGGGTTACACAATGTGATTATAAACCGATGCTAAACACTTATATTGTATTCTCTTCATCTTTAATGTTTCTTAATGAAGCATAGCATTAATCCTTTCCTGAATTCTTTACTTGCTTGAACCTAGAGAAATTGGCATTAGGAAAAAAGAATTACAATAAAGCCTTCATCATTGTGGGTCATTGTATAACTTGAGCTGCAGTCGCAGGATAGTGAATTTGGAACAAATTGATAATGGTTGAATCGAAATCGCTCATGAGACCTAACTGGTGATTGAGTATAGTTATCCAATAGGGATGAACCAGTCATTTGGATGAACCCTAGTTATCAGTTCTACTAGTAAGTATTGAGATAGATCATGAGTGTAAACCCGAAGTAGTTTTAAACCCATGTGGAACACTTACCCTAGTTAATTACAAATCTTGATATACAACAACCAATTCTTACCTTTGTTTGATAATTGATTTTATAAACCCCCCCTTTGGAGATAACATACATAAAATCTTAAATACCTATGTTATTCTATATCTTGACCGTATTCCCTATCGGATTGACCTCAACCTTTGTTAGGTACTTTATTGACAACATCCGCTTCATACATTATTTTGAGTGTGAGTTTGAGCGTTATCAGTGTCACGCCCCAAACCCGTAGGGGCATGACAGGCACCTTGTGACACACCTGATCAAGCACACTCTGTCACAAAACTAACTACAACTAGCCAGAACCTGAAGAGGCGTGACTGGCACCTGGTGCCACCCCTGATATGAGCATGCAGCCCCCAAATATAAAACCAAGGTCTAAACCGATGAGGTTTGTCAGCACAATATTTATAAAATTAGAGTAACAACAAACTAAAGCAGAAGCTAGTTTACCAACCAACCAAAATGATATACAATAGCGCCACCTAGACTGCAACAACAACCTAACCCCATAGACATCTAAGAGCCTATACAAAGACAACAGTAATCAAAGCATTAAGACAGGGCCCCGATCTACCCCTAACTCAACCTCCGGCAACTTCGAAAGACCTGAAGCAACAGACTTAGCCGAAACTCTACTCAGTAAGAAAGAACTCAATCTATTGGCCTACCGTCACCTATAGGCGTGAATTCGGTGCTCTAAATAGGGCTTCAGTGCAATACTGTATTGAATATGAAAGGCATAAACCACTGCAAGACTCAAATTAGATATGAACAGATATACCGAATATTGTAGAAGGAGAAAGCCAACTTAAGTAAACACAAATAACCTACCCCCTCCCCCCATAAGCTTGGCAAGTACACAAGTTCATAAACAAAACCTACTTGGCCCTCATAAATCCAACAAGTCTAAAACAACTAAGTGCATAAATAGAACCTACCTAGCCCCCATAATCCTAAAAAGTCTAAAACAAGTAAGTAACAACAAGCAGCACCTAGCCGACACAGCTTACTTGTCACCACCTCTAAACCTCTCAATGGCCTCAGCTAAAACCAGACAATATCTTGCATCCACTACAATCAGATAACATATAACACAAGCAACAATCACAATATAATTCCAAGAAAATCAAAAGTAAATTTCAGTCAATCAACATCATCAATCAAGCACTGAAAAAGCAATTATCGATTCCCTATGATATAAATAGAAAGGGGTCTCTTATAACTTCAATCGTAGTTTGGCCTCTATGTTGAAGCCTGTATCTTTGGAGTCAAAAACAATCGAAACTCCGAACACTTTCTCGACAGTGCGCAGTTAGTGGAGCTGCATAAATCCAGGAGAGCTAATTGCGATCCTAGGAAGGCTCAAAACTGACATATATGGTGCTATGGAGGCATGTACCTCCACATAGGTATTTCATGTCTCAGAACAGCCCTATGGAAGGCAAATTCAACTCCTCCATAGGCCAATTATCTACCCTTTGGACTTAACCACACGGTTGGGCCTGCTTTAGCGTCGGGTATCCACAAATCCCAAGGGCCTCAACATGCTCACATACACATACAATCACAACATTCCAAATCAACAAAAATAACAATACATGTTCAAACAACCCACAACCAGCTCTCAAACCCCACCAACCGACTATCACAACATAATACTATTCCCGCATGTCTAGCCGTCCACCAACGAGCTACTAACCGAGCTAAGAATCACCATCCTAACCAGACTATCCCAAGATTTAGAAGAAGCTCACAAAACCACTCTACTCACTATAAAAAACAAGAGACATAACCAAGCCAATCCAAGCATCACAAACGTGCTCGATTCGCACGTCCGCAAGTGTACGGGTCGTGCAAGTAATATAGTGGCTATTTTAGAGAACCGGAATGTCGAACCCACAGGGAATGGACCCATTCCTCTAACTATCCATTTCAAGTGTGATCTTAACTTTCACAAGTGTTGGTTATAGAATTTTTCGAGGGAGATTTAACTAAGTCCAGTTTTGGTCAACGAAATATCCTGAATTTACTCTACGACCAACATAGAGTTAAAACCAGATAATCATGCGATACTACAATTTGCAATGGGTTAAGCATGAAACTATCGATTGTTATTTCACATAATTAGAATTGCATGTTCATGGTCTTTCGAGCCTCTAAACACGACAAACTAGCCTCACTGCATCATTGTGAGCTAGGATGCTAATTTCTAGTTCATGGGCAATTAATTATGTTGTGTTTACGTGGAAACGATTATGGACTTTCGTGCGTCTAACCATTTAACTCAACTTAGCCTCACAACTACTTCTTCGAGTGGTGATATGATAATCCTAAGTTGGTCTTTAATAACCCCCGTATTATCAACCAAGCAAGGTGTTAGGTATATTTCTATCCTAATACAAAATTATATCGTGAGATACAAACATGCTCCTCACATTCTCATGTCCTGACCTAGGTAATGCTTTCTCAAGCCAATGCGCAAGCTAACATATATATTTTCATGGTGAACAATCATAAAAACAACCAACAATCCAGAATGCAAGACGAAAACAACAATCAATAACTTAATTCCAAAAAAAATTCATAAAATCACAATCATAATTCATGGCTTCAACCCTAGAGGAAGGGTTATTCATGTTCGTAAAACTACAAGAAACTACAACTAAACAAATATACTTACAAGAATTTGGTAGATGAGAAGGGAATTTGCCAAACCCTAGATGAGTTCTCCCACTTCTCCCTTCACTCCTAGGTAGTTTTCCAGAATAAAATCGTGACAAATTGGATTTAGGAGCTAAGGGACCTATTTATAGTAAATGGAAAACGTGCATAATTTAGCCTGTCGTGGAACGGCTCCGTGTCATGGAGTGTATCGTGGAGCAATGCCTCCGTGACACAGAGGTAACGCGAAAACTCTAAGGAAATTGCCTTCAGAAGACAAAACTGCCGAGTGTCACCGCGTTGGCAACGTTTCACGCTGCTTGGGCAGCGCGTTGGCACACCCCAGTTGCGCAGCTGGCACGACGTGGCACGTTGCTGGTGCGCTGGTGCTGCCTGCTTGCCGCATCTGCTCGCGTCCCTGGCATAGGCATGGCACGGTGCTGGGCGCGGCACACGCACAGCGTGGCACGCTGCCTGGCGCGGCTAGCATTGCCATGGCCTACTCCTTGCCGTATCTCGCCCATTGCTCCCGACTCCATTCCGCTACTTTACCAACTTTTAAATTAGTTCCTCAAAATCATTGAAACCTACAAAACAAGGACTAATCATGTTGGTTAGCACATATATTTACATTTATATAAAATCACATGAAAATATATACAATTACTTAGCTAAACAAGACTAAATTAAATTATCAAGCGTCACTCGGGCATGCTATTTTTCCCAAGATCAGTCACCACAGCCGTCAATGTGCCATCAATATGATCGACACGGTCGTCGACAAAGATATAACAAAGGATCATCACAAGCATCGACCTTAACCATGCTAAACCCTCATTCACTTGTTAATATTATCACCTAATATTATTCACAAAAACAACTCATAACTTGCTTTTCATGAACCACACACAGCCTCGCGACACGAGACTAATAATTTGTCATGACTATGATTCTCCGCACTCAAGCCAAATACCCAATCCTAATCCAACACCTACCATACACATCTAACATCATGTGAATAGCAGCAGAAGAGTTAAATAATAGTATGACACAAAGATTTACAAAAAACTGACACGCACGTCAACAACGACGACAACAACTATGGAGAGCATGTCGACAAAGGGAGGGACAAGCCTAATATACCTCAGATTCAAGCCTAGCCAAGACTGAGCCTTCAACACCATGAACCTACTACATAAAGGCAGTTAGAGATGCTTCCAATAACACATCCAACAAACTTAATGAAGATGACAACACGAATGACGCATAACCGACAAGATTCATACGAATTCGACGGTAAAAACTCCAAGACAACAACCTGCTGACATTAACACACCTATACCCATCCTAAATAAACAAGGAAACTACAAGAGAAATCTTACCAAATATCAGCTTCACAAAACAACCACCACAACACCCGAGAAAGGCATACCAAAATACAAGCTTCACAAAGCTTCTGACTTCCCGACATCAAGAACCATGTTGAACCATGGCTTCCTATCTTAAGAAAACATAGAACACTTAAAGAAGAGTTTGAGAGAAGTTTCTTATGAAGATATTTTCTGAAAATGGATATGGATGACCAATAACCAACCAAAGGGACGTAAATAGTCCTCCACCGCCTTAGCCCTTTTTGACGTGCCTTCTTGTGCAGTCTCAGGGAAAACGCGAATATCTCCCTATTTCAAAGTCTCATTGAAGAATGTTTTAATGCGCTAGAAACTATACTCATAGACCTTTGATTTGATAGGTCCTACGTCCCCTAACTCCTTATAGATTGGGAGAAAAGCTTCAAGACATTTCATCCAAATTTCATAAAATTTCAAGAAGGAAATTGCAATAACTTTTGCCGAATCTTAGAGATCAATAGATATACCGGATATCATAGAAGGAGAAACTCTACTTAAGTAAACCCATAGAACCTAACTGGACCCTATAAGCCCAACAAGTCTAAAACAAGTACGTGCATTAACAAAACCTAACTGGCCCCAATAAGTCCAGTTATTCCAAAACAAGAAAGTGCATAAACAGAACCTAACTGGCACCCATAAGCCCAGCAAGTCTGAAACAAGTAACTAACAACAAGCGGAACCTAGCCGACACATCTTACCTGTCACCAACTCTAGACCTTTCAATGACCTAAGCTAACACCAGCCAATATCTAGTGTCCATTGCTATCATATAATAGATAACATAGGCAACAATCACAACATAGTGCCAAGAAAATCAAAAGTAAACACCAGTCAATCAACATCATCAATCAAGCACTGCCAAGCCTTATGTCACACCCTAAACCCGAGGAGGCATGACTGGCACCTAGTGCCACCCTTGATATGAGCATGCCCGACACCCAAGATATACAACAAAGGGTAGAACATATGAGGTTCAACAACACAACAACTATACAATCAGAATGAGATGTTGGACTGTAGGGAAACTGGCTCACCTGACCAACCAAGAAAAATAAATACAGTATGTCGTCAAGGCCACAGAACGGAAGAACAACTATATAACATGGCCCAGCTAGCCTATAACAATGACACTACACCCACAAAAAATGTCTACGAGCCTCTAAAAATATAATAGAAACCAACTGCTTCGGATCGGGCCCCGAACTACCTATAACTCAACCTCTGGCAACTCGAAAAGAACTGGAGCACACCGACTCGGCTGTAACTCCACTCAGCAACCAAGAACCTGATCTAACAACCCACTATCACCTGCAGACATGAATGCAGCACCCTAACTAGGGCATCAGTACAACAATGTACCGAGCATAAAAGGAAGAAACAATTGGAAGGCTAAGATTAGAGATCAACAGATATACCAAATATTGCAGAAGAAGAACTGAACTTAAGTATACACATAAAACCTACCTGGCCCCATAATCCTAGCAAGTAGAAGAAAACATACAAACAGACCTACCTATCCCCCATAAGCATGAGAAGTCCAAAAAGTAAATAACAATACAACTGCACTTAGCTAACCCAGTTCACCTGTCATCGCCTCTAGATTTCTAATGGCCTCAGCTAACACCAGCCAATATCTAGCATCCACTTCTATCAGATAACAAATAACGCAAGCAACAACAAACAATATAATGACAAACAAATCATAAGTAAACACCAGTTAATCAACATCATCCATCAGGCACTACCGGGCACTCTCTTGGTTGCGCACAATTAATGGAGCTCAATCCATCTGGAATTACCAATCACGATCCTAGGAAGGCTCAGACATGTCGGACCACTCTCGAATAATGTCTCAACTAGACACTAGGGAGGACATCATTCTCAACCCCATAGGTCATTTCAATCCTTAGGCTTAACCCCTCAGCCGAAAACACTCTCATGCGTCGGGTATCCACAAGCCATAAGTCACCTCGGGCTCGACCCCTAGCTGGAACAACTCTCGTGCATCGGATATCCACAGGCCACAAGGCCTCAAAAATAATACACACACAATCAACAACAATAATAATACACACTTAAATAGCCTACAATCGGCTCTCAAACCCCACAACTTAACTATTACAACACAGTATTATTCTTTCACGACTAGCCGTCCACCGACGAGCCACTAACCAAGATAAGGATTACCATCCTAACCAGTCTATCCTCAAGTTTTGCAAACAGCCCAGATACCACTCTACTTACCACTAACATCAAGGGACACGGCCAAATCAACCCAAGTGTCACCACGGCCATCACGTTCCATCGACACGATTGCCGATTCAAATATAATAAAAGATCGTCACATCCATTGACCTTAACCACTCTAATCCCCCATTCACTTTCCAATATAATTACCTAATCATATTCACTCAAACATCCCACCACTTTCCACAAGAACCACACGCCTCACACACGGCTTCTCGACTAAAACCTAATAATTTTCCATGACTACGATTTTCTGCACTCAAGCCCAAGCCACCAACCAAGACAGCACCTTATACACACCTTTATAACCATATAAACAGTAGCACAAGAGTAAATTAACAATAAAACACAAAGCATCACAAAACAGCCAACACACACGTCAATATTGACGACACGGCTACGGAATACATGCTGACAAAGGGAGGGACAAGCCTAACATACCTTAGCTTCAAGCCTAGACAAACTTGATCCTTCAACACCATGAACCTACTTCCTAAAGGCAGTCCAAAATTCTTCAAAAATGCAGGCAACACAACTCAACAACAAAACAAGAAAAATGAAGCTTACCCGATAAGATTCATAAGAATTCAACGAAAATTCTGCTAGTTTCGAAACAAAGGAGAAGGACACCACCGGAGGCAAGCGCTAAGTCAGAAAGCGATAACTAAAAAATCTAGAAACTCTGAGACAACAACTTATCTGCATTAAAACACCTATAAACAACCTTAAAAACTAAGGAGAACTAAATAAAGAAGGCTTACCAACAGCTTCCCCACGAAACAGCCACCATCTACTCGTAAAAGACACCAAACCATGGACTACACATGATTCCCGACTTTCCAACACAAAAATCATGTTGAGCCATGGCTTCTAGCCCCAAAACCCAAAGGAAGCTATGGAGAGAACTTGAGAGAGGTTTCATACGAAATATATTCTGGAAAATGAATTTTTGATGACAAAAAACCGACCAAAGGGGATTAAATAATCCTCCACCATCTTAAGTCCTTGTGAGGTGCCTGCTTGCGCGGTCTCGCAAAAACGCAAATATCTCTCTACTAAATTTGTACCCTTCGAGACATTTGTACTAAATTTCAAGGAATCTCAAGAAGGAAATTTTGCAATAACTTTTTCTGAATTTTGTTCTACAACTTGATCAACGTCCAATCTTAAATATGATCATAGAGTGGCTCAAATAACTTAAAACACTTTCTTCTTAGCCAATTAAGTACTATTAGTCCTACCTCAAAAGCACAATTTTATCGCTCAAATTATCTGGGGTGTTACACCTTATGTTAGTTGTGCATAGTTAGCAGAGCTTCCTCCATCCAGGAGAGCCAATCACGATCCCTAGCAGACTCAAAACAGATATATACGGTGCTATGGAGGCATTTACCTCACTATAGGTCTTGAATGTCTTATAATGGCCTTATGGGAGGCAAACTCATCTCCGCCATAGGCCAATTGTTCTACCCCTTGGACTCAACCCCGCGCCCGGACATACTCTCAGTGTTGGGCATTCATGAATTCCAAGGGTCTCACACACACACATACACACAATTACACAATCACAACATTCACAATCAACAACAACAATAATAATAATACATGTTCAACCAACCCATAACCAGTTCTCAAACCCACCAACCGACTATCATAATATGATACTATTCCGCACATCTATTCATCTACCAATGAGCCACTAACTGAGCTAGGGATTACCATCCTAACCAGTCTATCTCCAGTCTTTCAAATGGCTCACAAACCACTATACTAACTATTAACAACAAGAGACATGGCCAATCCAATCCATTCATCACCACAACCATCAATATGCCATCGACACGACCAACACAGCGGCCAATACAGATATAACAAAAGATCATTGCATCCATCGACCTAAACCACTCTAACAGCTCATTCATTTTTCAATATCATCACCTTATATTATTCAAAAAAAATCCATAACTTGCTATAAGAACCACACACCTCATACACAGCCTCTCAACAAAAGCCTAATAATTTCCCATGACAACGATTCTCCGCACTCAAGCCCAAGCCTCCAACCAAACCCAAAACCTACCATACATATATAACATCATGCGAACAACAGCACAAGATTCAAATATCATTATGATACAAATATTCACAAAAAAACTGACACATATGTCAACACCGATGACAACGATGACGGAAATTATGCTGACAATGGAAGGGAGAAGCCTAACATACCTTAGCTTCAAGCCTAGATGAGCCCGAGCCTTCAACACCAAAAACCTACTACCTAAAGGAAGTCCAAGATGCTTCCAAGAACACAACCAACAAACTCAACAAAGATGAAACCACGAACGAGGCATAACCGACAAGATTCATACAGATTCAATAGTAGAAACTCTAAGACAACAACCTACTGACAAAAACACATCTATATCCAAGATAAATAACCAAGGAAACTACAAGATAAATCTTACCAAACAGCAGCTTCACGAAACAACCACCATTATACCCGAGAAAGGCGCCAAAATGCAAGCTTCACAAAGCTTCCGACTTCCCGTCATCAAGAACCTTGTTGAACCATGGCTTCCTACCACAAGTACACTTAGAACACTCAAAGAAGAGTTTGATAAAGGTTTCGTATGAATATATTTTCAAGGAAATGGATTTGGATGACCAAAAGGGACTTAAATACTCCTTCACTTCCTTAACCATTTTTGACGTGCCTGCTTGCGCGGTGTCGCAAAAATGCGAATACCTCCCAATTTCAAAGTTGTACTGAAGAATATTTTATAATGTGTTGGAAACTACACTTATAGAAATTTAATTTGATAGATCATAGGCCCGTAGCTCCTTAGATATTGGGAGAAAAGTTTTGAGACATTCGACCCAAATTTCAGATAATCTCAAGAAGGAAATTGCGCAACTTTTGCTGAATTTCATTCAACAACTTGATTGACGTCCAATATTAAATATGATAATAGAGTTACTCAAATACCTTATAACACTTTCTTCTTATACTATTAGGTACACTTTGTCACACCCCGCCTTGGGGGGTATGGCTGGCACCTGGTGCCCTATTAGGATCTAGACTGTTAACTGGTGAGCCTAAGCACAGCTGGTGCCTGGCTAG
Organism: Datura wrightii; assembly: GCA_035772735.1. Taxonomy (NCBI): domain Eukaryota; kingdom Viridiplantae; phylum Streptophyta; class Magnoliopsida; order Solanales; family Solanaceae; genus Datura; species Datura wrightii. The sequence continues at coordinate 125,338,482 of JASDFA010000018.1, forward strand.
CTCTAACTCAGATTTCTGGAAACAGAGGGCTATATAACGGCTGTAAACACAGCCTCCGGCCAACTGGCCTATAGCCACCTGTACCTGTAATAATAGCTAACCAGAAACATACTCGTAACAGGGAACCTATGCGGGCCGACAAGGCCACCATGCTGTCTAGTCATCTGGGACTCAACAAAGGGAATACTAAACAACTACGTGACCGGCAAGGTCACCACTACTATCAAACTATGGCCCCACGCGGCCAGCATAAAAATAGAGGTACTAACCAGCTATACAACTGCACGGCCTCACACGATCGGCTCAACTGACCACAGGGAAATATATACAGACTTCAAGCCTCTAGGAGTACTGATAAGATGGTCAGGATAGGGCCCCGACCTACCCGTACTGTACAACAAAAGGAAATGATGTAAACCTTTGAAATATCAAGCTCCGGATGATAGGAGCTGATGACTCTGTGCTGGCTAGGATCACAAGGGATCGCCTACTCGTCTATGAGTACCGTAGGAAAGTAATGCAGCGCCCCATTGGGCGTCAATACCACTGGTACCGAGTATGCAAATCAACTAAAATAATTCAACTGAATACAGATAACATAACTAACAAGTCTGTGAGCAGAAGATAACTGAATTTGAACAGCTGATAGGAACTAGATCAAACCTTTCTGCACTGATAAGCAGGAGCATGTCTATAGTCACGTCAGTCTGCTGTCTATTAACTAATATATATAAAAGCACATAAATACATATACATTTAGCAAGCAAGAGCCAATACATACCCCCATAAGCCGGATGGCGCCAAGCAAGCAAACAATCTATATACCCCTACCAAGGTCAAAACCAACCAAAAATAAGTCACTCCACTCATCTGCTCACTTCGGAGCTCCTCTACCGGCCCCCTAGGTCTCCAGCTCGGGCCATAGCCTCTGATATAAGCAACCGTGTCTGGGTCCGGAGGACTCCTGTGTAGACAGTAACAGATAGGGTCTGGATCCCCGGACACAAACTCAACGGGGCTATCTGAAACCGTAGCTACACCAATAACAACTAAATGTACAGACAGTAACAGATAGGGTCTGGTTCCCTGGATACAAAACTCAACAGGGCTATCTGAAACCGGAGCTGCACCTGTAATGCTAATCAGACTGCTATGGGAAAAGCTTCATCCCATCTTCATCCAAACTGGGGATGGCATGCCACCCCTCGGAGTGACGTAAAACCCACTCGCTCAGTGGGCGACACGATTACCAACCCAGGGGCGGCGAGGACGCTCAATAAGGTGCCCTCATGCCACATCAAGTCTCAACAAACAAATAGCACATATAAATATCAAGCATGTATAACTGAAAAAGGCTATCTGAAACCTGATTTCCTTATTCTGATCCCTTTCTGTATTATACTAATTCTGAAATCTTTGTTTAACTGCTGGGCTAATCTGTAGCCGGGATACTATCTGTCTGAATTGCTAATCTGTAGCCATAAAACTGTCTGTCTATCTGATTTTTCTTTGTTAGCTTTTATTCTGAAAATCTGTATCTTTTTTATTCTACAACATGCTTGCTAATCATACAATAAGCTATACTGAATCTGGATTTCTAACTCTCCCTTTGGCGCATGCTTCACTAACTTTCGGACTGAATATGATACGGCAACACAACTTAGAATCAATTAGACTCACTTAATTTTCAACATTCAACTCCGAGAGTTTCAAATACAAAGTTTACTATGATTTACCAAGCTAAGACTTACTAACTTGCCGAAGAACAACTACACATACCTTAACCTCGAGTTATCCGACTGTCGGACGAGGCTCGGTTAGTATTCCAGCTAAATCTCCCAACTGCATTCATAAACACGTCAATTAGTACTAAATACAACACTATTCTGAAGGACGACATCACTTTCAATATAATTATAGCCTAAACTTAGGCTTATCGAAAGACAATTGAAAACTTGCTATTTTCTAGAAGTCCAGAAGGGAGAAGTATTAACTTTACAGCTAGGAGCACATAGACACTAGTTTGGAGCAATTCTACTTACTTTGGTTCGGTAGCTCGACGATTCGTCGGCCGTATTTCACGAAACAAAATCCGTAGGAATGCTCCCTGCTGCTAAATACCTCGGTACCTGAGGTTAATTTGAGTTTAGACTACGTTTGGCAGTTTAATCAACGATTATAATATTAACCCTCTTCGTCTCTCTCTGTTTCCTCACGAGTTCTAGAAATATTTTGGTGGAAAATGAGATTAAAACCAAAGTGGGGGCTTTATATACTTGGGCCTGGACAGGCCCAACGTGTCACGGAGCCAATGCGGAGGCTCCACGTCCGTGACATGTTGCCATCGCGGAGGGGCTCTTCCCCGGCTCCTTCCGTGATGGTTCGACAGGTTTCTTGTTCAGTCTTTTCCCGGGCCTTTCTCTAGCACGTATGGCTTACAAATATGCTTAACCAACGCACGAATAGGCAATCTATGTGATGGAAATTTTACGGGGTATAACATTCTCCCCCCCTTAGGAACATTCGTCCTCGAATGTAAACTTCTATCTAGAGGACTTCTTAACTTACTCAACTTGTTTTTTAAGAAAATTTCAACAAAGTTTCCCCTGTGAAATGGACTATCCCAAAAACCTAAAACGCAGAAAAGTCCAATACAGGTACTGCACACAATACTTAAGATTCACTGGATAGCTAAACATCAATCGTTCTTATTTATACATACACAACCACAAGGTACTGCATAAGTAATAACACGAACAAACCTGTCGCCTGACTAGGCCTGGAATAAGTGAGGATATCTAGCTTTCATATCTTCCTCAGCCTCTCACGTCATCTCCTCTCGGTTCCTGTTACGCCACAAGACCTTGATACACGCAATATCTTTAGTTCTTAATTTACGAATCTGTCTGTCTAAGATAGCAACTGGAACCTCTACATAGGCCAGCTCTTCTGTAACCTGGATATCCTGGACTGGGACTGCTTTGGATGGGTCTCCTATGCATTTCCTCAGCATAGACACATGAAAGACCGGATGAACAGATTCTAGCTCTGGAGGCAAGTTCAACTCATATGCTACTCGGCCTATCCTTCGATGAATCTGATAAGGCCCAACAAACCTTGGACTAAGCTTACCTTTCTTGCCGAATCTCATCACCCCTTTCATCGGAGAGACTTTCAGAAATACCCTGTCATTAACATCAAATTCCAAGTCTCTGTGCTGCACATCAGCATATGATTTCTGGTGGCTCTGTGCAGTCAGTAGGCGTTCTCAAATAAGCTTTACCTTTTTCTCTAACTGCTGAACAATGTCCGGCCCAACCAACACTGATTCTCCTATTTCAAACCAACCAATCGGCGATCTGCATTTTCGCCCGTATAATGCCTCGAAAGGCGCCATCTAGATAGCTGAGTGATAGCTGTTATTATAAGCAAATTCAATTAACGGCAAATGCTCGTCCCAGCTACCTCCAAAATCTAGCACACACGCTCGTAGCATGTCCTCGAGCGTCTGAATAGTGCGCTCATCCTGTCCATCTGTTTGAGGGTGGAATGCTATGCTCAAATTAATCTGTGTTCCCAGACCCCTCTGAAACGATTGCCAAAATCTAGCCATAAACTGTGCTCCTCTGTCTGAAATAATGGATACTGGTACTCCATGCAACCTGACTATTTCTCGGATATACAACTCCACATAATCTTCGGCCGAGAAGGTGGTTCTTACCGGTAGGAAATGAGCTGACTTTGTCAATCTGTCAACTATCACCCATATAGAGTCATGTCTGTGTTTAGTACGGGGTCATCCTGCTACAAAATCCATATTCACTGCTTCCCATTTCCAGAGAGGCACAGCTATGTCCTGAGTTAAACCGCCTGGTTTCTGGTGTTCCGGTTTTACCTGTTGGCAGTTAGGACACTGGGCTACAAATTCGGTAATTTCTCTTTTCATACCTGCCCCCCACTAGTTTTCTTTGATATAATGGTACATTTTTGTCGCACTGGGGTGAAGAGAATAATGGGCGTAATGTACCTCATTCATAATTTGCTGGCGGAGCCCTGAAACATCTGGAACACAGAGGCGGCCTTTACATAATATCACTTCTTCCTCAGTTATCTGAAAATCTGGCGCTTTACCCTGCTGGATTCTGTCTTTGAGTTAGATCAAGTCAGGATCCTCATATTGCCGTTCTTTCACAACTAATGATGACACGGTGGTGTTCTGAATTACCGCTCTACTGTCCTCTATTTCTGCTACACCAATGGCTAGGCTAGCTAACTGATGTATCTCCCTGACCTATTCCCGTTGCTCCGGCTGCAAATACGCCAAACTCCCCATGGACTTCTGACTGAGAGAATCTGCTACAACGTTGGCCTTCCCTGGGTGGTACAGAATATTCACGTCATAATCCCTTAACAGCTCCAACTAGTGACGTTGCTGCAGATTCAACTCCCTCTGAGTGAAGATATATTGTAGGATCTTGTGATCTGTAAGAATATCAACATGGACGCCATACAGGTAATGCCTCCACATTTTCAAGGCGTGGATCACTGCGGCTAACTCCAGGTCGTGGGTAGGGTAATTCTTTTCGTGTTTCCTCAGCTGTCTGGAAGCATACACAATCACTTTACCATGCTGCATCAACACACAACCTAACTCGACTCCTGATGCATCGCAATACACCGAATAACCCTCTGTACCTTTTGGCAATGCTAGCACTGGGGCGGAGGTTAATCTATCTTTCAGTTTCTGGAAGCTCTGCTCGCATGCCTCTATCCACTGAAACATTGTTGCTTTCTGCGTCAGTTTAGTCAGAGGTGCCGCTATGGTGGAAAACCCTTCAACAAATCTCCTGTAATATCCCGCTAATCCCAGAAAGCTACGGACCCCAGTCGGAGTGCTAGGCCTAGGCCATGATTTGACTGCTTCTATTTTCTGCTTGTCAACCTGTATACCAGCATCCAACACAATATGCCCTAAAAAGGCTACTGAATTAAGCCAAATTTCACCCTCAGAAAATTTAGCATATAACTGGCGGTCCCTGAGGATCTGGAGCACTGTCCGCAAATGAGTCCGGTGATCTACTTCAAAGCGAGAATACACCAGAATGTCATCAATAAATACTATTACGAACAAGTCCAGGAAAGGTCTGAAAATACTATTCATCAAGTCCATGACTACTGCTGGGGCATTCGTCAACCCGAATGACATAACTAGAAATTCAAAGTGTCCATATCGGGTCCTGAATGCCGTTTTAGGAATATCTCTTTCACGTACTCGAACCTGGTGATATCCGGACTGCAAGTCAATCTTGGAAAAGTATCTGGCTCCTTGTAGTTGATCAAACAAATCATCTATTCTGGGAAGCGGATACTTATTCTTTACTGTAATTTTATTCAACTGCCGATAATCTATACACAATACGGAGTGAGCCATCTTTCTTTTTCACAAATAAAACTGGCGCACCCCATGGTGAAGTACTCGGCCTGATGAAACCTTTATCTAACAAATCTTTCAATTGTTCCTTCAACTCTTTGAGTTTTGCAGGAGCCATACGATAAGGAGGAACTGATATAGGCTGAGTGCCTGGTAATAAATCAATAGCGAAATCTATCTCTCTTTCTGGGGGAATACCAGGTAACTCATCCGGAAACACATCAGGAACTCGTTCACCACCAGAATAGACTTGGGTGTCAGAGATTCTGCTCGGACATCCTGAACCCTGACTAGGTGGTAGATACATCCATTAGTTATCAATTTCCTCGCCTGAAGGTAGGAAATAAACCTACCTTTTGGAGTAGCTGTGCTGCCTTTCCCCTCTCGCACTGCCTCTTTTGGAAAGTGGAATCGGACCGTCTTGGTCCAACATTCTACATTGGCGTAGCACGGCACTAGCCAATCCATACCCATTATGGCATCGAAGTCTATCATTTCTAGCTCTACCAGATCTACTGTAGTCTGGCGGTCAGCAACCTCCACTGTGCACCCTCGGTAAATTATACTAGCTATAATAGTGTCACCGACGGGCGTGGATACTGAAAAGGGCTGCTGCAATAATTCTGGTGTAATATTGAACTTTTTTGCCACAAATGGGATAATATATGACAGAGTGGATCCTGGATCAATCAATACGTAAGCAGGGCATGAATAGATAGTCATCGTACCTATCACTACATCTGGCGACACCTCTGAGTCGTATCTCCCTGGTAGTGCATAAGTACGACTTGAGCCCGTACCTGAGCTGGAAGCTCCTGGTCTACCTCAGCCTCTGCCTACTGAGCCTGAAGGCCCACGCCCTGCTGGGGCTGCTGGAGTCCGTGGCCCTATGGATCCCCTGTCCTGACTGTCTCTACTCCCCTGAACTCTGGTCGGACAATCTCTCATCTGATGCCCCTCCTGACCACAACTATAACACCTAGTGAAGCCATATCTACAAGCTCTAGAGTGTGGTCGATTACAATAAGAGCAGGGTGAAGGTGCAAGTCTACTCTGCTCTCCCCTTCTCTGCTGCAGAGATTCTACTGTTCTAGAACTGCCACTGGGCTCTGACTGCCTTCTACGAACATATCTACCTTGCTGCTGCTGCTGTGGTGGAGGTGGGGGTCTAGGGGGTCTATCTGATAGTCGTGGCCTGGGTCCTCTCTGAACTTCCCTTTGTATGTCATCTGGTCTGTCTCTGCGGCGCTGTTCCTGACTGGTCTGTCTACTACTCTGCTACCGCTGTCTAAGACCCTCTATAGTCTGAACAAAAGCCTGTACTCGGGCAATGTCCATATCCTCTCACAACGTCGCCGTCATACATGCCTCAGTATACTCCGGATTCGGACCCATAATAAATCTGTGAACTCTCGCTGGCATGGTATCAACAAATGCTGGAGCATAACGGGCTAAGGAGTCAAACTGTAAGGCATACTCACGTACACTCCTCGCCCCCTGCTCTAGATGCAGAAACTGGTCCATCCGGGCCTTTCGGATCTCTTGTGGCAAATAATGATCTAGAAAGGCCTCCGAGAAGCTGGTCCAGGTCAGAGGGGCAACATCTCTCCCTTGGGACCTTTCCCAACTCTCGTACCACAATATTGCTATATCCCGTAACCGGAACACTGCCAGCTCAACAGACTCTGAAGGGGTCACATGCATAACTCGGAATATCCTCTGCATCTGATCTAAAAAGTCCTGGGGGTCCTCTGCCTGATCTGACCCTGTAAACTGCGGGGGACCCAGTGCCAAAAGTTCCCTAACCCTAGAACTACCTGACCCACCTGAAGGCTCTACTATTACAGGTGGTACTGGCAGGCGCTGTGTGGCCATCATCTGTGCCAACATAACTACAGCGCTACGAGCCTCCTGATCTGATAGCGAAGGCACAGGAGCTATCGGGGGCGGTGTAGTGCCCAATGGCTCTTGATGTGAGTGGGACTGCTGGGAGGGCTGTGATGAAGCCTCTATATCGCCCTCAGATCGGGCTGACTCTAAATGAAGCTAAGGCATCCTGCTGGTGCCTTCTCCTGCTGCTGTGTCTAACCTCCTGCCTGTGGCAGGGTGTCGCTGATCTGCAATTCTTATCTGTAGACAAAGGATACGATAAGTTTTAGGAACTCGACCCTATACTGTACTGTGTTATGGCACGACTGAGTATGAAAGAAGAGTAACCATCCTATCATGCCTCGCAACCTCCTGCCTATAGCATGTGGTGCACAACACATCCATAGACAAGACTCTACTATAGCACGGCTTGCAGACTCCCTCGGACATGACCTGATCTGATACCAAGTTTGTCACACCCCGCCTTGGGGGGTATGGCTGGCACCTGGTGCCCTATTAGGATCTAGACTATTAACTGGTGAGCCTAAGCACAGCTGGTGCCTGGCTAGCCCTAACTCAGATTTCTGGAAACAAAGGGCTATATAACGGCTGTAAATACAGCCTCCGACCAACTGGCCTATAGCAATCTTTACCTGTAATAACAGCTAACCAGAAACATACTCGTAATAGGGAACCTATGCGGGCCGACAAGGCCACCATGCTGTCTAGTAATCTGGGACTCAACAAAGGGAATATTGAACAACTACGTGACCGGCAAGGTCACCACTACTATCAAACTATGGCCCCATGCGGCCAGCATAAAAACAGAGGTACTAATCAGCTATAAAACTGCACGGCCTCACACGACTGGCTCAACTGACCATAGGGAAATATATACAGACTGCAAGCCTTTAGGAGTACTGATAAGATGGTCGGCATAGGGCCCCGACCTACCCGTACTGTACAACAAAAGGAAATGATGTAAACCTCTAAAATATCGAGCTCCGGATGACAGGAGCTGATGACTCTGCGCTGGCTAGGATCACGAGGGATCGCCTCCTCGTCTATGAGTACCTGCAGGCAAGTAATGCAGTGCCCCATTGGGCGTCAGTACCACTGGTACCGAGTATGCAAAGCAACTGAAATAATTCAACTGAATACAGATAACATAACTAACAAGTCTATAAGCAAAAGATAACTGAATCTGAAGAGCTGATAGGAACTAGAACAAACCTTTCTGCATTGATAAGCAGGACCGTGTCTGTAGTCACAGCGGCCTGTTGTCTATTAACTAATATATATAAAACCACATAAATACATATACATTTAGCAAGCAAGAGCCAATACCAACCCCCATAAGCCGGATGGCACCAATCAAGCAAACAATCTATATACCCCTACCCAGGTCAAAACCAATCAAAAATAAGTCACTCCACTCATCTGCTCACTTCGGAGCTCCTCTACCAGCCCCCTGGGTCTCCGGCTCGGGCCATAGCCTCCGATATAAGCAATCGTGTCTGGGTCCGGAGGACTCCTTTGTGGACAGTAACAGATAGGGTCTGGATCCCCGGACAAAAACTCAACGGGGCTATCTGAAACCGGAGCTACACCTATAACAACTGAATGTACAGACAGTAACAGATAGGGTCTGGTTCCCTGGATAGAAAACTCAACAGGGCTATCTGAAACCGGAGCTGCACCTGTAATGCTGATCAGACTGTTATGGTGAAAGCTTCATCCCATCTTCGTCCAAGATGGGGACGGCATGCCACCCCTCGGAGTGACGTAAAACCCACTCGCTCAGTGGGCGACACGATTACCAACCCAGGGGCGGCGAGGACGTTCAATAAGGTTCCCTCACGCCACATCAAGTCTCAACAAACAAATAGCACATATAAATAGCAAGCATGTATAACTGAAAAAGGCTATCTGAAACCTGATTTCCTTATTCTGATCCCTTTCTGTATTATACTAATTCTGAAATCTTTATTTAACTACTGGGCTGATCTGTAGCCATAAAACTATCTGTCTATCTGATTTTTCTTTGTTATCTTTTGTTCTGAAAATCTATATCTTTTTTATTCTACAACATGCTTGCTAATCATACAATAAGCTATACTGAATCTGGAATGCTAACTCGCCCTTTGGCGCATGCTTCACTAACTTTCGGACTGAATACGATACGGCAACACAACTCAGAATCTATTAGACTCACTTAATTTTCAACATTCAACTCCGAGAGTTTCAAATACGGAGTTTACTATGATTTACCAATCTAAGACTTACTAACTTGCCGAAGAACAACTCCACATACCTTAACCTCGAGTTATCCGACTGTTGGACGAGGCTCGGTCAGTATTCCAGCTAAATCTCCCAACTGCATTCATAAACACGTCAATTAGTACTAAATACAACACTATTCTGAAGGACGGCATCACTTTCGATATAATTTATAGCCTAAACTTAGGCTTATCGAAAGACAGTCGAAAACTTGCTATTTTCCAGAAAACCAGAAGGGAGAAGTATTCACTTTACAGCTAGGAGCACATAGACACTAGTTTGGAGCAATTCTACTTACTTTGGTTCGGTAGCTCCACGATTCGTCGGCCGTATTTCATGAAACAAAATCCGTAGGAATGCTCCCTGCTGCTAAATACCTCGGTACCTAAGGTTAATTTGAGTTTAGACTACGTTTGGCAGAGTAATCAACGATTATAATATTAACCCTCTTCGTCTCTCTCTTTTTCCTCACGAGTTCTGGAAATTATTTGGTGGAAAATGAGATTAAAACTAAAGTGGGGGCTTTATATACTTGGGCCTGGACAGGTGCAACGTGTCACAGAGCCAACGCAGAGGCTCCACCTCCGTGACACGTTGCCATCGCGGAGGGGCTCTGCCCCGGCTCCTTCCGTGATGGTCGACAAGTTTCTTGTCCGGTTTTTTCTTGGGCCTTTCTCTAGAACATATGGCTTACAAATATGCTTAACCAACGCGCGAATAGGCCATCTATGTGCCGAAAATTTTACGGGGTATAACACACTTACTCCTACCTTAAAATCAAGAATTTTATTGCTTAAATTATACGGGGTGTTACAATAGGTATACCACACTAGCCGTGAATTGGCAAGATAGTAAGTAAAAAATTAATTAAATAATCTCTAATGATAAAATATGCATAATCAACTCAAGTTTATACACAAAACAGTCATGCTTACGCCCTAACCCTAGAACTGGGGAGTTTAGCAACGCATAACCTGATCAAAGTTAAGTTTATTCATATTCAAATCAAGAATAAATAAGAAGAAGAAGAAATAAGGAGTAACCTTTAGATGAATTTCTATGCCTCTTTCCTTTCTTCCTTTCAAAAGATCAATGTACAAACTTCTATCACAAACTCTCCATGTCTCCTTGAAAACTAAGGGTTCTATTTATATTATTGGTAAAAGACCTAAAAATCCTGCCAAAAAATAGGTAGAACTTAGAAAATATTTAGGTCTGGCACCCACATCTCGAAGGGCGAGCTCCATAGTGAGAGGTGGCCTCGCTCTAAGATTTGCTTTGCAAGCTCCTTAGTGAGGTTGCCCTCGCTAAAGTCTTCGATTTGCGAGCTCCATAGCGAGGTCCCTATCGCTTTGGGCTTTACCTCGCAAGCTACCACTTTGGTCTGTACTTTGCTTTGAGAGGTCATACTATTCACCTCATCCTTAGTCATTTCCTTGGGAATTTTCATACAAATTCAACACAATACATCTATTAGTTTAATAATACAAGAATGAGTAATAGTTAGGCGTATTAAGCCTAATGTTCTCGAAACAACGCATCAACGTGGATCAGATATTACCAATAGACGTATAAATACACATAACATTGCATCGTATTGCATTTGACATTATATTCATGTACATGATTAGAGTTAACAAAAATGATAAATTAAGGATAATTGATTGCAAAACCCTATACATTGCACATATTTTACGTGTTAACATTGTCATTTCATCTAAATTCATTATATCACACATTGCTTCTAAATGGTGAAGTGATGTGTTGAGGTGATTTATCTTCCACCCAACTTGGTTGAGATGACTAAATGAATGCATAAGTTATACTTGAAGTTGTTTGTGTTTACTTTCTCTACTTGGTTTTATCCAAATATTCTATTTACTTTGATCTTATCTGTTATTGGCTATTGGACTGCTTTATTTTGAATTCTTATATGTTTATGTCTAACAAAGTGGGGATGATAGCAGTTTTAGGACCAACTTTTATCATCACATCATATAGGATCGGTCAACAATGTTACTAGGTACATATATCTTTTGTACTCACTCAACACTTACTTGTACATTTTTTGTACTCCGGACTTAATGCAAATTTAATTCTTTCCATTTTTTAGTTAAGACAATATCTTTTAAAAAATTTTAAATGTCCATATGGCCTTATGTATTAAAAATAAAATAGCCTAATAGTCTGGCCATGAAGTTGGCCCAAAGAAAAAGGAAAAAACAAAGTAAAAGGGGAAAGATCACATCAAAGAAGTGGAAAGACTACTCTCAGACCAGAATGTTCTAGGTCCCCACCACTTCCTCTCTTCCACCAATTAATCTAGAACGATAATGTATCCACCTTCTCTATGAGTTCAAACAAACTCCATTTCCTTCCCAAATTTGTAAGCAGTGCAGCTACCATCTTCAGCACTTTAACCAAGCTCCGTGTCCTACATAGATTTGCAAGCAGCATCCGGCAGCACCTTCTAAGCTAGGTAGAAAACCATTAGAAGCTATTTAATCTTATGTAAGATTTTAGAGATCCTTATTTTTCATTCCTTGATGTACCTAAAATTTGGGTCAAATCCATCTATAAACATATTAAAATCTCACTGGATGCTATGGAATCGATACCCACCTAAATGTATTTCTAATTTAGGTTAGAAGATCTCGGATAAAACTCTAGGACATCTCCAGCATTACTGTACTATATGCTATGTATTTTTCTGCATAAAACCCCTAATATATTCCTTCCAATAGATTAAATCTCCATGAGATTGATACCACATGTCTAGATAGAAATACATTAGTTGTTTGTCAAACAATTTTGGAAAAGTTACTCTGCATGCTTATCAACTTACAGAATGCTCACTGTATGTTCTCTACATGTATGATTTACTTTATGCATTTACCCTTTCTTTTTCATTATTCTACGTGTTGATATCTGTTGTTTGTCTATGTTGAGTAGTTTCTTTGAACCTACTAGTAGTTCTTGGAAATTATGGATATGTAGAGTACCTGCAAAAACGAAAACGCAGTTAGCTTAAAAAATCCACCACCTGATTGCCTTCTCGCCTTATGTGCATTATTTGAATGGCTCCTCCTTCTACAGTCCATCAGTTTCCAAGCAATCGTGCTCACTCCCCATTGAGTCTCACATTCCCCTCCAATCACCTTCTATACAATTAAAAAATCAATTTCAATTATAAGAGGTAATAAATTTTGATTTAAGTAATACTCCATACCCTATTCTATTTCCCTTGCCTCTGCCACCAGGCTACAAGTGTTTGGAATCTTTCATGCACCAGCATAGATAAAATCTCCTCTATGATTTCTTACACAGAATGCCCAAGAACTAGGGCCTAGGTTCGTGATGTGCCACAGTTTTATGGCACTTTTGACACTTAAAACATAGGAAACATGCCTGAACTGTATGTTTATATGGATATGAGGTTCTTTTACTTTGTTTTCTGGAAAATCGGGTCCAGAATTTGGGTTTTGAAAAAGAAGAATGAAAGTGAAGAAAATCGCTTACTACAAGTCACAGTATGAGTCGTACCATTCTAGTACAAGCTATACCTAATAACCGTAGCACAGATTTAGAGAATTTGCGCATATGTATGTACGACTAATAGTACGAGCCATACCACCAAGGCACGAGCCGTATTGAGTGTCCATGGTAGAGAATTAGAAGATGTTTTGTCGCAACCCAAGCTGGGACTCTGGAATGAGACACGAGACCTAGAACCATAAATGGCTCCAAGCTAACCCATGGCACATACATAACATGAATCATAGACAAGCAAAAATTAAATTAAAAGCATGGATAAGTGGAAATCTAAAGTATCTCAACAAAACGTAAATGTAGTCAACACTTGAAAAGATATGAAACATCTACATATCATTTGAAAGGCCTCTAGAACATCTGATGAGCTGATGTGACAACACCCCCAACTATCTCACTAAAGTCTAAAGTGAAAAATCTACATATCATTTTAAAAGCCTCTAGAACATTTGATGAGCTGATGGGACAACACCTCCAACTAGCTCGCTAAAGTCTAAAACTGAAATAACATACAAAACATAAACTGAGTGAATGTCTTCGATAGATGACGACTCATCAAGACTAGACTAATGCGATCTAAGGTGGGAGCAGGACTAATAGTGGGGCTGAGTCTAATTGCTCGAACCTGTATCATGAAACAATACAACATAGAGTATGCGGTCAGTACTTGAAATATACTGAGTATGAAGGTAATTAAAGCAGAAAATTAAAATGCATAAAAGTTCATAAGAGTAGTATATTTCAAGAAAACATGAAGTAATAATCATAATTGAATCATGAGGGCTCAACGTTTCAACACTAGTCATAATCTTGTCACAATCATAATCATAAGAGAAACCTTGTAAAACATAACTTGAGCCAAAGTATGTAATCATAATCATGCATAAAACATAAGGAACAATGGGAGGACTCGTCATAACCAACACCATCATGATAGAGCTTACTTGATGCCCCAACTATCTTGCTCAAGTGGCAGACCCGTCCTAAGACTTACCAGGGCAAAGAACGATGGCATGGAATGATCACTAAAGAGACCTCATAGGGTTAACATGAATATCAACCAATGTTGGCGTGTAGTTCTGAGACTCGGGGTGTTACTCCCCGTAAGTTCCTAATGTTTAGTCGGCTAATTCGTACGTAAGTCAAGAGTTTGATGGGTATGACACATAAGAGAAAGGGCCCGAGAAAAGGTCGAACGAGCGCGGAATCGAGTTTGTAAGAGAGAAGGCCGGACAAGCTGCCAAAGGGACAACGTGTCACGAACACTCTCCCTCCGCGATGGCCTCCGTGACACGGACCAGAATCGCCGCGATGGGGTCCGTGACACGGACCCCCTGTCCACCACCCATGTTTTATATAAGTTCAACTGGTGAATTTGGTATTATAACATATAAATAGACCTTTGTCTACATAGAGAGAGTTCCATAATTTACTTATGATTTTTCTCCGATTACGCTACTAAACGCCGTTCAAACTAAAATTAACTTTACGTATCAGGTTATAAGCCTATAAGGAGCATTACTACAGAGTTAGTTTCTCAAAATACGACCAGAAAATCATAGCTCCATCAAGTTGAAGTTATCAGAACTGCTCCAAATTGATTCCTAATAAGCCACAGGTATCGAGTAAGCATTTCTCTCTGCTGAACTGTCACACCCCACCTTGGGGGGTATGACTGGCACCTAGTGCCCTACTAGGACCCGACCTGCTGAACTGTTAAGCCTGGGTGCATCTGGCGCCTGGCTGGCTCTAACTCACATTTCTGGAAACAAAGGGCTATATAACGGCTGTAAATACAGCCCCCGGCCCATTGGCCTATAGCCTTCTGTACCTGTATTAGCAGCTGACCAGAAACATAGTAATTCAGGGAAACCTATGCGGGCCGACAAGGCCACCATGCTGTCTAGTTATCTATAGTTCAACCATAACATACTGAAAAGCTACGTGACCGGCAAGGTCACCACTACTTGACAAACTATGGCCCCACACGGCCAATATACGAAAGCAAGAATACTGATAACGAAACAACTGCACGGCCTCACACGACCGACTCAACTGACCACAGGGAATATTTACAGACTGCAAGCCTCTAGGAATAGCAATAGAATTGATCGGGACAGGGCCCCGACCTACCCATAACATACAACAAAAGGAACTGAACTACACCTCTGAAATTCAGCCTCCGGATGACTGGAGCTGAATACTCAACCGCTGATAGGGAGTCACGTAGAATCGCCTGCTCATCTATGAGTACCTGCAGGCAAGTAATGCAGCGCCCCACCGGGCGTCAGTACCACTGGTACTGAGTATGTAAAGCAATAACTGAAAAAAAACTATCTAAAATCAATAGCATAACTGATGAAACTAAAATAGGAAGAACTAGATTATCTGTCTGATGATGTAAATCGTACCTGTTCTCAATCATACTGGGAGGAGTAGGTGTCATATCCGGAGACGTGTCATTCTACTACTGATCCACTCATGTCTAATGTAACATAGCATGACATACATAACATAACATGGCACACACAAACCATACCCGGCCCCCATAAGCCTGGAGGTACAATCAACACAGAATCTATGCCCCTACCCCGGTCATCCCATCTCCTATAGTGGCTATAAGCATCCTGCCGGTCCCTGGGTATGCACTTGGGCTCGCTGAGCCCCTGACTATAACTGCATCTGAGTCCGGAGGACTCTAAAATCAACACCCCGGGCGTACCCGCTCGACGGGGGTGTATAAGGGCTGACCAAGGCACAATATGGGGAAACTGGAATACCATCTTCATCCCCTAGCGGGACGGCATATCACTCCGTAGAGTGACGTATCCTCGTCCTCTGGCGGACGAGTCGATACAGCTATTAACCCTGGGCGGTCAGGGATGCTAGGTAATCCAACCCCAATCAATACAACGGTCTCAACTAGTCATGCTGTCTGTGTATCTCATAAGCTAAGGCTAACAGGTGTAAGGTATCATATAAATCACATACTAGGTAATAATAGTAATCTGTAAGTGTCTGATACATGCTGAGACAGGTAAATATAAATATAAATACAGCCTCCTGTCAAACTGTACTGCGGCAAAGGTTATACAAGAGGGTGTTTCTGCTGAAAGCTATACTGTTTACTGAGTTTCTGTATTAACATGATTTCCTACTTCTAACATGCTTTCAAAACCTTATTTAATTACTATGCTATGTCTGAAATGCTTTACGGATACTGTACTACTTCGCAAGGCTTCAGCTAAATACAACAATATCTTAACATGGCATATTACATCACATACTGAATATACTGGGCAATCTTAACCACTTACGTCCGAATCTATATCATACAGATAGGTATCGTACACGTTACAACCCAAAACTTCTCATATTGCACCAATATTCATAATAACACAATAATCGATTTCTGAACATTCTACTAGTCTGTAAATTACCATACTGTCTCAATATTACTTAACTTGCTGAGGAAACTAACTTTACATACCTTATCTTCGACTATTCATCCGTCGGACGAGGCTCGGCCGGTACTTCAACTATTTTCTCCCAACTGCATTCATAAATACGTCAATCAATACTAAATACAGCTTTATTGTAAAGAGCAATGTTACTTTCGATATAGTTTATAGCCTAAACTTAGGCTTATCGAAAGACGGTCGAAAACTCGCTATTTTTCAGCGGCCCAGAAGGGAGAAGTATTCACTTCTCAGCTAGGAACACACAGACATTAATTTAGAGCAATTCTACTTACTTTAGTTCGGTGGCTTGCCGATTTGTCGGCCGTATTTCGCGAAACTAATTCCGTAGAAATACACTCTGCTGCTAAATACCTTGGTATCTAGGATTAATTTGAGTTTGGGTAGCGTTTGGCAGCGTAATCGGACGATAATTTATAATTTTCCTTCGTTTTTCCCCTGTTCACTTCGTTTTCTGGAAATCTATTAAGTGTTAAATGAGTTCCAACCGAAGTGGGGGCTTTATATACTTGGGCCTGGACAAGGCCAACGTGTCACGGAGCCATCGCGGAGGCCTCTCCTCCGTGACACGCTGCCATCGCGGAGGGGCTCTGCCTCGGCTCCTTCCGCGATGGTTCGATGGGCTTCTCATCCGATCTTTTCCCGGGCCTTTCACCAACACGTATGGCCTTCAAATATGCTTAACCAATGTGGGAATAGGTCATCTGAGTGCCGGGAATTCTACGGGGTGTAACATTCTCCCACTCTTAAGAACATTCGTCCTCGAATGTATACTATTATCTAGAGGACTGATTACTTTACTTTCTGGAAGAATTTCGGCAGAGTTTCCCCTGTAATATGGACTATCGCAAAAACCTGAAATGCAGAAAAGTCCAACACAGGCACTGCACACAATATTCTAAAATCCACTGGATGACTAAATATCAATTTTTCCTTTATCATTTACAGACATACAGCCATAAGATACTGCATAAGTAATAATACGGACATACCTGTCGCCTGACTAGGCCTAAAATAGGGTGAGGATATCTGGTCCTTATATCTTCCTCCGTTTCTCAAGTCATCTCCTCTCGGTTCCTGTTATGTCTCAATACCTTGATAGACGCAATATCTTTTAGTCCTCAATCTGCGAATTTGTCTGTTTAAGATAGTTATTGGAGCCTCTTCATAGGCCAATTTTTGTAACCTGGATATTCTAGACTGGGACTGCTCTGGACGGGTCTCCTATGCATTTCCTCAGCATAGTTACATAGAAGACCGGATGAATGGATTCTAATTCTGGAGGCAAATTCGATTAATGGTAAATGCTCATTTTGGCTATTACTGAAATCTAGCACACACGCTCGCAACATGTCTTCGAGCGTCTGAATTGTGCGCTCAGCCTGCTCATCTGTCTGAGGATAGAACGCTGCGCTTAAATTAATCTGCGCTCCCAAACTCTTCTGAAATGATTGCCAAAATCTAGCTGTGAAGTATGCTCCTCTGTCTGAAATAATGGATACTGGTATTCCATGTAATCTGACTATCTTTCTGATATGCAACTCAGCATAATCTTCGGCCGAGAAAGTAGTTCTTA
Organism: Datura wrightii; assembly: GCA_035772735.1. Taxonomy (NCBI): domain Eukaryota; kingdom Viridiplantae; phylum Streptophyta; class Magnoliopsida; order Solanales; family Solanaceae; genus Datura; species Datura wrightii. The sequence goes on from JASDFA010000018.1 coordinate 125,356,666, forward strand.
CTGGCAAGAAATGAGCTGGTTTTTGTCAATCTGTCACTTATCACTCATATAGAGTCATGTATGTGTTTAGTACGGGGTAATCTTGCTACAAAATTCATATTCACCGCTTCTCATTTCCAAAGAGGCACAGCTATGTTCTAAATTAACCTACCTGGTTTCTGATATTCTGCCGTCAACTGTTGGCAGTTAGGACGCTGGGCTACCAGTAGTTCTTTTTAATGTCATGGTACCTCTTTGTCGTATCGGGATAAAGGGAATAGCGGGCGTAATGTACCTCGCTCATAAACTACTGGCGATGCCCCAAAATATCTGGAGTACAAATGCGGCCTTTATATCGCCACACTTCATCCCCGGGTATCTGAAAATATGTCATCTCTCCTTACTGAATCTTGTGTTCAAGTTAAACCTGGCTAGGGTTTCTATACTGCCGTTCCTTTACTTCCACCTCTAACCGCAATGCTGCGATATTCTGTATTATCATTCTGTTATCCTTTATTTCGGCTATGCGAGCGGCTAGATCGGCTAACTAGTAAAATTCTCGGGTGTATTCCCGCTGTTCAGGCGGCAAGCATGCCAACTCCCCGTAGATCTATGGCTAAGGGCATCTACTACCGTATTAGCCCTCCCCGGGTGACACAAAATTCTTGATTTTTCAAGTATAAACTACTGCAACTACCTCCAGGTCATGGGTAAGACAATTCTTTTCACGTTTCTTCAATTTCCTGAAAGCATAAACTGTTACTTTACCATGCTACATCAACCCTCTGTACCTTCTGGCCATACTAACACTGGGGCTGAGGTTAACCTGGCTGTTAACTCCTGGAAGTTCTGCTTACACGCCTCAGTCTACTGGAACTTCGCTGCCTTCTGTGCCAACTTAGTCAGAGGTGCTGCTAAGGTGGAAAATCCTTCCACGGACCCTCTGCAGCACCCGGCTAACCGCAGGAATTGCGTACTTCGATCGGAGTGGTAGGTCCAGGCTAGATCCTCATTACTTCGATTTTTCTGTGTATCTATCTGTACACCAGCCTCCGACACCATGTGACCAAAAAGGCTACTAAACTTAGCTAAAATTCACATTTACAAGGAATTGGCATATAACTAATGGTCATACTGGTTTATTATGCCGGAGAATCAGACAAGTAATCTACTGGTATAGATAGAGCTTATCTGGCCTTCTGGCCGTATGCTAAGGCTACTTGTTGCTGGGATAACCTGAATGACTGTCTGCGCACCTTGTGCCTTTATCTGATCAGAGGGTCCTAATACTGACCATGACCTCTAATGATCTGGCTACATAACCTTAAATGACTGAATAGTCGGGTTGAATGACCCGAATGTAACAGTAGTCTAGTAATGCCCTAACTATACTACTTGAGTACTTATAGTTCGTGCATCACCGCCAACTCGTGGGCATCTAATTGCTCTGTTATTTTGCTTAAACCACTGTAAGGCTGGACTTAATCAACTTACTCCCAGGCGATCAATCTCTGGATCTCCACGGGGAGTCTACTGATCCCCTGGTCTTAATAAACACTATGCTAGCAGGGTACTGTTAATTTCTTACGCCTTGTGTGTATCCACTTGGATTTATACTGCTATTCTGGAGAATTCTCGGTCTTATGAGCTATTCTGTAAATACTGGCCCTCTGCTAGGGCTCTGTATCTAAATACCTTACGAAAACCAACTGAAATACTAGTCTATCGCTGACTGCTGATGTGGACCCTTCCTTGGGGTACCCACGGGTATTCTGACTGGGACGGCCGGCTGACTTATGAGGTGTTCTACATAACAACTGCTAGGTTGACTAAGGCCGACTGTCGCCCACGAGGCTGGGAAAACGACGTATGACCACTTAACATGCTAGAACAATTCTGGTATTGCTAATCTCTGAAATTTGCCTATTCAGTCTCTAATCCTGGTTCTGGCACATGAACTACTGTTACCGATCTTCAGGGATGCCTCCCTGCTGATGCAGGCGACAGCTGGTCGGTAAACTGTCTAACTGCGCCCTTATCATCTAGCCATCTGTCTTAGGTCAATAACTCTGGTAAGCTCCTAGAGCCTAAATCTGACAACAACACATAAGTCTGTTAATCTAATAACTGAAAACTGAGATAGTTTTTATGACTTCATATGTAACTCACACTTAATCCGCCCTTTCTCTTCTTCTTTTCTTTCTTTCTTCTCCCTCTTTCTTCTCTTTTCTTTTTTTGGTCCCCCAATGCAATTTGTATAGGCTCTCTATTACTAATCAGCATCTGTGATTGTAGCCCTTATAGGCAGCCACTCACAACCTATCTATTATCTGTATATCTATATATCGCTAGCTACGTACAATATGTACTGATTCCTGCGGTAATTCATAACCTCCGACATGTTCTGCTGAGTCTCACATCGTACATGATACATTTCTTCTACGGCCTAGTAATATCTCCTGCCCTGACTTATCATTTCATTGTATTGTCACCCCATTCTGAAAGTAACAAACATAAACATTCTAGTTATTGTCTGCTGTTTAAAATCCCGCCACTCTTGCGATGTGGGGGTCGACGTTCAAATCCTGTAGCCTTACTAGGCATATATTGAGAGCCCATAACTGTCTGCTGGGCCTTATCTCTAGGCTACACTAGATTAGAATTGCTGTATTGGTAACTTCTTAACTTTTCTATAATAGACGCCCTGCGGTATTCTAAACCGCAATCTTACTGTCAGCCCGAGTCTTAATCCTTAATACGATACTTTATCGATCCGGGGTAGTTCTAATTTCCCCACAAGATCTGATATTCCTGCTTCTTCCTCTCATCTTACTTAAACTGAACTCTAGGGTTCAAGGTACCTGCCTTTTGTTGCTAATGAGATTACTGATCAAGCCTCGGCCTATACTTCTTTGGGCGTATACTCAAGCCCATCTGATTCACATGACCTCTATATCTCTCGATGTCACAACTAGATCATAATTATAATCTTACAGGTATGTCATGCTATCTGTTAGCATATATGGCGGGCTTGGCCTTTTTCTGGCTCAAACTTGACTATTACTAAGCATTTATTACTAATAGGTCTTTTATTCCTGCTTCGGGCAAGCTAAATAATCTTACTTTCTCTACTGGCTTATTTTCATAAGGGTCTGCACAGCTTACGTAATCATAAGGGCTCTTTATACTTTCTAATACTTACTAGGATCAATCAGCCCATCTTTACTTACTGCTTGATCTGGCAACCCCATCTCAAGTCTTATGCCCCTTTACTATACTGGCATCAAAATCAGGAGGTAGGGATAGCCCTTTTCTTATTACAGCAAATAAAAGCATTCAACTGTACCATACCCAAAAATATGTATTCGGGATTCCCGCATTTCCTTATCTTTTTCATACTTACCTGGTGGTCTGACCTTGTCTGTAATCATAATCAAATCTTATATAACTAATACGTAAATCAACTCATATGAACACTATACTTCTGACTTCCTATTCTGACATTATCAACGTATACTAGGAGTAATGCCACTAAAGGTATTACGTTGGGAGGTCTCTGTCCCCCCCCCCTCCTGCTGCTATAGTTATCATGTAACTGACTGAGGTTCTCTTCTGTTGCTATCTCTGATCTTCTGCCTGTGACAGGGAAATGTTGATCTGCCTTTATATCTGTAATCAAAGAATACGGTAAGTTTTCAAGGACTCAACCCTACACTGTACAGCTCTAAAGCACGACTGACTGAGAAGGAAGGGTAACCATCATATCATGCCTCGCAGCCTCCTGTCTATAGTATGTGGTGCACAACACATCCATAGACAAGACTCTACTTAGCACGGCTTGCAGACTCCCTGGGATACGACCTGCTCTGATACCAAGTTTGTCACACCCCACCTTGGGGGATATGACTGGAACCTGGTGCCCTACTAGGACCCGACCTGCTGAACTGTTAAGCCTGGGCGCATCTGGCGCCTGGCTGGATCTAACTCACATTTCTGGAAACAAAGGGCTATATAACGGCTGTAAATACAGCCCCCGGCCCATTGGCCTATAGCCTTCTGTACCTTTATTAGCAGCTGACCAGAAACATAGTAATTCAGGGAAACCTATGCGGGCCGACAAGGCCACCATGCTGTCTAGTTATCTATAGTTCAACCATAACATACTGAAAACCTACGTGACCGACAAGGTCACCACTACTTGACAAACTATGGCCCCACACGGCCAACATACGAAAGCAAGAATACTGATAACGAAACAACTGCACGACCTCACACGACCGGCTCAACTGACCACAGGGAATATTTACAGACTGCAAGCCTCTAGGAATAGCAATAGAATTGATCGGGATAGGGCCCCGACCTACCCATAACATACAACAAAAGGAACTGAACTACACCTCTAAAATTCAGCCTCCGGATGACTGGAGCTGAATACTCAACCGCTGACAGGGAGTCACGTAGAATCGCCTGCTCGTCTATGAGTACCTGCAGGCAAGTAATGCAGCGCCCCACCGGGCGTCAGTACCACTGGTACTGAGTATGTAAAGCAATAACTGAAAAAAAACTATCTAAAATCAATAGCATAACTGACGAAACTGAAATAGGAAGAACTAGATTATCTGTCCGATGATGTAAATCGTACCTGTTCTCAATCATATTGGGAGGAGTAGGTGTCATATCCGGAGACGTGTCATTCTACTACTGATCCACTCATGTCTAATGTAACATAGCATGACATACAAAACATAACATGGCACACACAAACCTTACCCGGCCCCCATAAGCCGGGAGGTACAATCAACACAGAATCTATGCCCCTACCCTGGTCATCCCATCTCCTATAGTGGCTATAAGCATCCTGCCGGTCCCTGGGTATGTACTTGGGCTCGCTGAGCCCCTGACTATAACTGCATCTGAGTCCGGAGGACTCTAAAATCAACACCCCGGGCGTACCCGCTCGACGGGGGTGTATAATGGCCGACCAAGGCACAATATGGGGAAACTGGCATCCCATCTTCGTCCCCTTGCGGGACGGCATATCACTCCGTAGAGTGACGTATCCTCATCCTATGGCGGACTAGTCGATATAGCTATTAACCCTGGGCGGTCAGGGATGCTAGGTAATCCAACCCCAATCAATACAACGGTCTCAACTAGTCATGCTATCTGTGTATCTCATAAGCTAAGGCTAACAGGTGTAAGGTATCATATAAATCACATACTGAGCTAATAATAGTAATCTGTAAGTGTCTGATACATGCTGAGACAGGTAAATATAAATATAAATACAGCCTCCTGTCAAACTGTACTGGGGCAAAGGTTATACAAGAGGGTGTTTCTGCTGAAAGCTATACTGTTTACTGAGTTTCTGTATTAACATGATTTCCTACTTCTAATATGCTTTCTAAACCTTATTTAGTTACTATGCTATGTCTGAAATGCTTTACGGATACTGTACTACTTCGCAAGGCTTCAGCTAAACACAACAATATCTTAACATGGCATATTACATCACATACTGAATATACTGGGCAATCTTAACCACTTACGTCCGAATCTCTATCATACGGATAGGTATCGTACACGTTACAACCCAAAACTTCTCATATTGCACCAATATTCATAATAACACAATAATCGATTTCTGAACATTCTACTAGTCTGTAAATTACCATACTGTCTCAATATTACTTAACTTGCCGAGGAAACTAACTTTACATACCTTATCTTTGACTATTCATCCGTCGGACGAGGCTCGGCCGGTACTTCAACTATTTTCTCCCAACTGCATTCATAAATACGTCAATCAATACTAAATACAGCTTTATTGTAAAGAGCAATGTTACTTTCGATATAGTTTATAGCCTAAACTTAGGCTTATCGAAAGACGGTCGAAAACTCGCTATTTTTCAGCGGCCCAGAAGGGAGAAGTATTCACTTCTCAGCTAGGAACACACAGACATTAATTTAGAGCAATTCTACTTACTTTAGTTCGGTGGCTCGCCGATTTGTCGTCCGTATTTTGCGAAACTAATTCCATAGAAATGCTCTCTGCTGCTAAATACCTTGGTATCTAGGATTAATTTGAGTTTGGGTAGCGTTTGGCAGCGTAATCGGACGATAATTTATAATTTTCCTTCATTTTTCCTCTGTTCACTGCGTTTTCTGGAAATCTATTAAGTGTTAAATGAGTTCCAACCGAAGTGGGGGCTTTATATACTTGGGCCTGGACAAGGCCAACGTGTCACGGAGCCATCGCGGAGGCCTCTCCTCCGTGACACGCTACCATCGCGGAGGGGCTCTGCCTCGGCTCCTTCCGCGATGGTTCGACGGGCTTCTCGTCCAATCTTTTCCCGAGCCTTTCTCCAACACGTATGGCCTTTAAATATGCTTAACCAACGTGGGAATAGGTCATCTGAGTGCCGGGAATTCTACGGGGTGTAACATGAACTCTCGTGAAGTTATAGGTTTTAAGACATATTCTATGAAGTTGAAGTATTATCGTTATTAGTATCAAAAGTTATCATTTTGGCCACATTTGGTATGTAAATTAGTCCCTCTTTTCCCAGTATTACGTCTACAGTTGGAAAGAGTTGTTAAACACAACTGAAACTCGTTAGATAATCGGGAATTGGTGATTGAGGTATGTAAGGCTTATCCTTTCGGCAAGTTGTTCTCATCGTAAATGATATGACTTATGATCTTGAAGGGAAACAACGGTTCCTCATGTTGCAAATAGTTTCTATCAATAGATTGTGATTAGATAGATATATTGTGGTCAACTATTGTTTGTAGACTATGAAGGGACATAGGTTGGGTTTAGCTGTTAGAAAACATATATAAATCATATTATAGTATTCATTGTTAAGAAAGAGCATGTAAAGTGTGATACAAGCTGGAAGCATCATAGGAACTAATCGGATTTTTGGTATATTCTACTAGTTGAATTGGATGTCTTATGGTCAGGCTTAGACGTTAGAAGCTCGTTGATAGTTATCAGGCCTGAGTTGGTAAGTTGAAAAGAGTAGGCACAGCTCATCCATATAGACACTAGTTTGGCGCCTGTATTGTTAGTGAAGCACGCCCAATGGCCATAGGTGTAACCTTATGCCCCAGGCTAGAAATGTAGATACGAAGGCCATATTTAAGAGTCAGCAGCCTAGGGGTTGTCTAGTGAACTAAGTGACAACCTGCCATCTAGTTAGCTACTACCAGTGATTGTCAGTCCCAGTTAACTTAGCATTCATCTTACAAGTCACCCAGGAAGCCAACCCAGTCGTCCAGGTCAAATAGACTCATCGGTATCCTAAGGAAGGGGACCCTATTAGCAGTTACAGGCAGGGCCAGCACCCTAGCCGGTTCTTATAAGATACTCAGGTGCAGATGGCTGGGAGTGGCTAGGTCTATATAAACTTTTCTATAAGTTTTAGAGTTACCCAGGAAAGTAATATAAGATCCGAATAGACAAAGATGAGGTCTAAGAAACTAGTACCACATTAGTACAGTACTACCCACAGACTAAGAATGTGAATTAGTTCCCTGTGGAGAATTAGGGGTTGATCGCTCAAAATCATGTTCAGCCAATAGCAGCCCTACAGATGTTCTAAGCAGAAGAGCCAAGTAATTTGTCATCCACAACCCCACAGTTGTTTAGGAGTGATAGGTTTTTGGGCAGGACATTCAGAGTTGTGTTAGTCCACTCCAGATCTCACCCTCTCATGTCTAGACAATTAGAGATCATGATCGCTACTAGGATCCTATGATCATATACAGGTTCATAGGGTGTGCCTACTAGCAGCCTTATAGACTATTCTAGGGGCGAGCAGCGGTAGCATTAAGCCTAGAAGGCTAGCTACACCTTTGAGTAGCTAGATTGAGATTTTAGTATAGCTTCTCGAGTGGGTTTACCCTTACTTAGGTGCCTTCCATGACCTCCCCAGGGTTACTAGCTGTGTCGATGCCCATTAGGGGCTAGATGACGTCGTTCCAAGGAGCAGTATGCCATCCGCGAGTGACAAAGATGGGGTATCAGGTCCTCATACAATCCATTCCATGGCTGGACTATTATATGTCGTATCGGTACCACACCCCCGTCGAGCCTGGTGGTCGGGGTTCAAATATCAGTAGTCCACTAGACTCAGACACAACTACAGATCAAGAGCCAAGAGGGTTCAGTTGTAGAACCAGAGGGACAGGTAGGTTGGCTATAGCACCAATGGAGTCATAGAAACCTAGATAGGGGTATATATATTGAGGTGTACTTTTCAGGGCTTATGGGGGCCCGGGTAAGTTATTTCTATGGTGCTTGTACCTTCTGGCTTATGGGGACCAGGTGAGGTTCTTGTGTGTATTCTTGCCTGCTAGTTATAGTTTATTAATGTGTAATTATATAGTCTTAGCTCATGTAAATGTAGTGTTGGTTAGATGCAGACTACGAATAAGCAGGTGAACTTGTTCATCTTTTTGCCCTTCTTTCTATTTACTTCCAGTATTTATCAGCTTATTTACTTCCATACATATTCGGTACATATTTTATTGACACCCTCCCCTGGGCACTGTATTACTTGCCTACAGGTTTAGACAGAAAGAATTCAGGATCCTCAATTGCACCTGTTCAGAGTCAGCAGTTTGGTCAGCTCATTTCATTCAAAGTTGCCAGGTTGTAGAATGTGCAATCCTCCTTTTGTATAGCATTTGGGTAAGACGAGGCCCTGTCCCGACCACTATTTGTATTCTTAGAGGCTTGCAGACTACAGTTGTCAGTTAGTTGGGTGTCGTTGGCCGTGTGGAGCCTATATATGTTTCTTTTTACTTGTTGGCCATGTGAGGCCTAGTATAGTGCCTGATTTCATTTCAGTTATAACTACATATCATGGCAACCTTATCGACCCGCATAGGATTCCCTATTATAGTCTGTTGCTAGTTAGCGATTTTCCTTTACAGGTGGCTATAAGGCCTTATCGGCCGGAGGCTATGTTTACAGCCGAGATATAGCCCATTTTTTTCTTGAGTCGAGTTGAAGGCTTCCACTGGAGGTGCATAAGTCTAGCCAGGTCAGTCAGATTCCAATGTGGCACTAGGTGCCAGTCATGTCTCCCAAGGTGGGGTGTGAAAAACTTGGTAGAGCAGTTCGTATCCTAGGGAGTCTGCAACACATTTCAAGTAGAGTCTTACTCATAAATGTGTTGTGCACCACATTCTATAAGCAGGAGGCTACAAGGCATAATAATATGGTTACCCTTTCTTCTTTTTAGATCGTACTATAGAGCCGAGTTGTACAGGGTTGAGTCCCTAAGCTTTCATTGTTGTGTCTGTCTAGGATAAGGTTCGATATAAGAAAGACTCCATCCATCCGCCAGTTAGTTGCAGCAGCAGGAAAGGGTACTAGTGTGATGCCATAGTTGGGGGACAACCAGTTCGAGGAAAAAGGTGAATGTCTTTTAATTCTCTCAATATCTTCCTAGGGCACCAAGAAATCACAAGGTAGTAGATATGCCAGCACTATCCCCAGTTCTTTTTACAACCTCAGAGTAGGAGGTCAAGAGTATAGCATATATACGAGTCGGCTTATCTACTAGATATACAAGATCAGACAGGGGCCACAGTTAATGTTGTTTTACCTGAAGGGTACGAGAGAAGGGGGAATTGCGAGAGTCTAACCTCCAACCCTTTGAATGTTGTAAAGTTCCATACCTTTGTCCCATTGTAGTAAGAAACGACTATCTAATGCCTCCTAGTTTTGTTTTCAGTATAGCAAAGATGTGTAAGAATTGAGGCGATGTTGCGCAGAGTAAATGGTAAAGGAGGGTTAGATTTGTTGACTCCTGGGAGGTCATAGGAAGTGGTGGAGACCCCTAGTATTTAAGTAAATTGTCTAGAACTTTACGGTAGTAAATCAGGAGAGCAGAAAAGACTACCAGTAGCACTCAAAGTACATTTGAGAGTCTACAACTGATAAACCCCTAGAAATAGTTAAGCTTAAGTCAGAATTAGGTCGATTCTACCGCAGTGTGTTAATGACAGTAGGATGTACCTACAGAATAATGGCTATGGCACTAGTTGGTTATGCCGAAGGAAAAATGATCATATGAACGAATTTTGCCCGAGTACGGGCTAGAACGACACAAGCCAACAGACTAGGTCAGTAATATCTTTGACAGTATGAGGCAGGGGGCACGAACCCCAGATCTCAGCATATAGAAGTAAGGGGGAACGCACGAGTATCTAACTCTAGAAGGAAACAGAACCACCTCCAGGTTAAAGCAGATTGATAATGCATGGGATTATCGCTGAATGTCGAGAATTAAGCATCGGGCTAACAGTTAAGAGGTAATGAGGTTTCAACCCAGAATGCTGCAATATTACCACCGATTGTGAAAGTGAAGAGTGGAGACACAAAGATTTTAACTTAGTACAATCCAGAGACAAGGCCTAGTAGGAAGTTATTGTCCTTTAAGATAATAAGGGGCTAGGTCATAAGGCCCAGAGGTTGACTCTGTGTCCCAAAGGTGGCAGAACTTTGTCAGCAGACTCTAGCTAAGGTATATTATGTCTGTTACTCCCTTCACCCAGAGTTTGATGAAAATGCATCAAGCTGTAAGAAAGACCTATAGATGGCAGTGGAAAAGGAAGGCATTATTGAGTCATGCATAAAGCTTTAATGACCAACCAGGGAAGGTTGGACAGCAGAAACCGAGAAGGCCAATTAGGGAGATGGTTGTGCCTACAAAGGGAGAGGAGAATAGTCAATATGATTATGGTCAAAAGGTTACCTCGTACAAGGTGTAAATTGACCTCATCTGAGTTAGTGTAGAAAGGCTAGCAAGGTCAATTCATGTTTTTCTAGGTGAGTTATATTTTAGCTAAAGGTTATGTCGAATTAAAAGCTTAAAAAGTAGTTCAGTTGCATAGAGCCAAAGTATCTAGTCAATATTGGCAGAAAGGCCTTTTTGGCAACCGAAAAAGCATTAATCGACGTGGCTGTGGGTCAACTTACAATGCGAGCACATGACAAGGTAGAAGTGTTCGATGTGTACAAAGCACCAAAGCTCCCGATTGTAAATGAGGAACTCTCGGTGATCAATGTGATTGATCATGGGAATGCTAAACACATGAGTGAATCCCGAGAGTTGATAGGAAGACCACCTGATAAGGTTGAGAACTACTGGGGGGAGGACAATGATCGTGAAAAATCGTCAATCACCCTAGTAGATAAGTGAGCATAAAGGACGTCGAGCCGCGACGGTAAACCAGGCGCTGCACGGGAGGCAACCCGTGGAAAATATTTTGTTTTTCTTCTTTTTGTAAAGTGTAAATAATTTTTATTTTTATTTTTCTTTTCTTGATTTGGTATAAATTTTTCGTTTTTAGTTAATATTTTTCATTTTAGTTAGGGAAATCTATTAATCTAACCAATTTTGTTTAGTGAGGTGATTTTCAGGTCAAACGGAGAAAAATATGCATGGAATCGGAAAGGAAAAGGCAAGGTATGAAAAAATAATTAAAATGAAGAGACAGTGCACTGGGGCGTTGGCTCCGTGTCATGGAGGAGGGGCTCCGCATTACCCTCCGTGACACGTTGCCCTATATTTAGTGCCGGGTCACACCGGGTTGCCAGGTGACCCGCCTGTTTTTCTTAATTTTAACCCCGATTTTTGCCCTTTCTTTCCCCATTTCTTCTCTTCTCCGCGACCAAACATCTTAATTCCCTCCCCCAACCACCGTGCCACGGTACTAGGAAAGGAAATCGTCAAGTTTCTTCGGGTATTCAATTTAAAGGTATGTTTTCCTCGTTTTTCCCAAATTTTTGTCGATTCCACTCGAATTTGAGTATGTGAGGTGAGATATATCCTCCTAAGTAGCAATTGAGCATGAAATTGAATTATTTGTTGATTGATGAGTGTTCGAAATGTTGTAATTAGCGTTTGAACTTGTCGATTACATGAATTATTCGAAATTGAGTGTAAAATTGAATTCTAGGGCTTGGGTTGTTGAAATTGAATTGGGTAACTTGATAAATTGGTGAATATGATGCGGGGGTGTGGTTTTGAAGTGAGATAAGTCGTGTAAATATTGTTTGAATGTAAAAGACGACGAATTCTCGAATTTTTGGGGAAAATGCGAAAATTGTTCAAATTGGTTTGATTATTTGGATTCGTATGTATATAGAATTTTTGTTGTTGTTTTTGTTTGTTGTTTTCGTTGCTAAGTGCGATGGTTGAATTGCTAGCGATAGTAGGATTGGGATTAGCTGTATGAAGTCTGAGTAGTACGCTAAAAGTTATACTGTCAAAAATTTTTTGGTGAACGCACTAAGCAATAAATTGTATAGTTGTTTGTGTTTGGGTTGTAAATAAAGTAATCCTTGACGTAGTATCGTAAAAGTAGCTAAGGACTAAGTGTGGGGTGAACTTAGTTTAACCCGACCTTAGCCGGAGCTAATATGCATTTAGCTTGACATTGTGCTTGTTTATTGATGTTGGAAGATACAATGGCGAGTAGGCAGGATAAGGGTAAAGGTGCTTCTACTTCAGGCACCGGGAGAAAGCGAATGAGATTGGGCACCGCAGTCCCAGCTGTTCCGCGTGGCCAACGCCGCCAATACGGAACGAGGTGGGTAACCGAGGAAGGAAAGAAGTGGTACGCTAAACATAAGGAAAGCAAGTACTTCCCGGAGGAGCATATTGCACGGGAACCACTAGCACAGGAGTTCCCCCGTATTGTGCAAAGGATCGAGGCAGCTGGGCTCAGCTTTATATTTCAGGAGCCAAAGGAGTGCAACCTACATTTAGTCCGTGAGTTCTACGCAAATTGGAACCCGGCCATCAGAAGCCACACAATAAAAATCAGAGGGCAGATTGTCACTCTGGAACCCCAGCAATTAAATGCCATCATTGGAGCGCGGGACACAAACGCCCACGTTCTCCGCCAGCTGAACATCACCCAACCATACGCCGACATCAGACGTACCTTGTGTGGGGCTCGATCCACAGCCCGATGGAGCAGACATAAGGAGAGGGGTTATCACCAGACTCTGCCTTATTCGCAGATGAACAGGGAGGCAAGAATATGGCTGAAGATAGTGTGTTCGTGCTTGATCCCGGGAGTTCACATGACGGATGTGACCCGGGACCGTGTCTGCTTGGTGTATGCCCTTATGAAAGGGCTGGAGATTAATGTTGGGGCGGTTATCATATTCGCCATGAAGAGAGCCCGACTACACCAGGGCCACAGATAAGGGTTCGGCGGACTCATCACCACCTTCCTCCGAGGCCTCGATGTCGAGGAAGAGGCTTTGGATTACATCCCGCAGTTAGAGCGGAGGGCCCTTGATGTGACAAAAACTAAGTCCCCCGACACCACACATGGGCCAGTGCTGACACTGGGCGAGTGACATGCTCGTGACGATCAGTACATGGCACGAATGTTTGGTATGCAGATGCTTCAGCTCCGGATTGGTGCAAGACCAGCCACGGAGGATGAGTTATGGCAGTTGGAACTGGATTACCCATTTGGCGAGAACGCCAGAGCATTGTGTCGAGTGGGACCAGCCTTCGTTGAGCCTACTGACGATGATGTCCCCACTGACGAGGAGACACGTCGGGAGGACTCCGATGTGGAGTCCGATGTCGACGATGGAGCTGACTCGGACATGGGCGATGAGGCAGCAGCACCGGATGAAGAAGTCCAATATTTCGACTAATCAGGGAGTTCCACCACCCGAAATTTTGTGCTCTTAATTTTTGTGAACACTGGGGACAGTGTTCGATTTAAGTGTGGGGTGGGGAGTAGCTAGGTGCTGGGACTTAGGCTAGTCTGCTGTATGCTCTTTCCCTTGTTGTGCATGTATGTTTTTATGTTTCCCTGTGGTTGTGAACTGATTTGTGTTGTATCTATATATATTTTTGTGGTTAATGATGTGTGTTATGAAAAGTTGTGGTTGCCAGTGTAAATATTTTGTAAATATTTTGTAAATATTTCTTTCTTATCGAAATGATCGATATTTTTCAAAATTTTTGCGAAAATATTTTGCACTTATCAAAATATTTTGTAAATAGTCTTCCATCGACATGATCGATGTTTTGCAAAAAATTTTCGGTTTTTATTTTGGATTTCTCGAAGTTTGTTTTCGGTTTTTTTACCGAGAATAGTCCCATTGAATCGATGTCATAGTTAGTGACCGTTCCCTATGATGCATGGATGACGACCGTCTTAAGGGAAATGTAGTCGATAGGAGTAGGATTTTTAATTTGTTTTCAGTTTTTTTCTTTGGTGGATTGCATCACTGAACCTGTAGTTACTAAATGGTTGTAAAATTTTGGTTGCGTGTTGTAACTGATATTCAAATGTAAAATTGATTCGTTTGAAGGCATGCAATTTTGTAAATATGTTGAGTTACCTAGGCTGTAGAATTCGATTCGGTGTGATTGAGGCTTAATTTCGAATTCATGTAATTGGTTAATTAAAGAGTCTGTGAATGCATCTTGAATCGAGCATGTGCATAAAGTGTGAAGTGAGGTATTGTTATTCCATGCTATTGTGAAGTGTCTAGAACTTGCCTGGTGTGTGTGCAAAACGAAATGAAGGAGGTGTAGTGTTGGAAAGGATGTAGGCATTTCTTTGTTTAACCGAGAGTTTCTATTTTTTTCTTGTCATACGCTACCTTTTTATGTGACTGTATACCCTAGTCAGCCCGTTGAGCCTTTAGCCGATTATTTCTTTCTTTTGTCCAAAATTGTATAAACTGAGCTTAATTCTTTCTTTTCATTAACCGTAAAGTCTATACAAAACTCTTAAGTGCTTAAGAAGAAAAGAAAAATTTTCCCTAAGTGTCAAAGAGTGAGAAGAGTGGAAAGAAAAGAAAAGCAGAGTGAAGAAAGAAAAGAAGAGGTTGAAGAGGTACTTGGTATAATGAAATGATAATAAAGGTGCATGAAAACCCTTTGTTGTTGTGTCAAGTGTGTTTGAGGAAATGGGCCATACAAAAGGAAACAAGCATGAATGGGATGATGAAAAAGAGAAAAAGAAGAACAATGTCCATGAGTCGATGGGAATGTGTTGAAAAGGCGCTTAAGGATGCTAGTGACTATTATTGGCTAATCCAATATATACTAGTTCCATAGCTTCCATTACAACCCATTAAAGTCCTACGTGATCTTACATTGCATTTCTTTATATTAGTGGAGTAATACATTAAGGGCAAGCCTATGGGTCATGACATGATGCATGTCAATTCTTTTGGGAGAGAGAGTGAATTTAATTTTTATATGCCCCTACTTGAATGTTTGTGTGTTGCATGAACATAAAGGGGAAGATTCTCTTGAGTTGTGAGGGCACATGCTTGATGAAAGATTGATTTTCGTGTCGGATATCTTGATTAGCTAATTTGCATGAGTTTGCCGATATCGAGAGTCGATTCTTAAAGTCTAGGAAGTCTTGATGTATTAAAGGTCATTGCATTGTTAAGACCATGCATGTTTTCTTGATGATTTGCAAAAATTGAATAATCGGGATGACCGTAGCATAAATTGTCGCACCATAGTGGCAAGGGTTGGGATGTCATTTGCATGAGTTGTGTATGTGTTGTTCGAGGACGAACAAGGATTTAAGTGTGGGGTAAGTGATCTTGGGCAGATTTATATGCCCAAGTGATACTCAAACGTATCATTTTCGCCTTGTTTGTTATGCAATGTGTATACATTTTCATGTAATTGGTAATAAAATGTGAATTTATACTAACCAACATGATTAGCATTTTTTTTGCAGGAAAATATAATTTTTAGGAGCTGAAATGCATGTTGGGACAATATCGGAGTTGGACTTGGATGCGAGCATGGAAAAGACATTGGAATGCGCAAAGTAAAGGGGCTCCGCGATGGAGTCGTGCCACACTACCATCGCGGAGGCACACTGCCTGGAGGGTACTTTAAATGGCAAATTCCAGTGAAGCCTCGGGACAGCTCCATGGCACGGAGATAGGCCTCCGCGTTGGCCTCCGTGCCACGTTAAGGCTATATTCCCGGACCCTGGAATTCCAGTAAGGGTCCGCGTCCACGCCGTGTCACGGAGGCAGTGCTCCGCGTTGGCCTCCGTGACACGTTGCTTGTTATTCCAGGAAAAATTCCCACTAGTATAAATAGCACACTTAGGTTTATTTTAATTAATTCAGACTTGGTGGAGCAAGGACGTGGGTTAGAAGCAGTTGAGGGACGAAAAAGCTAAGGGATTTCTTCTCTTCCTTTCTTCTTTCAATCAATTGTATGTATGATATACACTTGTTTTAGGATGATTAATCCACAAATGAGTGGCTAATTCTCTTCCTTGCTGAGGTTTTAAATAATGGTGATGAATTTTGATTGTTAATTATATGGTTTTCTTCTTCTTCTTCCATGTTGTTCTATTAATTCTTGTTCTTACTGCATTAGTGTGTGGCCGATACTAATGTACATCTAAAAATTCCAATTTCACTCGAGAGAGCACGAAATTGGAAAGTTGTGAATTAATAGGGTATTGTTCTTAACTTGATTTGGGAAAATTGGGTTTTGATGTGCTTTCCTGATAGAAATATACTTGAAAGCCGTATTAGTCAATTTAGGAACCGGAATTGTAGTGCTAGGTCATAAATTGCATTTGATCACAGAAATGTAGACGAATGGTTTATGATTCTAAAGTGAAATTAAATACGAGAGTTTTAATTTCTGGGCTAATGTTCTTGGCTAGCAACATGAAGAAAAGATTAACCAAATTGTGATTATCGTCAAATTCATTGCTTTTTCTTAACCTTGGCATGCTCATATCCATAGTTTCAATTCACAGTAAATCATTGTTAATAGTTTTAGTATATATAATTTATAAACAAAAACTTATTTAACTGTTGGTTACGTTGTTGTTAGCATAATTAGAAGTAAGATAAGAATATAGTGTACTTAGGCAATTTTACTTATCCAGAGTCTCCTTGGATCGATACTTGGCTTACTTATCCACTTTATTACTTGTTTGACCACGTGCACTTGCGTGTCGGTTTTACATATACCGAACCAGCCGGACAGTTAGTAAGTCGAAAGGCATAGGCACAACTTGGCCATATAGACACTAGTTTGGCCCTTGCATTGTTAGTGAAGCATGCCCAAAGGCCATTGGCGTACCCTTATTCCCCAAGGCCAAAAATGTAGATATGAAGGCCATATTTTAGAGTCAGAAGCCTAGGGGTTGTCTAATGAACTGAGTGACAACCTGTCATCTAGTTAGCTACTACCAGTGATTGTCAGTCCCAGTTGACTTAGCATTCGTCACACAGGTCGCCCAGGAAGCCATCCCAGTAGTCCAGGTCAAATAGACCTGTGGGTACCCTAAGCAAGGGGACCCTATTAGCAGTTAGAGGCAGGGCCAGCGCCCTAGATGGTTATTATAAGATACTCAAGTGCAGATGGTCGAGAGTGACTAGGTCTATATAAACTTGTTTATAAGGTTCAGAGTCACCCAGGAAAGTAATATAAGATCCTAATAGACCAAGATGAGGTCTAAGAGGCTAGTACCACATTAGTACAGTACTACCCACAGGCTAAGAATTAGTAAGTTCCATGTGGAGAATTAGGGGCCAATCGCTCAAAAGCATGTTCATCTAGTAGCGGCCCTACATATGTTCTAAGTAGAGGAGCCAAGTAATTAGTCATCCGCGACCCCACAGTTGTTTGTGAGTTATAGTTGTCCAGGCAGGACATTCAGAGTTATGTTAGACCATTCCAGGTCTTGCTCTATCCAGTCTAGACCATTAGAGATCATGATCGCTACCAGGATCCTCTGATCAGATACGGGTGCATGGGGTGTGTCTGCTAGCAGCCTTACAGACTATTCTAGGGGCTAGCAATGGTAGCATTAACCCTAGAAGGCCAGATATGCCTTTGAATGGCTAGATTGACATTTTAGTATAGCATCTCGAGTGGGGTTACCCTTACTTAGGAGACTTTTGTGACCTCCCCAGGGTTACTGGCTATGTCGACGCCCATCAAGGACTAGATGACGTTGCTCCAAGGAGCGGTATTCCATATGCGAGGGATGAAGATGGGGTCCTAGGTCCTCATACAATCCATTCAATGGATGGACTATTATATATCGTATTGGTACCACACCCTCGTCGAGCCTGGTGCCCGCGGTGCAGATATTAGTAGCCGCTAGACTTAGACGCAGCTATAGATCAAGAGCCAAGCGGGTTCAGTTGTAGAACTAGGGGATAGGTAGGTTTGATATAGCACATGTAGTGTCATAGAAACCTGGATAGGGGTATATAGATTGAGGTGTACTTTCCAGGGCTTATGGGGGCCCGGGTAAGTTATTTTTGTGCTGCTTGTACCTTTTGGCTTATGGGGGCCAGGTGAGGTTCTTGTTTGTATTCTTGCCTGGTAGTTATAGTCTATTAATGTGTAATTATACAGTCTTAGCTCACATAAATGTAGTGTTGGTTAGATGCAGACTACGAATAAGCATGTGAACTTGGTAATCTTTTTGTCCTTCTTTCTATTTACTTCCAGTCTTTATCAACTTATTTACTTCCATACATATTCGGTACATATTGTACTGACGCCCTCCCCTGGGAACTGCATTACTTGCCTTCAGGTTTAGACAGAAAGAATTCAGGATCCTCAATTGAAGCTATTTAGAGTTAGCAGTTTGGCCAGCTCATTTCATTCAGAGTTGTCAGGTTGTAAAATGTACAGTCCTCCTTTTGTATAGCATTTGGGTAGGACAAGGCCATGTCCCGACCACTATTTGTAATCTTAGAGGCTTGTAGACTACAATTGTCAGTTAATTGGGTGTCATTGGCCATGGTGGGCCCATCTATGTCTCTTTTTACGTGTTGGTTGTGTGGGGCCTAGTATAGCACCTTATTTCATTTCACTTATAACTAGATATCATGGTGGCTTTGTCGACCCGCATAGGATTCCCTATTTTGGTCTGTTGCTTGTTAGCGATTTTCCTTTACAAGTGGCTATAAGGACTTGTAGTCCCGAGGCTATGTTTACAGCCGAGATATAGCCCGTTGTTTTCTTGAGTTGAGTTGCAGGCTTACACTGGAGGTGCATAAGTCAATCCAGGTCAGTCAGATTCCAGTGTGGCACTAGGTGCCAATCAGGTCTCCCAAGGTGGGGTGTGACAAACTTGGTATCAGAGAAGTTCGTATCCTGGGGAGTTTGCAACCCGTGTCTAGTAGAGTCTTGCTTATAAATGTGTTGTGAACCACATTCTATAAGCAGGAGGTTATGAGGAATAACAGTATGGTTACCCTTTCTTCTTCTCAGATCGTTCTATAGAGCCAAGTTCTACAGGGTTGAGTCCCTAAGCTTTCATTGCTATGTCTGTCTAGGATAAGATTTGATATAAGACAGACTCCATCCATCTGCCAGTTAGCTGCAACAGCAGGAAAGGGTACCAGTGTGATGCCATAGTTGGGGGACAACCAGTTTGAGGACGAAGGTGAATGTCCTTTAATTCTCTCAATATCTTCCTGGGGCACCAGGAATCTCATAAGGTAGTATATATGCTAGCACCGTCCCAGTTCTTTTTACAACCTCAGAGTATGAGGTCAGGAGTATAGCATATATACGAGTCGACTTATCTACTAGATATATAAGATCAGACATGGGCAACAGTTAATGTTCGTTTACCTGAAGGGTACAAGAGAAAGGGGAATTGCGAAAGTCTAACCTCCAACCCTTTGAATGTTGTACAGTTCCATACCTCAATCCCATTGTAGTAAGAAATGGCTATCTTACACCTCCCAGTTTTGTTTTTAGTATAGCAAAGATGTGTAAGAATTGAGGCGATGTTGACCAGAATAAATGGTAAAGGAGGGTTAGATTTGTTGGCTCCTAGGAAGTCTTAGGAAGTGGTGGAGACCCTTAGTGTTTAAGTAAATTATCTAGACCTTTACGGTGGTAAATCAGGAGAGCAGATAAGACTACCAGTAGCACTCAAAGTACATGCGAGAGTCTACAAGTGATAAACCCCTAGCAACAGTAAAGCTTAGGTCAGAATTAGGGCGATTCTGCCGTAGGGTGTTAGTGACAGTAGGATGTGCCTTCAAAATAATGGCTATGGCTCTAGTTGATTATGCCGAAGGACAAAAGATCATATGAATGAATTTGGCCCGAGTACGGGTCAAAATGGTACAGGCCAACAGACTAGGTCAGTAATATCTTTGACAGTATGAGGCAGGGGCCACGAACCCCAGATCTCGGCATATAGAAGTAGGGGGGAAGGCACGAGTATCTAACTCTAGAAGGAAACAAAACCACCTCTAGGTTGAAGAAGATTGATAATGCATGGTATCATCGCTGAATGTTCAGAATTAAGCATCGAGCTGACAACTAAGAGGTAGTGAGGTTGAAACCCATAATGTTACAATATTACCATCGATTGTGGAAGTGGAAGAGTGGCGACACAGAGATTTTAACTTAGTACAATCCAAAGACAAGGCCTAGTAGGAAGTTATTGGTCTTCAAGACAATAAGGGGCTAGGTCATAAGGCCTAGATGTTGACTCTGTGTCCCAAAGGTGGCGGAACTTTGTCAGAAGACTCTAGCTAAGGTATATTATGTCTGTTACTCCCTTCACCCATAGTTTGACGAGAATGCCTCAGGCTGTAAAAAAGACCTACTGATGGTAGGGGAAAAAGAAGGCATAATTGAGTCATAGCGCAGAGCTTTAATGACCAACCAGGGAAGGCTTGACAGTAGAAACTGAGCAGGCCAATTCAGGAGATGGTCGTGCCTGCAAAGGGAGAGGAGAATAGTCAATACGATTATGGTCAAAAGGTTAACTCGTACCAGGTGTAAATTGACCTCACCTGAGTTAGTGAAGAAAGGCAAGCAAGGTCAATTCATGTTTTTCTAGGTGAGTTATATTTCAGCTAAAGGTTATGCCGAATTAAAAGCTTAAAAAGTAGTTCGGTTGCATAGAGCCCAAGTATCTAGTCAATTTTGGCAGAAAAGGCACAACATATAGATAAGTTTTAGAAAGGCTTTGAAAACAGGTTGGGATGCATGTTGAGTATGACTCCTCGTCTCTAAACAAATGGCTAAGTAGTGCACTTGGTTCAGATGCCGAAGATCCTTTACGAGTGGAGATGTCGGCCCTCTATATGATTAACTAAAGCTGATATATCAAGGTAGTGAACCAGGGCATATAATAACAGGAAGATGGAAAAGGTTAAACTTATAGAGGAATGGGTACCAATATCTCAAGAGTGTCGGAAGTCTTACCCTAACGTACAGAATAGACAATTAAGGATTAAAGCAGTGGCTGAGTACTCCTAAAAGCTTCACAATGAAGGGCGTTATGAGATTTTGATAAGGGGCAAGCTTAGCCTTAGGTTCATTGGCCATATCATATCTTCCCGAAAGCAGACAAAAGTGGCATATGGGCTAGAATTGCCTCCAGAATTGAAATTGGTCCATTTAGTCTTTTGCATGTCAATGTTGTGAAAACATATAAGAGACCCATCCCAAGTTGTGTCTCATTGAGGACGTTCAAAATATCGGGGAATTAACCTATAAAGAGGTTCCAGCTACCATACTAGATTAGTAAGTTCAAAGGTCAAGAACTTAAAGGTGTAGCCTTAGTTAACGTACTGTCAAAGAATAAGAAAAAAGAAGAGATAACCTGTGAAGCTGAGGATGACATGAGATCCAGATATCCTCATTTGTTCTAGGATTAATCTAGGTTATGCAGTTAAGGTAAAATTGTTGTTCAATTGTTATGTTATGATTCTTGTTAGCCATATTGATCAGTTGACTACAATTTTGTTGTGAATTAGTTATTATAGTGCCTTGTGAGATGCCTGTATTGTACTCATCTGCATTCAGGTTTTTCAGATAGTCCATATTACAGGGAAGACTTTGTCAAAATTTTCCCAGAATGGTAATGGAAAGAGTTAAACTCCTATAAGTTGAAGTTGACATTTGAGGATGAATGTTCTTGAGGGGGGAGGATGTTACACCCCGTAAGTTCCTAAAGTTTAGTCGGCTAATTCGTACGTAAGACAAAAGTTTGATGGGTACGACACATGAAAGGACTTGAGAAAAGGTCAGACGAGCGTGGAATCGAGGTTCCAAGGGAGAAGGTCGGACAAGCTGCCAAAGGGGCAATGTGTCATGGACCCTCCCCCTCTATAATGGGCTCTGTGACATAGACGAGAATCTTCACGATGGGGTCCATGACACGGACCCCTTGTCCACCGGCCATGTTTTATATAAGTTCAATTTGTGCATTTGGTATTATAACATATAAATAGACCTTCGTCTAGATAGAGAGAGTTCCACAATTTTTTTATGATTTTCCTCTGATTATGCTGCTAAACGCCGTCCAAACTTAAATTAACTTTAGGTATGGGGTTATAAGCCTATAAGGAGCATTACTATGGAGTTAGTTTCTCGAAATAAGTCCATAAAATCAGAACTCCACCGAGTAGAAGTTATCAGAACTATGCAAATTTGATTCCTAATCAGCCACAGGTATCGAGTAAGCATTTCTCTCTTCTAAACTCTCGTGAAGTTAAACATTTTCGGTCGTATTCTGCAAAGTTGAAGTATTATTGTTATTAGTATCAAAAATTATCAATTTGGCCAAATTTGGTATTAAAATTAGTCCCTTTTTCTCCTAGTATTACGGCTACAGTTGGAAAGAGCTATTAAATACAACTCAAACTAGTCAGATAATCAGGAATCGGCGATCGAGGTATGTAAGGCTTATCCCTTCGGCAAGTTATTCTCGTCGTAAATCATACGACTTATGTTCTTGAATGGAACCGACGGTTCCTCATGTTGCAAATAGTTGCTATCAGTAGATTGTGATCAGATATCTTGTGGTCAGCTGTTGTTTGTAGACTATGAAGGGACATAGGTTGAGTTTAGCTGTTAGAAAACGTATATAGATCATATTACAGTATCCTTTGTCAATAATGAGCATGTCAAGTGTGATACAAGCTGGAAGCATCATAGGAACTAATCAGTTACTATATATTGTACTAGTTGAATTAGATGTCTTATGGTCAGGCCTAGACCTTAGAAGCTCGTAGATAGTTATTTGGACTGAGTTAGTAAGTTGAAAAGAATAGGCGCAGCTCGGCCATATAGACACTAGTTTGGCGCCTGTATTGTTAATGAAGCACGCCCAGAGGCCATTGGCGTACCCTTACGCCCTAGGGCCAGAAATGTAGATAGGAAGGCCATATTTTAGAGTCAGCAGCCTAGGGGTTGTCTAGTGAACTAAGTGACAACCTGCCATCTAGTTAGCTACTACGAGTGATTTTCAGTCCTAGTTGACTTAGCATTCACCATACAGGTCACCCAGGAAGCCAGCCCAGTCATCCAGGTCAAACAGACCCATGGGTACCCTAAGGAAGGGGACCCTATTAGCAGTTAGAGGCAGGGCCAGCGCCCTAGTCGGTTCTTATAAGATACTCAGGTGCAGATGGTCGAGAGTGGCTAGGTCTATATAAACTTGTCGATAAGGTTCAGAGTCACCGAGGAAAGTAATTTAAGATCCGAATAAACCAAGATGAGGTCTAAGAGGCTAGTACGACGTTAGTACAGTACTACCTATAGGCTAAGAATGTCGGTAAGTTCCCTGTGGAAGATTAGGGGCCAATCGCTCAAAAGAATGTTCAGCCAGTAGAAGCCTCATAGATGTTCTAAGCAGAGGAGCCAAGTAATTAGTCATCCGTGACCCTACTGTTGTTTGTGAGTCATAGTTGTCCGGGCAGGACATTTAGAGTTATGTTAGACCACTCCAGATCTCGCCCTATTCAGTCTAGACCATTAGAGAACATGATCGCTACTAGGATCTTCTGATCAGATACAGGTGCATGGGGTGTGCCTTCTAGAAGCCTTACAAACTATTCTAGGGGCGAGCAGCGGTAGCGTTAAGCCCAGAAGGCTAGATATTCCTTTGAATGGCTAGATTGACATTTTAGTATAGCATCTCGAGTGGGGTTACCCTTACTTAGGAGCCTTTCGTGACCTTCCTAGGGTTACTAGTTGTGTCAACGCCTGCCAAGGGCTAGATGATGTCACTCCAAGAAGCGGTATGCCATCCACGAGGGAGAAGATGGGGTCCTAGTTCCTCATACAGTCCATTCCATGGATGGTCTATTATATGTTGTATCACCACCACACCTCCGTTGAGCTTGGTGCCCGGGGTGCATCTATCAAGAGTCCACTAGACTTAGACACAGCTACAGGTCAGGAGCCAATCGGGTTCAGTTGTAGACCCAGGGGGACAGGTAGGTTGTCTATAGCACCAGTAGAGTCATAGAAACCTGGATAGGAGTATATAGATTGAGATGTACTTGCCAGGGCTTATGGGGGCCCAGATAAGTTATTTCTGTGTTGTTTGTACCTTCTAGCTTATGGGGCCCAAGTGAGGTTCTTGTTCATATTCTTTCCTTCTAGTTATAGTTTATGAATGTGTAACTATATAGTCTTAGCTCACATACATGTAATGTTTGTTAGATCCACACTACGAATAAGCAGGTGTACAAATTAATCTTTCTGCCCTTCTTTCTATTTACTTTCAGTCTATATCAGCTTATTTACTGCCTTACATATTCGGTACATATTGTATTGATGCCCTCCCTTGGGTGCTGCATTACTTTCCTGCAGGTTTAGACAGACAAAATTCAGGATCCTCAATAGCAGCTATTCAAATTCAACAGTTTGGCCAGCTTCTATCATTCAGAGTTACCAGGTTGTAGAATGTGCAGTCCTCCTTTTGTTTAGCATTTGGGTACGCCGGGGCCCTATCCCCACCACTATTTGTATTCTTAGAGGCTTGCAGACTATAGTTGACAATTAGTTGGGTGTCGTTTGCCTGTTTGGGCCTATATGTGTCTCCTTTTATGTGTTGGCCATGTAGGGCCTAATATAGCGCTTGATTTCATTTCAGTTATAACTAGATATCATGGCGGTTTGTCGGCCTACATAGGATTTGTTCACGCCCCGCAAGTGTATGGGTCATGCAAGTAATATAGTGGCTCTTTTTAAGAACCAGAATGTCGAACCCACAGGGACTGGACCTATTCCTGTAACTATCCATTACAAGTGTGATCTTAAATACCTCAAGTGTTGGTTATAGACATTTTCGATTGAGATTAATTAAGTCTAAGTTTGGGTCAACGACGTATTCTGAAATTACTCTAGGAGCAACATAGAGTTAAAACCAATTAATCATGCGATACTACGATTTGCAATGGGTTAAGCATGGAACTATCAATTGTTATTTCACATAATTAGAATTGCATGTTTATGGTCTTTCGAGCCTCTAAACACGGCAATCTAGCCTCACTGCATCATTGTGAGCGAGGAGTTTAATTTCTAATCGCGGTCAATCAATTATGTTGTGGTTTACGGGGAAACGATTAGGGACTTTCGTGCGTCTAACCATTTAACTCAACTTAGCCTCACAAGTAATTCTTCGAGTGGTGATGTGACATCCCAAGTTGGTCTTTCATAACCCCCGTGTCTCAACCAAGCACGGTGTTAGGTATATTTCTATCCTGACACAAAAATCTCTCCCGAGATACAAACATGCTCCTCACATTCTCATGTCCTGACCTAGGTAATGCTTTCTCAAGCTATTACTCAAGCTAACAAATATGATTTCATGGTGATCAATCATAAAAACAACCAACAATCCAGAATGCAAGACGAAAACAACAATCAATAACTTAATTCCAAAACAATTTCATAAAATCACAATCATAATTCATGGCTTTAACCCTAGAGGAAGGGTTCTTGCCATTCATGTCATAAAACCACACTAACTACTACTAAACTAACATACTTACATGAATTTGGTAGAGGAGAAGGGAATTTGCCAAACCCTAGATGAGTTCTCCCACTTCTCCCTTCACTCCTAGGTAGTTTTCCAGAATAAAATCGTGACAAAGTGGACTTAGGAGCTAAGGGACCTATTTATAACAAATGAGAAACGTGCATAATTTAGCCTGTCGTGGAATGGCTCTGTGTCACAGAGTGTATCGCAGACAATTGCTTCTGTGACACGGAGGTAACGCGGAGGCACACTGGAAATCAACAAATATCGACTCTAGGAAGCCCCTGAACTCTAGGAGGCACACTGGAAATCAACAAATATCGACTCTAGGCTGCTGAACTCTAGGTAACGCGGGGCTGGTCTGCCGTGGCACGTTGCTGCCGCATCTGCTCGCTTTCCATGCCTACTCCTTTCCAACTTCCGCCGATTGCTTCCGACTCCATTCCTTTCCTTCACCAACTTATAAATTAGTTCCTCCAAATCATTGAAACCTACAAAACAAGGACTAATCATGTTGGTTAGCACATATATTGACATTTATATAAAATTACATGAAAATGTATAAAATAATTTAGATAAACAAGACTACATTAAGGTATAAAGCATCACTCGGGCATGCTATTTTAGCCCCCGATCACCTTCCCCACACTTAAAGTCTTGTTCGTCCTCGAACAACCTTTTACATCTCATGCATATGGAGACTCACCCATAACTCATTTAGCAAGATTATTCAAGCTACGGCTATAATGATTATGTAAGATAACAAGCTACAAATAGAGCATTCATGTTTTAATCATTGAAATGAAGTACAACTATGTTAAGACTTCTTAACCTCAAGAACCGACTCTCAATCTTAGCAAACTCATGCAAATCAACTAATTAAGAAATCCCACATGAATTTTATCCTTCATTCAACATGTGCCCTCACGAAAAGAGAGTTACCCAATTTCACACGCAAAAAACAATTTTTAAATCACAACATGTGTGGCTACATGAATAGAATTACGCTCACTCTCACAAAGAATTCACATGCATCATGTAATGACCCATAAGCTTGCCCTAAGTATTTTATTCCACTAATTTAAGGATTTATGAATGTAAGATCAAGTAGGACTTAATGGGTTATAATGTAAGCTAAGGGACATGTAGGTACTATTCTGGCCAATAATAGTGACTAACTTTCCCATGCGCTTTTAATACATTCTACCCTCATTACAAACTTCCCTTTTCTTACTTCACCTTTTCTCCTTTCAGCTTTTTTTTTCCTCTTTTGTTCCCCTTTTCTTTTAGGCACTTTTGTCTTATTAGTAAGGAGTTCTATATGTAACTTTTCATTAATTTATTTTCTTACTCGTTATAATAATCAGTCGTTTTCACATCAGTGCACCCTTGACCTTTCTCAACTTTCACAACTTCCATTTTTCTTTCTTTTCCTTCTTCTCTCTCCTTCACTCTTTCATATTTTTCCCTTAAGCGCTTAGGAATTTTGGATCAAGTTCAAGGCTAACGAAAGAAAAAGGATTAAGCTTATGTTGCAGCTATCAAAGAATAGGCTCAAGGCTCAATGGGGCTAACTAGGATTAATTTTTCAAGGTAGGTAAAATGAGGGATAACAATTTGGTTCATTCAAAGAAATGCCTATATCATCTCCTACAATTACATCCTTCATTTCATTTTATAAACACACCAGGCAAGTTCTAGACAATCCACAATAGCACATAATACTCAAAAACCTTACACTCATGGCACATGCTTAAATCAAGACACATTCAGTAGACTCTTACTCAGCTAATCACAAGAATTCAAAATTAAGCTTCAATCATATTGAGTCAAATTCAAGAGCCTAAGTGTCTAAAAAAAGGTTATACACGTGCATGCTTCACACTGAACATACTTGCATCTTACAATTACGTATATCACATAACAAGAACATCAAGCACCAATTAGTTATGGTTTCAAAATCCCAAAACCTATCGACCAATTTTTCCTCAAGACGGTCTTCATCCATCCATCATCGGAAACAGTCCCTAACTATGACTAAAAACATTATATACAGACAAAGAAATGAAAAGAAAAAAAAATTATTCTTCGGTTCAAAGACCCCCCCCCCCCATCGGAAAAGAACCAAAAAGAAAAACCAACGGGTGATGAATTCATGCTTGACTCCCAACAATTTCCAATTTTCTCACAAATTTCACACAAGCATTACATTCACCAAAAACTCGTTAAGCACAAAAATTTTGAAATTTTTAAGAAATTTCCCTCACCCCACATTTCAATCATGCTATGTCTTCATAGCATCAAATTAACATTTAAAGGATGAGAAATACACCCTGAACCTCTATGCCAAGCTAAAAGCATGCTTTCCTTTCAAGTTTTCAGAGGTGGGTGTTTGACCCCACACTTCTTCTATTCCATGCTCTTTAGCTTCCACCTTCTCGGTACTCAGACTTCCCTCCATCTGTGCTTAACTTTCCACCAAAAACACAAACAAAATGAAAATAACAAAATCAACACAAAATCAAAATTACAAATTGTACCTGAGGTACCCTTAGGTCACCTCCCAAGCAGCGCCTTATTTTACGTCGTGGCCCGACGTGGACTGTACTTTTCAGGACATCCTCATACCTGGGTTCTCTTTCGAGAACCATCTACTTTTCTTTTGTTGTTTAGAGGAAACAGCCTCCACTCTGTTCCTCTCTTCCTCCAACTTCTTCTCAATTTGAAGCCCTTTTTAAGACTTAGGCTGAACACTTGTCAAATGTGGAATCCTCCACCCCACACTCATCCTCTGCCAACACACTAACCTAAAAAAGGGTTCTGTAGTGTGCAAATGGGTTCATTTCTTGGTAAATGCGGAAGATTTCTTCTTCATCCTCAACCCTCATTTTTAGGGTCCCTGCTTTCAAGTCAATCACCGCTCCTCCAGTGGCCAAGAATGGCCGTCCCAAGATCAGGGGTACCTGGTCATCAACCGAAAAATCTAAAACAATAAAATCAGCAGGTATAATGAACTTACCTACTTTGATGAGAAGGTCCTCTATTATTCCATCAGTTGTCACTCGCGACTTGTCAGCCAGCTGCAACATCAACCTTGTCAGTCTCGGTTTTCCCATCCCCAGGGTGTTGAATAAGGATAGGGGCATTAGATTAACTGCTGCCCCTAAGTCACACAAAGCTCGTAGCACCTCAGCTTTACCAATTTGTATGGGGAGGGTAAAACTCCCTGGGTCTTTGAGCTTCTTTGGCATTTTGCTCAGTACCCTATGACTGCACTCCTCAGTCAGTGCTACAGTCTGGATATCCACCAATCTAACTTTGTTCGACATCACGTCCTTCAAGTATTTAGCATACTTGGGCATTCCCTGCATGACATCAATAAGAGGAAAATTTATGTGAAGTTCTTTGAAGCTCTCATAGAACTTTTTGAAGCATTCCTCCTCCTTGCTCTTTCTAAATTTCTGAGGTAATGGTGGTGGTGGTCTTTGTGCTGGCTGCAATGAAATTTGCGCATTTTGTTGTCCAGCACTCTGATTATCTCCCATGTTGATGGATGGTTCTGGTCTAACCAACTCCAGCTGCACCCCCTTTTTCAGCTGTTTTGGCACTGCATCAGCTAATTGCTTACCGCTTTTCAGACTGATGGCATTGATCTGCCGGGGGTTAGGATCTATGTCGCTTGGTAATCCCCCTTGTGATCTCATGTTTTGAGCAGCTGCTATCTGACCCACTTGTTTTTCAAGATTGAGGGTGGCTACTTGCTGATTCATTAAGTCTGTTGCCATCCTCGCCTGATTTTCCGCTAACTGATTCTGGGTCTCCAAAATTTTCTGCAGTGTTTTCTCAATGTTGCTACTCAATTGCCCATCATTCTGCTTATTCTACTGATACTGCTGTTGTTGAGGTTGCATATAATTCTTCTTTTGGTTTCCACCCCAAGAAAAATTCGGGTGGCCCTGCCAATTTCTATTGGAGTTATTCTCAAAATTCCGATTCCTATGCACATTACCAACAAAATTGACTGATTCCAGAATGGCTCTACAATATTCTGCATTGTGCCCATTATTATCGCAAATTTTGCATCAACTCGGAGCTTGCTGAACTGCATTAACCTGGCCCTGGTGTTGGTTCGTACTCAGTTTATTGAACTGAGTCATCATCTGATGCTGGAACGCAGCTAACTGTGCTGCCAAGGCATTCAAACCATCTATTTCTATCAACCCCGATCTGTTTCCTGCCCCCCTCGATGACTCGCTGTGCCACTCTGGATTTCCTTGTGCAATTCTGTTCAACAAAGTGTACAACTCATCATATGTTTTATCCAAGGCTTGCCTACCCGATGCAGAGTCTAGTAATATTTTTGTGTGTGGGTCTAGACTTTCTACAAAGGTATGAGCCAGCACTTCATTTGATTGCTGGTGATGGGGGTAGTCTCTCAACAATGACTTGAATCTTTCCCAAGCCATATACAAGTTCTCATCAGGCCTCTGCTTGAAACTGAGTATTTCACTTCTCAACTTTGCAGTCTTGCCTGAAGGAAAGAATCTGATAAGGAACTTCTTAGCCAAGTCATTCCATGAAGTTATGGAGCTTGGTGGCTCAGCCTTCAGCCACTTTTTCGCCTCTCCCAACAGTGAAAATGGGAAGAGGGTCAGTCGAACATAATCTGTGGACATGCCAGTGAGGACAAACGTGTCACTAATCTCTAAAAAGCTCTGTAAGTGCTGCTGCGGGTCCTCATGTGTCATCCCAGTGAATTGACCACTAGAATGTAACAGCTGCACCATGTTCTGTTTAAGCTCAAAGTGCCCTCCAGGCTCCGGTTTACAAATGCTAGAGGTCACATTCGTCGCTAGTGGGATTGCCACTTCGCGAACTGGTCTTGCTGCTATTTGCTTCTGATGACAATTGTACTTTTCCCGCGGGTGGTTGTTGTTGCACCTTTTCTTGAAGTCTCTTCAACTTTTGCTCTAGAGCTACTCTCCTTCGCAAATGGATTTGACATTTAGGTTCCAGCAACGGTTCCACAAGCTCTCTATTTCTAGCCAGCTCGGCAGGACAACCTGTCACCTGTAATAAGTAGACTAAGACCAAGTTTCTCAACACTTTAGGAAATTCAAAAATCACATAAAAATAGATAAATTATCAAAACTTCGCCGAGTCCCCGGCAACGGCGCCAAAAACTTGTTTGCGCCCCGCAAGTGTACGGGTCGTGCAAGTAATATAGTGGCTCTTTTTAAGAACTGGAATGTTGAACCCACAGGGACTGGACCCATTCCTCTAACTATCCATTACAAGTGTGATCTTAAATACCTCAAGTGTTGGTTATAGACATTTTCGATTGAGATTAATTAAGTCTAAGTTTGGGTCAACGAAGTATTCTGAAATTACTCTAGGAGCAACATAGAGTTAAAACCAATTAATCATGCGATACTACGATTTGCAATGGGTTAAGCATGGAACTATCAATTGTTATTTCACATAATTATAATTGCATGTTTATGGTCTTTCGAGCCTCTAAACACGACAATCTAGCCTCACTGCATCATTGTGAGCGAGGAGTTCAATTTCTAATCGCGGGCAATCAATTATGTTGTGGTTTACGGGGAAACGATTAGGGACTTTCGTGCGTCTAACCATTTAACTCAACTTAGCCTCACAACTAATTCTTCGAGTGGTGATGTGACATCCCAAGTTGGTCTTTCATAACCCCCGTGTCTCAACCAAGCATGGTGTTAGGTATATTTCTATCCTAACACAAAAATCTCTCCCGAGATACAAACATGCTCCTCACATTCTCATGTCCTGACCTAGGTAATGCTTTCTCAAGCTATTACTCAAGCTAACAAATAAGCTTTCATGGTGATCAATCATAAAAACAACCAACAATCAAGAATGCAAGACGAAAACAACAATCAATAACTTAATTCCAAAACAATTTCATAAAATCACAATCATAATTCATGGCTTCAACCCTAGAGGAAGGGTTCTTGCCATTCATGTCATAAAACTACACTAACTACTACTAAACTAACATACTTAAATGAATTTGATAGATGAGAAGGGAATTTGCCAAACCCTAAATGAGTTCTCCCACTTCTCCCTTCACTCCTAGGTAGTTTTCCAGAATAAAATCGTGACAAAGTGGACTTAGGAGCTAAGGGACCTATTTATAATAAATGAGAAACGTGCATAATTGAGCCTGTCGTGGAATGGCTCCGTGTCACGGAGTGTATCGCGGACAATTGCCTCCGTGACACGGAGGTAATGCGGAGGCACACTGTAAATCAACAAATATCGACTCTAGGAAGCCCCTTGCCGCGATGCCCGGCGTGGCACGCTGCTTGGGAAGCGCGATGGCATGCTGTTGCCGCGCAGCTGGCCTGGCGTGGCACGGCGCTGGCGCGGGGCTGGCCTGCCGTGGAACGTTGCTACCGCATCTGCTCGCTTTCCATGCCTACTCCTTGCCGACTTCCTCCGATTGCTTCCGACTCAATTCCTTTCCTTCACCAACTTATAAACTAGTTCCTCCAAATCATTGAAACCTACAAAACAAGGACTAATCATGTTGGTTAGCACATATATTGACATTTATATAAAATTACATGAAAATGTATAAAATAATTTAGATAAACAAGACTACATTAAGGTATAAAGCATCACTCGGGCATGCTATTTTAGCCCCCGATCAGGATTCCCTATTATGGTCTGTTGCTAGTGAGCGATTTTCCTTTATAGGTTGCTATATGGCCTTGTCGGTTGGAGGCTATGTTTACATCCGAGATATAGCCTGTTGTTTTCTTGGGTCGAGTTGCAAGCTTGCACTGGAGGTCCATAAGCCTAGCCAGGTCAGTCAGATTTCAGTCTGGCATTAGGACTGACTAGATAGTTGGGGTCTCAAATGTAGCATCCTTAACTGTAACGAGATCATACAAGCAACCTTTAGAAATCATCTTTCTATCCTTAAGGTAGGAAATGAAACAACCTATAGGCATAGCTGAACTACCCTTCCATTCTAAGACTGGCTCACCCAAAAATTGGTTTTCAAGGAAGTTGGGAGACTCGAAATTTCCAGGTATGTGGGGTTTGAATGGGTAGTTTAGTGCCTACCCAAGCCCATTTCTTCCCATTTCCCATGTTTAACTTGCTAAATTCTTATGGGTCTTAACCCGGTTTGCATGATTCCTTAAAAGTTTACATGAGCTTGTGGTATTGTGTTTCAATTGTGGGTTTTGAAGTGTTTGGGCTGATTTTACTTGTATAAATTTTATATTCCCTAATTTAAGACCAGTCCAATAATGAGGAATTTCTTTAGTAAAACTTTATGTCCATAATGATTCCGCAAGCACGATATGAATTTTTGAATTTAAAGCAGGTATTCATGTTTTCTATTTCTCATGTTGTCATGACCATGTTTCAAATGAATTAAGCATTTCAAACATGATTAAGATTTTGGTCCATGCCCCAGATGGCGTGAATGATTCATGAACTATATCTTTGGCCGACTCACAGGCCCAATCCATGGCTAGTAATATGAATTCTAAAGTATGTCATGATTTCCATGTTTTCACTAGCCAAGCATGTCATGTTATGAATGTTATGAGCACGTTGCATGTTTTGGGAGTAGTACTTAACATAGAGTAGGTTCGGGGCCTAGGTTACGCCATGAAAATCTCAGAACTACGTGCCATTGTAGGATCATGTTTGGGACCTCCTCAGTGACTGTCCCCTATGCCCTACGGGGCCTTCATGAGTGATATCACGCCTTCATGGTTCATTGATCTTGGGCAAATTTGTATGCCCAAGTGATACTCAAATGTGTCATTTTGCCTTGTTTATCGATCGATGCTTATACATTATCATGTGAAATGTAATAAAATGTGAATTTATACTAACCAACATGATTAGCGTGATTTTGCAGGAAAAATATAATTGTACGAAGCTAAGATGCATGGTGGGAGAAATCGGAATTGAACTCGGAAGCGAGCAAGGGAAAAAGCACAAGGAGAGCACGAATTAAAGGGGCTCTGTTCGGTGTTTTTGCTTTGGGTATAAAGCTACACGCAAGTGCACGTGGTCGAACAAGTAGTAAAGTGGCTTAAGTAAGCCAAATATCGATCCCACAGGGACTGGGATAAGGTAGCAATCTACTAAAGTGTACTGTATTTTAACACTAACAATGAAGACAACAGTGCAAAGAAGAGTTTGATATTTTGATTTCTAATTTTATCCTAAATTTACAAAGATTATATAATTTGAGTCTGAACTATGAATGTGAGCATGCTGAGGTTAAACGAACATGTAAGGAAATAAATTATCAATATAAATTGATTAACTTTTCCTCCGGTTGCTAGCCAAGAACTATTGCCAATGGATTAAAACTCTAGTATTTAACCCAACTTAAGATCATGAACCGTCCACCTACATTTTTGTGATTAAACGAAATTCATGTTCTAGCCATACAAAACCGGTTCCTTA
Organism: Datura wrightii; assembly: GCA_035772735.1. Taxonomy (NCBI): domain Eukaryota; kingdom Viridiplantae; phylum Streptophyta; class Magnoliopsida; order Solanales; family Solanaceae; genus Datura; species Datura wrightii. The sequence continues at coordinate 125,390,950 of JASDFA010000018.1, forward strand.
ATTGACTAATACGACTTTCAGGTATATTTCTATCCTGAAGGTAAATCAATTCTCAATTTTCCCAAACTAAGAAAAGATCATATCCTATTGATTCACAACTTTCCAATTTCTTGCTCTCTCGAGTGAAACCGGACTTTTTAGATATACATTAACATAGGCCACACATTATTGCAGTAAGAACAAGAATCAATAGAACAACCATGGAAGAAAAGATGAAAAACCAACTTAATCAATAATCACATTTCATTACAATTGTTCTTAACCTCAGCAAGAAGAGGATTTAGCCACTCATTTATGGATTAAACATCGTTAAATGAGTGTTAAACATACAAGCAATTGAATTAAAGAAGAAGGAGATAGAGAAAAACCCTGAGAATTTCGTCCCCTCAACTGCCTGTAACCCACGTTCTTGCTCCACCAAGTCAGAATTCTGAAAAATGAACCTAAGTGTTCTATTTATACTAGTGGGAATTTTTCCCGGAATAACTAGAAACGTGTCACGAAGTGCATCGCGGAGCACTGCCTCCGTGACACGCCACTGACGTGGAGCCTCACTGGAAATTGACTGTCCAGGTAATAAGGCCCAACGTGGCACGACGTGCAACGCGAGGCCAGGCCAACGTGCCACGGCCCCAACGCGCACCCACACTGGAATTTGGCCAAAAATTCCCTATCCAGGCAGAAGGCCTCCGCGATGGCAGCGTGACACGACTCCATCGCGGAGCCCCTTTAATTTGTGCCTTCCAATGCTTTGTCCTTTGCTACCATCCGAGTCCAACCCCGATCTCTCCCAAAACGCATTTTAGCTTCCCAAAATTACATTTCACCTGCAAAACAATGCTAATCATGTTAGTTAGTATAAATTCACATTTTATTATAAATCACATGAGAATGTATAAACATTGATAGATAAACAAGGCTAAAATGACACATTTAAGTATCACTTGGGCATATAAATTTGCCCAAGATCACTTACCCCACACTTAAATCCTTTTTCTCCCCCGAACAACAATCTTACACCTCATGCAATTTACACCCCAACCTGGCTACTTTGGTTCGAAAAATCAGGCTACGGTCATACCAATTATTCAATACAGCAAATCATCAAGAAAACACGCAAGGTCCTATCAATGCAATGACCTTCAGCACATCAAGACCTCCTAGACTTAAGAATCGACTCTCGATATTGGCAAACTCATGTGAATCAGTTGATCAAGATATCCTACACGAAACTTAATCTCTCATCACGCATGTGCCCTCACAACGCAAGAGAATTTTCCCCTTTTTAATCGCATGAACTCTAACGGTTACATGCAGGGGCATATAAACACAATTTCACTCTCTCCCAAAAGAATTCACATGCATCATGTCATGAACCATAGGCTTGCCCTTAGTGTATTACTCCATTAATATAAGGAAATGTGATGTGGGATCACGTAGGACTTTAACGGGTTGTAATGTAAGCTACGGAACTAGTAAATATTGGGCTAGCCAATAATAGCCACTAGCATCCTTAAGCGCCTTTTCAATACATCCAATCAACTCATGGGCATTGTTTCTTCCTTTATCCTCCCCTTCTTGAAGTCTGTCTTTAGTTTGGCCCATATCTTTAAGCACACTTGACTCGATAACAAAGATTATTCAGACACCTTCATTATATTTTATTTATAACAAGTGCACCTTCAACCTTTTCTTTCCTTTCATCACTCTGCTTTTCATTTCTTTTCACCATTCTCACTCTTTGACACTTTGGGAAAATTATTTTCTCTTCTTAAGCGCTTAAGAGTTTTTGGATCAAATTTACGGCTAATGAAAAGAAGGGGTAAAGCTCGGTTTACACATTTTGACACAAGAAAAAAATAATAGGCTAAAGGCTCAACGGTCTAACTAGGGTGTACATTCAAGGTGGGTGCAATAATGAAAAAGAGAAACTTTCGGTTAACACAAAGAAATGCCTACATCCTTTCCAACAATACACCTCCTTCATTTCGTTTCGTACACACACCAGGAAAGTTCTAGACACTTCACAATGGCATGGAATAAACAAAGCCTCACTTCACACTTATTGCACATGCTCAATTCAAGGCGTATTCACAGACTCTTCAATCAGCTAATTACAAGAATTCAAACATTAAGCCTCAATCACACTGAATTGACTCTATGGCCTAGGTATCTCAACATAGCTACAAAGTTGCATGATTTCATATGAATCACCTTTGCATTTCGAATATCGAGTACAACACGCAACCAGGATTCTGCAACCATAAAGTAACTACATGTTTTGGGATGCACCCCACAAAAGAAAACAACTGAAAAATAAATGAAAAAAAATCTATCCTAACGACTACATTTCCCTTAAAACGGTCGTCATCCATCCATCATAGGGAATGGTCACTAACTAGGACTTCGATTCAATGGGACCATTCTCGGTAAAAGAATCGAAAACAAACGTCGAGAAACCCAAGAATTAAAAGAATTTTAAAAATTTAAAAATATCGATCATTTCGATAAAACAAAAATATGTACAAAATCAACTAGCAAAATATTCAGCAACACACAATAGTTTCACATTTAATTACAATATAGAACAAAAACTTCACAATCACAAATCACAGGGTCACAAAAGTTTTCATCAGGCACAACAACAGAACAGAACATACACAACAACACAACTAGCACCTAACTACTCCCACCACACACTTATCTCGAACACTGTCCCAAGTGTTCACAAAAATTCACATAGCACAAAAATTGGGTGGTGGAACTCCCTGATCAATCAAAATACTCCACTTCTTCATCAGGTGCTGCTGCTTCGTCTCCCATGTCTGAATCACCCCCATCGTCATCATCGGACTCCACATCGGAGTCCTCACGACGTGTCTCCTCATCTGTAGGGACATCATCATCCATGGGCTCTACAAAAGCTGGCCCCACTCGTCATAGAGCCCTGGCATTTTCGCCAAAAGGGTAGTCTAGCTCTAGCTGCCATAGCTCCTCCTTTGTTGCCGGCCTCCCGCCTATCCGTAGTTGGAGCATCTGCATCCCGTACATGCGAGACATGTACTGATCATCCCGAGCATGTCGCTCGGCTAGTGTAAGCACTGGCCCGTGGGTGGTGTCGGGAGCCTTAGTTTTGGTGACATCTAAGGCCCGCCGCTCCATCTGTGGGATATAGTCAAGGGCCTCTCCCTCAATGTCCAGGCCCCTTAGGAACGTGGTGAGTAGTCCACCAAATCCATATATGTGCCCTTGATGCAACCGGGCTCTCTTCATGGCGGAGATAATCACCGCCCCCAAGTTGATCTCCAGCCCTTTCATCAGGGCGTACACCAAACATACACGATCCCGGGTTACATCCGTCATATGCACCCCCGGGATTAGGCAGGAACACATGATCTTAAGCCATATCCTGGCTTCCCTGTTCATCTGTGAGTAGGGCAAAGTCTGATGGTAGCCCCTCTCTTTATATCTTCTCCACCTAGCCGTTGATCGGGTTCCACACAAAGTGCGTCTGATGTCCATATATGGTGGAGTGATATTCAGCTGTCGAAGCCCGTGGGCGTCTGTGTCCCACGCCCCTAAGATAGCATTGAGGTGGTGGGGCTCAAAAGTGACTATTTGCCCTCTTATTTTGATGGTGTGACTTCTGAGAGTCGGGTTCCAGTTGGCGTAGAATTACTAAATAAAGTGCAAGTTGCATTCCTTGGGCTCTTCAAAAATGAAGTTCAGCCCAGCTGCCTCGATCCTCTGGACAATCCTGGGGAACTCCTGTGCCAACGGTTCCCTTGCTATGTGTTCCTCGGGGAAGTACTTGCTCTCCTTGTGCTTTGCGTACCACTTCTTCCCCTCCTCTGTCACCCACCTGGTTCCATATTGACGGCGTTGTCCGCGTGGAACCGCTGGTGCTGCTGGGACTACTGTGCCCAGTCTGATTTTTTTTCTTCCGATGCTAGATGTTGATGCGCCTTTTCCCTTGTCTTTCCTGCTTGCCATTTTTCCTGTCAACCCAAATAGACAAGATCAATGTTCAGCCAATTAAAATTTGCTTCGACTAAGGTTGGGTTAAGCTAGGCTACCCCACACTTAGTCCTTAGCCAAAATTACAACATTAAGGCAAGATCGTGATTACTTACACAAACAGACAACAAAACATAACAAACATGCTTAGTGCATTTGGAGAATTTGACGGTATATATTCTATGTACTACTCAGACTTCGTATAGCTAGCCACAATCATTACCATCGATAACATTTTATCCCATAGCACTTCGCAAGGAAAAACAAAAGACAAATTTAAATACATGATCCTCTGCAATTCACCCAATTCTTGTAAATTCCAATATTTCCTTCACCCAAGAATCTGTCGGTCTTTTAGCATAGTAACAGTTAGCACATCGACTCATCTCACTCAACATGTACAACCCAGCCTGAATTTCACTAGTTCAACTAAAATTTTCCCTTTCAAACTCAAAGGCAAGCCCCAGCTATGATTTTATCAAAAATTTGATTAAACTATGTAATGAACGAGTTCAAGCAATCACAATGATACTCCGAACATCAATCAATAATAATTCAATTGAATTTAAGATTAATTTCTACTTAGGGCAAGTTTAGCTCATATCACATGTTCAATATCGAAGAAAATCGACAAGAAATGAGATAGAATTGAAGAACATACCTTGAATTTGAAGAATTGATGAAAACTCAATGAAATTCTTGGCCTAAGTCCGTGTCACATTGAGGGAGTAGGGGTTTTTTGGGAGGTTGGTCGCGGAAGATATGAAAAATGAGGAAAATAAAGGGGGAATCGGGGTTTAAAAGTGGGAAATTCACGTGGGTCACCCAGCGACCCGGTGTGACCCGTCGCAATATACACTGCAATGTGTCACGGAGGGTAACGCGGAGCATGCCCTCCGTGACACGGAGCTGTCGCGGGGGTGTTCTGGAATTTTAAAAATTCCAGATTTACACCTCAACGTGTCACGGAGGGTAACGCGGAGGCCCTCCTCCGTGACACGGAGCCATCGCCCTAGCTCACTGTTTTGCCACTTTTTATTATTTTTCATACCTCAAATTTTCCTTTGCGATCCCTTGCATATTTATCCTCCGTTCAACCTGAAATTCATCTTACGGCAAGAAATTGGTTAGAATTATAGGTTTCACTCAAAATAAAAATAAAAATAAAAATAAAAACTAAAAATTTTGTTGTTAATCAAGACAAAGAAAAAAAGAAATCTATTCACAATTTACAAAGAAAAATTTCACGGGTTGCCTCTCGTGCAGCGCCTGGTTTACCGTCGCAGCTTGACGTCATTCAGCTCAGTCATCTTCTAGGGTGATGGACGTTTTCTCTCGACCACCGTCCTCACCCCAGTAGTGCTTACATCGCTCCGATGGTTTTCCCAATAACTCTCGTGAATCACTTATCTGCGCATCATCGCCTTGATCAATCACGTTGATCACCGAGAGTTCCTCGTATACAGTCGGAAGCTTGGTGGCCTTGTATACATCGAACACTTCCACCTTGTCGTGTGCTCGCATTGTTAGCTGCCCTGCAGCTACATCAATCAGCGCTTTCCCGGTCGCTAAGAAAGGATGTCCCAAAATAAATGGGACTTTCGCGTCTGGCTCAAAATCCAGCACAACGAAATCTATCGAGAAGATAAGGGAGACCACTTGCACCAACACATCCTCCACAATGCCATCAGGTCTGGCTAAGGACCGATCTGCTAGTTGCAAGATCACTGTTGTTGGTCTAGGACTCCCTAGACCCAACTTCTTGAATACCGATGACGGCATCAAATTAATGCTCGCTCCCAAATCACATAATCCGCGAGCTCGGATACTCTGCCCAATTGTAATTTGTATAGTAAAGTTCCCAGGTTCTTTGAGCTTTGTGGGAAGTCGGTTTTGTATCCGGGAAGTGCACTTCTCCGTGAGAGCTACCGTAGCATACTCAGCCAACCGACTTTTGTTTGCCACGATGTCCTTTATGTACTTTGCATATTTCGGCACTCCCTGCAAAACATCAACAAGAGGTAAGTTAATATGTACCTATTTCAGCACCTCCATGAATTTCTCGAAACACGCCTCCTCCTTGTGTTTCTTTAATCTTTGAGGGAACGAGGGTGGTGTTCTTTCTGATTCAGCTTCCTTTTTCTTCCCCCTCTCATCACTTTGCTCCCTCTCAACTTCTGCTGCTCCCGATTGTTAAGGTGGTCTTTCTGGTTCCACCTCTTTCAGCTGTAAACCACTCCTTGTGGTCACCGCATTCACCTGCTTGGGATTGGGTTCTGTGTCGCTCGGAAGTCCTCCTCTAGGCCTAGTATTTTGGGCTCCATCAAATTGCCCAAATTGATATTCAAGTGCCTTAGTAGCTAACTGGTTGTTCTTCACCTCGGCTGCCAATTTCACATAGTCAGCCTGCGATTGAGCTTGGTTAGCTATCATCGTCTTGAACATCTCCTGAATGCCGGGTGATGGTGGTAGAGGAAGTGCATTGTTGTTTCTATATTGTGTCTGATAGTTCTGATGCCCTCCTTGATTCCTCTACGCCCCCTGACTCGAACTTTGCCCTTGATGATTGTTGCTACCCCAAGAGAAATTCGGATGATTCCTCCCGTTGGAGTTGTAGTTGTTGCCATACTGTTGGTGGTTGTTCCTCTGTACATTTTCCACAAAGTTCACCGAGTCAGGATTTTCTCCACAACACTTAGCTGAGTGCTCACTGCTCCCGCACACTTCACACCAAATCTGCTACACTACATTCACTGGAGCTTGAGGCTGGTTCATTGTCATGTTACTGAAGTGGGTGTTGAGTTGATTTTGTAGAGCAGCTATCTATACAGCAATAGCTGTAAACCATCCACTTCTAGAACTCCTGCTGCTTTCCTCATTCCTCCTCTTGATGAATCAGCATTCCACTCCGGATTGCCCTGCGAAATACGGTTTAACAAGGTATACAGCTCCTCATAAGTTTTCTCCAATGCTTGTCCCCCAGCTGCTGAGTCTAGCAAGATTTTTGTGTGGGGTTCCAAACCCTCTATAAAAGTGTGCACCAGCACATCATTGGATTGATGATGATGAGGACAATCCTGCAACATGGACTTGAAGCTCTCCCAAGCTTGATATAGATTCTCCCCATCTCTCTATTTGAAACTTAGAATTTGACTTCTAAGTCTTGCTGTTTTACCGGATGGAAAAAATCATATCAAGAACTTCCTTGCAAGATCATCCCAAGTAGTAATAGAATTTGGTGGCTCAGCTTTCAACCACCTCTTGGCTTCTCCCAATAGTTAGAATGGGAACAATGTAAGCCTGACATAATCTGATGACACTCCAGCGGGAATGTAAGTGTCACTTATCTCCAAAAAGTTTTGGAGATGCTGCTGTGGATCCTCATAAGGGAGACCTGTGAACTGCCCGCTGGTGTGCAACAATTGCACCATGTTTTTCTTGAGCTCGAACCTCCCTCCTGGCTCAGGTTTGCGGATGCTAGATGTGACATTGTTAGCATGTGGGATTGCCACCTCGCAAACCAGCCTAGCTGCTACTTCCTCGGGCACTAACATTGCCCGTACTACTGGTGGATTCTGTTGTTGCTCCATAATTGTTTGTCTGAGCAACTGCAGCTTTCTCTCTAGAGCTTTTCTCCGCTGACGATGAAATAGTCTTTCAGGCTCTAAATATGAGTCCACCAACTCCTTGTCTCTTGCTAGTGTTCAGCAGTATTTCTGCAAAATACAGGCTAAGACCAAGTTGTCAACACTAAGAAAAGAAAATATAGTAAATTAACACATAAGAAAATTTCACCAATTGCCAGTCCCCGGCAACGGCGCCAAAAACTTGTCCGGTGTTTTTTCTTTGGGTATAAAGCTACACGCAAGTGCACGTGGTCGAACAAGTAGTAAAGTGGCTTAAGTAAGCAAAGTATCGATCCCACAGGGACTGGGATAAGGTGGCAATCTACTCAAGTGTACTATATATTAACTCTAACAATGAAGACAACAGTGCAAAGAAGAGCTTGATATTTTGATTTCTAATTTTATCCTAAATTTACAAAGATTATATAATTTGAGTCTGAACTATGAATGTGAGCATGATGAGGTTAAACGAACATGTAAGGAAATAAATTATCGATATAAATTGGTTAACTTTTCCTCCGGTTGTTAGCCAAGAACTATTGCCAATGGATTAAAACTCTCGTATTTAACCCAACTAAAGAATCATGAACCGTACACCTACATTTCTGTGATTAAACGAAATTCATGTTCTAGCCATACAAAACCGGTTCCTTAATTGACTAATACGACTTTCAGGTATATTTCTATCCTGAAGGTAAATCAATTCTCAATTTTCCCAAACTAAGAAAAGATCATATCCTATTGATTCACAACTTTCCAATTTCTTGCTCTCTCGAGTGAAACCGGACTTTTTAGATATACATTAACATAGGCCACACATTAATGCAGTAAGAACAAGAATCAATAGAACAACCATGGAAGAAAAAATGAAAAACCAACTTAATTAATAATCACATTTCATTACAATTGTTCTTAACCTCAGCAAGAAGAGGATTTAGCCACTCATTTGTGGATTAAACATCGTTAAATGAGTGTTAAACATACAAGCAATTGAATTAAAGAAGAAGGAGATAGAGAAAAACCCTGAGAATTTCGTCCCCTCAACTGCCTGTAACCCACGTTCTTGCTCCACCAAGTCAGAATTCTGAAAAATGAACCTAAGTGTTCTATTTATACTAGTGGGAATTTTTCCCGGAATAACTAGCAACGTGTCACGGAGTGCATCGCGGAGCACTGCCTCCATGACACGCCACTAACGCAGAGCCTCACTGGAAATTGACTGTCCAGGTAATAAGGCCCAACGTGGCACGGCATGCAACGCGGGGCCAGGCCAACGTGCCACGGCCCCAACGCGCACCCACACTGGAATTTGGCCAAAAATTCCCTATCCAGGCAGAAGGCCTCCGCGATGGCAGCGTGACACGACTCCATCGCGGAGCCCCTTTAATTTGTGCCTTCCAATTCTTTGTCCTTTGCTACCATCCGAGTCCAACCCCGATCTCTCCCAACACGCATTTTAGCTTCCCAAAATTACATTTCACCTGCAAAACAATGCTAATCATGTTGGTTAGTATAAATTCACATTTTATTATAAATCACATGAGAATGTATAAACATTGATAGATAAACAAGGCTAAAATGACACATTTAAGTATCACTTGGGCATATAAATTTGCCCAAGATCAGGCTACGCGATAGAGCTGTGTCACGCTGCCATCGCGGATTCATTCTGTCTGGATACGGAATTTTTGCCAAATTCCAGTGAAGGTGCGCGATAGGGCTGTGGCACGTTGGCCTAGCCCCACATTGCATGCCGTGCCACGTTGGGCCTTAATACCTGGACGTCTCAATTCCAGTAAGGGTCTGTGTTGGTGGTGTGTCATGGAGGCAGTGCTCCACGATGCACTCCGTGACACGTTGCTTGTTATTTCGGGAAAAATTCCCACTACTATAAATAGAACACTTAGGTTCATTTTTAATTATTCTGACTTGGTGGAGCAAGAACGTGGGTTACAGGCAGTTGAGGGGACAAAAATCTCAGGGTTTTTCTCTATCTCCTTCTTCTTTATTTCAATTGCTTGTATGATTAACACTCATTTAACGATGTTTAATCCACAAATGAGTGGCTAAATTCCCTTCTTGTTGAGGTTAAGAACAATTGTATTGAAATGTAATTATTGATCAATTGGTTTTTCATCTTTTCTTCCATGGTTGTTCTATTGATTTTTGTTCTTACTGCATTAATGTGTGGGCAACGTTAATGTATATCTAAAAAGTCCGGTTTCACTCGAGAGAGCAAGAAATTGGAAAGTTGTGAATTGATAGGATATGATCTTTTCTTAGTTTGGGAAAATTGAGAATTGATTTACCTTCAGGATAGAGATATACCTGAAAGTCATATTAGTCAATTAAGGAATCGATTTTGTATGGATAGAACATGAATTTCTTTTTATCATAGAAATGTAGGTGGAAGTTTCATGATTCTTATTGGGTTAAATACGAGAGTTTTAATCCATAGGGAATAATTCTTGACTAGCAACCGGAGGAAAGATTAATCAAATTGTATCGATAATTTATTTCTCTACATGTTCATTTTAGCCTCAGCATGCTCATACTTATAGTTCAGACTCAAATTATATATTCGTTTTAGACTTAGTATAAAATTAGGAAACAAAATATCAAATTTCTCTTCACACTGTTGTCTGCATTTTAGAGTCAAAGTTCATTGACACTTGAGTAGATTGTTACTTTAGTCCAGTCTCTGTGGGATCGATACTTGGCTTATTTGAGCCACTTTACTACTTGTTCGACCACGTGCACTTGCGTGTAGTTATACCCAACAGACCGAACATTCATACCCTTGGCAAGGTATGAACGGCCTGCCGACTAGGCATACAAGTTGGACTTCATGTGTGCTCATGTGGAGTATGTCGGTTATAGAAATCTCTCATTGTTCCTCATGGTTTTTGAAATATGCATGATTATGTTCATTTTGCTCAAGTTGGGATTTATGAAATGTTTTCCCCGCATGTTATGACTTTGACGAGTTCATGAATATTTTTGGAAATATTGAGCCTTACGATATACTTATGGTTTCGGTTTTATGATTATGATGTCCCCACTCCTATAACTTTTATGTTTTTTAGCATTGTTTTTCATACCTTACATACTCAGTACTTTCCAAGTACTGACCCCTATCTTTTCAGGATCTGGTTCGTAGGCTTAGTATCGTCCCTAGTTCGTGCTCAGTTCCGCTAAATCTCCAGTGGTGAGTCCTTATGATCCGAGGGCTTCATGTTTAGACTTGTTAAAGTATCTTAGGTTTATCAAATGTTTCAGTTAGTTGGGGTCTTGTCCCTTCAATACGTCTTTTTATGATTAGAGGCTTTCAGACTTATGTGTAGTATTTTGTCATTGATGGATGTATTTCATTTTTTCATTCCTTACAATTCGTGACACAATTTTCAGTTAGCTTATGATTGATGAGTTAAATTTTCTGCCTTTTATGAATGAAATAGTATTGTGCTCATGCCATGGGTTGACTTGGGGTCTCCAGGGGCTCCTTGTCCCGTGTCTACGATCAGAGTGTACTCTCGGGTCGCAACAAACTTGGTATCAGAGCCACAGGTTTAGATGTATCGTAGGGAGTCTGAAAGCTGCGTTAGGTAGAGTCTTTTTCACAGGTGTGAAGTGTTCCACACTTATGATGAAGAGGCTACTAGACGTTTTAGGAAATGTTCCCTTCTTTCATGATCTATGTCGTGCGGTCAAAATCTCTCCCTCTTTCTAATTCGTGCATTTAGCGATTGCATAAACTTATGGATCCCAGAAGGATAATCAGAAGGAGGAATAGAAATGATGAAGCCCATGGGGGTGGAAATGATGATGGGCGTCAGCAAGCCCTACCTGTTCAGGAGCCCCAGGCACCCGAGTTTCGAGCGGCTATTCAAATGTTGGCGCATGCCTTGACCGCTCATGTCAACTAGAAGGCTGTTGCGCTTGTTCCTCAGAACATCAATGCAGCAGCGGCCCGGGTCAGAGACTTTCTGAGGAACCCTCCCGAGTTCACTAGGGCAAAGGTGGACGAGGATCCACACGAGTTCATTGAAGGGATTTTGAAGGTCACTTAGTTCATGGGAGTGACAAGCGAGGAATGTGTTGATCTAGCCTCTTATCAGCTGAAGGAGGTCACTTACATTTGGTTTAAGCAATGGAGGGATAGTAGGGCAGTGGGAGCGGGCCCTATCAACTGGGATGAGTTTCGCATAGCGTTTATTGACAGGTTCTTCCCTCGGGAGATGAGGGAACTGAAAGTAATTGAGTTTGTCAACCTTAAGCAAGGAAAGATGATGGTGCTGGAATATTCACTTGAATTCACTCGCCTATCAAACTATGCCCCGGAGTTAGTGATGGACCAAAGGGCGCGGGTGAGCAGGTTCGTGCAAGGAGTAGCGGAGTATCTGGACGAAGACTGCAGAATAACCATGCTACATCAGGATATGGACTACCCACGGATAGTCCTCTATGCTCAGCACATGGAAGTAACTCATATAAGGCAGAGAGGGGCCAAGAGGGCCAGAACTGATAGCCACAGGTTTTCCCAGCCTAAGCCAAGGGGTAAATTTCACCAGCAGTCCCAGCACGTGTCCACTGCACCAGCACCATCTTCCGCCAGTACTCCATCCAGGCCACTGGATGGCCAGAGGAGTAGGCCTCAGGCTCGAGGAGTCAAAACAGCATGCGCACAGAGCGCACATTCCCATCTTGTGCTACCTATGGCAAGAACCACCCTGGAAAATGTTTGGTGGGCTCAGACGCTTGTTTCGGGTGTGGCGAACCCGTACACAGAATTAGGAATTACCCCGTAGCTAGGTTAGGGGGTAGTGGAGCCCGCACTTTAGCAGCCAGTTCAGCCGTCCCAGTAGCACGTCAGACTTAGCAAGGTGCTCCAACTGGCTCAGCTGGCGGCCAGCGCCAGAACCGGGTTTATGCACTGGACTCTCAACAGGAGTAGGAGACTTCTCCTGATGTGGTTTTGGGTATGTTGTGAGTTAATCATATTGATGCTTATGCTTTATTAGATCCGAGGGCCACATTATCTTTTTTCACAACTTACATTTGTAGTTACTTTGGAGTCATTCCTGAAATCTTGTCCGAACCATTTTCTGTCTCTACCCAGGTTAGTGATTCAGTCGTAGCGAGGCTGGTATATAGAGGTTGCACTATTACAGTATTACATAAGGTTACCTCCATAGACTTAGTAGAATTGGCTATGACTGATTTTGACATCATCTTAGGCATGGATTGGTTATTTGAATGTTATGCTTGGGTTAACTGTAGAACTCGGGCAGTGGAGTTTTAGTTTCCTTGTGAATCGGTTTTATAATGGAGGGGTGGTTCAGCGATACCTGTAGGTCGCTTTATCTCCTATATCAAGGCCAGAAAAATAACTTCCAATGGTTGTATTTACCACTTGGTTAGGTTTAAGGATGTCACTTTTGAGACCTCGACCATTCAGTCAGTCCCGGTGGTGTGTGAATATCTCGAGGTATTTTCAGATGACCTACCATGTGTTCCTCCCGAGAGGGAGATTGATTTTGAAATTGATCTAATACTTGACACGCAACCCATATCAATCCCTCCTTACCATATGGCCCCAGCAGAACTAAAAGAGTTAAAGGAGATGTTGAAGGATTTGCTAGATAGGGGTTTCATTAGACCGAGTAAGTCCCCATGGGGTGCCCCCAGTGTTGCTCGTCCAAAAGAAAGATGGTTCCCTATGTATGTGTATTGACTATAGATAGTTGAACAAGGTCACCATCAAGAATAGATACCCTTTACCCCGAATCAATGACTTACTCAACCAGCTTCAGGGTGCCAAATAATTCTCTAAGATAGATCTCAGGTTCGGGTATCACCAGCACAGGGTTTGGGAGAATGACATCCCAAAGACCACTTTTAGAACCCGGTATGGCCATTATGAATTCATTGTTATGCCTTTTGGACTAACCAATGCCCCTGCGGCTTTTATGGATTTGATGAATAGAGTATTTAAGGCATACTTGGATATGTTTGTGATCATATTCATTGAGGACATATTGATATACTCCTGGAGCGAGGAGGAGCATGTTGCATACCTGAGGGTAGCACTCCAGACCCTCAAAGACAACCAGTTATACGCCAAGTTTGGCAAATGTGAATTCTGGCTAAAATCAGTTGCATTCTTGGGGCATGTAGTGTCAAACGAAGGTATAAGGGTGGACTCCTAGAAAATCAAGGTTGTAAAGAAATGGCCCAGACCGGTAAGCCCTTTGGAGATTAGAAGCATTTTGGGCTTAGTAGGTTACTATCGGAGGTTCGTGGAAGGTTTCTCGTCCATTGCAGCCCATTGACAAGATTGACTCAGAAAAAGGTGAAGTTCCAATGGTCGGAGGCTTGTGAGAAGAGCTTCTAAGAATTGAAGGCCAGACTCCCTTCAGCACTGGTGTTGACCTTACCGCAGGGTACCTATGACTTCGTTGTATATTGTGATGCTTCGAGGGTCAGACTGGGATGTGTATTGATGCCTCACAGGAAAGTCGTAGCATATGCTTTCAGGCAGTTAAAAACTCATGAGAAGAACTACCAGTCCCATGATCTTAAATTGGCCGTGGTAGTATTTTCTTTGAAGATATGGTGACACTACTTGTATGGGGTTCATGTAGATATATACAAAGATCACAAGAATTTACAATATGTGTTCACACAGAAGGAACTAAATCTTCGGCAATAGAGGTGGTTATAGCTACTTAAGGACTATGATATGAGTGTCCTTTACCACCCGGGTAGGGCCAACATGGTAGCAAACGCCCTTAGTAGACTTTATATGGGAAGTGTGTCACATGTGAGTGAAGAAAGGAAGGAACTGGTAAAGGAGGTACATCAACTTGCACGGTTGGGAGTTATACTAGTCGGCTGATCTTGGGCAGATTTATATGCCCAAGTGATACTCAAACGTATCATTTTCGCCTTGTTTATCGTGCAATGTGTATACATTTTCATGTAATTGGTAATAAAATGTGAATTTATACTAACCAACATGATTAGCATTTTCATGTAATTGGTAATAAATGTGAATTAAATTGGCCGTGACACGTTGCTTGTTATTCCGGGAAAAATTCCCATTAGTATAAATAGAACACTTAAAGGTATTTTTCATAATTCAGACTTGGTGGAGCAAGGACGTGGGTTACAGGCAGTTGAGGGACGAAAAGTTCAGGGTTTTTTCTCTCTTTCTTTCTTCTCTAATTCAATTGTTTGTATGATTAACACTTGTTTTAGGATGATTAATCCCCAAATGAGTGGCTAATTCCCTTCCTTGCTGAGGTTATGAACACTTGTGATGAATTTTGATTATTAATTATATGGTTTTTCATCTTTTTCTTCCATGTTGTTCTATTAATTCTTGTTCTTACTGCATTGGTGTGTGGCCTACATTAATGTACATCTAAAAAGTCCGATTTCACTCGAGAGAGAATGAAATTGGAAAGTTGTGAATTAATAGGATATTGTTCTTTAGTTGATTTGGGAAAATTGAGTTTTGATGTGCTTTCCTGATAGAAATATACTTGAAAGCCGTATTAGTCAATATAGGAACCGGAATTGTATTGCTAGGTCATGAATTGCATTTGATCACAGAAATGTAGACGGATGGTTTGTGATTCTTAAGTGAGATTAAATACGAGAGTTTTAATCTCTTGGCTAATGTTCTTGGCTAGCAACTGGAAGAAAAGATTAACCAATTTATGATTATAATCAGTTTCATTACATGTTCTTAACCTCGGCATGCTCATATCCATAGTTTAAATTCAAAGTAGATAATTGTTAGTAGTTTTAGTATAGAAATTATAAAACAAATTATTCAACTTTTGGTTACGTTGTTGTCAGCATATTTAGAAGTGAGATAGAATATAGTATACTTAAGCAATTTTCACTTATCCAGAGTCTCCGTGGATCGATACTTGGCTTACTAAAGCCACTTACTACTTGTTTGACCACGTGCACTTGCGTGTCGGTTTTTAACCCTAACGAACCACCGAACAAGTTTTTGGCGCCATTGCCGGGGAGACTAGGCAATTGGTGAAATTGTATTAAGTGTAAATTTACTGTATTTTGTATTTTATTTTCTTAAGTGTTGACAACTTGGTCTTAGCCTGTATTTTGCAAATTGAATTCCTGTGAACACTGGCAAGAGATAAAGAGCTGGTGGAATCTTATATAGACCCTGAACGTATATTTCATAGTAAACGCAGAGAAGCTCTACAAAAGAAGCTGCAGTTGCTCAAACAGACTATTATGGAGCAACAAAATCCACCGGTTGTGAGGGCAGTGTTAGTGCCCGACGAAGCAGCAGCAAGGCCGGTTCGCGAGGTGGCAATCCCACATGCCAACAATGTTACATCCAGTATCTGCAAACCAGAGCCTGGAGGGAGATTTGAACTCAAGCAAAATATGGTGCAATTGTTGCACACAAGCGGGCAATTTACCGGTCTCCCTCATGAAGACCCACAACAGCATCTCCAGAAATTTTTGGAGATAAGTGACACTTATATACCCGCTGGAGTGTCACCTGATTATGTTCGACTTACATTATTTCCGTTCTCATTACTTGGTGAAGCCAAGAGGTGGTTGAAAGCTGAGCCACCAAACTCTATTTCAACGTGGGATGATCTTGCACGAAAGTTCTTGATAAGATTTTTTCCCTCGGGTAAAACAACCAGACTTAGAAGTCAAATTCTAAGTTTCAAACAGAGGGAGGGAGAAAATTTGTATCTAGCCTGTGAAAGATTTAAATCCATGTTGCGGGACTGTCCTCATCATCATCAATCCAATGAGGTGTTGGTGCACACATTTATTGAGGGTTTGGAACCCCATACCAAAATTTTGCTAGATTCAGCAGCTGGAGGGCAAGCGCTGGAAAAGACTTATGAGGAGCTGTACACTTTGCTAAACCGGATTTCACAGGGCAATCCTGTTATACCCCGTATAATTCCCGACACTTAGATGACCTATTCCCACGGTGGTTAAGCATATTTGAAGGCCATACGTGTGGGAGAAAGGCCCGGGAAAAGATCGGACGAGAAGCCTGTCGAACCATCGCGGAAGGAGCCGAGGCAGATCCCCTCCGCGATGGCAGCGTGTCACGGAGGAGGAGCCTCCGCGTTGGCTCCGTGACACGTTGCACTGGTCCAGGCCCAAGTATATAAAGCCCCCACTTCGGTTTTAACTCATTCAATACCTTATGAAAATTCCAGAATATGCAGTGAACAGAGGAAGACGAAGGGAAATTTAATATTTTCGTCCGATTACGCTACCAAACGCTGCCCAAACTCAGATTAATCCCAGATACCCAAGTATTTAGCAGCAGAGAGCATTTCTACGGAATTAGTTTCGTGAAATACGGCCGACGAATCGTCGACCCACCGAGCCAAGGTAAGTGGAATTGCTCTAAATTAGTGTCTATGTGTTCCTAGTTGTGAAGTGAATATTTCTCCCTTCTGGGCCGCTGAAAAATAGCGAGTTTCTGGCCGTCTTTCGATAAGCCTAAGTTTAGGCTATAAACTATATCGAAAGTGACGTTGCCTTTTGAAATAAAGTTGTATTTAGTGTTAATTGATATGTTTATGAATGCAGTTGGGAGAAAACAATTGAAGTACCGGCCGAGCCTCGTCCGACAGACGAATAATTCAAGGATAAGGTATGTAAAGTTAAGTTTCCTCGGCAAGTTGAGTAACATTGAAGCAGTATAGTAATTTACAGACCAGTAGAATGTTCAGAAATCGATTATTGTGTTATTGTGAAGATTGGTGCAATATGAGAAGTTTTGGGTTGTAACGTGTACGAAACCTATCAGTATGATACAGATTCTAACGCAGGTATTAGAGATTGCCCAGTATACTCAGTATGTAATGTGATATGCCATGTCAGGATTAGTAAATCATGTTACTATAGAAAGTCAGTATACAACGTAGTTTAGCAGAAAGATTATATTCGTACATACATATATAGTACTTCCAGCCTCAGCATATGTTAAGTATGTACCTATTTCTATCACTAGTCCAGCATATAGTGTATACAGAAACTTAGTAAACAACAGAGTTTTCAGTAGAAACATTATCTTATATAGAATTTGCCCAGTACAGTCCGGCAGGAGACTACATTCATATTTATACATCTTTACCTGCCTCAGCACGTATTAAATACGTACAGATCACTATCATTAGCTCAGCATGTAATATATATATGATACTTTACCCCTATTAGCCTCAGCATGTGAGATACACAGACAACATTACTAGTTGAGACCGTTGTATTGTTTGGGGTTGGATTACCCAGCATCCCTGACCGCCCCAGGGTTAATAGCTGTATCGACTCGTCCGCCAGAGGATGAGGATACGTCACTCTACGGAGTGATATGCCGTCCCGCAAGGGGACGAAGATGGGATGCCAGTTTCCCCATATTGTGCCTTGGTCGGCCCTTATACACCCCCGTCGAGCGGGTACGCCCGGGGTGTTGATTCAGGAGTCCTTCGGACTCAGGTACAGTTATAGTCAGGGGCTCAGCGAGCCCAAGTGCATACCCAGGGGACCGGCAGGATGCTTGCAGCCAGTGTAGGAGATGGGATGACCGGGGTAGGGGTATAGATTCTGTGCTGGTTGTACCTCCCGACTTATGGGGGCCGGGTAAGGTTTGTGTGAGCTATGTTATGTTATTTCATGTTATTCCATGTTTGTTAGATACAAGTAGATCAGCAGTAGCACGATACGTTTCCAGGTATGACTCTTATCCTTCCCAGTAAAGATTGAGAGAAGGTATGATTTGCATTATCAGACAGTTAGTCTATTCTCTCTACTTTAGTTTCTTCAGTTATATTATTGTATTCAGATTTTGCTTCAGTTATTGCTT
This sequence comes from Datura wrightii, assembly GCA_035772735.1. Classification (NCBI taxonomy): domain Eukaryota; kingdom Viridiplantae; phylum Streptophyta; class Magnoliopsida; order Solanales; family Solanaceae; genus Datura; species Datura wrightii. Next base: position 125,409,478 of record JASDFA010000018.1, read on the forward strand.
TACATACTCAGTACCAGCGGTACTGACGCCCGGCGGGGCGCTGCATTACTTGCCTGTAGGTACTTATAGACGAGCAGGTGACACCACGTGATTCCTGTCAGCGATCGAGTATTCAGCTCCTGTCATCCGGAGACTGAATTCCAGAGGTGTATTTCAGTTCTTTTGTTTTATAGTACGGGTAGGTCGGGGCCCTGTCCCGACCAGTTCTATTGCTATTCTTAGAGGCTTGCAGTCTATATATTCCTTGTGGTCAGATGAGTCGGTCGTGTGAGGCCGTGCAGTTGTTTGGTTGTCAGTATTCTTGCTTTCTTTTACTTTGGCCGTGTGGGGCCATAGCTTGCCAGTAGTGGTGACCTTGCCGGTCACGTAGTTCTTTTTATGCTTTATGATTGAGTTGCAGATAACTAGACAGCATGGTGGCCTTGTTGGCCCGCATAGGTTCCCCTGAATTAGTATGTTTCTGGTCAGCTGCTAGTACAGGTACGGAAGGCTATAGGCCAATGGGCCGGGGGCTGTATTTACAGCCGTTATATAGCCCTTTGTTTCCAGAAATATGGGTTAGAGCCAGCCAGGCACTAGATGTGCCCAGGCTTAGCAGTCCAGTAGGTCAGGTCCTAGTAGGGCACCAGGTGCCAGTCATACCCCCCAAGGCGGGGTATGACAAACTTGGTATCAGAGCAGGTCGTATCCCAGGGAGTCTGCAAGCCGTGCTAAGTAGAGTCTTGTCTATGGATGTGTTGTGCACCACATACTATAGGCAGGAGGCTGCGAGGAATGATATGATGGTTACCTTTCCTTCTCAGTCAGTCGTGCTTTAGAGCGGTACAGTATAGGGTTGAGTCCCTGAAAACTTACCGTATTCTTTGATTAATAATGCAAAGGCAGATCAGCATTTCCCTATCACAGGCAGAAGATCAGAGATAGCAACAGAAAAGAACTTCAGTCAGTTACATGATAATTACAGCAGCAGGAGGGGGTATCAGAGACCTCCCCGCGTGATACCTTATTAGCATTATTCCTAGTATATGTTGATAACGTTAGAATAGGGAGTCAGAAGTATAATGTACATATGAGTTGATTTACTTATTAGTATATAAGAATCTGATTAAGATTACAGATAAGGTCAGACCACCAGGTAAGTACGAAAACGAGCGGGAAATGCAGGAATCCCAAATACATTTCTTTTTGGGTATGGTACAGTTAAATGCTTTTACTTGTTGCAATAAGAAAAGGGCTATTCCCACCTCCTGATTTTGATGCCAGTATAGTAAAGGGGCATAAGACTTGAGATGGGGTTACCAAAGCATGCAGTAAGTAAAGATGGGTTAATTGATCCCAGTAAGTAGTAGAAAATATAGAGAGCCCTTATGATTACGTAAGTTGTGCAGACCCTTATGATAACAAGCAAGTAAAGACAGTAAGACTGATGCTTACCCGAAGTAGGGGTAACAGACCTCCTAGTGATTAATGCCTAATAATAGTCAAGTTGAGTCAGAAAAAGGCCAAGCCCGCCATATATGCTAACAGAAAGCAAGACATACCTGTAAGATTATAGTTATGATCTAGTTGTGACCTCGAAAGATATAGAGGTCATGTGAATTAGATGGGCTTGAATATACGCCAGAAGAAGTATAGGCCAAGGCTTGATCAGTAATCTCATTAGGAATGAAAGGCAGGTACCTTGAACCCCAGAGTTCAGTTAAGCAAGATGAGAGGAAGAAGCAGGAATGTTAGATCTTGTGGGGAAATTAGAACTACCCCGGATTGATAAAGTATTGTATTAAGGATTAAGCTTCGCGCTGACAGTAAGATCGCGGTTCAGAATACCGCAGTATGTCCGCTATAGAAAAGTTAAGAAGTTACCGATACAACAATTCTAATCTAGTGTGGCCTAGAGATAAGGCCCAGCAGATAGACATGGGCTCTCAGTATATGCCTAGTAAGGCTACAGGATTCGAACGTCGACCCCCACATCGCAAGAGTGGCGGGATTTTAAACAGCAGATAATAACTAGAATGTTTATGTTTGTTACTTTCAGAATGGGGTGACAATACAATGAAATGATAAGTCAGGGCAGGAGATATTATTAGGCCGTAGAAGAAATGTATCATGTACGATGTGAGACTCAACAGAACATGTCGGAGGTTATGAATTACCGCAGGAATTAGTACATATTGTATGTAGCCAGCGATATATAGATATACAGATAATAGATAGGTTGTGAGTGGCTGCCTATAAGGGCTACAATCACAGATGTTGATTAGTAATAGAAAGCCTATACAAATTGTATTGGGGGACCAAAAAGAGAAGAAAGAGGGGGAAGAAAGAAAGAAAAGAAGGAGGGAAAGGGCGGATTAAGTGTGAGTTACGTATGAAGTCATAGAAACATAAACTATCTCAGTTCTCAGTTATTAGATTAAAAGACTTATGTGTTGTTGTCAGATCCAGGCTCTAGGAATTTACCAGAGTTAATGGCCTAAAGCAGATGGCTAGATAATAAGGGCGCAGTTAGACGGTCTATCGACCAGCTGGCGCCTGTATTAGCAGGGAGGCATCCCTGAAGATCGGTAACAGTAGCACATGTGCTAGAACCAGGATTGGAGGCCGGATAGGCAAATTTCAGAGATTAGCAATACCAAAATTGTTCTAGTATATTAAGTGGTCGTACGTCATTTTCCCAGTCTTGTAGGTGAGAGTTGGCCTTAGTCAACCTAGCAGTTATTATGTGAAACACCCCATAAGTCAGCCAGCCACCCTAGTCAGAATACCCGTGGGTACCCCAAGGAAGGGTCCACATCAGTAGCCAGCGACAGACTAGTACTTCAGCTGGTTCTTGTAAGATGTTTAGATACAGAGCCCTAGCAGAAGGCCAGTATTTACAGAATAGCCCATAAGACCGAGAATTCTCCAGAATAGCAGTATAAATCCAAGTGGATACACACAAGGCATAAGAAATTGATAGTACCCTGCTAGCACAGTGTTTATTAAGACCAGGGGATCAGTAGACTCCCCGTGATGATCCAAAGATTGATCGCCTGGGAGTAAGTTGATTAAGTCCAGCCTTACAGTGGTTCAAGTAAAATAACAGAGCAATTAGATGCCCACGAGGTTGCGGTTATGCACGAACTATAAGCACTCAAGTAGTACAGTTAGAGCATTATTAGACTACTGCCACGTTTGCGTCATTCAACTCGACTATTCAGTTATGTAAGGTTATGCAGCCAGATCGTTAGAGGTCATGATCAATATCAGGACCCCCTGATCAGATGCGGGCACATGGTGTGCAGATAGTTGTTCAAGATTACCTTAGCAACCAGTAGCCTTAGCATGCGGTCAGAAGGCCAGATAAAGCTTTAGTTATACCGGTAGATTACTTGTCAGATTCTCCAGTACAATAAACCAGTATGATTGTCAGTTATATGTTAATTTTTGAAAATGTGAATCTTAGTTGAGTTTAGTAGCCTTTTCGGTCACATTATGTCGGAGGCTGGTGTACAGATAGATACCCATAAAAATCAAAACAGTGAAGACATAGCCTAAATCTACCACCCTGATCAAAGTACGCAGTCCCTGCGGTTAGCCGGACACTGCAGAGGGTCTGTGGAAGGATTTTCCACCTTAGCAGCACCTTTGACTAAATTGACACAGAAGGCAGCAAAGTTTCAGTAAACTGAGGTGTGTGAGCAGAACTTCCAAGAGTTAAAAGCCAGGTTAACATCAGCTCCAGTATTAGTATCGCCAGGAGATACAGAGGGTTGAGGCAGCATGGTAAAGTAATAGCTTATGCTTTCAGGCAGTTGAAGAAACGTGAAAAGAATTACCTTACCCTCTGATCTGGAGTTAGCGGCAGTAGTTTATGCTTTAAAAAAAAAAGGAAAGAGGAAGATTTTGTATCACCCAGGAAGGGTTTACGTGGCGGCAGATGCCCTTAGCCTGAACTGCCTGAACAGCGAGGATAGACTCGAGGGTTACACCAGTTAGCTAGATAACCAGTCATATAGCAGAAATAAAAGATAACAGAGCGATAATACAGAATGTTTCAGTATTGTCGTTAGCAGTGGAAGTAAAGGAACGGCAGTATGGAAAACCTAGCCAGGATCAACTTGAACACAAGGTTCAGTAAGGAGAGATGACATATTTTCAGATAACCGGGGATGAAGGGTGGCGATATAAAGGCCGCATTTGTGCTCCATATATTTTGGGGCATCGCCAGCAGTTTATGAGCGAGGCGCATTACGCCCGCTATTCTCTTCATCCCGATACGACAAAGAGGTACCATGACATTAAGGAGAACTACTGGTAGCCCACTATCCTAACTCCCAACAGGCGAAAGCAGAACATCAGAAACCAGGTGGGTTTGACCCAGGACACAGCTGTGCCTCTCCGAAAATGAGAAGCTGTGAATATGAATTTTTGTAGCAAGATTATCCCGTATTAAACACAGACATGACTCTATATGGGTAATAAATGAAAGATTGGCAAAATCAGTTCATTCTTGCCAGTAAGTTGTATATCAGAAAGGTAGTCAGATTATATGGAATACCAGTATCCGTTACTTCAGACAGAGGAGCACAATTTACAGTTAGATTCTGGCAATCATTTCAGAAAGGTTTGGGCACGCAGACTAATTTAAGCACAACGTTCTACCCTCAGATAGATGAGTAGGATGAGGGCACAATTCAGACGCTCGAAGACATGTTGCGAGCGTGTGTGCTAGATTTCAGTAATAGTTAAAATGAGCAGTTACCATTAGTTGAATTTGCCTCCGGAATTAGCATCCATGTATCCGGTCTGTTATGTAGCTATCCTGAGGAAACGCATAGGGGACCCGTCCAGAGTAGTCCCAGTCCAAAATATCTAGGTTACGAAGAAGCTGGCCTATGAAGAGGTCCCAGTAGCTATCCTAGACAGATAGATTCGCAGACTACACACTAAAGATATTACGTCTATCAAGATATGAGGATCAGACATCCTCGCTTATTACAGGCCTAGTCAGGTGATAGGTATGTCCGAATTATTACCTATGCAGTATCTTGTGGTTGTATGTCGGTAAATGATAAAGAAAAAGTGATATTTAGTTGTTCAGTGAATCTTAGAATATTGTGTGCAGTGCCTGTATTGGACTTTTCTGTATTTCAGGTTTTTGCTATAGTCCATGTTACAGGGGAAACTCTGCCGAAGTTTTTCCAGAAAGTAAATTTTTCCATATTCCAGAGGATCCGGAAAGTTCTTTAGATAACAGCGTACATTCGAGGACGAATGTTCTTAAGGGGGGGAGAATGCTATACCCCGTAGAATTCCCGACACTTAGATGACCTATTCCCACGGTGGTTAAGCATATTTGAAGGCCATACGTGTGGGAGAAAGGCCCGGGAAGAGATCAGACGAGACGCCTGTCGAACCATCGCGGAAGGAGCCGAGGCAGAGCCCCTCCGCGATGGCAGCGTGTCACGGAGGAGGAGCCTCCGCGTTGGCTCCGTGACACGTTGCCCTGGTCCAGGCCCAAGTATATAAAGCCCCCACTTCGGTTTTAACTCATTCAATACCTTATGAAAATTCCAGAATATGCAGTGAACAGAGGAAGACGAAGGGAAATTTAATATTTTCGTCCGATTATGCTACCAAACGCTTCCCAAAATCAGATTAATCCCAGATACCCAAGTATTTAGCAGCAGAGAGCATTTCTACGGAATTAGTTTTGTGAAATACGGCCGACGAATCGTCGACCCACCGAGCCAAGGTAAGTGGAATTGCTCTAAATTAGTGTCTATGTGTTCCTAGTTGTGAAGTGAATATTTCTCCCTTCTGGGCCGCTGAAAAATAGCGAGTTTCTGGCCGTCTTTCGATAAGCCTAAGTTTAGGCTATAAACTATATCGAAAGTGACGTTGCCTTTTGAAATAAAGTTGTATTTAGTGTTAATTGATATGTTTATGAATGCAGTTGGGAGAAAACAATTGAAGTACCGGCCGAGCCTCGTCCGACAGACGAATAATTCAAGGATAAGGTATGTAAAGTTAAGTTTCCTCGGCAAGTTGAGTAACATTGAAGCAGTATAGTAATTTACAGACCAGTAGAATGTTCAGAAATCGATTATTGTGTTATTGTGAAGATTGGTGCAATATGAGAAGTTTTGGGTTGTAACGTGTACGAAACCTATCAGTATGATACAGATTCTAACGCAGGTATTAGAGATTGCCCAGTATACTCAGTATGTAATGTGATATGCCATGTCAGGATATGGTTGTATTCAGTTGAAACCCCGTATAGTAATGCAATACCCGTAAAGCACTTCAGAAATAGAATAGCAGACTAAAAGGAAGTTCAGAAAGCATGTCAGGATTAGTAAATCATGTTACTATAGAAAGTCAGTATACAACGTAGTTTAGCAGAAAGATTATATTCGTACATACATATATAGTACTTCCAACCACAGCATGTGTTAAGTATGTACCTATTTCTATCACTAGTCCAGCATATAGTGTATACAGAAACTTAGTAAATAACAGAGTTTTCAGTAGAAACATTATCTTATATAGCATTTGCCCAGTACAGTCCGGCAGGAGACTACATTCATATTTATACATCTTTACCTGCCTCAGCACGTATTAAATATGTACAGATCACTATCATTAGCTCAGCATGTAATATATATATGATACTTTACCCCTATTAGCCTCAGCATGTGAGATACACAAACAACATTACTAGTTGAGACCGTTGTATTGTTTGGGGTTAGATTACCCAGCATCCCTGACCGCCCCAGGGTTAATAGCTGTATCGACTCGTCCGCCAGAGGATGAGGATACGTCACTCTACGGAGTGATATGCCGTCCCGCAAGGGGACGAAGATGGGATGCCAGTTTCCCCATATTGTGCCTTGGTCGGCCCTTATACACCCCCGTCGAGCGGGTACGCCCGGGGTGTTGATTCAGGAGTCCTTCAGACTCAGGTACAGTTATAGTCAGGGGCTCAGCGAGCCCAAGTGCATACCCAGGGGACCGGCAGGATGCTTGCAGCCAGTGTAGGAGATGGGATGACCGGGGTAGGGGTATAGATTCTGTGCTGGTTGTACCTCCCGACTTATGGGGGCCGGGTAAGGTTTGTGTGAGCTATGTTATGTTATTTCATGTGATTCCATGTTATGTTAGATACAAGTAGATCAGCAGTAGCACGATACGTTTCCAGGTATGACTCTTATCCTTCCCAGTAAAGATTGAGAGAAGGTATGATTTGCATTATCAGACAGTTAGTCTATTCTCTCTACTTCAGTTTCTTCAGTTATATTATTGTATTCAGATTTTGCTTCAGTTATTGCTTTACATACTCAGTACCAGCGGTACTGACGCCCGGCGGGGCACTGCATTACTTGCCTGCAGGTACTTATAGACGAGCAGGTGACACCACGTGATTCCTGTCAGCGATCGAGTATTCAGCTCCTGTCATCCGGAGACTGAATTCCAGAGGTGTATTTCAGTTCTTTTGTTTTATAGTACGGGTAGGTAGGGGCCCTGTCCCGACCAGTTCTATTGCTATTCTTAGAGGCTTGCAGTCTATATATTCCCTGTGGTCAGATGAGCCGGTCGTGTGAGGCCGTGCAGTTGTTTGGTTGTCAGTATTCTTGCTTTCTTTTACTTTGGCCGTGTGGGGCCATAGCTTGCCAGTGGTGGTGACCTTGCCGGTCACGTAGTTCTTTTTATGCTTTATGATTGAGTTGCAGATAACTAGACAGCATGGTGGCCTTGTCGGCCTGCATAGGTTCCCCTGAATTAGTATGTTTCTGGTCAGCTGCTAGTACAGGTACGGAAGGCTATAGGCCAATGGGCCGGGGACTGTATTTACAGCCGTTATATAGCCCTTTGTTTCCAGAAATATGGGTTAGAGCCAGCCAGGCACTAGATGTGCCCAGGCTTAGCAGTCCAGTAGGTCAGGTCCTAGTAGGGCACCAGGTGCCAGTCATACCCCCCAAGGCAGGGTGTGACAAATCCAGAATGGAATGCTGATTCATCACGAGGTGGAGCAAGGAAAGCAGCAGGAGTGCTTGAAGTGGATGGATTTACAGCTATCACTGCACAGATAGTTGCCTTGAAGAATCAATTGAACAACCACTTCAGCAACATGACTTTGAACCAGCCTTCAGCTTCAGTCAATGCAGTCCAGCAAATATGGTGTGAAGTGTGTGGAAGCAGTGAGCACTCAGCTGAGTGCTGTGGAGCAAATCCTGATTCGGTAAACTTTGTGGGAAATGCATAAAGAAATCAGCAGCAGTATGGCAGTGGCTACAATTCAAATTGGAGGAACCATCCAAATTTTTCATGGGGTAGCAACAGCCATTAGGGCCAAAGTTCGGGTCAGGGTATGCAAAGAAATCAAGGAGGGCAACAGAACTACCAATCTCAATTCAGAAATAACAATGCCCCTCCTCCACCACCATCACCCAGCATTGAGGAGATGTTCAAGACCATGATCGCTAATCAAGCGCAATCGCAGGCTGACTATGTTAAATTGGCAGTCGAAGTGAAAAATAACCAGTTAGCGACCAAGGCTCTTGAGTATCAATTTGGGCAATTTGCTAGTGCCCAAAATATAAGGCCCAGAGGAGGACTGCCTAGCGACACAGATAAGAATCTGAAGCAGGTAAATGCAGTGACCACAAGGAGTGGTTTGCAGCTGAAGGAGGTGGAACCAGAAAGACCACCCAAAAACTCGGGAGCAGCAGAAGTTGAGGGGGAGCAAAGTGCGGAAACGGGGAAGACCAAAGAAGCTGAATCAGAAAGACCTCCACCCCCGTTCCCTCAACTACTCAAGAAACACAAGGAGGAGGCGTGTTTCAAGAAATTCATGGAGGTGCTTAAACAGGTACATGTTAACTTACCTCTTGTTGATGTCTTGCAGGGAGTGCCTAAATATGCCAAATACATTAAAGACATCGTGGCCAACAAAAGTCATTTGACTGAGTATGCCACAGTAGCTTTGACGGAGGAGTGCACTTCCCGGATCCAAAATAGACTGCCCACGAAGCTAAAAGACCCTGGAAGTTTCACTATCCAGCTTACTATTGGGCAGAGCATCCGAGCTCATGGATTGTGTGACTTGGGGGCGAGCATAAATCTGATGCCATCTTCGGTATTCAGAAAGTTGGGTCTAGGGAGTCCTAGACCTACAACCGTAATCTTGCAGTTGGCGGATCGATCCTTAGCTAGGCCGGATGGCATTATTGAGGATGTTCTAGTGCAAGTGGGCTCCCTCATTTTCCCAGTAGATTTTATTGTTCGGGATTATGAACCAGACGCGGAAGTCCCATTTATTTTGGGACGACCCTTCTTGGCAACCGGGAAAGCATTAATCGACGTAGCTGCGGGTCAACTTACAATGCAAGCACATGACAAGGTAGAGGTGTTTGATGTGTACAAAGTACCCAAGCTCCCGATGGTGAATGAAGAACTCTCGGTGATCAATGTAATTGATCATGGTAATGCCAAACAAATGAATGATTCCCGAGAGTTGATGGGAAAACCACCGCATAGGTGTAAGCACTACTGGGGGGAGGACAATGATCGTGAGAAATCGTCCATCACCCTAGCGGACAATTGAGCGTAAATGACGTCGAGCCGAGACGGTAAACCAGGCGCGCGCGGGAGGCAACCAGTGAAAAATATTTCTTTCATTTTGTAAAGTGTAAATAGATTTTATTTGTCTTTTTCTTGATTTAGTACAAAAATTTTTTCGTTTTACTTAGTATTTTTTATTTTAGTTAGGTGAAACCTATTATTCTAACCAATTTTGTTTAGTGAGATGATTTTCAGGTCAAACGGAGAAAATATGCACGGAATCGTGAAGGAAAAGGCGAGGTATGAAAAATCAATAAAATGCTGAAGACAGTGAGCTGGGGCGATAGCTCCGTGTCACGGAGGAGGACCTCCGCGTTACCCTCCGTGACACGTTGAGGTGTAATCTGGAATTTTCAAAAATTCCAGTAAGCTATCGCAATGGCTCCGTGTCACGGAGGCAGTGCACCGCGATGCACTCCGTGACACGTTGCCATATAAATTGTGACGGGTCACACCGGGTTGCCGGGTGAACCGCGTGTTTTCTACATTTTAAACCCCCGATTTCGCCCCTTTTTCCCTCATTTTTACATTCCTCCACAACCAAACATCCCTAAATCCCTTCCCCACCAACGTGCCACGGTCTAAAGCAAAGAATTACCAAGTTTTCTTCGGTTCTTCAACTTCGAGGTATGTTTTCCGATTCTCTCTCAAGTTTTTAGCGATTTCATTCGAATTTAAGCATGGGAGGTGAGATAAATCACCTTAAGTCGAAATTTAGCATGAATTTGAGTATTTATTGATTGATAAAAGTTCAGAATGTTGTAATGATCGTTTGAACTTGTCGATTGTATGAATTAGTCGAGTTTGAGTGCGAAATTCAATTCTAGGGCTTGGTTGTTGAAATCAAAATTGGTAACTTGTTAAATTTGTGAAATATATGCCGGGGTGTACGTATTGAATGAGATAAGTCGTTGTAAAAATTGTTTGAATGTTAATAGATGACGAATTCTCGGGTTTTGGGGAAAATGTTGAAAATTATTCTAATTGGGTTGGTTGTATAGGTTCATGTATATAGAATTTTTGTTGTTGTTTTTGTTTTGTTGTTTTTCTTTGCTAAGTGCGATAGTTGAATTGCTAGCGATGGTAGTGATTGGGATTAGCTGTACGAAGTCTGAGTAGTACGCAGAAGTTATACCGTTGAATTTTTCTTTGTGAACGCACTAAGCATGAATTGTATAGTTGTTTGTTTTTGGTGTAAATAAAGTGATTCTTGCCGTAGTATCGTAACCATAGCTAAGGACTAAGTGTGGGGTAAACTTAGCTTAACCCGACCTTAGCTGAAGTTAATATTCATTTAGCTTGACATTGTGCTTGTTTATTTGTGTTGACATGCAAAATGGCAAGCAGGCAAGATAAAGGTAAAGGTGCATCAACTTCAGGCACCGGGAGGAAAAGACTTAGACTGGGCACAGCAGTCCCAGCTGCACCAGCAGTTCCACGCGGCTAGCGCCGCCAATACGGAACTAGATGGGTGACTGATGAGGGGAAGAAGTGGTATGCTAAACACAAATAAAACAAATACTTCCCCGAGGAGCATATAGCACGGGAACCATTAGCACAGGAGTTCCCCCGAATAGTTCAAAGGATCGAGGCAGCTGGGCTCAGCTTCATATTTCAGGAGCCCAAGTAGTGCAACCTACATTTGGTCCGGGAGTTCTATGCTAATTGGAACCCGGCAATCGGAAGCCACACCATCAAGATCAGAGGCAGATAGTCACTCTGGAACCCAAGCAGCTAAATGCCATCATCGGAGCGCGGGACACAAACGCCCACGTTCTCCGCCAGCTGAATATTACCCCACCATATGCCGACATCAGACGCACATTGTGTGGGGCTCGATCCACAGCTAGATGGAGCAGACACAAGGAAAGGGGTTACCACCAGACTCTGCCATATTCTCAAATGAACAGGGAGGCCAGAATCTGGCTGAAGATAGTCTGCTCGTGCCTAATCCCGGGGGTGCACATGACTGATGTGACCCGGGACCGTGTTTGCCTGGTGTATGCCCTGATGAAAGGGCTGGAGATTAATGTTGGGGCGGTCATCATATCCGCCATGAAGAGAGCCCGACTACACCAGGGCCACAGGTATGGGTTCGGTGGACTAATCACCACCTTTCTCCGGGGCCTCGACGTCGAGGAAGAGGCTTTGGATTGCATCCCGCAGTTGGAGCGGCGGGCCTTGGATGTGACCAAAACTTAGGCCCCTGACACCACCCATGGACCAGTGCTGACACTTGGCGAGCGACATGCTCGTGACGACCAGTACATGGCATGGATGTTTGGAATGCAAATGCTCCAGCTCAGGATCGGTGGGAGACCAGCCACGGAGGAGGAGCTATGGCAGCTCGAGCTGGATTACCCGTTTGGCGAAAATGCCAGGGCTCTATACCGAGTGGGGCCAGCCTTTGTAGAGCCCACTGACGATGATGTCCCCACGAACGAGGAGACACGCCGGGAGGACTCTGATGTGGAGTCCGATGACGACGACGGAGGCGACTCGGACATGGGAGATGAGGCAGCAGCACCTGATAAAGAAGTGGAATACTTTGACTGATCAAGGAGTTCCACCACCCAATTGCGTGATTTTTAATTTTTGTGAACACTAGGGATAGTGTTCGGTTTAAGTGTGGGGTGGGGAGTAGTTAGGTGCTGGGCTGGAATGGTTTGCTTGTATGCCTTCCTCTATATTTTTGTATGTATGTTTCCCTGTGTTTGTGAATTGCAAACTATTCTATATTTGTAATTATTTGTGTAATTGATGTGTGTTGTGGAATGTTGTTGTTGCCAGCTAAGTCTGTAAGAATTTTTGTAAATATTTTTTTATTTTTTTTTCTATCGAAATGATTGATATTTTTAAAATTTTGCGAAAATATTTTGTTCATATTTAAAAATATTTTGTAAATAATTTTTCCATCGAAATGATCGATGTTTTGCAAAATTTGTCAATTTGTGTTTTTGGGTTTCTCAGCGTTTGTTTTCGGTTCTTTTACCGAGAATAGTCCCATTGAACCGACGTCATAGCTAGTGACCGTTCCCTATGATGGATGGATGACGACCGTCTTAAGGGAAATGTAGCCGGTAGGAGTAGTGATTTTAATTTATTTTCAGTTTTTTTTCTTTGGTGGATTGCATCACGGAACCTATGGTTACTATATGGTTGTGAAATGTTGGTTGCGTGTTGTACCTGATATTCAAATGCAAAAGTGATTCGTATGAAAGCATGCAATTTTGTAAATATGTTGAGATACCTAGGCTGTAGAGTTCGATTCGGTGTGATTGAGGCTTAATTTTGAATTCATGTAATTAGCTAATTGAAGAGTCTGTGAATGCATCTTGAATCGAGCATGTGCATAAAATGTGAAGTGAGGTATTGTTATTCCATTGCTATTGTGAAGTGTCTAGAACTTGCCTGGTGTGTGTACAAAACGAAATGAAGGAGGTGTAGTGTTGGAAAGGATGTAGGCATTTCTTTGTTTTAATCGAGAGTTTCTATTTTTTTCTTGTCATACTCCCCTTTTTATGTGATTGTATACCCTAGTCAGCCCGTTGAGCCTTTAGCCTATTATTTCTTTCTTTTGTCCAAAAATGTATAAACTGAGCTTAATTCTTTCTTTTCATTAGCCGTAAAGTCTATACAAAACTCTTAAGCGCTTAAGAAGAGAAAATTTTTTTCCCAAAGTGTCAAAGAGTGAGAATGGTGAAAAGAAAAAGAAGAGCAGAGAGAGGGAAGAAAAGAAAAGGTTGAAGGTGCACTCGTTATAATTAAATGATAATGAAGGTGCATGAATAACCTGTGTTATCGTGTCAAGTGTGCTGAATGAAATTGGCCATACGAAAGTAAATCATCATGAATGGGATGATGACAAAAAGAAAAGAGAGAAACAATGTCATGAGTTGATGGGAATGTGTTGAAAAGGCGCTTAAGGATGCTAGTGACTATTATTGGCTAATCCAATATATACTAGTTCCATAGCTTCCATTACAACCCATTAAATTCTTACGTGATCTTACATTGCATTTCTTTATATTAGTGGAGTAATACACTAAGGGCAAGCTTATGGGTCATGACATGATGCATGTGAATTCTTTTGGGAGAGAGTGAAATTAATTTTTACATGCCCCTATTTGAATGTTTATGTGTCACATGAGCAAAAAGGGGAAGATTCTCTTGAGTTGTGAGGGCACATGCTTGATGAAAGATTGATTTTCGTGTCGGATATCTTGATTAGCTGATTTGCATGAGTTTGCCGATATCGAGAGTCGATTCTTAAAGTCTAGGAAGTCTTGATGTATTAAAGGTCATTGCATTGTTAAGACCAGGCATGTTTTCTTGATGATTTGAAATATTGAATGATCGGTATGACCGGAGCTCAAATTGTCGCACCATAGTGGCGAAGGTTGGGATGTAATTTGCATGAATTGTGTGTTTGTTGTTCGAGGACGAACAAGGATTTAAGTGTTATACCCCGTAGAATTCCCGGCACCTAGACGACCTATTCGCACGTTGGTTAAGTATATTTGAAGGCCATACGTGCTAGAGAAAGGCCTGGAAAAAGATCGGACGAGAAACCCGTCGAACCATCGCGGGAGGAGCCGAGGCAGAGCCCCTCCGCGATGGTAGCGTGTCACGGAGGTGAGGCCTCCGCGATGGCTCCGTGACACGTTGCTCAGGTTCAGGCTCAAGTATATAAGCCCCATTTCAGTTTAATTTCATTTTAATCAAAGGAAATTTCAGAAAACAGAGGTTACACGCAGAGAGAAAGGGGGAACGAAGGAAATTAAGTAATTTTCGTCCGATTACGCTGCTAAATGTTACCCAAACTCAAATTAATCCCAGATACCGAAGTATTTAGCAGCAGAGAGCATTCCTGCGGAATTAGTTTCGTGAAATACGGCCGACAAATCGGCGAGCCACCGAACTAAGGTGAGTAGAATTGCTCTAAATTAATGTCTATGTGTTCCTAGCTGAGAAGTGAATATTTCTCCCTTCTGGACCGCTGAAAAATAGCGAGTTTTCGACCGTCTTTCGATAAGCCTAAGTTTAGGCTATACATTATATCAAAAGTAACGTTGCTCTTTACAATAAAGCTGTATTTAGTATTAATTGACGTATTTATGAATGCAGTTGGGAGAAAATAGTTGAAGTACCGGCCGAGTCTCGTCCGACAGACGAATAGTTCGGGAATAAGGTATGTAAAGCTAGTTCCCTCGGCGAGTTAAGTAATATCAGTACAGTGTAGTAATTTACAGACCAGTAGAATGTTCAGAAGTCGAGGTTACATTTATTGTGAATGTTGATACGATATGAGAAGCATCGAGTTGTAACTTGCGTGAAACTTATTGGTACGACATAGATTCTGACACAAGTGTTAGAAACTGCCCAGTATGCTCAGTATGTGATGTAATTTGAAATGCTAAGATATTATTGTATTTAGTTGAAACCCCGTAAAGCGATCCAACATCCGTAAAGCACTTCGGAAATAGAATATCAAGCTAAAATGAAGTTTAGAAAGCATGTTAGGAATAGGAAATCATGTTAATACAGAAACTCAGTAAACAACATAGTTTTCAGCAGAAACACTATCTTGTATAGCATTTCCCCCAGTACAGTTTGGCAGGAGACTATATTTATATATATATATATTTACCAGTCTCAGCACGTATTGAATACGTACAGATTACTATCATTAGTTCAGCATGTAATCTATACGATACTTTACCCCTATTAGCCTCAGCATGTGAGATATGCAGACAGTATTACTAGTGGAGACCATGTATTGTTTGGGGTTGGACTACCTAGCATCCATGACCGCCCCAGGGTTAATAGCTGTATCGACTCATCCGCCAGAGGACGAGGATACGTCGCTCTACGGAGTGGCATGCCGTCCCCCAGGGGACGAAGATGGGATGCCAGTTTCCCCATATTTGCCTTGGTCGGCTTTTATACACCCCCGTCGAGTGGATACGCCTGGGTGTTGATTCAGGAGTCCTCCGGACTAAGGTACAGTTATAGTCAGGGGCTCAGCGAGCCCAAGTGCATACCCAGGGGACCGGCAGGATGCTTACAGCCATTATAGGAGATGGGATGATCGGGGTAAGGGTGTAGATTCTGTGCTGGTTGTACCTCCCGGTTTATGGGGACCGGGTACAGTTTGCGTGTGCCATGTTGTGCTATTTCATGTTATGCCATGTTACGTTAGATACAAGTAGATCAGCAGTAGAAGGATATGTCTCCAGGTATGACTCCTAATTCATTCCAGTATAAATGAGAAAAGGTATGACTTACAGTATCAGGCGGTTAATCTAATTCTTCCTACTTCAGTTTATGAGTTACATTGTTGTTTTCAGACTTTGCTTTCAGTTATTGCTTTGCATACTCAGTACCAGCGGTACTGACGCCCGGTGGGGCACTGCATTACTTGCCTGCAGGTACTCATAGACAAGCAGGCGATACTATGTGACTTCCTGTCAGCGGTCGAGTATTCAGCTCCTGTCATCTGGAGGCTGAATTTCAGAGGTGTATTTCAGTTCCTTTTTGTTGTATAGTACGGGTATGTCAGGGCCCTATCCCGATCATTTCTATTGCTATTCCTAGAGGCTTGCAGTCTGTATATATTCCCTGTGGTCAGATGAGCCGGTCGTGTGAGGTCGTGCAGTTGTATAGCTGTTAGAACTCTTTCTTTCTATTATGATGGCCGTGTGGGGCCATAGTTTGCCAATAGTGGTGACCTTGCCGGTCACGTAGCTTTTTAGTGCTTCATGATTGAGTTGCAGATAACTAGACAGCATGGTGGCCTGGTCAGCCCGCATAGGTTTCCCTGAATTGATGTGTTTCTGGTCAGCTGTTAGTACAGGTACAGGAGGCCATAGGCCAATGGGCCGGGGGCTGTGTTTATAGCCGTTATATAGCCCTTTGTTTCCATAAATATGAGTTAGAGCCAGCCAGGCACCAGAGGTGCCCAGGCTTAGCAGTCCAGCAGTTCAGGTCCCAGTAGGGCACCAGGTGCCAGTCATACCCCCCAAGGCGGGGTGTGACAAACTTGGTATCAGAGCAGGTCGTATCCCAGGGAGTCTGCAAGCCGTCCTAAGCAGAGTCTTGTCCATGGATGTGTTGTGCACCACATACTATGGATAGGAGGCTGCAAGGCATGATTGGATGGTTGTCTTTTATTCTTATTCAGTCGTGCTGTAGAGCGGTGCAATATAGGGTTGAGTCCCTAAAAGCTTACTATATTCTTTGGTTACAGATAATGTCAGACCAGTAACATCCTATCACAGGTCGGAGCTTAGATATTGCAGCAGGAGAAGGCACCAGCAGGATGCCTCCCCCTCGTTTAGAAACAGCCCGATCAGAGGGCACCACAGAGGCATCGTCCCAGCCTCCTCAGCAGTCTCCACCACGTCAGGAGCCACTTGGGGCGACATTACCTTCAGCAGTCCCTATACCGACACCTTCCGACCAGGAGGTTAGGAGTGCTGTAGTTATGTTAGCACAGATGATGGCTGCTCAGCGTCAGCCAATGCCGTCTACAGTTGCAGAATCATCAGGAGGGCCCGGTAGTTCGAGGGTCTGAGAGTTCTTAGCCCTGAATACCCTACAGTTTACAGGTACGGATCGGGCAGAGGACCCTCAGGATTTTCTGGATCAAATGCAGAGAATCTTCAGGGTTATGCATGCCATGCCTACCGAATCAGTTGAATTAGCAGCATTTCGGTTACGGGATATTGCGGTGTTATGGTATGAAAGCTGGGAAAGGTCCCGAGGGAGAGATGTTTCCCCTCCCACCTGGTCCAGCTTTTCAGGGGCTTTTCTGGATCACTATCTGCCGCAGGAGATTCGACAGGCCCGGGTAGACCAGTTCCTACATCTGGAGCAGGGGGCCATGAGTGTTCGGGAATATTCCTTGCGGTTTGATTCCTTAGCCCGGTATGCACCGGCCTTTGTTGATACCATGGCATCCAGAGTACATCGCTTCATCATGGGGTTGAATCCAGAATATGTTGAGACTTGTATTACAGCCACACTGCGAGAGGACATGGACATTGCTTGGGTTCAGGCATTTGCCCAAAATATTGAGGGCATCAGACAGCGGCAACGGGAGATCAGAAGGGTCAGTCAGGAACAGGGTCGTCGGGACAGGCCAGTTGAGTTACAGAGGGAGGCCCGGGGAGGACCCAGGCCACGATTGTTAGATAGGCCGCCCAGGCCCCCGCCTTCGCCGCAGTCCCAGGGGGGTAGATTCAGCCGCAGGGGGCAGTCAGAGACTGGTAGGGGCTCGCAGATGGCAGATTCACCATTACAGAGGAGGGCGGAGCAGAGTAGGTATACCCTACCACTTTGCCCTATATGCAGTCGACGCCATCCTGGAGCATGCAGATATGGCTCCACCGCATGTTATATTTATGGCCAAGAAGGCCATTTGATGAAAGATTGCCCAGCTAGAGGTCGAGAGGACCGAGATAGACAAGATAGGGCATCAGCAGGGTCACGAGCCACAGCATCCTCAACTGGGCGCAGGCCCTCAATTTCAGCAGGCAGGGGTCGGGGCAGATCAGGGACATCCAGTACAGGTGCGGGTCCGAGCCGCACATATGCTTTACCAGGGAGGCAAGCCTCGGAAGCGTCGCCTGATGTTGTGACAGGTATGCTAACTATTTGCTCACACCCTGCTTATGTGTTGATTGATCCAGGGTCTACCTTGTCCTACATTACTCCATTTGTGGCACGAAAGTTTAGTATTGTACCAGAATCATTACAGCAGCCCTTCTTAGTATCTACGCCCGTCAGTGACTCTATCACAGCTAGCGGAATCTACCGCGGGTGTACAGTAGAGATTGCTGACCGTCAGACCACAGTAGATCTGGTCGAGTTAGAAATGATAAACTTCGATGCCATAATGGGTATGGACTGGTTAGTACCGTGCTTTGCCAATGTTGAATGTTGGACCAAAACGGTCCGATTCCACTTCCCAGGAGAAGCAGTGCGGGAGTGGAAGGGCAGTACCGCTACGCCAAAAGGTAGGTTTATTTCCTACCTTCAGGCGAGAAAGTTGATATCTAAGGGATGCATTTACCATCTGGTCAGAGTTCAGGATGTCCAAGCAGAATCTCCGACACTCTAGTCTGTTCCAGTGGTGAATGAATTCCCTGATGTGTTTCCTGATGAGTTACCTGGTATTCCCCCAGAAAGGGAAATAGACTTTGCTATCGACTTGTTACCAGGCACTCAGCCAATATCAACACCTCCCTATCATATGGCTCCTGCAGAACTCAGAGAATTAAAGGAGCAGTTGAAAGATTTATTGGATAAAGGTTTTTTCAGGCCGAGTACTTCACCGTGGGGTGCGCCGGTCTTGTTTGTGAGGAAGAAAGATGGCTCGCTCCGAATGTGCATAGATTACCGGCAACTAAATAAAGTTACAGTAAAGAACAAGTACCCGCTCCCCAGAATGACGACTTATTTGATCAGTTGCAGGGGGCCAGAAACTTTTCTAAGATTGACTTGCGGTCCGGATATCACCAGGTCCGAGTACTTGAGAGAGATATTCCTAAGACAGCGTTCAGGACCCGATATGGACATTTTGAATTTCTAGTTATGTCCTTCGGATTAACGAATGCCCTAGCAGTCTTTATGGACCTGATGAACAGTATTTTCAGACCTTTCCTGGACTTGTTCGTGATAGTATTCATTGATGACATTCTGGTGTATTCTCGCTCTGAAGCAGATCACCGGACTCATTTGCGGACAGTGCTCCAGATACTCAGGGACCGTCGGTTGTATGCTCAATTTTCTAAGTGTGAATTCTGGCTTACTTCAGTGGCCTTTTTAGGGCATATCGTCTCAGACGCTGGTATACAGGTAGACAAGCAGAAGATAGAAGCAGTTAAGTCATGGCCTAGGCCTACTACCCCGACTGAAGTTCGTAGCTTCCTAGGATTGGCAGGATATTACAGGAGGTTTGTTGAAGGGTTCTCGACCATTGCAGCACCTCTAACTAAATTGACACAGAAAGCAGCAAAGTTTCAATGGACAGAGACATGCGAGCAGAGCTTCCAGGAATTGAAAGACAGATTAACCTCCGCTCCAGTGTTAGCATTGCCGGAAGGCACAGAGGGTTATTCAGTCTATTGTGACGCGTCAGGTGTTGGGTTAGGTTGTGTGTTGATGCAGCATAGTAGAGTGATTGCATATGCTTCTAGACAGCTGAGGAAACACGAAAAGAATTATCCTACCCATGACCTGGAATTGGCCGCAGTAATTCACGCCTTAAAAATGTGGAGGCATTACTTGTACGGCGTCCATGTTGACATTTACACAGATCATAAGAGCTTACAGTACATTTTCACTCAGAGGGAGTTGAATCTGCGGCAACGCCGCTGGTTGGAGCTATTAAAAGATTATGATGTGAATATTTTATACCACCCCGGAAAAGCTAATGTTGTAGCAGATGCCCTGATCCGAAAGTCAATGGGGTGTTTGGCGTATTTGCGACCTGAGAAACAGAAGTTAGCCAAAGAAATTCATCAGTTAGCTGGTCTAGGTTCGAGTAATGGAAACAGAAAATAATAGAGCAGTAATTCAGAATTCTGCGATGTCATCATTAGTTACAGAGGTAAAAGAACGACAGTACGAGGATCCCGATTTAGTTCAGCTTAGAGATAGAATTCAGAAAAGTAAGGAGCCAGACTTTCAGATAACCGAGGATGAGGTGCTACGCTGTAAGGGCCGCCTCTGTGTCCCGAATGTTTCAGGACTTCGTGGGCAGATCATGCATGAGGTACATTACGCTCGCTATTCCCTCCATCTAGGAGCGACCAAAATGTACCATGATATCAGAGACATCTATTGGTGGCTAGGTATGAAAGCTGAGATAGCCGAATTTGTATCTAGATGTTCTAACTGTCAGCAGGTGAAAGCAGAGCACCAGAAACCGGGCGGTTTGACGCAAGATATAACGGTACCTATGTGGAAATGGGAAGCGATAAACATGGATTTTGTAACAGGGTTACCCCGTACTAGACGCAGAAATGATTCCATTTGGGTAATAGTTGACAGGCTGACAAAATCAGCTGATTTCCTTCCAGTGAGGGCTACCTTCTCAGCTGAGGATTATGCCGAATTATATATCAGAGAAATAGTTAGATTGCATGGAGTGCCAGTATCCATCATTTCAGATAGAGGAGCACAATTCACAGCTAGATTCTGGCAGTCGTTTCTGAAAGGTTTGGGAACACAGATTAACTTGAGCACAGCATTCCATCCTCAAACAGATGGGCAGGCTGAACGTACAATTCAGACGCTCGAAGATATGCTACGAGCGTGTGTGTTAGATTTTGGGGGTAGCTGGGATGAGCATCTTTCGTTAATTGAGTTTGCTTATAATAACAACTATCATTCAGCTATCCAGATGGCGCCTTCGAGGCAGTATACGGGCGAAAATGTAGATCGCCGGTGGGCTGGTTTGAAATAGGCGAATCAGCATTAGTTGGCCCAGACATTGTTCGGCAGTCCGAGGAAAAGATAAAGATTATCCGAGAACGTTTACTGACTGCTCAGAGCCGCCAGAAGTCTTATGCAGATATGCGGCGTAGAAATCTAGAATTTGCGGTGAATGACTGGGTATATCTGAAAGTGTCCCCGATGAAAGGGGTAATGAGGTTTGGCAAGAAAGGCAAGCTTAGCCCGAGATTCATTGGGCCATATCAGATTTGGCGAAGAATAAGCCGAGTTGCATACGAATTGAACTTGCCTCCAGAGTTAGCATCTGTTCACCCAGTCTTCCATGTCTCAATGTTGAGGAATTTCGTAGGGGACCCTTCTACAGTGGTTCCAGTTCAAGATGTTCAGGTCACAGAAGAGTTAGCATATGAAGAGGTTCCCGTAGCTATCTTAGACAGACAGATTCGCAGGCTGAGGACTAAAGATGTTGCATCTGTCAAAGTATTGTGGCGTAACAGGAACCAGGAAGAAATGACATGGGAAGCTGAAGAAGATATGAAAACCAGATACCCTCACCTATTTCAGGCCTAGTCAGACGACAGGTATGTCCGTACTATTACTTATGCAGTACCTTACGGTTGTATGTCTGTAAATGATAAAGAAAAATTGATATCCAATTATCCAGTGAATCCTAGAACATTATGTGCAATGCCTGTGTTGGACTTTTCTGCATTTCAGGTTTTTGCTATAGTCCATATTACAGGGAAACTCTGCCAAAATTTTTCTAGAAAGTAAGTAAGTAGTCCTCTAAATAACAGTGTACATTCAAGGACGAATGTTCTAAGGGGGGGGGGGGAGAATGTTATACCCCGTAGAATTCCCAGCACCTAGACGACCTATTCACACGTTGTTTAAGTATATTTGAAGGCCATACGTGCTAGAGAAAGGCCGGGAAAAAGATCGAACGAGAAACCCGTCAAACCATCGCGGGAGGAGCCGAGGCAGAGCCCCTCCGTGATGGCAGCGTGTCACGGAGGTGAGGCCTCCGCGATGGCTCCGTGACATGTTGCCCAGGTTCAGGCTCAAGTATATAAGCCCCACTTCGGTTTAATTTCATTTTAATCAAAGGAAATTTCAGAAAACAGAGGTTACACGCAGAGAGAAAGGGGGAACAAAGGAAATTAAGTAATTTTCGTCCGATTACGCTGCTAAACGTTACCCAAACTCAAATTAATCCCAGATACAGAAGTATTTAGCAGTAGAGAGCATTCCTGCGGAATTAGTTTCGTGAAATACGGCCGACGAATCGGCGAGCCACCGAACTAAGGTGAGTAGAATTGCTCTAAATTAATGTCTATGTGTTCCTAGCTGAGAAGTGAATATTTCTCCCTTCTGGACCACTGAAAAATAGCGAGTTTTCGACCGTCTTTCGATAAGCCTAAGTTTAGGCTATACATTATATCGAAAGTAACGTTGCTCTTTACAATAAAGCTGTATTTAGTATTAATTGACGTATTTATGAATGCAGTTGGGAGAAAATAGTTGAAGTACCGGCCGAGTCTCGTCCGACGGACGAATAGTTCGGGAATAAGGTATGTAAAGCTAGTTCCCTCGGCATGTTAAGTAATATCGGTACAGTGTAGTAATTTACAGACCATAAGAATGTTCAGAAGTCAAGGTTACGTTTATTGTGAATGTTGATACGATATGAGAAGCATCGAGTTGTAACTTGCGTGAAACTTACTGGTACGACATAGATTCTGACACAAGTGTTAGAAACTGCCCAGTATGCTCAATATGTGATGTAATTTGAAATGTTAAGATATTATTGTATTTAGTTGAAACCCCGTAAAGCAATCCAACATCCGTAAAGCACTTCAGAAATAGAATAGCAAGCTAAAATGAAGTTTAGAAAGCATGTTAGGAATAGGAAATCATGTTAATACAGAAACTCAGTAAACAACATAGTTTTCAGCAGAAACACTTTCTTGTATAGTATTTCCCCCAGTACAGTTTGGCAGGAGACTATATTTATATATATATATTTACCAGTCTCAGCACGTATTGAATACGTACAGATTACTATCATTAGTTCAGCATGTAATCTAAACGATACTTTACCCCTATTAGCCTCAGCATGTGAGATATGCAGACAGTATTACTAGTGGAGACCGTGTATTGTTTGGGGTTGGACTACCTAGCATGCATGACCGCCCCAGGGTTAATAGCTGTATCGACTCGTCCGGCAGAGGACGAGGATATGTCGCTCTACGGAGTGGCATGCCGTCCCCCAGGGGACGAAGATGGGATGCCAGTTTCCCCATATTTTGCCTTGGTCGGCTTTTATACACCCCCGTCGAGCGGATACGCCTGGGTGTTGATTCAGGAGTCCTCCGGACTCAGGTACAGTTATAGTCAGGGGCTCAGCGAGCCCAAGTGCATACCCAGGGGACCGGCAGGATGCTTACAACCATTATAGGAGATGGGATGACCGGGGTAGGGGTGTAGATTCTGTGCTGGTTGTACCTCCCGGCTTATGGGGGCCGGGTAAGGTTTGCGTGTGCCATGTTGTGCTATTTCATGTTATGCCATGTTACGTTAGATACAAGTAGATCTGCAGTAGAAGGATATGTCTCCAGGTATGACTCCTAATTCCTTCCAGTATAAATGAGAAAAGGTATGACTTACAGTATCAGGCGGTTAATCTAATTCTTCCTACTTCAGTTTATCAGTTACATTGTTGTTTTCAGACTTTGCTTTCAGTTATTGCTTTGCATACTCAGTACCAGCGGTACTGACGCCCTGTGGGGCGCTGCATTACTTGCCTGCAGGTACTCATAGACGAGCAGGCGATACTACGTGACTTCCTGTCAGCGGTCGAGTATTCAGCTCCTATCATCCGGAGGCTGAATTTCAGAGGTGTATTTCAGTTCCTTTTTGTTGTATAGTACAGGTAGGTCGGGGCCCTGTCCCGATCATTTCTATTGCTATTCCTAGAGGCTTGCAGTCTGTATGTATTCCCTATGGTCAGATGAGCCGGTCGTGTGAGGCCGTGTAGTTGTATAGCTGTTAGAACTCTTTCTTTCTATTATGATGGCCGTGTGGGGCCATAGTTTGCCAGTAGTGGTGACCTTGCCGGTCACGTAGCTTTTTAGTGCTTCATGATTGAGTTGCAGATAACTAGACAGCATGGTGGCCTGGTCGGCCCGCATAGGTTTCCCTAAATTGATGTGTTTCTGGTCAGCTGTTAGTACAGGTACACGAGGCCATAGGCCAATGGGCCGGGGGCTGTGTTTACAGCCGTTATATAGCCCTTTGTTTCCAGAAATATGAGTTAGAGCCATCCAGGCACCAGAGGTGCCCAGGCTTAGCAGTCCAGCAATTCAGGTCCCAGTAGGGCCCAGGTGCCAGTCATACCCCCCAAGGCGGGGTGTGACATTAAGTGTGGGGTAAGTGATCTTGGGCAGATTTATATGCCCAAGTGATACTCAAACGTATCATTTTCGCCTTGTTTATCGTGCAATGTGTATACATTTTCATGTAATTGATAATAAAATGTGAATTTATACAAACCAACATGATTAGCATTGTTTTGTAGGTAATATGTGTTTTCGGGAAGCTAAGATGCATGTTGGAGGATATCGGAGTTGGACTTGGATGCGAGCAAGGGAGAAAGCATTGGACTGCACCAATTAAAGGGGCTTCACGATAGAGCCATGTCACGCTGCCATCGCGGAGGCATTCTTCCTGGAGGGGGAAAAAATGCATAAATTCCAGTGGAGCCTCGCGACAGCTCCGTGTTATGGAGGCAAGCCTCCGCGTTTCATGCCGTGCAACGCTGATGCTATATACCTGGACCCCCAAATCCCAGTGAGGGTCTGCGTCAACGCCGTGTCACGGAGGCAGTGCTCCGCGTTGTACTCCGTGACACGTTGCCTTTTATTCCGGGAAAAATTCCCATTAGTATAAATAGAACACTTAAAGGAATTTTTCATAATTCAGACTTGGTGGAGCAAGGACGTGGGTTACAGGCAGTTGAGGGACGAAAAGTTCAGGGTTTTTTTCTCTCTTTCTTTCTTCTCTAATTCAATTGTTTGTATGATTAACACTTGTTTTAGGATGATTAATCCCCAAATGAGTGGCTAATTCCCTTCCTTGCTGAGGTTATGAACACTTGTAATGAATTTTGATTATTAATTCTATGGTTTTTCATCTTTATGTTTCATGTTGCTCTATTAATTCTTGTTCTTACTGCATTGGTGTGTGGCCTACATTAATGTACATCTAAAAAGTCCGATTTCACTCGAGAGAGCACGGAATTGTATTGCTAGGTCATGAATTGCATTTGATCACAGAAATGTAGACGGATGGTTTGTGATTCTTAAGTGAGATTAAATACGAGAGTTTTAATCTCTTGGCTAATGTTCTTGGCTAGCAACTGGAAGAAAAGATTAACCAATTTATGATTATAATCAGTTTCATTACATGTTCTTAACCTCGGCATGCTCATATCCATAGTTTAAATTCAAAGTAGATAATTGTTAGTAGTTTTAGTATAGAAATTATAAAACAAATTATTCAACTTTTGGTTACGTTGTTGTCAGCATATTTAGAAGTGAGATAGAATATAGTATACTTAAGCAATTTTCACTTATCCAGAGTCTCTGTGGATCGATACTTGGCTTCCTAAAGCCACTTACTACTTGTTTGACCACGTGCACTTGCGTGTCAGTTTTTAACCCTAACGAACCACCGAACATCGGCTCGAATGATGGCGGGGTAGTAGTTCAGAACGGGTCAGAGTCATCCTTGGTAACAGAGGTAAAGGCTAAGTAGGATGAGAACCCAATATTGGTATGGTTGAAAGAAGTTGTTCAAAGTTAGAAAATAGAAGTCTTCTCCAAAGGGGGAGATGGTGTGCTTCGATACCAGGGTCACTTATATGTTCCAACCGTGGGGGATTTGAGGAGTCGGATGTTGCATAAGGCTCACGAATATAGATATTCTATCCACCCAGGTGCCACCAAAATGTTTCATGCCTTGCGGGGTGGAATGGCATGAAGAGGGATATTGCAGAATTTGTAGCTAACTGCCCTAATTACCAACAGGTGAAAGTCGAGCATTAGAGACCGGGGGGTGTACTTCAAGACATCAGCATTCCTACTTGGATGTGAGAAGAAATCAACATGGACTTTGTGACAAGTTTGCCCCGCACTCATAGACAGCATGACTCCCTCTGGGTTGTGGTGGACAGGTTGACCAAGGCTACTTATTTCGTACCGATCAAAACCATCGATTGGGTAGAAGATTATGCAAAGTTGTACATCCGAGAGTTGGTTAGGTTTCATGGAGTGCCCTTGTCCATTATATCATATAGAGGTATGCAGTTCACCTCTCAGTTCTGGAGGTCATTTCTAAAGGGACTTGGTACTCAAGTCAAGCATAGCACGGTGTTTCATCCGCAAATCGATGGTCAGGTGGCGCGGACTATCCATACTCTTGAGGACATATCGAGAGCTTGTGTCATTGACTTTAAGGGTAGTTGGGACAAGCATTTGCCTCTCATTGAGTTTGCCTACAACAACAACTATCACTCCATCATACAAATGACACCTTTCGCGGCTCTTTACGAGCAAAGGTGTAGATCACCCATTGGGTGGTTTGAAGTTGGTGAGGCTTCATTAGTGGGGCCAGACTCAGTTCACGAGGATAGTGAGAAAGTTTAGTTGATAAGGGAAAGGCTGAAAATGGCTCAAAGTCACCAAAAGTCTTATGTAAATATGAGGAGAAGGGAGCTTGAGTTCGAGGACTATGATTGGGTGTTTCTGAAGGTATCTCCCATGAAGGGAGTAATGAGATTCGTAAAGAAAGGGAAGCTCAGTCCCCGCTATACTGGCCCTTACAGGATTATGAGGCGAGTGGGTAAAGTATCCTATGAGTTAGATTTACCCTCAGAGTTGGCTTTAGTTCATCCCGTATTTCACGTATCACTCTTGAAAAAGTTCTTGGGAGACCCAGACTTAGTGGTTCTGGTGGAAATTGTTGGTGTGAAGGATAGTCTCAGTTATGAGGAAATTCCTGTTGAAATATTGGATCGTCAGGCTCAAAGACTGAGGAACAAGGAAGTAACCTTAGTAAAGGTATTATGGAGGAATCAGCATGTCGAGGGAGACACATGGGAGGCCGAAGTGGATATGATAGCTAAATACCCCCATTTGTTCCCTACCGGCTCAGCTTCAGTTTGAGGTATCAAATTTTTGCCCTAACCTCTAATCAGTTTTTTATGTTCTATTCATGCGAATAAGTTTGTTTTATGATATGATATATGTATGTGATGTCTGAACTCTAACCAGCTATGTGGTTCTCTTCATGGGTAGTCGTTCCATCAATTTTCGGCTTGAATGCCAATGATTAGCATCAATATATATATAGTGATTGTTTGTTTCTGGGTTTTCTACTTGTTTCTAACATTCGAGGATGAATGTTCCCAAGGGGGAGAAATTATTATACCCCGAGAACCAAGGATCAGGTTCGTAAGTGAATCAGGAGCAAAAGTGGAAAATGTTGCAGCAGTTGCAGAACGGGTCACTTAACGACTCGTGAGGAGGCAAAAAGAGTCATCAAGTTACTCGTGGGGAAGGCCTGGGATGATGAGGGACTCAGGGTCCCCACGGGTGATGTAACGACTCGTGGTCGGACACCACGAGTCGTTATGTCAGTCATGGGGTGGTCCTAGAATAAGATAATAAGGCCTATCCAATGTACTTAATGGATGGTACCTAACGAGTCGTCGTTAGTCCTAACGACTCGTTAGGATGGCTGTTACCAAGCCAATTGAATTTTCTTGAACAGCAAGGCAATGTAGTTGACGAAAGGGCGTAACAAGTCGTATCCTTCATTAAGAGCCAAAGGAAAATTTCCAGTGGACTTAACGAAAAGACCAGATGACCCGTCGCTCTTGGCAACGAATTGTAAGGTTGCCCGTTAGGGTCACCTGACAGTTATTTCTTGCGAATTAGTAAGGGCGTTCTCGTAATTTCCTAGCCTCCTAAGACCTATACTACGTTGTTTTAAGGTCGGGACCAGGTCTTTTAAAGGGAAGTCATTCCTAAAAACATCATTTCTATTCATATAAGATTAGAGAGGAAGGAGGAAAGGGAATTCAAGTGTCTTCTCCAAAATTCTTCAAGAATCTACCTAGGGTTTTCAAGGAAGTTGGAAGACTCAAAATTTCCAGGTATGTTGGGTTTAAATGGGTAGTTTAGTCCCTACCCATTCCTATTTCTTCCCATTTCCCATGTTTAACTTGCTAAATTCTTATGAGTCTTAACTCCGTTTGCATGATTCCTCAAAAGTTTACATGAGCTTGTGATATTGTGTTTCAATTGTGGGTTTTGAAGTGTTTGGGCTGATTTTACTTGTATAAATTTTATATTCCCTGATTTAAGACCAGTCCAATAATGAGGGAGTTTTTATTTAAAACTTTATGTCCATAATAATTCCGCAAGCACAATATGAATTTTTGAATTTAAAGCATGTCTTCAAGTTTTCTATTTCTCATGTTGTCATGACCATGGTTCACATGAATTAAGCATTTCAAACATGATTAAGATTTTAGGCCATGCCCCAGATGGCATGAATGATTCATGAACTATGTCTTTGGCCGACTCACGGGCCAATCCATGGATAGTAATATGAATTCTCAAGTATGTCATGATTTCCATATTTTTACTAGCTAGACATGTTATGTTAAGAATGTTATGGGCACGTTGCATGTTTTGGGAGTAGTACTTAACACCGAGTAGGTTCGGGGCCTAGGTTACGCCCCGAATCTTAGAACTATGTGCCACCGTAGGATCATGTTTGGGACCTCCTCAGTGACTGTCCACTATGCCCTATGGGGCATTCATGAGTGATGTCACTACTACATGGTTCATACCCTTGGCAAGGTATGCACGGCCTCCTGACTAGGCGTACAAGTCGGATATCATGTGTGCTCATATAGAGTATGTCGGTTATAGAAATCTCCCATTGTTCCTCATGGTTTTTGAAATATGCATGATTATGTTATTTTGGCTCAAGTTAGGATTTATGAAATGTTTTTCCTGCATGTATGACTTTGATGAGTTTATGAATATTTTTGGAAATATTGAGCCTTACGTTATACTTATGGTTTCGGTTTTATGATCATGATGTCGCCACTCCTATAACTTTTTTGTTGTTAAGCATTATTTTTCATACCTTACATGCTCTGTATTTTCCATGTACTGATCCCTATATTTGCAGGATCTGGTTCGCAGGCTCAGTATCATCCCTAGTTCGTGCTCCGTTCCGCGAAATCTCCAGTGGTGAGTCCTCATGATCCCAGGGCTTCATGTTTGGACTAGTTAAATTATCTTAGGTTTTCCAAATGTTTGGGTTAGTTGGGGTCTTGTCCCTTCAACCCGTCATTTTATGATTAGAGGCTTTCAGACTTATGTGTAGTATTTTATCATTGATGGATGTATTTTGGTTTGTCGTTCCTTACAATTCATGATACGATTTTCAGTTAGCTTATGATTGATGAGTTAAGTCTTCCACCTTTTATGAATGAATTATTATTATGCTCATGCCGTGGTTTGACTTGGGGTCTCCAGGGGCTCCTTGTCCCATGTCTACGATCAGGGTGTACTCTCGGGTCGTGACAACCATCCAGGAGAATGCCTTAAGGGCTGAGAGGGTTGTTTTGGGTTTGGACAGCTTGGTCATCGGGTCAAAGAATGTCCGTCAGCAGGATGGGGGAGATTACAATCCACCACATCAGTAGCTCCAGCAAGCTGACCAACTCAATAGGCCAACACTTTAGGTACGAATGGCGGTCAGCGCCAAAATCGTTTTATGCTTTGTCCTCTCGTCAGGATCAGGAGAGCTCACCTGACGTGGTCACGAGTATGTTACACCTTTACCATCTAGACGTGTATGCCCTACTAGATCCAGGAGCCACACTATTGTTCGTGACTCCCTATGTAGCTGTCCAGTTTGACATTAGTCTAGAAGTTTTCTCAGAACCATTCTCAGTCTCTACCCCAGTTGATGAGTCAGTTAGAGCCAGTCGGGTGTATAGAAACTGCACAGTCTCAATCTTGAATAAATTCATTCCAGCTGATCTTGTAGAGTTAGACATAGTTGACTTTGACCTCATTCTTTGCATGGATTGTTTACACTCCAGTTTGCCTCAGTTGACTACAGAACTAGGGTCGTCAGGTTTCCGTTCCCTAATGAGCTTGCTTTAGAGTGGACAGGTAGTAGTTCAGCACCTAAGGGTCAGTTTATTTTCTACCTTAAGGCCATAAAGCTTATTTCTAAAGGGTGTATTTATCATCTAGTTCGGGTTAAAGATTCAAGCTCTGAGACCCCAATTATCTAGTCAGTTCCAGTGGTCAGTGAGTTTCCTGACATGTTTCCCGAAGATCTTCCTGGAGTCCCTCCTGAGCGGGAAATAGACTTCGGCATAGACCTTCTTCTAGCCCATCTCTATCCCTCCTTATAGAATGGCTCCAGCTGAGCTTAAGGAGTTGAAGGAGTAGCTAAAGGACCTTCTTGATAAAGGTTCTATCAGACCCAAATCTCTCCCTGGAGTGCTCCAGTACTATTCATGCGAAAGAAAGAGTACCTCAGGATGTATATCAATTACCGTCAGTTGAATAAGGTCACAGTCAAGAACAGGTATCCCCTCCCCAGAATTGACGACTTGTTCGATCAGCTTCAGGGAGCCAGTTGTTTCTCCGAGATAGATCTTAGTTTGGGGTATCATCAGCTAAGAGTCAAAGAATGTGACATACTGAAAATAACTTTCAAAACTCGGTATGGTCACTATGAGTTTGAGGTTATGTCCTTCAGACTAACTAATTCCCCCGCAGCTTTCATGGACCTGATGAACAGAGTCTTCAAGAAGTATCTAGACATGTTCGTCATTATATTCATTGATGACATTCTGACATACTCCAGAAATGAGGAAGAACATGCTAAGCACCTGAGTATAGTGCTTCAGACACTCAGAGACTGCTAGTTGTTCGCTAAGTTCAGCAAATGGGAATTCTGGTTGAAGTATGTGACTTTCCTTGGTCACATGGTCTCGGGTGAGGGTATTTAGGTAGATCCTTAGAAGATAGCAGTGGTGAAAGACTGGACAAGACCTACTTCCCCAACTGAAATCAGAAGTTTCTTGGGTTTAGGCAGTTATTACAGATATTTTATGGAAGATTTTTCCTTTATTGCATCCCCTCCGACTAAGTTGACTCAGAAAAAGGTGAAATTTCAGTGGTCAGATACGTGTGAGAGGAGTTTCCAAGAGTTGAAGGCATGGCTAACTACCGTTATAGTTTTGACCTTAATAGAAGGAAAAGATAGGTTCATGGTGTATTGTGACGCTTCTAGAGTTGGACTCGATTGCGTTCAGATGCAGCAGGGTAAGGTGATAGCTTACGAACCCAAAAAGTTCAAGGTTCATGATAAGAACTATCTGACTCATGACCTGGAGTTGGCAACAGTGATGTTTGCATTTAAAATATGGAGGCACTACCTTTACGGGACTCACATGGATGTATTCACCAATCACAAGAGCCTTCAATATGTGTTCAGTCAGAAAGATCTAAATCTTCGTTAGAGAAGATGGTTGGAGCTACTGAAGGACTATGACATGAGTGTGCTATGTCACCCAGGCAAAACCAATATGGTGGATGATTCCCTAAGCAGGATGTCTATAGGGAGCGTGGCTCATGTTGAAGAGGGCAAAAAGGAACTGGCAAAGGATATCCACGGTTTAGCTCAGTTGGGAGTGCAGTGGGTTGATACAGCTGAGGGAGGAGTAGTTGTGCAGAGTAGATCAGATTCCTCGTTGGTAGTTGAAGTTAAGTCAAGGAAGGATGAAGATCCCATATTGCTTAAGCTGAAGGAGGCGGTTCTCAAAAAAAAGTGGAGGCTTTCTCCCAAGAGGGAGATGGTGTACTCTGTTACCAGGGTAGGCTATGTGTACTGAATGTAGGTGATTTGAGACAGCAGATACTGGCTAAAGCACATAGTTTGAGATATCCATCCGCCCAGGTGCTATTAAGATTTACCGTGATTTATGGGATATTTACTGGTGGAACAACACGAAGAGAGACATCGCATAATTTATAGCTAGGTTCCCCGAATTGCCAACAAGTTAATGTGGAACACCAGAGATCGGGAAGTATGACTCAGGATATCAGCATACCCACATGGGAGTGGGAAGAAGTAAATATGGATTTTGTTATGGGTCTACCTCGGACTCATCAGCAACATGACTTAATCTGGGTGATAATAGACTGGATGACTAAGTCAGCACACTTCCTCCCAGTTAAAACTACAGACTCAGCTGAGGATTATGCTAGGCTTTATATCCGAGAGTTGGTCAGACTTCATGGGGTTCCCTTGTTCATTATTTCAATTAGAGGTACTCAGTTCACCTCGCATTTCTGGAAGTCATTTTAGAAGGGGCTAGGTACCTAGGTCAAGCTCAACACAACTTTTCACCCGCAGACAGATGGACAGGTTGAACGGACTATACAGACTTTAGAAGATATTATAAGAGTGTGTGTGATCGATTTCAAGGGTAGTTGGGATGATCACCTACCTCTCATCGAGTTTGCGTACAACAACTACCACTTCAGTGTTCAGATGGCCCCGTTTGGGGCATTATATGGTAGGAGGTGTAGATCTCCTATAGGGTGGTTTGAGGTTGGTGAAGCTACCTTGATAGGGCCAGACTCCATTCATGAAGCTATGTAGAAAGTACATCTCATCCGAGAAAGATTGAAAACGGATCAGAGCCATCAGAAATCCTATGTTGATGTGAGGAGAAGAGAGTTAGAGTTTGCGATGGATGATTGGGTTTATCTGAAAATTTCACCCATGAAAGGGGTGATCAGATTTGGAAAGAAAGGAAAACTTAGTTCGAGATATGTGGGACCCTATAGAATTCTGAGGCGAATTGGCAATGTAGCCTATGAACTGGAATTACCTTTGCAGTTATCATCTGTGCACCTAGTGTTCCATGTGTCACTATGAAGAAATGCATCAGTGATCCAACTTCAGTTGTGCCACTAGATAGTGTGGGAGTGAAAGATAGTCTCTCTTTCGAAGAGGTGCCAGTTCAAGTCCTTGACCGTCAGGTTTGTAAGCTGAGAAACAAAGAAATAGCTTTATTCAAAGTTTTGTGGAGGAATCAACAAGTTGAGGAACCTACATGGGAAGCCAAAGCAGATATGATGGATACATACCCATATTTGTTCTCTTCCACTCAGTTTCAGTCCAAGGTATTAATTTTCTCCCTAGCACTCTATTTAGTTTCATGTTTAGTTATGTGCCCCAGTTTCTTTCATGTCAATGTACGTAAGTGTGAATCATAAATTCAATTCATTCATGTAGTTCAGTTCGGAGGCAGTCATTCCATTAGTTTTCAACTCACTTGTTCAGTGTTTAAATTCGATGAGTGTATTTCTCTTCTTTTCTGTGTGTTTTCCAACATTTGAGGATGAATGTTCCCAAGGGGGAGATATTGTAATGCCCCAGAAATCCTAATATCATACCCTGAAGTTGAAATGGATAAAATAGAATTTTCTGCATCAGGTTACAGAACGAGTCGTCATGTGACCCGTGGGGTAGTCCAAAGTCATAGAGTGACTCATGAGGAAATGTCCAAACTTGGTAGAAAATTTTGAAAAGAGGGTGACCACGGGTGTGACCATGAGTCGTGATGTGATCTGTGGTCAAGAATTGATTAGAGACTAGGGAAATTTGGTAGTGCACTTAACGAGTCCTCACCATGATTCGTGGTGTCACTCATTGTGACCCACAGGTGGATTTCGACAGTGAAGACGACGGGAGGTGACCACGAGTCGTGGTCATCGGTAACAGGTCACTAAGTAGCTCGTGGTGGCTATCAGCATTGTTTTACCTCAGGAATTCAAAAATCAGACCTGGAAGTGAATCAAGAGAAAAATTGGAAAATGTTGCAGAAGTTGTAGAATGGGTAACTTGACGACTCGTGAGGAGGCATAACGAGTCGCTAGGTGGCTCGTGGGGAAGGCCTGAGATGTTGGAGGACTCGAGGTCCTCACGGGGGATGTAACGATTCATGGTCAGTAACCACGAGTCATCAAGGCAATTGTTGGTTGGTCCCGGGGAAAGTTAGCAAGGCTTATCCAGTGTACTTGATAGGTGGCACCCTACGAGTCGTTGTCAGTCCTAACGACCTGTTAGGTTAGCCGTTACCAAGACAGTGGAAATTTCATAAATGATGAGACAATGTACCTGACGCATGGTTTTGATGATGTTTTCAAAGAAGGTTAAATAGACCCACGCATAGTGAAGCTTTGGGTAGTGCCCAATGTTGAGTATGAAATGTCGATTTTCGTGAATTGACTATATTATTTCGTTTTGGAGTGAAATCTCGCAAATTATAATGTTTTCAAATGATTTGAATGGGTTCAAGCACGATAAGGTTTTGGGAAGGGCCCTTACGTTGATGATGATGAAGTGATCTTTCTAAAGTAGCCTTACCACATGATTTTAGAGTAAAGCCTCCCACTATTCTTGATCTTGTGGTATGTGTCATAATAAAGCTTCTCATATGTATGAATTTCATAATTGAGATGTATGTTGTCGTTAAGCTTCATTTCACATGGTGTTGAGTCTAAGCATGATTCTATTCTATGCTTTGTCGAGATGACATTGTTAAGCTTCATATTTATATGATGTCTAATGCATGCATGATTTTATAATGAGCTTTGTCACTAGACGATGTTGAGCTTCGTTTCACACGATGTTGAGTTTATTCATGTGAGCTTCGTCACTAGACGATGTTAAGCTTCGTATTTATACGATGTAGAGCATTACATGTTTTGGGAGAAGAGTCTAGTACCGAGCGGGCTAAGAGTGGACTACCCTATGCCCCAGAACTACGCGCCAACGTAGGTTCATTCTATTATATTATTGGGACCTCCCTTGTGAGCCATCCCCGGCCCCATTGGCCCTTTGAGCTTGATATCGATATCATGTTATCGTCCATCGCCCTGGAAAAGTTATGGATGGCTCTACCCACTTGAGTGTGATAGTCGGGACCGCATAAGCTCTATCGTGGTATGTCGGTTAAGTGACGAGTCTCCCATTAACTATATCATTTGAATTTGCATATCCGTTACTCATGGTGATTGTCTATGCATGCATGTTGGGAAAGTAAGGTTTGACTCATTGTTCAGCTTTTGATATAAATGTTATGATCTAGCTTTGAGTCATTCGAGTCAGCTATGATGTCTAAATCCATGCATGAGCACGTTATGATAAAGTTCGATTTCAGAATTTATGCATGTGTTCTTCCACTTACTCTCAAAGTTTATTGTATATATGTATGACTAGATTTAGCTGATTTATTTATTAAATTGGTTTTACTTACCTTGCATACTCGGTACATTCCATGTACTAACCGCACACCTTCTATGATGCATTGTTTCATGATGCAAGATCGGGTTCTCAGGTTCAGCCCGTTCATAGCTGCCTAAAAGAGTTAGCATTTGCTTGCTTGGTGAGTCCTCATCCTTCGAGGACTAGACTTTCATATATTTTGAGTGTACTTTTAGTTTTAGTATTTCTGAGCTAGTTTGGGTGTTTTCCCATCAGCTCGTCTAGATTAGAGGCCATTCAGACTTAGACATGTATTCAACTCAGATGTTTATTCTGTTGTTATGCTAAGTTAGACTTCCGCTGAGTTATAATTACGTCTCCTTTATGTTTATTGAATGAGATAGTGAATGCTTATGCCATGGGTTGACTTGGGGTCTCTCGGGGTTCCTTGTCCCGTGTCCACGATCCAAGTCCCCTCTCGGGTCGTGACAAAATTGGTATCAGAGCTATAGGTTTGAAGTTTTCTAGGGTGTATGAAAGCCGCATTAAGTAGAGTCTTTTTCATGGGTGTGAAGCATGCCTAACTTATGACGAAGAGGCTACGAGACGTTTTAAGAAATATTCCCATTTTTAATGATCTAGGTCGTGCGATGAAGAGTCTTCATATCCCTCTAATTCATGCTATTCACTATTACAGAGTCATGGCTCCTCGAAGGATGAATGGAAGGAGAAATGGAGACAGTGAAGGCCACGAGGATGGCATGGGTCGTGGACATCAGTAGTCCAACTAGTTTAGAAGCCTCAGGCACCAGAGCCAGCCGCTCACGCTGAGTTCCGGGCCGCTATCCATATGCTTGCGCATACCTTGACCGCTCAAGTCAATCAGTAGGCTGTTGCGCATGTTCCACAGAATGGCAATGCAGCGGCAGCTCAAGTCAGGGACTTCTTGAGGATGAAACTGCCGGAGTGCCTGGGGTCCAAGGTAGGAGAGGACCCACATGACCTCATTGATGAGATCATCAAGATCACCCAGGTTATAGGGGTGAGCAGTGCTGAGTGCGCAGAGTTGGCCTCCTACCAGTTGAAGGGGGTTGCGCATATCTGGTTCTGTCAATAGAAGAACAGCAAAGTTGCTGGAGCAGGTCCAGTCACTTGGGAAGAGTTCCATGTTGCATTTCTTTATCAGTTCTTCCCTCGGGAGATGAGGGAGCTAAAGGAAGCTTAGTTCGTAAATTTGAAGTAACGAAGGATGAAATTACTAGAGTATTCCCTTGAGTTCACTCGCCTATCAAAGTACGCTCTGAGTTAGTGGCTGAACAGAGGGCGCGAGTGAGCAGGTTTGTGCATGGGATAGCAGGTTACTTGGATAAGAAATGCAAGATTTCTATGCTCCTTCAGGATATGGACTTTCCTCGGATGGTGTTGTACGCCCAGTAGATGGAGGCGACACATTCGAGAGGGAGAGAGGCCAAGAGGGCAAGGACCGAGGACCACAGATTTTTCCAGCAGAGGTCCGGTGGTGAGCACCGTCAACAGACCCACCAGAGATCATCCGCCCAAGCTTCATCAGCCTAGAGTTTTCCATCTCGGCCTAGGCATGATCAGAGTGGATGAGCATCAAGCTTGAGGGTTCAGAGTACCGGGCACGCAAATTCAGGTATTTCAGCTTATCGTAGATGTGGCCAAGGGAATAAAGGCCAATGCTTAGCAGGTTCGGGTGCGTGTTTCGGGTGTGGCAACTCGAACACATCCTTAGAGATTGTCCAGCAGCAAGACAAGATATGGTTGGGGGCCATGGCCCAGCTTCTAGTTCAACAGCCCTACCCCCTCGCTCAGCACATCAGGGGGCATCTCCCAGTACAACTGGCGGTCAGCGCTAAAACAGACTCTATGCCCTAGCATCCAGTCAGGAGAAGGAGGTCTCCCCGGATGTGGTTACTGGTATGTTACGAGTCTCCCATGTTGATGTTTATGCATTGTTAGATTTAGGGGCCACCTTGTCCTTTGTGACACCTTATGTAGCCAGTAGCTTTGGAGTTAGTCCAGATGTCTTGTCAGAATCCTTCTTAGTTTCTACTCCAGTAGGTGAGTCAGTTATAGCTAGACGAGTGTATAAGAATTGCCTGGTCTTGGTTCTCCATAAGGTCACCTCAGCAGATCTGATAGAGTTAGCCATGACCGACATCGATGCCATTCTCGGCATGGATTGGTTGTATGCTTGTTATGCTTCCATTAATTGCAAGACCTGGTCAGTAGAGTTCAGATTCCCAGGTGAGCCAGTATTAGAACGGAAGGGTAGTTCAGCTGTGCCTGTGGGTCAATTCGCTTCCTACCTCAAGGCCAGGAAGATGATTTCTAGGGGTTGCATACCACCTAGTTAGGGTTAAGGACGTGGAGTCCAAAAACCCAACTATCCAGTCAGTTCCAATAGTACGTGAGTATCCAGAGGACTTTCCTGATGATTTGCCAGGTATTCCTTCCGAGAGGGAGATTGATTTCGGTATTGACCTTTTTCCCGATAAGCAGCCTATCTCTATTCCACCCTATTGAATGGCTCCAGCCGAGCTAAAAGAGTTGAAGGATCAATTAAAGGATTTTCCAGATAAGGGTTTCAATAGGACGAGCCAATCCCTATGGGGTGCACCAGTACTATTTGTTCGAAAGAAAGATGGTTTCCTTTGCATGTGCATTGATTATCGACAGTTGAACAAGGTAACTGTCAAGAACAGGTATCCCTTACCTAGGATCGATGATTTGTTCGATTAGCTTCAGGGTGCTAAGTGTTTCTCGAAAATAGATCTCAGATCTGGGTATCACCAGCTCAGAGTTCAGGAGAGTGATATCCCGAAGACGGCGTCCAGAACACGGTATGGTCATTATGAGTTTGTAGTTATGTCATTTGGACTAATGAATGCTCCTACAGCTTTTATGGACCTGATGAACAGGGTGTTCAATCCATATTTGGATATGTTCGTGATTGTATTCATTGATAACATCTTGGTGTACTCTCAAAGCGAGGAGGAGCATGCCGCTCACTTGCGAGTAGTGCTTCAGACCCTAAAGGACTTCTAATTGCATGCAAAGTTCAGCAAGTGTGACTTTTGGTTGGACTCCGTGGCATTCTTGGTCCATGTGGTGTCTAGCGAAGGCATAAAAGTAGACTCGCAGAAAATCGAAGCGGTGAAGAATTGGCCCAGAATAGTGAATCCTTCAGATATTCAGAGTTTCTTGGGCTTAGCTGGCTACTATTGGAGGTTTTTTGATGGTATCTCAAACATTGCAGCGCCTTTGACTAAGTTGAATCAGAAAAAGGTGAAGTTCGAGTGGTCGGAGGCTTGTGAGAAAAGCTTCCAAGAGTTAAAGGCTCGACTTACCTCAGCACTAGTATTGAACCTACCTGAGGGTAATGATGGCTTCGTGGTGTATTGTGATGCTTCCCAAGTCGGACTTGGGTGTATGTTGATGTAGTGTGGGAGGGTAATAGCTTATGCCTCTCAACAACTGAAAGTGCATGAAAAGAACTATTCGACCCACGATCTTGATTTGGTCGCGGTGGTGTTTGCATTGAAGATATAGCGACATTGCTTGTATGGGGTTCATGTGGATGTATTTACGGACCACAAGAGCTTACAATATTTGTTCACACAAAAGGATCTAAATCTTCATCGAAGGAGGTGGTTGGAGTTACTTAAGGATTATGACATGAGTGTCCTTTGCAACCCGGCAAGGCTAATGTGGTTGCGGATGCGCTTAGTAGGCTCTCAGTGGAGAGTGTGTCCCATATGGACGGGGGAAAGAAGGAATTGGTGAAGGATGTTCACCGGCTTGCGAGGCTGGGAGTTAGACTGATCGATTCGACTGATAGCGATGTTGTTGTGCATAACGGGTCGAAATCATCCTTGGTAGCTGATGTTAAATCCAGGCAAGATGAGGATCCAATATTGAGGAAGCTGAAGGAGGCAGTGCAGAATCAGAAAGTGGAGTTTTTCTCCCAAGGGGGAGATGGGGTACTATGATACCAGGGTCGACTATGTGTTCTGGACA
Source organism: Datura wrightii (assembly GCA_035772735.1). Lineage (NCBI taxonomy): Eukaryota > Viridiplantae > Streptophyta > Magnoliopsida > Solanales > Solanaceae > Datura > Datura wrightii. The sequence continues at coordinate 125,448,976 of JASDFA010000018.1, forward strand.
TTGATAATTTGAGAGTTTGGATATTGAATGAGGTACATGGTACCAGATATTATATTCATCCAGGTTCCACGAAAATGTATTGAGATTTGCGAGAAATCTATTGGTGGGATGGTATGAAAAGGGATATTGTGAAATTTGTAGCAAAATGTCCAAACTGTCAGCAAGTAAAAGTCGAGCATCAAAGTCCCGGAGGTGTACTTTAGGATATTTTCATCCCGACTTAGAAGTGGGAAGAAATCAATATGGACTTCATTACAGGTCTACCTCGTACCCGCCGACAATACGACTCCATTTGGGTTGTGGTGGACAGGTTGACCAAGGCTGCACACTTCCTACCAGTCAAGACCACGGATTCAACAGATGATTATGCTAAGTTGTATATTCGGGAGTTGGTTCGGCTTTATGGAGTACCCTTGTCTATTATCTCGAATCGAGGTACTCAGTTTACTTCTCAATTCTGGCATTCATTTCAAAAAGGGCTCGGGACTCAGGTTAAGCTAAGTACAGCTTTTCACCTGCAGATGGACGACCAAGCAGAACGAACCATTCAGACTCTTGAGGATATGTTGACGGCATGTGTTATGGATTTCAAGGGTTGTTAGGATGATCATTTGGCCTTGATTGGGTTTGATTATAATAATAGTTACCACTCTAGTATCTAGATGGCACCGTTCGAGGCTCTCTAAGGGCGAAGGTGTAGATATCCCATCAAATGGTTTGAGGTTAGTGAGGCAGGCATGATAGGTCCAGATTCGGTGCATGAGATGATTGTGGAGGTATAGTTGATAAGGGACCGACTGAAAACCGCTCAGAGTCATCAGAAATCGTATGCTGATGTGAGAAGAAGAGAATTGGAGTTTGATGTTGACGACTGGGTGTTTCTAAAGGTATCTCCCATGAATGGAGTCATGCGGTTAGGAAAGAAAGGTAAACTCAATCCCCGCTATGTTGGTCCGTACCGGGTTGTGAGAAGAGTTGGTAAGGTGGCGTATGAGTTGGACTTGCCTTCAAAATTGGCTTCAGTTCATCCCGTGTTCCATGTATCGCTTTTGAAGAAATGCATGGGTGATCCAGCCTTGGTGGTTCCGATAGATAGCGTTGGTGTAAAAGACAACCTCAGTTATGAAGAAATTTCGGTTGGAATTTAGATCAACAAGTTCAAATTCTGAGGAACAAAGAGGTAGCTTCAATTAAGGTTTTATGGGGGAATCAGCATGTTGAAGGAGCTATATGGGAGGCCGAAGCGGATATGATGGCTAAATACTCCCATTTTTTCCCTACCGACTCAATTTCAGTTTGAGGTATCAAACTTTTTCCATAAACCTCTATTCAGTTTTTCATGATCTATGCATGCGAATAAGTTGTTTTATGATATGAAATATGTATGTGATGCCTGAACTCTGACCAGCTATGTGCTTCTCTTCGAGAGTAGTCGTTCTGTCAGTTTTCAACTTGAAAATCAATGATTTGCATCTATATATATATATGATTATTGTTGTTTCTGGGTTTTCTTCTTGTTTTTAACGTTTGAGGACGAATGTTCCCAAGGGAGAGATATTGTTATACCTCAGGAATTTAAAAATCGGACCCGGAAGTGAATCAGGAGAAAAATTGGAAAATGTTGCAGCAGTTGTAGAACGGGTCACTTGACGACTCGTGAGAAGGCATAATGAGTCGTCAGGTGGCTCATGGGGAAGGCCTGAGATGTTGGAGGACTCGAGGTCCTCACGGGGGATGTAATGACTCGTGGTCAGTCACCATGAGTCAAAGCAATCGTTGGTTGGTCTCGGGGAAAGTTAGCAAGGCTTATTTAGTGTACCTAACGGGTGGCACCCGACAAGTCGTTGTCAGTCCTAATGACCCGTTAGGTTATCCATTACCAAGCCAGTGGAAATTTGATGAATGATGAGACAGTGTACCTGACGGGTGATCAAACGGATCGTGAGCCCTAGTAACGAGTCGTCAGGTCATCCGTTAGGACCCTTGACAGTTATTTTCAACGATTTCCGTAAGGGCTTTTCCGTAATTCTTAAGTTCTAAGGGCCTATACTACATCGTTTTAAGCTCGTAATAGAGGGTTTTAAGCTTAGATAAACCCATCTAGGCCATTTTCTTCATGCATGCAAGGGTGAGAGCTTGAAGGGGAGAAAGTGAGGAGAAATTCAAGGATTTCAAGGGAAATATCAATTGGGTAATTAGGAGGAGAGAAAATTCTTCAATCCCAGGTATGTAAGGCTATGAGTGGGTGCTTTCTTCCATACCCTTGCCCATTCCCTATGAATTTGTGACTTATTTCTGATGATCAAGTATGGGTTTTCACTCAATTGCATGATTCCTACATTCCTACTCGTGGGTATGATTGATTGAGTTGATATTGATGATTTATTGAGCTTAGACGGATTTTATCTTAATTAATTTTACAAAATTGTTTTCCAAAAAAAAAATTGAATCTAAAACGCCCATGTGGGGGGGGGGAGTTCCTATGATAATGTGATGATGAGGGAATTGACGATGAAAAGCATGTTTCAATCTTACCCATGAATTTGGTGATGTTTTCAAAGAAGGTTAAATAGACCCACGCATGGTAAAGCTTTGGGTAGTGCCCAATGTTGAGTATGACATGTTGATTTTCGTGAATTGACTATATTATTTCGTTTTGGAGTGAAATCCCCCAAATTATAATGTTTTCAAATGATTTGAATGGGTTGAAGCATGATAAGGTTTCGGGCAGGGCCCTTACGTTGATGATGATGAAGTGATCTTTCTAAAGTAGCCTTACCACATGATTTTGGAGTAAATCCTCCCACTATTCTTGAGCTTGTGGTATGTGTCATAATAAAGCTTCTCATATGTATGAATTTCATAATTGAGATGTATGTTGTCATTAAGCTTCATTTCACATGATGTTGAGTCTAAGCATGAATCTATTCTAAGCTTCGTTGAGATGATATTGTTGAGATTCATATTTATATGATATCTAATGCATGCATGATTTCTTAATTAGCTTTATCACTAGACGATGTTAAGCTTTGTTTCACACGATGTTGCGTTTATACATGACTTCATGTTGAACTTCGTCACTAGACGATGTTGAGCTTCGTATTTATACGACGTAGAGCATTGCATGTTTTGGGAGAAGAGTCTAGCACCAAGCGGGCTAAGGGTCGACTACCCTATGCCTCTAACTACACGCCAACATAGGTTATTCTATTATATTATTGGGACCTCCCTAGTGAGCCATCCCTGGCCCGATTGGCCCTTTGAGCTTGATATCGATATCATGGTATCGTCCATCGCCCTGACAAGGTTATGGATGGCTCTACCTAATTGATTTTGAAAGTTAGGACCACGTAAGCTCTATCGTGGTATGGCGGTTAAGTGACGAGTCTCCCATTGTCTATATCATTTGAATTTGCATATCCATTACTCATGGTGATTATCTATGCATGCATGTTGGGAAAGTAAGGTTTGACTCATTGTTCAACTTTTTATATAAATGTTATGATCTAGCTTTGAGTCGTTCGAGGTAGCCATGATGTTCTAAAGCCATGCATGAGCACGTTATGATAAAGTTCAATTTCAAAATTTATGCACGTGTTCTACTACTTACTCTCAAATTTTATTGTATATATGTATTACTAGATTTAGCTGATTTATTTATTAAAGCGGTTTACTTACCTTGCATACTCGATACATTCCACGTACTGACCGCATACCTTCTATGCTGCATTGCTTAATGATGCAGGATCGGGTTCTTAGGTTCAGCCTCGTTCATAGCTGCCTAACAGAGTTAGCATTTACTTGCTTGGTGAGTCCTCATCCTCCGAGGATTAAACTTTAAGTTATTTTGAGTGTACTTTAAGTTTTAGTATTTCTGAGCTAGTTGGAGGTGTTGTCCCATCAGCTCGTCCAGATTAGAGGCTATTCAGACTTAGACATGTATTCAACTCAGATGTTTATTTTGTTGTTATGCTAAGTTAGACTTCCGCTGAGTTATATTTACGTTTCCTTTATGTTTATTGAATGAGATAGTGAATACTTATTTCATGGATTGACATGGGGTCTCTCGGGGTTCCTTGTCCAGTGTCCACGATCCGGGTCCCCTCTCGGGTCGTGACAAGCATGCAATTTCTAGTGTAGGCAATGGGGAAAACTACGACTTGTGGTCAGTAACAACGAATCGTCCAAACCCTCGTTGGGACTGGCAGGGTGATTTTTCTGTGAGATTTTTAGGGGCTTTTCAGTAATTTTCTAAACTCCTAGACTCTAAGCTACATCATTTTGAGCACATCATGGAGAGAGTTAAAATGGTGATCGACGTATTCCTCTCACTCCTTCTCTCAACACTTAAACTCAGTATGCAGAAACTCTCATGGCTAGAACTAGGGCAATCAGCTTCTTCCCAGATTCTCAAGGGATCTTCTTAGAATATCTTCACCAAGTATGTTGGAATTCAATAAGGGAATAGTTCTTCCCTTGTGTCCCCAAAATTTTTTTCTATTTCCTCTTTCAGTTTAGCCTTGTGAATTCAAGATGTAAAAGATTGTCAGACTTATATCATTAAAATTTCTAATAGTATATTTCCCATTATTTTAATTGCTTATTACTTCCTATTTCTAGAAATCTATGAGAATTGTATCTTGTGTAATAATTTAGCCCTAAGTCTCAGTTTAGTAGAATTTAGGATCTTGCATGTTGGTCTAGCTTCACTATAGGTTGATTCTAACAGATTGAAATCCCCATATTATTAGTGTATGTGGAAATTTTAGTTATATATTTACATGTCTAGTCTCAGTAAGATTATTAGACTCAGTGTTGTCCAAAAATGTCAGTTGATCAGTTTAACTACAGTTAATTCTTGATGTGTCCATGATTCCTCCCAGTTATCAGTCTTAGACTCAATATCATATTTTAGTAGTTCTTTAGGCAGTCATGAAACTTTCACATAAGCAGCTTTGACTAGCCTTAGGACCCCAACTTCAGATTACAGTTTGTTGTTTAGACGGTTATGACACTTCTTGATAAGAAGCTCTGACCATTCTAGAACACCAATTACAGAATTTAGTCCGATAAGACTCTTAGGGTACTTCCAGATAGGTATTCTTGACTTAGTGTTGGGCCCCAGTTTCAAGATATTAGCTTAGTAGTCAGTCTAGGACTATCTAGTGGGAGTAGGACTTAGCACCGAGTGGACCGGGGTTCCTGCGCACCCAAGTTCCCAGAACTTCGTTACCAGTGAAGGTTATATTTTATTGTCCTCATGGACCCAACCTCTGATCACTCATTTCATGCCTTTATACCCTGAAAAGGTATATTGGGTCCTACCGATGGGGTGTATACATCAGACTCCATGTCTAGCTCACGTGGTTATATGTCGATTATAGACTCTCCCACTAGTCTGTTCAGTTTAGTATCATATTATCTTAGTTAGAACAATTTTAGACTACACAGTTCAGATTAGTTCAGTACAGTATTTCAGATTGGTATCTCATATTTAGGGCATGTCTTTGACCATCAAATAAGGTCATTTTGACCATTTCAGTATATTCAGTTTCAGCATTTCAGTTGGTCATTCTATGTCTTTACAGTTCACTTATTTTATTCTTCATGTTATGGTTTCTCCCACTTACTTAGTACATTCAAAGTACTGACGCATACCTTTTATGTTGTATCATTTTATGATACAACTGCAGGTTCTTAGTCTCAGCTTCGTTGGTAGATCTCGCCCAGAAGTTTTCAGCTTCATTAGTGGTGAGTCCTCATTTTTTGAGGACGAGGATTGTTTATTTTTCAATTATATTTCTTTCAATTAGATCTAGAGTTAGTTGGGGGCTTGTCCCAGCAACTCATCAGATAGATAGCTTTCATTCACAGATAGATTTTCTAACTTTTATCTTTTGTTTCAGTTGTATTAAAACTTTATGGTTTAGTTCTTCTTTATAAATGTTTTATCTTATTTTTGTAAAGCTTCCGCTATGTTTTATTCAGAAGCCACTGCTATGATAGGCCATGGGTTGACTTGGGGTTACTTGTGACTCCAAGTACGGTGTCTCATCCAGGGTATAGACTCGGAGCGTGACAGGTTGGAATAAAAACTCTGAATAACTAATCCCGAAATAATTTATCCTGAGATTAGTTATCTCAGATTGAGGGTGTCATAAAAATAGCACTATAAGTTCAGGATAACTTATCCAAAGATTTTATCCCAATCAAATGTGAGATAAACCATCCAAAGATTAATCCCGAAATTATATATCCCTTATTTCTAATTAAAGGTAGAATAACAATCAGGCTTTATTCCAATCAGCGATTAGTTATCCCAAGATTATTTAATTTTCTATCAAACGGCCCCTTAGTATCTTGATACATTTACCAGCTGTTGAACCTAATTGTAACCTTCATGTACCCTATCTCGGCTGTTATTTTATTTATTAATATTTTTAAAATCTAATTTTCTTTTTACATGTTTATTTTAGCATTAATTTTTACTTTTTTTAGTTATATATTTCATTTACAAATTATTATTATTGATCAACATAATTTTTTTAATAGCTACATATCACTAATTTTACATCTAATGTACATACATATATAAAATATTGCATATATATAATAATACATGTATGTAGTAAATGACATTTTATTTCAAACGTAATTAATTTTAGATTTTATTGGTTAAAAGTTTATGTATGTATGTGTATATATATATATTTCTAATGTATTTGTCTTTACAAGATTGTTGTTATTATCAGCAATTACAGACAGGTTATCAAAATAGGCTAACTTATTACATGTTCAGATAGATACTATTATTATAATATTGCTCCTCTTTTATCTGCCTTCAGTTGGCTTTTACATGTTGTCATTTTGATTTAGCCATAAATGTCAAAGGGAAAGAACTCATTTCTTTCATAGGAATTCAAGTTTTAAGAAGGAAGATTTAATATTCTAAAGGATTCAAGCCAGTGATTTTGGTCCTGAATAATGTGGTCTACGTTGAGCTCTAGATTTATCCAGAATTTCTTAACAATGTAGCCTTCCGTAAAGATGTGTTCTATGTTCTCATCTCCTAATTTACAAATCTGGTAGCAAGGATCTATACTAATACCAATATGGTGTAGATACGCTTGTGTAGGGAGCCTATTATAGGAACATTGCCACAAGAAAAACATAATTTTACTACGCACGTTGAGTTTCTAAATCCAAGAGTAAAGATAGGATTCGTTTGTAGGAGGGGATATAATAGTGTAAACTAACTTAGTTGTGAAAATTCTATTTGTATTAATGGCCCAGTAGGGTTTATCTACGACACCTTTTTCAGCATTGGACTGGATCACAGTGATTTTGTCCTTAAAATGTTGGGGTAGGCAAAAGAAAATTTTTGTCAGTCTCATTTTTCCCCATCCCAAAGGTTTGAAAGTTTCTAATCTTTGGTAATGTCTAAAACAACACTTCGTTTAGGGTGATGTCTATGATCATTGCAAAATAAGTAACCCAACAAAGAGTAGGGGTCGAATCCCCAAAGATTAGATGTTAGATTACCAAACATCATAAATTAATTTACACAAGCATGAATCATTTATAAATAATAAAATAACATTTAGGAGAATAGGTTAAACAACTTCAAATGTAAAAGTTAATCAATGAAAAAGGACAAACGGTTGTTGATAGAAAGATGAGAGACTAGAGGTGTGCACTGGATGGATTATTGACTTAATAGGTATTAACTAAGAGCCTTAGATTGAATTAGTGCATGGATAGCTATCACGACCCGAGTCTATACCCTGGACGAGTACGGTACTTGGAGTCACAAGTAATCCCAACCCAACCCATGGTCTATCATAACATTGGTAATCTGAGTAATCATAGCGGAAGCTTATATTACAAAAGCATTTAAGAAAAACTAAATAATAAAAGTTTATACATCTGAAAGAAAGACTGGAAGTCTGAATCTATGTCTGAAAGCCATCTACAAAAGATAAGTTGCTGGGACAAACCCCCAACTAACTCTAAAGTCTAACTGAATGAAAATAACTGAAAAAGTAAATATCATGCTCGAAAGATGAGAACTCACCACTACTACTGCTGCTATCACCTGAAGAAGATCTACTGACGGTGTTGAGGCTGAGAACCTGCGCCTTGTATCATGATACGATACAACATAGAAGGTATGCGTCAGTAGTTTGGATGTACTAAGTAAGTGGGAGAAAATATGACATAAAAGTCAAATAACTGAACTGCAATGACACGTAATGACCAACTGAAATACTGAAATTAAATAACTGAAATACAATTGGAATGGTCAAAAATGACACTAACTGATGGTCATAAACATGCCCTGAATCTGAGATACTGATCTGAGCTAAGTGTACTGAACTGAGTAAGTTGAAACTGTACTGGCAAGTGGGATAGTCTATAACCAACATATAACCATGTGAGCTAGACGTGAAGTTTGAAGTATACGCCCCATCAACCCAATATACCTAGCCAAGGTATAAAGGCATGAACTTGGTGATCACAAGTCTGGGCCCATAGGGCCAATAAAATAACCTACGGTGGCAATGTAGTTCTGGAAACCTGAGTATGATGGAACCCCGATCCGATCGGTGCAAAGTCCTACTCCCAATGGATAGTCCTAGTCTGACTACTAAGCTGATAGCTCGAAACTGGGGTCCAAGACTAAATCAGGGATACCAATCTCAAAGTACCTTAAGAGTCTTAATGGACTGAATTCTATAACTAGTGCTCTAAGATTGGTCAAAGTGGCTTATTTGGAAGCATCATAACCGTCTAAAGAACAAACTGAAACTGAAGCTGATAGTTCTAAGATTGGTCAGAGTTTCTTATCTTGAAGCATTGTAACCGTCTAAAAAACCAACTAAAATCTGATAATTGTTATCTAGGAGGCACCACTGACACGTCAAGAAAAGACTATAGTCAAACTGATCAGCTGATATTTCTGAAAATATCAAGTGGGCTAGTATTCTGACTGAAACTGGACTAGCATGAACTGACTAAGATAATCAACTAATATTAATAACATGGGAATCCCAATACTGATAGAATCATGCAACATGAACAACTAATCACATACGCAAGAGTCTAATTTACTGCATTCCAAAGCTGGGGATAAAACCATCTTTACAAGAATAAGTATCAACATGATATCTAGGTAGTGGAATTTTAGTAACAATTAACATGAACAATATCCCACACAATATAGAAAGAATCTGGTTGGAAATTCATTCACATTCAAAAACTCAAGGACTAGAACTGATAGGAATTTTAGATGGATTTTGGGGCACAAGGGAAGGACAATTCTCTTGTTAAATTTCCACAAACTCGATAAAGAAATTTGGAGAAAATCCCTTGATAAATTCCATGAAAATAACCCAAAACGACATAGCTTAGGGATTAAAAATGTGGAAAATTACAAAAATATCCATGGGGAAAAATCTTGACAGGAACCAACGGGTCACTTAATGAGTCGTTGGTTGAGACAATGATTCGTTGGGACCAGTCGTTGGTCTTGAGGCCAGGGTTCTAGGCTCACTGGAACTGGTGTAAAGAGAGACAATGACTCGTTGGATGAACCAATGGGTCGTTAGTTCCTCTCGTGGCCACTGGAAGAAAAATATTAGGAAGCCTGACAATGGGCAACACAATGACTCGTTAGAAAACCCGACGGTCATTGTGTCGAGTCATTACCTCCACTGGAGAAGTTATTAAAATCCCTGAACTTGACACCACAGGTGGTTATAATGACTCATTGTGTGATACTCGTTGTTTCCACTCATTATTACTGAAGGAGGTTTTTGGGAATCCCAGCTAACGACTCACCATGAGTCATTGTCTCACACGACGACTCGTTGGTTGAGTCGTGGGTTCCTGAAAAAGGGAGTTCTGAGTTGGGGACCAATGAGTGGTAGGACGACTCTTTATTTCTCACAATAGGTTGTTCCATATCCTATTGGTTCCCGAAGGACAAAGCAAGGCTGACCACGATTGAGACAACAGTTCATTGGAGCTAACCATGACTTGTTGTCTTGGTTGTTCTGAGGCATTTTTTTTGGTTTATTCTATATTTTTCTTGAAAGGTCTGAGTTTCGTCTAGGAAAGTTATGGGGTGTTACAATATCTCCCCCTTAGGATTATTCGTCCTCAAATGAGGGCTAAAACTACTGGAAAATTGGAAAAAGATCTCCAATTCCTAAACTAAGACTATTAACTGATTTCTGAAGGAGTAACTAACTACGAACTGACTTTACCATGCTAATAAAGTTGATGCAACTAGAATGCACATTGAAAATCTGAATAGAGCTGATGAGTATGAAACTAAACAGAGTATTGAGGAGGAATTTAGTACTTTATGCTGGAACTAAATTGGAAGGGAATAAATGAGGGTATCTGGCCATCATGTCTGCTTCTACCTCCCATGTGGCTCCCTCAACTAGCTGGTTCCTCCGTAAGACTTTCAGAGAAGCGACTTCCTTGTTTCTCAGCTTACGAACCTGATGATCAAGGATCTGAACTAGGATCTCTTCATAAGAGAGACTATCGTTCACTCCCACATTGTCTAGTAGCACAATTGAAGTTGGATCACCGATGCACTTCTTTAATAGTGACACATGGAAGGCTGGGTGCGCAGATACTAACTCTAGAGGTAATTGTAGCTCATATGACATACTGCTAATTCACTTCAGAATTCTGTAGGGTCCCATATATCTTGAAATGAGGTTTCCTTTCTTCCCAAACCTCATCACCCCCTTCATGGGTGAAATTTTCAAACAAACCCAATCATCTACTGCAAATTCGAACTCTCTTCTCATCACATCAACATAGGATTTCTATCTGCTTTATGCTGTTTTCTACCTTTCCTTGATAAGTTGCACCTTCTGCATAGCTTCATGAACTGAGTCTGGCCCTATCAGGGTAGCTTTACCAACCTCAAACCACCCTGTAGGAGACCTACACCTCCTACCATATAATGCCTCAAACGGGGCCATCTGGATACTGGAGTGGTAGTTGTTGTTGTACGCAAACTCGATGAGAGGTAGGTGATCATTCCAATTGCCCTTGAAATCGATCACACATGATCTCAGCGTATCTTCCAAGTTCTAGATAGTGTGCTCCGCTTGCCCATCTGTCTGCGGGTGAAAAGCTGTGTTGAGCTTGACCTGGGTACCGAGTCCTTTCTGAAATAACTTTCAAAAATGAGAGGTGAACTGGGTGCCCTATAAATAATTGAAAAGGGCACCCTATGCAATCTGAAAAACTCATGGGTATATAGCCTAGCATAATCCTCAGTTGAGTTTGTAGAGAAATGTGCTTATTTGGTCATCAGGTCTATTATCACCCAAATTGAGTCATGTTGCTGATGGGTTTGTGGTAGACTTGTAATAAAGTCCATATTCACTTCTTCCCACTTCTATATGGGTATGTTGATATCCTGAGTCATACCCCCGAGTCTCTAATGTTCCACCTTAACCTGCTGACAGTTCGGGCACTTAGTCACAAATTTTGCTGTCTCTTTTCATGTCGTTCCAGTAGTAAATATCCTGTAGATCACAGTACATCTTAGTGGCACCTGGGTGGATTGAATATCTTGAACTGTGTGCTTTAGCCAGTATCTTCTATCTCAAGTCACCAACATCTGGTACACATAGTCTACCCTTGTAATGTAGTATATCATCTCCCTCTTTTGAGAAAGCCTCCTCTTCTTTTCTGAGAACTACTTCTTTTAGCTTGTATTACCTCGGATATGCCCAGGTCTAGACCCCAGGATTAATAAATGAAAAGTAGCAGAAATCTATAAAATGTTCTCAAAACGGGTCGTGGACGGATTGTTGGTACCCCCAACGACTCGTTGGATGGGTCCGTGGTAAGGTACTACAAGTTCAGAGTTTGGAGTAACGGGTCTAGGAATGACCCGTCGTTTGATGTAATGAGTTTTTGGAGGTGGTCATGGTGAGACTGGCCCTTGGTCAAGGAGGAATTGACGAGTCGTGGAATGACCCATTGCAAGTAACAACGGGCCGTCGTTTAAGGGATCCCAAGTTAAGGCAGTGGTGATGATGACTAGCAGCAATGAGTCATTTGAGCTAGCAATGACCCATCCCGTCCAGTCGTGATGAGGGTCAGAGACCTAAATTCAGGGAGTAGCAATGGAAGGTAACAATGGAACGTAGGTTCTCACAACAGATCGTACTGACATCCGTTGTCATTGGCAGTTCAATTCTTTTCTAGGATTTTCATTAAGGGTGTTTTTGTTAGTCCTAAGCCCTAGGGTCCTAAACTATGTCATTATAAGCACAAAATAGGCAGTTTTATAAGGGGTAAGTTGTCCTCGGCTCATTCACATTCATGGATGCAAGATTGAGGGCTTAGAAGGTGATCAAGCTTAGGTTCTCTACAAGTTCTCCCTTAATTCTCTTTGGGCTATCAAGGAATTGGTGTAATTAGATCCTATCAGGTATGTAGGGTTATGAGTGGGTTAATTCATTTACACCCATGCCTAATCCCTCTTTATTGTTACACCCCGTAAGTTCCTAACATTTAGTTGGCCTATTCGTTCGTTAATCAAGTGTTTTAGAGTTCGGTGCGTACGAGAAATAGGGGAAGCGAGGGAGAAGGCCAAAGCAGGCTGCAATAGGGGCAGCGTGCCATGGACCCCCTCCATTTGCATTGGGCGCCGTGGCATGCCCGTGAATTGGCACGATAGGGTCCGTGCCACGGACCCCGTGTCCACCGCCCAAGTATATATATTTAAGGTCCCTTTTATTTTTGAAACATTTTATAGATACCAGACCTTCGTCCCAAAAGCAAAGGTTACAACATTTTAAAGTTAAATTCCTCCGTTTACACAGCCAAACCCCACCCAAACTAAAATTAACTTTAGGTATCGGGTTATAAGCCTGCAGAGAGCATACTACGGTGTTAGTTTCTCAAAATTAGCCCGGTAAATCATAATTATGCCAAGTAAAAGTTGTCAGAATTGCTCCAAACTAATTTCTATCATAGGCTTCAAGTAAATATTTCTCCCTTCTGAACTCTCGAAAAATTATATGTTTTCAATCATGTTTTGTTAAGTTAAAGTATAGTTAATATTAGTATTAAAAGTTATCATTTTTGCCGAATTTAGTACTGAAACTAGTCTCATTATCTTAGTAATACGATAATAGTTAGAAAAAGCTGTTGAATACGGATTGAAGCTCACCAGCTAATCAGGAATCGACGATCTAGGTATGTTAAGGAAAATTTGTTCTGCAAGTTAGTTTCTCCAACATTATAATTTAGTTTGAATTCTAGTAAGAAAACCAAAAGCTTATGTAGTATGATTAGCAGTTGTTGCTAGCTGAGGCCAGTATCCTATGTGTAGTTTGGGATTGTTTTTTCCCTGTATAGCCTTCCATAGCCAACCCCAGGGTTAATAGCTGTGTCGACGCCCGCCAGGAGCAAGATGACGTCGCTCCAAGGAGCGGTATGCCGTCCGCAAGGGATGGAGATAAGGTCCAAGGTCCTCATACAGTCCATTCCATGGATGGACTATTATATTCCATATCGGCACCACCACTTCTGTCGAGCCTAGTGCCCGGGTTACAGATATCATGAGTCCACCGGACTCAGACATAGCTACAGTTCAGGGGCCGAGCAGGCTTAGTTGTAGATCCAGGGAACTGGTAAGACGGCTATAGCCACTAGTTGACCTGTATTGACCTTGTTAGGGGTATATAATTTGAAGTGGACTCACCAGGGCTTATGGGGGCCCAGGGTGGGTCATTCCATGCCGGTTGTACCTTCCAACTCATGGGGGCCAGGTAAGGTTCTTGTTTGCTGTAGTTACTGATAGATTAGATAGAAGGAAGTTTAGCTCTTCAGGTAGTATTTCTATCCCTTTTCTCCAGTTACTCCAGTTACTTTCAGTTTCATTTCAGTTCATTCAGTTATTTATAGTTACTGCCTTACATATTCAGTACATATTTTACTGACACCCTTATGGGGCTCTGCATTACTTGCCTAAAGGTGCTGATAGACGTGGACCAGGATCTTCTTAGTTTTCAGCCAGAGTTAGCAGGGCAGTCAGCTCCACTCCTCTGGAGCTAATAGCTAGAAAGTCTACTTCTTTTTGTTGTACAGTTCATGGGTAGGTCAGGGCCCTATCTCGACCATTATATCACTCCTAGAGGCTTGCAGATTGTTTTAGATTCCCTGTGGTTAGTTTTTGATGGTCGTGTGGGGCCCGTGTATGCTTTATCTTACGTGTTGGCCGTGTGGGGCCTTGTTTAGCTGTTAGTTAGCAACCTTGTCGGCCATAACTTAGTTTAGTACTGGATTTACTTTACAGTCATAATTAAACATCATGGTGGTCTTGTTGGCCCACATAGGATTCCCCGTTATTACATGTTTCTGGTTAGCTATTTTCTTTTACAAGTGCCTATAAGGCCTTGTCGGCCGGGGGCTGTGTTTACAATCGAGATCTAGCTTGTTGTTTTCTTGATTTGAGGATTGGTATTGTTATGCACCAAAGGTGCACAAGCTCATCCAGACCAGTTCAAACCATAGTAGGGCACCAAGTGCCATTCATGCCTCCCAAGGTGGGGCGTGACATCTATTTCATAAAAATTGATATGTTGATCCTATGGGGTTTTAACCCCAATGCATGAATTTTCCTAATTTTCTACATGGGCATGATCTCAATATGTTTCTACTATTAAATTATGGTTCATGGGCAAGTTTTACATTGATTTCAATTATAATTATGTTTCAAGCTTTATAAACTAAAATTCTCATTTATGAGAAGTTCATGAAAGTTGAGATTTATGATGAAAGTTCAAGTATGATGAGATATTATTAATGAAAAGAATGTTTTCAAGTTACCCATGTTTATAATCATGTTTTCAAGTGAATTAAGTATTTTCACGCATGTTAAAGTATTGGGCAATGTCCATATGTTCAAGTATGATTTATGATTTCCCGAATTAAGCTTACCACATAGTTTTGGAGTTAAGACTCCCATTTATGTTCAGCCTGTGGTATGGTTTGAGAAAAATCTCCTCATATATGATTTCAAATTTGATATGTATTTGATTATTAAGCTTCGTCAATAGACAATGGTAAGCTTCGTTGAAAAATGATGGAGAGCGTATGCATGTTTTTGGGAGTACTGTCTAGCACCAAGTAGGCTAAGGGTCGGATGACCCTATGCCTCAAAACTATGCACCAATGTAGGTTTATACATATCATATATACTTTGGAACTTCCCTTGTAAGCTATCCCCTGCCCCGAATGGGCCTCGAGCTTGATATCGATATCATGGTATCGTTCTTAGCCCTAGCAAGGCTTTATGTAGCTCTACCCACTTGACTGTGATAGTTGGGACCACGTAAGCTCTATCGTGGTATGTCGGTTATATGACGAGTCTCCCATTATTCCTCATGATTTCAGTTATGCATGTTTATCATTCATGATATATCTATATATATTCTGAAGAAGGTTTGACCTAATGTTCAATTTTACCTATGATTATCATATTTCATCTTTGGGTCAATCGATTTAGTTATGATGTTATGTCATGTGCATATCGTGATTTCAGAAAATAGCATACAAGCCCTACTCTCATATTCCTATTTTGATCATGTTTTATTTTATGCATGTTTTAGATGATTTTACTTATTTAAGCGGTTTTACTTACCTTGCATACTCAGTACATTTCACGTACTGACCGCATACTCTATGTTGTATCGTTTTATGATACAAACTCTGATCTTCAGACTCAGCCCCATCACTAGCTAGCTTTCGGAGTTAGCATCCAGTCGCAATTGGTGAATCCTCATCTTCCGAGGACCATTTGTTATCAGAAAACTTTGTACTTTCAGTTTTTAGACTTTTCGGGTTAGTTGGGGGTGTTGTCCCATCAACCCATCAAATATATTAGAGGCTTTCAGACAATGTGTAGTAAACAGCTTGTTATGTATTATGTGAACTCTGGTTTGGGATTATGTATGATTAGACTTCCATCATGTTTATTATGATAAGTCTTCCCTCTTAATTGATTGAGTTATAAGTACGTCCATGCCATGGGTCGAATTGGGGTCTCTCGGGGCTCCTTGTCCCGTGTCTCGATCCAGGCCTATGTTCGAGTCATGACATAGCTTAAGCAGTATGAAATCTCCATCCTACCTTGACTTAACTTCAACGACTAATGAGGAATCTAATCCACTCAACATTACTAGTCCGCCCTCAGTTGAATCAACTAACTGCACTCCCGACCGAACTAACCCATGAATATCCTTTCCCAATTCTTTCATACTCTCTTCAACATGAGCCACGCTCCCTATAGACATCTTGCTTAGGGAATCAATCGCCACATTGGCTTTGACTGGGTGGTACAACACATGCATGCTGTAATCCTTCAATAGCTCCAACCACCTTCTCTGACAAAGATTTAAATCTTTCTTACAGAACACATACTGAAGGCTCTTGTGATCGATGAAAACATCCACGTGAGCCCCGTAAAGGTTATGCCTCTATATTGCCAATACAAACACCACTCTTGCCAACTCAAGGTCATGAGTCGGATAGTTCTTTTCATGAACCTTGAGCTATCTGGAGGTGGAAGCTATCACTTTACCCCGCTGCATTAGAATGCAACTCAGTCCAACTCTGGAAGTGTAACAATACACTGCGAACCCATCTGTTCCTTTCGGTAAGGTTAGCACTGGAGCGGTAGTGAGTCGAGTCTTTAACTCTTGGAAACTCTTCTCACACACATCTAACCATTGAAACTTCATCTTTTTTTGAGTCAACCTAGTCAGAGGAGATGCAATAGAGGAAAAACCTTCCGCAAAATGTCAGTAATAATCGGCTAGACCTAAGAAACTTCTAATTTTGGTTGGGGAAGTAGGTCTTGGCCAGTCTTTCACCGCTGCTATCTTTTGAGGATCTACCTGAATACCCTCACCCGAGACCACGTGACCCAGGAAAGTCACAGACTTCAATCAGAATACACATTTTCTAAACATAGCGAACAATTAGCGATCTCTAAGCATCTATAGCACTATCCTCAGATGGTTAGCATGTTCTTCCTTATTTCTGAAGTATACCAGAATGTCATCAATGAATAAAATGATGAATGTGTCTAAATATGGCTTGAAAACCCCTTTTATCAGGTCCACAAAACTTGAGGGAGCATTAGTTAGTCCGAAGGACACAACCACGACTTCATAGTGAGCATACCGAGTTCTAAGAGCTATTTTTGGTATGTCGTTTTCTCTAACTCTTAGCTGGTGATACCCCGACCTAAGATCTACCTTGGAGAAACAATTGGCTCCCTGAAGCTGATCGAACAAGTCATCAATCCTGGATAGGGGATACCTGTTCTTAACAGTAAATTTTTTCTAATGACGGTAATCGATACACATTCTGAGAGTATCGTCTTTCTTTCGCATGAATAATACTGGAGCACGCCATGGAGAGATGCTGGGCCTGATGAAACCTTTATCAAGAAGGTCTTTTAGCTGATTTTTCAACTCCTTAAGCTCAGTTGGAGCAAGTTTTTAAGGAGCGATGGAGATGGGCTGAGTGTCTAGAAGAAGGCTTATGCCGAAGTCTATTTTTTGCTTAGGAGGGACTTCGGGAAGATCTTCGGGAAACACGTCAGGGAATTCGCTAACAATTGGAACTGACTAGATAGTTTGGGTCTCAGAGCTAAAATCTTTGACCCAAACTAGATGATAAATACACCTTTTAGAAATAATCTTTCGTTCCTTAAGGTAGGAAATAAATCGACTCTTAGGCACTGAACAACTGCCCATGCACTCCAAAACTGAATCATTAGGGAAATGAAATCTGACGACTCTAGTTTTGCAGTCGATTGAGGAATAACCTAAGTGTAACCAATCCATGCTAAGAATGCGATCGAAACCGACCATGTCTAACTCTACCAAATCAGCTGGAATGATCTTATTCAAGATTGAGACTGGGTAGTTTCGATACACCCGGCTGGCTCTAACTGACTCACCAACTGGTTTAGAGACTAAGAATGGTTCTTAGAGGACTTTTGGACTAATTTCAAATTGGACAACTACATAGGGAGTCATGAACTATAGTATGGCTCCTAGATCTTGTAAGGCATTAACATCTAGATGGAAAATACGTAACATACCCATGACCACATCAGGTAAGCTCTCCTCATCCTAACGAGAGGACAAAGCATAAAAAAGGTTTTGGCGTTGACCACCATCCATACCTGAGGTCAGCCTGCTGGAGCTGCTGAATTAGTAGACTGTGATCTCCCTCGTCCTGCTGACGGGGATTCTCTGAGCCGGTGACCTAGCTATCCATACCCAAAGCAACCCTCTTGGCCCTGAAGGTATTCCCCTGGATGGTTCTTGCCACACTTAGGGCAAGCTAGGTAGCGGTTGCTGGCATTGTGACTCTGTGACTGTGAGCCAGATGCTCCACCTTTCTAATCCTTGTGGGATCGAAAAGTAAGGGCGCTGGCTGAAGTGGGTGTTGGCGCGCTCTGCTGCTGTGGGCGGCTACTACCGCCAGACCTCTAATGGCCATAATCTGATTTTCTAGTCCTAGCCCGCTTATTCTCCCGCTCTATGTATTTCACTTTTTTGCTTCAATCTACTGGGCATGAACGATGAGGCTGGAGAGGTCAATGTATTTGATGAGCAGCACAGTCGTGCACTTCTTAAGGAACAATTTTGATACTTTGTTAACGAACTTAAGCATGCGATCCCTTGGCTCGGCTACCATCTTTAGAGCTTATCTTGACAACCATGTGAACTGTAGTGCATATTCTTCCACCGCCCTGTTGCCCTATTTCAAATTCATGAATTCTGCCACATTAGTCTCCCTTAACTCCTGGGGGAAGAATCTATCTAGGAAGGTTGTTGTGGACTCGTCCCACTCCGCCGATTCCGCTTCCGCTGGTCTTCCTTCTTTCAACTGATCGTACTAGATCTGGGCTGCCCCTTTCAACTGGTAGGCAACCATGTCAGCACTGTCAGCGGAGCTAACACCAATAATCTAGGTGATCTTCCGTATCTGATCCCCAAACTCCTATGGGTCCTCTCCCACCTTAGATCCATGAAAGGCTGGAGGGTTCATTCAGGTGAAGTCCTGAACTTGGGTAGTTGCTGCGGACCCATTTGAGTTAACCAGAACAACCTGCTAGTTCACCTAGTTTTTAACTGTCTGTGCCAGTGATGAAGGGCGGATTTACACACTTCATAGATATATTTTTCCCGTACCTTACTATGTTTTGAGAAAAAATTATGTGTGTTTGCATGTGTTTATGTTATATATTTGTGAAATTAGCTAACACATGTGATTAGATGTTTTCAAGGCTAAAAATGATGGATTTGAACGTATTTGAGGCTTTTTGAACAAATGTGAAGAAGTTGGAATGAATGATGCAAGGATTGAAGTTAGAACTAGGATGGCACACAAACGTGTGAGGCAGCACCACACAGGTGCAAGTCTAGGCGCGGTGCGGTAGATGCAATGGAGCATGGTCAGGAACGAGGCGCCAGTCTCCCCTCATAATTGAGAGTGCAACGCGGGCCTTTCTCTTGCGCATTGGCAGGCGTGACATAGGCCATTTCCTACGCATTAGCAAGGGCAACATAGGGCAGGTTAGGCGCTGTGGCATGGGCGACGCTGCAAGGGTGGTAAAAGGCCAAATGTGGATCTCCTACTTCAAATAGGAAAAGGAACTTTAAGTCCCAAGTAAAATTCATCAAGGAACAAGGAAACCATAAATATACTACTATAAATAACCTTTTATTTTCATGTAATAGCCAAGTTAGAAAAGTTTGAAAGTAAAAAAGTCTTGAAGCCTTGAAGTCTTGAAGTTTTAAAGTTTTTCAAGTTTACAATAAGTTTTAGAAGAAATACTTTGAGACATGATTGTAACATTGTTCTTCCAAATTTTTGCACTAATCAAGTGAAGGTTCTTCCAATCATCATTGTAAGTATCAATTTTTGTCTATTTCATTGAATGCTATTAATTTACTTATAAATATGATAGGCTAAAACCACCACAACTAGGATTGTGGGAACCATGGTGAATTAACGAACTAGGGTTTGCACGATGATTCTAAACCAATACTAAATGCTTGTATTGTATTCTCTTCATTCTTAAATATTTTTTAACGGTGCACAATGTTAGGACATGCCTGAATTCTTTACTTGCTTGAACCTAAAGAAGTAGAGATTAGGAAAAGAGAATAACAAAAAAGCCTTGGTCTTGATGATCATTGTATTAACTTGAGTTGTGGTCGTAGTATAGTTATATTTGGAACAAATTTATAACGGTTAAACTGAAATCTCTTATGAGACCTAACCCGGTGATTGAGTATAGTTATCCAATAGGGACGAACCAGTTATTTGGATAAACATATGTTATCAGTTCTACAAGTAAAGTATTGGGATAGATCACTAGTGTAAAACCCGAAGTAGTTAAGGATCCATGGGGAACACTTACCCTAGTTAATTGCATTAATTTGGAAACAACCATCAATTTCTCAACATTGCCACTTATTAATTTTAATAATTCCCCTTCTTAGGAAATAATTGACTAAAATCTTAAGCACTAGAGTTCTTCTACATCCGTCCATATTCCCTGTGGGATCGACCCCAACCTCTAGCTAGGTTCTTTATTGACAACGTCTGCTTCATACTTCGGTAGGAGGTATGGTTTGAGGGTTTTTAAAAATTTGGCGTCGTTGCCGAGGAATACGACTTAGGATTAAATTAATTTCTTATGTTTAACTTTTAGTCTTTATATCTATTTTTCATTTTTCTTTTGTTTTCTAACATGTCACAGGGCATTGTGGTGAAACAAGCGGCCAAGATGTGACTAATGTCTCAACAGGTATCTTGATGAAGTTTGTGTAATCAAGATACCTGTGTCATGTCGCGACTTTAAATCAGGCGCCACTTGGGAGGCAACCCAAGATAAAATTTTCATTTCTATGTGTTTGTTGAAGTGTACAGGTGATAGGTCATGATT